>OW386556.1:4800000-7208000 GCA_936435175.1 Glyphotaelius pellucidus
GAAACTTTGACGATTTAGAGTTCAATAATTTTAATATAAAGGTTAGGTCGTTAATTTTTCGCCTTTTTTCTAAAGTTACAATATTTAACATATTCTTTAACGATGGGTAATTTATGTGCTCTAAAGGGATGTTTAAGTTTAAAATTTACGAAACGTTGAAATTTTCTTTGAATTCTTTCAACATTATGAATATAAATTTTGTAGAATGGCGACCAGACTATGGAGTTATGTTCTGTTAGGCTTCTAACAAGACGTGTACAATAATTTAATGATTTGTAAGGAATCAAAGTTTTTAATTGTTCTTAATATAAATCCTAATGTTTTCATAACCTTATTTACAGCTTGTTGAATGTGGACCGTGAAGTCTAGTTTTTCAACCATTATTATGCTAAGATCTCTCGCATCTCCGTTACTCTTTCTAAATTCATTTCATTTATTGAATAGTCCCAACCTAACCGATTAATTTATTATGGTCTGCTTTGTCACTGTTTTATCCAGTTAACACAACAAATTGCTTACCACATGTTTAATAACAGCAAAAGTGACTGGGTGAAGAAGTCGGGAGAGCCCGTAAGAGACATTGCTGGATCAACTTAATCAAATACTTGCGTCAGTCCATGACAAGAGTCAGTACCACAGAAGAGTGTGTAAGAGACGATTTATGAGTGTGGATCAAGATACAGGTGTACGACAGTCCGTCCTTCAATTTTCCAAAATATTTTTTTTGGGAATCGATATCCATTCGTTGCCCAACTTTTGTTGCTCAAATGCCAATATTTGACCATCAAATCACCATTAATTTGGTGATTGGTTAAAATAAACCATTATTAATTGGTGAACACATAATATCTTCCTCAAGAGCAACACATAAGTGTAGTTTTCCTCGTCTTTAATATTTGATTTTGTGAGTCCATTGTTGTTATACGATTTTATTAATTCCGATAATTTGTATGTAGTTGCTTTGTAATACCGAGAAGTGTTGATAAACATCTCATTGTGACTTTGATAGGAGCAAATAATGAAATTAGCTATTTTAAGACGGCATTGAAATGTCAAGGTATAAATAATACGAATGCCAAATGTACGGCGTCCGTTGTTTCTACGTAATTAGTATTTAAAATATTTATATGGTACAATGTAGCTTCAGTACATTGTCAATTTGTTAACTTTCAGAACTTAAACAACTGCGATGTGTGGTCTCTATCTGTAGTGTGGAGGTTAAATTAATACGCTTGACTTTAAATTTTTTAACATCGGTATTCGGGACTTTTCGTGATAAGGCAACTTCTCCAAGTCTGTCACCAAATTTTAGCCCTCCCTCCCGCATTCCGCATTTCTAACGATTTTTAACATATTTCTCTTGAACACTTTCAGTTTTTAAATACCTTAAAAATATTTTTATTATTTTTGAAGATAATATATATACATTTGTAGAGCTGAAACGCAAATTATATGAAATTCCCTCGATAGAAAAAAATCCGAAAAATGCTCCGAAAATTATTAAAAAACATTTTGTTCTATTATTTAAGCCGCCGCATCCCGATTTACTACATATTTTCCTTAAACGCTTTAAGTTTTAAAGCTCTTAAAAAAATATATCTTATTTTTTAAGATAATATTATCTAGACGCTCCCCACGCCGAAACGCAAATTATATGAAATTGCTTCGATAGAAAAAAATCGCAAAGTATGCTCCGAAAATTATTATAAACACATAAATGAAACAATATAACTTTGTTAAAACTCTTTATATTACTACGCCGACCGGTTTCGGAACGACCGTTCCGAACGACCGACCGAAACCGGTCGGCGTTAACCAAAGTTATATTGTTTCATTTATTTGTAATGGATAACCACAAAGTTCAAAAGTATATTATAAACACGTTTTTTCCACTTATTTTAGAAGTTATATGTATGAAAAAATTCACAGTGTTTCTTTAAATGCTGTTTTAAATGTTCCCCACGAGATTTTTTTCTCTATTTTAAACGAGTCGTGTTTTATTAAACATTTTCACAATTTTCGCTTAAATTTGATCGGTTTTAATGTTAGCGCACTCTCTCTAGCATTCGTATTTACATATCTCTCCATCTTCTTCTTTTTGAGCGGGTATACGGCGCCTTAACGTTGTTAAAAAAAGTAACATTTAAAAATACGCGTCTTAGCGTATTTTTAAATGTTACTTTAAACTTAGACTTTAGTCCCCGTATCCGAGCACAAAAAGAAGAATATGGAGAGATATGTAATTACGAATGTTGGAGAGAGCGAGCTAATATTTCAACCGATAAAATTGAAGCTAAAATTGTGAAAATGTTTAATAAAACACGACTCGTTTAGTAAAAAGCTAAAATCTCGTGGGGGTTGTCTAAAACAACGTTCAAAGAAACACTGTGAATCTTTTCATACATATAACTTGTTAAATAATAGAGACAGGCTTGAAAATAAAAATTTACGGAGCATACTTTGCGATTTTTTATATCGAGGGAATTTCATACACTTTGCGTTTGTTTCGGCATGGGATTGTATAGATATTATCTTCAAAAATAACATATATTTTTTTAAGAGCTTAAAAACTTCAAATATTCAAGGGAAATATGCAAGAAATCAGTAGAAATTCGGATAACGGCGGCTTAAGACACTTGCCGAGAGGTTTTTGCTCTATCCTAAACGAGACGTGTTTTATTCAATATTTTCACAATTTTCGCCTAATTCCCCCTTATGAGAGAACACCACATATAGTCGAAATATTTAATGAATGGATATGAATAGCCAGGTCCATCCAAACCTTCCCCTTCCCAACCCCGAATTCACTCAAAATCCGAACGTCATAATTCCACTAGATTCTTATTCTCAGTGGATTTCGTTTTTTAAATAAACATTGTTACTGTTAAAGTGCGCCATATTATGTCACATATCTCCTTAATTTATTGCTGACACGCTGACAGTGGATCAAAAGTTTTCTCAATTACCTGCTGCTCAGTAAATTGGAAAAATATTCCCAGTTATAAGTTGCTTACAATGCATCAAAGTTTTCCAATTTTCAAGTCAGCGCTCCGCCACTTTGCGCTGTCAACCTTAGCGTAGCAGCAGATATGATAATGTAAGCATTATAATAATGTAAAGCCATTAATATTAGTTCGGACAATATGTAGGAGGCAGCCCACGCTATCCGCACTCTAATCCGGCAGATAGATATCTAGAATCTAGACTTTCCAGTCGACCAACTATAATATTGTGTAATTGGCTCAGAAGTACAGCCGCAAGCCGCTTTACAATCAGACAAGAAGATATCGGGTAGCCGATAGTGGAGACCAGCCGCTAAATTACAAAGGGGCTGACGGATTTACCGCGTTCCTACTTTGAATTATTGTACTAGATCGAGCGTAAGAACTGGAATCTGTATCCAGAAATTGTTGATTGTTGCAAATGGCGAAAGCAATAAAAAGAAAGCCATTGTCGATAATTTATTACCGCTATTTAATTATCTGGTATTGTCAAACCAGTTCATTAATGGCAATTAATTGCCACTTAAATTGACACGTGTCTTGATAACCTACTTTGAGTGAAGTTGTTCTAAATGACTAACATTGTTTTAGTATATTAAGTACTAATATCATTTTATTTTTGACATCCTCTTCTGTCGGAGGTTGACTCTCATCAGGTCAAACTTCACCCTGCAGATTGCATACTGGCAACTCTTCGGCTACACCAAAACTAAACTAAAAAACTATTTTAAATTCATGTTTATCTTCACCGCAATCTTCGATTATATATATAATATTTTACAGTTTTTATTTATATTTATTCTTTATTTCTCCATAGGTATATAATATATTCGTATAAAAACAGACATAGACATACTTCAATGCAGGACATCATCATATACTGATTTCCTGAAGGCCGACTCTGTTTCACGTTGACAAACGGCCGCTTTTTCCCGGTTAATGTTTTTTCATGGTTTCCTTATTCCCAAAGGCGAATGCGGAGGAATTCCAAACAAAAGGATACGACCGACTCCTTCTCACTCCAAACATAACACAAAGAGACACACATGTATGTATGGCCGCAGTAGGCTGTCGCTGGTTGATGCTTGATGGTTGCTGTCTGCTGGTGAAAACATCCAATTTTAGTAGAGTTTTTAAGTAACAATTTTTCCCTACCGAGAAAATACAAGGCCTCTTAGTCTATAAGAGCCCGGTAAAGTAATTTTCAACACCCAAATGAAGTACAAATTGCGAGGCCAAAAATATATCAACAGAATGGCTATCAGCACTGCACAATGTACAACAAAAGACACTAAACTTATTTAGCGATCGCCTGCTGCACAAGCGGTCTTTTGTTTGTTTTTCACACGTTAGAAATGGTGCACAATTTGACATTTTATGACGGAAAACATATTAGATCGTCATTTCATGTTGATTCAGCAGAGCAAACTTGTTGATTCAGCATTCGCAGCTTTTTGTTTTTCAACATTGTTTGAAAAATTCAAATTGTTTTCCAAAAGAACAACCTTGCCTAGTACGCTATCTGTGGTTCTTCCGCAGTTCAACGTGCACAATATATTTTAATGTCCCTGAAAGTACATAGAGACTGCCAAACAACCATTTTTGATAATTCAAATATTTTTTTTTATTTTTATCGAAATCAAAACAAATCCATAATATGATGCCTAACCGAGAGGATAGCGCAACACGGCATAATGACCCAAAAATAAATCAGGTTTTCTCCTGTAATGAAACTGACTTGCAGGCGGATCGCTTCGATAGGTCACGGTGATTTATAGTCTCGTCTTTCTAGTTAATAATTAATAATTCCACCACAGCAGCTGTCGTTTGCAATATCAGCCTCCATTACCGCCACATTATAATATTGTCTTTGATGTTTCAGGGAAATGATAAATGAATATTAAACTAACCGACTTGCTTTGCTACTCGTGCCACCTTATTAAATTATTGCGGGGGAGTCCACTTTCTACTGACTCCAGTGGCGTACCGACTATTCCAGAGACCCAAGGCGCCGGGCGCCAAAAAATTAAGCTGCTTTCAATCTAAATTAAAAGTTATTATGTAATGATAGTAGTGGGTAAAACTGCTACGAGATTGATCTTTCACGTTTTTTGCCGTAGAAAAAATCAGCTTTTCTTTTTCTTATTTTTTACAAAATCAGTTAATTTTTTAAAATGTTAAATTTTACTTAGGACCAGGACGCACAGAAAATTGAAATTAGTATTTTTGATGTGGATTATTTTTTCCCTTGCCATTCTGCCAAGTGCCATGAACGCCCCTGAAAAGGCGGGGTAGTTTACATTCTACTGGATCCAGAGGCGTGTCGACAATTTCAGAGGCCCAAGGCGCCGGCCGCCAAAAAATTAAGGTGCTCTCAATCAAATTAAACGCTATTTCTATAATGATTGATATTTAATGTTTGTCCGTAAAAAAATCCTCTTTTCTACATATTATGACAAAAAATTATCGGTACTTTATCGTTTGATCTGAATTCTTCACACAATCAGTTCCAGTTTTTAAATGTCACTTAAATTGAAAGCAAGTACGAGTTCATTGAACCAAGACGCTCAGACAATCGAATTTAGTTTTTTGATGTGGATTTTTTTCCCTTGCCCATTCTGTCAGGCGCCCTTCGCGCCACTGAAAGGCGCCTTATGAGCAACCCGCACTGATTATAGAGACCCCTAGATGCAAATGCCGCCTCGAAGCCGCCACGAGTCGTGATTGCGTGTAAATATTTAACTGTCTCAGTCTGGCTCAGCCCTCGCGTCTCGTGTCTCGCTGGTCCGCGTAGTGACTCAGACGGAGCCAATTTATTGGTAAATAAAGGCGAGCCAAATCAACCCCTTTCACCCGGTATATCAGTCAATCCTCCGTGGTCGGTAGTCTATGTATTATGTTGGTAGAAGTTTAAAGTGGAAATGATTTATTTTTATCTGGTGCAACTTCAATCTTGTACGGTATTATAGGATGGGGTGGTAGGCTTGATGCATTTATAAAACCTTTACAAATAATTCAAAATTATGTATAATAGAAATAGAATATTTTCAACAGGTGCATTATACAAAGAATGTAAACTTTTCAGTCTCCGTAAACTATTTATACTGCAAACTATGAAATATATCTTAAACAAAAACAAATTCGAAAAAAATGAAAACGGAATCAACGTCAGAAGTAACAGTGTATTTTATACCCCCATACGAATACCAAACAAATGCAAACACACAGCAGTTTTATTAGACCTCACCGAAAAAACTCAAAAACTACCTCGATACTTAAGAGTTAAAATTCTTGCTTAACAATACAGATGTAGAAACATTATTTATTTAATTTATATCGCTTTATGTTTCTCACAAACTATTTACTTATATATTACACTATATACTTATATTTACACTATACACTATTGTATACACTTTTTGTATAACTGTTTAAACAAATTTTTATTATGTTTTTTCTTTATATGCCCACTGTTTGTTTCTTTCTATGTATAATAATCAAATGTATATAACTATATTACCTATGCACAGGCTGCGCCTTAGTGGGTTCCTATTATCCTTATGATTTTCATTATAATGTTTTAATTTGATATATAAATGTAAAAATTGGAAAAAATAAAGCAAAAAAGTACAACATAACATTTTGTAGACAAAATGTTGCCATATTGTACTGAAAAGATTAGAAATAATATTGTCCGAATCAATAATTACCGTGATGAGAACATATCCAGTGAAGATTTTTATAGCGTGACTTGTTAAAAATGATAAAAATAGATAAAGGGCAATATAGAGAGTATCTATTTTTTTTTACTTTTGATATACTGGCATAAAGAGCTCAGGGCCAAAAAGGCCCCTTTCTTTTTCATCATGAGTTTATATTAATTGGTTGCAGAAAAAATTATAATATATAATTTTAGAGTTTGTTAAAATTATTTGCAAGGTGATATGGCTGCAATGTGATCGCACAGCTCAGAATGAAACCAACTCAGAACTACCTCAGAAAAGTCATTAAGGGTGATGAAAAAAATATTTAAAAAATTGGTTAAATAGGTTAGGTTTATGGGCTATTTTAAAATTATTTTTTTCAAGTTTTTAATGACTTTTCAAAGAGGTATTTAGTTGGCTTTATTCTCAGTTGGCATGGAACCGGCTGCAATACGGGGAGGTTAATCTTTACGGAGGATTCGTTTTATTTTATTTTATTTGTGGTTCTTACGTTTATAGACGCGTTGTCATGGCTGATAATTCCAGTATAAAGAGAGTATCTGGGAACCACCTTGTTTATTATAATAAAATTCTGCTGTTTGCAAAGTGTTACTTGGCCTTTGTGTAGAAAGTTTACGTATGTATTATTTTTTGCTTGTTATATAATTGCTTGTGATAAGACGTAGCTATCGTAGAATCTCCAGATGGATTCGCCCAAATCGCGAATTGGTTCGTATTATATATAAATGATCCGCCATATAATAATAATACGTGTCTACAAATAAGCACATTCTGTACTTACTTAGATTAATTAGCCCTGCCGTCCATCTTCGTTTTCCATTTGGCAGAGAACAGATCTCCGTCGCATCGAATTAGTATCATTGTTAGATTGATTATAGTGTGATGCTAGCTCCTAAGGTCAGGGTTCACTCTCTCCGTTCAAGCCATTTCTTGTACCTACCATATCAATCGAGCTTTGGCTGCTTTATATTATGTTGCTGTAAAAGCGCGAAAATCGGTAGTTCAGTTTTACCGGTAAATCCTAGCATTTTTTATGAAACATGTTCAATGGATTCGACTTTTATTAGTCCGGTTTTGGTCACACTTTCGCTGTATTTTGCAATTGTTTTTTTTTTCACTTTTCACGATTTTGTTAAATACCGGCGTGTGCAAATAAATTTTATGTGATTAATTTGCGTTATTTCACAATTCATTAATTAAAAATAATGCATACTGCATTTGCGGCAAGTTCCAGAGTGGAAGATATATCCCCTCTCAGTATCGCCCCGGCGAAAATCAACCATTCAGAATCGAAAAGTTGCTTGAAATGGCTTTAGCTATGTTTTAACTTCTTCACCTTCCTCTTATTTCCCTCCCTCCCCGTTACCTTCAGCCTCACAACGTTAGGGATGCCATAGTCTCGCTGGCTTCAGGGAGTAGTTGGAATTCCTGTGTACATAAAAAAATAATGAAGTCCCTGGCGTTGACCGGGCTGTAGCAGAGTTTTTCGAAAACTGGACGTAGATATTTATTTTCCTCTTTTTTGAATGCGAATTTCATGTCAAGTATCAAACTTTTTTGAAAAAGTTGGTGTGGTTTTTCTAAATCTGGTGTAGACAGTGACCCCCTGTTTTGAAGATCAAGTGTGCAAAATTTCATTACTCTCGGAATAAAACTGGAAGATTTATATAAAAACAAAGCCACCCACAAACACTTTTCTTTATATTTTGCAATTTTTGGCCAAATTTGACCAGATTCGATGATATTATACAATGTTTTTCCAAATGTTACCATAAAGTCCACCTTTCCTTTAACTCGGACCTTGTTGAGTTAGTATTCTCGCTAACACTTCCATTTCAGATTCTACTGAACCATTTAGTTTAGGTGAATGCTTACTTTTGATATAATGGCATACAGAGCTCCGGGCCAAAAAGGCCCCTTTCTCTTTCATCATGAGTTTATATTGGGATATATCAATATTCGTGCTTTTACAACAACATTTATACGTTGAGCTACTTGCTGCGTCATTTCTCTGCACAGTTCTCATCAATATTTCAATCACTCGACTTCATTAGTTTACATTTCAACTTAAAGCACGCGATTCCCCGATGGCCGATGTGTTGTGTGCTGACTGCCGACAGTGTTGTGGTCTTGACTTTGCACCGAGCCGCGGAATGGCTGCGGATTCGATTCACCTGTTGATGTGAGCCACATGTGAATGTTTCTTTACGGAATTCCGCACATTCATTTGTCTGTGTTCCTAACCTGTCTGTGTTACGAGTATATATATATATATACGAGTGTAATGATTATATTGCAGACTTCGATGTTGGGAAATTTTTGTTTGACGGATGGTTTCTAGTTTCTACAGGAAAAATAATAGAGGAACTCTGTAATTTTGTCTTTGCAGTGTTTCATTTCTGGAATAGTGGTCTTTACAAGGACGAACCTTTGTTGCAATTGGGCTCATACCATTGTTGTATGGTAACACTTTGTTGATTAATTAACAAAATCTCTTAGAATGAAACTTCTCCCCTCTGTATAATTTGGTCGCTTAATCTAAAAGCTAACCACAAAATAATTAAAATGCACATCTTTATGAAACCAAACAAAGTTTCCGACCGCAATTTGAAACAAATTTATTTAAATTAAATGTTATTATATTATTAAGTTCTGCAAGTATTTTAGTTTTTATTATTGTGATAGCTGCTTTGGCTTGCAAGGCATTTTCAAACTTTGGTTAAACCACTTTGAGACTTATTTATATAATTATAAATATTAATTTTTGAATATTTCTAGATTGATTTATTATCGGTTAAACCAATTTGGGGTCGTCGATTAATCACGTGATGTTTTTTAGCAACTTTTTTACCCCCTTCCCCCCTGGTGATATGTGGTGAGATTTTAGACTACCCCCCCCCCGTACCCAAAATCACGTGTATTTTTTTTGATGCAAAGTATTTTGAAATTTTCAGAATATTATTTTAAGGCAAAACATACGCGGCAACGATTTACGCATGTATTCGGCATCAAAATCACAAGACTTACCGGTGAGCCGAGTGGTTGTCGTAGCGCGCGGGGAAATCGTTGCCTGGCAACAGTGAGTCAAGGCCACGCGCCGCTGTTTGATTTAAAAATCGTGCGTTCAACGAAAAATAAACACGTCATATCACATTATATCCCCCCCCCCCCTCCTTGTGATTTTTTACGAACCCCTCCCCCCCCTTTCAAGCCTCACGTGATTAATGGACGACCCCTTTGCTGAGAAAATAGAGACAGTATATATACACTCTGTTTGAAATCTGCTTTCCCCGCATCAAATGTTAAAATATTAGTACGGGGAAAACAGATTTCAAAGTACCCCACATAATAGAGTATCTATTGAGTTTACAGGTTTACTAGTATATTCACTCTAGGTTAGCTGAAATCTCTTCCAGCTGTGACATCTCTTCCAGGGATCGCTTCTGAGCGGCGAGGTGAAAATTAACCAACAGCACCCCTCGCTCTAATTAGAAAAGCCTCGATGACATTGAGCGAGTTTACAAGCTACTATCTGGGAAATTCACTATCTGTTAGTAAACTCGCTCAGTGTCATCGTATTACTTGCTAACTAGCAGATATGGACAATCTACGAAAAAAGTTGAAAGGTGATCAAGTTTACTCGCAACTCAAACTGTTAGAATTAGTTCGCACGGGAGCCGTAATTCTCGCTACTGGCTAGCGTGTGGCAAGTTTTTTACCAAATGTCGACCGTATTGGTTCGCGCGAGAGTCGTTATTTAAGCTGCTACTGTCGCTACTGAGCGAGTAGACAGTTTTGTGTGTCATCGTGACAATGTCACTCGCCGATTCACCCGCTTTTAAACTTACCGGCTAATAGCTTGTAAATGTAATCGAGGCTTAAGCCGCTAAAGTATGCTCCGAAAATTATTTAAAACAAGTCTATTTCTATTATTTTACAAGTTATATTAGCTAAAAAATTCAAAATGTTTCTTTAAATGATACTTAAGATACCTTCCACGAGATTTTTGCTTTATTTTAAACGAGTCATATTTTATTAAGCATTTTCGCAATTTTCGATTCATTTTTATCACTTAAAACATTAGCGCGCTCTGTCCAACATTCTTAATTACATATCTCTCCATCTTCTTCTTTTTGAGCCGGGAAGCGCCGCCTTAAGAGACGAAGCGATGCGGGAATTAGAAAGTATTCGAGATCGAAGAAATAATGAATATACGCGCGGAAGCATTCATAACAATCAGATGGTTTGTTACCAAATAAACGTAAACAATAATAGTAGAAATTCCCCGTTCGGTTATCAAGTGCGGAAAGTAGACATTGTTCTTGTGTATTACGTGTTTGGGTGTTTCCCAACACTCGGCAGTAGCTGCGGTGTGTCAGTAGTGATAATTATTATTATAAATATTATGTATTGTCAGTGAGTGGTGAGGTGATTAGTTTGTCGATAGACGTAATGGGCCCCGGGTTACAAAGTCCGTACCAGCTGGTCCCATGCGGGGACTATCGGTACTTTATAATACCCAATATGTTATACATGTTATGCCACACACAGTGCTTATTTTATTGTTTTATTTGACAGTAATTATCAATTTATTGGGATGTAATTATGTAATAACATTTTTGATATACCAATTTTTGTGAAGTTGTCTTTACAACTAGTCTTTACAAAGCTAGAAAAAATAGGTGACCCTAGCTGGTTCCCAGCTTGCGTTGCAATGCCGTTTTCAAAGAAATAAATTGTTTCTCCCTGTGTGTCCTTTCCCGTGCGTCCCCGTTCCCCTCCCGCGTACCCCTTCCACCTTCCCCGCCTTCCCTCTACCGCTCCCCCGTCCCGCCAACCCCTGTCCCCTCCCGTAAATCCCTATATTCAGTCTCAGTACATTCAGTATTCAAACAGCTCACGTGCCATCTATCACAATTTTTTTAATTCAAATTTTAATTTTTGTATATTATAAAAACAATCAATTAAAATTGGTACCCAACATAACTACCTATTTAAAATATCTATAATTCTTGATTCGATTCAAATTATTATGTAAGTAAGTACTTCAAATTAATTTATTAATTTAAAATGTTTTGAAAATAGAATTTTGATTTACAATTGTTGTTTTACAAAATGTCATTCTGAAAATTTTTACAGTTTCGCAAGAATTTTTGTGATGATTAAAGAAGTATTGTCATGCCAGAAACCTTCTGAGTGATGAGCCGAGCGGTTGTCGCAACGCGCCGGGAAATCGTTGCCTCGCTACGATGAGTCAAGGCCACGTGCCGCTGTTTGGTTTAGAAATCGTGCGTTCAACGAAAAATAAATACTCATTATATCCCCCCCCCTCCTTGTGATATTTCGTGATTTTTTTCCGAACCCCTTCCCCCCTTTTCGAGCCTCATGGACGATCCCTAACTGGTTTGTCTTTGATATTGTAAAACGTATAACATTAACTTTTTGGCAAAAAAAAAATTCCCCTCGGCGCTTTTCCCTTTATGCTGTCAAAGTGTCGATGAGCCAGATAAGGTTGGGAACCTCTGATCTAAGAGTTAGAATTCCTTTAATGACTAAAAACGAATAGCTATTTAACTACCGATATAGAATATTTAATAAAACATTATTTTTCTCTATCCAGTTTGGTGTTGTTAACATTCCTCGTGGTTTGGCTTGCAAAACCGCAAGTTTTTCATGGGTATGTACGTTTGCTTTTTCGTATGCAAATTGTATTATCTGTCATTAACCCAACAAGCCCACATTCGTGACAGAAATAGATTGGGAATGTTAATTAACTAATGGATTCCTTCTTTATCTGCGAATTTATACCACACGGCCTCATTTTTTTGCTTATATAATGATAATAGTGAATTTGACTAGAAAATAACCAAACGACACATTTTCTATCGAACAAATTTGGCAGAATTAACTTTCACTAACAAAGGATTATAATTGTAAAAAATGATTCAAACACTAGCTTCAGAGAATCGGTTAAAATCTATAATTAGATGAAATTATTCCCTCGGCGGCAGATGCATGAGAGAATTATCAAATTTGGTCAAAAGCTATTAAAATTTGCGTACATTATTTCGCTAGACCTCAATCTATTTTCCATTATAAACCCCAAATGCAGTGTATTTTCACAATATAATATGTATTAAGCAATTCATTGTATTCGTTTTTAATGCTTTCTTTCACAAAGTTGCGTATCCAATTGTGACGAATTTGTTTATTTATTTTTAAATTGTAATGAAAAAAATAAGAGTTACATTTAGGTGCACGCATTTAAAAAAATATATTATACAGAGTGTTAAGGGGCCATCCATAAATTACGTCACACGAATTTCATGATTTTTTAACCCCCCCGCCCCTGTCACACTACGTCACATTTGTGAGACCCGCTCCCCCCTAGTGTGACGTCACATATTTTGCAGTTTTACATCTAAAAATAATCAAACAGTATTATAATATTTTTATTAAAAATATTTAGATTTTTCCACAGAGCTGATGACCCCCCCCCCCCATATCCCTTGTCACACAATGTCACACTTCTCTACTCCCCCCCCCCCCATATATCCCTTGGCACACAATGTCACACTTCTCTACTCCCCTCCCCTCCCCCATATCCCTTGGCACGCAATGTCACACTTCTCTACTCCCCCCCCCCCCCTTAAGGTGTGTATGACGTATTGGGTTTATTTAACTTTAATTTTAGAAAAATGTAAGTGAAATTTTGGTCTTCGGTGATTTTGCTGATGTTTTTTTTTTTTAATTTTTTTTCGTCGAAACCGAACAAAAAAAACTTCCACTTGTAGTCCATCACTTGTCACTTAACTGAGTAAGAGCCCAACCCCATCACCCCGACCCTAATTGTCTAATATCTAGTTCTTATTTGATGTTTTAAGTCTTATTTTAACTGTCATTGTTTGGGCCTTTATGCAGGAGGTAATGATAATAATTATCTTTTCAAAAAAAATGTACGTACAAAAAATATTAGTACAGTTTGTCAAATAAGAGTGGAAAACGTAGGAGGACGCCACTGTTGTTCAAATGGCAATACTAAAAATATAATCATGGTGGTAATCTAAAGCTGTGTAACCTACATTTTTATTAAAAATTAAAAAGGCATAAAAGTGAAAAAAATATTTTTTCATTGCAATATAAATACCCACTGATCTCAAAATCAGAATTGCATATAAGTATATTATTATTATATCTTTGCAATTTTGTTAACATAATGAAGAATAACGATATTGTAATAAAGTATAAAGCACACTTTAGAGATTGCTCACATTTATTTAATATTAGCTTAAGTACCTAGCGTTGCCCGGGCTTTAGATCATGTCTCTAATTTTAGATATGAATATATTTAACTCATTCAGATCTAAAAGTCACCATTAAGGATTCTTACTTTCTACCTACTGTTGAATTCAAATTTATATTAAATTAAATAAAAGCAAATCACTTTGTAAAACACAATTTATTCAATTATGATTTTAGGTTTTCACGGACAAAAGTATTTTTGTTATTTGTTTTTGGGGTGTTATGCCGTGTTGCGCTACCTCCTTCTTAAGCCAACGTTTCGGACAGCGTTACAGTGCCCATCATCAGGGCAGATGAGTGATGCCCTGATGATGGACACTGTAACGCTGTCCGAAACCTTGGCTAAAGAAGGCGGTAACGTAACACGGCATAACACCCCAAAATTAGATAACAAAAAAAAACAATTTATTTAAATTTATGTCATTAAGTAGGTATCTTAACAACAGTGCTTCTTCGATTTTAATTTTTTTTTAAGAACAAAAAAATGTTTTTATGTGTATACAGTGTTCTGTATTTTCAGTGTCATTGCACTTTAAAAGAATATTTGACATGTAAATTGGTGTTGCCAGCCTACAAATTTTGTCGTTCGATTTTTTAAAAATATTTTCCACTCTTATTTGATAGACTATACATAAATTTTAAACATTTGTTACAACTTTTTAATTATCTTTAAAAAAAGATGTGAAACACAAAATAACCCTACAATATTTATTATACGTAATATTGTTTTAAGACTTGCTTCTGATATACTCACATTATCAACAGCAATAATTATTCTCTCTCCGCTGCTGGAAGGTCTCCAAGATTCATTCGCCTTTCACAAGATTACGTATAATAATTTATTTAAGATAGTTGTCAAATCACTCTTGGCCCTTTACGATCTGACGGGTAACGCAATAGGAAATAGGAAGTAAACTGGTATAACTTTATGATTAGATGCAAACCATATTAATCACTTCAATGTCGTACGTTATTTACGCAGCAGCAAAACAGGTCCATCTTAAATATAAATATTTAAAATTTATTAATTTATTATTGCATTTCCGCGTAGATATGTTGAGTGCATAACATTTCCGAGATAACACATCTTCAAGGCGCACTCAAATGGACGATCGGCAATTGACAGAATGTAAACCGAACGGCGCTTAGTGTATGCAAACGTAATCCCTAATTTCCTCTCTGGATTTTGACACTACTGCAAATATTTTTTGACGTGATGACGTCTTATAAATCGATGAACGCCGGCTGCATCACGAAAAAGCATGACTCATTGTCACGTTCCGCCTGAGCCGAGCGTGCAAGCGAGAGCGCGGAACAAGCGTTCGGTCTAAGCGTTCGGCTTGTGACGCATCTATCTCTTTTCCACTCCATCGTTATTATATGACGTTGTCACGTAAAATTATCGTCCGTAAACCGACTTTACAGACGACCATTTTTTTTAAATATAATATATATATCGACCACTAGCCTGTCGGTATGTTTTCCTTTTTTGATAAGTTATTTCTTACAGGATTAGGTAGTCCTGTCCTACCAGCTAGTGCGGGTACCCGGCGTAGCAATGCCATTCAAATAAATAAATTGATTATCCCTGCATGTCCTTTCATGTGTGTCACCGTTCGACTTCCGAGTCCCCTTCCCCTCCCGCGTTCCCCTTCCATCTTCCCCGCCTTCCCCCACCCTCGTCACCCCTCCGGCGAACCCCACATCCCCCGTTCCCCTGTATAATAAAATATATGAAATACACATATTTTATTACTTATACTATACAAATTTTATAACGCCAGAGCATACCATTATATATAGCCTTTAACTGCTATAAGTTATAGCAGCTAAAGGCTAGCCTATAACCTTCGCAGGCGCGCGCACAACATATCACCAAAGTTTCATCGCAATTGGATGAACGGTATGGCAGCGCTTAAAATTCGAACAAACAAATATTGATTTTTATATGTAAGAAGATTAGTTTAAAAAAGTCAAAAATGTAAAGAGAGAAAATGTTTTCGCTATTAATTTAAAAAAGGACAAAGGTATCTTATATATAAAAATCTTATATATTAAATTTAAAGAAAAAAATATCTTATATATAAAAATCTATTTTTGTTTGTTTGTATGTATGTTATGCGCTGCCATACCGTTCATCCGATTGCGATTTGTTGATTTTTGTGATTTGGTGATTTGTTGTGCGCACACCCCCAAAGGTTATAAGCTATACATAATGGTAAGCTCTGGCGTTATGAAATTTGTATAAATGAAAATGTGTGTATTTTATACATTTTGGCGGCAGGGAGTGAAGGCGTTAGGGGAAGGGTAATGAAGGGGGTGGGGTTAGCGGGAGGGAGGGAAGTAAGAATAAAAAAGCATTCAATGTGTAAATATAATGCAGCTATCTTTAAAACCCCTTTCTAAATGCGATTATTTTTAATGGGCGGTTTGCCCTTGCACATACTCATTAAAATCATTTTATTTGTACAATATTAATTATAACCATTAAAGTTGGAAAAGAGGTTGGCTTGATCGAGGTCGTGGAAAATGTTCCGGAAAAGGAATTGAAAAATGGAAAGTCGAACTACACGAGAAAATATTGGTTATTCAATAAATGGTTCAAATACAACTCAGAGTCATACACCTCCTTTGAAAAGTCATTAAAAGTGATGAGAAAAAAATGATAAAATAGTATTTACGTTAGGTTAGGTTATGGGCTAGTTTTCAATTTTTTTTTCATAACTTTTCAAAGGGGTGTTGAAGTTGAACGATTCTGAGTTGTATTGTAAGCTTCATAAATACATCTGCGTCTGAAGTACTAAAAAAATTTCTTTATTTTTTATTAACTAACCAATCAATATGGCTTCCACACATCGGCAGGAGAAATATGTATGTTTCTACTAGCGCAGATCCTTGATAAATCATGGGATAGTCTGAATTATTTTCAAATCAGTTCCAATTATGAAAATGATAATTAAAATATTTTCTGTTGCTTGTCTGAATTCTTCACATATTTATAATGTAGCTATTATTGTTATAATTTTGAAAATGACACTTAAATTCAAAGCAAATTTGAGTTTATTGAACCAGTGTCACGCAGGACAGACACACAAACCGAAATTGTAATAAAATTGATGTGGTAACAAAAACTGTCGAACGGTGAGCTCTGCTGTCATGAAACATCCACATGTCCGGATTTTCAGCAAACCATGTCATTTTCGTCATGAGCAATGGAGCATTGAAATACGCATTTTACTGCCAAAAAATTTTATTAGAAGAGACGTCATATTTTTTTCAATCTTTCAACAAAAAAATAAAAAAAGAAGATTGTGTAATTCACATGCGGAAGAAGTGAAACTAGAAAGTCGCTAGATGTCGTTTTCTTTTCTTTTGCTTGTTTTTTAAAGTGGTTTGAAGATTGGATATTGATTTCACAAAACAAAAAAAGTTTTTTTTTTGATTTCGTAGGATTCGAACCCTCTTTCTCTCTGGCCGCTGAGACTTGTTAGGCACCTTGCTCACTACGCTACGAAAGGCTCGCGCTGAGGTGCGAATTTACCGCATTATGTTAGAAGGGCGCTAAAGAAGTTTCACTTCAATAAAGAAGGTTTACTTCAATAATGTTGATTTTCTGATGGAAACGGATTATATCAAACAACTAGTGAAATATTAAAATAATATTTTCAAAATTCAACGCGTAAATCTGGAGTCAATTTTTTTGTATTTCTGTATTTTTGTTCCTAAAAGTAAAAGCCTTCTTTTGTATTATATTGCGTAATAAAAACCCAACACAACCTAATTTAAAGTACTTACTTACTACGTATAGTAATTGATATCATATATATATATATTTTTGATTTATTTATTTATTAGGTAATTTTTCGTTCTTGTAATATACTAATCACGTAATCATTTTGGCATAATATTGTATTTGCAATTATGCTATTTTTGGTGAACAATATTTACCCATTGACCAACAAACAATCCAAGAGTGTTGGCATTTAATTTCGTCGAAATTTACGATTATATTAATAACATAATTTACCTCGGAAATTACGTAAACATTTTATGATAATCAAAATTTCACTGAACGAGTAAAATAAACATTTATTATTAGTACTACTTGTATTTGAGTGAAGCCTGTTTGAACACCTGTTTAAATTTCTATTTACCCTCAAATCGACCTTAAACGCCGCGTATTTATTTAAAATCATGCCTTGAAAGTTGGCATTATTTTTATTTTTAGATTGTGAATTTATATTAATGTTTTAATTAATAAGTTGATTTTATAACCTCGAAGTTGTTATATGATGGCGGGAGAAAATAATCTCGCAAACCTTTCATGTTTTATTGTGCGTATAATTTCTCTTAAGACATTATTAGATGTTGAGATATTTCTGTATCAAATACAATTTATTTATATTTTTACATTGTTATCGGATTTACAACCACCTTCTCTTTATTGTACTTTACGCTCTATAGAATTGTAATAAATATTTGAATTATATTATTGTTCCTTTCTGTCTAACTGATTAAAAAATTGGCGTTCCCCAAGGTTCCCATTTGGGACTCATTTTAATTTTTATATTTCAATCATTACTATAAATACCGTCGTCGTAATTCAGGAAATGTAATTTTATGTCTAATACTTCTCTTGAATATACTCAGCATCAACGCCCTGGTTGAACGTTGCTTGAAGTGGCTATTGTTAGGTTATGTGACCAGATTATTTATTTGAATAGGCGTGGTACTTCCCAACCTCGCTTTCTTCGTATCTTCGTAGTCCCTTCAACCTCACCACCTTTCCCAAGTGGGGATGCTTTAGTTTCACCGACTCCAGAGAGCTGGAATCTATAATATAATACAATAATATAATACAAAAAAGGTTTCCCTGCAAGTATCATCCAACATTGGCTGTTGTCCTGTCGCTGAGAGCTTCGTATATAGCTCTCCGCTTTCTGGTTGGTTGAGAAAGAGAGATACCTTACAACGGATTTATCAGCAGCATGCCTATTACACTTGAGGCGTTTTTCACTATCTTTCTAGCAATTCTAACATCCTTTAACCCCTATTTTGTTGATACTCATCCCCTCTTCTATAGCATTTGTCTCAATTTAATAATGTGTGTGTTATTCAAACCGTTATCTAATGTTTCGTTTTTTGTGTTGTTCCAGATAGCGACGGCCCTACCCGAGAAGCCGGCCCCCGTGATGGAGTCCCCTTTGCGGGCGCCCCGAGCCCCGTCGCCCCCCGCGCCGCCCCCGCCCTCTCCGGGCCCGCCCCCGCCCTCGCCGCCCCACCCCACCCACCACCACTCCACCTCCTCCTCACCGCCCTCGCGGTCCACCAGCATCTGCCACGTCAGGGCGGCCGAGCTGTTCCCCAAGCGGACTCTGGAGGCGGATGAGCCCGGACTGTCGGTGCCCTTTGTGCCCATTTGCGGAGAGGCTGTGCAGGTTATTTTTTTAAATTATTTTATTCAGGTTAAATTTTACTATACCGCCTCAAACTTTAAGCATAGATTATTGAAACAATACAATAAATTTTTTTATTGAACACTTTTTTTCAACTTATTTACTGAAGTGACTTTACAGGCAAAATAATTGGTTGCGCTGTCGATTCTCGGTCCACCAGCGTTTGATCAAATTTACCCTTTAGTCGATTCTCGGCCCATCAGCGTTTGATCAAATTTACTGTTAACAATTGTCAATCCTCGGCCCATCTGCGTTTGATCAAATTTACCAGTTATCTGTTGATTCTCGGCCCATCGCCTTTTGATCAAATTTACCCATTTTTTATATTTTATTTCTTATTTTCATACAATATTTTACATTTCATAGTTTAATCCAGTAATGTGGGCCTCACTGGGTGGCTTACCCGTGCTGAGGCATTAACAACTGTCGATTCTCGGCCCGCCAGCGTTTGATCAAATTTACTGTTAACAATTGTCAGTACGCGGCACATCTGCGTTTGATCAAATTTACTAGTTATCTGTTGATTCTCGGCCCATCGCCTTTTGATCAAATTTACATATTTTAAATTTTTTTTATTTTGATGTAATATTTTACATTTCATAGTACAATCCAGTATTGTTAGCCTCACTGGGTGGCTTACCCATGCTGAGGCAGTAACAACTGTCAATTCTCAGCCTATTAGAGTTTGATCATATTTATCCCAAACCCCAAGTGGTTCGCTACGTTTGGTGAGTTAGCAGGGGTGCCCGGGTTCGGGGTGAGGTTTGTCTAGGTCTTGGATGCGGATGACCAGGACTCACTGAACCCTTTTCCTTCCCAGAACTCTCCTTTCCCCCTTTTCCTTAAAAAAAACCCTCCACACAGCATCCCCAAGGATGACATAGGCCCTGAGGAAAATTAGTTTCCAGAATTTTTTAATTTTCTCCAAACAGGAGGCCCTGAGGAAACTAATTTCCCTCAGGGCCTCCTGTTTGGAGCTCATGTAAAAAAAAAAATCCGTAAACAATTGTGAATTCTCGGCCAGCGTTTGATCAAATTTAAAGTTAACTTGATCAGCTGACTGATGCCGATTTGATGTCCGCACCAAACGAGTTCTGGATCAACTTGTAAAATAGCGCGCACTCATGCCACCCGTTCTTTTTGGCAGTACCTGGGCAGGACGCAGGACGGGCTGCTGGCGTTGTCCAACTACAGGGTGTGCCACCGCTCGGGTGCCGGTGCCAGCACCATCATCCCCCTGAAGCTGGTGGAGAGCGCCGAGGTCAGAGAGATATTCTTCCTGCACATCATGTGCAAGGACGCCAGGAGTCTGAGGTCAGTGCCCATATTAAACAAACCTTACATTACTAATTTACACAGGATCCATATTACACTGCCAGAATATCACATGGAAGAAATTGCACATGGAGAGAATTACACCTACTGGATTTTCACATGTCCAAAACCTAACCTAACCTAACTTTTATCGCGGTGAATTTTTGAGTCATTATGCCGCATTGCGCTTCTTTCTTCTTTAGTCAACCATCGAACAGCATTACAGTGTCCATCATCAGGGCAGACGTGATTGATTTTTGGGTCATTATGCCATGTTACACTCCTTTTTCTCCTGCTTAACTTTTGTTTTATTTTTTCAAATATGAAATTTATTTCGCACGCCATTAAACACTCTTAATTTAAACCCATTAAAAACTTTTTTTTAACCTTAAAAACCTAAAAACATACCTTTTTTTAACCTGTTTAATTCCAGTATGTGTAATTTAAGTAGTAAGTGTAATTCTTGTGACATGTAATTTTAAATTTTTTTTTTTTAATTAGTTTCATACAGGAGGCCTTGAGGAAAATAATTTTTCCCAGGGCGTACGTCGTTTTTGGGGTTGCTGTGTGGGGAGTCTTTTTAGGGAAAAGAAGGAGAGGAAAATAAAGTTCGGGAATGAAAAAGGTATGAGTCAGTGTGTCCAGGACATACAAATCCATTCCTCCTACTGCGGTGCAAGGTGATGGGTCGAGAGTCCGGCTGGAGAGGTCAAAAGGTCCCTCAACCAGTCTCAAGACCTAGACAAACCTCTCCCTATAAAGTCGGACACCCCCGCTAAGTAACCGAACGTAGCGAACCACCTGGGGTGACCTACGGCATGGATGTTGGTTTTCCAATAAATGGTTACCCGGGCGGTACCCAAACCCTCCTCCCAAATTGAAAAATTGTAATTCTGGCAGGTGGTACATAAAATTTTCGTTAACTGGAATTTTCAGGTCGATTTTAACTTACATGTTTAATAACAACTAGTGTATTCCATCTTTCACATTATTCGTGTAGTTAATTAATAATTCATTAGATTAATGTTTGAATGCGGCGACACCATATAAGTGACCTTCTTTATCATTTTGTAAACACTGGTGCATTGAACCTTCCCCTCAAAGTCACAACGCATACATAAATGGCATTAGTGAGTGACTACATCATTTTTTGCTACTCAAATTCAAAGAACTCTGTTACGCGACAAGTAATGTCATATGTCATTGTTTATAAATATAAATGTGGAATTTTATACATTATGCATTTACTGACCTATTTTTGTTACTATAGAAGGTAAAAAAATGGTTCCATGCCAACTCAGAATCAACTCAAATCAACACCTCTTTGAAAAGTAATCAAAAGTTATGAAAAAAGAATTGATAAATAGCCTCTGACGTAACCTATTTAACCAATTTTTTATGTATTTTTTAAGGAGGTTATGAGTTGAGTTCATTCTGAGTTGTGCGGTCACCAAAAAAATATAAATTAACCCATATAAACACAGGAGACCATATTTGTCCCAGCTCACATATCTCTCATTGAAATCGTATATCCCTTACTACTGTCATGGTGAAAAATATGATCTAAACAGTGTTAGAAAGAGAAAACCCCACACTTTATACTCAAATCTTGAATTTAACCGTAGAAAAATTTAATGTGCACCTCTACGAAACGAAGGTTTCTATAGTAATTTGAGAAAAATTGATAAAATTTCGGGAATTTTTTGAAGTGAAAACTTCTTTAGCACCGTTGTGATTTGAAATTCGATGAAGCGAAAAATAGCGACACTAAAAATAGACAAACGCATACATCTATAGGATATAGCCAGCGAGAGAATGAGATAGTATAATCTGTCTCCTCTTTGTGCCGTGCTTCGTAGCTTCCCCACTCTTGTCTACTTTAGTTTTCTGAAGGTTTCACCATTTATTTAGATTTTATCGCAAAGCGGAAATTTCCTAATCTTCTGACAGAACATGCCCGAGATCTGACGGAAACCATTTCTCTATCTTGTGACATAAATTATTAGAAAAATGGTTCGATTTAACAGCAATTAAATGCAAAATATTTCTGCGGTTTTATGAATGCCATTATGCACTAATTGTGCAACGTGGCTAACTCACCTTATATTTTTATAATTGGGTCAGCGATAAGAAAAATATCATGCTAACGAGAGTGATACTAATTAACATGCAAATAATGTTGATATAAATAAATTCTCAGCGTGAATAGCTTTGTGTTAGATGTCTCTTTAATGATTTTATTAATTTTAGAATTAATTTGTTGAAGGCGTCATAACACTTTGCACATGGTTGAAATGCAGCAAGAAATCACCATTTTTACACAGTTGTATCGTATGTCTGTGCTTACTGAAAATATAGCGCTCTTCTGAAGTATAAAAGAACCACCATTCAGTATTGAAACGTTGCTTGAAATGGCTTTAGCCGTGTTTAGTGACCAGATCTGAATAGCCAGGTACTTCCTCCCCTTCCTCTTCCCTACTACCTTCAGCCTCACAACATACCTCGATTGGGGATGCCAGTCTCACTGGCTCCAGACGGGAGCAGTTGGGACTCTTGTGCGGTATTAACTGTAAAAAAAAAAATAAATAAATAAAATTCCGAGTACAGTTGATTGCGTTTAATTGGGACACATCGGGACCCAAACATTTTGTCCCAAATAAGCCAAGTTTGGTGATTTAGAAGGGGTACCCGGGTTCATGGGGTGAGGTTTGTCAAGATCTTGGTGGCAAATGCGTTGGCCCACCTACTGCGTGGCGGGCCGGATCGGGAGAGGCTGATTGAGGTAGACCTAACCTATCCTCTCCAGCAGGAGTCTCTCGACCCATCGCCTTGCATCGTAGTGGGAGGGATGGATTTATGCGTCCGTCACTCCTGAACAGATTGACCTCCAGATTCCTACCCACCCCTCATACCTTTTTCCGACACAGAACTTCCTTTCGCTAAAAAGACCCTACACACAGCATCCCCAAAGATGACATAGGGGCTGAGGGATTTTTTTCCTCGTGATCTCATGTGTGGAGCTGTTGTAAATAAATATTTATTGAGTTTTTTATATGTACAACTAGCTGACCCGGTCACACTTTTCTGTGGCTAACGAAAAACAACGTCATCTGTTAATTTGCAATACAAATCAAATCCAAACCGCCCGTTTGGCAGCCCGCTCGGACATTCTCCTTTAAAATTTCAACCAATTAACACAAAATCTCGACAGATTATATAATTAAACCTTCCTCATGAATCACTCTATCATTTTGGTGAAAACCGCATGAAAGTCCGTTCAGTAGTTTTTGAGTTTATCGCGAACAGACAGACACGGCGTAGGACTTTAATCTGTAATATGTACAGACACATATTAATTCATTAGAGTTTTCTTCTTTTTGACACGATAAATCAATCAAACGTTCAATTTTCGCAATAAATTACGTATTTAGATAACAAAAATCTGTTCCACGTGACGGAATGGGTTAATAATAATGAATTTTTAAACCTCAATACCCGATCTTGAACTCTTTCTAATTCAAAATGCATCACCTTGATCAGAGATATTACTAAATTGCAAAACATAAATAAATACAGAGAATAATTTCAATGTTGTTTGGTATTTTTCCTCGACTGAATAACCCTCAACTATTCAAACATCTGAGTTGAACAAATAATGCTAAGTAATACAATTTTGAGCTCACTCTCAAGCAATCTAAACATGTACCCAGTTTTCACGGAATTGGATTGTAAAATTATTTACCAATAAAGGCAAAAAGATAAATAAATATTAAAATAATTTTGCCGGCCATCAACATTCCTATTTTGTTTCTATTGAATCCATTATGAGAGATCGCTTTCTCTTTGGAATACCGTCCTCCAGCTTCGAATCTAAGGGGAGGAAATCTGGTAGCCTGCCCCGGCGGCAGTTTTAGGGAGCGCCAAAATCGTAATTTATTTGTTTGATTGAAAAACACTTGATTCACAAAGTGCCTGGCGTCCAGCGCACATTATTTTATCGATTATTCATTTGATTTTAAAACGCCCAGTTGGTTTTTGAACATATCCTAAATCGTTTTTGAACACATGCATAGTACACGTGATGTCTCTGCCAGGGGAATCCCCGTCGCATCTAGAATTAGGGGCTGCACGAGCTGACCCGAATAAACCCAAGCTCCACTCACCTCATGAGAGGGGGCGCCACTCATCGAGAAGGAGTGCCACTATCAAATTTCTGCCCCGTTCTGTACTCCATTGATGTACCAGGGGCAAAATGCCAATAATAAGTTACTTAAAAATTGTTAAAAATTATCTACCTTAAGTTTCCCCAGGATGGCTACTTATATTCAGA
Organism: Glyphotaelius pellucidus; assembly: GCA_936435175.1. Taxonomy (NCBI): domain Eukaryota; kingdom Metazoa; phylum Arthropoda; class Insecta; order Trichoptera; family Limnephilidae; genus Glyphotaelius; species Glyphotaelius pellucidus. Next base: position 4,825,130 of record OW386556.1, read on the forward strand.
GAATGTTTTTTTCTTTAACACATTGTAATCTGATCACGTATTAATACGTGTTTAGCAAATTAATGCTAGAGAGCGGAACACGTATTTATACGTTTTTGATAGATTGTTAGTGGAGCGCGGGTCACGTTAAAATGCGGGTTCCAATATACTTGAGTTTTCGCTGTATAGCCTCTGTAGGGTTGTAGCCATGCAGGTAAAAACCTTTTGAGAACAATAGATGGGGTGTACGGTAGGTACCGAGGTAGTGTAAATATAAATTTTTTCATAACTTTCCTGCTTTATGTGAAATTCTGCACTAGTTTAACGATAAAGAATACATTTCTAAATATAATAAAATAAAATGAATTAAAATAAATAATTTGCAAAAAGAATTATTGAAATCAAACAAATATTTTTGAAGTTATCGCAATTTTTCTAGAGGTCTACGTTAGCGCAAAATTACGCGAAAAATCACCCGTTACCAGCACGATACGCGGCCGAAAACTGCCCGATCACAATGTGTTAAAAAAGCGTTTTAAAAAAGCGTTCTTCACCATAAAAATAAGTAGTACGAGGCTTTTCTGTTAATGACTTCAGTACTATGATATTTGAAAATGAAAAATTGTAACATTTGACACAGAATTGGCGACATGCTTTTTCACAGAAAAAAAAACATATGTGCAAGTGACGAAACGACAAGCCAGAATCATATAAAGACACATTATTTCCTTGCCAAGTGAATAAAATTCATCTAGGAGCATTTTTATGGTTCAAAATATGGTTCGGTGGCCTTCCAAGGGTTAATCTTTTTATTTACATTTCTTGCGCATTTATTCCCTACTTTTGCCCCTTCTTCCGACTTGCCACACTTTCTCTCTTGTGGCAACACAATAGTGAATAATACAAAATTTTCACATGTAGCAAACACTTTGTGGGAATACATAATTATTTATTTATTTATATATACGCCTATTTAGTATTTTACATATATATATATATATATATATATATAATATTTATGAAATTATACTTATAAATAGTGCAGGAAACAACTGTTTAAGACACTTGCACAAAAATTATTGTAAAGTAAAAACATTATTGAATTAGATCCACACGGTATGTAGGTACCAAATATTTAAAAAAAATATTTAAAATATAAAAATCCAAAATAGCTTTTTTCTTTATGCAGACAAAATACAAATAAATAGCTTTATCAAGGTATTCCCATACTTGATAAAAAAAACTTCAATAAAGTATGCGTATATATTGAAATTGATGTACTAAATATATCAACAACATCGGAGTATTTGTTTCCTAGCTGTTGATAATAAACACAATGAAATAACTTTGTTTAATTCCACTTTATTATTTCCTTATCCAACTAGTTTCGGTTCGACCAAAACCTTCATCAGGGATGAATAAAAATATACTATATATACAGTATATAAAAATATACATTATATTTTTATTCATCCCTGATGAAGGTTCAGGTCGAACGGAAACTAGTTGGATAAGGAAATAATAAAGTGGAATTAAACAAAGTTATATCATTGGGAATAATATAAGTTGTTGTTTCCCCTGCTAGATGCACCTTTGTGACGGGCGAACAGTGCATGGAGTGGCAGCGGCGTATCGAAGCCGCCCTGCAGCCGCCCGCATCCCTCGAGGGTCATTTTGCCTTCTCTTTCCGCGCCTGGGCCGCCGAACCCGAGGGTCTGGAAGTCACCCGCAGACTGGCGCAGCCGCTGCCTGAGGATCCGCACCAGGACTTCAGGAAAGAGGTGGGATTTGTTTTAAATTTAAATTGTTTTACAACTGATTGATCATCCATTTACAGTATACGACTTTTTATTTTAACTTTTTGTAACACATTTCACCCAGGAGAAAACAAGGGTCCCGTTGAAGAAAATAGATTTTGTTTTAAAGTGCTACATCTTTTGAAAACATTACATTATATTTTAATGAAATTTTAACATAGTACTCTCCACACCACAACTATAAAAATATTGGTCTGACATTAATTACTTTGTAATATGACCTGACATAAACTAAGATTTGCATTATATTAAAAAGAAGTATTTCAAGATTTTTTTTTTTATATGAATACCGCACAAGAGTCCCAACTGCTCCCGTCTGGAGCCAGTGAGACTATGACATCCCCAATTGGGGTATGTTGTGAGGCTGAAGGTAGTGGAGAGAGGAAGGAGATGGGGAAGAGGAAGGTGGGAAGTACCTGGCTATTCAGATCTGGTCACCAAACATGGCTAAAGTCATTTCAAGCAACGTTTCAATTCTGAATGGTGGTCTTACACCAGGGCGATACTGAGAGTATCTTCCACTCTGGAACGTGTCGCAAATATACTATATATTATTTTAAATGAATAAATTGTGAAATAACACAAGTCAAATATTAAATAAATATGGAAGCCGTACTCTTGAGTATCTGATACCAGTGATTTTCAATAGAATCAATAATAACATGAAGTTTGAAAAAAATGAGAGACTGAGTCCTAAAATGATAAAACTATGGTTGATAAATGAAAACTCCATGTATCTTTGTATATCTTAATATAGCTGCCTACATAGCTTTTATTAGGTAGGTATATTGAAATATCTGATATATTTGTAGTTGTAAGTTAAATTATCTAATACTACTATCTATTCTAATGTTTCCTTAAAACTTTAAATGTATTTACAAATTTTTTCTTGGATATTTTATTATGAATGTTTGAATTGTTGGAACCTGCAGACAAGCTGCTATATGACAGCTTTGTGGGTATACAAATTCTTGTACAAAATGTTTTTTCTTTAATTTAATAAATAAAAAATAAAAAAATAAAAAAAATCAAATAAAATTTATTTGCCACGCTGGGATTCGATCCCGTCACCTTCGGAATGCGAGTCAAGAGCCTTACCGCTGGACTACGCCGGCTGTCAATTGCATTATATTAAAAAGAAGTACTAGCAGTTAAAAACCCAGGTTTTTGTTACTAGGCCCTGCGGGCGGCTTTTGGTTCGGCTTCGCCCAGTTAGTTTTGGTGACCATTTTATAAATCCAATGAGAACTGGCTCCAAAAATAGCCCGTTCCTCGGATCCACCGTCATCCAGTGATAGCTAGTCACCGGGACAAAGTAACCGGGACAGGCAATGACGTCATATGTAATGTATAGCCCATAACTGTATTACCGTCACTCTTTCCATATCCGAAGAGATACTCAAATCTACAAATTCGTAGTACTTACATCTGCCAGGGGCACGTCCCCATGCGACATGCTAACGGAAGTGGCGACATCTTGTGATGAATTCTTAATTCGAAACCGAATTACAAAGGTAGCTTTGTTTTAAATTTCACGTTCACAGATGTTTTGGTGGCACGGCGTTCTCTGGAGAGAATATTAAGAGACAGGCTAAATCTATTTGTTGCCGAGTCCATCTTTGCAATGGAAGCATTGATTGACCGTGTTTGTTTGTTCGCAGGTCACCCGGCTGCAGTTTGACTTGCACGGCGCCTGGAGAGTGTCCTCGGCCAACTCGGAGTTCCGGCTGTGTGCGTCGTACCCCCCGCTGCTGCTGGTGCCGGCCTGCGTCAGCGACGACGCCCTCGAGACCGTGGCCAAGTTCAGGAGCTCGCGCCGCATCCCCGCCATCGTATGGAGGTAACTACCAAATGAATACACCAACTGCTTGCTCTTTAAAGGTATCTTCAAACAGTGATCGAGGCTAAAGCACGTACGTTATACATAGTGTAGGTAATACGCTTTTACCAATATGCACGGTGTCTGAAAACAAGTAGTACAAACATAAATCTACATTACACAAAGAACACAAAAAAATTATTTATTTTTTCGATCTGAGCTCATTTTTGACTCAGATTTTTTTTTTTTTTTTTAAAGGCGGAGACGGTTTACACGTAGTTCCCGTGAGCACTTAGGCCATAGGCCCATTGTGCTATCTCCCATTTTACCTCAATCCTTTAGTAACAACCCAGTCCCTTTAATAAAGTTCACCAGGGTTGTCACCGGATATGTGGCTATGTCTTCTGGTTCTACTGTGTGTCTCCCCAGGTATCTGAGCCTAGTTCCCACCAGGGCAGGACATTGGCACCATAAGTGAATTGGAGTCTTTTCACATTTCCTGCATCTATTGGTGTTTTCCACTCCCAATATCTGCATGTGTCTCCTGAGATGGCAGTGTCCCGTTAGTAGTCCTACCAGTTCCCTCAGCGAATTTCTGTCCATATTGATTAGTTTCCTGGTTCGTCTAGGGTCTGGTCCTGTTATGAGTACTTTAGATTGTCTCATTCCAGGTGCCCTCTCCCATTCTTTGCAGTGCTGGGATTCGACCCACCTATCAATATGTAGTTTTGTGTGGCAAGCTGCTACTCCTACAGGCGGCTCGGATCCCACAAGTGGTGCTTTCGCCCCTTTCCTTGCTACAAAGAACACAAAAAAATCATTTATTTTTTCGATCTGAACTCATTTTTGACTCAGATTTACTTGAAACAAAAAAAGTTTTATGTCTCATTTTCATTTATCACTCATTGTCTGAGCAATATTCATATTAATGTTCCTAATAGACATAATTTAAAGGAGTCATAAAATATCCCATCTCGAATTATTTAGTAACAATATTGCATACTTCAATCCACTGTCTCGAATGTGTCCTCTATATAATACCATTGAATGTGACTATACAGATATCTACGCAAAGAATCTCACATATTTCAAAAAACAAATGATCAAACTCCTACCATGACACTTCGTGGAGAACAGTTATGTAGCTGCTTTATTGTCATACCCTTTCTTTTTTTTCTCTTTCTCTGCAGGTTATGTATTATATTTGACACTATGTTTTATATTTAATTTTGATTATCATTATTTCTGTTATCACTACAAGCATTTCTGTCTAGTAACAACTAAACATTGATTACACATGCTGTGAACATTTCTAATTGGAGTGCTATGTACATCCCAACGGCAATTCTATTATTGTAATAATTGTTAACACTCTACTCTGTAAATGTTTCAAACAATAAATAAATACATTATGTAACACAAAATCTCCAAAATACTCACCAATATAGATTCACCAATTTCTCGCTTGTAGTACAATTTTCCGGGCACTGTGCATAGATCCAGATGTCTTTCAAAAAAATTTTGTTTATACTTGACGTTTCTCAAAATTCTCGAGGGATAGATCATGCAAATAGTCCAGACACATGGATTCTTTTCACAGCTGAGAAAGTTTTATAAATTGTATAGTTGTATAAGTCCCGTCACAAGGTTATTAATTAGTTATATTTATTTGTAGGCATCGTGGCAACGGCGCTGTGATAGCGCGCTGCTCCCAGCCCGAGGTGGGCTGGCTCGGCTGGCGCTCCAACGAGGACGAGCAGCTGCTGGCCGCGCTCTCCGCCGCGTGCAACTTTGACCGCGGCCCCGTGTCCACCGGCCTGAGCACGCGCGAGCCCGCCCGCAAGGTGCTCATCGTGGATGCGCGCTCATACGCCTCGGCCGTGACCAACAGGGCGCGCGGGGGAGGCTGCGAGTGCCCGCAGTACTACCCGTGCTCAGAGATACAGTTCATGTGTCTGCCCAACATTCACAGTGTGAGGAAGAGCGCGCAGGCTCTGAGGGCGCTGGCCGCCGAACCACCGGATCATGCCAAGTGAGTGCCCCATCTTTAGTCTTCTTCCTTGTTTAGTGAGGCTTTTCAGCCGGTCAACGGCATCGAGTGTCACTTTATATAACATAATTCGCCTAAAAACTTAAAGCTTTTAGCTTTTAAGTTCTTAAAAAAATATTTTATTTTTTAAGATATTATCTGTAGATTCGCCAAGCCGAAACAGTAATTATATGAAATTCCCTCGATAGAAAAAAATCATAAAGTATTCTCCGAAAATTATTAAAAACAAATTCTGTTCTGTTTTTCAAATTTAACACGGTAAAGGTATGAAAAAATTCACAGCGAATCTTTAAATGCTACTTTAGACATTTGCCAAGAGATTTTTGCTTTATTTTAAACGAGCCTTGTTTTATTAAATATTTTCACAATTTTCTCTTAATTATATTAATTTTTTAACATTAGCGCGCCGTATCGTACCGTAAATAAATAATAATTTTTCAGCTTGGGGTGTTTGAAATCTCAAAACTCTTGGCTACGCCCGTTGGCTGACAATCATTATATCATGACTGTTATACACAATTTGATAAAAGATCAATTTGACGGTCATGGAATGTGATGGAATTCGAAACACTTCAACGTTCGTCCTGCTCTTACATCCTTATCGCAGTTTTATTCGAAGCAATTCACGAGCCATTATATCGGCGGCAATCAGGAACAGAATTTGCTGAGTTGTTCGTTAGCCATAGACGTAATGATTGTTATTTATTTCAGTTGGCTGTCGGTCCTGGAGCGTTCCCTCTGGCTGCAGTCGGTGGGGGGCCTGCTGAGGGCGGCCAGCCTGGTGGCGAGGGCGGTGCACGTTGCGGGCCGTCCCACACTGGTGCACTGCTCTGACGGCTGGGACAGGACCCCGCAGATTGTGGCCACCGCGCAGCTACTGCTGGATCCCTATTACAGGACCAGCGAGGTCAGTAGTAACGAACTTTAGGTAGACAGCAAAATAATGTCTCTTGCCGTGTGATGCTAATTTATTTACATATTAATAATTTTTAGTTTGATGTTCCAAAAATCTCCCTTCTAAAAATAAATCCAGCGAGATATACAAGTTATACAAGAAATAATATTGGTATGATATGTTTAAACTAAAATGTAATAGGTCCTCATTTTATATTGGTAAATACAAATGTTCTTTGATTCTAATTTTGACATTAGAATCAAAGAACATTTAAGATGGCAATAATAATGTTTTGGAAAAAAAAAGTAATAATTTAAAATAAAACAATAACTTTGTAAACACCACTTTTTATTTTTTATGTACTTAATGCCGACCGGGTTTCGCTACCACCGTAACTTCTTCAGGGCAGTATTACTGCCAAAGTGTTTACTAAGTTGTTGTTTTATTTTAAATTATAATGTCACATCACAAAATATCTGCTTCATATGAACAAATTTTTGTGCATTATAATAGGCCACTTGCATCACATTTTTTTCCGGCTTAGGCAAATATTCTAAGATATTCCGTTTTTTTTTTAATTGTATTTTTGAAACCCTGGCAATCTTTTGAAAATTTCAATCCAAAAATCAGACCATTTTTTATAAACCCGAAAGACGGGACATAATTTATAAAGTACCTGTAACGAAGTTCGCAGGCAATAAAGCAAGCGAATTTTATGCTATTCCCACACCAAAGCCAACCTTCCAAACTCTGAACTCCAAAATGGCGGACATCGAACAGCTGATTCGGCGCTGTACCTTATCAGTTACCTACAATTGTGCGGGCACGATTTCCATAATATTGATTTAGATTCGTAAAGCCAAAAAAACAATTTTTATCCGCTACAATAATATTTTTTACCACTCTTCCGTAATAATATTGTGCCGACTGATGTGTTGGGCCAAATCGTCCAAACGTTTGCAGTTGGAAGTTGGCCCCAGTGTGGCCGTACCAATAGTGTCAAATTCAAATATTCGCCGGAAATCAATTTGGTGGAGTTTGTGGATAATCTGAATATTGTACCAGATGACGGTACACTTTTACATAAAACTGCTTGCTCAACTCAAATTTAGATTTTTCGGATATGTCTGATTAATCGACTGGACGATCATTGTCTATGACTGTCCTAAAAAAATGTATTGAAGAATGGTATTTTGTTCCTAGGGTTTCCGAGTGCTGGTGGAGAGAGAGTGGTTAGATTTCGGACACAAGTTTGCCGATCGATGCGGCCATACAGTTGGCTCAGAGGATCTTAACGAAAGGTAATGAAAACCCCTTAATTACCCTAATTTTTATGGATATTTTTTTTCTTAAATTAATCAATTCCATTTTAATTTGTTTGGTTTGGTTCTTACAATAATTAATTTAATTTAAATTTGTTTGGTTTTAGTTCTTACAATAATTACATAATTCAGTCTTAATTCGTTTGGTTCTAATTCTTACAATAATTAATTCAGTCTTAATTTGTTTGGTTCTAATTCTTACAATAAATAATTTAATTTTCATTTGTTTGGTTGTATTTCTTCCAATAATTAATTTAATTTTAATTTGTTTGGTTCTAGTTCTTACAATAATTATTATTTTCCAGATGTCCTGTGTTTCTACAATGGCTGGACTGTGTCCATCAAATTCAAGTTCAGTACCCATGCAGCTTTGAATTCTCGCAGGCGTACCTGGTTAGTACCATTTAAAAAAATTAACTCCTCCAGTTTTATTCTGTCAGAAGGTCACAATGTTTCCGTTTTGCAATAAAATCCAAGTAAATGGAATATTTCTGAATGTTCTGAAAACTAAAACCTATTTTTGAAAGATGATGAAATTCGATTTCAAATTTTATTATTAGGCATAAAAATATAATTTTTAAATATAAAAATTTCAAATGAAAACATAAAAAAGTTTTAAAAATGGCTCATCTTGCGATTTTTGTAACTAAAATTACTGATAACGAAAAAAATAAAAGCACACACATTTTATTACATAAATGTATTACCTTTAACTGTATTGTGATCTCACTTTTTGTCGTTTCATGTAAAAATAAATAATAAAAAATTCCCAAAGCTTAAATTATTTTTTCAAATTACGGTCGGAAACTTTGATTTCATGCCAATGTTATTTTGATTTTTCTGTATTTAACTTTTAGATTTGAATGTAAAGCTTGGTGTTTTCATTTTCCAACACCATTTAGATCATATTTCTCACCATGATAGTAAGGGAGAAAAAGATTTCTATGAGACCTAAATGAGCTGTTCCCAAAAGCGAAAAAATTAGCCTAAGGGATTAAAGACGCTGTAAAGATGGGATCCTTCGACAGAAAGCGTTCAGCACAAATGTACATTCGAAAATACATTTATTTTGGTATTGGTGGTTTCGTTTACAGTTGTGCCGTTTAATACTGTTGAAATGAAACACAGGCCAAGAATGAGGTTTGCAAGCCAGGCTGAGATCTCCGTACAAAATCAATGAATAATGTTTGTTCCAGATCAAGCTAGCGCAGCACACCTACTCGTGCATGTTTGGCACGTTCCTGTGCAACAGCCGACGGGAGCGCACTTCCCAGCGTGTGGCAGATCGCACCTTCAGCGTATGGAAGTTCCTCACGGGCCCCGAGTACAAGAACCACCTGTATGAGCCCAACGGAGATGAGGTGAGTTTAGTTGAGGTGTTTACACTTAGACAGCTTAAAAACCTTGCCTTGCCCTGGGTCAAAATCCACTAAACTTGCCCTGTATCAAAATCCACTAAATTTGCCCTGTATCAAAATCCACTCAACTTGTTCTGTATCAAAATTCACCATACTTTCCCGTATCAAAAGCCACTGAATTTGCCCTGCATCAAAATCCACTCGATTTGCCCTGTATCAAAATCCACTCGATTTGCCCTGTATCAAAATCCACTCAACTTGTCCTGTATCAAAATTCACTAAACTTGCCCCATATCAAAATCTACTCAACTTGTCCTGTATCAAAATTCACTATACTCACCCTATATCAAAATCTACTCAACTTGTCCTGTATCAAAATTCACCAAACTTGCCCTTTTATCAAAATCTACTCAACTTGCCCTGTATTAAAATCCACTCAACTTGTCCTGCATCAAAATCCACTAAACTTGCCCTGAAACAAAATCCACTCAACTTGCCCTGTATCAAAATCCACTCAACTTGTCCTGCATCAAAATCCACTAAACTTTCCCTGAAACAAAATCTACTCAACTTGCCTTGTATCAAAATTCACTAAACTTGCCCTGCATCTTCCACTGATGTAAAATTTGTATATGTCTCTAGGTTCTCTTCCCGGCGCATTCTTCACGAGCGCTGGTGGTGTGGGCTGCGGTGTATCTAGGGGCAGCTCCCGACACTCCGGTGCCCCTCCAGACGGTGCCCCCGGAGGGGCACCAACCTGCCCCCCAACCTCCTCCGGGGCCCCCTCATTCACCCAGTCCGGGAATCGGCTCAGGTGGGCCATAAATACACATAAACTAAAAACATACTTATCATTTAGCCACAAACATGAACTTTCTAATGTTTTTACTTAATAAGGAATAAATGCGCTAAAAGTTTATAATTTAGAACATAGGAGAGGTTCATCGTAAGCCATCGAGCTTGATTCGTTCAACACTTAACTAAGAAATAACTTATCAAAAAAAGTAAAACGTACCGACACGCCAGTGGTGATATTTATATTATATTTAAAAATAAGTAGTGAGAGAAAATTGGGTAATACGTTTGTATGAACAAAACGCTGCCCGGTTTCATCTTAAATTCCACTTAAAAGCAAAATAATGCATATTAATATTTGACAAATTCTTCGTCTTCACTTTGAGATTGTTTTCTTATGATTTGTTCTTCAATTTCAAAAAATTCAACATCATGGCCTATTTCATTTTCTTGCACAATATGTGTGAGAAGAACTTAATTATTATTGACTCTTGAGGAAAACAAAAATTTCGCAAAGTTTTGACTTTCGACGTTATATTTCGTGGGTTTATTTTATGCTATCGTATATTATATTTACCGAAACACATTCCTTGAACAATAAACTATGCATAAAAATAACAATATGCCTATTTTGAAGAAATAAGAAAACATTACTTGCGTTTATTTGACAAATTGATAGGTTTATCGATCTTTTCGTGACCTATGACGCTCACAGTTTGACAGCTCGAATCGCGGCAAAAATGAAGCCTGGAAGTCATGGATAAATTTAATAAAATTTATTCTGAGTGGCTAGGTGTGATTTGAATATCTGTTACGTCAAGAACAAGAATGCCCCAAGCCATTCTGACCTTGTTCTTCATACATTTTCTTTATACATAAGGATTAAAATCGAATACTAAATTTTTTTTTTTTATTTTGTTCCGCGCGTCCGGCGTGTCTGCGGCACAGGATGAGTTAATGAATTTTAGCTTTAGCTTGAAACATTCTTTATTGATGACTTACGATGGCCCTCTGCTGGGTTTGACTGTAGGATATTTATTTATACATTAGTAGTTAGTAACCGGTTTTGCCCGAGTTAAAATTTTCGTATGAACAGTTGAAAAATATGGAACAAACAATATGGCTTCTTCTTTTATTTTTTTGACAGTTTTTTGGTTATTACTAAGCTGCATACCTCATGACGCTAATGAAGACGATGACTAAAATGTGTATTGACTTATAAAAGCTGCGAAAATTAATGATGACAAATATACAATTTATTAATTATTGTATTAAAAAGGTGGGTTTTTTGCTTCTAGATTTATTTAAACAGATGGAAAACATTCATTTGTTCTTCACACAGTGTTCAAAATTTCATGTAAAATTTGCATTAATTTCAATTTTATGAAATATATTATGAAGATCTGTAATAAGTAAAATTGACACCATACAGGGTGTAACAGCACCCAGCCGAAGGATTTTAATCAGCGATTCTCAAACATATTTGGCGTTAAAAATCTAGACGTCATATTGCTGTCTGATGATATTTTTTTTCAATTAACAAAAAAAAAATTTTTTCATCACGTCTCGCCACTGGGTAGTTGGGCACCTGCCTAGAGACCTACAAGACCTAGCCAGTCTTGTGATATGCACTCGTTATGGTAACAAATGAGACATAGCGCGTTTCATGTGATCCGTCGCGACATGTAGCAGTGTGATCAGTGGTGACGTGTTGTTTGCATTCAAGTCACCATGCTGTACACCCTGTATATAGTATCAATAACTTATTTATTCAAAAAACAAATTTCACTGTTTTTCGAAAAAATTATAAAAAGCAGTTTGTTGTTCAGATTTATTGCGTAATTTTTTATTTACATTTCATATTTTATATGAAAAAAATTGCTTTTTGGGAAGTCTATTTTTTGGCAATATATTGGTGTACAGCAGAATTCACACTACGGGGATGGCACCACTTTTTCACAGCCGTGCTCTGTGAGATTTTCCAAAAAGTCATTTTGTGAGAATGGGTTGTCCAGTGTGCCAAAATATTGCCAAAAAATTACTGGCTCCCAAAAATTAATTTTTCACTCTAATAAGACAATTTGATATTATTATACCCTCTTTCAGTAAATTTAATTACTTAATAGGACGAAATGAAAAATTTGGACGAAATGAAAAAATACAATGTCAATACATATAATAAACAAAATCTAAGTTAAACCAACATACCTAATTCATAAGCACAAATAATATACAATACAAGAAGTTCACAAAGGAAATAGTCGAGGACATCCAATCAAAGCTGTATTTATAAGACGGTCTAATATAAGTCAGTAAAACAGAGCATGTATCAGATGTACGGTTGTGAAGGAAGTCAGGAGATCAGTCCTGGACATAGGTTTTGGCATTCAATCCTCTTTGCCTACCCATGCCAAGAAAACCCTGCAACGGTAAGTAAGTTAAGACATCTATACGTAACATTAAACTCTCGGGTATTTTTGGGATGGACTCACAAGTCATTACATCTCCAGTGTATTACAGTGAGAATATACAATTGTTAACATTGAAAGAAAGAGAAAATACCACGCTTTGTATTTGCGTTTAAAAGCTCCCATAGACGCTCCCGAAAAATTTGAAATTATTCTAAGAAATAACATTTAACATTTTTTAAATATGACAAATGACATTTTTTTGTTTATATATTTTTATATAAAATGAAAAAAAGTAAACAAAAAACTTTTAACTAATTAAATATGTTTTTTAGTTTCGGGTTAAGTGATAATTACAGTTTACACAATAAAAAAACTGGTAAAAGTTTTAATATTTTTGATTGCGTATATCGATTTGTAATTCTAAAATCTGCTTTTAAAAACAGTATTTCATTTTGGGATAACTTCAAAAACATGGAATCTATTTGAAAATTAACGTCATCCAGGATTTTTATAAATAAATCCAAAATCTCAAAATACCCGAGGGATTAATCGACTTAGCATTAATTTATATTTAGATTTAATTTACATTCTTACTGTTAGACCTTACTAATCTTTTTTATTTTTATTATTTCAGGTGTCATGACGAAGACCAGATCGTACGGTGATCTTCTATCTCTCTCTGAGCATGGCAGCTCCTCCCACAGGCGGTCCAGTGACCCCAGCATTACTGTAGATGTCATGTAAGTCCACTTGAATTTTCTTTTCATACTAAAAAGGTCTGTCATTTCATACCTATTTACAAATCAAAAAAGGTCTCGGTCGTACATGAGACCCATTTACAAATTTAAAAAGGTCTCAGTTATACCTAAGACCCATTTATAAATCTAAAAAGGTTTTATATCAGTTATTTAGCTTGATGTCAATCGCGCTGAATGCCACGCAGCCTTTCTTGGTCAATTTGTATAGTTAAATTGTCATCAAGGTCATCCTAAGGCTGGAAAAAGAGCGACGTGTAGGTTGGTCGCGTTCATCGGTAGCATACGGTAATATGTTCATGAATAAATGAAGAGGTGTAGTGCAATGTTGTCAGTTGACCGACGCGCTTACCATCTGTATTAGGGCATTCAGTGCGACGCTGATCACGTCAACTGATGGGAGTGCATGTGTACAGTCTTATAAAATTAATATTGACAGAGCGGGTTATTACTGAGATGCCTCTTCGCCCTTTTCTTAGGGACTTGTCTAATAATTTATGCAAAGATCAGGATGTTAAGTTAAAATGTTGGTTTGAAATGGCTGTGATAAATAAATACTATTTTAATAAAAACAACTTAATTCATTCTCGGCTGACGAACTCGTCAGACTATTACCAGCCTAAAGTTGATCTTTACTTTTCATTAAATAAATTTTCTAAACATTTCTTTCTCTTACAGGAAATTAAGTACGCTCAGCATTTCCGGGACCAACGCCACGGAGGGACTCGTCAACAATGGAGAAGCGGCTGACCAACAGTTAATCGACGAGTACTCCGATGAAAGTGTCGAATCCGATATCATCCTTAACGGGAAGTGCCCGGTGCCCGTCGGTAGTGTCGTGAACCAAACAAGTTATGTGCAAATGCAAAACATTCTCAATAATTCAAGCACCGACGATAGCCTTATCAATACAACAGTTCCCAAACAAATCGTCAACGGGTATTCCAAAGTTAACGGTAATGTTCCTAATCTTAGTAACCGAGCGTCGAGCGTCAGAACGGACTCAAACTCCAACACAAAATCCGACGACGACGAAGTAGATTTAATCAACGGGAAGTTAGAATCAAACGGGGTGTACGAAAACGGCAACACGTCCATTCTAATCGAGGAGCGACTACTCGAAGACTCTCCCGATCAAATCGACGGGTTAGAAAATACAGATTACGTAGAGCAAGCGATCGATTCGATCGCGCAGCAAGAATACGAAGAGAGACCCGCACGAATCGTGAGCAGAGAAAGCATCGTCGCCACGTTTAAGCCGGGATCGATTTCGTTATTAACGCCTACAGAAGAAAACAGCGTGTTTTTAGACAACAATCTCTCGGATTCCGGAGAGTTGAGCGGTAGAATCAGAAACGAGAGTTTGACGTGGAGAAGTGTGTCAGAGTGCAGCCAGCAAACAGACTCCAGCAGCGGTTGCGTGGATCTGGGGGCGGAGATGAGCAATGCGGTGTCTCCCGGACTGGATGGAATGATGCAGAGGGGCAGCGCAAGGCGCCAGAGGTTGGACTCCGTTCAGAATGGTGGGCTAAACGATACGGCAGCTATCTTGTTGGAAACAGAAATCGGTGAGTTTTTATAATCCATTTCTTACCCACTTTGTGCTACGTTCGTTACCTGTTTACTAATTTTACATGAACTTGTTAGTGTCAATGACTTTGTTTTTATGCACTACAGAACTAAAGTTGATTGGTGCTAACCAAAGATATTCAAATACAAGAGTGTCTATTGTGTCCGCCCGACTATCGGTGGGACTACTTCCGAATGGGAGTGGTTTGAGTATGGAAAGTAGTTGATTTTTTTAAGGTGTGCAGGAGTATTGGTGTGCAATATAGTTTAAATATGGAAAGAATTCGTTCATTTAGTTGATTTTTTAAGATGTACAGTAGTATTGGTTAACAATATCGGTGACGCCACCGAGTAAAAACTGCGGATAGCACATCTCTTATATTTCAATATCTTTGGTGCTTGCGTTTCAAGTAAATTGTGTACTTTAAGTTAAAATAACAAGCATTTTCCAGGTAACCTAATATCCGCCGAATCAGCTGCCAAGCGTCTGGAGCAGCAGGGCGCCATGAGTCCGCCCAGTTTCCCGTCCGGCCACCGAAGACAGCGCTCGGATGGGGGTGCAGGGGGCGGCGCCGGTGGAGGGCACTTTGAGTACTTCCCTCCGCTTTTGGGATGCGCCAACCAGGCAGACGAGGGCGGCTGTGAAAACATGACTCTCTGTCCCAACTCTCCCCTGAGGGCATGCAGGGCGTATTCCGCAGGAGGTAATTGATTTATTAAATTTAAGATATTGATACTATTTCATTACCAACTGTTGAATGTCTCGGTTATTTTTATGTTAGTTAATTCTAATCATCATTGAGATACAATCCTTGGGAGAGTCAGAATTTGTTGTCCGTACAGCCACACATCGCGCGCTCCGCACTGACCACCAGGCGCGGCTAACGTGCAATCGTGCGCCGAACCGCCAACAAAATTGAACAACATCGCAGCCCATCGCATTCCTACGTAATATTTTTAATTATAAAATTGCGCATATTCTTTCAAAATTTAAAAAAAAAATTACTTTCAATCTAAATATACATGAATTTGCATTTAAAAGATCAATAATATTATATTGCAGAGAATAACTATCGCGGCCAAAGGCATTTGCTTCCCGCGCGCAATTTATATCGGCAAAGAACCGAGGTACATACTATTCCGCGCGTTTCAGCGAAGCGCCCCGTTTGGGAGTATGAAGCCCTCCTCAACATGTCCAGACCGTCAAAATAGACAGTCGTATCGAAAAAATTGCTCCTACCGCGCGGCGCGCGAAGATGACGGAAACGCCCGAAGAATTCCGAAGAAATTGTTCCGACGAAACGACTGTTCTTACGTAGGGTTTGAATAAGATAGTAAATCCATTGTTTCTCCTGTAAAATGTAACGATGAGTCAACGGGTCAGCGGGTGCGATATTATCTCGATGGAGACGGAACCGATTTGACATTGTCGTTAGTTTTAGTGACCTTTTGTTTGTGTGCATTTTTGTCACATATTGCAAAACTGATGATTGATGATTACTCAGCAAATCCCGCGCCACAAAAAGGATGGGCTTGCGCTGAACATGCTGCGCGACCAATGTCTCAGCGTACGCCCATCCAAAGAATCGTTTACTGTGTGTTGTTATGGTGTTATTATTCACTATATAGAAATATTCTGATATTGCTGTTTATAGATATAAATGAATTTCCTTGCCTTTTTAAAATTAGCGATGTAGTAATAGACATAAACTACCGATATTAAAAATAACCATATGAACCGTGAAAATAAAAGCAGAATTATAGCAGCTGGCCCGCCAAAACTACATTTAATTATCAACCAAGATTGTAAATCCGCAAAGAAAACTTTTACACAAAATTGTAATAATAATAAATGGATAAATTGTTCTTCGCCCTTTTTTGTGAATAATCACCTCAAAAGGCACTGTACGAGTTATGAGTTACTAGGCTCTGTTTATTTTTATTTTTTTACCTACTTTTGTTTTCAGTTTTTTATGAATTAAGTACTTGGTGAACCGCCAAAAATTTAATACACCGGCCGCGCCTGCTGACCACCCCTTCTATTATAAGATATTATAGGCAGGAACCAAGCACGTAAAATGATGCAGATCCGTTGTCTTCATTTGACAAAAAATGTACATGTGCGCGCGAAGATGGTAGACTCATTCTTGGTGGACTCCTTTGTGTTAGTGTCAAAAAAGGCTGTGCCTTTAGGTACAAATCACAAAAGTGGCAATTGGTGACATTTGTTAGTACAACCTCACAAACGAGATCAAAAAAATAATTGTGCGGTTTAAAAAATATGGAAATTTTTTTTTTATTCAGTAATTGAGTTGAAATATGCATAAAAGAAATGGTTACATATTTGATAACGCCAGCAGCAATAGCAATTAATTTGATGTTTTTCCTCAAGCCTACCCTGATTAAAAACTCTGTACACCCCACTGTGCTGAGTCCTCCACTTTACTGGTATCCCTTCCTAAGGACCTGGTGCTGGACACAATCTTCATCCTCCTAAGTTTAGGTTAGGTTCCAACACCCCTTAACTCGTCCCCGTGCCTCTGGAGGAAACTCGAAAATTTCGCGATGTTTTGACTTTGACGTAATATTTTGTGAGTTTATTTTATGCTATCTTATGTAATATTTACCGAAACACATTCCTTGAACAATAAACTACGCCTAAAAACAACATTACTTGCGTTTATCTGACGAATTCATATGTTTACGATCTTTCTTACGAGAATGCTGCAATCGAACTGACAGTTGAAATGCTCAGAAAAAAACTTTGCCAGAGATCCATACAGAATTCATAGAAATTATTCGGGTTCCATAGATGTGTTCAAAGCATTCTATACCTTAAGAACAAGAATGCCCCAAGCGATTCTGACCTTATCCTTCATACGTTTTCTTTATAATTAGGTTTAAAATCGCATTTCAAAAAATATTTTTTAGAGTTTAATTTGGCGCGCGCCGGCGCGCAATTGGCAAGCAACCGGTTAACCCTCTGGGCTTACGAAGCTGAAGAAGCCTTTTTGATGATCAGCTGTTTTTCATTCTCGCTACAATGTCTTGCCCAGCAGAGTTATCCCAGTTTTAAAATAGTTGTTATTGATGGCTTTTCAAACAGCTTGTGGTTGTACCTTGTATACTAATTATTTGTGTCCTTGTTTGCAGCCAACACGATGGGGCGATGGCACGGCCGCTCTGTATCAGTGCCGTGTACGCAGGAGCCGTCACTGGCGGAGTGGCGGGGCGAGGGCTGCCGCTTGTGCTGCTGCAACTGCACGCACCAGCAGTGCAAGAAGGCTCAGCAGAGGTAACCTAACCCATTATTTTGTAATCACTGTTCTAACCTATTCTGTTTTGTCACTGTTTTATTTATTTATATAATTTATCTTACAGTTAAATTAATGCAATATAATATAGGTTCAATTAATTAGTGTTTCACTGTATTATAAACATATACAGCCTTACTTATTAAAAAAAACAGTTACATGTTTGTTGCTGATGTTAATGTGTCTTGTTTATTTGTACTTTGCAGCAGACAATGCGGCAGTGGAGCTACCAACAGCAGGAGCGAGCGACCTGGCAGCTCCCTGGACCCGGTGGACGGGCTGGTGTGTCCACAGAGCCCCGTGCAGCACCGCCTGCATCAGATCATCCTGGACCACAAGGTATAAACACTTCATGCTTTAGTCACATTTACAATCATCTTTCCTACATTGATAAACTTTTTTTTAATGTTAGAGCTTTAAAAAACAGTAACAATACAAATAATAATGTATTAGTAAAAAGGTTGTGTGAAAAACAAGTTCTAATCAGGTTAGATATAAAAAAAGCCACATTTCTTACTCTTTTCTTAATCTTTTTGTTACAAACTCCAATTTATTAATTTCTCTAAAATAAAACTTTACACACAACCATAACATCTGATTAACTATAACATATAACCTCGGTAAACTCATTCCCTAATGATTTTCTCACCCAATCTTCATTTTCCCGCCAATAATCAATCTGTCAAAATCAACTTCTTTATTCTCTTTTTCGGATCACTTAAAAATTGGAACACATTCAAATACAAATCAAAATATTATAAAAAAGTACTTACCCCAATTTTGTAAGCATATTTAGGTAGGTACCCAAATAATAGAATATTAATGTTTTTTATTAATCATTTCAGATGAGGGAAGAAGTATTGATGAGGGAATTGCATGCGGCAAGAGTGGAACTGTTGCAAAGGGCCTGCAGAACGGCGAGACAAACCCCCGACCACACTGTTAGTATTATTTAACCTTTCTTTTTTTTTTTATCGTATTTATTTTTTTGTTAATATTATTTTGTTAATATAGTTATTATTTTTTGATTAAATATTATTTTGTCAGCTTTCATGTGACTTTTATTCAATCTAGTGTGGAAGATATTATTTAATCCAACCTCTTTTTACAAAATTATTACATTTAATCATAATGGTTCAATATCTTTTCTATTTTAACATATAAATAGATAAATAATGTACCATTCAGTGCAACTATTATAATATTTGCACTTTAAAAAAAAAATTACAATATCTTTGTTGTTGAATGTAGTTAAAATCTAAAGGGTTGACTTTTTATTTAAATTCTCTACACAGTTTATAAAAAGATTGATTTTAAAGCAAGCATTATTGATGTTGTGAATCCTCATTGATTGGTTTGACTCCTATTGAAAACTGAGATTCTTCTTTGCAGGAGAGTGATTATAAAGACAAAGACAATAGGAGCTATAGCGATAGCTCTCCCGAACGTAACGCTCCGCAGTGGAGCTCTCAAGAAGTCGCCATGGAAGAGGCGTACTTCGATGAGAATTTTAGGAATCATACGTCGCTGCAAACGTACTGGGTTAGTTTGCCAACAGACGATTGGGCGATGTTAAAATAATCACAAAAAAGAATGCGGAATCAAGCGCAAACTAATTCAAACATTTCTGTGTTGCATTTGTACCGTACTATATCCGTTTCCCCAAAGCAATACTGCCGCGAGTCTAAGGAGTGAATTTTCAGTTAATAGCAATGAAAAAATTCATAATAGTAAGTAGGTACTATCACAGATTAGTCTATGGTTTTTTTTTTACACGATAGCAACTCTGGTGAACTTCATCAGGCTGGGCTACTGTCAAAGGAATAAGGTAAATACACAATGGGTCTCTATGAATTAACTGTTTACAAGATCTATGCAGACTGTCTTCTATGCAGATCTTTTACATTACTATAACCTAAACAGGCTGATAAATACATATTTCAACTTAATTTTACGGTAATAAAATGACTGAAAAAGTTATGCATATCTCTTGTTGGTATAAATAATGCGCATATTTAATACTCATCTAATTATATTTTTCTTTTTAAGGTAGTGTAGAAATTTAAGTTTACAAAAGTGATATTATCAGAGAGGTTTTGAAACATGGAAGTTAGTATGTAGGAACTAGGATGCAGATGCAAGCATCACTCGAGATAGAATGAATTCGTTTTAGAGCGCACCGGCAGTCATCGGACAGGCGGTAAAACGCGCATGCGTCAGTGTGACAACTAAATGAATACTAAAGCATTTAAATTCAAATTACGAGTAGTTCCTACAGCAGTTTCACTTTGATTACAAAAGAGGAAATTGTAAAAAAAATCAAACTCGTTAACACTGTACTGATTTTGATATTTCTGTTAGGATAGATCCATCACAAAGTAACTAATTCCCAAATTGTTTCTTGTTTATATATTAAATTCTTAGAAAATTTCACTAATTAGCGTATTACCTTTTAAACAGTTTTATAATTTGTATATATTTTTAATTCATGTAAAAAACTTTAAAAAATATGCAAGCGTAATAATGCCGTTACGTAGCATTTTTTAGATTTGTGCAGGTTTACAATTTTTTTTTCATCTTTGCACTATTTTTTCATTCGGAAAATGTGCATTTAAAAAGATTGACAAATTCTAATCTGTAAAATGACATTTCCTATCAGAATTTGCCCTTTTTAACTTGAGGTAGTATTCATTCCGTGGAAATAAGGATATTTTGAAAATCAATAAAATTTTATTTTAATATATTGATTTTACTTGATTGGGTTTTCTGGATGCAGTATTTCTTGTGGGTTATGTATATGAACATTACAAATAATATTACATAACAGTAGGTAAAGTTGCATGTTATGTTGCTCACAAAAGAATTTTGCTCATCTTACGTAAACTTGGTTATATGAATTTTGTTATAAAGCACTAAAGTATTATAATTTTTCTTCTTGTGCCTCTCTCGCCAGTGGTTGGATGCCATCACTACACCAGTTTAAATTACAAAGTTGTAATATTTTGATTGAACGCTGTCACTACACCAGTTTAAATTACAAAGTCGTAATATTTAGTTTGGACGCCATCATTACACCAGTTTATTTATTTAATTATACAATACATGTTACATAAATGTTTAATGTTACATAATTGATTTTTTACATAAAGTAGGTATATTAATTCACCATATTAGGCGACTGCCTGTTTCATCTTTAAATTACAAAGTCGTAATATTTAGTTTGGACGCTGTCACTATACCAGTTTAAATTACAAAGTCGTAATATGTAGGTTGAACACCGTCACTACACCAGTTTCAATTAAAAGTCTTAATATTTAGGTTGATCACCGTCACCACACCAGTTTTAATTACAAAGTCGTAATATGTAGGTTGAACACTGTCACTACACCAATTTCAATTACAAGTCGCAATATTTAGGTTGAACACCGTCACTACATCAGTTTCAATTACAAAGTCGTAATATTTAGGTTGATCACCGTCACTACACGAGTTTAAATTATAAAGTCGTAATATTTAGTTTGGACGCCGTCATTACGCCAGTTTGTATACATGCCGATCGCGTGCCTAAAAGACTAGCATCATCTATACATGACGCATATGTGAAAATTTGAAAAACCCGTCCACGGGTACTGCAAATTTAAAAAAAAAAAATAATAAATTAAAAAAATATATATAATTTAAAAAAAAAATAACATATTAAAAAAAAATATAATTTAACCTTTTTAAAATTTTTTAAAAAGGTTAAATTATAAAGTTGTAATATTTTGGCTGAACACTGTCACTACACCAGTTTAAATTACAAATTCGTACTATTTTGTATGAACACACAAACACTACATCAGTTTAAATTACAAAGTCGTTCTATTTTAAATGTTTCCCAAAATAATGTGAAGTAAATTCACCAGTTTTCCGCTTGTACTACGAGTTTCTAGATACATCTATGTAAGAAAAGACTAAGGATTGGTATTAACATCCCTATTTTTTCTGTTGGCTTAGGTTTTTGTTGGTAGGTACAAAATGCAACATGGACGCATAATTATTTATTATACATATATTTATTAGTATTTTAATAATTGAAAGTAGTTAACTGTTATTTATGTTGTAAAATTAAACTAGCATGAGTTTTGAATTTTGAATTAACCATTAAGAAATAATTTATTAAATATTATTGTATTGCTTTCGTATTTTATTATGTTGGTTAAAAAATATGCATGTCGTAGGGAATTTCAATATATTTATTTATCAACTAATAAAGCAGAACTAAATTACAGTACCTACTTATCGGGACGTGTGTCAAAATCATTTAATTAATATTATAATCTGCCTGCAAAGTAAATTTATTCTTGGAAACTAAAATGGTATATTATACAAAAAACTCAAAATAATGCTCGCTGGAATGCTTTCCTTGTTCAAAATACACTCAAACAATATTTATTGTTACACTGAACCTCACTCAGAAGCAACAAAGACATAAGATGCACGTGTCCATTTCATTTGCAAATACATAAAAGGCCATATAAATCACAATTTTTTTAATTTTTTCAATCTCTGGCAAATATAATCGAGTAATGGGGTATTTTCACAAAACATATGTAATTTTAAAATTTCATTAATAATTATTGATTTTAAAAACAATCTAAAACCCACATTCCGAAACAGTTACAACTGGCTACAACATCATTATGACATAGAAAACGCAACTGGCTGGTAAGACGGCTGTCATCAAAGTTGCCCGGCATGACGTCGATGTCGCCGAATTCACGAAAATTTATTCATAAACATAAAAATAAAGATACCTTAATTATCGTAACTTTCAAAAAAAAAAAAAAAAAATAGAGAAGGATATTTTATTATTGTAATTTCATGAAGTTTTTTATTTTGGTTAATTTTTTAATTTAAACTTTTTTTGGCTCTTACAGTCGTAATGAACAAAATTTACTTTTTATTATATTAACATTATTTGTTTGTGTGTATTTTTTAATATAAGTTAATTTCAATATGGCGAATTATCAATCATGAACCCACTTACATTTAAATCAATATGCAAGGTCACTAGATGTCTTGTTTTAAATTGAAAATATTTTAATGACTTATTAAACATCTACTTTCAAACTACATACAAACATCATCAGCGCTACAACTCTTAAAGAGTTCAATTGTCTTGAGAAAAACCTCCGCTCTTGTCCTACTGTTTCCTAACAGTTCTTTAAGCCTAAGACCTTTCTTTCACAGGGATATGCAAGTATCCGATACTTGCTACCGAAATCATGAGACCTGGGTTGCTACCAATCGTTGTTAAATTCTTGAAACGTCAAAAAAATAATGCTATCATAACCTCACCACAACCAAACAATTGTTATAGCTGTCATTTTTATATTCTGTCATTCTTTTGTTGGACTGATTTTTTCCTAGCATTGATCTAAAGCACACGCATTGTTACTAAATGTTTGATACAAGTGACGCCATGTTTAAGTCTCAATGACATGAACTCCGCGTAGATGCATGGCGGTTGTCGCCAAGATACTTGAATCATCGAGTGTCGGATACTTACGTATGTATCCCTGTGGAAAAGGGGCCTAAGGCTACGGCGTTCACCTGTATACCATTCAACCACCTAATTTTAGACCTCCCCAACACTCCTTCTTTCCAAAGGCTTATTATTGAGAAGCTTATCGGTGTTCTTTCTCCTAACTACTATTTGTGTGGATGGGAATAGACTTGTTAGACGTCACATTAATTACTATTAAATATTCATTTATCAGGGCCAAACATGACATTTACTAAAAAATATTGTTTTCTTATCCAGGCGAGTGATACCTACCCAAATTAGGGTTGGTGAAACTCATGTGGATTCATTGGCTTTAAATTACAGTCAGCAGTTCATAAGTTTTTGTATTAATATTTGAAGGTATCATATTAACTATCAATGGCGAATGGCCAAATCAAAAATCGAACATCCATCGCTTGTGGTTTTACTCTTTTATCTATTCAGAAGTGTCTCTTCTATATTAAAATAGTAGACAATTCTGCCTTTCATCTTCATTTACCCAGAAGGAATGAAACTTGGGTATATCCCCACACAATAAATCAAGGGCAGAAGATGTCGACTATCTTGTTGATTTCATAAATATGTATGTGTCATTATTGCCATAGGAATACTTTGTTGTCAAATCTCAACATTACATTAGTGTATAAATATTTAAAAAAGTAGAATATTTTTAAATGCGTTATCTACGACTTAGCAGATCAACTTTTCCAACTGTCAAAAGCGAAAAATATGATGTTTTATGTTTTGAAGTGCTTATAAAGGTCTTTATTTGCAAACTTCTTTGAACTGTGTTTTTTCATGTTGGGTATGTATTCAGTTTTGTGTAGAAATAATAAAAACAGTTTATATTTATATTTTTTAATCATTTTTTTAGTTAGCTATTCTGAAAAAACCTCTTACAATATTATCACGCAATATACATGAATAATAAGATACATTATCACTAGATGATTTATTTATTAACTATGTTTACTAAAACAGAAAACAATCGCAAAAAAAGCAATGCCTTTGTTTTATATGGTTATTTGACCAGAAAGCAAGCAACGAGGTAAAATCCGCGTGGTTTTTCAAAATACGGCTGGCATTTGAGAGGTTGACGTGTTAACATCGCATGCAAAACGTCAAATTTCATTCTCCTTTGATAATTACGTACGCAAAACCTGTGACGAATTTAAACCAATTTTGGAGATGACCTACTTACCCTTGTCACATTTGAAACAGCTGAGTTTATAAACTCCATCTATCTTAAGAAAAAACTTTGATTGTGCAGGCCTCAGAAGGTCTTGGATTTTAGTCGTTGTTCCGTCTTGAAGCTTTCTTTCCTCAGTATCCCGACAATTCTGTTAGTTCGAGAGTGGAAATACATCCATCGTGACAAATTGGCAATTGCAGCATACTTAATTGACATCAACCATTACTTTGAATTTGTTCCTAAGTCATTGAACATCCAAAATGCATCGAGCACGCCTGATGAGGGATGCATTTGAAATCTAAAAAAACCCCTTTAATATTGATGATGGGGCTAAGCTTAATAGTTCTTGGAATCCAGCACTTGATGGCTGCACCAAAAATAAAAGCCGTAAGCCACATAATTTAATGAATTACCTTAAAATTCCAGCCCTAATAGGATTGGAGTACGCACGGTAATACTTTTGCTACAAAAATGTAAAATTATATCAAAAAATAATCATAGATTGTTAATTTTATTAGCCTGTCTGGAACCTGATTGTTAAAAGGTCTTACGTAAATTGGGATTACATAAAATTCTTTCACTAACTAACTAACCAGAGTCAAAGAACCACCACACAACTCTGTCTTGGCCCACATTTCTTGCTTCATTCACATGCATACATACTCTTCTGTTATTCCTCCTCCTGACTCCAGATATGGGCCCATTGATCACTTGGTCGTGGCATGTCTTCCTCGGGCCTCCCGGACTTCTATCATACTTCTGTTGAGTGGTTCCACCAGCCTAAACACTTTGTATAAATATGCCCCTTATTCCGCAGGACTACTATCCCCCTATGGATCCGATGTGTCCAGAGCCTTCGGTGGCGCAGGATCAGCAAGGCTGTGGGTCTCGCGCCGCCTCCGTGGCGTCCAGCGGCATGGGCAGTAGCGTCAACAACGGCAGTGGAGTGCTGTGGGTGCCCGACCACGCCGTCAGCCGCTGCACTCGATGCCATACGCACTTCTGGCTGGGCAAGAGGAAGCACCATTGCAGGTGAGGGTCACTTCTTACCATTGTGTAAATAGCAATATGGTCTAAATGTTATTTATTTTTTAAAAAGTCAAATGTTCAGGAGAGCAGAAAACAACAATTTCTGGAGGATGATTTAACTTGCAAGAATGCATAATGAGTAAGATTGGAAAGCTCAGATGGTTTGGGCAAGTAGAGCGAACGAACGAAGGAAGGAGTGCAAGGGGAATATGTGACGCAAATGTGGATGGTAGAAGAAGTTGGGGACGCCTGAGGAAGACATGGCAGGATCAAGAGAATCAGAGACTTTAGTTGGGCCATGTCAGGGGTCAGAATAATAGAAGAGAGTGTACGAGACAGAGTTGATTGGTGGTCCATCTTCTCTGCTTACCCCTGCGGTACCACATCATTGCTTGAACTTTGAATGATTTAACTTAACAAAAATATATAATTTTTTTTTTTTTAAAAAAGAAAGACAAACATTCCCGGGTTACGAATAACCCAACAGTGTTTGAAAATCTCCTACTACCACCACAGAAAGCCGAAAATGTTGCTTGTGTTGTGATGGAGGACTTAGCCAGCCGAGAATTGGAACACGGGACGCCCGGGTGGAACCCAAACGCGATGCCCACTCAACCACTGACCAACAAACTGAATAAATATTGAGTTTTAAATTGCATTTCTAAAAATGACATTCTCTCTTTTATATTACGATTGTTTGGCGTTAATAAGTTTGAATTTACTTAATTTAAAAAAAAAAATTCAAATAGGATATACTCGTGGGCCATACATTTCTGTGTTTCTAACCTTTCATGTTTCCGTGTTTCATAAACAAAAAACGTAAGAGGTGATGATGCTCGTTGTTTTTCTATGTTTACATGCAATTAATGAGATTAATAAACAAAAAATGCTTTTATCTCAAAAATTGTTCTAAATACACATGTTTTTATAATTAAGTGATTTGCTGCCAAATATGAATGATTCTATCATTTGCTTATAACCTATGAGATACTAATCTGTGTGGACCTCAAGTAACATGGTGATGTGTTGTTTGTTTTGGGGTCCAGAAGCTGCGGCCGCATCTTCTGCGCCGAGTGCTCGGAGAACACCACTCCGCTGCCCAACGAGCAGCTCTTCAGCCCCGTGAGGGTCTGCGCCGAGTGCTTCGCCTCGCTGGCACCCCTCCCCTCCAATGATGATAGGTAAATATTATCAACGTAGAACAATGCTTTAACCCTCTCTGTCCTGTATACCGGCTGATTAAACTCCAACCTTCTTCCCGCCTTCAGAGCAAGTGTTCCAAGCCCTAACACATCAGTGTCCCACAAGTCTTTGACATTTTGAACGGTGTCTCTTAATCACTTAATCTTTTGACCAGTTTTAGCTTTTGATCATAATAATAATAATAATAGTTTATTCCAGAATATTTGCAGGGGTAGTGCAATGCAATACATTACATATTTAGAAATAACAAAAAAATAAATTATACAAAATAACGGTGACCGTTCATCAGAAACGGTGACTCAGAATCGTGTAACTTTGAAAAGTCTTTAAAATTGTTGAAAAAAAAAATTGGTTAAACAGGTGACGATAGGTTAGGTAATGGGCTATTTTTTTTATTTTCATAACTTTTAATAACTTTTCAAAGGGGTGTTAAAATTACACGATTCTGAGTTAACATTGAATTAAAATAACAATGCAGGCATAGAATAAAAAAGGAAAAGAAAAAATATGCAAAAAGAAGTGATAAAATAAGTAAATATGAAAATGTTTGCAAAAAGCTGTTTTTGATGGGTACTTGACCGTACCCATCTGCAGAGGGCCATCACGGGGGATTCCATCCATGCAACCACGACAGTGATGATTGCATTCTTCGATTCGTAGTCTGCGCCGTAAGCTTCCCGTGCGGTGGCGGAGAAGTACTCTGAATGTGTGCGCTCGTCCCTCCAGGAACATTTCCATAGCGCTGCAATATCTCGGTAGGCAGAATAGTTGGCGATAAGCCTTATTGTAGGCGACTTTTAGATTACGCCATTGGGATGCAGTATGGTCAACCCACAGTTCTGACATATACAGTGATGTGCAGAATATGCTGAATAGTATTCAAATCGAATTGTGACCACTTGATAACCATACATTCACATTTTTGTGATTTTTTTTACATTACAATGTAGTAATGTATTTAGACAGATATTGTTCATAACTGAATGTTCCATATGGCTTTAAGTGACTTCTCCTATGCTTAAAATAAATGTTTGGAGACCGGTTCAACCCCCAAAAAACAATTTTGAAATAAATAAAACTATTAATATTTCTTTTATTGTAGTTAATATTGGATCTATTAAAAAGTAGCCCCGTTGAATTATCTGATTGTTAACCAGTGGAGAGACAGCGCAATCAAAAAACTTTTTTCTCAGATTGCTCGACAATTTTTGGTGATCATTTTGAATATTTTCCGCACAAATTAAAAAAAATCATACCTCCAAATTTTAATATGGAAACATACAAACTGATAATAGTTCTATATAGCCAATGAATTCACCTACCTTTTGTCGATTATGATATATTCGTAGGATTTATAAAAAAAATAAACTATATATGATAAAATTGTAAACTTCTACTTAATTACTTACAAATAAGGGAAAATTTGCCAAAATTGGCAGCAAAGCAAACTGAGGTATTTTAAATAGTGCCATATTGTGGCAAAAAACACTCCAGTGGTTAACTATGATTTTTTGTGTTATTTCAGTCGGAGCGTGTCGAGCGATCGCTCCATGAGCGGCGGTCCCTCGGGAGGACACTCGGCAGAGCGGAGGAAGCAGGCCCCCGGAGCGCCGCACAGTTCCTCCTCCGATGTAATATATATTTTATAGTTACCCTTTTGTTAGACTGTGAGTAAAGCTGATGATGTTTATTTCTTCAATCGACTTCAACCGACTAATAATCACTAATCGACATATAATAATTCATCGAGTGGTTTAATCTACATTAATAAAATTATATTAAAAAAATAATATTACAGTAAATTCAAAGTGTGATTAATTTTCAGCCCTAAAATGACTGCTTTGATAACTGAATGGATGGGCAGTTGCCTCTCTTTCTTTCGCTGGGCAAGATTCTATCCCCACGGTGTTCACTTTCTCTTTTTTCAATTATACTTGCATTAAATTTCACTCTGTTTTTTATTTTATTATAAAGTTGCCAGCTTTAAAAATATCATACGTGTCATCCATCAATCTTGCGATTAGTTAACGTGGAACGCTGCACATTGTTAAAAGTCATTATAAAACATGGAGAGAGTTTGGCTTGATCCCTCAGGCGGGTATGTTTTGTTAGAATGTCAAAATAGTTCCGCTTTGCAATAAAATCCAAATAAATGTAATATTTCTGAATGTATCCGAAAACTAAAAACTGTTTTTGAAAGGTGATAAAATACACTTTCAAATTTTATGATTCGAAATAAACACATAATTTTTTAAATATAAAATTTTAATATAAACATAAAAAAGTTATAAAAATGGCTCTTTTCTAACTAAAATTTACTTTTTCTAACTAAAATACTGACTAATACTAAAAAAAAAATAAAAACATATTTTATTAGACAAATGCATTATAAACATTGTCGTCACCTCGCTTTTTTATCATTTCACATAAAAATAATTAATAACAAATTCCCAAAGTTTCATAATTTTTTTTTGAATTGCTGTTGGAAACATTGGTTTTGTAAAGTATTTGCACATTTTAATTATTTTGTGGTTAACTTTTAGATATGAAAAGCGTTATGTTTTCTCTTTCCAACACCATTTAGATCATATTTCTAACCTTGATAGTAAGGGAGACACAACGATTTCTATGAGACCTGTTTGAGTTGTTCCCAAAAGCCAACAAATTAGCCTGGGGGGTTAAACAGTGTTGGCTCTGTTGCAGTCGTGACTACAAGAATCACAGCAAAAACTATTGTCTGGTCAAATGTTTTATTTTTGTGTCACTTCACCTGTCAATTAAACAGTCATAATTTTCAAGGAATGAATTCTAATAGAACTATTTTGTCCTGCAGCAGGTGAGGCGTCTCAGCGAATTCTGCAAACAGGCGGCCGGCGATCAGAAACTCACCGGCAGCTCGCAGGTCACGGCCGCCTCCAACTAGCCGCCAAACACGGCCGCCCCTTGCCGCCAACACGGCCGCTCTACCGCCAACAGACCGGCCCCGCAGCAAGCCCGTCCAATACACATTACTTATTAGCCTCCTAATGACTGATATTGAAGAGCCCAATCCGTTAGAAGAACGCCTGATCGGATGACCGCTGTAAATACATGAATACATGACATGTCGCTGTCCACCGAAGCTTGACTTCACAACGGATCGGATCATCGAAGAATCGCTTGTTTCAAATGTTGAATTGCTTGTATTTGTGTTGAGATTATTAAATGTGTTACAAATACAAGCCGAATGTTACGACTATTTTCAAATATTCTGGACAGTTTTGTTGATGTTTTAACATGACATTTTTGTATATTGTGAACTCTGTGTTTAAGGACTCCATCATGTTGGGAACAAAATGAATTTTTTTAAAGTTACGTCAGATTTTGTTAAATAATCAATCAACCAGGTAGCTAAAAATAAACCACTAAACTGCGACTAGATGAATTTGTTAATAACGACAAAGAATTGTGAACTAATTATTAATTTTGCAGAATATTCATAACCGGAGAAATAAAAGTAGGAGATATTACCAAATATGTACAAAGGATTGGGTTTTTATAAGTAGCCGACAAAAGGCAAGCTTGTGTGGGAACCTCGCACGCTATCACTTGATGTTTAAAACGAGATTGCACCATTTTGAATGTTATGTTTGACTCTTCTGAGACAATCTCCTTTTGACTTGCCGCAATATTCAGACGTTAAAGCTGCGCCGCGTTAATGGAACTCTGCCACCAATTGACACGAGTTGTAAATGTAGACGCGACGTAGTATCCAATTGAGATTTCCGAGTTACAGTGAAATGTCGCTAAATCCCTCTGACTGCTGAGAAGCCGTTCACGTGTTTAATTGCTCCGTTTAAACATTGTAATAAATATGGTTTAAAGTTTAAACAATTCCTGTAGAGCCGCGGAAAATGGAGGGTTTTTACATATTTTCACATAGTGTAATATAAAATGCTCATATTGAGCTGTAGAATTAAACATTATTGTAAACTTTAAATGTTTGAACTTAAATATATTATATTACGCTGTTTCAAGTTTGTAAATTTTTTAACATTAAGATACGGACAAATTTATATATATTGTAAATTATTTGAAAGTTATTGTACGTGTACATTCTCAATGACAAGAGTGAACAAACGCAACCTATCTATGATTTAATTTATGTATGACTGGTGAATCTCCCAATCCCGCAATCCTGCAATCCTGCAGAGTTACACTCGACTCTTCTCTATTGGGAGATTTACGGAATTCTGTTTTGTTCTGTTATTATTTTAGAAATGGAGACTTGAAGACACATAACCTAAAAAGCAGTTGGGTTAGTTTATATCAGAACTGCTCATGTGATTGTAAAGTATCTAGCGTAATACGTTTATGAATAAGAAATTATATAAATGGCATGTTGACTATTCCTAATACTGGACAACCTAATCAACACTTCACTAGACAATTTGGCTATCAGTCCAATATTATAATATATATGTATATATATATACACGTATATAACGCTTTCTTTGACGCACATCGTTCAGCTACAACTAAATCTTTATCTGCCTTTCTACCTTACAAACATATATATATATCCATCCGCTTAGCTATGATTTATTTCAAATTTCCGAAAATGACTGTAGAATATTACAACAAAAATATAATAAAGTGGAGGAATTGAAAAGCTACATATTGATTGTAATAATTCATTATTATTGACAAATATTTACGACTAACTTAATAAATCTTTAATTATTCAATTTAATTTAAATTCTAGTAGAAAAGACAAACTGATCAATTATTCATTGACTTAATTTCATTTCCTCAATATGGCTTATTTTGATGATTTTTTGTAACTGTGCAAGCAATATTTTGATAAAAGCTGATCTTCATATAAAATTTCAAACTCATTAGATAATAATTTATAATGAATTCTGTGTATTGGTACATTTTTTAGCAACTTGTGTGTATTTTTTCAATTCTTTTAGCGTAATAATTCATATTTTCAGGCAAATATTGTGTTTTCTTTTATTTCAATCATTTTCATCCATTTAAAAAAAAAAAATTTTAAACTATTTTCATCCAATAACTTTAAGTTTTTATGTCGACATATTTTTTTATTCTTTTTCATTGCATCTTTCATCCAATAATAAAGTTTGGTATTTTATGCCTTTTTTCATCCAATAATAAATTTTGCCTATTTTTCAATTTCTTGTGCCAGAATTTTTTTTCCAATAATTTTTTTTTAATAAAATTTTGTATTGTCAACATTTTTTTTTAAATTGCTTTTCGCATTTTTTTCTCATGACTAATAATTTTCTTGGTATTTTTGTGCCAAACATTTTTTTTACTTCATATAATAAATTTTGGTACTTATATTATGCCAACCATTATTTTTATCATGAATTTTTTCATACTATTCTTTTTTCATTATTTTTTCATTACATTTTTCATTACTTTTTCATTACATTTTTCATTAAATTTTTCATTACTTTTTTCATACTATTTTTTTCATTACTTTTTTCATACTATTTTTCATTATTTTTTTCATACTATTTTTTTCATTACATTTTTCATACTATTCTTTTTTTCATTACCTTTTTCATCACATTTTAATACTATAATAAACTGTGGTATATTTTATGCCAATTATTCTATCTTTTTTCATAACATTTTTGTAATTATAATAGGTTTGGTATTTTATACCAATCATTCTATCCTTTTTTTACACTATTCTTTTTTCATAACATTTTTTACTGTCATAATTTGTGGTAATTGATGCCAATTATTCTATCTTTTTCATACTATTCCTTTTTCATTACAATTTTCTTACTATAGTAAACTTTGGTATTTTATGCCAATCATTCTACTTTTTTTCATAATATTCTTTTTTTCACAACATTTTTCATAATATTCTTTTTTTCATTACATTTTTCATAATATTCTTTTTTCATAATATTATTTTTTTCATTACATTTTTCATAATATTCTTTTTTTTCATTATATTTTTCATAATATTCTTTTTTCATTACTTTTTTCATAATATTATTTTTTTCATTACATTTTTCATAATATACTTTTTTCATTACATTTTTCATAATACACTTTTTTTCATTACATTTTTCATAATATTCTTTTTTTCATTACATTTTTCATAATATTCTTCTTTTAATAACATTTTCTTACTATAATAAGCTTTGGTATTTTGTGCCAATCATTCCACCTTTTTTCAATACATTTTTCATTCTATTATTTTTTCACAATATATTTTTGGTAAATGAAGCCAAACATTGTAGCTATTTTAAAGATTAGGATCATTGTTTATTTTATTGGACAGTTTTGAAAGGGTCTCCATAAGGAATGCACGAAATTCAGAAATTAACACGAGGTGTTATTATATAATATTTATTCTAATTTTTTTATCTGCCGGGTTCACGTTAGACCTGCCATTTTGAAAACTTTATATTTTACTACCTATGGAATTTCTGTAAATTTGTTCTTGATTGTAGGCGCTTCTATATTGTTGTATTATATAAAATAATAAATTACACCTGATTATTACTACAATTGCTTGGTTTTATTTGAAGGCGTCTCCATGGAAATTGTTATTAGGCGTGCGTGGCTACAACTGATACTATCGACACAATATGTTTTCAATTGTACGCAGAAAATGCTATGTTTCCAAAACCTCTCGGTGCATACACAAATCATAATCTATCAAAATTTAATGTATGTATGTACCTACAACAGCCAAAGTAGGAATTAAGTAGGTTTTTTTTTTATTCCTTTGGCAAGCCCCCGAAGGGCACACAAACTCCAACAGCTCATAGGGGTTTGAAACAAAGGATGGACGGTTGCCTCGAGAGCGTTTTCTCTTGTGGTAGGAATAACCTTGTCGAATTTAATGTTTCAAAGATCCAATCATGTCTGATTATGTCTAAAAGAGATTGAAATGAAAATCTAGTCTCCTTCAACAGAATCAATCTTCTGAACACACCCTCCATTGATATGCTTGGTGTAATTGACGGGTCAGTGGTTGAGTGGGCATCGCGTTTGGGTCCCACCCGGGCGTCCCGTGTTCGATTCCTCGGCTGGCTAAGTCCTCCATCACAACACAAACAACATTTTCGGCTTTCCGTGGTGGTAGTAGGAGATTTTCAAACATTGTTGGGTTATTCGTAACCCGGGAATGTTTGTCTTTCTTTTTAAAAAAAAAAAAAACTATAAGCGACCGGCTCAGGTACGGGGGCTCCATGGAAGCCAGAGTTAAGTTCTCAGAAGCTAGGCATACTGGTACAGAGCCCACAGATACTTTATCAGTATATAACTGCTGAACCTTACAAGTCGCAAGCGCACCCCACGGTTGAATTTGGCAGCCACCTCTGGTCTGTAGCCCCAAAATACCTGAAAAAACTGTGGTAATTTATGACTCTGTTCAGAAACAGGCAGTACATTTGATAGATTCTCCTAACTCAACAAACGGATTTCAAACTCACAGGCATCGGGTGGGAAGGCTGTCCTTGTTCTACCATATTTCAATGGAAGATGCTTCGAGGAACTAGCATTGTTGATTCAGCGGCACGGTGCACAGTTGGGAAACATGCCCAACATTTGTCAAATAAGAATGGATTGTTTCTACGATTCCCTCTTTCCTTTCCATAAAAAGACCCTCCATACAACATCCCAAAAGATGAAATAGCCCCAGAGGGAAATTATTTTCTTTAGGATGCCTTCCTGTGTGGAATTAATGAAAAAAAAAAACTTTTTTATCCACAAGATCTACACAAGCAACGCCACCGACTGCAGAGTTAAGTTATATTATGGCTCTAAAGGCATAATACCGTCGTCCTCGTCCATGCTTGTAGCGCATGTCAAAACGATTCCATGGAGACATCACTTTGGTGCAACATGTCTTAACAATCAGTCGCAGCGGCTGCATATTTTGGTAAAAGCTGTGAATCATAGAAAAAAAGAAGAAAGTCGCGGTGGTGAAAAAGAGAATTATCTGTTGATGGTCAGAAGCTCAGAGTAATTTTTATATAAATTGGTTACAATTGTATTTACTCGCTAACAGCTTCAGTTTATCATATTTTTATCCTGTTGTATTTATAACCACCAATTTAATTATTCCACATCTCCAATCTTCGTGCCGCACCGATCTGCAGACTGTTGGATAATGATAACATTCTTCCTTGATGACGCATGCATCCCAGCAACAACAATCAAGACGTAATATAAATCACATTGCTACATGCTACATGTTGCCCGAGTGGAATTGCGCCATTTTGAAAAAGATAAGTTTAAAAAAGCACAATGGTCCGAGTGTGCATATTTTTATTTTTGTCGGAATCGTGGATACGGAATCGATTCCACGTGTAATTTCCTGTCAAATTTGTGTGATTGTCTATGGCTTGCAATTGCCTTTTTTATGGACTGTCATGGATATGTCAGCCGTCATATTTTAACTAGTTTAAAACACGAAATACATGATAATTTATTCGTTTAATGTACATTTAAAGTTATATAACACGGATTTGACATTTGCGAAGTTTCGTTTCAATCTAAATATGCATGAATTGTTTACTTTGCCCAAATTAAGAACCTATTTAAGGCAAAGCTATTGAGGCAGTATACACATACAGAATAATTGAATATTTGGGGAACGATATACATTCTCCACTAACCGCCGCACTTTTAGGCACGGATTATGGGAATAACTGATGATTATGGAAATAACTGATGATCATTATTAATAAAATGATTATGGAAAAACGGAATGTAAAGATCTTGGCGTTTACCTTGACAGCAAACTTATATTTAATAAGCACATCGACTCAATCGTTAACAGGTCATATAAAATGCTTGGTTTTGTTCTTCGAATAAGTAAAGTGTTCAGTAACCCGCGTACAATAGTATTGTTATATTTTGCATTAGTCAGATGTACACTGGAATTTGCCTCGCCAATTTGGAACCCGCAGTACAAAGTATACATAGATAGCATAGAACAAATTCAAAACAAATTTATAAAATATCTAACCCTCAAATTCAACAATTACTTCGACTGCACATTTCAAACTTTGCAACAAAAGCGAGCAATAGCTGATTTGACATTCATACACAAAATTTTAAATAATAACATTGACTGTACTGAACTTCTTTCCCTAGTTAATTTTAATATACCAGTAAGACGCACACGCCATACAGAACTATTTCACACGCTCAATTACAAGACAAATGCAGCAGCTAATTCGCCAATCAATCGTGCTCTTCATACGTTTAATACTATCTGTCTAAATTCTAACATCGACATTTTCTTCGATTCACTGCCCAAATTTAAAAAGAGCATCATGTCAATGATATAAATTGTTCAATGCGCATACATACATACATACTCACACATTCACACATACTCACACATACACACACACACCTACCCACTACGCACATCACCCGGTAATTTACTTAATATACATAGACACTACAAAAAAACATGTCATAGGTACCCATCATGAAATGTACTTAATAATTGTAAATTGTTTCACCATTGTAACTAATGTACTGTTTGTTTCTGTTTATCAATAAAATAAAAAAAATAAAATAACACTTCTTTTCAACAATTCCTACAAGAAACAACTATTTACGTGCACAAAATAGGTTATTAGGTTTTTAATTTGAGCAAATGATAATAAGTAATTCATGCGTATTTAGATTGAAACTTCGCAAATGTCAAATCCATGGTATACAACCTTTAAACGTACATTAAATGAATAATCATAATCATGCATACTTGCAGCGTTTCGTGTTACTGGTTGAAATACGATAGCTGACAACATAAATAACATGGACATGTGCCTAGCATGGTGGTCGAAAAATCCACAAATTATAACCATCAAAGCATTGAATAAAGAAAAATTTAAAAAAAAAAAGAAAAAAAAATCAGTCCATAGAAAAAGCAATTGCAAGCCATAGACAATCACACATATTTGACATGAGATTACTTATGGAATCGATTCCGTATCCACAAAAGATATAGAATTGCATGGCTGATACGATCAAAAGCTGAAACGGGTTGAAAATCAATGTTTAATCAGTTTAACAGCGTCCTTTTGCCTGAAAATGGCGCTGCTTGACCAGTTAGTTAGGTGACCAATTACCTATTACAGTTCTCATACGTATATTTTAGTGCTCATGGATCCCGTTTTTTGGCTTGGCCTATTTCAGCGTATCGCTCACCGTAGATAGATAAAGATATGCTGACGTAGGCCAAACCAAATAACGCAGGCGGTTTTAACCCAAATTATGTAGTTAAAATCAATAAAACACAAACTAATGATTAGTATTATTTTTTAATTTCTATAGCTAACTACCATAAGACATTTGTGTATTCAATGATGTTATTGTTTCAATCAAAAAAATATTACAAACAACAGATTTAATCTATTTTTCTGCCCATTTCTCTTAACCTTTTTTTTTTACTGCTGAATATGCGTGCAATCTTATTCCGATGTACTTGATAATTAAACTAAAATAAAATACATATTTATAAGAAATACAAATATTTTTTATGATATGATTTCAAATGCCAAGAATTCTGCTCTAAAACGCTGAAATTATCACCAACATGCTTATTTTTTACAATAAATAAAAAAAATTATAAATGTACCTACAAGGGATCTACAATGGTGGAGAGAAATCGGCTCCCACCTACGTAAGTCTTCCGCAGTTAGGGTTAAATTTATCCACTCGAGCGATTGTTTTCAGTTTGAATTCAGCTATTGCTCGATTGGTTTTTTAACTTTTTTTTGCTTATGCAAAATGCTCAATTCAAAGCCATATTAATATACGAAACATGTGTGTACTTCGACTTCCAAAATGTTAATTTTAAAACAAATAATACAATTGTACATATATTATATAAAAACATGCATTTTTTATAAACATATTCTTAGATATATGATATTTTAATTTTCGAAATCCTGCGTCGTGTTAAGTAGTAATTATTAAATTCTTTGCAAAATGTCGACTGCCAACGTTCGAGAATTCGAGAACCCTTTCACAACTTTTAAAAAATCACTTCCCCGATCCATACCATATCTATTATTAAAACAGCACCGAGTTCGTTCGCGCCTACCATTATTAAACAGTTTCTCCGATATTCGGTTTTCCTTGAATTAGTTGGCCCCAAAACAGATTAAGGGCTACAATAAGGAACTCCAGTGAAAAATATTATGGCTTTAAAAAAATATGTTCATATAGACCAATAAACGCTGATTCTGAATATATAAGTTTTATTAAACAATATTTAACGTAGAGTTTTAAAAAATATATTAAAAAGTCCATTTTAAAACACCCTGTCAAGTTGGTATTATTGAATTTGTGAGGCGTGACGTCACCGCTTCCATAAAAAGCTCCAATGCTGAAATTCAAAATGGCAGCGGTCGAACAGCTGATTCCAGTTCCCTACGAAATTCTTGCTTTGGTTTCCTTAACCGTTTGAGTGCCAAAAAATGCATACAGTTTCTTGTAAAATGCCACCAAAAAAAAATCATTTTTTATGAAACTAACTAAAATAAAAAAAATAATAAATGAATCTGAAATTTAAACGGTTTACTACGATCTTACAACTATTAAGATAATATTAGAATAATATTTACCAACGCCGCAGCACCACACCCGACGTACGCGCGAATCAGAGCACGACTGACGCAATCGACGGAAATCGACGATCGGCAATCTTCGTTAAAACACGAATCGACGAAAGTCGACGATCGGCAATCAAACGGTTAATATTGATTTCGATTCGTAAAGCTAAAAAAATAATAATTTCAAACAATTTTTATACCAATCTCCCGTAATAATATTGAAAAATATAATAATATAATAAATAAATAATTACACCTAAATAACGTTTAACTTATTGAATAGTTTCATCACTTCTTCCATACAAAATGACAACATCTGTTGAAAATAACTAAAACTTTTGGCCAGATGACGTCACGGTGGTTTTCGGGGGATCTTGAAAAATTAAAACTTTGACATTTATTTTAACTATTAAAACTAACTATAAAAATA
This sequence comes from Glyphotaelius pellucidus, assembly GCA_936435175.1. Lineage (NCBI taxonomy): Eukaryota > Metazoa > Arthropoda > Insecta > Trichoptera > Limnephilidae > Glyphotaelius > Glyphotaelius pellucidus. Next base: position 4,864,225 of record OW386556.1, read on the forward strand.
AAAATGCAGTTATTTAAGTTAGAAGGTCATTATTCAAAAAAAAAAAAAAATGGACTGGAGTTCTCTATTCTCAAATGTATTAAAGTACAGTTTTCCGTATTTCTTGAATTAATTAGCGCCAAAACAGATTCAGGGCTTCATTCTCAGAAATGTTTAAATACGGTTTCCTCAGTTTTTTTAAATTACAGTGAAACCCTCTTAAGAAGTTTGGTTTTTTCCTCGGCCCAAAATTGGCCCAATTTATCTCATATTCAGGTTTTCCTGCTTAAGAAGTTTGTTTTTTCCGGTACCTTGGAAAACTTCTTAAGAGGGTTTCACTGTAATTAACCCCAAAACTCAGGTCTTCAGGCAGATATTAAAATACGGTTTCCCCAAAATCAGGTTTTCCTTGAAACAATTGGCCCCAAAACAGATTCAGGGCTCCTATCCTAAGTAGTAGACATTGCAGTAGCTTACGAAAAGTGCATTATTATTTAAAAGGCATTTATTACGAAGAAACGGATTACCAATTTTGGGAATGGTGGCTGAATTAGCTCCTGCATTCGTTCATGGCTTTTGCGAAACATCACAAACTTTGGGACTTGAGATAAATAAATACAAAATATGTCCCTTCCAACATTTTAATATAATACAAATTAATTAGGCTTAGACAGTTACAAACGAAATTATATCATATAATAACACTTATTGAATGTTCAAAGTTAAAATATTGAATACTTCCATGATATTTTTTGTAAAATTGGCTAAAGATTCCGAAATAACGCATGCTTTACTGCACTGAATATAAATCAGTTCACAATTTGTCACAATTGCTTTCCTGAACATTCAAGAAATATACAGCTTTTATTCAGTTTTTTAACTTTGTACAGCCGATATGTTCTATGCTTTTGAATACCTAAAACGATGGTTATATTAAATTAATTGTTTTTTATTGCATTGTTAAAATCTTATAAAAATATGACAATAAAATTAATAATAATTACATAATATTCTGCTGTGATGTTTTATGAGATGTTGTACCTTTAGTACCTCCTCTTTGGGTCAGCGTTTCGACATCTTTCCAGCTTCCATCGTCGCGGCAGAAAGAGGCAGCATAACAGCTCAACAACCCAATAAAAAACTATCAGAAGACTGTTGACTGAAAATCTTAAATTTAACATTATAATTGGTTTTGTTTTTATTTCATGTTTCTATTGGTAAAGCAATACAGGGAAACCCATTTATAAAGTTCCCACATGAAGGGATAATATTAAAACTTTACTGAAGGTAAAAATCATACACGATCCTAAGGGGGGTCACCAGGGCCCCCCGTGTCTCTTTGTTGTGACTCGTGTTCCTTTTGCCCTTTCCAGTAATACTCATTTTTATTAAGCAGTTACTACCTAACATTTTAAACGGATATCGTCCATCTGTCAATTATTAAGTAATGCAAAACGGTAAAAGAGACACGTAATAGGAAAGCGAGAGTAACTCAAATTTATATTATTGTAGCCCTTCCAAGTAAAATGCACCTTTTCTGCAGCCCTCTCGGCTTGTTTAAAAAATAATGGGGACCCGGGAATTCAGAATTTATTAGATATTATTTAATATCTTAAAAAAGAGTATTACCAAATAGTTTTTCCAGGATAACCTAAATTATAGAGTATGTGATGTAAAAAAATCAACTTAGATATCGCACCAAACTCTCGTTTGGGGTAAGTGTATTACCCCCCTAGGACCGGGAGTGTTAAATTTTTGTTTTGAAGAAATAAAACAAAAATAGCCCAAATAATCCTCGCTTTCAAGGTTTTCTTTCCCATATAAGAAGTCTTTCTTTCCTTACCTTTGAAAACTTTATAAAAATTTCTCTGTTTGCACGTTAGTGGCATGTCGAATTTGGAGAAAAACATAATGGGTAAAAATGTGATTTATTGTTAAAATACTTAGTGTAACATTGATAGAGTAAAATTGACATTTAGTTCAGTGATATACAATAATCAGTAGAATCACACCGAAGAGACGTACAACTAGATATCAGATATACACAAACTAAACCTTTTTGAGAAGTGTTTAGGCTTGAAAATCCATCACGCCTCTTTGCCTGCTTATTTGCTACATTAGAGGAGCCAATACGGAATACTTTTTTTCTAAATTATCCTAAAATCGCAATATGCATTTACATACACAGTGAAACTATCTTAAGAAGTTTTCCAAGGTATTGGAAAAAAAACTTCTTAAGCGGGAAAACCTTATACGTGGGATAAATTGGGCCACTCAGTCTTCAAGTGACAGAAAAAACAAACTTACGCATGAAAACTTCTTAAGTGGGAACTTCTTAAGCGAGTTTCACAGTATATTTAATTCACTCATTTTATGCTTCTGTCTGTGGAAAATTATATTTTAGGGCTTGCATTTTCAAATAAGTAGCAGAAACATAAGTATGATGTCCCTTTTTGATGATTTTTATCGAATTTCTAATTTCAGCGCTTTAAGAAAATTTATTATAAATATTTATGATATTGACTCCAGTAATGTAACAGAGTTATGCACATCCATTTAAAAAATTAAATGATATATTTTTACATAATAGAAATAAATTTTAAATTTAATAATAATAACTCAATGAAAAAAATAACATTGCACAAAAATAACAAAACTTTAGAGCTCCATTTGGTGAATTTATCAAAATTTCAAATAAAAACGAAGGATGAATTCAAAAGTTGGAAATATTGCATAATTTGTTTTGTGAAGGTTACATTACTATGGCTAGCTCGTCTGTAATTAACAATAATTATAATTATTGGACTTCATTAAAGACTTGTAAAATGAATAGATTTTATTTTAAATCAAATATAACTATGTGGAACTTGTGAATTCCAATTCCTAGCACCCGAGTAACCAGTTCAACCAAAACCAACCGAAGCAAATATGTCCCCAAATACCAACCAACCGTAACTATATTGTTAATTAGAGCCTTCTCTTTGCAACAGGATTCACAAAATGTTCTCCCAGGATGTTTTGTCTAAAGACACAATGTCCAAAGATATTGACTATCCATGGACGAAACATCTAAATACACCATTGAAGAATGTAATGTATTTGGAAAGATTGTAAAAGCCGTGATGAAATATTTGTTAAACCCGTGCAATTTAACAGCCTTTAGAGCAGACACCATACACTTACATTAAACTTAACACACACTTCAAATCCCTACCGACCACTAATATTGTGTAAACCCTGGCAGACTTCTATTTCGTAAACACATTCGGGTATTTTATCCAAAGACTTTACATTTAGAGCTTAAGCGTCCCAAAACATTATCATTCGAGAACTGCATTCCAACAGGCGAATAACGGGGGAGCAGAAAGAGAAGAAAGTGCGAAAGAACCTGCCTATTTATCACTAAACATAGTTAAATTCATTTAAGTGCTGTAAATTTATTTTAAATTGTATTTGTGAAAATATGAATGTAATAGTTTTATTTTAAGATGGCGATCTTAGTTACATTGCGGAGATTGTATAACTTTTACAATGTTGGCCCTTTCAACGCAATTTATCCAATCATGCAGCCCCCGTTTTGATCCAATGAATGCGTTTTAGCGAAACTTCATAGATCACTTCCGATATCCGCGTATGGAAAAACTGCTGATGGATCACGTAGGCAACAGCCACGTAGGTGAGATATATAATTTTTTTTGGACATTAAGGCTTTTTAATGTAACATTTTTGGACAAACGTTCCGAAACCCTCACTTGCCATTTTCACTAGGCCGCAGACAAGAGGCCCGCGTACAAATCAACGCGATTAGTTTCTTTGTCAGGTCATCTCAGGCTCGCGCTCTGGACAGAAGTGCTATTCTCCGGGCTTTGCAGATGATTGGGCGCGTCGGCAAAGGCGAACTTGAGCCGATAGGCCTCGGCCACGAGCATGCCGATATGTGAATCTTGCCAATTATGTGTCGGGACATTCTGCAATAGTATCATGAGGCCTTGGAAGTCTTTCTCTTGGAGCAGGCGGTCCCTCCAGTGGAGGAGGAAGGCGGCGCAGACGTACAGTTGGAAGGTGGCGAATCCGTCGGATTCAGCGAGGTAAGTGTCCCACAAGCGGATGGTGCAGGGTAGCGGGAGTTCGCGTGTGAGCAGGTTATTCATCCAGCGGAAGGAGAACTGGAGGTAGTCTACTCCGTGACTCTGCAGATGCTGATGAAGAGGCAGGTCTATCCGACGGATCAGCTCCTTGAGTTGATTCACCTGGAATTTTTCAAATATTATTTTTTTTATTGTATAAAAATTACATACAATGGGAATTTGTACCCGCTAAGCTACTGCAAGAAGCTTGTCAGCAGGACATTAGCATTAACCCCTACATTAGCAGTATTGAAGAATCATGCCCATGTATGGCACAAAGCATTCATCGAAGCAATTTTAGTATCGAACTTAACCTTGATTTTGCCTCTATGGGTTAAGATGAAGCCATAGTAAATTATTCAAAATCACACAAAATCATGTGTTTTTGTTTTGAAAATTTGATCACTTAGAAATATTATAGATGCTTCTATTAAATACTGCGTGTAGAACATATCTTGGCCCTTAAAAATATCGGTCATTTTTTTTATAAGTCTTTTAATAAGCCTAGAAAAAAATAAAGTAATAGGTCTATAAAAAAACACTTTCAAGTGCAAACTCTCCTACTTATGAACATCTTTTCGGATATGGTTTTATTGTTTATTGTAGCAAATTTAGTTTCTTTTATGATAATCGCAAAATAAATTGATATTTAAGCCCTATGTTCACAAAATAAAATAAAATATGATTTTTTGCGTTGTTATTTTACAATACGGCCGGCAGCCGACGAATTAGGATTTTCAAAGTGACCCTTATGTCGTTCACCGAAGGACTACTGGCTTGCCACACCCTACTTTCTTTCAGAACCGCCCTGGTCGGAGCAGGGAACAGACGTCTGACTCCACGTCGCTCGGTTTCGTGAAATCAATTTTAAATTTCCTTGTTATTACAATAAACATTGTGTATAAAAGGAGTTAATGTTTTTTTTAGGCCTTTACGAAATCAACCTGTAAAAAAAAATTCTCAAATACCTTTTTCGACCATTTCAAAAGCTTTTTCTCAAATATTTTTAAACTCCTCCCACAAAAGGCGTAAATTCCGAAGTCGATTTTTCCCTGGACTATTGGATCCCCTTAAGTAGAAAAAAATACAAATAGACAGCTAAATGGTCAAAAATTAATTGACGACTTTTATTCTTTTTATATGATGAGCGCACAAGATTCCCAACTGCTCGGAGTCATTGGGACGGGACTATAACCCTGGCAGATTGGGGTATTTTGTAAGACTGATTGAAGTGCAGAGAGAAAGGAGTGGAGAAGATGAAAGAGGTGATTTTCTCACAAAAATGGCGCTGTAGAAATCATAAAAAAAAAAAAAATATATTATGAAGGTTGGGGCGTACCTAGTGATTCCGATCTGGTCACAATATTGTAAGTCTGAAAGGAGTGGTGAGAGAATTGAAAGATAAAGGTTGGGAAATACTAAGCTATCAGATCTGGTCACCAAATACGGCTAAAGCCATTTCAAGAAACATTTCGATTTTGAATGGTGGTCTTGAGGGTGATAATGAGGGTATCTATAATTCGCCTGCATCATAGGTAAATAATTGACGAAAAGAGTTGAAAGATTATTATTAGAATCAAAATAAAACAATAACTTTGTAACAATTCACAATAGATACACACATTTGAGATTGTCTAGTCTTGCCACATAAATATTTTTTGTTTTTTTTCCTCATCTTTTTTGACAGACTTTCAATAATATTACTGAGTGATTCAATCAGTTAAGTACATGTCCAAAACTTTTAAAGATTAAAAATTCATGTCATGTATTAGATTAAAATCTAATTTACTATCTCGCCACGCACAAATTTCGACACTATTTTTTCCTTAAAAAATACTACCTTATTTTTTCAGACAAAGAAGAAATGATGTTGCATTCTGAAAATGTTTCAGACAGCAAAAAGTTGTGCAAATTTCATAATGCCAGAATTCATGGTTTGAGAGTTTTATATATTTATATTTTTATAGAGAGATTTTCTGGTTTAACCCGTCAAGTCTATTTGTTCAGTTTTTGGAACAACTCACGCAGTCTCACAGAATTCGTTATGTCTCCCTTACTATCATGGCTAGAAATATGATCTGAATGGTGTTAGAAAGAGAAAATATCACGATTTATATTAAAATCTAAAAGTTAACCACAAAATAATTGAAAGGGACACAAAAATATTCCATTTATTTGAATTTTATTGCAAAACGGATATATTTTGGCCCTCTAAAAAAATACAGACGAGGCCAAACAAATAAAAAGTACCCTGCATTTATAATTCAAACTAGCAAATTTTTTTTTTGCAATCTTTGCACGGATAAATTGATATTATATTTGGATTTACTTTTTCACTGAAGAAAACAGATTAGAAATCAAATCATTTAACAGTAAGATTAACTAATTCTTATACAGACTGACTCAATCAAAACACCTGTGGGAATATGATTCACAAAGGATTTGTAATAACACAACTTTAATGACTCACCTTAGTCTGTATCCCCAATTGAGCGAAAATATAATTATCCTGGATGCTGTCCAGGAACTTTGACAAGCACCAAAATGAATCAGCTTCGATGACTTGCTGCTGATTCTCCGTCAGGGTGTTGACCTGCCAATTGTCCAAATCATCGCCGATAGGCACCACTTCTTGCAAGAAGACCATGAAGAACGGAGTTACCAGATCGTTGATGCCTTGAACATAGCCTGATGCAGGATGCCTGATTGCCCAGATGTACAGGATCCTCTCAAACATCATCTGAACGGTGGATTGTTGGAATAAAGCCACTAACGGACTCATTCTCGGTATGTCTATGTGGATTTGTCTGTAAGTTTCATCGTCTCGTTCCGCCTCATAATACTGCTTTACGAGGTGCCAGTAATCGAGGCGTTTCCTCTCCAGGACTTCTTGCCGACGTTCGGCCTTGGCAGGGAGGTACCCCGACAGTAGACGCCATGTTACCGCCCTTATCTGGAAATAGTTAATCTTATTGAGGTGGCAACACTGAGAAACAGATTTAAAAAATTTAAATTTAGAAAAGAAATCAAGCTAACTTAGCAGGTAGGTACATCTGATACTCTTATTTGAAAATAATGATTTCATTCAGTGGCAACATTGAGAAAAAGATTTTTTTCAAATTTATTGCAGAAAATATTACTTTATCAAATCCCGTGTAATAATGGAAATATACCTAGGTATATAATAATCTAATTCAATATCATGTGTGTTCAGGGACATGTAACACAATGCGTATCTAGTTGAATCTCAGTAATTACACTAATTGCATTTTTTTCCAGTGACATCATCATAACCGCACATTGTTATAAGCACTTTTCACTTCAAAATACATAATGATTATGTACACAATTTTGTTCACCCGGCTGTGGAACGATTTGCTCGTGTTTCTGTGTTTTTCCCTCCTACAACACTCTTTCATTCCACAAAAAACCTCCATACAGCAAGCCCAAGATGACATAAGTCCTGATGGAAATTATTTTTCTAGATATAAAAAAAACATATAAACAAAATTCTACATTTCCATACTTACAATATGTATATAACAGCATATAAATACAAAAAATGACACTGTAAATAAATTTTTTTGATATCTATCTTAATTTATTATTAAAATTTTTGAAGTCGATTTTAGTTTGAAATTGGTAAATAATAATTTTATAGTAATTATAATTTAAGGGGGAACTGTCGGGTAACCAAATTCAACAATAAATAATTTTTATCTAAATTGTTATAACGCCCAGATTACATTGTATTGCAACAGTTGTTATGAGTTCATAGTTGGGTATGAGTTCATTTTGATGAGTCATCATCAAAATTAACTTAAGTGCTTTGTGTCTTCAGTTTTCTTGCTTTTTATGACACCTCACAAGAGTATGTAATGTGACAACGGGGAAACTAAGTCACCACCCGATTGGGTGACATTGTGAGGAGGGTTACGGAAAGGGCTGTAGGAAGGAATTTTGTAATGCAAACCTTGAAGAGGGCCAGATTTAATAAGGGAGAAAAGATTAAGGTCAACTTTCGAAATCATTATATTATATTTATCATTTCAAATTATTATAAAAGAAAACTATTTGCATTCGGATCGATGGAAAATATTGCAATTCAAAATTTCAATTATGTAAAATGAAAATTTGCTTTCGTCAGCCGTTTACAATAATTTGTCATTTTGTTATGTTGGTATTCCTGATACTATAGCATAACAAAGGGTTAGAGGAGACATTTAATCTATGCGTATTGGGTAGGCACTAGTTTGGGCGGAATTCTGGAAATTAAATAAAAATTTTTAGGCAAGTTTGTACACAAATTTATTTTGTTAATTAAAAAAAAAAATGCGCAAAAGCGAATTTTCATTTTACATAACTGAAATTTTGAATGCAGTATTTTCCATAGACCCAAATGCAAATAGTTGTCTTTTAAATACAATTAAGGCGAATCAAAAGGTTTTTTCTAAAAATATATTCATACTGTAGGAACTACGATGTAAATAATGATTTTTCATTATGGTAAACACTAAGGACGGGTTGTTTCAAAAAATTTGATGAATTCATCAAATATTTGAAGTTAATTTTGACGTTCTGTGGAGGTTCTATTCAAGTTCTGTTATTATATCATTATAGGCTAGTTGCTGCATGAAACTGAAATAATCACAGAACTTGAATAGAACTTACACAGAACGTGAAAATTAACTTCAAATATTTAATGAATTCATCAAATTTTTTGAAACAACCCATCCTTAATCTATGGCAACACCGGCGCACGAGTTCAAAACGTTCACGCCGCTGAGCGAAAATCTGTGAGCTCATTGCGTGCCTGCCATCAGCTTCAATCAGTTTGTAAAATCAAAGTTCCTACATTTTAATTCCGTGTTACAAACTTCTGATAATAGCGCCTTGTGATAAAAATGTTACAATAAACGTAATCATCTTTTGAACAATCAATCTTTCATTTTATATTATAATCATAGAATCCCACTGCTGCCATCTACACACAATAGCCACACCAATCGCTATACTGGTGACCCCAACGTGAACAGTGATTTTGAAAGTTAACCAAGATGAATGTCTGCAGTTTGACAAGAACAAGTTGGAGAACCAACCGTTTTCATGAAGCCAACATCAACAACAGTGAATGGTTTTTCTTTATATCTCATCGGTGCGACATTACGCAGAGGGAAAGGAGGGTAAAATATCAAACTTTACAGTATAAAAAAAACATTCTGATGTTATGAATCTGCCATCTTTACTGGTTCACTTTTAGTCAAATAAAACAATTTTCATGTTCTAAAAATAACCTTTATCTTGAAATATGTCACTTTAAAATGATTTACCTGACCTCAGAATTGAGATAAACTACAAAATATATTGTTATTAAACAACTGCGGCAAAATGTCATAAAAAAGATAACAAACACATGTTTTATCATTGTTAAAATGCAAGATCTTTTACCAACTTATTTAATTGAAATTATTTAATATAACTGACAAGCCTAACCAATGAAAGATTTACCGATATTATTGTTGATGAAATTTTCTTAAAAAGATATTTAACGTTAAATTACCTTAATTGTGACACCTTAACAATGAAAAGTTTTACTTCAAAAGCAGAGTTAATAATTGTTATTATTTTTTGGCATATTATTATGATAAACAATGACAGAATTTCCCAAATATTGGCTCAAAAAGGCAGAGCAGCGAAACACAGATTTTTATCCCAAAAGTCACAACACCACTTACTGAATTTTTAATATAATAAAAAGGACATTCTGCAAAACCTTGTGCACAACATTTCAAATATAAAAATTTGTCAATGATTCAATAGTTTGTCCCTTTCTTGTTTATAACAATAAGAGGATGAGAGCAAGATAAAATGCTGTTCATCAGCTACGCTGAAATCACAAGGAAATCGCTGTTGAAGTAAACACATATGCACCAAAACACAATTCATTTTTAACTTAACGTTGTTCGAGGTTAACCCTAATCGAGCGACCTATTTATAAAACAAGGTTTACCTTGACCGGCACGCCTGACCAACATAACTGTTTCAGTTCATTCAGATCCAAGACTTCAGATTCTCTCAGCTGGTTGAATCTTTCCATCTTAGATTCGAAGTTCTCTTCTTTGGCAGCCAAAGTTGGGAAGCGGATAGCCCGGGGCCTCCCGGGGTAATGTCTCATAGGGGCAGTCGGGGACATGGAAGGGTTGGAACGACTCGGAGAAAAGTCCTTCCCTTTCTCGGTAGAAGAAGCTTCAGGTTTCTTAGGAAACTCAGCTTTCTTTGTGTCACTTTTCACTACACTTGATTTAGCTTCACTCCTGTGCGTGTTGATGACGTTCAACGCCGCCGATAGCGATATGTGTCTAGATATCTTGGTATCAGCCATCCCGCAGACGATATCATCATCTCCCGCGTCCCAGGCATCGTTCACGGACTCCTGAAAGTCCTGGAAGGACGACGAGCCTGACATAACCTTTCCGAGGCGACCTTCCTTGCGGGGACTCAGTCGACCGGGCACCGCGCGATTGTTTTTCTTCCAGAACGAATTTTTTTGGTACTGATCATAATTCTCGCGAACCTTTCCCTCCATAACAAACTAGCCCCATTAGAACCTGATTAAATCAGGAAATTAGTAGTTCATTACGGCGGTGATCTGTCACAAGCACAAAACAATAGACAGCGGTAAAAATAACCGTTTCCCCATTTATTTATTTGTGGCGAGATCGCCAGTGGACCAATCGTGGGCGAGATAATCGCACGACGAATGTGGGAAGGTCAAAAAATAAGAAAATTCCCTAGAAATATTAAAAAATTCGATAAATTCCCTAGATTTTGGATAGCAGGAAGCGGAGGTAGCGCACTGTGGTCCCAAATCCCATTCTAGCTAGACAAAAATATTTTTCCACGGAATGTGATGTAAAAGGGTCACAATATGATAAAAAAAAATTATTTAAAAAATATACATTTATTTCAACTACTGTTACAGAATTTTTCCCGAGGGCCCCAGGAGGGAAGAGGACTTCATCTCTCCTCTTCACTCCTCCTTGGATCCTTAAAGGTCCCACAAGGGAAGAGTTCACAGAGATGGTCTCATTTCTCCTCTTCACTCCTAGATGGTTACCTGAAGGCCCCACATGGGAAAAGGACATCATATCTCCACTTCACTTCTCTTTGGTTCCCCAAAATAATGAAAAGTATATAAAAAAGCTAAATACAATAAATGTACCAACAAAAAAATCCCACAAAGTCAATGCCCGTGCAGTGTGCGTGGGGATAATGTTGATTTTTTTTTATTACTATGGTTAAAGTGAAGATTTTAAACGTATATAAATTAGGGGTTTAAAAGAGTAACTGAAAAAATACAATTAAAAACTACAACATAATTAAGAGTCTGCACTGTTATTATTGCATTTGTGAATGTTTTATAAAAATTAATGTTACAAGTGCAATTAAAATACAAAAAAGAAATAGCACACAATAACACATTTCTACTCTAAATACTGTCTTATTTTACTTATAATTAATGGCTTTGTTTAAACTTAGAGAAAAATATCTGTTTTAGTGTTTTTTAGCCAAGTTTTGGTATATTTTTTAAAAGATTGGAGATTTTGACACGTGTTCTCTTTAAAGGTTGTACATAGTAGATTATACATTTTTGGAGCAATAAAGTTACAATAAGGAGCAATATTGAGTGATAAGATTCAATTAAATGGTTCGCGAATTCTGAAAATGCATTATTATTTACTTTTATTTACTCTATTGTTCCGGGCCGTTTTTACTTAAATGACTTTATTTAAAGGTGGGTTCGTGAAAGCAACAGTCATCCATTTTGCACATAACCTCAAAACCCAAAAACTCGTGCGATTTATTCTCCATGATTGACCGCATCACGCGGTTGTTGTCAAAAAATGAAATAATCCCCACATCTGCCTTCCCCGTTTCATAAAAACCTCCTAGATACAAGGCCGGGACATTGAATTCAATCGGCCTTTTAATTGTATGAGAACCTAAAAAAAAAATTTTTTTTTTAAATACCTAACTAAAATATTTTTAAATAATTCAATAAAAAGGAATAACTGGAAAAAATAAAGTAAAATGAGAATTTTTGGGGGGGTCCCATACAAATTAGGGGGTTGATTTGAACGAGTGTCCCGGCGGCGTATTTCCAAAGCCTATACCGGTTCAGTCGCAGAGGCGACTGAAATGGGGTAGGGTTTGTTGTGCAAAATCACCTTACAAACACTATACCGGCTCAGTCGCGGCCGCAACTGAAATGGGTTAGGTTTTGTAAGGTGATTTTGCACAACAAACCCTATACCGATTCAGTCGCCTACGCGCTTCGTTACTCTATCTGTTTCTGTGACGGTGACGACCATAATTACAGAGGGGTAAGCAGAGAGGATGGACCGCGGTTTTTTTTAACTTTAATAAAAGAAAAACGCGCGTTTTTTTTACTTAAAAAATAAATTTTCAATGTAAAATTTCTTTTTCAAAGTAAAAAAAAAACGCGGTCCATCCTCTCTGCTTACTCCTCTATAATTACGGTCGTCACCCTCACTGACAGAGAAACAGACAGAGAAACGAAGCGTGTTGGCGACTGAATCGGTATAGGGTTTGTTGTGCAAAATCACCTTACAAAACCTAACCCATTTCAGTTGCGGCCGCGACTGAACCGGTGCGGGGTTTCTAAGGTGATTTTACAAAACAAACCCTACCCCATTTCAGTCGGTACCGCGACTGAATCGGTATAGGTTTTGGAAATACGCGTTCCGGCGCGGCCTTGTGATCTAGGAGGTCTTGGTTTCACCCAGGAGAAGAATGTTTTCCATCGACCACGGAAAACACAAACATTGCATGGCCACGTCCCCATTTTGAATGTTTGTACCTATGTTTTAGAAATGTTTTAATAATGTTTGTGTTTTGTTTATGTTGTTGGTCGCAGGAGATTTGACTTTACCTGGACTTTCAATGTTGAGGCCATTCTCTGTGTAGTTCTGGATGGTAGGTACCTACCCCGATTCCCAAAAGAATGCCGTTCGTGGTGAAGGTGTAGAGTTAAAACGAATAAAATGGTTTAACCATTTTGTTTAAGTGATTTATTTTGAAATATTGTGTACATATTTATTTGGTTCAAAAATTTGCATTTTATAATATAATTTAATAATGTTGGCCTCACTGTGTGATTGACATTTTATAATTTAAAAAATCAATAAGATGAAAGTACCTACATAATAAATTTTAAATAAATACCTACATAAAGTCGGTAATAAAAAAAATAGCAATTGTCAAATATTATTAGTTGTGCGTGTGGGGATTGGTATATTTATGTGCGTGTGTGAATGATGTGTGTTACGTCTATATGTTTTATTCTTTTATGTTATAAAATTTTGATGATGTTGGTTTTTTTTTTGTTCTTTGATCCATCTTTTTATTTTGAATCTAATTTTTTTGTTGTTTTCACAATTTTTTGCATCAAGTGAAAGATTGTTGAATGCTTGTGTTTATCGTCGGATTTTTAATGTTTCTCTGTACGTTGTAGTCTAACTGGTCTGCTGGTGATAGTTTGTGTTTGTGAAATTTGTTTTTTGTTCAAAATGTAGTATAGTAGTGTTTTAACGTATAATTGGCGTATATCTAGTACGTCAAACCTAGGCGACCACCTCACTATTTTTCGCCACCAAAAAACACACCAGAATCATCTACAAGCCACAAGCCACTTCCTCATCTATATGATCGATAGCCGAGTTTGTTGCTCCTCCCCAAGCAATTATTCCATATTCTATTACTGATCGACAAAGTGCAAAATATATTATTTTCATTTGTATTACTTTATAACGTATGTTTCTTATGTTTAGGAAAATGTGTATTGTTTTGAGGAATTTATTTGTGTTTTTATGTAAACATGGATTATTAACATTATTCATGAAATTAGAATTAATGTTTGAAATTCTAGAAAATACAACTTAACTTGTGCTGTATGCTTGAGAAATAAATAATTAATCCTACATTTCTTACTCCAGTCTGACGAATATTTTGTACTTTCAAGCCCTCTCAGGGTGATTGGTGGAAAATGTTTTCATTATGCTTATGTATAAATTCATAGTGTACAAATATGCAGAACGAGGAATATTGATTTTTTAAAGATTTCAAAATTTTCGCACTTCACAAACTCTTCGTAGACGGTGTTTATTTTATTTTTTTATTTGGTGATCTAAAGTTCGGATCTTAGTATATTGAAAAGAGACCATGCTGATGTTAAAATCTGCAATCAAAATTTGAAATTATTAAACTGTGTTAGCACATAGATATCTAATGAAAAATTTAATTGTTTATTTTTTACGAATATTACCGAGGAAAAGGACTCAATATTTAAGGGAATTATACGAAATGCGGTATATTCCAAAGGCCTCTGAACCCTAATCATTATTATATTGATGCTTCGCATGGTGGCAGGGTCCATATTTTCATACCAGTTGCTAAAATAGACAGCTTCACCGATGCTCTCACTTTGAAATCAGAAGAAAAAACTATTTGATAAATATTCACAATGCTCCTTTGCAGTGGCCTAACTAGGGGGGGCGGCTTGATGGTGAGTGCCACCCGTCCGTGAAAAAAAAACTTACGAAGGTGGAATATTGCCACAAATATATTTTCGTAGCTCTATAATAGCTCGGTCGGTCGGCGATTCCCCAAAAATTCTGTTGTTTTTTTTCGTTCCTAGTTCTAACTAGTGCTCGGTTGGGAATTCTCCTGAAGTATTCCTTGCTTGTCACCTGTGTCATTCTCATTTATTTTGTACATTGTGATTGACGTGAACTCGTGAAGTGAATTGCTACCTATTGATGACGTGAATTATTGAAAAAGTTGTTTTCCTGTTAGTCTGTGAGCTGTTTAGCGGTTCATCCTCTCTGCCTACCCCTGTGGGTAAATGGTGTGATGGTTAACAGGTTAGGATCTAAATTTAAAAAAAACTAACCCAATGGTGAAAAAAACTACACTGCGAACAACTATAAAAGAAAAGTTTATTTTTTGATAGCTATTTTCAGCAAATTAAGATCAAGTCATTAATTACATTGAAACTATGAAACTATTATCACAGAAACAATTTGGTTTCAGAAAAATCCAAGAAAATTCTTTGCCATGGCATTTTTAGTAATTTATAAAAAAATAATAACATTAAAAACGTTTATTCATCAATAGATTTTAATATTAATTAAATTAAATTCAGGATATCTCCTTGAATGCAGTTGGTTTTCAGCAGTGTCTTTGAGTATATTAAAAATTCATTAGACTTGCGTAAAACACCTTTGATATATTCCCCGACATTTCTAAAGTCGTCGATACCATAAACCTTTCTAGGTTTAGAGTGATTTAATCCCTTACATCTTTTTGACAAACTAGAAAATATAGGGTTTAAAGCTCGTTCACACATAGCTATAAAACTGCGAGCAGATATCTGTTGAACCGCGAGCGCTTATCTTTTTTACTTTCACACGACGCTATCAAATATTTCTTCCCTGTCAAGGATAAATGACGCTAGTTCCTCAGAGCATCTTCCATTGAAATACCGGTAGAACAGGGATAGCATTCCCATCCGACACCTGTGCTCTAAAGATTGCAATCCGTTCGTTAAGCCGCCGCTATTCGAATTTCGACCGATTTCTAACATATCTCTCAAACATTTGAATTTGAAACCGCTCTTAAAAAATATATATATATGTTATTTTTTAAGATAATATCTAGATAAGTTCCACGCCGAAACGCAAATTATATGAAATTCCCTCGATAGAAAAAAATCGCAAAGTATGTTCCGAAAATTATTTAAAACAAGTCTATTTCTAATCTTTTAGAAGTTATATTTGTGAAAAAAATCACAATGTTTCTTTAAATGATACTTAAGATACGTTCCATGAGATTTTCGCTCTATTTTAAACGAGTCATGTTTTATTAGGCTTTTTCGTAATTTTCGCTTCAATTCTATCACTTCAAATATTAGCGCGCTCTGTCCAACATTCGTAATTACATATCTCTCCATCTTCTTCTTTTTCAGCCGAGAAGCGCTGCTTTAAGGTGGGAGAATCTATCAAACGGACCGCCCGTTTCTGCAGAGTCGAGGGTATTTTTCAAGTATTTTATAGCTCCAGACCAGAGGTGGCTACCAAATTCAACCGCGGGGCGCACTTGCGATTTGTACAGGGTTAGCAGTTGTGTACTATTAGAGTATCTGCGGGCCCAGTTTCTGAGAGAACTTAACTCTGGCTTCGATGGAGCCCCCGTTCCTGAGCTGGTCACTTAGAGTTACACCAAGCATATCTATTTCTAATTCAATGAAGTAACTACACACGTACCATGTCACTTATGATCGATCCGTGACTGCAAGGAAAGTATGCTTGGATAAGTGTTCCTATTACGATCATCAAGTCGCCAAATTCTAGTTCCTTTTTCTCTATCATCTGAAATACAATACAAACATTAAAATGTACAATTTAGTTAACATTTTATAAACTTATTTTTATAACATGCATACTAATTTTTATTTTTAATAAAAATATTTTTTATTTTTAATAAATATTTTTAATAATTTTTATTTTTAATAATTTTATATACTAACTTATTTTTATAACATGCATACTAATACAAATATTATAAATGCGAAACTGCTCGAGTTTGTTTGCTACGTTTCACGCATTAACCCCAATAAAAAGACTTTAAACGTTCTTTCACCAATAGAAAGCTAAATTATATGCGAAGACTATAGGCTGTATATGATGGTAAGCTCTGGCGTTATGAAATTATAAATATTAATATATTATATTTGTTATACGTTTTCTGTCGCTAACAAAAGCGAGTTTTTGCTAACGTCAGAAAAAAATCATTTCCATGGAAACTATGTTGATATATTTGTGGGCTCCATGTTGGTAGGTACTCGGCCCCTACCTACTGGTCGGCTGCTGCTCCAGAAAATTCAAATATAAGAATATGTTTTGTATTTTTTGGACAAGCTTATGTTTTGGAATAAATGTCAGATGAGAGTTCCCACATTAAAAATATAATTCGTAACGATTATAAAGACTGTATAATAAATAGTGCTATTTTTTATTAAATTTACAAACTTCCAAACATTTAAATAAAAATAAATCTCCAAAATGTTTGTATGCGCATAAATTCCGAACGACTGCACCAAATTGGATAATTCTTTTTTTCTTTGAGCATTATGAAAATTAGGTGGCACGCGGGCTGTTTGAAAACTGAATGTACCGGGAATGCGGGAGGGGGTGGGGAGAGGGGGGATAATTAATAAGTGCAAGCGCTACAGTAATTTCCCCCTAATACCATGTGAGCGAAGCCGTGGGTAAAAGCTAGTACAAAATAAAATAAAAAATACCTACCTCAACAGTTTGAAATGTACTCACACACAGATGTAAGGAATTCAGAAAGAAAATATTTGAAAACATCACAGACATCAAATCTTGTACTTCGTTGTGAAACCTACAAGGCAGATATAATAATACATACATGTGAATTTTAAACCTATATAATATATTAAAACAAACCGTAATCCTTAAAGAGAATCCAAAATTTCAGAACGTTCAGGCCCATATTATACCCGGTTATGACTGAACCCAACTTTGACAAAGTGCCCATGAAACGATGAAAGTTTTGTATGAAGAATTTATAAATCTTTTTTAGGCAATTTTTTTGATTGATTCGTGTACAAACCGTTATTCTTAATAACGAATCCAAAATTTCAGAAAGTTCGGTCCTATTGGTCCTAAGTTATAACCGAACCCAAGTTTGACAAAGTGCCAATGAAACGCTGAAAGTAACGTTTGAAGAATTTTATAATTCTTCTTTTGGAAGATTATTTGACTGATTCGTGTTCAGAATGTTTATCTTAGTAAAAATCAAAAATTACAGTCCGTTCTGTTTCAGAGGTCCTAAGTGATGACGGAACCTAAGTTTCACAAAAGGCCCATCAAACGATGAAAATTTTGTATGCAGATTTTAAAACTTCTTCTTTTGAAAGATTTTTTGATTGATCCGTGTTTAGACCGTAATTTTTAGTAAAAATCCAAATTTTCAGTACGTTCTGTTTCATAGGGCCTAAGTTATGACCGAACCCACGTTTGACACAGTGCCCATGAAACAATGAAAGTTTCGTATGAAAAATTTTAAAAATCTTCTTTCGGCAAATTTTTTGATTGATTCGTTTATAGACCGTAATCCTTAAAGAGAATCCAAAATTTCAGAACGTTCAGGCCCATATTATGCCCGGTTATGACTGAACCCAACTTTGACAAAGTGCCCATGAAACGATGAAAGTTTTGTATGAAGAATTTATAAATTTTCTTTCGGCAAATTTTTTGATTGATTCGTGTACAAACCGTTATTCTCATTAAGAATCCAAAATTTCAGAACGTTCGGTCCCATAGGTCTTAAGTTATGACCGAACCTAAGTTTCACAAAGTGCTCATGGCACGATGAAAATTTTGTATGCGGAATGTAAAACTTCTTCTTTTGGATGATTTTGTGATTGATTTGTGTACAAACCGTTATTCTTATTAAGAATCCAAAATTTCAGAACGTTCATTGACATAGATCTTTAGTTATGACCGAACCCAAGTTTGACACATTCGGTCACAAAGATCCTTAGTTATGACGGAACCCAAGTTAGACCAAGGGCTCATGAAGCGATTTAAATTTTGTAAGAAGAATTTTTAAATTCTTCTTTTGAAAGATTATTTGACTGATTCGTGTCCAGACCGTAATTCTTACTAAAAATCCAAAATTTCAGTCCGTTCTGTTTCATAGGGCCTAAGTTATGACCAAACCTAAGTTTCACAAAAGGCCCATCAAACGATGAAAATTTTGTATGCAGATTTTAAGACTTCTTCTTTTGATAAATGTTTTTATTGATCCGTGTTTAGACCGTAATTTTTAGTAAAAATCCAAATTTTCAGTACGTTCTGTTTCATAGGGCCTAAGTTATGACCGAACCCACGTTTGACACAGTGCCCATGAAACAATGAAAGTTTCGTATGAAAAATTTTAAAAATCTTCTTTCGGCAAATTTTTTGATTGATTCGTTATAGACCGCAATCCTTAAAGAGAATCCAAAATTTCAGAACGTTCAGGCCCATATTATGCCCGGTTATGACCGAACCCAACTTTGACAAAGTGCCCATGAAACGATGAAAGTTTCGTGTGAAGAATTTTAAAAATCTTTTTTAGGCAAATTTTTTGATTGATTCGTGTACAAACCGTTATTCTCATTAAGAATCCGAAATTTCAGAACGTTCGTTCCTATTGGTCCTAAGTTATGACCGAACCCAAGTTTGACAAAATGCCCATGAAACGAAGAAATTTTTGAATTCAGAATTTAAAACTTCTTCTTTTGGAAGATTTTTTGATTGATTCCTGTCCAGATTTTTTAGGCAAATTTTTTGATTGATTCGTGTACAAACCGTTATTCTCATTAAGAATCCGAAATTTCAGAACGTTCGTTCCTATTGGTCCTAAGTTATGACCGAACCCAAGTTTGACAAAATGCCCATGAAACGAAGAAATTTTTGAATTCAGAATTTAAAACTTCTTCTTTTGGAAGATTTTTTGATTGATTCCTGTCCAGACCGTAATTCTTACTAAAAATCCAAAATTTCAGTCCGTTCTGTTTCATAGGGCCTATGTTATGACCGAACCCAAGTTTGACACAGTGCCCATGAAACGATGAAAGTATGTATGAATAATTTTAAAAAATTTCTTTATGGAGATTTTTTGATTGATTTTGATACAAACCGTTATTCTCATTAAGAATCCAAAAATTCAGAATGTTATGTCCCATAGGTCGTAAGTTATGACCGAAACCAAGTTTGACGAAGGGCCCATGAAGCGATTTAAATTTGGTATGAAAAATTTTATAAATTGTTATTTTGGAAGACTTTTTGATTGATTCATGTAAAGACCGTAATCCTTATTAAGAATCCAAAATTATAGTCCGTTCGATCCCACATAGGTACTAAGTTACAACCGAACCCAAGTTTGACAAAGCGCCCATGAAACGATGAAAATTTTGTATGCAGAATTTAAAAGTTGTTCTTTTTGATGATTTTTTGATTGATTCGTGTACAAACCGTTATTCTCATTAAGAATCAAAAATTTCAGAACGTTTGGTCCCATAGGTTCTAAGTTATGACGGAACTCAAATTTGACACAACGCCCATTAAACGATGAAAGTTTTGTATGAAGAATTTCAAAAATCTTATTTAGGAAGATTTTTTGATTGATTCATACAGTACAGACCGTTGTTTTTATTAAGAATCCAAAATTTCAGTATGTTCGGTCCCCTTAGGTCCTATGGCCTAAGTTATGACCGACCCAAGTTTGTCACAGGCCCTATTTCACCGAATCGAGTGAAATTTTCTAAGGTTTTAGAAAAATCGTCATTTTTATAGGCGTATTGTTAGAATTGGGGTCGAACTTTAAAAGCCGTTTTCTCAGGCCCTATTCTGCCGAATTGACTGAAATTTTGGATTCTTACTAACAACTATGTTCTCTAAGAATGTCAATAAGAAAATCTGCAAAATATAACGACTTTAGAAAAATCGTCATTTTTACAGGCATAATGTTTGGAGTCGAACTTTAAAAGTTGTTTTCTCAGGCTCTATGCCACCGAAGCCAATGAAATTTTGGATTCTTATTTTATTTTATTTATTTATTTACAGACAAATAGTCCATTAATAATATAACAATTACACAAATTAAAAAAAGATGACAATGAAAGGAAAGTACATATAAATGAAGAACATTGTGACAAATTATAATATAAAAGAAGACAACTACAAGTCAAAGCTTGAAGACGGATTTAAAACGTTTTTTAAAATTATATATTTCGTATCGACTGCCGAAAGTTATTTAGGGTAACAAAAAAAATTCTTTGCTTTGACTTGCGTTAACGAGTCTCGACATTCTAGATATGTAAGTAGTAATAAATGGCAAAATCAGCTGATGATGGCGGGTGACACACGAGCCACGAACTCTCCCGAAGTCAGCTGAACGATGCGTGATAATTCACAAATGCAGAGTTTGGTGCGGCCGAAGGTTCGGCAGATATTCTGTCGAAACCGAAACTGATGCTGAAACTAGAATTTTTTGCCGAAACTTGCCGAAACCAAACCTTCGGTCGGTCACTACTTATTACATGATTTATCAAAAAAATGCTCGATTATTTCAAAGGCCGAGATGTTTTGTTCTCGCAGTATTTTATTTATGTATATATAATATTTATAAGCGCTCAAATTTTCAAATCCAAAACGCGTGATTTTGCATGATTTTGCATTACTTTGCACGGGATCCAGAGGCGTAGCGTGGGGGGGGCGGGGGGGGGCGGCCCGCCCCGGGCGGCACTTTTAGGGGGCGGCAAAATTTCACAATAAATTACAATTTTTATTTTATTTAAAGATAATAAAATAAAATAATTCGATGTGCAGTTATAAAATTCTAGTTGAGGACTATGTGTGTTATGCCAGAATCAAAGAGAAACCATTTTCATGTTCTGACTGTAGTTTCAATTCACCGCATACAGATTTACTTTAAATCAGTTTTGTATTCAGAATGTAAAATTTCAGTTGTGGAATCATCTCCCAACACATTTTGAAGGAAAACATTATCTTATTTTAAATGCAGTGATAAAATTCTAATTGCAGACTAATATGAATGTGCTGCCAAAATCAAAGATAAACTATTTTCATGTACTGAGTGTAGTCTTAATTCACCCCATAGAGAGTTATTTAAAACCAGTTTTATGTTCAGAATATAACGATAAATTAAATAACAAGTTGCAGATTCATAGAGGACCTAGTCAAGTTTTACATTTGAGTTGAATGGTAAACGCTGCAAAATTTTTAAAATTGACTGTTCCATGTGTAACTATTATTTTGGTTCTCTAACACAAAATCAATCTTAAGTTGAAACCTGCGATGTGTTATAAACACATTGTAAAAATTCGAGATGCGAAATCCTATTACATGGATACCATTATCGATTTTCGAGAGCAGTTATAAATTTGTAGCAGAATTTAAAACATGATATTTTTTGGAAGAAAATCGATTCATGTGATATAAAAACCGTTACATAAAAAATGCGGTCGTTATAAAAAAAAGGAAATCTACGTTTGAAATATCTATTAAGGGGGCGGCAAAATTCGAAATACCTATATAGGGGGGGGGCGGCAAAATTTTCCTCCGCCCCGGGCGGCTCACACCCACGCTACGCCACTGATGGGATCACTTTAAATAAACAGAATTCAAACACAAAGACTTGGTTTCTTTGAATGGCAGCAACACATGTCGGGTACTTGCTAGTTATAAATAAAGGTGTTTTGGGAATTTGCTTTGTTTTTTGAACTTGTCAAAATATAATTGAAACTTGTTACAATCGGTTATTTTATGCTTCACTCCTACAGTTGGATAGTTGTGTCAAAAATATATCATGGTTCAATACATAATCTATCTTTATCAAGAAGAGCGTCCAGAAGAGCTATTATGTAGCCTGAACCGTCATTTAAAACCTTTATTGAGAGAAGCATTCTCTAATTCCCTTTCGCATGGCCTTCCCCGATCTTTTTTAGTACCTTGTGGCTGTCAAGTGGTCACCAGATGCTACACAAAAGTATATATGAAGTATATACCTACACCTTACTTTTGTTTATGGCATTTTTTCTCATTAGCGTTTTAAATTCCGTCGCTGGCATTTTCGTTTCGTATTAGCTCCGAATTTATAACGATTTTTCCCCAAAAAAGCAATAATTATTTCAAAATAATACTTTATATTATAACAGCGAGGCTGTTCGAAGTATTTTAAAATTAAAAAAAAAAAAACAGAGTTTAAGACCGATAAACAACAAAAAAGTTTGTTTGCGTTTTAGGTCCTTTGTTCCTCTGTTCTTTTCTTTGTGTGTATCTTGTGTTGTGAGTGATTTGTGTTGTGTTTGATTAACGATGAACGGGTCTGAGATGTCCTCATCCGATTCGGTAGAGGAGATAAATAAAGTGATTTTACCACTGCCATAAGAGCCGATGCGAAAATTGCCGAAATTCACGAAAAAATATTGCATCGATAAACTTTCGTCAAAAGTGGAGCGTGTAAGCCGTGTAAGCTCATCTATTCAAAACTTCACTAGAGATTGGTCTCGTTAATCCTAGCCAGGAAAAGCGGGAATTTAAACCGATCGATGGCGGAAGTGACCTGTAAGGAGCCAACAGTTCCTACAGCTGTTGTAAGCCGCGTGAAAAGGATCGAGGGTTCGCCGGAGTGGAACGAAGTGAGGTATGGGGATGTGGTAAGGAGATACCTTGCCAATCCCATGTTCAACCAGTTGGAGGTGAATGGAGGAGTTTCTCCATATTATTGCAGGTTTTTAGATAAATTCTGTGGGGCATGAGCCATGCCCTCATGCAGCAGAAGGAGTGCCTCAGAAAATCTGTGCAGGAACTAGTAAACTGGAGTGCAGAGAGAGGAAAGGAGTCAACAGCAGGTTCCCTGTTTAAGAAAGTGGAATCAGGCAGAGTATTAGGCAGTGACAAAAGATGTTCTGCGGAAGGAGAGCAAACGCGATCCAGCATAGCAGGGACGCAATCCTCAATGAAGTGAAGAGTCGGTATGTACGGGAAGAGTTAAAAAATATTCCCCCAGCAGCGGGTAACCTTTTTGACCCAAGCAAATTGGAATCCCAGATTCAGCGAATGGGAGGGCTGGATAAATGCCTCCCACAGTCGAGCTTCGACCCTCAGCCATTAACCAGCATGCAGATGCCCAAGTATAAAGGGCTAGTGAAGATACCTTTTCACGAGAGCAGGTCTTTTCGGGAAGGCAGGACGTTTCGGGATAGCAAGCCCTTTCGCAATAGCAAAGCCTTCCGTGGTGGACGAACCAACCAACTGGAGTCCAGAGGTGCTGACAAGAGTGAACCTACCAGGCAAAGAAGGAATTTTGCCAACAAGAATAGACTATGACTATTGTGACGATACACCCTGCCTACGTGCACCAAATCGTGATGAATCTACTCTGGCTACGTTGTTTCAAATGTGTTGAGATTCTACCCCTATATACGATCACGGCACCGAATGCGCTGTGTCGCACCTACCCTCGTAGCTATAAATATTTATATAATCTGAATCTAAGCTCCTGTCTCGTAGCTTCATTTTTCGTAGCTGTCTATCATGATATACCTAACCTATCATTTAGAGTACTTCTAGCCTATCTTTAGGTCGTTCGCACTTTTGTGAAGACCTCCTTCCCCAACCTATTTTTCAAACTTCTACATTACTCTGAGCTAATCTAACCCTATTGTTCGCAATCTCTGTGATAATTTCACACAGTAATCAAGATTTTTGAATTTTTGTTTACATTATCTCCGTATCCTGCGTTGCGTAATTTTTTGTTTTAGGATTTACACCCATACGCGTAATAAGACGCATACAAATGTAAAGAGTATAATGTATGGTTTTGTGGTAACTTTGGTTCTTTAGAGTAAGAGTGAAAGAATTCTAAATTAATTGATTTAAATATCTTCTACCGCGTTTGATAAACTAACCCCGTCTTAGATTCTGCCTATACCTGATATACGTTTTGTTTATTTCCTCCCTAACACAGCTATATTTAAAATACAAATAAAAGAGAATAACAGTTAACAGTTTATAACAAACATTTCATGAAAAAGTATTTACTTTACCTGCGTAATATGACCTAATTTTAGGTCTCAGTTTTCACCTGAAGTCTGCAAATCTCCACCTAACATGAATTTTAATTTTCATGGTTAGTAAACACTAGATTGTTTGGGAAAGGGATGTGTGTTGGGATTGGGACAAGGATAAAAAAAAATGTTTTCTGCAAAGGTTGGCTCCTCCACTAACCAAATAGATTCTGGTGACCTAATTCTGTTGATGAAGGAAGCGGCTATTATTCGTTTATATAAACACGCTGATACTGAAGCTCCTTCAAAATAAACAAAGTAAAAGAATGTCAATGTTTTGTTTACCAATCTACGGTATGTGGGATGAATGATCTTTGTAATCAACCCTCATAAGTTCTCAGCACCTAATATGAATGCTAAGCGCAACGAATTTATATTCTGAGTATGTATTTTTCGTTGCGATTCCGAAGGCCGAAATACACAACTAGGTCATGGATTGATCTGACTTCTTGGATAGGTATTTATTTGTTTCATAACTCTCACGCGCAGCTATAAGTAGGAATCATGCTGTTATTAAAATTGTTAGTTACCGACATGCTCTGTTCGCAAATTTTATAAATAAGTGTGACTGCTTGCTCTGCATTATCTCCAAGGACCTGTAAATAGTTTAATAATAAAAAAACTTACCAAAATTCTGCAAATTACCCTTTTGGTGTTGAAAATTTTAATCGCATTCTTTAATATTAGATTTTTCCATTATAAAAGAATCGATACTAAAAAAAACCTTTTACTTGGATATTTTAGACTATGTCCAAAACCTTCTCCCTGCTAGAATTGGATTATAAAATTAAAACGATTCTATTTAAATTTTCACTTGGGAGTTATTAGATTATGTTAACACCTCTGATTTTCTTCTAGAATTGATTTATTATCATCTCTCATAATAAACTCGGTATTTAATTTGTAATGAAAATTTGACCATCTTATTAAATCATCATCGCTTTCGAGCAATTCGTTATTATTATTTATTTATTTCACTGATGTTATTTTATTTGTTTTAAAACCAAAGTTTTAATTTTTAAAATTTGACCATCTTATTAAATCACTATCGCTTTCGAGCAATTCGTTATTATTATTTATTTATTTCAGTGATGTTATTTTATTTGTTTTAAAACCAAAGTTTTAATTTTTAAAATTTGACCATCTTATTAAATCACTATCGCTTTCGAGCAATTCGTTATTATTATTTATTTATTTCACTGATGTTATTTTATTCGTTTTAAAACCAAAGTTTTAATTGTTTAATATTTCGTCGATACTCTATAATTTATTTCAGCCGGACTTCTTGGTCGTAATCAAAACTTTATTTTAGATATAAAATTCGAAATTTTATTATTATTATTTTTTCTTTGTAAACTCATAGTGAAATTAAATTATTTTTCAATTATATGTCGCGTATCTCATGATTATTATCGTCTCACTAATGTAATTTAAATTGTAGTAAATCGGATTTCTAAAGTTTTAATTATGTTATTATTATTCCGAAATCATATTTATTTTTTTTAGACACTAAATTTTTATGTGTTTAAAGACCACTCTCCAATTATCTTTAAGTCGTACAGAAACATCGAATATAAATTCACTGGATTTTACACTTTGATTTAAGTTATAATTAGGCACCGAATTGTTCAACCGTCTCAGCCGCCCACCGTTCTCTAACTCCAGACCGTCTCTGCCGCTAACTGTAACCCAACTAACGACAAGGGCCGGATTATTTCCCTTCAAACTTGTTAAACGCCTTCTTATGTTTAAAATATTTTGAAATAAATCTTCATTAATTGAATTCTGTTTATATTAGAATTTTTACGTACTTGGTTATAATTCAATTTTAATGGCCGCACTGTCAAATATAATCGGGTTTCTCTAAAGTAAACTTCTATGTCTGATGTGTTAAACCAAACATGTACTTACGCCTTAATTTTTTTGTTTTGATTAGACTAACGGCGCCCAAAGAAACTCATGTTTCCAATGTCACTTATATAAACACTCTTCAGGGCCAATAAACATTCATTTCTTTGTCTTTGATTCTGTTTAAAATAAAGTTCGTTCAACTTTAATTCCTGTGGGAACGAAAATGAAGGTCGCCCATCGTGATAAAAGTTCACGTGTCTCTTGTTTTGATTATTAGGCGTTATTGGATGTACCCATAATTTACACGATATTAAGAAAAAAACTTCGCAGGCACTCTTGAACGTGAAAATATTTCTCCTCCCATAGCGCAGGAGTAGGTAGGCATTACGATTCATCACACTATCCAGAGAGGGCGTTTCAGGGTGATCAGTTAGGACAGTTCCTAAGCAATTGGGAAGAATTAGGAGCACCACCGACACTGTTAACGATGTTGCGAGGGTACAAGCTACCCTTCCGGCAGAAAACCCCAGCTAAGTATAGTGGCAGGCATGGTAAGTTCCACTTATAAAACTCATACCACAGAAAAAATGACGCGACAAATAGACAAAATGAAAAACGAAAAGATATTGGAAATGGCTTCAATATCTCCTTCATTTCTGTCTGGGATGTTTCTTACACCGAAGCAAGACGGGTCATAGCGCCCTTGAGGTGATTTTTCACAAAAACGGCGCTCTACAAATTATCCAATTATTATTATTATTATTATTTAGACCGGTTTTCAACCTTCGTCGCTTGAACAATTTTTTTACTATTAGTAAAATAAGACTTATTAATGTTAATAAGGTTGCAGCATTTATTCAAGCGGGGGACTGAATGAAAGTGGATCTATCTGTAGCCTATTTTCATCTGCCAATTCACAAGAATCATCACCGTTTCTTGAGACTTAATTTTAACGGAGAACTGCTTCAAATGATATGTTTGCCTTTTGGACTAGCATATGCTCCAAAGGTTTTTGCTTCTCTAACCAATTGGATTGTGCAAAAATTAAGAGACAGGTCTCGGAATAATTGTCTACTTAGTGATTTTTTTTTTTTTTATAGTACATCTGAATGAAAATATATTGAAAACACATACATTTGAAACTATTTCAATGTTACACTGCAAAATAAGAGTGAAAATAACAAGGTTGCTGAATCGATATATTAATCTAAGAAGATAATCACTTGAGCAGGCCCAGAGCCTCTTAAAATAGGGTACCCTCAATTTTGCTAGTTTCGCCTTTCATAGAGGCAGGCTTAACCTTTGCATGTTACAGTGTACCAGTCGCAAGCTACCTGCATTCAAACAAGTCCCTACAGACATGGTCACCAATGCATCAGGCAGCAATTCGTCACACCCTCATGACCGACGCCTCGGACTGGGGGTGAGGCGCGCAGCTAGACGACCAGGTTGAATGGAGCTTGGTCCCAAACACAACAACCACTCCACAGCAATGTCAAGGAAATGCTCGCCGTGCTGGCAGCACTTACTCCTCACGGGCCAGAGCTGTCAGACTCGGGTCTTTTATCCAGTCAGACAACAAATCAACTGAGGTGGTAGAGCAAGTCCCTGCGGACGTAGTCACCAATGCATCAAGCAGCAACTCGTCACACCCTCACGACCGATGCCTTGGACTGAGGGCGGGGCGCGCAGCTAGACGACCTCAGATTGAATGGAGCTTGGTCCCAAATTCAACAACCACTCCACACAGCAATGTCAAGGAAATGCTCGCCGTGCTGGCAGCACTTACTCCTCACGGGCCAGAGCTGTCAGACTCGGGTCTTCTTATCCAGTCAGACAACAAATCAGTGGTCGCATACCTTCACAATGAAGGCGGCACATGATCCAAGACATTGCTCGAAGCGACTTGTCAAGTCCTTCAGATGGCAGACACGTATTGCATTTCACTGTCTGCCCACTACTTACCAGGAAGGTTCAATGAGGTAGCAGATCAACTATTCAGAAAATGCAAACCTCCGCATTCGACAAAGAGGCAAATTTTGACAATGCTTGAACTTAAGAGTGGGATTTTCCTCTAGCTTGGGTGTTCCCCCCGCCGTGTCTTATGCCGAGAGTTCTAGCACACCTGAACCGGGCCTATACTTGATTGTAGCCCCGAGATGGAAGAAGGTATTCTGGAGACCAGACTTAAAGAATCGAGCGACAAGTCCTCCGTTCACCATACTGAACCTAACAGAAGTGCTGATAGACACGAGAACCTTGAAACTCCCACCACAAGTAGAGGATTTCATTTTAGAGGTTGGAAGTGCCGGGGTGGAGTCAGTCATTAACAGATTGGTGGGACAAACAGAAAGATTTTTAAAGTCGGGTTGGAGAGAATCCACACTTAAAACCTACAAACCGGCATGGCTTAGGTGGCAAAGGTGGGAATTAAATCATGGGGTAAAACCGAATGTCCCTACAGGAAGCAACCTAGCACTATTTTTAACAGATCTTAGTCTGGAAGACAGTCTCTCTCCCAGCACAGTTCGACTCCGTAAATCGGTAGTAACAACTTTCAGTAGCCCTGAAGAAGGAAACCTAATTTCACATCCTCTAGTAAGACAAGTACTCAAAGCCGCAGCATTAAGACATCCTAAAGGACCAAACCTCCTAACTGGGATCCTTGAGCAGTGTTGACCTGGTTAAAGCTAACCCACACAAAAAGTTGAATCTTTTTGAAATATCAAGAAGGGCAGCAACTTTACTTTTATTAGCTTCGGGACGAAGAGTGAGTGACCTGACCTTGTTAAAGTGTTCACCAGACAAATTATCCATAAATGAGGAATGGGTCTCATTATGGCCAGTTTTCGGATCCAAAACAGACTCCGCTACGTACCAACGGTCAGTAGGTTGGATGCTGATAAACGACAATCAGCCAAATAAAGACCCAACACACTGGATTAAAAAATTGGTTGAAATCTCCAAAGAAGGAGAGAAACAAAGCAGAATTTAACAGAACTCTTCATCCCTACATCAGAAGCAGTTAAGGCAGCTTTAAGAACAAACGTTGGTTCAAAACGATTCTAAAAGAAGCTAAGATCACAGCTGCCCCGGGAAGTATACGGGCAGCAGTGGCATCACTTAACTGGCTTGATAATTTTAGACTGGATGACATCCTGGCTCGAGGGAACTGGAGGAGCCGGGACACCTTTGCCAAATTCTACAAAAGAGAAGTTAACACTTCTCTGGAGGTAAACAGGGCATTGTCTCTGACTTCCCTATTCCACCCACGGTAACACATGAGTAGGTATTCCAGTGTTTAACATATTTTAATATCATCACATTAGCGTTAGTGGTCACCAGTCGATAACAAACAGATCTCAATAAAGGTTTTAAATGACGGTTCAGGCTACATAATAAAATAGTTTTACCTACCAATAAAACTTATATTATGTACCTAACCTCATTTAAAACCTAGGCAATTACTGCCTGGTGAGAACCAATGAGAAAAAATGCCATAAACAAAAGTTAGGTGTAGGTATATACTTTTGTGTAGCATCTGGTGACCACTTGACAGCCACAAGGTACTAAAAAAGATCGGGGAAGGCCACGCGAAAGGGAATTAGAGAATGCTTCTCTCAATAAAGGTTTTAAATGAGGTTAGGTACATAATATAAGTTTTATTGGTAGGTAAAACTATTTTATTCTCTATCTTTTGTGAGAACGAGATTGTTCTGTCAGATTTGTTTGATTTTCTATGGCTGTTATTTGCTTTTTCTGTGGGCCAATATCAGAATTTCAGCTGTGGGCCGTCACATATTTTAGTTTGGGTCGTTTTAAACACGAATTCCTGCAAGTATGCATGATTATTTATTAATTTAACAGCTGTAGAAAATCACACAAATCTGACAGGACATCTCGCGGGAGAACGATCTCGTTCTCACAAAAGATAGAGAATGGCTCTTCTGGTAGTAGGGGTTTGTTTTAACTGCTTAATTTGGGAGGCAGGTATGGGTACCGCCATCCCACGAACCATTTATTCGATAATCAACACCTTCCATAGGTCACTCCAAGTGGTTCGCTACGTTTGGCAATTTAGCAAGCGTGCCCGGGTTCATGGAGTGAGTTTTGTCTAGTTCTTTGCGGCGAATGTGTTTGCCCACCATGGCGGGCCGGATCGGGAGATTGGTTGAGGGAGACCTTACCTGAGGGAATCTCTCCAGCCGGACTCTTCCAACCCATCGCCTTGCACTGCAGTATGGATTCATAATATGTCCATTAGGGTGGGTCACGACTGTATGGGGAAATTTTTTTTCTTGTTTTGATTTGTCTAATAGTGAGATAAAAGGGTGTTAAATGGAGATATAAAATCACATTATTTTTTTTTTTAAATATTTGGATATCATCTTCTTCCTCCGGATTGACTTAGAAATTTCACATAATAGAGAAAAACCCACCCTTGTTAAATCTTAAAAAAATGTTAGATATACCATTAAAATGAACTATTTTTAATAAAACACGAAATAGAGGGAATATTTTAATTTATTTATTAAAAAATATATTTGAATATAATTCAAATTATCTCAAGGCAGTATATTCAAATACCAGCAAAATCCTTCTTACTCTCGAATTTTGGCATTATTTTGCGAGACTCAATTTTGGGACTTTTGACTTTTTTTTTTGGGAAAAGAGTAGTTGCCTATAATATGGAAAAAAGAACTAGTTTGAGATAATATTAATGATTCTAAATATTTGAAATATGAGATTGACAAATATGACGGTTTGACAGAAGGTGGCAATAGCGAAATTGGAAAACGCGCACGTCCCGGTTAGACGAGAGGTCTGGGTTCGAGTCCCAGTTGCGACCATTGTTTTTTTTCTGTTTTTCTGTGTCTTGTTTTCTTTCATATTTTCATTTAGATTATAAGTGTTATCTTCTTCTTCAATGATACATCTTTTTGAACCCATTTGGCACCCATTTATCACTCTTAGAATTTAAAAATAACATTTTTTGTTAAATGACCAACCTTAAATTTTCTGTCACTCCTGGACACTAACCCACAGATTCCTACACACCCCTCATATTTTTTTCTTCCCAGAACTTAATTAATTAGAAATTTTTATTTGAATAAATTGTATTATGAAATACTACAATTTCTCTATTATGAAATAATACAATTTCGCACCGGGATTCAAACTCTTCAGATTGCTAATCGAGAGCCTTATCCCTTGACCACGGAAGTCAAAGATATTGAAATATAAGGAGATATGCTATGATGTCCGCCCGACTGTCGGCAGATTACGATCTAATAGAGCTAGTTTGAATACGGAATTTAGTTGATCTTTCAAAGGTGTGCAGTAGTATTCATTAACAATACATGTAGTTTGAATATGGAAATAATTCGGTCATTTAGTTGATTTTTTAAAGGTGTGCAGTAGTATTGGTTAAAGATATCAGCGACACCAGGAAGCACAGTTCCACCCAGTAAAAACTGCCGATAGCCCATCTCCTTTTTACATATTTCAATATCTTTGACGATAGTCATCAAAGGAGAAGAAGTATCGTTTGTGGAATGATGGAACAAGCTGGCAGAGGAACTGAATCCACAATGTCTCAATGTAACCTAACGCATTTGTCCACTTAGCTACTAACCTGAATCGGTTAACAAAAATGAAACACCAAACTTTGCCCAAATTCTTTATTTAATAAATAATAATACAAAGACACGGATAAATAAGATCCAACATTTGACTAGACGTTAGCATTGACAGTGGACGGAGGTAGTTACATCATTTGGAGTTCTTGGATCTGGATCCCTTGGCGGAGTAGGTCTGCCTGGAGGGTCGGGTGGAGGAGGAGGAGAGCATGAGGGCCTCCTTCCACTCTGCTTCCAGTCGGACATACACGCCACCTGGAAAATATATTAATGTTTTTTTTTTTTTGGTTTAAGGCAATTCACCCTGGAGAGAGTGCTTTGTGCCGGTAATATTTAAAATGGATAAGAAATTTCGGTTAATCTAATGGGAAAATAATAAAACAAATTAAATATTGGACTCATTTAGATCACTAAAACAAATTAAATATTGAATTCATTCAGGTTAATAAACTTACATAAAGCTGTATGAACACGAGAATTGGAGATAAAAGGTATGAAATGTTAAGGGGGGACTGGTGTGTGATTTTAATAAGCCGGCGGTATATGTTCTTGAAAGATGAATGGTTTTTACAGTTAAAGAAAACGTGGTCGAGGGTTTCCTCTTCCACACCGCACTGGCAGAACGGATCATCTAAAACTCTAATTCTAGACAAGTGAGATGCAATTGAACAGTGGCCAATTCTCATTCTCGAGATACATGAAATGAATCGTTTTGAAAGTTTTTTACCGTGGAACCATGGCTTAGCAGGGATATGGTTTTGAATTCCCGCATAGAAAGATCCAGTTCTTATTTTGGAGACTGCCCAATTTTCTTCCCAGGCACGAGTCATATTAGATTTAAGAATCGGAAAGACATCAGATATAGGAATTCTAAAATTTAGTGGGATAGTTCCGGAATCTGAACCAGATTTGGTGAGAAAATCGGCCATCTCATTACCCTCGATACCCAAATGGGCAGGGACCCAGGCCAATATCGTCTCAAACCCAGATTCACTAAGAGAATTGAGAAGATTTTTTATTTTACATATAATATTGTCTTCCGGATAACGTAAAATATTTGACCTAATTTTAGTTAGAGCACTTAGCGAATCAGTACATAGTAAGGTTCGATGAATGTTGAGAACCTGGATTTGATTTAGCGCTTGTTCAATTGCAAAGCATTCGGCTGTAAATATGGACGCTTCTTTCGGTAATTTATAAGTGAGATTGATGTTGAATTCTGGACTATATATAGATGCTCCACATCTTTTATTTTCAAATTTGGAACCATCCGTGAAAAGGATGGAAAATCCAGGGAATTTCGAAGCCACTCTGCTTTTAAAACAATCATCCACATTTTGAAATTTATTTGGGGAAGATAAAATATTCTTCTGAAAGACTGATGTTATTGTGTTTGGCATAAAAGTGATTGCCTTAAATGGAATATTGTATATAGGAAGATTGGGAACTTCTTGAAGATATTGGAGGGAAGATGATAGAGAATTATAGAGATGAAAACTTTTAATTAAGAGAGGAAAACATTGTTTTTCTCTCAATCTTTTGTTAGAATTCAAATTAACACTTAACCTATTAAGACTTTGTTTAATAGGATGATGTGATAACGATAAAGCCTTGAAAATATATTTATTGGCAAGGAATTGCCTTCTGAAATATAATGGAGGCTCCACACATTCCACCTGAAGAGCATTAATTGGAGAAGACTTCATAGCTCCAATAATCATTCTGAGGGCTTTTGATTGAATTCTTTCCATTTTCTTATCTAGATATTTAGGGAGTGGGTCAAAAAGGAATGAGCCATAATCCAAGTGGCTCCGAACTAGGGAATTATACATTAATTTAAGAGTGGTAGGGTGAGATCCCCACCATACTCTGGAAACTGCTCGCATCATATTAAGTCCCTTTTCACACTTTGTAGAAATTATCTGAATGTGTGGAAGCCAGGAAAGTTTATGGTTCAAAAGAAGACCAAGGAATTTGATTTGAGTAGCGGTTTGTAGAGGCACATTATCAAAAGAAATTGAGAATTGGGGAATTTTTCTTTTGCGCGTGAAAGCCACGACCCTTGTTTTAGATGCCGCCAGATTCATCCCATTTATTGACAACCAGCTTTTAATATATTGTAAAGCCAAATTCATTTCCTTAGCTGCAAGAATAATATTTTTATGTAACAAATATATAAGGATATCATCCGCAAAGTAAAGACGCTTGATAGAAAAAGGAATTACTGAGTCTAGGTCGCTTATATAAATATTAAACAACAGAGGACTAATAACAGAACCCTGGGGCAAACCTCTCCATAGTTTGCGCCTTAAGCATTTAGAGGAAGACTCAATAATAATGGACCTATCTGAGAGTAAATTAATAATAAATTGGACTAATTTCGGGGGGATTTGTTTTTTAATTAGCTTTTCTTTCAAAACATTCAGTAAAACATCATCGTAAGCTGATGAAAGGTCAAGGAATGTGGCCAATGTATAAGAATTTAGGGATTGGGAAACTCGGATATCAGTTGTGAACAAACTTAAATTATCCATTGTAGATTTCTTTTTCCGAAAACCATACTGATTTGGTGAGATAATATCTTGACTTTCAACAAACCACTCTAATCTGTTCTTCATCAAACGCTCCGCTACTTTCATCAAACGTGATGAAAGAGCAATAGGCCGATAAGACGAAATTTCAGATGGATTTTTTCCAGGTTTTAAAATGGGAATGATTTTTTGAGTTTTCCAATCATCCGGAATTAGTCCTGTTTCAAACATATTATTAATAAGAGATAAGAAATATTCAACCGCCATATCAGAAAATGATTTAATGAAACTATTAAGTATTCCATCGGGACCCGGAGCAGAGTCAGAAAGGGTTCTTATTACTAGTTTCATCTCATCAATGGAGAAAGGAGCATCTAGCCAGTTAGAGTGAGATGGATATGGCTTAATAGAAGGCATTTCTTCACATCCGGCCACTGATGGGGGGGCTATTTTATCCGCAAATCCTATAAGAATTTCTTCTGATATATGCTTGGTACTCGGCGGAGAATACGATGATCCGAATTTTTTTAAGCTAGACCAAACTGAAGATTGGGGAGTTTCCGGAGACAGGTTCTCACTGAACTTCCGCCATCCAGCGCGTTTTTTATTTTTCAAAATTCGTTTGGTTTCTGCCTGGGCTTTTTTAACTGATAAAAAATTTTCTAGTGTCATACACTTACGAAAAGAGGAAATTGCTTTTTTACGAGAGTTGACGGAGCGAGTGCATTCCTCGTCCCACCACGGATTAGAGTGTTTTATTTTAATGTTCGCATTGCGTTTCGGGATGGATTTTTCTGCTGCATTTATAACCATAGAGGGAAACGTCTCACATTGCAATCTGATGTCTCCCGGGGACGATTTTTTTTTAAAATTAATAAGGTTATCTAGTTCAGAAGAGAAAGTGCTCCAATTCACATCATTTATTCTAAATTTGAGATTATTTTTAACTGGTGGAGGATAAGTGTTAGATTGATGTTGGAATCGGATTATAATTGGAAAATGATCACTAGAGAGGGGATCGTTTAGGATGTCCCAAGAGCATTTAGATGCTAACGAATATGAACAAAGAGATAAATCAACAGCACTTTTCCGTTGATGAGGGGGGGTGAATCTGGTTGGAGATCCGTCATTTAAAAAACATAGGTTATGGGTATCAATAAAATCTAAAAGATTGCGGCCAGAACGATTTGTTATTTTGCTACCCCAAGAAGGGGAATGTGCATTAAAATCTCCTAGGATCATAAAAGGGGAACAAATCTGGGTTAAGATTGGTGCCCATTCATTTTCAATAAAAGTGGTAGAGGGAGGAATATATATTGATAATATTGTGATATCAGATAAGACAGCTGCTATTATCTGGATATCGTCGGAGGGAGTATGTATATTAATTTGTTTAAACGGGATAGAATTATGGATTATCAGAGCCGTGCCGCCTTTACCATCCGGTCTGTCGTGTCTGAGACAATAATAACCCGGAATTCTTAAGTGAAAGGAGGGTTTTAACCACGTTTCAGAAATGGCGGCCACTGAAACGTCGTGTTCGTCGAGTAATTGAATTAGGTCAGATTTGTTAGCGAAGAGGCTTCTACTGTTCCACTGAAGAATTTTGTTCAGTTTCGAAGTCATTGGGGAGGCAAGATAATAAAGATTTAATGTAATCGGCAGCGTTGGACGGTACAGTATTGTTGTTTGTAAGGATAGAAATTAAAAGGGTAATTAAAGTTTGAATAAAAGAATTATTATTCAATATTTCGGGGAGAGCAGGAGGGGATGTATTACTATTAATGGCACACCCATTGGGGGTCCGAGATTTGGCATTCCCATTCGGGCTGGTCAAAATATTATTCAATTGTTTTTTATCAAGGTAAGGAGTATATTTTGGGTTGGGTTTGACTGGCTTGAGAATGGTTTCTCTGTGAGAAGATGACGTTGAATTTAAAAAGGTGGTTGATTGGAAAGGAGCTGAGGACGATGTCATCTCTGCGAAAGATTTTTTCGCAGGAGAGAATAACTTTGAGGCCTGGAAGTACGAAATGTTGTCGGTAGCCATTTTATGTTTTATGTTCCTCTGTCTTGTCAATTCCGGACAGGCTAGACTGACCGCGGTATGTGCACCCGAACAGTTAATGCAAATGGGATTATTGGAAGATTTTGGACATTGATCAAATGGGTGATTTTCTCCGCAAAAGTAACAACGTGGAGGGGAGCGGCATACGGATTTTGTATGTCCAAACCGGCAGCAATTGAAGCATTGAACAGTTGGAAATTTATAAACTTCGGCGGGAAGCGAGGTACAATAAATAAACACACGAGACGGAAGGGATTGTCCCTCAAATGTAACAACAACAGATTGGGAAGGTTTCCAGATCTTGTTTCCATCAGTAGAATCCTTGTAGTTTAGTCGACGTGCTTTTATTACTTTCGGGGTTCCTTGGGAATTATTCAAAGCATCAACAATTTCAGCCTCTGGGATATCCGTGGGAATTCCTCGAACAAGACCCATTCTCGTAAGGTTAAATGACGGGATGAACGATTTATATTTATGTTTTGAGAGCGAGTCAATTTTTTTTACAAATCCATTTGCGGAAGCGGCAGTATTAAACTCGATAGATAATTTATATCGCCCTTCCGGTTTAATTGAACCATTAACAATACCAAGGTTATTATTTTTTGAGTCAAATAAGAATTTTCCAAAATCTAAAGGATGAATAAGTTTTCCTTGTTCAGTTCTCTGAACAATTACGATAAAAGGACCGGAAGCGGAAGCAGGATAAAGTAAGTCAGTACTTTTTGTATTATCGCTAGCTAAAGTACTTGTCTGGGTGTTACTATTGGGGTTAAGGTCGTTAGAGGTCGAGGTTTGTTGAATCGGCGGTATAGATTTAACTTTCGATGGGATGTGAAGGCTATGCGATGGTCGTCGTTTACGAGATGGAAGCGTAATAGAAGCCTGGCTAGTGTTAGATTCCGAATCAGAAAAATCTAATATCGATCCTGGGTCGGGAGGTCTATCTTCGTCTTCCTCCATTATATAAAAAAAAAACTTAACTTTTAAAAATTAAACTGAAAAAATAATACGCAGTCTATTTCATTGACTGTACAAACAAAAACGGATTAGCCGTAAGTAGGAATGCAAACAAATAAGTATACGATAAACAGAATTAAATAAAATGTAACAATAATCTCTTATCTGTATGAGGCACGGGAACGGGCGAACGGCACTAAGCAATAGGTAAGGTACACACAACCACTGTTGACCGCGGCTCGAATCGGACTCTATATTAATGTTATTATATTAATGAAACACAGAGCACTCTTAAGCCTCGATTATATTGAGCGAGCTTACAAGCTACTAGTCGGCAAATTTAAAAGCGGGCAAATCGGCGAGTGCGATTGTGATGATGACACATAAAATTCCACTCGCTCAGTAGCGAACATCTGGCGAAAAGCTGAGCTAAAATAAGACTCCCGCACGAACTAATTCTTTCAACATTTGGTGGAAAACTGAGGTACTCGCAGCTAGCTCACCGCTAGTAGATATTTGCCGACTACTTAACAGATTGCACAACGAATAATCCAGATCAAGCAGTAGTTTGACAATTACGAAATCAGCTGTTCGCGAGCCGCCATCTTTTGCGCCCAGTTGATTTATCCGGCATTGTGTTCCCTGTTCAAACTTGCGCACCCAATGCTTGATTAAATTCACACTTGGCACATTTCTCATAGTGGTTAAATGAAAATGTGTCCTGTAGAGACGTCAAACAATAGTGTACAAATCGTTTTTATAAAACTCTCGCACACAAAATGGTGTAGCGATCCATTACTATTAACACATTGTAATCTGATCACGTATTAATACGTGTTTAGCAAATTAATGCTAGAGAGCGGAACACGAAATTATACGTTTTTGATAGATTGTTAGTGGAGCGTGGGTCACGTTAAAATGCGGGTTCCAATATACTTGAGTTTTCGCTATATAGCCTCTGTAGGGTTGTAGCCATGCAGGTAAAAACCTTTTGAGAACAATAGATGGGGTGTACGGTAGGTACCGAGGTAGTGTAAATATTAATTTTTTCATAACTTTCCTGCTTTATGTGAAATTCTGCACTAGTTTAACGATAAAGAATACATTTCTAAATATAATAAAATAAAATGAAATAAAATAAATAATTTGCAAAAAGAATTATTGAAATCAAACAAATATTTTTGAAGTTATCGCAATTTTTCTAGAGGTCTACGTTAGCGCAAAATTACGCGAAAAATCACCCGTTACCAGCACGATACGCGGCCGAAAACTGCCCGATCACAATGTGTTAAACTAAACAAGCCCGCCAAGCGTTTGCGACCACTCCCCTTCCCCCGCTATCTGTGTTTGGCGCGTAACGGTTAAACAAAAAATGAAAAACAATATGAGACACCCTTTATGAGTGAGAACCTACCCAGAGGCTGCTCTAGCCTGGTGTTCTGATTGGCCATGCGGCGGGCGAGCAGAGCTCTCATCTGACGCGCCGCCCGCTCCTCGTACTGGCGCTGGTGGTCCTGGTTGCTGCGAGCTGACAGGGCAGCTGCCCAGTGTCTGCCGCCCCCGCCGGCTGCCTTCCTGCTTGCAGATACAACCAGATTATTCACAAACATATTTAGGTTCTATTTTAATAAAACTCCGAGATCAATAAAACACTTACTCATTATTAATATAAGTTGGGATAGTTTACAATGAGTTTGTACGGCTTTATTAGCAGGCGGTAGTGAGGGAACGGACTCCGGGTGTCGACGGAGACGGAGAGAGAAATGAAAGGCATCCGTGTTGGTTGCGAGTCCCACCGTTTATTGTATCATGAGCTACGTAGCTGAGGTCGGTCGATGTAACATGAAGATGTCGAAGTGCCGTAGAGTGAGGCGTTGCGGGTGCATGGTCATGATGAGTGATGCAGGTCGGTGATGCTGTGGTGGAGCAGGCCACGGGCCTGCAGGTCACCAGAGTGTTGCTCGACGCTCGTTGCGGAGAGGTCCTGATCGTCCAGGCCGTTGCTCGACACGCGTTGCGGAGATGAACGGCGGTGACTCGGTGAGTGGAGCCACCGGCAGGTAGTCCTGGTGATGTCCACGTAGGAAGCTGCCCTGGAGTGATGAACGGCGGTGACTCGGTGAGTGGAGCCCCCAGCGTGATGCTCGACACCGTGGCGGTGGAGGATGACCTCGTCTTCCAGGCCGCTGCTCGACGCGCGCTGCGGAGATGAACGGCGGTGACTCGGTGAGTGGAGCCACCGGCAGATAGTCCTCGTGATGTCCACGAAGGAAGCTGCCCTGGAAGAGAGCTGATGCACCGGGGCACTCGGAGTTACACTGATTCGCTGTAGAGAGGCAAACGTAAAGGC
Source organism: Glyphotaelius pellucidus (assembly GCA_936435175.1). Classification (NCBI taxonomy): domain Eukaryota; kingdom Metazoa; phylum Arthropoda; class Insecta; order Trichoptera; family Limnephilidae; genus Glyphotaelius; species Glyphotaelius pellucidus. The sequence continues at coordinate 4,904,473 of OW386556.1, forward strand.
GACCGTTGAGATTGAACTGTGTTGATTAGCCCGTCGCGAGACTGACTTGAACTGAACCAGTTTGTTGTTTAGCGCTCCGCTTTATATAAGAGCGAGCGGCCGAGTAACTTTCCACTCGCTGGCAATACGTACGCTGGAAGGTGCTAGTATGTACTCGTCACTGTGGTCGTGGATGCACGCTTGAGTCTCGACCTTTTATTATTATTTATCGGAGCGGCTGGCCCACGAGTACATTGCCAGCCGATGCGTGCATAAGTAGGCGAGTAGGTAGCCGGCTCTGCTTGAAACGTAAACAAATGCGTAGCGACTTGCAGATGAGTACTATTAAACAACGCTTCCAAAACTATTGATATATTTAACTGTAGCCTCGAAGAATTTAAGAGGTATTTAAGCGCGACAGATTACCCGCTATATGTATAAATCTTCTTTCTACTATTCTATTTCTACTATTTATCTATAAATGTGTAGTTTGTATCACGTGTGTATTGTAAATGGACACACAGTCTGTAATACACAAAAAAAAAAAAAAAAAAGATGTTTCTCGAGTGTTCTTTGAGTGGCGGAATTGAATGAACGCCACAGTAGTAATAATTCTGGGTCCCGACCTTGAGGTTGCAATCGTATTTACTACAGTTTCTATCCCTGCATTAACGACAGCTATTCAATTCAATTTGCCATCGCGGGAATCGTTTACTGGATAACCATCACCCTGCCAGAGGTCACCTCAAGTGGTTCGCTATGTTTAGTGATTTAGCAGGGGTGCCCGGTTTGAGGGTGAGAGTTGTCTAGGTCTTGACACCTAGACTAGAATGGCGGGCCAAATTGGAAGAGGATGATTGAGGGAGACCAGTTGAGGGACTTCTCCAGTCAGATTAAAGATCATTACAGTAAGTATAGATGTAGTATCTACCTCTTCGTCAGCACCTTCTGGCGGCCGCGTCTTGCGTTCCTTCTTGCCGGAAGTGCCCTCTGCGGGCTGCTCTCTTCACTGCCGCTAGAAGAACTGCTGCTGCTGCTCGAGGTGCTGCTACCGCTGGAGCTACTGGAGGAAGTACTGGAAGAAGACGAAGACTCTTCCACGGAGTCCGACTTGGAGGGGCGAGGTTTAGTGTCACCTGCTGCAACCTGATGATCAACGACAAAAGTTAATAAATGTTTATATTACGAGAGAACTATTAAAAGAAAGTTCGCAGATGCAAAACTCTTATTGTGCAGGGAATGGGCATGATGTATTAGTAGTTCGTTAGCGTTCATTGATGGCTTGCCGCACCGTTTTATTCCGGGCGATGCTAGAGAACAGTCTTTTGTTTTAAGTCAAACTGTAGTGGCATTGCAAAACTTCAGGAACTCGAGAAAGTTTTTTTTTTAAATGTGAATACCCTGGGAACCATTTATTGGATAACCAACACCCCTGCCATAGGAATTGCTACGTTTGGTGACTTAGAAGGGGTGCCCAGGTTTATGAGGTGAGGTTTGTCTAGGTCTTGGTGAGGAGAGACTGATTGAGGGAGACGTTTTAACCTTTCCAGCCAGACTCTCGACCCATCACCTTGCACTACATAGCGGGAGAGATGGATTCATACGTCCACCACTGGGCGCGTTGACTCCCAGATTCCTACCTACCCCTCATACTTTTTTCCTTCCCAGAACTTCTTCTCCTTCTTTTCTTAAAAAGACCTTCCACAAAGCATCCCCAAACGGATGAGAGCCCCAATTGCAAAAGGCTCTTCCACTCCTCCCGGGCCTGTGCTGCATGGAGAACTGCAGTCACCGATGTTCCAAACACCTGTGATATTTAATACTCCGCTGATCTTCCTCTCTGCTTCTGCCGACTACCACTTTGCAGTCACCATGTGTGTTCCAGTTTTGAGTATTGCAAATCAAACTGCAATATATCATATTACCTTTGAAGAGGTGGATATTTTAGAATCTGAGGAAGTCTTGGCATCTGTTCTGGAGGAGTCCACGACGGCTGCCGCAGGGGAGACGCAGGCGCGCGACGAATTAGAGGTCATGTTAGAAGCAGAGCACAAGGGCGCTGCCTGCTTATTGCCTGCCCAACAAACATTTCAATTTCATCAGTAATTATTAGAAACAACGAAGATGGTCGATATGAACTATTATTAGTATGAAACTGAGCATCTTTCACTCATCAACTCAGCAGCGCTCTGTCTTAATTTCTACATATGCACCAAATGCGTAACATTAATTGGATAGCCGCTTTACTCACGTAGCTTGGCGACAGTGGGGACCGTTTCATGCAATATTACCTTTCTTTCTATTATATATACTTTATACAGACTAGCTGGTACCCGGCACGTGTTGCTTTGCCATTTAATAAAGAAATTGTTTCTCCCTGCGTGTCCTCTCCCATTCATCCCGTTCCCCTTCCGCCTCCCCTTCCTTTCCTGCGCCCCCTTCCCCTCTCGCGTTCCCACTCCGGCTCCTCCACCTTCCCTCTTCCCACTCCACTCCCCCCTTCCGCTGTCCCGCGAACCCCCCCCTCCCGAGTTCTCCTCCTCCCTTCCAGGTTCCCCTCCCTGGTTCCTCTCCCCCTCCTCCCCCAAATCCCCTACCCGAGTTCCCCTCCCCCTCCCGCATTCCATAGATTCAGTCCCGGTACATTCAGTTTTCAAACAACTCGCGTGCCACATAATAATAATGCATAATGCCAGAGCTCACCAGTATTTTATACAAAATAACGAAACAAAAAAAGATTATTCAATTTGGTGCAGTCGTTCGGAAGTTATGCGCATACATACATTTCGGCGATTCATTTATAGAGATAGATATTAACTACGACGCCTGAAATAAAATTTCCCGCAAATATATCAACATCGTTTCCACGGCAACGATTTGTTTTGCTTTTCTTCTGACGTTAGCAAAAACTCACTTTTGTTAGGGACAGAAAACGTATAATAAATGTAATATATTAATATTTATAATTTCCTAACGCCAGAGCTTAGCGCTATATACAGACTATATTACTAGCATATAATGCAGCTTTCTAATGGTGAAAGAATTTTTTTAAATCGGTTTAGTGGTTTATGTGTGAAAGCGTAACAAACAAACCCACGCAGTTTTGCATTTATAATATTAGTATAGATTACCAATTCATAAAATAAATGGTTACTAGCCACCACACCGGTCTTTTCTTTCTCAGACCCACGTAACACATTCTATGGATTCCATGCAATAGAAAATACACCATTTTTTATATCATAGAGTGGCAGCCGCCGGGAACTATCAGGGGCGCCCGCCAAGCCCCTCTGGGAACTGCCTGGGCAATCGCCCCCTACACTCTTGAGAAATTCGTCACTGCAAACGGACCGCCTGTTTCTGAACAGTCAAGAATTTTCGTCAGATATTTTGGGGCTCCATACCAAAGACATCAATGTTGCTAGTTCTTTGGATCATCTAGAATTGAAATACCAGTAGAACAAGGAAATACCAGTGAAATACCAGTAGGACAGGATTCCCGCCTGAGGTCTTTGCATTCCGTTTTTTAAGATAGGGAAGTAAAATATTAAAAGGCTTACGAACCGTTCGGCTTGGAGGTGACATTCCCCGAATACAGTTTCCCCAGCAGCCCCAGACTCTGTCGCGGGGGCGCCAGCTTCAGGCCGTGCCACCAGAACACCTCCGTACCCGCCAGCTTGTCCGCCTCCCCCTCCTTCTCTAAACACTCAAGCAAAATACAACATTATTGCAAATTATTCTTACACATGTACATATATAGATTCAGATCTCATCACTAAATAGTATTAATCTCACCTCTGGTGACGAGACGGATGAGCTGCTCGGGGAACAGCATCTTCGGGGCCTCGGTGGCGATGATGCTCTTGAACTCATTGTAGATGACCAGCACAGCCATCTCGTGGTCGGTGTTCTGCTTCGGTGTGTGATCCCGAAACTGGCAACCTTGCTATGGAACATTAAAGCATGATACTTTTTTTTAAACAGGCTTTTCGATTTGGGAGGCGGATATGGGTACCGCCGTCCCGGGAACCATTTATTGGATAGCCAACACCTTTGCAATAGGTCATATAGTAACCGTTGTGTCTCCCTTATCATGGTTTAAATTTGATCTTAATGGAGTCAGAAAGAAAAAACACCATGCTTTATATTAAAATCTATAAGTTAACCACAAAATAATTTAAATGTACACCTTTACGAAACCGCAATTTGAAAAAAAAATTACAAAACTTTTTTTATTAATTATTTTTACACGAAATGACAAAAAAACGTGAGTTAACGATAACATTTATAATACATTAGTCTAATAAAACATGGAGGTGTTTTTATTTTTTTTTCATTTTCAGTAATTTTAGTTAGATAAAACGTAAGGTAAGCCATTTTTAAAACTTTTTTATGTTTGCATTAAAAAAAACTATATTTAAAAATTATATGTTTATTTCGAATTATAAAATTTGAAATCGTATTTCATCACCTTTCAAAAATAGTTTTGTTTTCAGATACTATCATAAATATTCCATTCTTCTTCTTTCGTATGGTGGGGGGGTCAGAGGGGGACATCTAGGTCTGCGAGCCAGTCTAGGGCCTCAGGCGTTGCCCTGTGGACCTGATCAATCCCGCCGGGGAATGAATGGAGCGAGCATTCGTTCACCACATGTTCGTTGGTCTGCTCTTCACCGCATTCACACATCTCCGACTCTTTAAGGCCCCATCTATACATCATATGGGCACAACGGCTATGAGAGCACCTTATCCTATTGATGGCGGACCAGAGTTTGCGAGGCAATAAGAACCCAGGCTGTCTCTCAGTGGGGTCTTGTACGAGATGGGCATTTTTCTCCTTGGCCGATTGCCACTCAATCTTACACCTATCTTCTGGGGTGAGGGGAGAATGGAGGAATCTTTCTCCTTCTGTCCAGAAGGGTTTTCGGGACTTCAAGCGGCATGCCGGGTGAGAGATGACATCATCGTGCAGAGGTATTGCGCTTTTTTGCAGCGCCTTTATTCTCCCAATGTAATATTCCATTTATTTGGATTTTATTGCAAAATGGAAATATTTTGACCTTCCTACAAAATAGGCCCGAGGCTTGAGGGGTTAACATAAAAGACAGTAAGTTTTGGTCAAGCTCCGAACCTAATGCCTTTGAGATTTTACTCTACAGAGGGCAATGCTAACTAGTTTCAAGCATATCGCTTAAACATCATCAGCAAATCATGGAACCATAATTGGATGTGTAGCTTAACTGACATGGTTATAATATTAACGTATATAATACGAACCATGGTGTGATTGAGCACCTGGAATCTGTACGCTCGCTGGCTGCAGCAGGGGTAGCGGCCGATGGGCAGACACATCGGCTTGGCGGGGTCCGGCGAGAAGAACTGCGGCATGTCTACGTGGTAGCAGCACCACTCCATCTGCAGATAAACAAACAAACCAAGGAACCATAAAGAGGTTAAATCATAGATAATAGAAATAAGGGAGATGAACTGATAACTACTGCATATCTGTGGCTAAATGCTAGAAGAAGTACCTGGGTCAAATTTCATAACCTCCTGTTTATCGATTTCTTGGTGTAAAAAATACTAAATCAATATTTTGACTTTTATATTAAATAGGCCACAGTTTCATCAATCTAGAGCAAGGTTTCCCAACCAGTGGTCCGCAAGAGCTAGAATATGGTAACGATTTCAAACTTTCAATAATGCACCCGGGTGGTTCCTGGTCAAGGAACTCTGAAAAGAAAAAACCCGGTCCCCATCCCGTCTCACCCCAATCCCATATCCCATTCCCGCCCCCTCCCCGTTGCTGTAAATGATAGGTTTTGAAATTAGACCATCTCAGAAGTAGATAGCAGTATAATAGTAGATAGCTCAAAGACATTTCATGTACCTAGCTCCTAAAATGTTTAACCTTCTCCCCGAGAACCTAAAATCCGAAACCCAACCCCATATCTTTAAAAAAAAATTATCAAAATGGATCCTTACATTCAGTAACGATGATGAGTAAAAATTTGCTATTTTAATTGAATTGTAATATAATTGATACAACTTGTAACATAAATTAATTTAATGTGTTAATTAAATTACTAACTTAATTTGTTACTAAATATGTTACTTAAACTACTTAAATGAATTGCATAAGTTAATAGCTGTACACTGTACCTACACAATCTGTAAACTTCATCCGCCATAACACAGGGACATCCCTAGCATGGCGGATGAATTAACACAATTTTTTGTTCATTGTATAAACTTCTTTTAATAAATAAATAAAAGATAATTTTGTACTCATTCTTTTTGTTGTGGCAATAATTAACTCAGGGTATTGTGGTGAAACTATATAACTATTTTGTGGTTGTTTTATGTGCTCCTTCGCAGAGATCCCATGGTAAGTAAATAAAGTAATTGGTTATTCCTTTTCCATGCGCACCTTGTTTTTCCTACACATATTATCACCAAATTCCAGCAAACACCACTTTGTCTCGCTTTTAGTCTTTATAGCCCATTACAAGTGCATCTGAAACTGTTAAAACGTAAGCAGTTTTGGATGCGACAATAGCTTTCAAAAAAGGGTCATTTTTGAGAACTTTCTGGTGCCTAAATCTAATTACTGACTTAGGCACTTCTAGCATTAACTCCAGACATAATATATTACCTATGTGAAATAACACATTTAATTAACAAAATTTAGTGGCGCATGCCGAGATTTGAATACATAACCTACGGATTTGTAATCAAGGATCAGTCAAAGCCATGCAGTTTTGGAAGATGTCCCCCATCTTTTCAATACGTTAATAAAATGAGAAAGTGCTACATAAGGAACTGAATATACCAGTATGTAATCTGCCACCTTTCATTGCTGTTATTATTTCCGTTGGAGGATGGAAGACAACGGAATAAGAAGTCGGAAGTTACCTGGTACAAGGGGAAGTGGTTATCGCAGGTGGCGCATACCAGGAAGTGGCACTCGCCCCACAGCCTCCAGTACACCTTCCTCCAGGACTTCATCTCGGCGTACAGAGAGCTGATGTACTCGCTGAGGTTCCACCCAAGATCTCTAGCCATGAAAATGTTAACATAGATTAGTAAGCGTTGGTACGTGTGTAAGGGAATGTGTGCCTAACGGTATGAACGAAACAGCATGATAGCGGGTATGCTGATAAAAAAAATATATATTACTTACCATACCTTTTGAGCTTCCAACTTCTTATAAGTTTTACGAATTAAAACAGTTAAGGGGATCCAATAGTCCAGGGAAAAATCTAAATCGGAATTCACGCCCCTTTGTGGGAGGAGTTTGAAAATACTTGAGAAAAAGCTTTTGGAAAGGTTGGAAAAGGTATTTGAGAATTTTTTTTCACAGGTTGATTTCGTAAAGGCCTGTAAAAATCATTAACTCATTTTTTACGCATTGTTTATACTAATAAAACACAAAATTAAAATTGATGTCACAGAACCAAGCGACGTGGAGACTATACGTCTGTTCCCCGCTTCATTCGGGGCAGTTCTGAAAGAAAGTGGGGTGTGGCAAGCCAGTAGTCCTTGTGTAGACTACATAAGGGTCATTTTGAAAATCCAAATTCGTCGACTGTCGGCCGTATTGTGAAATAACAACACGAATATGTATATTTTATTTTGTGAATATTGGGCGTAAATATCTTTTTTTTGCAATCATCATAACAGAAACTAAATTTGCTAGAGTAAACAATAAAACCATTTCCGAAAAGGGGTTTATAAGTAGGAGAGCGTGCACTTGAAAGTGTTTTTTTATAGACCTAATACTTTATTTTTTTCTAGGCTTATTAAAAGACTTATAAAAAAAATGACCAATATTTTTAAGGGCAAAGATATGTTCTACACGCAGTATTTAATTGAAGCATCTAAAATACTTTTAAGCGATTAAATTTTCAAAACAAAAATACACGATTTTGTATGATTTTGCATTATGTCGCAATGCATCATCTTAAGAAGTTTTGTGGCTTAAGAAGTTTGGATTTTTTGATCAACTGGCCCAATTTTTTCCACATATAAGGTTTTCCTGTTTAAGAAGTTTGTTTTTTCCGGTCCCTTTGAAAACTTCTTAAGAGTTTTTCACTGTACCTACTTACAAGTATATAACTAAGTGTTCCGAAGGGGTGTGCAGAGAGGATGTACCACCGAAAACAAAAGTATAAAACATTTTCATTCAAATGCATCAAGGATAAAACTACTTGTCTATATACACATTATGCAATAAAATTAAATATGTAGAGGGGTTTACAAGTAGGAGAGTTTGCACTTGAAAGTGTTTTTTTATAGACCTTATACTTTATTTTTTTCTAGGCTTATTAAAAGACTTATAAAAAAAATGACCAATATTTTTAAGGGCAAAGATATGTTCTACACGCAGTATTTAATTGAAGCATCTAAAATACTTTTAAGCGATTAAATTTTCAAAACAAAAATACACGATTTTGTATGATTTTGCATTATGTCGCAATGCATCATCTTAAGAAGTTTTGTGGCTTAAGAAGTTTGGATTTTTTGATCAACTGGCCCAATTTTTTCCACATAAAAGGTTTTCCTGTTTAAGAAGTTTGTTTTTTCCGGTCCCTTTGAAAACTTCTTAAGAGTTTTTCACTGTACCTACTTACAAGTATATAACTAAGTGTTCCGAAGGGGTGTGCAGAGAGGATGTACCACCGAAAACAAAAGTATAAAACATTTTCATTCAAATGCATCAAGGATAAAACTACTTGTCTATATACACATTATGCAATAAAATTAAATATGTAGAGGGGTTTACAAGTAGGAGAGTTTGCACTTGAAAGTGTTTTTTTATAGACCTTATACTTTATTTTTTTCTAGGCTTATTAAAAGACTTATAAAAAAAATGACTGATATTTTTAAGGGCCAAGATATGTTCTACACGCAGTATTTAATTGAAGCATCTATAATACTTCTAAGCCATCAAATTTTCAAAACAAAAATACATGATTTTGTTTGATTTTACATTACGCATGGCTTCATCTTAAGCTGTACCCACAAGAATTAATATTCTGTACCTATCAACACTATTTAACTTTTTTTTTTACATTAACCCCAAACAGGGGGCCCGAGGAAAATAATTCTCCTCCATTGAAATGATTTAATGCTTTTTAAACACTCCGGTATTTTGCGATTATGCAAGTTTTTTGTCTTAAACGAACTGTCAGATTTACAAAAACTTTGTGTTATTTCCGCTTCGCAAAATGAAACATTTCTGAACATAGCCGAATACTAAAAACAGCTTATTTCTTAACCTTTCAAATTGTTATATTACAAATAAATATTAACATTTGTAAATATTAAAATTTAGAATGCAAACATAAAAAAATTGTAAAAATGACTCACTTGATGTTTTTATGTGAAAACGGTACTAAAATCAAGGATTATTGCAAAGAAAAACCCTTATTCTATTGTATAAATGTATAGTAAACAATTTAGTCACCTCACTTCTTTACCATTTAATACAAGAATATTTAATAAAAAATTATCAATATCTAATAGTGCGTAGGCGATTTGCCAGGTGAAAACTTTTTCTTTAAAATAAGTATTTTTATGTACTTCTATGGACAACTTTGAATATAGATGTGAAGCTTGATTCAATATGGATCTACTACTTTTTGTTTTAGGGTTGTCACTAGAACAATAACAGAGTTATAACGATTTCTGTGGGAACACGTGTTGACGTAAAAACACGCTTATTGTACTTGACTGCTATTGTTATATTGCCGTGTAAACACGCTTACTTAATGTGATTTATGTAGGCATGAATACCTCGTGTGTGCGCTCATGACATGCCCCCTGCGGTCTATGCTCATGTTGCTGGGTTGGCAGGGAATCCTGTCTGCTATCTGTTTGGCCAACAACTTGGAGCAACTGCAACAAACATAACACGCATTGAAATAGCTAAGAAAAATTGAGTTACTTAATTTTTCCTCCACAGTATCATACTGTCAAATTAGGGAGTCAATTCTCTTCTTCTTTCGTATGGTGGGGGGTCAGGAGGGGGCATCTAAGTCTAAGAGCCAGTCTAGTCAGTCTCAGGTGTCGCCCTGTGGATCTCATCAATCCCGCCAGGGAATGAATGGAGCGGGCATTCGTTGACCAGATGATCGGTGGTCATATTTAAACGGAACGTATACTTACCATTTTAGAACATAATATATGCAACAAACTAGGGCATAATAATTCATTGCATAAGGTTCTAATTACATTTCCCTAATACAATTATGTGCAAGCTAGGGCCACATCCTATTTAAATATTTTCCATTAAAATATGATAAACTAAAATACTTTACATAAGAGCTGGTTGACACACAGCTATCAAATATAAAAGATCATAGCAAGCCAAATAACGCTCTCCATACAATCCCTTTAGACCGTTCACATCTAGCGGTTTTAACACATTGTAATCGGATCACGTATTGATACGTTTTTAGCAAATTAATGCTAGAGAGCGGATCACGTATTTATACGTTTTTGATAGATTGTTAGTGGAGCGCGGGTCACGTTAAAATACGGGTTCCAATATACTTGAGTTTTCGCTATATAGCGTCTGTAGGGTTGTAGCTATGCAGGTAAAAATACATTTAGGTAATTTTACATTTAGAAATATTTTTTGTGTATAATTTGTAAAATAAAGGATGTTATGTAAAAAAAATTTTTTTTTTTTTCAAAACTTTCCTGCTTTATGTGAAATTCTGCACTAGTTTAACGATGAAGAATACATTTCTAAATATAATAAAATAAAATAAATAATTTGCAAAAAGAATTATTGAAATCAAACAAATATTTTTGAAGTTATCGCAATTTTTCTAGAGGTCTACGTTAGCGCGAAATTACGCGAAAAATCACCCGTTCGCAGCACTAGTACGCGGCCGAAAACTGCCCGATCACATTGTGTTAAGCGCAGATCAATCATAGACAATACACATCTTACGACGGAACCGCTCCAGAGGCGATACGTCAAAAGATAAGTCTCCCCCTCTCTGACAAAAACAGGAAAGGGGGTCATGGTAATTACGGAGCTGCTTAGACCGGTGGATGACAGATGTCAAGTTGACAGATTTCAGTACAAAAAATGTGCATTCCGTTGCCGCTCCCTAATTCAACTGACCCCCTCTCCTACCACATGAAGAAATATTTGATAGCGTCGTGTGAAAGTACAAAAGATAAGCGCTCGCGGATCAACAGATATCTGCTCGCAGATTTATAGCTCTGTGTGAACGAGCTTTAAGATTGAATCTCAAAATCAAAAACTAGTAGTAAGGCGAAGTTAGAACCTTGTCCAACCAAAGTGTAATGCGCCTCGGAACAATGATCAACAGATAGATACAAACAAAATAGGGAATGTAAATGCTGTTAGAACCTTGCAAAATAAATGGAACTTGATTTTTGAATTTTTTCATACATCCATGGAAAAACACGAACGGTTCTGAAAATTATTTTGGTTATAGAAATGAGCAAAAGAAATGGTTTTGCATTCAAAGATCAGTTTTAAAAAAATGTCAGTTAGAACCTTGTCCAACAGCAGTGACGTAATGCTATTGGACCAATAGAATGTCTGTTGGTAGCACTTGCCTGCTGCACTTGTATAGGGTGGACAGGGAGCTGTAGTGGCCACGCAGGGTCTCCGGCACCGGTTCCCCCAGCGACATGATCATCTTGCAGAACAGACGCGACTGGATCTTGTCCTTCTTGTCCTTGATGGATTCCAGCTCCGAATTGGTGTACATGGCGCCCAGTCTGGAACAGATCATACCAATTACCAGCGGATGCCACAATTGGTTCCACGAGGTTCCAATATATTGACTTATATTCCGCCATTTCAATATCAAGTGATGCTGGAATTCATAGAATAAAGAAGAAAAACTAGAAGACCCTTCCAAACAAATTTGAAAGGAAAAAATGTTTCATTAGCTAATTTAGCGTGCGCTTTGTCTCATTTACACTCGCCTGACATTGTAGAAATTCCAGGCCCGATTACATATATGTATCTTATCGATGTATCTAGGTCTTGGCGGCGAATGCTTTTGCCCACCTATTGCATGGCGGGCCGGATCGGGAAAGACTAGTTGAGAGAGACTTAACCTAGACCTCTCCAGACGGACTCTCTCGACCCATCAGCTTGCACCGCAGTGGAAGGGATCGCTTTGTACGACCATCACTTTTGGACACATCAACCCCCAGATCCCTACCCACCTCATATCTTTTTCCTTCCCAGAACTTCCTCTCCTTCCTTTCCATAAAAATTCCCTCCTCACAGAATCCCCAAAGGTGACGTAGGCCCGGAATTTTTTTTCTCAGGGCCTCCAGTGCAAAAATAAAAGAAGAAGAAATGAAAAAAAAAACTGACAATCATATAATGGGAATGTGCCTGGTAGAGGTGAATGGAATGGTGACCGGACAACTCGGAATGAAACCAACTCAGAACCATCTCAGATAAGTCATTTAGAGTGATAAAAAAAAATTGTTTAAATAGGTTACGTTAGGTTAGGGTTATCGGCTAATTTAAAATATTTTTTTTCATAGCTTTTAATGAATTTATTCTCAGTTGGCATGGAACCGAATAGAATATTGTGAAACCTTTTTTTTAACTGAAACTCCATTATTAAACTGAAATACCCACCCTCAGCTTTATCATCAAGATTTTGGCTTCCACCCATAAAAAAGCCCCGATAGCTTCAGCATTAGAACAAGTTGCAATCAATTGAAGTTTGGTTTGCTTGACAGTAAATAAATAAAGTGATTATTTTGTTTGTAGATGTATAAAATATACTTTACCTTGTTAAAATAGTATCATTGAGACAGGCCAAATTTGTGTTGGTCTTTACAATGTCGCTCATGTGGCTGTGGCAGTATATGAGGCAGTCATGAAGTAAAGGATCCATCTAAAAATTAAATAAAATCATAACCACTCGAGTTACAGCTACCTAACTTTGGATAGCTATAGTTAGGTGATTTTCATGAATAAAAATTTATTTATTTTGAACTTCTCGCAATTAATTAATATTTTTAGTCACTAGCTTGATTAACCTTCTATTGAATACCAAAAGATGTCACTAATGTTTGTGTTGTTGAATATTTTTATATAAATTGTTTCCTAAAAATTTAACATCTGTGGTGTAGTTTTTAAGTATTTACAATGATAGTAACACAAACAACTTGTACTTAGTGTAGTAGCTATAAAGGCTTGTTCACATTAGGCAAGTAATTAGTCGAGTAACGAGTATACTCGCTACTTTACTGACCGAAATGCTACTACTAACTACTAAATATATGATGTTCGGACACGTTTAGCTACTAAAACCCTCGCTACTCGACTAAAATACTAGCCTAGTCTGTACGGGTCTAAGGGATAGCAGGGGGTAAATTAGGAAAATCCATGCTTCTCAAAAGGACAGCTGCGAGGAGTGTGTGTATTTCATGTAGTATAGCGATATGGATGAGAGGGAATCCGTGTGAGGGAGGGAAATGATGGAGGATGGTGTTCACGGGAGGGGGGAGAGAAGGGAGAAGGCGGAGGGGAATGCAGGAGGGGGGGAAGGCGGGGAAGGTGGAAGGAAAAAGCGGGAAGGGGGACACAAGAGGGGAACAGGGGCGGGAACGGGGACGCATGGGAAAAAGCATACAGGAGAGTGAGACAGAGCGGTAGGGTAAGAGGGAGGTGCAAAGGGAGGGATTGCAAAGGACACATAGTAACGGTAGGGGGTAGCAGGGGGTAAATTTGTAAAATCTATGCTTCTCACACAGACAGCTATAAGAGGCCTACTCACGCATCGGAAAATCTTTTGATTCATTTGTGTAGGAACCAGTCGGAAAAACAAAAAATAATGTGTATCCAAAATAAGTACAATTAAAGCACAAACATTTTCTTTCCCTGAGTGGCATTACATGCCGGGTACTCGCTTATTACAAAAAATAATAGATTTGTAGTTTTAGCACCAGTATAAAAAATGTCTTTTTTCCTTTAATTTTTTCACTTATTTGTCTAGAGGAGATAATTGCCCCACCCCCTCCCCCCTACTGGCGATGCTCATGTATCACATGAGCGTTCACTTATAAATTTAAAATTTTTTTTTTAATAAAACCTGAAAATGTAAGACTTTAGAAGTGAAACCTCATGGATCACATATGCAACATTCGTTAGCCACCGATGGATCACATACGCGACGGCTGCTTAAATGATTAACAAACATATAAGAGTGAATCATGTTAAAACTTATATTAAAAAGTAAATATTCTTTACAAAACAAATTATTTCATACAACCTAAGTAAGAATCGTGGCTTCTTTATCAGGCACAAGAGCACCTCTTATCCGATAAGGTGATATGACCAATGATGATCTTAAATATAATATTTTGTAAAATATATATGTATAGATGTAACTCACAGTTTTTATATTACAATAAAAAAATTATTTGTAAAAAAAGTTTGTCAAAAAGTTATCGTTACTTGCTCCGACCTGAAGAAACGATGCGGAGACCAAGATAGGCACAACGTTGGTGGGGTCCAGGAGGGGCCAGTCGGCTACCAGTATGGTGTCCTTCTTGACCCACCGCATTAGCCAGTCAAAGATCTGAATGTCGCAGTGCACCGAGATGTCCATGTCCTCCAGCTTCTGGCCGGAAGTGACGTCCGCAAAGTAGCCCATCTTGGACACCAGCAGCTTCTGCGGGCAGCGGAAATCGCGCTTCAGGCCTTTGACCTCGTCGCACACGTGGATCTCCACCTCTCCGCTGGAAAGACACGTTATAAACAATGAGATACTATGCAACGAGAGTTCTAAAACATAATTTTTTTTGCTAAAATTGAACTTTACATATTTAACTAATGCACAAGCATTCACTTCTCCACAAGCATTGCAAGCGAAGCATTTTTTTTTACATTAGCACCAAACGGGAGGTTTCCATCAAGGCTCATGTCATCTTAGGGGATGCTGTGTGAAGGGTCTTTTTAACCCTTTGCCTCCTGATGGGACAAATTTGTACTCGTATCTAAAACTCCATGTAACTTTATACCAAAAACAATTTTTTACATATTATTCCTGTCAGTTCATTATTGGACATAATTTTACGGGTCGGTAATTTTTTAAGGTTACGAAAACGCACACCAGGAGAAATTGTTTTACGTTGAGTTGTCACATGGTTAATCAAGTTATTTTTCGAGAAGTTAGAATGATAAAAAACATTTGTTCATATTGTAAACCAATAATGTCTTTATCGATCAAAAATCTTCGCTATTTAGATATAAACAATTAATCATATTAAATTATACAATGAAAACAATTTGGGAGGCGGGAATGGGTACCGCCGCCCCGGGAACCTTTATTGGATAACCAACACCTCTGCCATAGGTCACCCCAAGTGGTTCGCTACGTTTTTGTGATTTGGCAGGGGTGCCCGGGTTCAGGGGGTGAGGTTTGTCTAAGTCTTGGAGGCGGATGACCAGGACACACTGAACCCCAGATTCCTACCCACCCCTTAAACCCTTTTCCTACCCAGAATTCTCCTCCACTTCTTTTCTTTAAAAAAAACCCTCCACACAGCATCCCCAAAGATGACATCGGCCCTGACGGAGATTATTTTCCTCAGGGCCTCCTGTGTGGAGCTCATGTAAAAAAAAAAAAATTTGTTACTTACAATGGTATAAAAATGTACCAGAGATATTTTCCCAACAAAAGGACTTAGAATCGGCATTTAAAAGGACCTTTTATTAAACAGAACTGTCAAAAAAAAAATGGCGCTGAATGGCCATTTGATGACAGTGTTACATTTGAATTTCTGCCAAACAACCCGTCCTTGGATGAGATGAAATTACATTTAAAAAAAGAACGAAGGGTTGAACGAGAGGGCAGCTTAGAATAAAATGTGCTACACCACGATTTATTATAACTACAAAATGTCTTATTCATCTCTTCAGCACATTACCATTTCGAGAGATTTGGGAATCACATTTGATACGCATGTAACATTTGATACGCATGTAACATTTGATACGCATTTCATGTCCACATAGAAACGATTTGCAGTAAAGCTTTAAGAATGCTAGGATTTGTGCTAAGCAACTCCAGACATTTTTGCAGCTCGGCCGCGATTCGTGTGCTATGCTATAGTTTAGTACGTAGCATTTTGAAAAGTGATTCAGTAATAATGGATTAACTTACGCTCAAATGATAGAGAAAGTACAAAAGAAGTTTCAAAGATATTTATATTTAGAAACTTCGGATATTATCCCTGCTTATATCCATGAAAACTGCTTTGCTGACAATGGCATATAAACTTCTAAACAGTAACATCTGTATTCCCGATATAATACAAAAATTTGAGTTTTATGACCCCGACAACTTCACAAGAGCGCGACTTTTGTTGTTCCGAGATGCAGAACTAACTTACCATTAGTAATGCCGCTCGGAAAAATGATTCTGTTACTAAATTACCTGTCCCCTGATATAGATATTTTTCAACTAAATATTCAATAATTCAAAAACGCTATTATTACTTAATAAAATAAAATGAATGTTTATTATTGGTTATGTATGTAACTGTAAATTTTAATTTAAAATAAAATAAATAAAATAAAAACTGGAGATGTTGCAGATGTAGGGACATTTGTGACCAAAGTTGAAGGCCAGAAAGCTTATAAAGGAGAAGTAGAATTCAATTTGTGACTAGTTTCCGGTAACTAAAATCAAATAGATTGCACTCACTCTCCTTTGCCGAAGTGTTTATCGCCGCCCGTAGAAGATTTCCTTCGTCCCAACTTATCGCGGGACGGGATTCCCACTTTATCCTTGAAGTCTCTCTCTGTCAAAAATCCTGAAATAATAACGGATAAAATTAACAACAGCACAAAAGGGAAGCTTTTGGACCACAGAAATACATAATTAAATATGTAAAGTGAGTAAAGACAAAATTGGCAAATCAGTCATGTCTTCACATTTAGGGATTTGTTAATAGAATAGAGCATGGGTCGGCAACCCGCGGCCCGCGGGGCGTCTTGGTGCGGCCCGCGAGATTCTCGCCACAACGCATGTGACGGACGACATCATACACAATAGATTGAAAGGGAGCGAGAAAAGGAGCGTAGGGATAGCGATTCAACTTCCAACTGAGTTTTAAAGCCGGTTTGCGGATTTCAAAAAGATCTCACGCAAGATGGAGATTTTCGAAAATCCCTTACCAGTGGATATCGATAATGTACCAAGCGATTTACAAATCAAAAGGGATAGATTTGACTTCTGAAAACTACAAGGAGTTAAAAAGGCGTAGGTGCTACCAAACATAGTAATTATTTGTGAGCAAACTTTTTCAATTCTAAATTATTGAAAAAACCAACACTGTTCTCGGTTATCGGATTCACATTTAGACGCAATAATATTATGCGGCTTTACTTCAAAAATGCAAGTTAAAATAAAAACAACTTGCAATCCAAATGCAACCACGAAAAACTCATTGATTTTATTAATTACAACAAATGTAGTAAAAATATACAATAAGAGTTTTTTGCTTAAAACTGAAAAATTTGTACATAAATAATCGCAGGTATCTTTTTTTAAGCTCCACACAGAAGACCCTGAGGAAAATAATTCTCCTCAAGGCATATGTCATCTTTGGGGATGGGATGTGGAGGGTCTCTTTAGGAAAGAAAGGAGAGGAAGTTCTGGGAAGAAAAACGGTGGGTAGAATTCTGGGGGTCAGTATGTCCAGGAGTGACGGACGTATAAATTCATCCCTCCCACTGCGGTACTAGGGGTTTTCCGAGAGAGTATGGTTGGAGAAGTCAAAGGGACTCCCTCAACCATTCTCTACCATACAGATGGTGGGCAGATGCATCCGCCGCGAAGCCCCGTCAAACCTCACCCCAAGCACCCGGGTACCCCAGCTGAGTCACCAAATGTAGCCACTTGGGGTGACCTATGGCAGAGGTGTTGGTTATTCAATAAATGGTTCCCGGGCGACGGTACCCATACCCGCCTCCCAAATTGGAATAGGTACACTGTAATGACAAGTGACCCAAGTGCGGCCCGCTCTAATCACTATGTAAAATATTTGGCCCTTTTACAACAAAAGGTTGCCGACCCATGGAGTAGATGCTAATTTGTTTGTAGAATAGAGTAGTTTCATAGAATTTTAACCCTTCAGGCTAATTTGTTCAGTTTTCAGAATTACTCATATAGGTCTCATAGAAATCGTTGTGCCTTCCTTGCTTTCATGGTTAGAAATATGATCTAAACCAGTGATTCCTAAAGTGGTCCAGGTCTAGAGGTCCACGAGAGGTCCACGAGAGACCCGACGGGGGTTCACGTAGGCGCGATAAAGAAATGGGGGTTCACAAGTTGTAAGTGGGGGTCCACCAACTGTTTTCGATTGAGACCCAACCCGTGCCCCATATCCATATCCCATCCCACCCCCCGTCTCATATCCTATTACGCCCCCTCCATAACAGAGCGACTGGCGTACAGCGCACATTATTGTACCGGTTATGCATGAGATCTTAAAACACCCAGCTCGGCAAGGGGGGGAAGGCGTAATGGGATATGGGTGTACTGCACTGGGATGGAGTTTTGGGAATATGGTAGAAATATACCAGCAGGGGGTCCACCGTGACCAGTAAAATTTTGAAAGTGGTCTACGAGAAAAAAAAATTTGGGAACCTCTGATCTAAACGGTGATAGAAAGAGAAAATATCACGCTTTATATTCAAATCTAAAAATTTTACACAAAATAAATAAAAATGTACACCTTTATAAACCTAAAGTTTCCAAGGGCAATTTGAAAAAAATTATGAAACTTTTGGAATTTTTTATTAATTATTTTTACATGAAACAATAAAAAAGAGAGTTGATAATAACGTTTATAATACATTTCCCTAATTTGATGGAGGTGTTAAGCAGCCGAGGAATCGAACACGCGACACCTGGGTGGAATCCAAATGTGATGCCAACTCAGCCACTGACCGGACATAATAAAATATGTGTTTAATTATCGTTAATTTAATTTAGAAAATATGTACGGTGAGCCATTTTTAAACTTTTTTGTTATTTTTTTTTTTGCTAAGTCATCTTTGGGGATGCTGTGTGGAGGGTTTTTAAAGGAAAGGAAGGAGAGGAGGGTTTTGGGAAGGAAAAGGGTTTAAAGGGCGAGTAGGAATCTGGGGTTCAGTGTATCCTGGTTGTCCGCCTCCAAGACCTAGGCAAACCTCACCCTTTGAACCCGGGTACCCCTGCTAAAACATCAAACGTAGCGAACCACTTGAGGTGACCTATGACAGAAGTGTTGGTTCCCAAATTACATTCAGAATTTTTATATTTAAAAAATTATACGTATATTTCTAATTTTAAAATTTGAAAGTATTATAAAGTACCTATCTCCTTTCCAAAACATTTTTTAGTTTTTGGAAAGGAGATGAAATACGCTTTCAATTAATAATAATTAATTAATGAATAATATTCCATTTATTTGAATTTTATTGGAAAAGTGAAAATATTTTGACCATCTGACAAAATACGGCTGAGGCCTGAGGGGTTAATGTACCTATTAAAAAAATGGAAGAAGGCGACTGACACACATACTGACCTTTTATACCTCCATTCGTATACGTACATTCTTCAGAGACCTACATTCACTATTATTCCGTAGACTCTGACCTACATTCATTATAGTTATTTATTGAGTGCTTGCGTTGATTTACCGCCAAAGCTGGCTGGTTTCTTGAGGTCCAGATTGGAAGAGAACGACACCGGTTTCTTGATGATGGGCTGGTGTCCGCCCGGGAGTTTCGATGGCTTCGCATGTCCGACCATGTAGGACAGCACTGAATCCAAGATGCCTTCGTTTAACACCTGCAAAATAATAGACCAAATTAATAGTTCCATGAGAAAACAGAACAATTGATACAGAAACAAAATGGAATGGTGACAAAACAGAATTCTATTCTAATAAGAAAAACAACATAACCTAAGCTATTTTTTTATTATGTTCTGTTTAGTTCCGGTTACCCAAACGTAAAATAAAATAAATTGCTGTAAAATCTAAAATATGTCATTTTTATGGAAAGGCCTTTCTCCAATTGTATAAAGCAGGAAAAACTTTCGAACCAGGTCCCTCTGGCGTCATGAATTTTGCACAGATTTTTCTGTCTGGTATTTTTAGATAGTGCAAATATTTTCATATTTTGATATCAATCATGAGCTACGAAGCTAAAGATTTTATTTTTTTATTACTGAAAAATAAGGTAAGACACCATATATTTATTTAGTTTATTGTGTTGACAGTGATAGCGAAGAAAAAATTGGTCATATTTCTATGCTATGTAATAAAATTCCCACATGTAGCAAACACTTTGTGGGAATACACTATTATAATAAACACAATGATATAACTTTCTTTTATTCCACTTTATTATTTCCTTATCCAACCGGTTTCGGTTCGACCTGAACCTTCATCAGGAATGAATAAAAATATGCTGCAGTATATTTTTATTGTATTATTTTACTGTAGTATATTTTTATTCATCCCTGATGAAGGTTCAGGTCGAACCGAAACCGGTTGGATAAGGAAATAATAAAGTGGAAGAAAACAAAGTTATATCATTGTGTATATTATAATAAAATTCCCCTATTTAAGCAGACTGCAATCTTTGGACCACAGACCTCAGATTGGAATGCCCTCCTTGTTCTACAGGTATTTCAATAAAAGATGCTCCAAAGAATTTGCGACATCGATCCTTTCGGCACCGACGCACAGTCGCAAAATGTGCCAAATGAGCACACCATTTACACACTTTTGATGGTTGTCTGATTGATGAGATTTCACTGTTGATGAGACTTGGTTGCTTCAACGCTCGGCTGTGGGCTCTTGTGTTTTCTACAACATGGGTCTCGCAAACACTGTTTCACTCCTTCATTTCCTCAAAAATCTTTTGCACAGCAACCCCAAAGATCTTACACGCTTCTTGTGTTTTCTATAACATGGGTCTCTGTTTCACTCCTTCATTTCCTCAAAAATCTTTTGCACAGCATCCCCAAAGATCTTACACACCTCTTGGGTTTTCTAAAACATGGGTCTCGCAAACACTGTTTCACTCCTTCATTTCCTCAAAAATCTTTTGCACAGCATCCCCAAAGATCTTACACGCTTCTTGTGTTTTCTACAACATGGGTCTCGCAAACACTGTTTCACTCCTTCATTTCCTCAAAAATCTTTTGCAAAGATCTTACACACCTCTTGGGTTTTCTAAAACATGGGTCTCGCAAACACTGTTTCACTCCTTCATTTCCTCAAAAATCTTTTGCACAGCATCCGCAAAGATCTTACACACCTCTTGGGTTTTCTACAGCATGGGTCTCGCAAACACTGTTTCACTCCTTCATTTCCTCAAAAATCTTTTGCACAGCATCCCCAAAGATCTTACACGCCTCTTGTGCTTTCTACAACATGGGTCTCGCAAACCCTGTTTCACTCCTTCGTTTCCTCAAAAACCTTTTGCACAGCATCCCCAAAGATCTTACATAAAAAAATAACAATAAGGATTCGTTTTTTGTGTTTTCACAAAAGTGTTGTGTTGCTGATTGTATAAGACATAAGTATCTGCTTGTTTCTATGTAAAATGATAATGACATCTGTATTTTTTTTTAAATGTGAATGCCGCACTAGAGTCCCTACCAGTGGCAGTCCTGCCCTCAGGTCAATTGGTCAAAGACATCCCAAAATTATAAGATGATAGTAAAACGATATTATGAAATATAAAACAACTGCCATTTTTCTAATGTATTTGAAATGCACCGCAAGATAGCAGTTTCTGCGGCAAGAAGTGACATCTAACGTCTTAAATGGAAGCTTTCTTTTCCATGCACTATGATTGGCTGGGTCAATTTATAAAAAATGTCCCAATATGTGTCTCTTTATGCTTCATACAATAAATGAGATGGCACTATGTCGCCTAGTAAAAATATTTTCAGATTCTGAAGACAGTTTGGGTCATTGCCGTGAGGGAGATAGCATGAAGAATATTATATGTCTGAAAGAGATGGTTTGATAAAAGTAGGATGATTTTGCATGAAATAATTTGCTATATTAAAAGTAATTTGACTCTCAAACTGGTGATGAGGTACCTACAAATGAATATTATCGTATTTAATTTGATATAGTATCATAATATCATATTTTTTTAAACTTTCCATATTTTTTTTCCATATTTCCATATTTTTTTCCACTTTTGGACCCCTAGAGTCATCTCTGCTGTGCCTAGTGCCCTACTGCTCAAAACCGCCTGGCATCCCCAATTTGGGTATGTTGTGAGGCTGAACATAGTGCGGAGGGGAAGGATATGGGGAAGAGAAGGAGGGAAAGTAATAATAAATAAGTAAGTAAGATAATAACATTATGTCCTCACCTCTGAAAGTTTTGACAGCAGCGCGGAATCGAAACTGTTTTCATCCAAATCATTTTTTGGTTCTTTCTTATTGGGAAAGGATTTCCTGCAAAAAGTGCCCAAGGAATTTCTTCTTAGTTCACCTAAAAAAAAAACTCCATGATAAAGAAATAACATATATCTATACTAATATTATAAATGCAAAAGTGAGTGTGTTTGTTTGTTATGCTTTCACGCCTAAACCAATAAAACGATTTCAAAAATTCTTTCACCAATAGAAAGCTACATTATCAGCGAGTAACGTAGGCTGTATATAATGGTAAGCTCCGGCGTTATGAAAATGTGGTTTTAATTTATTTTAACAGCAGGGAGGAAAGGCAGGGGGAAAGTCTGGTTCGCGGAGAGGGAAGAGACGAGGGAGGGGGAAGGTGGGGAAGGTGGAAGGGAACGGGGACGCACGGGAAAGGACATGCAGGGAGAATCAATTTATTTCTTTGAATGGCATTGCAACGCATGCCGAGTACCAGCTAGTAAATATATATAAGAATATGTTTAGGGACATACTTGTCTTAATTTAAACTATGATTCCTGACATTATTAAATTTGGTGTAAAAAATGTAAATTAAATTTTGATACGTAAAAAAAAAAAATCACTAAGTATTGGACAGTTAGGAGCGGAGTGAGGGGTTGGTCGATTACTCAACTGATGAAAATTTTGTTGTTTGATTTTGAAAAAAATTTTTTGAATATATATTTTTTTCTCTCAGAGGACCTATGTCAACTTTGATGATGCTGCGTGTAGTCATTTAAGAAGAGGAAGGAGTGAACATGAGTCTTGAAGAGGGCCACAACTCACAACATACCCCAGACGCCATAGTCCCACTGGCTTAGCACATTTAGGAGCATTGTGCTGTATTCACATCAAAAATATGTTTAATTCTGCAAGTTGTTGGTTTACCTTTTTTGAATTTTCCAAAAGACTGAGGATCTTTGGGATTAATGTCGGCAATAAAGAAACTGCTGCTTGGCCCGCACTCCATGCAATCCAGCCCCGCACCCCCCTCAGAGCCTCTCCTGGCCACGTTAAACTCGTCAGCCTCCATAGGGTTTAAATCCATCATCATCTTCACCACAGGATTCTTCTCCAGCTCGTCCCAGTCGATTTTTAGTGCGCTGGGAACAGTCTCATCAGAACCCTCGACAGACTCATAAACCTGGTACGCAGTCTTCATGAAATCGAAGAAATCCTTCATAGTTATCTCTAAAGATAAGGCGGCTTGCGATTGGGAACATTTCGGACTGACACTGCTCGTTGGCAAACTAGAAATTACTGTGTCTGGAACTTTAGCATTGTTGGTCTTTTTAGGCGGTGACTTTCGTACCGAACTCTGGTGATTGTCTGACGACATTTTAATTTTATTCAATCGCAATTATTTCGCAGATAAAATCGAATTGATAACCATAAATCACGCAAAACATAACACGGATTCACAATTCGCTCCTTTGACAGCGATTCAAATTTCGAACTTGAAAAATGAATGCAAAATATATCGTGCATTCGGACACGTAGTACCTACCTACAGAGCTAGGTACCTAATTCCAAGCGAATTTCCAAGTAAAATCGTTTACTTTTTACAAGCGATTGATCAATAACGCATATCGCTTCTTTTTTATTGAACAGACCCTAGAAAAGCAATAAATACCTTCGTGTTTAGCATCTACTTAACTAATAGTAACCAATAATCTTCTTACTTATCTAGGTACCTACTTAATTTTATATCGATTAAACAATACGCGAGCCCGTGAATGAAAAGTGTAGGAACAACATAACATAATATAACGATCAAGCTTTTCCTCTTGGGATTGAATAATGTTATTTCGGTAGACTAGCAACAAGAAACCATAGCAACTGGGTAGGAATAAATCCATCCGCTCATGGGGCAACTGAGAAAAACAAGTTGGCAACTCAATCGCTATCCATAGGAAAGCAACTAACGAAGTCTCCCCCACACGTAGAGTTCGGAGCGGGACGTGCCCCGCGCCACTTCAGGCCGCCGCGCAGAAAAGTCTCACAGTGAACTGCGCTGTAAGCCGTTATCTTACTATCGGTCTTTACTTTTCTGCGCGGCGGCCTGAAGTGGCGCGGGGCACGTCCCGCTCCGAACTCTGCGTGTAAAGGGTACTATTGTCATTGGCGCACAGGCAACTTCTCAAAGACCTTTTGTCAAGGGCGGCGCAACCAGTCTCTCGCGACTTGCAGTTGCCGTTGAGTTGACTGATTGCCATGGTTGCGTTCCACGATCTGTCAACTTTTCGAGTGATTGTGAAAATATCGATTGTGTTCAGGTTATATTCATTGATAATTTATTATTATGTATTTTGGATGGTTGATAACTGATAAATTACAAATAAATAATATTTTTGAACAAGCTAATATAATTACTGAAATCGTAAAGTTGAGTTGCGCCAGTGCGCCGTGAATTGAGTTGCCAACCAGTTTTAGTTTTGTTTCGGTTTCTCTATGAGCGAAGGGCCTAAGTCCGGAGATCAAAATTCCGCATACATTTTCTTTTTGCACTCCAAATAAGGCCAACGTTTGTCATGTATTATCCATAGAGATATACTATATCAATGGCATTATCACTCTGTATAATATAATATATCAATGGTATTATCACCCTGTGGTTTGTATACCTACCTAGTTAAACCGAGCGCAGCGAATTTCCGTTTTTGTTTTAACTCGTTCTATCTAGGTACTCGACTATTTGGCATTTCGTCTGTCTGTAAATTAGTTTGTAACGTTCCTATTCTAGAAGACAGTGGCCGTTCTGTCGCGCGCCGCAGTAGGTAGATACCTAGCCGATGGGCACGATAAAAAAAGGTTCCATGCCAACTGAGAATAAAGTAAACTCAACACCTCCTTGAAAAGTCATTAAAACTATGAAAAAAATCATTTTAAATTAGCCGTTAACCCTAGCCTAACGTAACCTATTTAACCGATTTTTCAATTATATTTTTTTCAATCGTGTCAACCAGAGCGCGCCATGTTTTTGAGACCTCCCACTTCAACACCCCGTAACTTTTTAATTTTTTAATAATTTCGTTAAATTTTTTCATTATTTCGTTTTTTTTATAGTATTCTTTAATGTTTAATAAATATTGGTGAAATAATGGCAACAAAAATATTATTGATTTTTTTTATTGCACTTGAAAAAACACCTACAATTCATGCATCTAGACTGGAATACCCCCTTAATTCAACCTTGTAAATGTACTGCAAATTGTCATACAATGTCTTGCAGTTGCAAAAAATCACAATTATTTTATATTTCTCTTTGTAAATGTATCAATAACGAATGTCTAAATAAAAATGAGGAATTGTTTGCCCACTTTACGTATATATTTCTGTTTAATTTCGCAATTTTTATATACATATATGTATATCTTTGTTTTAATTAATAAATATGATTTTATTGCTTTAATTTTCATTTTATTTTTCATTCAAGAATCCATCCTCACTTCTACCATTAGAAAAAACTATAAATTATAACTGAAATAATCATTAAAATGATTTAATATCATGTACTCAATACATTCCCTTTACAAATAAGAGTAAAGGGGGTAAAAAAATGGACCAAAAAATTGACCGGCAAGATCCACATTATTATGATATAAACTTTTAAACGGTAATATTTGTATTCCCGATATAATACAAAAATTTGAGTTTTATGTCCCCGAAAACTTCACAAGAGCGCGCAGACACAGAACTTTTGTTGTTCCGAGATGCAGAACTAACTTACCATTAGTAATGCCGCCCGGAAAAATGATTCTATTACTTAATTCCCTGTCCCCTGAAATCGATATTTTTCAACTAAATATTAAAAAATTTCAAAACGCCATTATTATTATAATAAAATGTATGTTTGTAATTGGTTTTGAACTGTAAATGTACATTTAAAATAAAATAAATAAATAAATAATCTTTGACCTTTTTTTAACTCAAATCCATTGGTGGAATTTGGTCCTCACATTTTGCATACTCCACTACCTCACGCCCGGTCTACTACACATTTGTAATATTAGTAAGATTTACTACCTACTTATAATAATGGAAAAAATTATTACGTAAAATGATCCATCTTCCTTTTCAAAACAAAGCGGCGTCATTGAAGACAATAACGCATAAAAATATTGATTTCTTTATTTTAAAGCGACAGGAAGTGCGAAACTAAGATATCGGACCACCCAAAAAAATCGTGCAGGTGTCCTTTCCAGGGTTCAAAAAATACGATCAATTTAAAGTCACTTTACAAAAAAAGTCGTTTACAACGAACTCGACCAAGTTTTTATCAGAGTAAGGGAGTAAAGCATTTTTACTGTAATCCTCTAGAAAGGGTTACTGCGAGTATGCGTCAAAACTTTTACGAAGATGATGGGCGCGTAAAACATTGATCGCCCTCCTACAACAAGTTACCACAACTCAAATTTTATTTATTTATTACACGCCCTGATGGGCTTTTACATTATTTGTTTATAAGTTAATTATCACAGTTATTTTAAATACTTCAAAACTAAAACAATAAAGAAAATGTAATATAATGAAAAAATGTAACAACAAAAGCAGTAAGTAGCAAGTAACTATATAATCAATATACATATTTTAAGAAAGAAAGTCCAAAAAACGTGCGGCTCGCAAAAACTCAGAAACGAATCCCGGTACGATCAAGGTATATACGGTGTGGTAGATACCCCGCCTCCAAGATGACGGTTTCTGTTTTTACCTAAAGGGCGTGCTTTTGAAGATATAAGGACTGGAAGTTTCGCCATCTTGAAATTTCTAGAAAAGTCTTCTGGAAAATTCTAGAAGGTTTCATAAGAACTCTAGAAAGTTCTGGGAGGAGTGGCGGAGTATGTCGTGGAACGTTCGAGAATAGGGAATCGGAAACATCATTGTGGAACATTTCAGAACACTCTCGAATGTTGTCCTGGGCGAAGCCGGGTAACCCAGCTAGTATAAAATAAAATACATTGGTAAGAATGATAAGAAGTCTCACATAAGAGGATTACAAAACAAAAATTGCAGAATTTATCCACGACTATTTGTGTCTAAATATATAAAAGAAAAGGTGAAATACATCTCCTAAATCAGAAAATTTATTTCCGATATTGTCTTTCTTTTCCGATATTAAGTCTCGGAATCATTAGGTACATGTTCTTGGTAATTCCACGTAAAGTTTTCAAATTTTTCTTCTACGCTTTTAAAGTACGAAATATGACCCAAGTAACTGTACTTGAATAATATATGAATGTAAGTATACCATTATCTTTACTTAGCAATGAATGTTTCTTTGTTTGTCCTGTTGCTTTCTTATACCATTCCGGAGGCCCTGAGGAAAATAATTCCCCTCAGGGCTACGTCATCTTTGGGGATGCGTGTGGAGGTTCTTTTTAGGAAAGCAAGGAGAGAAAGCTCTGGGAAGGAAAAGGGTATTAGGGGTGGTAGGAATCTGGGGGTCAATGTGTCCAGGAGTGACGGACGTATGAATCCATCCCTCCCACTGCAGCGAAAAGCAATGTTACGAGAGAGTAGGGCTGGAGAAGTCAAAGGGACTCTCTCAACCATTCTCTCCTGATCCGGCATGCCACATCTCATCCCATGAACTTTGGTGATGTGATCTGCGAAGTATTCAATTTCGATGATACCTAGGTACATACACTAAACCTTTGCTGTCTCTTTTTCGCTACCTACCTATGTAGGCACAAGACAAAAAGCTGTTTCTCAGTAAAGTTTCGCAGTTAATTTAATTGGGTACCGCCGCCCCGGGAACCATTTATTAGATAGCTAACACCTCTGCCATAGGTCACCTCAAGTTGTTCGATACATTTTGATGACTTAGCAGGGGTACCCGAGTTCGTGGGGTAAGGTTTGTCCGGGTCTTGGTAGCGGAAGCGTCTGCCCACCAATTGCGTGGCATGCTGGATCGGGAGAGACTGGTTGAGGGAGGCCTTTTGGCCTCTCCAGCAGGAATCTCTACCCAACGCCTTGCACCGCAATGGGAGCGATAGATTAATTCGTTCGTCACTCCTGAACACATTGACCCCTAGAATCCTACCCACCCCTCGTACCCCTTTCCCTAAAAAATACCTCTCAGTATCGTCCACATGGTATCCCAAAAGATGACACGATGGTATGATAAAATTATGTTTTACTAGCTGGTACCCGTGGTACGCGTTGCAATGCAATTCAAAGTAATACATTGTTCATTCCTGCTTGTCTTTTCCCATGCGTCCCCATTCCCCTCCCGCGTTCCCTTCCCCTCCCGCGTTCCCCTTCCTCCTTTCCCCCTCCCTCGTCACCTCTCCTGCGAATGCCACTTTCTTCGTTACCCCCCTCCTGTTTACCCTCCGTGCCGCTTAAATATAATACACATATTTTCATTTATGTAAATTTCACAATGACAGAGCTTACCATTATACATAGCCTATAATCTTCGCGGGCGTGCGTAAAACAAATCTCCAAAGTGTCATCGCAATCGGATGAACGGTATGGCAGCGCATAAAATACGAACAAACAAACAAACAAATATTGATTTTTTTAAATTTAAGACTAGCTGGTACCCGGCATGCGTTGGAACGCGATTGAAAGAAATAAATTGATTATCCCTGCATGATCTTTCCCTTCCCGTGCGTCCCCGTTCACCTCCCTATTCCCCTTCTCTCACACGTTCTCCTTCCACCTTCACGGCCTTCCCCCTCCCTCACCTCTCCCGTTCCCCTCTTTTTCCTGCCTTTCCTCCCTGCCTCATAAATACACACATTTTCATTTATACAAATTTCATAACGCCAGAGCTTACCATTGTATAAAGCCCATAACCTTCACGGGCATGCGCACAACATATCACCAAAGTTTCATCGCAATCGGATGAACGGTATGGCGGCGCATAAAATACGAACAAACAAACAAACAAATATTGATTTCTATATTTAAGATTGCTAGATGATTAATAAATAAATTAAAAAATAAATAGAAGGAAATGTTATATATCATAAATATTGACATAAACTAAACAAGAACTAAGCCAGCCGCCTGATTTGTTAATCAAAACTAAAACTTGTACTTTTATTATTGTATTTGTGGCGGTATTGCTCTAGGGGTGCAATATAATAATTATGTCACTAGAATTGTCGGCTTTGTAGCAAGAACGAAATGCAGCCCAATTTATATGAGCCAGTTTTAGTACTGCTCTGAAATTCTGTAATTTTTTTAAATAGCTTCACACAGGAAGCCCTGAGGGAAAAAAATCCCTCAGAGGCCTATACCATCCTTGGGGATGCTATTTGGAGGGTATTTTTAGGGAAAGGAAGGAGAGGAAGTTCTGGTAAAGAAAAAAGTGTGAGGAGTGTGTAGGAATCTGGGGTCAATGTGTCCTGGAGTGACGTACGTATGAATCCATCCCTCCCACTGCAGTGCAAGGTGATGCTAGAGGTCTAGGTTAGGACCCTGACTCCCGATCCGGCAGCAGGTAGGGAAACGCATTCGCCACCAAGACCTAGACAAACCTCACCCCATGAACCATAGTAATTAGCAACTCCCGCAGGAGTGGGCACTGTAGGCAGAGAGGGCCGACCGCCGAACAACTCGATCTTGGCACACATTCCTTGCTTCATTCACTTTCATACATCGTGTCATATGTGTTTGTCCCTTCTGTTATTTCAACTCTTGTCTTTACTCAAGTATTTTATTCACTTGTTCGTGCCTTGTCTTCATCGGGAATCCTTGACTTCTACTGCTATTCACAATCGCATTATAATTTATTCTCCGTACACTCCGTTCTTTCGCTCTACAAGCCCAAACCATCTAAGCATCCATTTCTCAATCTTACTCATTACGATTACACCAACCTTGCATTATTTGCGAATTTCTTCATATTTCACTCGATCTTAGGCGGTTTTACCACACATACACCTCAAGTATTTCATTTCTAGGACTAATTTTAAATTGGTGATGTTTTTTTCAAATCGGTATGGATAACTCTTTTCGGTGTCAGCGCTTACAGTTAGATAATATTTAAAATCATAAAATTAAAAAATCAAAATGCTTTTTCTTGTGAACTTTACTTCTGAAAATACAATACAACAATATGGAACAAACAATATAGGTAACGAATGCTTTATTTGGGAGGCAAGTTTAGGTACCACCGTCCTGGGAACCATTTATCGAATAACCAACACCCCTGCCATCGTGCCTCCCGCCAAGTGGTTCAGACTTCTCAAGTCAGATTATTTTGACCCATCGACTTGCACTGCAGTGGAAGGGATGGATTCATACGTCCGATACTCCTAGACACATTGACCTCCAGATTCTTACTCACCCCACAAATCATTTTCCTTTCCAGAACTTCCTCTCCTTTTTTTCCTTAAAAACACCCTCCACATAGCATCCCCAAGGATGACATAGACCCTTAGGGATTTTTTCCCCCAGGTTCTCATTTAAGGAGCTATTGTAAAAAAATACAATTTTTTGACATTGATATTTAAAACTTAAGGAGCTCATAATGAAAATGCATTTACGAACTGAAAATAGTAGACGTTGTTATTAGTATCGTCCTAGCGAAAGACCACCATTCTATATCGAAAAGTTGCTCAAAATCACTTATACCGTGTTTAGAGAATAACAGAAAAGAATTACGACACCACGTGTGAAAGCGAATGAAACAAAAAGTGTGTGCTAAGACAGTTGGGTGGGGGTTCATCCTTTCTGCCGATCCCTGCGGAGAAACAGCATAATGGTTAGTTATAAATTTAATTAGTCAAAAGATCTGAATAACCAGGTACTTTTTTTTATTTTTTTTTTATATGAAATACCGCACAAGAGTCCCAACTGCTCCCGTCTGGAGCCAGTGAGACTATGGCATCCCCAATTGGGGTATGTTGTGAGGCTGAAGGTAATGGGGAGGGGAAGGAGATAGGGAAGAGGAAGGTGGGGAAGTACCTGGCTATTCAGATCTGGTCACTAAACACGGCTAAAGCCATTTCAAGCAACGTTTCAATTCTGAATGGTGGTCTTACACCAGGGCGATACTGATAGTATCTTCCACTCTGGAACGTGCCGCAAATATACTATATATTATTTTAAATGAATAAATTGTGAAATAACACAAATTAATCAAATAAAATTTATTTGCGCACGCCGGGTTCGAACCCGCGACCTTCGGATCGTGAGTCGAGAGTCTTGCCTCGGGACCACGGAGGTAAATACTTACTTCCTAAATACCAATAACATTATTTTTGGTGATCTGCGTAGCTTCGTTTTTGGACTAGTATTTTTTTTATCATCCCTATTTCATTTATCTCCCCACCCCCTTAAGTTTTACAAATTCTGTTAAAATGTTATATTTGACAAACTTAATAATTAGGTACACGTAGACATCAACTGCACCAAAATATAACAACAAATACGGACAGCGAACCATGGACTGGATTATGATGAACCCAAATACTTAACCCTGGAAGCCTAATCTATTTTAGAGGTACATAAAGCCTTAACGTCTCAGAGGCGTACATATATAAATGACAGCCTGTATTTTAAAACATACCTACTTATGTCTTATTTTTCATAGGAAATTTAAGGATAAGATATAAACTTACTAATAATAAAACACATTTTTATCAATGAAAACTACAATCACAGTTCACAATCAAAACAAAAAATTATGCTTATTTTCAAACTAAAAACAACTACTTAGAAATCAACTGAAACATGTATTTTTTTAAAACAATTTAATATTTTTAACACAAATTACTTGTTCTTAGGGCAAACATTAAAAGTAATCAGACTTTTAATAAAATGTTTGTTGAATTAAAACTAAATTAGAACTTAGTTAAAAGTTACACAAAACCTAAACATACGTCTCGCAGGCGTGCCGTACCTCAATAAGTAAAAAATGGCAGGGCTCACCTCGGTGACATAGGCACCATCGGCAAGCTCCCATCGGCCACTGCGTTGGTTAAAGAGGACGAGGCGCTAACTGCAACCGTTAGAAAGAGTTAGAGAATTTTCGATTGAATGTACGCCTCGCAGTCGTAGATAAGGCTTCTAGGGTTAACACGTTACTAAATAATATTAAAAATGCGAAATTTCAATTAGACTCAGATAAATGCTGAAAACGCAACTCTAATGGAGTTATACTTTACTAGCTTTTCCCCGCGGCTTCGCTCGCATGGTATTACGGGAAATTACTGTAGCGCTTGCACTTATCAATTATCTCCCCCCCCCCCACCCCACCCCCATCCCCTCTCGCATTCCGTATATTCATTCCCTTACATTCAGTTTTCAAACATCTCGCCTACCACCTAAATTTCATAAAGCTATAGCTCAAAGAAAAAAAGAATACGTTTCCAATTTTGTTCATTCGTTCGGAATTTATGCGCTTACAAACATTTCGGATGTTTATTTTTATTTAAATATTTGGAAGTTCATTAATATAATAAAAAAATACTCTATTTATCATTCAGTCTTTATAATCGTTACGAATTATATTTTTAATATAGGAACTCAAATCTGACATTTATTCCAAGCTTGTCCAAAAAAAAAAGAAATCTAATATTTGAATTTTCTGCAGTAGTAGCTGACCAATAGACTGAGTACCTACCAGCATAGAGCTCAAAAATATATCAACATTGTTTCCATGGAAAAGATTTTTTTCTGACGTTAACAAAAACTCGCTTTTCTTAGCTACAGAAAACGTATAACAAATATAATATATTAATATTTATAATTTCATAACGCCAGAGCTTACCATCATATACAACCTGTAGTCTGCGCATATAATTTAGCTTTATATTGGTGAAAGAATTATTAAAGTCTTTATATTGTGTTATGCGTGAAAAGGTCATAAACAAACTCGAGCAGTTTCGCATTTATAATATTAGTATGGATACTAGTCAAATTTATCATTTACAAGTTCTTGTTCATTAGCAAGTAGATTTGGCATTATTTTAGTTTATTATGTGTATCATAATTTGGTATTATCATCATCAGTATATTAATACGTGAAGCAAAAATTTTGTACCCCTTTTCACGAAAATTGCGCGGACGGAGGAGTATGAAATTTCGCACACTTATAGTTTATGTAGAGAAGGAATGCAGATTGCTGATATTTTTTAAAAATTATGCATAAAAAATACATAAAAAAACATAACAATTAAGGCCTGACCACTACTTTTATTTATTATGTGTGTAAAAATCTTCTGCGTATTTGTAATTAGTGTACATATTACTAATATTATGTACACTTAAATAAAATTAGGGTAAAATATAATTGAACACCCTGTTGACAAACTGCTTATTTTCATAACACAGGAACTTTTAAATAAAACTGATAATATTTTCATATTTTTTTATTTGATTTTCAATAAATAGCCCATGTAAAGTTGGATTATTTTAGCATTGTTTTCATTTCTGTCGCTAGAGGTGTCCTAGTCCTGATTGCCCGATAAAATCAAATTTTAGCCCTTTGACTCTTCACTTTTTCGATCAGTGAGTTTTGAAAGTTCCTAGCGCTCGCAGCGGCTGTGCTGGCGACTATTTTTTAAAACTTTTCCCGCTGCATTGATTTTTATTACCATGAATTTTACTCAAGAAATAGAAGACCGCGTATTGCAAAACTTAAAGAAATTAGTTAATAAATCAGGTTACGAATTAATACAAAGAAATGGTCAGAGGCATTACGGACCACCTCCAAATTGGATCGGCCCACCTCCAGCGGGCTCCGAAGTTTTCATTGGGAAGCTCCCCAGAGACCTTTACGAAGATGAACTTGTTCCGGTTTTCGAGAGAGTTGGAACGATCTACGAACTCCGACTGATGATGGATTTTTCTGGATTCAACAGGGGTTTTGGATTTGTGCGTTACACCAATGAAGAGGACGCCTGTAGAGCAGTAGAGCTATTAAATAGATACAGAATTCGAAGTGGTAATTCTATTGTGGTGGCGAAATCTTTAGATAACAGCCGCCTGTACGTCGGCGGGCTGCCATTAGACGCAAGTAAAAAGGAAATCCTGAAAGAATTCAGCGAGCTCGTGCCTGGTATAGTCGACGTCGTGATGTACCCCTGTCCACAGAACCCTTCGCAGAATCGAGGGTATGTCTTTCTGCATTTTGATAGTCATCATTCGGCAGCATTGGCCCGGAGGGCGCTCATTCCTGGTCCTCTGACTTCCTTTGGAGACAAGCTGGTGGTGGACTGGGCCGAACCAGAACCTGTGGTTGGAAAGAATGTCATGAAACAGGTAAGAACCAAGGAGTAAGTTATATTATATTTTTACACCTCTGTTGTGTTTTCATCTAAATTTTATGGTTGTACGATAGTATCCAATAGGTGGGTAGGTACCTACGTATTTACCTATGCGATAGAAACATAACATTATTTTCGGGTACCTATCTTTATTTGAAACATTTATTACTAAATTTAGAACATTGATTGCTTATCTTTTACCAAAATAGTTTGGTAATTCGTGCGTAACGGGGTAATTTTTGATCTGTTCCCGCCGTTTTTATTTATTGAGATATATTAATCATTGGAAATCATTGCACACTCGAGGTGAAATATCACAAAACTGCGCTATAAAAATGCATTGTATAATTTATCGTCATAATGTTGATTATTATTGTGCAATACTGGTTTTCGCTGCGTTTTTATTTCAGTTCGTCTATTGTTTTAATTTTCCAACTGCCCGGAGCCAGTGGAACTATGGCATTGAGGAATGTTGTAATGCGAAGTAGTGTAGCCGGGAGGGGTGTGAGGAAGGTTTGAAAGGGCCTATCTGCCAGATCTAGTCACCAAACGAATCTGTAGCCGTTCTATGCTTCTTCCGATTTAAAAAAAATATTTTTAAATTTTCTGAATTACGCCAGATAGATGATGAAATGATCGCATTATTTGTTAAATATCACTTATTCAAACGAGAAGTGACTCACTTATCCGGAGTTTTTCCAAATTATATAGGTAGGTAGGTAGGTACATAGGTATAGACAGTAATTTTCCATTAAATAATTCATAGGCCGCCGCATTTTTAAGCACAGGTTATGGAAATCACATTTCATTTCAACAATTACAACAAGAAGACTGTTTTACACAAAATAGGTTATT
Organism: Glyphotaelius pellucidus; assembly: GCA_936435175.1. Lineage (NCBI taxonomy): Eukaryota > Metazoa > Arthropoda > Insecta > Trichoptera > Limnephilidae > Glyphotaelius > Glyphotaelius pellucidus. The sequence continues at coordinate 4,940,003 of OW386556.1, forward strand.
AGGTTCTTGGTTTTGGTAAATTAAGTAATTCATGCGTATTTAGTTTGAAACGAAATTTCCGCAGAGGGGCCATCCATAAATTACGTCACACGAATTTCATGATTTTTTGACCCTCCCCCCGTCCCTGTCACACATCGTCACATTTGTGAGACCCCTCCCCCTAGTGTGACGTCAAATATTTTGTAATTTTCCATAAATTTTTTTTGCTATTTAATAATTTAGATTTTTATTTGTGACATCACAGAGCTGATGACCCCACATACCCCTTGTCACACAATGTCACAGTTCTCTGCTCCCCCCCCCTTAAGGTGTGACGTAATTTATGGATGGCCCCAAATGTCAAATCCATACAAAAAAAAGGCAGCAAAGGAGATGTTTTATGAGAAATTTTTTTAACTTTGAATGAAAATCGAATTTTAATGCATATTTCTCCATCTATCTTAAGTTTAAAAGTAGTTTACACACAATCTCTTTACATTGCGCAAAAACTAATAATTAAAATAAAAGAAATAATAGATTTACATTGCGCAAAAACTAATAATTAAAGAAATAATCTTTTTTTCCATCTGAACTCATATTCCAAGAATTTAAAGTCAGAAAACTAAATACTCTTTTCCTGTATCCCTCAGCCTTACAAGTTTATAAAGAGGATATCCTAAACAAAACCGAACCTTTCAAAAACATAGCAAATCTCAGGCAAAAATACATGTTACCAATTCCGATTTGTATAAAAAACTTTGGGTCAACCAAACTACAAATACTTAGGTACAAATCTCTTCAACAAATTACCAGAAAATATAAGATCCCTTAATGATAGATGCAAAGAATTCAAAACACAATTAAAAAAATATACAGAAAAACCTTAACTAAAAAATAAATAAGTAAACAAAAAATGAACAAACAAATAAATCAAATTTTTTTTTTCTCTTATTCTTTATATAAAATAAATTAAAAAAAACTACAAAATAAAAACGGCAATAAAAACAACAAAAATCTAAATAACTAAATAAATAATACCTCCTCCCATACACACAAGCATTTGCTTATTATGGGAGAAAATTAAAAAAAAAAGGGAAGGGAGGGGAGGGGAGGGGGGTACGGTGTAGTTACGCCTAGTCTTGGGTAACTGGCCAGAAATTCAATAACATAACCAACTGGTTATTAGTATGTAGATAACTGGTTATAAAACGGTTATTTGGTTATTTCAGTTATTGCCGGTTACAGTTGATGCTCGCTGGTTGTCTAGGTATTAGTTATCAGTAGTTATCACGGTAATGGAGTTATGGAGGTATTTGGTTTTGTCCGTGGGTATTGGGTATCGGATGAGTTTTTGACCCACGAAAAGGGACAACGCTGTGCGAACTATCTAATATTACCGTTCCACCTCAGCAAAGAAAAATAAAGTCAAAACATGTGACCCATATAGCGCTGTCGATTTTTAACGCATATAATTACCAGTTACAAGCAGGGCAGCAATCAGAAATCTCTTAGACTGGAATAAAATAAGTTAAATTAAATTTTAAATAAATACCTCCAATGGAAAATATATTATAAGTTTAAAATGTAATTTTTTTACAATACCTTGATAAATCGAATTTGCAGTGAAATTTCACACAACAAAGATACAATAAATAAGAACTGAAAATTTCTCGAAAGAAATACATGTAAATGAAGGTAGATAGCTTGTTGCCATTATTACATAGTTATTACTTTCAGAAATATTTTATTTACGGCATCACTCTATTATTATAACGGACCATTATTTTTTCTTTTAATGTGAAACAAACCTGTATATGTCAACTACAAATATTTTTACAAAACAATATAATATTTATGTACGTTATTTCCCAAGCGCAACTAGTAAATAAATCGTTAATATTTTGGCAAAAAGTTATTATTATGAACAGAGTAATTACCAAATTACTGGAAATCGAGGAGTTAAAATACCTTAGCAATTAGGACGGGAAATTCCGACAATAAACACACTTTCTTCCACTAAGCAAAAAGGCTGGAAACTATCGATGAACAAACCCATGTCGATTTTTCCCTTTTGCTGTGCGTTCACCTTTTTTGGTTTATATGCATCCATTTGCCTTTGGGTTTTGGTGGCCCCGGTGAAGTAGATGGAGCATCATAAAGTGAAACGCTTTGTTCAGGCGTTTTAATAATGGCGTTCGGCACTGTAGCACTTTTGATTTCAGGTAGTGAGAACGCATTTAATTCAGCAAATGCAGAAATATGTGTTGTTTTTAGATGAGAAGTTTAATTTCCCGTAGAATTTTTATAACTCAGAACAAGTTTACACAATTTACACGGCGCTTTTTTTATCCACGTTATGTTTGTCAAATCGGCCCAAATATTGCCTGCAATATTTACAATGTCACAATTTTTTAACAAAACTTTCACAAATTATAAACAAAATGTATTAAACTTTTACACTTACGCAAAAATGTCTAAATATACTAATAATGTTCTAAGCGAAGCAATAAACTAAAATAATTAAACACTATTTTTTACTTCTAAAAAATTCCGCAATCGTAAAATTTTTCGAAAGAAATTCAGTATAATATTACAAAAATATAGCTCCGCACGCCGCGCCGGCTCGTGTAGCACAACTGATGGCTTAGGGTGCCAGTTGCCAACTACTGGTTATGTGTGACGTATGAAGTTGTGATAGTTATCTAGTTTTATAGTTATCAGTAGTTATCATGGTTGTGTAGGTTTTGGTTTTTTCAGTGGTGGGAATGGGTATTGGGTATCGGGTAGTTTTTGACCAACAGAAGGGATAGCGCTATACCTACTACCTACAAACGTCTATCTCGTTTCACCTCAGTAAATAAATAAAGAAAGATGAACATGCAGCCTATATAGCGCTGTCTCTTTTTATCATGGTCTTAACAGTTTAGAACAACTCAGTTCTATTAGCTAGTCAAATATTCATAACCGTCAACAACCAACAACCCCCACAACCGCCACAACCTAATAACCAAATACCCGAGCTAACCCCCACAACCGCCACAACCTAATAACCAAATACCCGAGCTGCCGCTAGCGTAGTTGTGGGTATTTTTAAATAACCGTTATATAGTTGGTTATGTTATACAGCTACCAAGACTAGTTACGCCACTGTCTCCCCCCCCCTTCCTCATAATAACAATAGAACAAGAGGTTAGGGGCCATCCATAAATTACATCACACGAATTTCATGATTTTTGACCCCCCCCCCCGTCCCTGTCACACATCGTCACATTTGTGAGACCCCCTCCCCTCTAGTGTGACGTCACATTTTTATATTTTTTTTGTTTACATTTTGTTTTAGTTTTGCATTTAAATAATTTAGATTTTTTACATGTGACGTCGCAGAGCTGATGACCCCCCCATACCCCTTGTCACACAATGTCACACTTCTCTACACCCCCCCTCCCCCCTTAAGGTGTGACGTAATTTATGGATGGCCCCTTACAACGGAGCTCTCAGCAACTGGGAGTGAACGAGGAAAGGCTTTTAACCAATGAGAAAAGCCTAAAATATAGAATAAAATTGATTGATTTTTTATTTTTTCTTTCTTTTTAGGTTAGGATTTTGTTTCTCCGAAACTTAACTGCCAGAACAACAGAAAATGACATATTAAAAATATTTAGCAGATACGTCGATCCATTCACCATCGAACGAATTAAAAAGGTACAAGATTTTGCCTTCATTCATTTTACAACCCGAGAAGATGCTGAAAGAGCGATGCGACTGTTAAAATGCTGCACTTTGGACGGGTTAAAGTTGGAACTGAAATGGGCTAGACCTGCCGACAAGACGTATGCAAAGAACATTCGTAGAGGAAGCGTAATTAGTTCTTTTTCAACAGAGTTAAAAAATCCTAACGAGTATTTGTCGTATGAAAAACAAAATGCAAAACCTGCAGATTCGAGTGTTAATAATTTCGGCATAATTGGTCAAATGCCCGAAAACAATAATTACATTGACAGTTACATAAAATCTGCCCCCGATATACTTGACGACTACTGTAAAAGGTTTGTTTTATTTTATTATTTAATTTTTTTTAGTTTTTACCTATTTTATCATTATTTTTTAAATTTTAAATAAATAAAACTCACTGACAATGCTTTCTGAAGGCGGAACAGCTGTTACACGCAAAATTAACTGCCTACCTATCAGAACTTACGAAACGTCACGTTGGCCACTTTGATTATCTCATTTTTCAAGGCTCTTATTGGTTGAGATATGAAACGGAAATGACGCATTACAATACCTACGAAGCGTCAATTGCGCTCATTGGCTGCTTTGATTATGATCCACTTTTTAAGGCTCCTATTGGTGAACTGCACTCGATTTTTTATACTTTTTATCTGCTCCCAGCTGGAGCCAGTGAGACTATGGCATCCTCAATTGGGGTATGTTGTGAGGCTGAAGGTAGTGGGGAGGGGAAGAAGATGGGGAAGAGGTGGGGAAGTACCTGGCTATTCAGATATGGTCACTTATGGTCCGTACAGACTAGGCTAGTAGTTTAGTCGAGTAGCGAGTATTTAATAACTCAAATGTCCAAAAACCATAAATTTAGTAGTAGTTTTCATTTACTCGCAAATAATTGCCCAAGTTGCCTCTAAAATCATGAAAAATTAAAATCTTTAATGGCCTATATCTTATAATTTAAAGCAAAAACAAATAAAGTAGCTCACATCTGTACTAGATATTTGATATACCTTTTGATTACAAAAATAATTTTTCAGTTTGGTTGGGTATTTTGATCTCAAATCCAGAATTAAGATTTGTATGAAACCGGCTGAAATGGGCAGCGCATGTGTTCCTCATTGAGTCAGAATTTGTAATTTTTTTTATTTGGAAAAAATCGGTCGCTAGATGGTTTAATATCAGCAGTTTAAAAGGCCCAAACATTTTTTTAACCCCCCCGTTGATGAAAAAAAGGGAAATAATAATAATTGAAATATTTCCTATTTGTACAACAAGTTTCCGGAAAACTGTGTTAATTTATACTTGTAAAAAATTGAAAATTAACTGGAGTTCGTATAGATTCACATAAAATTCATTAGTAGTAAAGTTAATGAGGCCCCTGATAACTTTAACCTTTCTGTTAGAGATATCATTGGTAGCAACAAAACAATCATGTCTAGGGATTGTTCGTAGGTTGAATTGGGCCACACCGAAGTACGAGTTTAAGTCTGGCTGGCTGTCAGATACGTTTTGTTGGGGCGGCTCTGTTCTCCTACAAGCCGTCCGATCGCCCAACTATTGCCCCGGGACTCCTCTGGTCTTGGGCCCTTTCGAATGTCCACATCTTTGCTATACTCAGATGGATGTTGTGGTGAAGTGTTCCGAGATGGCCCTGACATACCTGAATGTAAGTCATTTTAAATATTTATTTTCTATTCATTTATGCTCGTTCCCTGGCTTACCTGAATGTAAGTCATTTTAAATATTTATTTTCTATTCATTTATGCTCGTTCCCTAGCTTACCTGAATGTATGTCATTTTAAATACTCATTTTCTATTCATTTATGCTCCTTCTGTGTCATGTTTATTCCTGGCTTACCTAAAAGTCATTTTAAATACTTATTTTCGATTCATTCATGTTCATTTTGTTATTCCTGGTTAAGATGAAAGTACGTCATATTAAATACATACTTACTTTTTATTTATTTTTAACTTTATGAGTAAAACCTCAAATTGTAATATTTACAGCCACTAAATTACCTGCATTTTACCGTTTATCTCATATTTGTAGGATTTATAAAAAAAATATTAAAAAATCGTAAAGTTATATCCGCGCGAATCCTGCGGGTTTATTACTTTGAAACTCCGTGAGAGGTACTTATTCAAGTCAACATAAAGAAAGGTGAATATCTATGGAAAAAGATCAGAAATTCTGAGTGAAAAAAATATTTTAAAAACTTATTTTTAATATCGTTCTAAAATAGTCTAAGAAGTTCGGATTTGCGACATATATGGTCATAATCGATAAAGCATTTCAATAGGTTGTAAAATAAATGGCTGGCCATGAAAATAATTGAAATAATTACGATAAATGTTTTACAAATAAACCTTCACCTGCAGTTTATAGGAAAATGTGGTCCAATTTTGGACCGCTATCAACTGCAGAAAAATAAAAGTTGACCATTTTTCGACAATAATCGCTCCAGTGGGGTTATTCAACATTCATTCATGCTAATTCAATATTAATTCATGCCCACTTAATATTTCTTCATTTGTGCCCCTTTTTTGTTTAAATCAGAGGTTCCCAAACTTTTTTTTCTCGTGGACCACTTTCAAAATTTTACTGGTTTCGGTGGACCCCCTGCTGCAACATTTCTACCATATTCCCAAAACTCGACACGGGTTGTACTGAATATCGAATATAACGCTGGAGTTGTGGTCGGTCACAACGGTGGGAGGGGGGGTAGTCATATGATATGAGACAGGGGGCGGGATGGGATATGGGATGGGTCTCAATATGACAATTTTTCACAGAAATACAAGTAGATTTAGGCAGATAGTACCTGCCTACATTGACAGGTAAAGCCAAGCCTGTACTGAATATCGAATGTGCAAGTTTTTACAAGTAACAGTCGCTGACCTTCTTAAAATACACTACTCAAAAAAATTAAGGGAGGTTTTAAAAAAAGGAATTAAAAAAGAAATGAATGCTAAATAAACAAGCTATCTGATCCACATGCCAGCCTTACTGAAAAAAAATTATTTATTTTTATTTTCAAATTTATTTTTTCGCTCTATCTGTTAGGATTGCATGAGAACCTTATCATCTAAAAAATTTTAGCCAGAAATCTGTAAATTAGAATTTTAAAGCTTCAAATTGCGTTTTTTTCCAGTCTCAATATGACCATTTTTCACCAAATTTACAGCCCGTCAAAAATCATCGAAAAATTTGGAATTTTTTTGAGTAGTGTATTTATCTGCCTTTATTGATAGGTAAAGCCAAGCCAACATTTTTGTTCTTTACTATCGAAACCAGATTTTTTTTCGTGGACCCCCACTTACAACTTGTGGACCCCCATTTTTCTCTCATGCCTTTGTGGACCCCCGTGGAGTCTTCCATGGATCCCTGGGGGTCCACCTGGACCACTTTGGGAATCACTGGTTTAAATTCATATTTACTATTTGTGGTGATTCACTGATCATTCTTGATATAGATATATAGTTTGGGGTTGTTCGTGGCCACTCGAGTTTACAAGCAGATTCACTACTCTTTGCTCGTTCAGTGTTCATTTGTGCTAATTTGTAACTTTTGTTTTTTTTTTTTTTTTTCAGAGAATGGGTTTCACTCAACAACCCATCTAACGAAGCGAAGACAAGCCAGATTTTTTTTATACTTATTTTTAATGTTATTCCATCTTTTAAACTTCTAATGCATTATTGTGCAAATTTTTCCAAAATTTTATACAGTTACCAGTTTTTAATGTATTTTAGCAAATAACAATGTGTTTTTATGAACCTAATAACTAATAAAACACCGTAAAGCTATGATAGCTAATTAGTGTTTTATGCAGTTAATATTGGTTAAGTTTAAGATCTTTATAAATTTTACTATTTTGTTACTAAACAATATTATGCTTACTCTAAATACTTCTATAATTATTGTTTATTTGGTAGTTTACCTTTATACTTGAACTTATTACATTTATTACAAATCAAACTTGAATATTTGATTGAAAATAAATGTATTGTTCATGAATTTTGACAAACTAATGCACCAATCAAAAAAAAATCAACTATAATAGTATTTTTTTATATAAAATATTACGTGTGTTTACTTGTTGTAATTTTTATATTTACGTGTTATAGTTTTTATATATTTTATACGTTTTGTAATGCAATTGATGTATTTTGTTCTAAAAATAATATTTTTGCATTACCTCCTTCATAATAATATATTATAATAGTGGTGTGTTGTGACATTTTTTTAATTGTATTTACATTTTATTACGTATAACTTTTGTACAATTGTGTAACGAACCATTTTCAAAGCAATAACTTGTAATATGTTCTAAATTGATTTTTCTTCATGAAAGATTGTCTTTCTTTGTACAAAATAATCATCGAAAATAATATATGGCTTTGAGATTGAAATTTTATTTGATTTTGTAAAAGTAATAATGAAGAGCCAATAATAAATGATATAGTATCATACTTATTAAAAAAATTGACACTAACATAAATCAGAATTTTTTTAAATTATGAACGGTAAGTAAATAATCAAAAATAATTTTAAAAATTAATAGGTACTTACTTAGTAAGTATGCAAAACGTTTAACAGCAAATTTTTATAATTTTAATACCTGTGTATATATTTAACAATAAAATAACTTTTATAAACACTCCTTTTTTTTACTACATATAGTGTCTGGAAGCTCAAAAAGGTGGAAATTTGGTGAATTTAAATCACTTTTGGAGCCGGGTACTTGGATGCATTTTAAAATAATTTTTTTTTTAAATTTCACCTTTAAAATTCCAACTGACTCGATTTACTCGAAAACGAAAGCTCAAATCAAAAGAAGTTACATCACAAAATGTGATATAGATACACCAGTTTCTCACTTTTACTACAAGTTTCCGAGCGCTGCGTATAATTCCTTCATACCCTTATACTTAGCTCTCAAACTGGGATTCCAATACTGGGTTACCAGTAAACTTAAAATAAAGAGTTCTAGGGAGAAATGCAACGAACGCTGTTTCTGAATAATATATAAATTTTGTTATAGTTTTGAAGAGACATACTTTAACCAGTGATTCCCGAGGTTATTACTAAAAGATGGCATTTTGATCTCATGACTTTTTTTAACCCGTTAAATGCCAATTACACCCATGGACGAACCAATCATATTAGGCTATTTTAAATGGTAACAAAAGCTCCTGGCAGTGAATGTGTTAAAGCATTAAAAAAATCAGTAGGATTGGACAGTGTGGGACATGGGTTGGGTGTTTTCGGCTGAGTTGACGACAAGTTTAATTTTGTTTGGTTTATTTTTGAAAAAAAATTACACTAAATGTCACGGGAGAACAAAATTCCAATTAGATTTATTACTCCAAACAATGTCAGGAATCACTGGATAAAGGTAAGTCAGTTTCATCTCTCAACACCCTGTATGTAATTATGCATAGAATTAAAAATAAAATTAATATTAAAAATTTTTAGTAATATCTGGTCGGACGATAATTTTACGTGATAATGTCAAAACATTGATGTTAAATTGCATTGATGTGTCATAAGCCGAATGCTTAGGCCGATTGTGCCTTTCTATCGTTTGTTTGCACTTGCTCGCTTGCACGCTCGGCTCAGGCGGAACGTGACAATGAGTCATGCTTTTTCGTGCGTGCAGCCGGCGTTCATCGATTTATAAGACGTTATCACGTCAAAACAGTGTGCAATTCACATGCGGTAGAAGTGAAACCTTCAGAAAACTAAAATAGACAGAAGTGGAGAGTTTATGAAGCACCGCACAAAGAGGAGACCGATTATACTATCTCATTCTTTCACAGTAAGTAAGTATATCCTACAGATGTATGTGTTTGTCTCTTTTTAAATGTCACTATTTTTCGTTTCATCGAGTTTCAAAACACTACAGTGCTAAAGATGTTTTCATTTCAATAAGCTGTTATAATAATGGCAGGGAATCCGAAACGCTCGAATCTGCCAATGGCGCTATTAGTTGTGGATGTAGTAGTAGTGGATACCATGTCAGCCATTGAATATTCCTTTGCAATGGTGAGTTTTTTCGAAAATAACACCTGAAATTGACACTGAAATTAATATTCCAAAAGTAGAATTATTAAAATAAAATAACTTTGGTACCTGCTTTATCGCTTTGGTCTCCACAATCGGTTCCATTTTTGAAAATTAAATGTTCATTGAAAGGGAATAATTTTAATATTTAAAAAAAATCTTTTCAATATCAATTCTGGGGAGTGGGTACGGATTGGAAATATTTTTAGAAGCATGACAAATATTAAACTTTGAATGTTTTTATAAATACTTATAATTTTATATCATAAAACAATGTCCATATTGGGGAATATTTTTGATAATTTACATTTGTAATTTAGATTTTATTCTTTTTTTTATGAATATCTGATAAATAATATTATTTTATTTATTGACTTAACGGTTTCGTTGTCAAGTACCTACCGTTAAGAAATATTTTTCCCGTATGGCAACCGGAAATGTATTTCAAGATTCGGCCGCTGCGGCGCTAATATAGCTCTTTTCAATATCGTGCTAAATATTGTGAGTTGGTATTTTTGACTTTACTATAAAAATCCGTATAATCGAAGTAAATATGACTATAAAAATAACATTTTCGTGCATTATTGCGAAAGATAAATCTTTGATTTAGATATATCGCCATTTATTTGTGCAATCTGATGAGTATGACATTAAAATAACTTAACTTCAAAATTCATGTTGTCAAAGTTTCAACGTGGGATCTTTCGGTTATTTTGTGCCATAATTTAAAGTTTCTTACGATTATGGAACTGCACATTGTTATGGCAATAAGCGTGATTAATTATTCTCTTTTTCACAAATTCTTTCGGTCATTTGTAGAAGTGTTTCTAACCTAAAACACCGAAGTGTCAAAAATGTCGTGCCGAGTTTTTGTGTGGGGTTAAGTGTGTTTTGCCGTCGGTACTGACCAGATTGTACAATTATAGAATCACAATGGATCGATTACGTACAACTGAGTATAGTGAGAGTTTAATAATCAGTGGTTTGCGCGTTTTTAGATGGCGCCAACACCCGAGAAGAAGGCCGTAGCCAAACCGGCGAAGGCGCCAGCCGCAGCTGCCGGAAAGGTAGAAAAGACGAGGAAGCCCAGATCCAGGAACTACGCTCTTGGAAATGGAATCGTCAGGTTCTCCAAGACCAAGATGTTCCACAAGAAGGTCAATATTGTTTATACCAAGCGATTTTAACTATTATTGTGTTCATCCAATTTTAACCTAATAGTGAATGGGATGGTAAACTTATAACATTTTGAAAACTGCCAGTTCAAATAAAGATCTTTAACCCGCTACCATATTATCCTTAAAATGGAACTGGGCCCCCATGAGCCGCCTATTAAGTCGATCTTCGCAAAGATTGACCGACATTCAAAGCAATTTATAAACTCATGGCATATACTGAAACCTTCCAGCATGGATAAATATGTATATTTTCATAATTTCTACCAGTATTCGATTTCAACCAATGTTTTTTGCAATTATATTTTTGTTTATCGAATCCACATAGATTTGTTGTATACAGTCAATGATGATATCGACGAGTCCTCTGATAAGAAATGAAAGAAGACCCCTTTATGTATCGTTTTTCTGAAGCTGTATACAATTCCTTATTATTCCATCAATTACAGTTAGAACGATGTACAGCCTTATAACGTCTTCTTCCTCTTTCAGGCCGTGTACCGCTTCCTGGGCAAGAAGACCCGCAAGGCCGAGAAGCCCAAGAAGCCCGTGTCCGTTGTGAAGAAGATTGGAGGTGATAAGAACGGAGGCAGCCGTACCGTACTCCTCATGAAGAGGAAGACTTTCTACCCCACTCAGGATAAGTAAGTCAAATCTTGCTAATTTTACCCTCTTGACTTCTACCATGCCTCAGTAAAATTAACCAGGCTAGGATTGTTTTTAATGGACTTACCGATTTACGAATTATAGATGTTTTTATTTTATTTATGACTTTGTCATAAGGGCATGACCGCAATCATAGAGATTTCTCTATCATGTACAGCATAGACAACTTTTTGTATAGACAATGTATAGGGTGTTTTTTGAGAGCTTGAAAACTTTAAATAATAATACAAGACAGAAATATTGTTGGAATGATTTTATTATTATAATCGGGTAGATAATTTCATGGCATTTATTTTTTAAATATGATTTCCGGCATATGTCCGCCACGGCTACGAGTACATAGTCCATTCTATCAGTCCAATTTTTCAATACTTTTTCCAATAAATCTGGCCGTATGGTGTCAATGGTATATTGGTACATAAATATTGGCTTCACAGAATTTGAATAATTCATCAAATTTCAAGTTCTGTTTTTATCCGAAGTACTGTGAAACAGCTGGACCCATGACGAAATAATAACGAAACTTGAATTTTATCTCTGTGCCTTAGTAAAATCGTGTACATACATCCTATGTAGTTTCCTCAGGATAGCTATTTATTTTCAGATAAATGTTTCATTATATTTTCCAACTAAACAAGCGTTCTTCGCAATGAAAATAGTTATATTTAATAAGGTTTTCCTGTAAATACATATAGCACAAAGACTTTTGAAAATGAAAACTTATGACTTTCGACACGGAATTTGTAATACGGTTTTTCACAGATAAAAATAAAATCAATTTTTAAAAATGACAATCTAGAATAATATTAGCATACTTTGCTTGCCGAGTAAATAGAATTTATTTTATTAGTATGCTAGGAGTGTTTTTTAAGTGTCAAAATACCATGAAATCGAGGCAAGTGCGGTGAGCTACCAGCAAACCCACAGTGGCCTTATTAGAGGTTTGGGGAGGGGGAACTTTTCGAATGTCAAAAAACAAAATGGTGCTGATTGGACATTTGGTGAAATGTTACATTTGAATTTGTGCAAAACACCCCAACCAACCTAAATATTTCATAAATAGATTTATTCAATGGCAAAAGGTTATAACTCAAAATTAGGAATTTTCAATGCATTGTTTACCACTTCAATTGCACTTTGTATATAGCTTATTATTCGTATGTAGCCTTTATGAAAAAAAACCCTACAAATAATTAATAGAAAGGATTTTAACCCCTAGGGGATGGCAAGATCATACTTGCAAAGTGACTTTTTTGTCTTTATCTAACCTAGTAGAGATAATATCCAAAGGCAAAATTAGTGTATATGGTCGACACTGCAATTGCAATGCTTCGTACCGTGCGTGGGCACGGTTCTTCAATACTGCAAAGCAGGGTTCCGGCTCTTAGAGGTTAATACGGTATATGGTAGAGAAGTGGCCTCTGATAGTGACACATGCATGATTAGTGTAAAAAACTATACAGATATTTTCCCTATAAAAATGTATACAGTCAATGATGATATCGACGAGTCCTCTGATAAGAAATGAAAGAAGACCCCTTTATGTATCGTTTTTCTGAAGCTGTATACATTTTACCAAATATGTAAATATATTTTCTCCAACTGCAATTGGCGACATTGTGTTAATGTGTGTCACGATGCCTTGTTGCAGGATGCCCGCACCCAAGTACAAGAACACCTTCAGCAAGCACGTGCGCCGCACACGCAAGACCCTGGTTCCCGGAGCCATCCTTATCCTGCTGGCTGGTCGCCACAAGGGAAAGCGCGTCGTTCTCCTGAAGGTCCTCGCCTCCGGGCTGCTGCTCGTCACCGGACCCTTCAAGGTTTGTACCACGACCCTAGGTACTAATTTGTAATAATCAGGACTCAAAAAAATCAGTATATGTATTTATGTAAATTTCAGATATACATATTATAATATGTCAGTACATCAGGACTGTTTGGAATTTTTTTTACATTAGCTCCACTCAGGAGGCCCTGAGGAAAAAATCCCCTTAGGGCCTATGCCATCTTTTGAGGTGCTGTGTGGAGGGTCTTTTTAGGAAAGAAAGAGGAATTTCTGGGAAAGAAAAGAGTATGAGGGGTGGGTAGGAATCTGGGGGTCGGTGTGTCAAGGAGTAACAGATGTAAGAATCTATTCCTCCCACTGTGGTGCAAGGCGATGTTACGAGGGAATCATGCTGGAAAGGTGTCCGTCAGCCAGTCTCCCAATCAGGCCTACCGTGCATTTGGTGGGCAGACGCATTCGCTGCCAACATCCGGACACATTTCACCGAGGCACCTCTGTCAAGTCATCAAACATAGCTAATTACTTGCGGTGATCTACAGCAGTGGTTATCCAACAAATGGTTCCCAGGGCAGGGGTACACTTACCCGTCTCCTAATTTGTGATCACCATTTGGCTCTAAACAAAAAACCAGCATAGTTACAAATATTTTATTACATACATGCATTTTAAAACTACAGGTTTCCACTTTTTTCAACAGACGCAATTTAAATTCAAGCTTTTGTCGTAGTGTTTCACCGATTTGTAAATTACTTTTGCATAAAACAGGAAATATAGCCAATCTGTCATTTTGAAGAGATCATCATTGTCAATGGAAGTGGTGATCCCTAAGCCACTTGTTCGTGTGAGTGAACAGATGGAATCAGATGGAGCCCAAGGTCCAGGGAATGATTTCCAAATTTTCACTCACACTGGTTTTTGGGTCCCAGCATCTTCAAAATGCTGACATGTTGGCTATATTTCCATGTGCCCAAGTTTCATGCAGAAGGAATTCATTGCAAATTGGTGCAATACTATGTTACAGGGTTAAAATGACGTGGCAACTCTGACGAAAATGGTGGAAAAGCTTCGGTTTTAAGAGGCACGTAATAAAATATTTAGAAGGTGTCATTTTTCATCGGTCGTCATATTTCCACCATACCAAGGGCAATGAATTTTGAAAATGTGTTACAAACATACAATAACGCGAATTTGAGTGCCCTGTGCCCCGGAAACCACAGTAAAATTAAACATGGAGGAATGCGAAAATTCTGTACAAATCTACCCCACAATGGACTTAAAATTCATCATCTTTGAGGATGCTGTGTGTAGGGTCTTTTTAGGGAAAGGAAGAGAAAGTTCTGAGAAGGAAAAGGGTATGAGGGGTGGGTAGGAATCTGGGGTGGTCAATGTCTCGTATGAATCCATCCCTCCCCCACTGTGGTGCAAGGTGATGGGTCAAGAGAGTCCGGCTGGAGAGGTCTAGGTTAGGTCTCCTTCAATCAGTCTCCCGATCTGGCCCGCCACGCAGTAGGTGGGGAAACACAATCGCCGCCAAGACCTAGACAAACCTCACCCCATGAACCTGGGCACTCCTGCTAAGTCACCAAACGTAGCGAAACATTTGGGGTGACCTACAGCAGGGGTGTTGGTTATCCAATAAATGGTTCCTACCAAATTGACGGATTTGATGAAAGCAGAGTTTTACAGCACTCGGTTTATATTGATTCCTTACCCTTGAGCTGCCTTATATTGTGTAATTTATACCTTTAAAAGTATTTGCTTGCTAGTATTGAAGGCTGTTACCTTCGATAAAAAAGGCATCATTCAGTGGTTTTTAAAATAATAAACCAAACAAATAAATACAAACTAAAAACTGTATGCAGTCAATGATGACAATGGTCGAGTCCTCTGACAAGAAATGAAAGAAGACCCCCTTATGTATCGTTTTTCTGAAGCTGCATACCATTCCTCACATTGAATTACCTATTATCATATTAAACTTGAGCAAATATTCATGAGGGTTGTGTGTTTTAATTGGTTTGCAGATCAACGGCTGCCCCATGCGCCGCATCTCCCAGAGGTACGTCATCGGCACGTCTGGCAAGCTGGACATCTCCTCGGTGAAGGTGCCCGAGCACCTGAACGACGCCTACTTCAAGAAGAACAAGAAGTCCACCAAGCGCGCCGTCAAGAGGAAAGAAGGAGAAGATATCTTCACAGCCAAGAAAGAGGTAAACACCGTGACTTCATTTGCAATCAATCTTACTATTCACGCCACCGACAATGATATTCAAATCATCTGTTGAGAGTGAAATGTGGATAACTGTAATTTTGTCCTTTTGAGATACAAAGTGTATACAGTCAATGATGATATCGACGAGTCCTCTGATAAGAAATGAAAGAAGACCCCTTTATGTATCGTTTTTCTGAAGCTGTATACATTTTAACATCTACAAGCAGTATTTTATAAAAAAAATCTTCATAGTACCATTATCAATCGAAAAATTAAATCATAGTGCATTTATTTTTATTTTTTTTAATATTGGAAATTAGGCCCTTTCGATTAGAGCAGGAAAACATTGAAATATAATATAACGCACAAGAGTCCCAACTGCCTGGAGCCAGTGAGACTATGGCATCCCCTAGCGGGGTGTGTTGTGAGGCTGAAATGGGGAGGGGAAGGAGATGTGGAGAGAGGAAGGAGATGTGGAGAGAGGAAGGTGGGGAAGTGCCTAGCTATTCAGATCTAGTCGCCAAACACTACAGCTACAGCCATTTCAGGCAATGTTTCAATTGTTTTACACCAGGGCGATACTGACAGTATCATCCCCCTGGAAAGTGCTGCAAATACACCTTATATTAATTTAAATTATTAATTATGTTGTCTTTGTTGATGCAGCATTTCGTTTTTATGCTGTAAAACTTGTTAAAATAATATTCTGCAGCTCATTTTCATTTCTTCATGGACAGTAATGAAATGCATTCAAAACTTTTAAAACCTAGCTCCTCTACACACTGCACATTGCAGTGCAGGGTGGTAATGGTTTCACTTGACTACTATTGTAGTTGGTTGGACGCTAGGCGTTAAAAGGGTAACAATTTTGTTGTGGCGGACTGCATTTAGCGGTACATATTCTCCAGGTGAAACACCACCATTCGGCATCAAAATATTGCTCAAAAATCACTTTAGCCATGTTTAGTGACCAGATCTAAATAACCAGGTATTCCAAATCTTCCTCTCTTATCTCTTTTTCCTCCTCACACCCTTCAGCCGTAAACACACCCCAATTGGGGACGCCGTAATTCCACTGGCTCCAGACAGTCGGGAAGCTTGTGCAGTATTGAATCACACAGGATTAGGTTAAATTGACTTCTCAAACAGGAAGAACGTAACTGGAAAGGAAAATGGCTAAAGCGCCATACAACTGTGACATTAACCCTTCGAATAATATGAAAATAATATCTGTAAGCTTTTTTGCCTGTCGAGGTTTGCATTCAAAAATTCTAGGTTCTTCCCATGCATTTTGAATGTTCCTTTTTATTGGTTATTTTTTAATTTTTTTTGCAAAAACAAAAATTGTTCTAAAATTTAGATACAGTAATCTTTCCGATGTGCTTATTAGAAATCAACATTTTTGTTTCTAAATATTAAAATTTTGGTATTGCAAATTTAAATTGGCTTAAAAATACTACCTCTGAAAATTCGACTTAACCTCTGGTTTGCCGATTGCGCGCCCAGGACGCGCCATAAAAAAAAAAAAAATTTTGAGATGCGATTTTAAACCTTATGTATAAAGAAAATGTATGAAGGACAAGGTCAGAATCGCTTGGGGCATTCTTGTTCTTGACGTAACAGATATAAGGAACACACCTAGCCTCTCAAATAATCATCTTTGCACATATCTATGACTTTCGAAATGACATTTCTGCCGCGATTTGAGCTGTCAAACTTTGAGCGTCGCATGTCATGAAAAGATCGATAAAACTATAAATTTGTCAAATAAACGCAAGTAATATTATTTGTAAGCATAGTTTATTGTTCAGGGAACGTGTTTCGTTAAGTATTATATACGATAGCATAAAATAAATCCGCAAAATATTACGTCAAAGTCAAAACATCGCGAAATTTTCGAGTTTCTTCCCTGGCATTTAAGAGGTTAAAGTCACAGCTATACGGCACTTTAGTCATTTTTCCTTTCCAGCGTCAATATTATTGTTTCGCTGTGTTTGACAGCCGTATATGGATAATACTCTAAAAACTGCATAATCTGTTTGTCATCATCAGTGGTGAATTATTTTTATTATTTCACACTTCTAATTCGACCATTCTACGATTCCAGAAATACGTGGCCAGCGAACAGAGAAAGACAGACCAGAAGACGGTTGACAACTCTCTGCTCTCCCTCATCAAGAAGCACCCCGACCGCAAAGTGCTGCACCAATACTTCACCGCCATGTTCGGCCTGAGATCCTCGCAGTACCCCCACAGGATGAAGTTCTAAGCTGGGCGCTGTTATATAGGTTATTTTATTACGGACGGACGGATGCGGTTATGTGATTTGTGCTTCTGAACATTAAACTTTTGAACACATCTGTTTTGTTTTATTTATATGTACAATTATTTAACCTTCGAGTGCTGCTGTCGCCCGAAAGGCACAATATAAAAAAATTCTCTGAATATATCGATCGTCCATTTTGATGATTAGTCAGACATCTTCAAATACTAAGTTTCGAGATATTGACGAAAGCAATAATATAATGCTCACCATGAATCAAATGTTATTTACAAGTTTCTGTATTTTACACATTAAATTGCTGTAAGATAACACGGGGAGGCATAACAGTCCGGTACATTAGTATGACATTTCGAAATATCCTACAAGTCACTTGGAAAATGTTTGTTTAATTCACTAAAAGTTTGTCTGCATTATAATTGGTTCGGTGGCGTTTGTGAATAATCTGAGTATTGTACCAGATAGAGGGTACGCTTTTACATATAACTTCATACTCAACTCAAATTTTGATTTTTCAGAGATGTCTGGCTAATCGACTGGACGATTGATAAGTAATTTGCTATTCTGGGGAAACTACTTTGTATTAGATTATAATTCCTCGCAGGAAAGCAATTTTTTTAAATTTTTTTTCCTGTTAAGCACTTGCATACTGCTTTCTAACAACGTATGCAGGGACACTGGAGATAAATGTAGCTTCGTTTAACGAAAAAATTAGTAACCGAGTAACCGTCTGTTACTTATACCAGGGCAGGTAAATGATGGATAACCTTCAATGCTATAACCACCACTACCTATGAAAATACTTTTAATACATCATTTTGCAGAGTTCTTTTTGTCAGAGTCCCGTGGCTTGTAACAACAATAAATAATAAGAACTATGACGTTGGAAAAACTAGCCGTTTTGTCAATATTACGTTTTTTTAACTGATGTACACCTCAAAACCAACAATTGAACAATTTGGTTTTTGGCTTTTACAGCAGTACAAACACTGTATGGGATGGTCCGATGCTCTGTAGGCTGATGCTTGCACAGCGCGGGTGTACTGTGTGCCTTAAAGTTTAAGTTTAGAACGGAATTCAATACTTCGTTTGTGTGAAAGCACTATGAAACACGTTATCTGGTATGACAGTACAATTTACAAAAACATCATTTTGCATAAAAACAGAAGGAACAATTTTGTCAACATTTTGTCATGTATGTGGTTCATTGATGCGTTGATAACTAAAACTGGAACTCGATAGATTAATCACAGTTTCTAAGTCGCTATTCCAACTGAGGAAGATGTTGCTCTAGATCAGAGGTTCCCAAACTTTTTTTTCTCGTGGACCACTTTCAAAATTTTACTGGTTTTGGTGGACCCCCTGCTGCAACATTTTTACCATATTTCCAAAACTCGACACGCGTTGTTCTGAATATTGAATATAACGCTGGAGTTGTGGTCTGTCACAACATGGGGGGGGTTTAATGTGATATGAGGCGGGGGGCGGGATGGGATATGGGCACGGGATGGGTCTCAATATGACAATTTTTCACCGAAATATTAGTGTACTATCTGCCTACTTTGACAGGTAAAGCCAAGCCAACATTTTTGTTCTTTACAATCGAAACCAGCAGGCTTATTCTCTGTCTTTTGTGGGATCGTTTTCGAGATAACAGACGTGATCTCCTGACAGATTTGTGTGATTTATTTGCTTTTTCTATGTACAACGTACAAATAATGAATGTATGAATAAATAATCATGCATTCTTGCAGGAATTCATGTTTAAAAAGATCTAAACTAAAATATGTTACAGTAAATATGTAAAAATCACACAAATCTGACAGGAGATCACGTCCATTATCTCGATAACGAACCCATAAAAGAAAGAGAATAAGCCTGCAGTTAAATTGTCGTGGACCCCCACTTACAACTTGTGGACCCCCATTTTTTTATCACGTCTACGTGGACCCCCGTCAAGTCTCCCGTGGACCCCTAGGGGTCCACCTGGACCACTTTGGGAATCACTGCTCTAGATGCTTTGACAATGTTTTCAGAAAAATATTAAATAGGTTCGTAATAGTCATGAAATTTGCCCTGAATTTTCTGCTAAAAATTTCAAGGCCAGTGCAACCATTTTCAGCTTGTAACGTCAATTCCATCATGAGCTGCCCGTAACTGTAAAAAAATAACATGAGGTTTTTACCATATATTTACAAGTGTTGAAGGGTGAAATCGGGTAGTAAAGATGGTATTACATACAGGAGGCCCTGAGGAAAATGATTTCCCTCCAGGCCTGTGTCATCTTTGCGGGAGCTGGGAGGAAGTCTTTTGAGAATAGGAAAGATTGGACTGACCCTTTAATAGGCAGGAGGAAACACAGGCCGGCAAATCGTTCCACAGCCGAGCTGTTGAACTCAAGAACTAGTTGTAGAAACGCCGGTTTTCATGTGACAAATGTTGGGTGAGCTTTTGGCGTGTTTCCCTACTATGCACCAGTGAAAGATGTTAGTTCCTTAAAGCGTCTTCCATCGTGGGAGATTCCGCTTGATTACTTGTAATACCGGTAGAACTAATGTATTATAATATCTAAATATATAATATACACGGTTTCCTACTTGTACTACGAGTTCCCAGACACGGTAAAAAGTATTTAAAAATATATTTTGGAAGTGAAAAGTGCTCACTCTGATTTTATAGGAGCATTATATTTCTTCATTCATCAGAAGGCTCAGCTAAACAAATCTTAAGAGCTGGTTCACACTCAGCTATCAAATATAAAAGATCATAGCACGCCAAATAACGCTCTCCATACAATCCCTTCAGACCGTTCACACGTAGGCGTTTTTAAGCGCAGATCAATATAGACAATACACATCTCAGACGTAACCGCTCCAGACGCGATATCCCAGAAGATAACTCCCCTTCTCCAACTAAAACAGGAGAGGGGGTCATTGTAATTACGGAGCTGCCTAGACCCGTGCATGACAGATGTCAAGTTGACAGATTTCAGTACAAAAAATATGCGTTCAGTTGCCGCTCCCTAATTCGACTGACCCCCTCTCCTACCACAGGAAGAAATATTTGATAGCCTCGTGTGAAAGGACAAAAGATAAGCGCTCGCGAATCAACAGATATCTGCTCGCAGATATATAGCTCAGTGTGAACTAAGCATTACACTGTGGAAAAATGGAAATTTGATGAATTCAATGAACACAATCTTTAAATTGATTTGTGGAAATCACATAAGTGGGTACACATTTCAATATCTTTGGTACAAGGTGTCTGAGGGTAAAGTGCACTAACTTCGGAAGGTGATTGATTCTACATGATAGTAGAAGAAAAAAGATAAGAACATTTTTTCTAAAATCCATATATTAACAGTTTGAGAATCTCCGCTCCCACCGGTTGGCGTTGTGCATCAATATAACTTTCATTACTCAGTGTTTACCCCATGTTTACCCGGTAACTGTTGAGACGCGTTGTTTTTATGCTGGTCTTGTGCATGAAACGAAAGATAATAGAAATAATATTTAGGACTTTTGTAATTAAAACACAGCAAAAATATAAAAAATAAAAACTTCCGAGTTTTTCAAGTCTTCACTGTGCATGGCTTGCAGTGAACCTGTTCAGGTAGAAAGTTTATTTGTTTTTCTGGAAAATATCTTAAGAAAAAAAAATTCTGAAAAATATTTCCCTAACCTTCGCACTTTTAATACGCCCAGATTGTTGAAATTGTACTTTATTTCAACTTAATTACTACAAGAAACAACTAATTACGTTTGGATGAAGGTAAAGGGATAAAGGTAAAAGATGCATTAAAATTCTATATTATTTATTCCATCAAAGTTCAAAATTTCCGCATAAAATGATCCCTTCATTGCCATTTTGGATATTTTTTGTATTCATTGACATTTTTTGCGTAAGTTTGGTTTCAATCTGAATGAGTGACTTAATTAGCCCAAACTGAGAACCTAATAACCTATTTTGTGCGTGTAAATTGCTAATTCTTGTAGTAATTGTTGAAACGAAGTGTAATTTTCATTTTTTGCAGAAAACGAAGTGTAATTTTCATTTTTTCCTAAAAGTGCAGTGGTTTAGTAAATAATTACCAAATCTTTTTTACTTCTATTATCGTGCAGAATCACCTCACAAAGTTAGTGCATTTAACTCTCCTTGGCACTTAACTCCCCTGTATAACAGGGTATCATAATCAATAGTTAGAAAACCCACTCCATTCAATTTAAGTAAGGATAGTTCAGTGTTGTAAACCAAAATCAGAAATCAAAAGAATTCATTTACGGATATAAATAAAAGGAGCCATATTACAGAAATCTAAAATACAAGATACTCTAATCCATTAAACGGTGATTGAAAGGATTTGGTTTCAATATGTTATGTGAAACGAAAAAGATGGGCTTATTTGTAATTCAAAGATTCTTTTGGCAAGAGCTTTATGCTGTGTGTCTTATTCTTAATGACTAGATAGGAAAACGCAGTATTTTTACCCTTCCCTCGAATTAGGGCTGTTGCATTCTTTTCCGTTCCGGGTATCATGTTGCCAAAGTCAGTCCTTGCTTTTAAATGTAGAAAGACTTCATCAGAATATTAACTAATACAAATATAACTTTAAAAAAAATTCTGCGTACTTTTTACTGACTACTGAAAATAGAGACTAATTTGGGAAAACAGTGGCAAAACATGCTGGGTTTGTTTGCATTTGATTAGGGCGAAGATAACAGCATATCTTAAATAAATAATGGTTCAAACTCGGTAGTAGTTGTAAATTATATCCTTGACTGTTTGCAGTGTCCCGCGTGTTTTTAATGCGCATTAAAATACTACCATTACAATTTTTCATTACAAAAGTTACAGATCGATAAAATCACTGCGAACCATAATCAGTGAACTAAATAACTACTTTTAGAAATAATAATATTATTCTATAATGTAGATTTTTGTCTATTGAACTCGATTTTATATTATTGGCTATGGCCTTTATCTATGACTTCATACGTCAACTGTCAAAGTCGGAAATGGCCACACTCAGGAGTCCGGTGACTCCTTCCGACGGGTATACGCGGTTTAGTGACGAAATAAACAACGCAAATAACACATATGGATCAAATCATTCAAGTAAGTACACTAAAGAATATTCCTGAAAAAAGTGGCGACCTTTCATTCCGATTCATTGAGAAAAAACCATGTTTACAACGGAAAATGTCATGTACTTATGTATGTAATCATGTATATTTTAAGCAATAATGTCACGGACATTACAACTTCATGGGGTATGAATTAATGATGGGATGTATGAACTTCCGGACATAATTGTTCGAGTTACAATTATAGAATCAGTCGGCAAATTCTGTATTGAATTTACAATTTAATGATACCAATTGCGCAAATTGGATTTATTTTTTCATCTAACATGACTTTTCGCGATTTTATACCTATTTTGAGTTATGAATTGCATTGCAATTTATGTTATAAGACTAGAGAGTGGGATGAATATGTTTTTAAATTCACATTTAGGGGTGATGTCACCCTTATTTATTCAGAATGACTTCATACTTAAAAATAATCCTGTTTTTATTTTATTTAATTACACATCAGCAAACATTGAGTTCGCATTAGCAAACACTCGTTTTTATGTAACAAAATATCTGAAAGCATTGTTGTTACAGAAAAACATTTGATTAAAAATTGGTAAATGGCTAAGTAATAAAAAATTGGTACATTTATAATAATATTATTAATTTATTTATGGTACAAATACCTTCAAACAAACACAATTTTTTTTTTTACATAATAATGATTAAAAAACAAAGTGTCAGCAAATGATTTATTAACTAAAATTTACAATAATGCGGCGCTGTCAATGAGAAAAATGAGTCAGATTTCAATCTTCGTTAGACAGCTTTATTAATATTAGATTTTTTATTAGATAGTTGTATTAATATAATTAAAAATGACAACATTCTCGTGAAAAATTCTGCTTTTTTATCTCTGGATAGAATTGGTAGTATTTTATAATTTAGTATCTAATCGAACATTTATTGTTTACTAGCAAATTCCCAGCATGTGTTGCAATGCCGCTTATATAAAGAAATTGTTTCTCTCTGCGTGTCCTTCCCCATTCGTCCCCATTCCCCTTCTGCCTCCCCGTACCCTCCCTCATCCAATTCCGTGTTTTCCTTCCATTTTCCCTGCCCGCGTTTCCCCTCCATTATCCCCGCCTTCCACCCTCCCCTCGTCCACTTTTCCCTCCCCCATACACCTTCACCTTCCCTCCTCCCTCCCCTCCTTTGTTCCGCTTGCCACTCTCGGATTCCCGTTTCTCTCCCTTCTTCCCTCCCTCCCGCTAAACTGAAATACATTTTTCAAACAACTCGCACACCACCTATTGCAAAATTTTAATAAAAATTTCATAACGGCAGAGCTCACCAGTATATATAAAAACCTTCATAGGCGTGCGCACAACAACTCACCATAGTTTCATCGCAACAGGATGAATAGTATAGGAAATAATTTCATAATGCAAGAGCTCATTTTTTAATTTATATTTATTTTTTTAATCTGAATATCAGGTGCTCCCGTCTGGAGCCAGTGAAACTATGGCGTCCCCATATGTAGGGTATGTTGTAAGGCTGAAAGTAGTGGGGAAGGGAAGGAAATGGGGAAGGGGAAAGTATCTGGCTGTTCAGATCTGGTCACCAAACACAGCTAAAGCCATTTC
This sequence comes from Glyphotaelius pellucidus, assembly GCA_936435175.1. Lineage (NCBI taxonomy): Eukaryota > Metazoa > Arthropoda > Insecta > Trichoptera > Limnephilidae > Glyphotaelius > Glyphotaelius pellucidus. Next base: position 4,964,613 of record OW386556.1, read on the forward strand.
AAGCAACGTTTCAATGCTGAATAGTGGTCTTGCACCCGGGCGATACTGAGAGTATCTTCCAATCTGGAACGTGCCGTAAACACACTTTATATTATTTTAAATGAATTAATTGTGAATACAAATTAATTAAATGAAATTTATTTGCTCACGCCGGATGATCCTGCGATCCTGTGACCTTCGAATAGCATGTCAAGAGCCTTACCCCTCAACCACGGAGGCTGTTGAATATTATACATAGAAACCATCATGGGTATGCGCACATCAAATCACCAAAGTTTTATCGAAATCGGATGAATGATTTAGGAGCGCATAAGGGTCAAAAAAGAAACATTCATTTTTTATATGTTAAGAAAATATTTTTTTTACTAATTTACTCTCCATTGTGCCATTCCTGTGAAATAATGCATAAAGCACACATAGGTGATATTACCATATATAAAAAATATCTTCAAACAATAGATACTTTACTTTTAATTTATTTAGCTATGACTTATAAATTGAAACAATGCATTGTAAAGTAAACAAAGACTTAAATATTGTTGTGCTGTGAAAATGCATAGAATATAATAAAATTATAAGGTTCTAACAGGTTTTACGATTAGTTCTGTGAACAGTTAAGTATACCCTGTGTTTTAATTTTCTCTTATATCTGTTGAATGTCGGGCGTAATTTGAAAAACCGCGCTGATTTTACCTTGTTGCTTTCTGGTCAAATAACCATATAAAAACAAAGGAATTGCTTTTTTTGCAATTGTTTTCTGTTTACCAGATAATACATATAACTTATTATTAATGTATATTACATGGATAATATTTTAAGAGGTTTTTCCAGAATAGCTAACTAAATAAAAAACTAAAAAAAACTAAACTAAACGAATAGCTAGCTAACTAAAAAAGAAAAGATTAAAAATCTCTCATTTTTGTAAAAATTTTCAAAAAATATAATCACACAAATATAAACTGATTTTATTATTTCTACACAAATCTGAATACATACCCAACATGAAAAAATACAATTCAAAAGAGTTTGCAAATAAATAAAGACCTTTATACGCATTTGAAAATGTAAAACTTCGATTTTCCACCTTTGACAGTTGCAAAAAATTACCCGCCGAGTCATAGAGAATTCAATAAAAAATATTTTAGAGTAGCTAGATTAATGAAACCATTGGTTATATCAAGAATGATATTGGCGCAAGCGATTCTGAGCTTGTCCTTCATACAGTTTCTTTATACATAAGTATTAAAATCGCATTTAAAAAAAAAAGCAAAATAAATTGGCCTTCGGCAAATGACGGGTTAATAAATCAAAACCAAAATTTCCTCTGAAATCATATCATTTGTAAGTAGGTACTTAAATACATATCTTCTTAATTATAAGCCACATATATTTTAAGTAACAATTTTTATTTCAAATAAGGAATTACACAATTTGTCCAAAGAAACACTTTCTCAATGACAATTCTTTCTTCAAACTTTCTTTAGGCAGGTAGGTACCATAATATTGAAAAAAATGCGAACAAGAAAGTCGAAACAACGATTTTACATTTGAAAAAATAATCTTTTCTGAATAATTACAAAGGCCACCATCTTGAAACGAAAATGGAATGTACTAACAAATTCACACAGATGAAATGCAAAACGGTTGAATTAAAACAGGACTTTACTAAGTTCTTTCAATAAACATTATTAAAAATTGTCTATTTAAAACCTCTTTTCTCTTTGATCTTCTGCATATTTAACCCAGACCTTTCGGATGCCATTACACGCTCATATTTATAAAAAAAACATAAAAGCATTGAAAGTGGATATTTTTTTACATCTATGCATATTTAATCTTTGCTTAGATTTAACCAGAGAAAACTGGACCATATCGTTTAATAAAATTAATGTTTCATGTTCTAGTTTGTGAATTTGAATAAAATCTTTTACATAAAAATCAGTATTTGTTTGATTGTTTGTTCGTATTTGATGCGCTGCCATACCGTTCATCCGATTGCAATGAAACTTTGGTGATATGTTGTGCGCGAAGGTTATAGGCTATGTATAATGGTAAACACTGGTGTTATGAAATTTGTACAAATGAAATTGTGTGTATTTCATATATTTTACAGTCAGGGAGGAAAGACAGGAGGGGGAGGGGAACGGGGGAGGTGAGATTCGCGGGAGGGGCGACGAGGGAGAGAATGGAAGGCGGGGAAGGTGGAAGGGGAACGGAGGGGAAGGGGACTCGGGAGGTAAAGGACATATAGGGAGAATCAATTTATTTATTTAAATGGCATTCCCTGATGTAGTATCTCTTCTTCAAGAGAATGCATTTTAACATTCATGTAAACGTCAAATGTCAAGTGTTCAGAGCGTGCGCGTAGACAGGTCCTTACCACAGACCACTAGCCAAATTGTGTGTGACTGCGCGAACTTCGCCCCATTCTTTCAACCATGTTTCAACAAATGGAGGAGACGGAAAACAAAAAATGTTGATAGTAACGTCAAAGCATTTGTTTAAGTTAACGGTCGGAAGAGACCCCCCTTAAAAAAACATAACAACCTTCAACAGATGTCATTAGTATGGATTTTTAAATGTAGTTTTTAGATATCTCAACAGATGCCTGATAAGTAGTACCTTAGAAGAGGGTCGTGCATCGTCGTTCGTATCTAAAGCACGAAAGGTTATAAAATAGCCGATGGTTTATGATAAACCGCTGGTCTTCCACAGTGTTTTGGATACTCAGCTCCAGAATAACTTAAAGCCTCCAATAGTACGGACGTCTGGTCCAGTTAAATATTAATTGTAAACCTCACGAAAACTTAAATAAAGCAATTGTTAATCTTGACGAACCTCGATCTTAAATAAAGAACATCGAAATGATTGTCTCTTCACTGTGATTAAGAAAAGAGAACCTGGCTTCGATTCCCAGTTGCTACCGTTACCTTATTATTTTTCTGTGTCTTGTTCTATTTCATGTTTTGTTTAGATTTATTAGTATTATCTTCTTTCTCAATGATTTATTTCAATATTGTTTACTCCATTGCTTAGTTATTACTGAAAATTCTAGATTCTAATAAGAAAGGATTTTACCTTACACTTTGTTGACTTTTATTTCAAACTGTGTTAAAACAGAATTGACTGTACATTACAAATGTTATTAAATACGTAATACATCCTCGATATAAGTAATGATATTTACTGTCAAATCAATTAGCAAATTCTTTTAATTTTGCATGTTTGTGTGGGAAATAACCAGTAAGAACGAGATATATTTTTAATTACGATTAAGAATAAAAGTTTTGCAATTTGGAGATTTTTAAAGATCTATATTAATATTTTACATTGTAGCTAAATTGAAGTTATTTTATTATAAATAATTTTTAATATGATGATAACATCTTATGCTAAAAAGTCGTCATTGCATTAGCCACGAAAAATATGTACACATAATTATTTTAACCACTCTGACCGCTAAGCGTGTTTACACGACAATATAACAACAGCAGTCTAGTACATAAGCGTGTTTTCACGTTAACACATGTGAATCAAGCTTCACATCTCTATTCAAAGTTGACCATAAAAGACTTATTTTGTAGAAACAGTTTTCACCTGCCAAATCGCCTACTCGCCGATAGACATTGTTAGTTTTTTATTAAATAATCTTGTATGAAATGATAAAAAATTCAGATGACAAAATAGTTTATTATACATTTATGCAATACGATAAGTGATTTTTTTACATAATCCGTGATTTTAGTACCGTTTTCACGTAAAAACATCACGCAAGTCATTTTTACATTTTTTATGTTTGCATTCTAAATTTTAATATTTACAAATGTTAATATTTATTTGTAATAATACAATTTGAAAGCTTATTTTATAACCTTTCCTAAACAGGTTTTAGTATTCGGCTACGTTCAGAAATATTTCATTTATTGCGAAGCGGAAATAACACAAAGTTTTTTATAAATTTCACAGTTCGTTTAAGCAAAAAACTTGCATAATCGCAAAATACCTGAATGGTTAAATGTTCTAAAATTGCTTCAAAGCTTTTATTTGTACGGTTATTCGACTTTAAAAGTAGAAAATATTGTTTTTTTTTGAGGTAGCCAAGTCTTTTAAACAGTGAGCTCTGGCATCTTGAAATTAGCACAAATTTTTGTGTCAGGAATTTTTTGCTCAACCCAACTATTTTCATCACGCCACATCATTTCCGTCATGAGCTATGGAGCTTTGAAATATCCATTTACCTGACAAAAAAAAAGATTATTTTATGAAACTGGCTAGTAAAATGAATGCACAGATTTAAAAACTTATCTGTGTATTCGGAACCAAGAGTGGTAGGTACTCTCAGTATCTCCCTGGTGGAAGACCACCTTTCGGAATTGAAGCGTTGCTTGAAATGAAGCAGATGGTCACCACCGAATGGTTTGGCCCTTTCCAGCCTTCCCCTTTCCGATCTCCTTCCCCTACTCCCACTACTTCCCCTACTCACACCATACTCCAATCGGAAATGCCATAGTCCCACTGGCTCCAAACAGTTAGGAGCCAGTATCTTGTGTGGTATTCTTATAAAAAAAACTAAATAATGTACACTGAGCACTCAACAGCCTACGTAAGTTTTACAGGTAATCATTTAAGAGATTCTTGCTTATATAATGGTGTATTGGATAGATAAAAAAACAATGTTTATTTTTAATGCTAGAAATTTAGATGCAAATCCAAACTACTAAAATTACATCTGAACCAAGAATAAACACGTTGACTACAATTCTAATAGTATTTTCAAAAGTGTAATTAACATTCTTTGGCATGTGTTAATTACCTCTAATATTTTACGATGTATTGTAAGTTCCTTCTAGCAAATGTATTTGAGTTTGTGAATAGAATTGAGTATGTAGTGTGATTACAATAATTTGTCACACTGAGCATCTAAAGAACTTCTGTATTTCCCTTTTATTTATTAAGTTTCCTGCACCGTTTTTCTTGTGCATTAAGTAGTTGCTGTTCACTCCAAGTTATAAATAAAATAACTGACGAATAGCTACTGTCGGGTCTACTGCCCACGAGTAAAATAAGTGGAGAATGTGTTACAGCTTTTGCTGACAATTTTAATAAACATATTTAATATTTGACAATAATCTGAACAAGCAGAAAACTGTATGTTTGTTTGAAGAACTATAGATGATAGCACTGGCTTCATGAAATTTGCACAGCCTTTTCTGTTTAGGATTGCTTAAGTCGGCAAAACTATTTTGAGTTTTATTTTTTGAAAAAACGAAATTGGTCTCCTCTTTGTGCGGTGCTTTGTAGCCTATCGGTCTCCTCTTTACGCGGTGCTTCGTGGCCTCCCCACTCTGATCTTATGATCTTGATGATTTTCCACAAGAACAAGCCAATATAACAATTATATCATTTTTAACAGATTCACAACAATTTATGATTTAAAATAATTTAATTTTAGAATGCTTATAATTTTTCACTAGGTACCCTCTATGTGTAATAATTTTTTTTTATCAATGTGATTTTTTTAAAGTAATAATTCAAACCCAAAAAATATTTTAATCCAAAAAAGTCACATTAAATTGAAACTCCGCCATGAATTTACAGTGTCAAAATTAGAAATATTAAAAAAAAAAACATGTTTTATGCTCACTTATACCCATCGTTTTACTGCTTCATTCTCTACAATTCTTTAATCAAAACTACAATGCTAATATGTAATGAATTAATGTTTATCTATTAATAATAATAATTAACTGTCTTCCTTCCTATCTGTGTATTTATTTACTATTTAATAAACCCAGAGCCAAGTTCATTTACTATTTGATTAAGCGCAGGGGAATGAAATAAGATCATAAATTATGTTGTTTATTCCTATGTAATTTATAAAAAAAAACATTTTTAATATGTGTACATATTTTTTCTTTACTTTTTATTTGTGTGAAAAATAGCCTTTTTGAAGTGAAAACTTCTTTAGCACATTTGTGATTTAAAACTCGATGAAACAAAAAAAAAATAGTGACACTAAAAAAAGAGACAAGCACATCATCTTTAAGATTTAGACTGCAAGAGAATTAGATAGTATAATCGGTCTCTTCTTTGTGCGGTGCTTCGTAGCCTCCCCACTCTTGTTTACTTTAGTTTACTGAGGTTTCACTTCTACTGCACGTGAGTAGTAGAGAAGTGTGTGACAAGGGGTATGGGGGATCATTAATTCTGTGACGTCACATGTAAACCTACTGTTTTGATTATTTTTAGATGTAAAATTGCAAAATATGTGATGTCACACTAGGGGGGAGGGGGTCTCACAAATGTGACTATGTGTGACAGGGACGAGGGGGGGGGGGGGTTGTATCTAAAATATTTTTAAATGATTAAATTTTCAAACCAAAAACACATGATTTTGCATTGATTCGTAGTGCTCCACTTTTAATAATTCAGGTACGCTTCATACATCATACATATGTCTGGTAATGTTATATTATCATAAAAACAAGCTTATGGGTCCGAGTGGTTAATATATCTCAAGGGTAATAAATTATTTCCGTTTTAAAGTTTGATCTATTTTACAACTCAATTTTATCAGATTCAAGTTATTTATTATAAAGGCAATTGAAAGATATAACTGATAAGATAAAGATAGAATTCAGTTCAACTTTGTAATATGATAACCCACCTAGAAGTAACCTCAATGATGCAAGTCTTGTGGTTTATCTTTAATGCAGGGCTTCATTATTTATGTTAATTTAATGAATAATTAAAAAAAAACTGTAAATCCCAAGGTTAGGGTTTATTGCAGAAATTCATTTAGTAACATTGTCGTCAAACGGCCGATAAGCGCCTTTTTACTTTTTTGATGTTGATTCCTAAGTCCGTTTCAGCATTTAACCTCTCCGCTAGTGAATTTTGGCGAACATATTGTATTTATTGAAACATTATTTAGGCCTAAATAATTCAGTTTAAAAAATAGAGCATCTCTATTAGTTTATCTATATTATTTAAAATATTCAAAAACTTTAAACTGTACAAAAACAATCGTAATGCCTCTCGCAACACTCCAATTCTGAGTTCCAAAATGGCAGACATCGAACAGCTGTTCGGCTGAACCCTGCACATAGAGTTCGGAGGGGGACGTGCCTCGCGCCACTCAGGGCGGCCTGAGTGGCGCGAGGCACTAGTAGAAGAGTAACGACTGAAAATAAGATACCGGTTTACAGCGCAGTTCGCTGTGAGACTTTTCTGCGCGGCGGCCTGAAGTGGCGCGGGGCACGTCCCTCTCCGAACTCTACTGTGGGAGAGACTATTTGCCTACATATAATATTAAGAATGCAGATCGTGGAACACTAATAAACTGTTTATCAGGTGCGGTCACAGATGTATTATTGCATTTGGTACAATACAATAACAGCAGTGATGAGATGTTGACATTTTACCTAATGTTTTTCTATAAAAAGCAGTTAATCTTGAATAAAAAACGCCTTGACTTCTGACACCTAAAGTCATTCCTCCAATGGTTTTCCATACAAAATAACAACACCTGTTGAAAATAACTAAAACTTTTGGAGATGTCACACGATTCGTCACACGATTCACACTAGATACGGTGGTTTTTGAAAAATTAAAACTTTGATAATTATTTTAACTATTAAAACTAACTATGAAAATAAAAATAAATATGCAGTTATTTAAGTTAGAAGGTCATTATTCATTAAACAAAAATTGGACTGGAGTTCCTTATTTGCAAATTTTTTCATCTTTTATTTGGTGACCAGATCTGAATAACCAGGTATTTCCCATCCTTCCTCTAACTCATCTACGTCCTTTCCCAACTCCCTTCTGTAGTCCCACTGGCTCCGGACACTTGGGACACTTTTGGTAAAACATTTCAAGTGACAGCCCTGATTCTATTAGCTTGTGGTTGTGAATCATTTGCAGTAAATTATATTTGTATTTATTATTGACAGATGCCAACTATCTTACGCTGTGTTCTACACTTTGGTCTTGCATGTACTAGTATGTAGTGACCGCTACAGTAATTAGCGCGCTTTAAAATGGATACAGTGTACACGCCTCTATTGAAAAGAAATCGTAAAAAGAAAAGTATGTACACTCATTTTATTGTTATCAAAAGATCTACCAACCAACTTCCACAATTATCAAAGATCTATGGACAACTTATGATTTCTGAAAAGCATTTGATTAATAATAATTGTTTCCTGGTTCAATGCATAACATCACTTTTACCATTTCTGCTCTGATTATGGTCTAAGAATTAATTATGCTAAATTCATAATATTCAATCGACCGTGACAGCGTAATGTAACATTGTATGTTTTATATCTTATAGACCATTGTGTATCTATACTGGTCTTTCTGACAATACGTCATGTCTTTTTAGTGATGTATTGTTGAAACTGACATTATTTATGAAACAGATATAACCACTTGAGCTTTGGCTAACCAAATTTAGGTGGGTGATTTAAAAAAATTAAAATGAATTTGTTCATTTTTGTAATGACTAATATAGGTCTCATAGAAATCATCATCACGTCGTTACTATCACGATTAGAAACATGATATAAACGGTGTTAGAAAGAGAAAACACCACACTTTATATTCAATCTAAATGTTAACCACAAAATAATTAAAATGTATACCTTTAAGAAAACAAAGTTTCAGATCGCAATTTGAAAAAAAAATTAAGAAACTTTGTGAATTTGTTTGCATTAAAAATTTTTATATTTCAAAAATTATATGTCTACTTAGAATTATAACATTTGAAAGCGTATTTCATTACCTTTCAAAAACAGTTTTTAGTTTTCGGATATGTTTACAAATATTCCATTTATTTGGATTTTATTGCAAAGCAAAAATATTTAACCTTCCGACAAAATAGGCCCGAGGCCTGAGGGGTTAAGATAAACGGTGAAATCTAAGTGGATTCATTAGCTTTAAATCGCAGTAAGCAGTTCATATGTTTCCATATCAATAGTTGGAGGTATGATATTTATTAAATTGAATGGCCGAAAACCTAACTCCAGAAAATCATCATCTTTCAAGTGGTTAAGAATCTTTTACCAATACGAATGAATTGATCTTTAATCTTAAATTATATTCGGTTAGGTAATGTTTTGTTATATTATGCGTATTACATCATAAATTAACAAAATAAAATAAAACTTGCAAATTTGCGCAAGGATTTGAACCAACTAGATTCGGTTCCGTGCCAACTGAGAATAAAGTCAACTCAACGCCTCCTCGAAAAGTCAATAAAAGCTGTGAAAAAATAATTTTTATTTAGCCGATAACCCTAACCTAACCTATTTAACCAATTTTTTATATATATTTTTTCATCACTCCAAATGACTTATCTGAGATGGTTCTGAGCTGGTTTCATTCCGAGTTGTCCGGTCACCCTAGATTCATGGCTGAGCTTCGTAACCACTCAACTATAGAGTCCACGCTATCTGGGTGAAAGGATTGGGAGGGCATACTGGAGTACTTGGCGATTCGGATCTGATCACTAAATCAGTAATTTGAAGCAATATTTTGATTTTGAATGCTAATAAACTTTCACTAAATGTACCGGTTAAATTGCAGATACTCGAGCGGGGATGAACGGGGACGGGGTGCCAGAGGCGGTGCGGAGCGCCGTGCTGGACCTCGGCAGCCGCTCCTCGCTCAACCGCTCCAACCGGGAGCACCTCACTGAGGATGACCACTGGGAGATGAACTACCACGAGGCGGCCATCTATTTAGAGGTACCTGAACTAGTCTTATTTTTGGGTCAGTTCCTCATTTCTGAAAATCATGACCCTCACTCCAATTGACCCGATGAACAGGCTCCTATGTTCTTCGCAGTCCTGCTCGCGGTACAATCATATCCATGATGTACAATGTAGTATTCATCGCAACTTTTAAATACGAAAATGCTCCTGGGTCCTTTATTTATTTTGTTCATACGTACATTCTTTGAATGCCTATCTTTGTTATAAAGGAACAACGTTTATGCCTAGTTCACATAAAGACAGGACAATATTGTATTTTCCCAACTCCGGACCCATTGTCCTAGTGTGAACAGAAGTTTGGAGGAAAGGACAGGTACTAGAGATAGACGGGCCGACCATCTCCGCAGGACAATGTCTTACCCCCATCGCCGCACCCGGCAGCATTGTCCGTGTGTAAACGCGAACAGTAGAAAGTAGGCCAGTCGCTGCATGGGTACGTATCTCCGCTCTCGACATTCCACGTACTTCGGCTTAAAAATGTCGCGCAAATGGAATGCAGAAGAAATTAATAACCATATATGCCAAATTGATCCGTATTTTAGGGACAAGCAGCGCAGGGAAAACGTGGTGGAGGCAATTGTTTCTGCTATGCAAATTTGGGTTTACTGGATTTTCAGATTGAATTTTTGGCAAAACGAGGCTTTGCCAAAAATTTGCTTGGTAGCAATTCAAAGTGTTCTGATAATCTTCTCTTACGCATTTTATACTCCTGGATCCTTCAATTCCTAATTCTTTAAGGATCACTCCAAACAATCCCAGTGAAGATCTGCACGCCATCTAATTCCTACTCCACAGTTTTTTTCTTTTTATTATTTAGTTAGTTCTCCAACAATTCAATACATCTTATTGTGAATCCATTTTTGCGGCGTTTGAACTGTAGGTCGAATTGTTGTATTATCCCGTTTTCCTGGGCAGTTGAGGCTGTGTCTTCTGTATTGTCCTTGTGTTAAATTAGAAATTTACTGGAAATATAAGAATATTTAATTAAATGAAGACATTATGAGCGAAACTCAATCGAAAATCTGGAAACAGAAAAATCAGAAAAAGATATTGGCACCTCTGGGACTCGAACCCAGGACCTCCCTACTTTCCGGGTTGGGTAGGGAGGTCCTGGGTTCGAGTCCCAGAGGTGCCAATATCTTTTTCTGATTTTTCTGTTTCCAGATTTTCGATTGAGTTTCGCTCATAATGTCTTCATTTAATTAAATATTACAGTTTGAGGTTTTACTCATAAAGTTAAAATAATAAATAATAATAAGAATATTTGTTATTTGCCACATTTTCTATTAATTTTGTCAGGCAGTAACGGATCTAGATGTATTGTAATTTCGTTGAGTGCCAAGACAAGTTGTATGGCAGTTCATTCTCTCTGCCTATACATGCAGGCAAACAGTTGAAGGTTAGTTAGTTAGTTATCTATACTAATATTATAAATGCGAAAGTGAGTGTGTTTGTTTGTTACTCTTTCACACCTAAACCACTTAACCGATTTTAAAAATTCTTTCACCAATAGAAAGCTACATTATCAGCGAGTAACATAGGCTGTATATAATGGTAAGCTCTGGCATTATGAAATTTGTAAAAATGAAAATGTGTGTATTTTGTACATTTTAGCGGCAGGGAGAAAAGGCAGGGGGAAGGTGGAGTTCACAGAGAGGGAAAAGACGAGGGATGGGGAAGGCGGGGAAGTTGGTAGACGCATGGGAAAGGATATGCAGAGAGAATCAGTTTATTTCTTTGAATGGCATTGCAACGCATGCCGGGGACCAGCTATAAGTGATAATTGATAAGTGCAAGCGCTAAAGTAATTTCCCCCTAATACCGTGCCAGCGAAGCCGCGGGTAAAAGCTAGTAATCTATAATACAGTACATATATATTATGTATAAAAATATAATTTACCTGCATATTCCACGCCCAGGAGTTTTTGATAAAGTCGTTATGAACTCTTGACTGATATCTATATTGATATCTCCATCTGAAATCAATATAGATTTATCAATTAATTGCTTGATTATGAAACCTATTGATTGTTAACTGTTAGATTTTTACTGATTCATTTTGCCATCAAGATATAACATATTATTTGATTTGAGATTTTAAAAGCTATAAGTATTATTGTGATGTATTTTTGGGTATTATGTTGTATTGCGCTATTTCCTTCTTTAGCCAACATTTTGGACAGCGTTACATATAACATATTTTTATAACATACGTTATATGTAACATATTTTTGATTCTTATTGCATATATCAATCATCCAGTTGATTAGTCAGACATCTCTGAAAAATTGAAATTTGAGTTGAGTTTGCAGTTTTATGTAAAAGTGTACCTCTATCTAGTACAATTCTCAGATTACTCGTAAACACCACAAAATCAATTATAAGGCAGAAAAACTTGTAGTGAATTAAATAAAATGTTGATGTTTCTGGGTAACTAGTAAGATATTTCATACTAATGTACCGGACTGTTATGCCTCTCGATGTTATTTTACGCTGCATTTAAAATGTAAAACACAGACACATATAAATAATATTTGAATTATTATTTTTTTTTTTTTACATTAGCTCCACACAGGAGGCCCTGAGGAAAATAATTCCCCTCAGGACCTATGTCATCTTTGGGGATGCTGTGTGAAGGGTCTTTTTAGGAAAGGAAGGAAAAGGAGAGGAAATTCCGAGAAGGAAAAGAGTATTAGGGATGGGTAGGAATCTGGGGATCATTGTGTCCAGGAGTGACATACGCACTCATCATCCCTCCTATTGCGGTGCAAGTGGAGGGATGGTGTTTCAAAAGTACGGCTTGAAAAGTCGATTTCCTCAACCACTCTCTCCCGATTCGGCCTGCCATACAGCTGGTGGGCAGACGCATCCGCCACCAAGACCTGTACAAATCTCACCCCATGAGCCCGGGCACCCCTGCTAAGGTTGAGGGAGACCTAACCTAGACATCTTCAGTTCGACCCATCCCCTTGGGCCGCGGTGGGAGGGATGGATTCATATGTCCATCACTCCTGGACACATTGACCTCCAGATTCCTACCCACCCTTCATACCCAGAACTTCATCTCCTTCCTTTCCCTACACACAGCATCCCCAAAGATGACATGACACACAAAAGGCCCTGAGGAAAATAATTTCCCCAGGGAATTTTGTGTGTAGCTAATGTAGAAAAAAAGAACACATGCAAAAGAATAATAAAAGCTAACATTAATATTTATTTTTTGGGTATGTTGTTATAGCCTTCTTGTAATTTTTTTAGGGAATTTTTTTTCCTCAGTGTCTCTTGCATGGAGCTAATGTAAGAGAAGGAAACCGAACAAGATTTTAATTATCTTAACGGATTATTACAATCCAATTATGATTATTTTAATTTAATTATTTAACTTTCTTTAAATAATTAAATTGAAATTTAATTTAACCATAAGTATATTTGTAGTACATTTCAGAGTAGTAGATATTCTCAGTATCAGGAAGAGCCAGGGTAGCTATTCCCGAGCAACGATCAATCGTTAATCGCCAGGCACCAGCGGCGAGCGAAAAATTCCTCGTCGTCGCGACCAACTTTTTCGAATGTTTCATATTTACGTATTCTTGAACGGCGAGCGGTCGCAAGGATGATTATATTGGTAGCCCTGTAAATGTTGTCTATGTTCCTGATGTTTTTGAGATTTCTATGGTGTAACTTTGAAACGTCAAACAGTGAAACGGTAAGTTTGTTGGGTCGGTTGATAATTTTCGAAATGGCCATATAACTAATAATCAAAAGCAACTGCTCATAGAACTAGTTAGTTCTGATCAACAATAATGAGCGGAAAATTAGCCATTGTAATATGTAACCTTAAAACGACTTTATAACAATATTCGATGTCTTGCTGGTGCAAAAGTTCGCGCGGGAAAACGATAATACTAGATGTTGACGGCCAATTGCATAGACACGCAAATAAACAACCACTCGCTTCTCCGTTTCTACTGGTCTACCCCACTTGTTGTTGTGACGAATGACTTTTGGCGTTTGGCGTCTAAAAATGTTCCGTCGACTGGCTCAAGAATAACCACGCCGACCAATGTATGTACTTTCGACGGCGATTGCGAGCGACGAGGGCTTGGAGAATAGCTACCCAGGTACTTCCTAACCTTCCTCTACCCCCATCTCTTTCCCCTCTCTCATCAATTACCTTTGTCCTCACAACATCCCATTAAAAGATAGATTTCTTCAACACTATCAATATTTAACTTGTTTTACAGCAAATCTAATGTAAACACACAGCACAAATTGAAATAAGTCAATAATATAATTATTTGAATGAAGTCTGCAAGAACTGTAAACAATGCATAAATAATCTAACTTGTTATCATGTAAAACTTTCATATTATTTATCAAACAGTATGGCCGATATTTCTATTATAAACATTGAACTTGAATTATTGTATATTATCTCTAATAAATAAAACAATATTGATGCGAATTTATCTTCCTATATGAACATTCACCAGATTTTATGCATTCGTAACACATTTTCATTTCGGCCCCTGGGTCAGAAAAACGTATCTCATTTTTCTCTACTTTACAGGAGAGCAAAAAACATAGTTCTTAATCAATCAATGTTGTCTACTATCAAACAAATGAAACATATTAATATTTCGTTCTCATTTAGTTAAAGGATGGTATTTTGTGCTTCTGAACCATCTTTTAAATATAAAATAGTTATTCATTTTCATACATTTTTTTCGATTTTAGTTCAGCTCTATCTCAGTTACTTTTCTTTGATCCTAACCAAAATAAAAATTGCAATCACTGAACTCGAGTTACGAAAAACGTGCATCTTTTTTTTTTTTTTTTTTTTTTTTTTTTTTTTTTTTTTTTTTTTTTTTTTTTTTTTTTTTTTTTTTTTTTCAAGAGCGGAGACGGTTTACATAAACGAAGTTCCCGTGAGCACTTAGGCCGTAGGCCCATTGTGCTATCTCCCATTTTACCTCATTCCTTTGACAGTAATCCAGTCCCTTTTACAAAGTTCACCAGGATTGTCATTGGAAATGAAGCTATATTGAAGGCCCCACGAGGGAAGAGGGCTTCATCTCTCCTCTCCACTCCTTAGTTCCCTGAAGGCTCCACGATGGAGAGTCCACCTCCCCTTGGTTCCCTAAAGGCCCCACAAGAGAAGAGCCCACTCCACCTTGGCTCCCCGAGGGCCCCAGGAGGGAAGAGGATTTATCTCTCCTCTTCACTCTTCCTTGGTTCCCTAAAGGCCCCATAAGAAAGAGTTCACGGAGATGGCCTCATTTCTCCTCTTCACTCCTACATGGTTCCCTGAAGGCCCCACATGGGAAGAGGACATCATCTCTCCACTTCACTTCCCCTTGGTCCCACAAGGGAAGGGTTCATGGAGGTGGCCTCAGCTCTCCTCTCCACGGCTCCTTCTCTTGGTTCCTCCTAAGGGCCCCAGGAAGAAAGTCCACAGAGGTGGCCTCAGCACTCCTAGGTTCCCAAAAGGCCCCTAGTTTTGGAATGGTCCAATTTTTTTGTCCCACGAGTGACCAGGGAAATAGAAGGTCCACTCCAGCAGAGCCCCGAATGTTGGAGTAAGGTCTAAATACTCCGAGATGCGACCTTGTTTCTCGGAGGCATCGTTCTTGACACTGTTCCCCAGGACATTCAGGCATCGTTCTTGACACTGTTCCCCAGGACATTCAGCCTGAGCACGGTAGCTCACACCTTGGCTTGGGATGGCTATTGCAGGTTTGTGTTTCCACTCCCTGAGCGATGGGTTCGCCACACTCTCTACGCTAAAAAACGTGCATCGGTATTTGACTTTTTTTTTACATCCGAATATTAGTATAGATGATGAATAGGAATAAGGATAGTGGTGGAATAGTAATAAAAATATATCAAGTCTAGAAATATTTATTGACAAACTTTTTTAAAACAGAAAAACAAAGAAAATATATAGGTAACTATTTACCAACCGATACCATTTTCAAAAGAAAGCTTAATATGCTACATAATATTGTAACTTGCTTAAAAAACTGGAATCTTGTACCCACATTATGAATATTGATGTAGGTACCTGCCTTCTTATAAATACGTAACTCATACCAAAAAATAAAACCGCTTATTAGGCAAATATTATAAATAATATTAAACATTAATTTTATAATTATTCATCAACAAATTGTTCAATGATGTCTTCCTCAACTTGATTATCAGTATCAAAAGTTTGAAAAATGTGTGATATTGAGAGAGAATCATTTGCTTATTATAATAGATATTAGTAAAGAATTATTATTATTACATCTGAAAATCAACCAATATTAATATTTAATTAAATGAAGACATTATGAGCGAAACTCAATCGAAAATCTGGAAACAGAAAAATCAGAAAAAGATATTGGCACCTCTGGGACTCGAACCCAGGACCTCCCTACTTTCCGGGTTGGGCGCTCTTATCCACTGAGCTAAGGTGTCGATATCCAATTCGGTCACTTTTAACTGTACCATACTTCGACTAAGAACCACCCATATTATCTTCATTTTTCTTAACGCATATTTTTATTGGCTGCCATCTTTATGAATGGGGAGGTCCTGGGTTCGAGTAAAAGGGAGGTCCTGGGTTCGAGTCCCAGAGGTGCCAATATCTTTTTCTGATTTTTCTGTTTCCAGATTTTCGATTGAGTTTCGCTCATAATGTCTTCATTTAATTAAATATTACAGTTTGAGGTTTTACTCATAAAGTTAAAATAATAAATAATAATATTAATTTTACTTTTTTCGATATTTATGACACTTGAAGAATCTTCCTTGTTATTTAACATTGCCGCGACCATCATTCGTTGAATCCGTGTTTTGTATGTTTTATTTTCCATGTTTGGTTTATATTATGTCAATACATAGGTAAAATTTTAGGCTTAACTTAACCCTTTTTGGCTTAACTTAATTTAATTTTATATGTATGTATCTATATTTAATGTAAAAGCTGTTTGTCTCTTACAAATAAATAAATTTAAAAAAAAATAACCAAACTAATATTCAAATCCAAATCGTAAATGAATGACGCGTAAGTGACATGTTGGTAAAACAATGAGCATAATGTATGCGGGTGAATCGAACGTAACTAAAGATGCGTTTCTTTGACTCGCAAGCAAATATATTTTTATCATTGAAGAAGAAGATAACACAAATAATCTAAATGAAAATATGAAAGAAAACAAGACACAGAAAAACAGAAAAAACAATGGTCGCAACTGGGACTCGAACCCAGACCTCTCGTCTAACCGGGACGTGCGCGTTTTCCAATTTTGCTATTGCCACCTTCTGTCAAACCGTCATATTTGTCAATCTCATATTTCAAATATTTAGAATCATTAATATTATCTTCAACTAGTTCTTTTTCCATATTATAGGCAACTACTCTTTTTATTGGAAACAATCATTCAAAGAATTGGTTTGTAACCTGAATAGCGTCTCGGATAAATGTATCCGATTTTATTCATATGGAACTATTGAACATTCATATTTTCATTTAGATTATTCGTGTTATCTTCTTCTTCAATGATATATTACATTGATGGGAATAACCTTCAAAAGTTATAAAAAGAGAGTTTTTCTCGTAAAAAATTAAATATATTTTTATTCAATTTTAAAAGATGCAAGTAAAGATACACTCTACTGACATTAACTACAAATGATTTTCTGCAGATACTTATTTTCTTATCCATAGAACCTACAGATACGTGTCTTTGTCCATTAACGTAATGTGTTATTTTGTGACTAGTACCATCCTTAACTCAAAATCGATAATAATCGAGATACGTTTCTTTGACTCTAAGGGGCCGATTTATGACTTACCCACTGGAGCGACAGCGCGATTTAAAACTTTTTCCTCCGATTGCTCAAGATGATCATTTTGAATATTTTCCGCCCACATTAAAAAAATCATACATCCGAATTTTAATACGGAGACATACAAACTGATTATAGTTCTATATAGCCAATGAATTCTCCTATCTTATGTCGATTATCACATATTCGTAGGATTTATAAAAAAAATATTTTAAAATTGTAAACTTCTACTTTTACTTACAAATAAGGAAAAAATTGCCAAAATTGGCAGCAAAGCATCCAAGGTATTTTAAATAGTGCCATATTGTGGCAAAAAGCGCTCCAGTGGTTAAAACTTTAAAAAATGTGATGAAAAGAAATGTAGGATTGTTGCCACAATCAAATTGAAATTCAGGATGATTTATGAAATAATGTGATGACTATAATTTAAGTTTAAGATACTTTCAGTATCGCCATTGAGCGTGACCGCTATTCAGAATTATTGTCGAAGAAACGTCAAATTCAATCAAAAATCAATCAAAAATTACTTTTATGTAATACTAGCTGGGTTACCCGGCTTCGCTCAAGACAACATTCGAGAGTGTTCTGGAATGTTCCACAATTTACTTTATTTATTTATAGCGGACCCGACAGACGTTGTCCTGTACACAACTGTCGGGACAAACTTAAATTAAAATAGAATAATATTGAATATTCGATACTGCGATGGTAGCGCAGTCTGCCGGATCCAATGTAAAACATTACAAAATCAACAACGCCTTAGAAATAAAAAAATAATTAAAAGAACATTTTCCAGTGGACCAAATTGTGAATCTAAACCATTCTCGAATCCCCTTGAACCCACACAAAAAATTTCATCAAAATCGGTCCAGCCGTTTAGGAGGAATTCATTGACATACACACAGACAGAAGAAATATATATATTAAGATAACATGTATTAAAAAATACTAATTTTGGTTGCTTATGCATCTTTGGTTTAATGAACTCAAATTTGCTTTGAATTTAAGTGTTAGAATTTAACTGCTTGTGTGAAGAATTCAGATTAGGCGATAAAGTACCATTTTCGTTATTTGTTTTTGGGGTGTTATGCCGTGTTGCGCTACCTCCGTCTTTAGCCTTTTCGGACAGCGTTATAGTGTCCATTATCAGGGCAGATGTGTAAAGAAGGAGGTAGCGCAACACGGCATAACACCCCAAAAACAAATTACGAAAATACTTTTGGCCATGAAAATCTAAAAACGTTTCTGATTAATCTTTAATATAATATTTTTAACAGAAAATTATTTTGTCATTTTTAAAATTGGAATTGATTTGTCAAAAATTCGGATTATCCCATGATTTTTCACAGGTCTGCACTAGTACATAATAATAGCCAGGTACTTTTAAAAAATGTTTTGGCATTCAAATTAGAGGGTGAAGGTAGTACAGCTTGCATTCTTTAGAGCACAGGGGTTAGGTGGGAATGCTATCCTTGTCCTACCGGTATTTCAATGGAAGATGCTCCAAAGAACTAGTATCATTGATTCATTCGGCATCGTTGCGTAGTTGGGAAACACGCCAAATGCGTGTCCAACATTTGTACATGGTTGATATTTTGTCACATGAAACTAGTCGTTTCTACACTCATGACGTAGGTCCTGAGAGAAATTATTTTCCCCAGGGCCTCCTGTGTGGAGTCGATTTAAAAAAAAGTTGTGTGGGGTTCCATATTCTAAGTCATCATATCTAAATTGATTTTATGTTCTAAATACTGAAAAGGTACTTATTACTTATCTCTGAATAAAACTAACCTAAAAAACTTTTGCCACTTTGTAGGAAGGGCAGAACAACGAGAAGTTCGACTCGCACCCCTCCAGCCCGGACGAGCTCCCTGCCTACCTGCGTGTTCACAATCCCTGGTACCACGGCCTGGACCTGGCCGCCTCTCTCATCCTCATTCTGCTCGCCTTCACAGAGGACCCCGCAGTTCCCTTATTCCAGGTTAGTGATCACTCATTCAAAAGAGTTTGGGAAAGGGGCCAGTGGGCCAAAAGAGTTTGGGAACCACTTTAGATAAACTTGAAATCTTGTAAATTAGATAGAGTGTAAAATAGAGTTCAATATTGTTAATTATCAAAAAATCTTTTCAAATGACCTTTGTTAAATTTGATCCCTTTGTAAATTATGCCCTATTACCCCCCCCTCCTCCCCTCGCCTTCCCACTCCTTCCCATCAATTCACATCTTTAACCCTTTGAGGAGTGAGTTATTTATTGTTGTTTATCTTCTTACCTTTTTTACTATATACTATTACTTATCTTATCTTCTTATTATTTTATCTTACCTTTTTTAGAAACACTCTTCTTCTAAAATGCAATATTCTGTAAAAATTTTGAGTCAATCCATCGGTTACTTTCCGAGATATGAGAACACAAAAATATGGAACCTAAATTTTTCTATATATATACCTAACAATTTTTGTTAGAATAATATGTAAAAATGTTTGACAAATATATTTATATTATCTATAAATCATAATTGAATCGAAATTACAAACATGGCGTAGAAAAAACTGAATAAAGTCGTAGGGCCGCACATATGCGGCGATTCTCTCTCAGGATCGTCCGAGTGCCGCCGCATACGTGCGGCGATACTCCTCAAAGGGTTAAGTCTATTATTGTAATTAGTTTTAAGTAAACTCTCAAGAAGTAAGCATTGCTTATGAAACAAGTTGGTTTTTTAAATAATAAAAATGGTTAAAACTAAACTTAGATTTATTATTTTTGACTTCCTTTTTCATTTTAAATTAATACCGGGTGATGATGACAATTCAAATAAACGCCGATAGACGCTATCATTTCCAATTGTCAACTGTTGAATATAACCGAAACAACCCTGAAGTTGACGCACACACTAAGGTCCAGTTGTTTCATAAAAATACTAAGGAGTTAACAGTTCATTAATGGTTGTTTATCAGTTGTGTAAAATTTTATACACATTTAGGGTGTTAGCTTTTTTGTTTTGTTTACAATACTCCTTATTCATAGATATTAAAATGTTCTTGGTTGCAGCTTCCAGTTGGCGTTCACGGGACAGTAGAGCTGTTTGCGCTCAGCATTATTGGGATTGAACTATTCTTTAAACTGCGATGGATCGGCTGGAAGACCATCCTCAAACACAAGCGCACAATGCTGAAGGTAGGTTGTAGCAATTAAAAGAAGGTTGTTAATTAGTAGTAATGTAATGAATGTAAAGTGTAGAATGAAATCCAGATCATGAACATAAATGTCAATCAGTATGAAATGAAACACATTCTGTGATAACGCAAAAAATTTTCCCAGGTTACGTATATTCGATTTTCAATTTTTTTGTATTGGTACTCATGTCTCTCACTTATGCCGACAAGTTCGGCCATATTGAATGTTCAGTTAATTTTTTACAGCTGCTTTGCTTGCACGTGTTTTGGCTCGTCTTCGAGTTATGCTACTGTTTTCTTCGATTGCAGGGGCGTGGTGCAACATGAGTTATTGCCACAGGGTAGAACGGCCAATAAGGAATATTACCTGCAAGTCATGCGCAATTTGCGCTAAGCAATCCGCCAGAAACGCCCGGATTTGTGGAAGAACAAAAATTGGCTTTTGCACCATGAACGCTCCTGCTCACACATCGTTGCTTGTGTGCGAATTTTTGGCCAAAAACAACACACTAATAATGCCGCAGCCACTGTATTCCCCAGATCTGGTCTCCTTTGACTTTTTTTTTGTTCCCGAAACTGAAGAAGACGGATGGCGCCACGCTATGATTGAGGAGATAAAGAAGGCATCGAAGGAGGAGCTGAACAAGATCACAGAAAACGATTTTTTGAAGTGCTTCGAGGATTGGAAAACTTGTTGGCATAAGTGTATAAAACCTGGTGGGGATTACTTTGAAGGGGACAAAATAGATATTCATGAATAAATAAATAATTTTTGAAAACACCCAAGTGTTATTACGGAAATAGAATCAGCGGCCTTATAGTGAAAATTTAGTATCGACGATCAAAAAGTTAAAGCCAGGAAATACAACCATATCTCACTATTTATTGCATATTTTTAGGTTTTATAAAAAAATAATAAATTCATAAAAATTACCTACCTACCTGTCGCTCATGGGCATTAGTGGTGCAACCCAAATTTGGGTAGCTATCGCTCGTGGGCATTAATGGTGCAATCCAAATTTGGGCAGCTATCGCACGTGGGCATTAGTGGTGCAATCCAAATTTGGGTATCTATCACTCATGGGCATTGGTGGTGCAATCCAAATTTGGGTATCTATCGCTCGTGGGCGTTAGTGGTGCAATCCAAATTTGGGTAGCTATACGAAAAGCCAATAAATTACACCGATAAATTAACATTTTTTTTGCAAACATATGAATTTATTTTTCTTCCAGCATTAACACCTTACAGCCCCCATGAGGACTGCACATGCTGTCTCATTTAAAATCTCTCATTTTGTTTCAAATCCTTTCTATTAAAGAGTGCACATTTTTTTGTACACCATGAAAAATGACCTACCAAATACATATAAATATGAATGTTTGTTTTCCAGTGTGTGACCCTGTTCATCATGGTTCTGGAGGCATTTGTTGTGCTAATCCGCCAGTCGTCACACTTCCGCGTGACACGTGCACTCCGCCCCATCTTCCTGGTGGACACTAAGTATTGCGGGGGCGTACGCCGCTTCATTCGTCAGATACTGCAGTCGCTGCCGCCCATTCTGGATATGCTGGGTGAGTTGAGTTGACAAGAACACATGATAGCTTAAAACCCACTAGTGCCACTACCTGAATTCATCCTGAATGCAGCTATCAGAAAATAATTGCATCCGTGACTCCGGATTAGGACGAGTTGCATCTCTTTACCTTGTTGGCTTACTAGTGTATCATACATCCAGTATCTAAATAATAAATTCATCTTGATCTTAACACACTTCAGGCAGGCGAAAACGAGGAACCCATTGGCGAAAATGGAATTTGTTTTAAATCAATATAACTTTGAAAATAATCTGTCCATTTGAATGAATTTTTTTTCTATAGTACTCGTTACACCCAACTATACAAGTATTGTCCAAAATTATAGCCTACTTTGTAATAGGACTCCATAAACAGAAGTCAGTGTTGGGCCATTTAGTTACGTTTAAAAAAATGTATGTATTTTATTACTTTACAAAAAATTGGTTTTCTCTTTGGTACAAATCATTACTGTAACGGTCGTGGTAATTAAATTAATGCGCACTTTCCTTCCGTAAATACAATTAATCTTTATTTCGTGGGTACAATCAATTTGCAAGTAGACACAGTTCAATAATCATAACACAGTAGCTTAACTATACAAACTACAACACTAGCTCTATGGTTATTTTAACAATAATAACCCCAAGGGATACCCAAGACAATTATACCAAGGGATATAATTGTCCTCTAATTGCTCGTCACCTTATAACAAAGGTTGTACTAGTACCTTTTCTCTCTCTGGAGACCTGAAGCCGCGCGAGCAAACTCGGAAAGCAGACTTAACATTTTACAATCTCACATGACCTTTTATCGGTCGACCCATATGTGAAACCTAGCGGCGGGATGCAAGCTCTAACCAATAGCATCCCTCTTCTCTGAGAGACAGCAATGTTAGACAGGGAAAGTATTCGAGCGTCAACACTTCTCAAATACGTTAGAAATAATTAGATTTGCTACATTACAAAAAAAAAAACAATTTGCACATCTCCAGTGCCAAAGTGTAAGTTTCATTTTGATAAAATATTATTCCGCACAAAAGATAAGACGATAAGAAAATTTCCCCATCTTGTATTACATATAGTTCAGCAGTCGAATTAAGTTGAATTAAATGAATTTTTGTTTCAGGCTTGCTGTTGTTCTTCGTGACTATCTACTCCCTGCTGGGATTTTACCTGTTCTCGGAGCACACGGACAGCCAGCACTTCAGCACCATCAGCGATTCGTTCGTCAGCATGTTTGTGCTGCTCACTACGGCTAAGTAAGTCTTAATCAAGGTTTGCAAATCAGTCTAGGCCCTCAAGAGTCGCCCTGTGAACCTCATCAATCCCTGTATATGAGAAATTCGTTGACCGCATGTTCGGTGATCTGTACCGCATTAACACAATGCCGACTCAAGGCCTCACCCTATCCTATTGGTAGAAGACCAGAGTTTACGAGGTAGGGCAAACCCAGGCTGTCTCTCAGTGGAGTTAGGTATGAGATAGGCATTTCTCACGTTATAATTTTTCATGTCATAGATATTTCTCACGACTGCCACTCAAGTTTCCATGGCAAGGCTAAATAAGTATGAAGTCTTTATAACATTATTAAATTATACTACGAATTGTGATGGCATCCAATTTGGGAGGCAGGTATGGGTATCGCCGCCCAGGGAACCATTTATTGGATAACCTACACCTCTGCCATAGGTTACCCCAAATGGTTCGCTACGGTTGGTGACTTAACAGGCCCTGGTTCGTGTTTCTCTAGGTTTTGACAGATACGTTTCTCACCTACTGTGTGGCAGGCTGGATCGGCCTCTCCAGCAGGGTTCTCTCGGAACGTCACTTTGCACTGCAGTGGGAGGGATGGATTTATGCGACCGTCACTCCTGGTCACACTGACCCCTAAGATTCCTACCCACCCTTCACACTTTTTTCATTCCCAATTCCCAGAACTTCCTCTCCTTTCTTACCCTAAAAATACCCTACACACAGCATCCCCAAAGATGACATAGGCCGTGAGGGGATTTTTTTTCCTCAGGGGCTTCTGTGCGGAACTATTATATAAAAAAAAATTACTTACAAGCTAATGCAATATTTTTTAACATGTTTTCAGCTTTCCCGATGTGATGATGCCGTCGTATGCCAAGTCCAAGTGGTACGCCATATTCTTCATCTCCTACATTGCCACCGTGCTATATGTGCTCATGAACTTGGTAAGACCGTCACTTTTAACTTTTAAGGCAATTGATTTTTCAATCTCAATGTCATGTACTCTCTCAGTAATCCACCGCTTGATTATCCGACAATTACTATTATAATCGGCCATTATTTATACTGGTTAAAACCCCAAAATCAAGCTCTGTAATTTGCTGTTAATTGTATGTCAAATTCGGTGGTTCTCCGCATGTCTAGAATGGAGTGCTGAGCTTGTACACCGACGTGTGGGATTATTTTACTCTTACATACTAAACCGCCATTTAGCTGAGAACATTGCTGATCATTTTAGCAGTCATCAGGATTCATTATTGTTTTTTAACCCTTTCCACTCCAAGTCTTTTTTGTTTTTGTTCCATCTGCTCCACGCCAAAATTGCGTTTTTTAAGTTTTAATTTTTTATCTTCGTAAATAAAATTAATATTAGTTAAAAAATAATTGAAAAGACCTAGTACAAAATGACCTTTTCGACACATTTCGCTTTATTTTTTTAGACTTGATGGGATTGAAGATTATTTCACTAATACACAATCAAGCTATAGAAAAATATAAATCATAAATAATTCATTAAAGAGACTTTGCACAAAAACAAACACGATAATGCACAGTTGGGGATAAGATGTTGACGACAGAACGGTGCGATAACTATTAATGTACTTTCGTAACATCGATACCTGCGGTGAGGCGCAACCTTAAACAAAATTCATTCATCCCTCGATCATAGCAGGTACTAAAGTATTGTGCGATTTTAGAATATATATGTTATTCTAGAATAATACATATATATTCTAGAATAATACATATATATTCTAGAATAATACATATATATTCTAGAATAGTAGTGTCTTTCGATTGTGATTCCAAAATTTTAGTAAAAAAAAATCCTCCTATTTTAAAATTGTCCGCAAAAAGTGGTAGTACACAATGTCGAGTGTCACTCGACATTTGAATGTCACTCGATATTGGAGTGCAAAGGGTTAAGGACATTTCGGTCTCTGTGTATTTTAGTATTCAGTTAGTCCTCTAACGTATTCTCTGTGTATTCTAGCAACTGCCACATTTCTTTCTGTTATTCGGATTTGTTTTGCTATGCCACATTTTGATTTGAATAAGTTTACTTAATGGAGTCTTCTCTTAAACGTAAAAATAACACCTTTATATACGATTTTAGATTTTCACAGCCTAAAGTATTATCATGCTTTATTTTTGTTAGGTTAGCCAACGTTTTAGCCAACTCCTTCTTTTTTCGAACAGCGTTACCATCGTGTCCACCATCAAGGCAGATTGTGGTGAAGTGTGTGCTTATGTATGTAGATGTGATGCCTTTTCTCCAGCCTCTAAGAACTGGCCGAAATGTTGACTAAAGAAGGAGGTAGCGCAACATGACATAATACCCCAAAAATAAATCATAATATGACACCTTAACTTTAAACCAAAAAAGGGAAAACTTATAGCAGTGTTTGAATGGTTTTACAAAATAACTCTTTTAATTTTAGTATCATTTTTTGTAAGTTGTATGCACTATAATCCGTCGCTTTCACTAATTGGACAATTACCCGGTTTAGTGAGGGAGTTCCGTAATATAAATAGCATCAATGAATTCAAAAACTAATAACTTTTCGGTTTGATCAAACCACTAAAACTTCATTTAAATTACAGATGTTGGCCGTTGTTTATGAGACGTTCACGCGCATCGAGCGCGAAAAGTACCGCCAGCTACTGCTGCACCGGCGCCGAGCCTGCCAGCACGCCTTCCGCCTGCTGGTGTCGCGCCAGGCACCGGCCGCCGTACGCTTCCGTCAGTTCCACGGACTCATGCGATACTTCGCCCCACATAAGAGTGAGTGTATTTCTAATTGTTGATTGGAATTTAGTAGAGAATGTACAGTTATCTCGAGAGGGTTAATATAAATCTATTAGGGTAAATAATCTTGTCAAATTTAATGTTTTAAAGATCCTATCTTGTCTGATTCTGTCTAAAAGGGATCGAAATGATAATCTAGTCTAGTCTCTTTCGATGGAAGCGATCTTCGTAATAAATCTTAAGTGACCAGCTCAGGCACGGGGACTCCGTTGAAACCAGGGCCAAGTTTGTTTTTTTTTTTTACATTAGTCCCTGAGAAAAATAATTCCCTGAATAATAAGGTAGGAGAGGAAGTTCTGGGAAGGAAGAAGGTATGAGAGGTAGGTAGGAATCTGGGGGTCGATGTGTTCAGGAGTGACGGATGTATGATCCCTCCTACTGCGATGCAAGGTGATGGGTCGAGAGAATCCTGCTGGAGAGATCGAAAGATCTCCTGATCTAGCCTGCCTGCCTCTAGTTGGTAGCAAGACGCATCTGCCGCCAAGACCTGGGCACCAAAAAGTCACCAAACGTAGCAAACCACTTGGGGCGACCTGTGGCAGAGACCATTATCCAATAAATGGTTTCCGGGGCGGCAGTACCCACACCCCCTCCAAAATTAGAAAAGTTAGCTCCTTAAAAGCTGGGCGTACTGTACAGGGTTGAATTTGGCAGCCACTTCTAATCTGGGGCCTCAAAGTACCTAAAAAAATCCTTGAATATTCAGAAATGGGCGATCCCTTTGATAGATTCCCCTAACTTAATAAATGAATTGCAATCTTGAGAGCATAGACGTCAGGTTAGAATGCTGTTTGTTTTATCAGTATTTCAATGGAAGATATTAAGAAGCATTATTAATCCTTTCGGCGCAAGTGCACAGTCGGGAAACGTGCCAAAAGCTTCATTAATAAAAGAAAATTATTAATCATTTCAGGCACGACCGACGTTCTACTGATGTTCAAGCAGTTGAACCCCTCCGACACGGGGGCCCTGTCTCTAGATGAGTTTCTGTCGGTGTACGAGTGCGGTGCCCTCCGCTGGGCACCCCAGCATGACCAGGCCCCGTGGTACGGAGCCCTGGGGCCCGTCGAGGTGCTCGGCAGATATTCGGCCTACATCGTCAACTGGGCGTACTTTGAATATGTTGTGTGTGAGTATATTAAAGAAGAATTAATGTGAAAAATGTATAAAAAGTGAACAAAATAAAGATATTATAGAGACTTGGATTAACGGAACAAACAATGTGATGTCTTGTTTTAATTTTTTGACAGTTAAATATGTAGACATTAATTCATCCTGTGCCGCAGCCGCGCCCGCGCACGCGGAACAAAATTAAAATTTTTTTTTTTTAGAATGCGATTTTAATCCTTGTGTATAAAGAAAATGTATGAAGAACAAGGTCAAAATGACTTGGGGCATTCTTGTTCTTGACGTAACAGATATTCAAATCACACCTAGCCACTCGGAATAAATTTTATTAAATTTATCCATGACTTCCAGACTTCATTTTTCGCGAAGAGCTGTCAAACTGTGAGCGTCGTAGGTCACGAAAAGATCGATAAACATTTCAATTTGTCAAATATACGCAAGTAATGTTGTTTTTATGCATACTTTATTATTCAAGGAATGTGTTTCGGTAAATATAATATATGATAGCATAAAATAAACCCACAAAATATTAGGTCAAAGTCAAAACTTTGCGAAATTTTCAGGTTTCCTCCCGTGGCATATGATGAGTTAAAGATAAGTAATTCAGTTTTTGCAACATTATACCACAATAAACACTGCGGTTATGTTTTGGTATCTTTAGTTTGTAAAACGGAATATGATGAGCATGGCTACACATATAAGTTGGTGAAAAAGGGAGGGCACTGTCGTCTACGCCAACGATAGTAGGTGTGGTTGCCAGATTAGTCTATAAGGATATAGTGTTAGAAAAAGTGTTTAACAAGGTTAGCTCACAAGGGCCTATTTCGAAAAAAAAACTCGTCAGGTTGCTTTCGAAACTTCTAACACGTGATCTAGCTTGGAGTAAAATACTGCCACTTACATTGCAGTTAATTCAAATTTACCAAATCTGTGGTGGAACATGGACTTCAAGCTAAATCATGAATTTTTAGCCAATCACTGCTCTACCCCCTTGATGAGCTAACCTTGTTAAACGCAATTCCTACGAATTTTAATTTTAAAATAGTAACATCGCAGACAAAAAATAACCACATTGTTACTATAACAGAAAAGATGGTTATTAACCTCAACTGATAAATCAATAATGACTTTTCTGACTGCATAAATATGTATCTCTTCAACATATCTAACCTTTTCCTTTTCTTCTAGTTGCTCTCATCATTGGCAATGGAGTTTCAATGCTAATTCGCATCACAGAAGCATCTGGAGGTCTGCAGGACAGTGCCAGGCTATTTTGTGCCTCTTGGGACACTTGGCTCTTCTTAATATGTAAGTGCACTACATAACTTTCCAGAAAAAAATACTCTAACCTCAAATCTTTCTCTAATACCACTTTCTCAATTGTTTTTTTTTCACCCAAACTCCGTCTCCCCCGAAAATTCCAATATCCTGTCAAAACAAAGTTTTGCTGAAAAAATGGAACACAATTATATTTTATTTAAAAAAAAAATGGAACACACTTCATAATTCATTTCTAGATAAGAACTATGTAAAGTAGGTATCTACATACAGGCTCTTTGAATAATATATTTTTTTTCATGTTATTCTAGTGTTCCTGATCGAGGCAGGGCTGCGCATGATGGCGCTGGGCATGCGTCAATACCTGGCCAGCGGTTGGAATGTTTTTGACCTGGTGGCAACATTGCTTGGTGTAATGGGGGCTGTCATGCTCATATTGGTGCCTGGACTCATTATTGTGGTTATACTGAGGCCGCTAAGGTAAATATTAATATCTTTTATTTTTATTGAATTGATAAATGTGTTTATAAGTATGAATTTCAATATCATTATGATTTATGTTAGTTATTATTTAACCTTTTAGTCTTCTTTTCTTTAATGTCCTATTCACTGTAACTATAATTTGTCTAACATAATTCAATTTTAAGGCGATGCACCGCGGTGTGTAACATTTGTAATCATGTGAAATCGTGCTCTCTTTATGTAGGTGGCAATTAGGTTAAAAGTCCCACTTAACACGAACTGCCAGTTTGATTTATGCAAAAAAAAGCATTGCCAAAAAGGCTTTTCGTTATTTATTTTTGGGGTGTTATGCCGTGTTGCGCTACTTCCTTCTTTAGCCCACGTTTCGGACACTAACGCTGTCCGAAACGTTGGCTAAAGAAGGAGGTAGCGCAACACGGCATAACACCCCAAAAATAAATAACGAAAACACTTTTGGCCATGAAAATCTAAAATCATATCTGCCAAAAAGGGTGTTTTACTTTGTTTGGTGAAGTAAATATGTCTTGACTTTCACCCTTCAAGGATGTTCTAGGTCATTGTTTCAAATTATGGAGAGAGGAGAGGTTAATTTATATATTAATTTTATTCAAACGGGCAAATTTCAAAATTATGGGAAAGTCCTTTGTATTAAGGCATAACAGACTCCCTTGGAATTACTAGCAATGTAGACCAAAATTTTTCAAATAATTGTTATTGGTGTTATCAAGCATAAAAGATGGTTTGTTTGTGGAAACAAAAGTTTGGTCTGAAAGGGTTAATGGATCTCTCAAAAACATCTTAAAGGCTTTGTTTTGCAGGGTTTGTCTTTATTTACTGCAAAAAGTTGTATTTTTGGAAAAAAACATAAGCAAATAAATAACCTAATTCACTAATCCCTTTTAGGCTGATGAGGCTCTACAAGCTCAAGAAGCGGTACCGCGACGTGTTTGGTACCCTGGTGCTGCTGTCACCGCTCATGTCCTCAGCCGCCTGCGTCATGCTCGTCATGTACTACTTCTTCGCCATCGTGGGAATGGAGCTCTTCGCCGGATACGACATGCGCAACTGCTGCGTGTAAGTTTTTACGGTTATGTTTTTTGTGTTAAAACTGCGCAATAGTTGTAACTTCCTGGAGCCAATAATACTGAGACAAGGGTTTCTAGTAGGGTCTGGATGTTTAAAAAACAAAGAAAACCTAAACTGCTCCACAGATAATTTAAGTTTCTCAAAAAGGATTGATTCTGGGCTAATATTATTTCTGTTGCAAGCTTCCTTTATGAGAAAGAGGGTGTTGCCAGTAGAAAGAGAAAGTGTGGCAAGTCTAATAAATTGGGAAATATAGGGAATAATCCGCGCGAAATGTAAATAAAAAAAGAGTGAAAGAACAAGTTTTCTCTTTCATGACATTGATTTCAGGCATCGATGGAAACAAAATATGAATTTTACACGCTTTGTCGCTTGTCTGATTCCTTCAAACAATGACTTCCAATTTTGAAAATTATATTTAAATTCAAAACAAATCTGTGTTCTAGAGTTACAGATATACACACAACCGAAATATTATTAGTTAAAACAGGGTTGGTTTCCCATTGTTTTTCGGCCATGGAACCCTAAAAAGCCATTTAGATGTTGGCGGAACAATATATTTAAGTCCCAATAATATTTGCTAGAGCCAGTGAGACTAGCATCCATTGGGTTTATCCAATTGTTTGAAGAAATTACTGATGGTGATAAAATAACAGATAATTTATTTAATTTGAATAGCAATCCACAAGTCATAGAAAAAAAACCATTAATATTTGCCAGATACAAAAATAGCTTTTGTTCCTAATAAAATGTATTATTTTTCCCTCTAGCAACACCACAGTGGAGGACTTCTACAAGTATTCTGCCAACAGCTCTACAGCCCTGGGTTACTACTACCTGAACACCTTTGAGAACCTGCTGACCAGTGGCGTAACACTGTTTGAACTGACGGTGGTCAACAATTGGTTCATTTTGATGAACGCTTATGCCTCTGTCGCTAATCAGTGGAGCAGGATTTATTTTATGGTAAAAATTTTTCCATCATTCTAATTTTTTATGAGTTTTACTTTTATTGATACAGAGCCTATTATGGAATATTCCTTCAACGGAATCAATCTTCCCATCATGCTTTACATTGATATGCTTGGTGTAACTCTAAGTGACCAACTCAGGCATGGGGGCTCCATTG
Organism: Glyphotaelius pellucidus; assembly: GCA_936435175.1. Classification (NCBI taxonomy): domain Eukaryota; kingdom Metazoa; phylum Arthropoda; class Insecta; order Trichoptera; family Limnephilidae; genus Glyphotaelius; species Glyphotaelius pellucidus. Next base: position 4,996,144 of record OW386556.1, read on the forward strand.
AAGCCAGAGTCAAGTTAGCTTCTCAGAAGCTGGGTGTACTGTACAGGGCCTGCAGATACTTTGATAGCCAATAATTTCGCAGCCACTTCCTGGAGCCCCAAAATACTTTTACTCTGTGCATAAACGGGCGATCCGTTTGGTAGATTCCCCTATTTAAACAAACGGATTGCAATTTTTGGAGCGCAGGTGCCAAATGAGAATGCTGTCCTCGTTCTAACGGTATTACAATGGAAAATACTTCGAGGAACTAGCGTCATTGATCCCTTCGGTACCGGGGCATAGTCGAACACGCCAAACGTTTGTATACGCTTGACATTTGCCACATGGGAACGGGTTGTTTCGATGACTCGTTTGTAAATTCGCTGGCCTCTGTGTTTCCTCCCTCTTTCAACATGGGGCTCTTCAAGAACTCGTTCACTCTAATACATTAATTATCATTTAATTTAATTTTCAGGTATTTTATCTTTTCACAATGGTGGTGCTCACCATTGTAGTGGCGAGCGTGTTGGAAGCTTTCAGATTCCGCATACATTACAAAAGAAGTACCAGTAAAAGAGATGGTAAGTTATAACTCGCAGATTCTAAAAACTTCTTTGGCATAACAAACATAGATGTTATGAATAGCTACTGTTTTGTTTTGAAATAATAGTATGCTTAGTTCCTACAGGGATGTCATTTATTCAGTTCCTACCTCTCCCTCACCATCACCTTGCTAGAAAAATATTTAAAATTTGGAACAATGGCAAGAAAAATAGTGAAAATTCGAGTGTATTTATTTTGAAAACAGAAGAAGGATTGGGACTACTTTGGAAGAAAGTTGTTGGTGTGTTTTGTGTCTTGTTTTTAAGTAAAAAGAAGGAATTTGACCATCTTGTAAGTACATAATATTGTTTTGTACTCATTCGTTTTGTTGTGGCGATAATTACCTCTGTGGAACTATATAACTATATTGTGATTGTGTCAGTGCTCCTTCGCAGAGATACAGTGGTAAATGATTGGTCATCTCTTTTCCTTGCGTACCTTGTTTTTCCTACACATATTATCATCCAATTCCAGCAAACACCACTTCGTCTGGTTTCGTTTTTAGTATTAGCGGAACGAAAGCTGTAATTCATAAGCAGTTTTGTTCGTAACATCCACACTTGTACGCTATTAACCCTTCAGGCTTTTAAATATTTATACCTATACGTCCCAACAACGGTGAAATTTCTGATGGAATTTCGGAATGCTTCTGAGGTATTTTAAATGTCCTATATATTTCTTATTTTTGAAGTTGTCAAAAATACAAATACCATCTTAGAAACTAGATAAAATTACCTTTCAGACGATTATATTTGAAGTAATCGTTGATATTTCTAAATAATATAATTTTATTAATTGAAAATGTTAACAAAAAAACTTACGGAAACATTTTGACACAAAATGTAAAGAATTTTGAATGAATTCGATATTTAGAAAAAACGCATTCCTTTTGTGTAAGGAATTCGTAAAAAAACTGTCACTTCACTTTTTCAGTTTATACCATAAAAAAAATAAATAATTTTTAACTTTCAGCTAAAAAATCCTGCCAATTTGTAATCAGGCACTTGACAATTTTTAGGATTTTATTCATGAAATGAAGTAGTATTAGTATTTGAGACAAATTGAAAAGAATAATTATTTTGCTTTAACGCTTGTAACGATAAACTAATCATTTATAGAAAAAAGACAAAAATACTTTTATAATGTATGGACCCTCCGGTCAGATCTGTCCTTCAGAGGCTACAATGGAATATGATGTTGTGGCTAGTAATGTCCTTCCGATTCTTGCGGGGTTAAATGTTTTGCTATTAATAATGAGTCCCATTTCTTTTTCAGAGGAGAAACTGCTTCATGAAGAGGTTCACGTCAGTTGGGAAGAGGCCCAGCAGCTGGGAATAGATGGAACTATGGCTGATCAAATCAGGCCTCACCTCACACCTGGGGTCAGTTATTTTATATTTTCATAGAAACCTCACGAAAGTTTCTGGCTGGATTAAAAGCAGAGTTTATCCAGTGGAGCGATAAGAGTATTTAAAAAAAAAGATGCCTTGAGCAATAGTCACTTCCGGGCATTCGATTTTGGATTCGGCCACGCTCATTCCAAAAATCATATCTCCGAATGTTAAAACGCTTCAGGCGGGCTAAAACAAGGAACCCTTTTGAGAAAATGGAAATTGTTTTAAACCGATATATCTTTGACAATAATATGTACATTTTAATGTAAAATTGAGGTTAGGTTTTTTTTTACACTTTTCTTTTACATTCTGTTTGGACTGTTCTGTTTTGTCAGAGAACCGGTGTGATTACAGTACAATTATTAACTCAATTTCATTATTGCTGTATTTAGATAACAATGACTTTCATCGGCTCCCGTCCGAGAACACGAGAAGTCCTCCAGAGAAGAATGTACACGCACGAGATACAGAAATGGCTTGAGGAAGCGGCCCTCGAGGAAAAGGACGGCACTCTTTCCGCTAACACCAATGTGGAACCTCCGGAAGACAACATCACCAGCGACAGAAGACTACTCTAGACTAACACGCGTTGAAACAACGGAGTTCTGGATGTACAGTTCCGATATCGAATTGCTCTGAACCTTCTTCATTGATGTTACCAGTAACAGAAGACTAATCAAAACTAAATCTTCTCAATGTCAACTGTAATAATAACATGTGTTATTTGACCGAACGTTTGTATTCCTAATGTGAAACAGCCGTATTATGTACGACAAGTAACGATACAACCATATTCTGAATATACAATTCTGACACAGATGACGTTCAGTTTTGATGTAACTTGTGACCGAAGACTAATTTAAATTAAAACTTCTCAATGTCAACAGTAATTATATTGAATGTCGTTTACTGACGATGAACATTGTATTCCAAACGTGAAACAGACGTATTATGGACAAGTAACGATACAACCATATTCTGAATATACAATTCTGACACAGATGACGTTCAGTATTGATGTAACTTGTGACCGAAGACTAATTTAAACTAAAATTCTTAATGTCAACATGTCATTTGACTGACGATGAACATTGTATTCCAAACATGAAACAAACGTATTGTGGACAAGTAATGAAATAACTATGTTCTGAATATACAATTCTGACACAGATGTGTTCTAGATGTTCAATATTGATGTAACTTGTGACAGGAGACTAATTTAAACTATGACTTTTCAATACCAACATTAATTGTATCGCGTGTCATTTGACTGACCATGAACATTGTATTACAAATGTGAAATAGCCGTATTATAGACAAATAATACATAATAATGTACTGAACATGCAGTTTTAATACTGCTGTGTTCTGGACTTAGGACGGGTTGTTTCAAAAAATTTGATGGATTCATCAAATATTTGAAGTTGATTTTCACGTTCTGGGTAGGTTCTATTCAAGTTCTGTTATTATTTTGTTATAGGACAGCTGCTTCACAAAACTGAAATAATCACAGAACTTACACAGAACGTGAAAATTAACATCAAATATTTGATGAATCCATCAAATTTTTTTAAACAATCCGTCCTTAAAGTATTATTGATTCAGCCATGTTCTGAGTAAGCAGTTTTTATGAACAAGTAATACATTTCGATTCAACCGAATTCTAAACTTTAAATTCTAATACGGCGATGTTCTGATTTGATTCGGCTGTGTAGAAAAGGTTAATTCTTGACCGTGCAATCTTGCTGTTTTGTTTTCTTTCAGACTTGTCCGTATTTTATTAGCGCATGGTAAGTAAACTTGCTGATTTTATAATTTGACGACAATCAGAATCTAGTGAAGTGTGTCTATGTGATAATTCTGGTAAATTCATGCGTAATATAAATATGTACATAATTCGGAAACTTATGCAGGTAACGCCAACTTGAGATAGGTTTAATTCTCATTTTTTAACTCTTATAATTTATAACTCGAAACTCATTTTAATTATTTATTAATATCGCTGTAAATTATTTATTCATTTCACGAAATCTTTATTGACTTTTGAGGACTTTTTTCACAAAGTAATATTATTAATAAATACACAGCTTTCTTTCACAGTGCATTTTGTGCACTTTTAGGGTAGGCAGGGAGGATAGTGTGCCTGACACTTTATGTACAAATAACTTTTTGTGGAAAGGGTCCTTAAGTTTGCTGTTGAAAATAATACATCGTACATGTTTTATATAAGTTATAATTGAAATAAATAATATTTGATCGACAATAAGCAATGACATTAACTGCGTATTGAATGTTTGAGATATTATTCTAAAAAATGTCGATATTTGACTATTAACAAATTAATATTAACATTGTTTATCACCAAGTCTCCAAAATGCTTATTTATACATAATTTTTGTTTATTATTTCTTATTATGTTAACCGAAATGTTAATTAACTTTTCAGTTTATTGACTTGTCGGTTAAGTGTTTTGGTTAATTAACATTCTGGTTAATTAACATTTCGGTTAATTAACATTCCGGTTAATTAACATTCCGGTTAATTAACACTCTGGTTATTTTAATTTAGCTTATTTAATTCATTAATTGAAATTTTGACTGTTTGACTTTTGCGTAATCTATCTTCTATTGTATACCTATTTATTTATTTGCAATTTGTTTCTGATAACATGTTTTACAATTTGTAATTTTGAGATTATTTATAAACTTTTTTTAATTCTTGATATTTTATAAAATCTTCACTTCTAGTGTTGAGGCACTTTAACAATAAAAATATATTTATATATAATGCCATGTGAATCTTGTAAATGTCATATTTCTATAAAATTGTTATTAAATTTATAATAATTTGAATTTAAAAAATGCTGTAGCATCAAATATTTCTTTTATATTATTATTGCTGTATATTCGATTTTATTTCTACATTAATTCTAGTAAGTATTGCCATGGTAAGTAAAACCACAGTATCTATTTTGAGACTCTTAAGGAAGACAATGTTTTTATTTACCACGGCAGAATAACAGTAATTTTAGGTGTAAGGCGTTATAATTTTAACTATGAATCATCACTTATTTAAGAAAAATAATTAACATAATGCTTGTTTTTAATATTAAGAATATTTTCCAAAAGATTTCAATAGATAAGTTTAATATTCTTGAATAGCCTTAATAAATTATAGGTAGCCCAATTAGAGTTAATCCAAACAACAAACACTTCGTACATCAGTATTGTGTGTATTGGTGCATGTGTTTACACTTACCACAGTGATGACCTTGCAAAGCACTACTGAAAACAACCTTTTGTCTTGCTTACTCCTACTTATCGCCTTTAGAGAGAAAGGACAACAAATGCATATAAATTAGAAAAAATTTATAGTGTTCTTTTAATTTGAATAAAAATTTGCTTTAATACCGTGGGAATTTTGCAAATTTTCATTAGAAATTTGCTGTACACAAGCAATGATTCGGCGCTCTCAAGGTGATTTTTCACAAAAAGGGCGCTGTATAGATCAGCCAAAAATTAATGCATCTGTGGACAGAAACTCTCTGAGGGAACTGGTAGGACTTCTAACGGGACACTGCCATCTCAGGAAACACATGCAGATGTTGGGAGTGGTAAACACCAATAGATGCAGGAAATGTGAAGAGGATGAAGAGACTCCGATTCACCTATGGTGCCAATGGTGCCCTGGTGGGAACCTGCCCTGGTGGGAACTAGGCTCAGATACCTGGGGAGACATACTGTAGAACCAGAAGACATAGCCACATATCCAGTGACAACCCTGGTGAACTTTATTAAAGGGACTGGGTTGTTATTAAAGGATTGAGGTAAAATGGGAGAAAGCATAATGGGCCTATGGCCTAAGTGCTCACGGGAACTACTTGTAAACCGTCTCCGCCTTTTAAAAAAAAAAAAAATGCATGTGTGTGAGTACTTTATTTGCGTCAACTCTGGTTGCGATGCCTATAATCAGTTAATCTATTTCTTTTAAATTAAATAATATAGAAAAAGCAGTTTCAGAGCTGTTTTAACTGACTTTCGTAGATAAATAAATTATCAATATGTAATCATTTTAACTTGTAGTTGAAGAAATGTGCACGTTCTTGTCTTTGTAAAAAATTTGTTAAGAATTATAACACGAACCAAAGTTAGAAGTAGTCTGTGTTGTATATTATTATTGCTGTATATTATTATAGCTGTATATTATTCGTAAATCTTCTATGTAAATAATCATTGTTATTTTATAGGACAACTGTCGATAATACGAGGGGCTCAGTGGCGTAATGGACTATGTTTTTCTCACGCACCATGATAATTATCTTTGTACCGTTTCATTCCCAACATTAATCTTACCCGTCTCACTCCCTTCAGCCTCATAACATGTCCTGATTTGGGATGCCGTAGACTAGTTTTTCAAAATCTATGCACATATCTAGTATTTAATACTTTTTAAACTTTTATATCGAGTTACAAAATTCTTGTTTCAAAATTATTTAATTTTTTTATTGATCGCTTTACACTTTTGCAAAATGGCACAGCGAATTGAAAATAGCGGTTTTGATCTTAAAATTTCAGACAAAAGCTGAATTTTTATTTTTATGCGAGTACCACGCAAGAGTTCCAACTGCTGCCAACTGTCTGGAGCCAGTGATTCTACGGCATTCTCCAATTGGGGTATTGAAGGTGGTAGGGATGGGAAGGAGGTGGGGAAGGTGGGGAAGTACCTAGCTATTCAGATCTGGTCACCAAACATTGTTAAAGCCATTTAAAGCAAAGTTTAGATTCTGAATGGTGGTCTTCCTCCGGGGTGATTCTGAAAGTACCTACCACTCTGGAACTTGTCCATTATTACACTGAAATCCCCAAATGCCACTTGTAGCCTGTTTTATGTACGTAATAAACTTGAATGTGAGGTATATCTCACTTATGCCAATTCTTCAATATTCATCTAATGGGACTGCCCGGAGCAAGTGAAACTATGTAAACTTCGTGAACTTGGAAGTGCTAAATTTTGGTCTCCCTGGGACGAAACCGACGGCCGTTGTTCCCAATCCTGCTAATCAACTGTTGAGCCGAAGTTTTGGCTCAACATGCTTTGCACAACTATGCAATTATTCAAATGCATTCTCGTTCGAGTAATGATCCGATCAAGCTAGTGGAACTAAATAACTGGATTAACCTTGACTCAGTAAAAGAATTAGTTATAAAAAGTGTCAACAGAGTGAAAAATAACCGCCAAATGTCAAACGTCATTCCCGCACTATTGCCAATTTTACTTTCATTTTTAGTATCAAATTAATATGGACAGCGATATTTATAGTAGATGTATGAAAGTGGACAGGACCACTAAAGATCAACGATAAAAATATTTGGAAACAGGCGAATTGAGCATTGCTCAATGAATCATTTGGCTGATCGAAGCCTCAGATTGATCGATCGAAAAGTTGGGAACAACGGCCGTGAGTTTGTTTTCCACTCTGGAACGAAGTGATTGATTAATTTGATGGGCAAACCACTATAAACTAATAATTTTTTACATGATTATTGATAATGAATAATGAGGAATTGGTTTATACATATTTATTTTGTCTAACCTAAAATTGAGATTATATTGCTTTACCTGTTGAACTGCTCTTGCAGTAAAATACCTTGTATTTATGTATTGTATATTAATTATTAACAAACTTCACTAAACATTCCCTTCAAGAAATCACAGTAAAAACATCTGGTTTAGCACCATAATATTTACTTCATTTTAGTGTTTTTTGTCTTCAATTAATTATAAATCATTTAATATTATTTGCAAATCTCAAAGATTGTTTTCCTGCCTCTATGTATTTGAAGATGCACTAAATGTTTTGCATTAAAGCATCATAGATGGCATTCTAATAACCATTTTGGACAGAAATTTAAAATTGAGATTTCTTACTGTCACATGAATTTTAAATAACCTGCGAATCATTGACAATTTGCTTCTGTCGATTGAGTTGGAATATTCTCAAGAAACATAATACAAACGATATGATGGAGCTGGTAACTGGAAATTTAAGAGCCTTTCTATTACAGGGAGACATCCCTTTGCAGGTTAGTGCCTCTTGATGTATGTTAAGACAATAAATGATTACAATTTTTGAGATAATTATGCCGCAGATTAAATTCATTTCAATTCTTTATGAGTAAAATGGCCTCTTAGTTTAAGTCTGTTTAAACGCCCAGGCTTATATAACATCTTTAAATCATATTTACAATATTAACAAAAGTTTAATTTTTTTTATAATAATGCCTTTCACTAGATACCTGAGCATTTCATTGTGCAAAAAAATGGACAGTATAATTTTTACTGATATACAAAATTATCTATGCAGCCGGGGCGCTGCTACACATACCTGTGTAACCTTCATCTTTCCCATTTCCATCCCTACATACTCCCTTTGACTTCACAACACACACTATAAGGGATGCCGTAGTCTCACTAGCCTCGGGCAATTCGAATCCTTTCGCATAGTTCACATAAACAAAATTAATACTTGCTACATTCACAACATTTGGTGACTTAGTAGGGATGCCCGGGCTCATGAGGTGAGGCTTATCCAAGTCAGATGCATCTGCCATCCAACTCCCGCAATGGGAGAGATGGATTTATATGTCCGTAACATCTAGACGCACTGACTTCCAGATTCCTACCCACCTCTCATAACTTTTTCCTTCCCATAGCTTCCTATCCTTGTTTTTTAAAAAAAAAATCCCCACACATTATCCCCAAACATACAATGATGATCTATTCTGTAGAGATATTGTTAAAAATAAGTAAATTATTTAATTCATCTTTTGGCCTCCTGCATAGAAAAAATTGTAATCTGTATTTTTTCTATTTTTTCTTTTTGAAACATTCCGTTATATACATATTATGCAAAAAAAAATGTATCCTGAAATCACAAAGAACAAATTAGATCATTTATCTTTTAGATTTAAAACCAAATCACTTGCATTAACTTGAAAATCGATATTGTTATACTAAAAAGCTACAAAACTTAACCCATTGAAGTCAACACTAATCTAAATTGTGTATTTTTAGGTTATGAAATACAATCAATCTCAACTTACATAAAATAATCATTTTATATATTTGTAAGTAGTCTGTCAAACCAGTATTTTAGAATTATAACCTTTAGATATTAAGCTTACTTATCAACACTTTTAACCTTTTCACTGCTAACCGTAACATATAAAGTGGCGAATGTCCGTATTTTTTTATGTATAAAATGCACCACTTTCCAAAATGGCGTTGTGTCAATACTTTACTGTGTAATAAATGCCTGCTGATAATCAAGATGGCCGCCAATCTTGTTGCAACATATTTTTTTTCCGTATATATTTATTGGATGTTTATTGGTTTTTTCAGTGTTTGGCATTCACAATAATATATCGACTGTGTTTTGGTAAAATTCTTCAAGCCATATTTTTTGAGAATGTTAATTTTCAGGGGTTTCATGAAGGAACCACTGAGTCTTAAAAGTAACACATGATAAATTTTTTTTTTCCTGATTAAGGCATATTTTTAGTATTAAAAACTAAATTTATGCGTAAAATTTGTTTTAGGTTATTTCGCAAATACAATTGATAAAATTATTCAACCCTCATTTAATTAATAATTATAAATAGAATTGCAATATTTTGCATAAAATTTTGAAAAAAACAAATAACTTTCATATAAACTTTTTTTTTAATTAACCGCCCTACCTTTGGGTTATTTTTCAAAAAGTAGGTAAAAAATCATCGGGTTTTTTACTTGCAGAGAGTATCGCTGACTAGCGGCGTTACTTGTATGGGAGAGACGAAAATTCCCGTCCCATGTCCCTTAGCTTCGCGATAGCGCACGTACAAACTTGATGTATACGAATGTATCGCATATGTTTTGTGGGTTTCGGGTATAGTTATTTTTTTACCTGAACATATGTGATACGGTTTGTTGCATTCGGGCGATAATATTTCGTATGTGTAGGGCAGTTAATGAAGACAATATTAGCGACACTCGATCGAAAATCTTAAATAGAAAAATATGATCACATCTAGGAATACAACCCAGAACCTTTGCCTTGCCGGGGCTGAGCTCTACCGCTGAGCTAATATGATCCTATTCGATTTGGTCATATTTAACTTTATCATACTTCGAATAAGATCTACATACCAACATTATCTTCATTTTAACATATAATTTTATTGGCAGCTATCTTTATTTCATTATTCATTTAAGGTGCCGCATCCCCGCTCAAAAAGAAGAAGATGGAGAGATGTGTAATTACGAATGTTGACGAGAGCGCGCTAATATTTAAAACGATAAAATCGAAGCGAAAATTGTGAAAATGTTTAATAAAACACTACTCGCTTAAAATAGAGCAAAAATCTCGTGGGTTACATCTAAAATAGCATTTAAAGAAACACTGTGAATTTTTTCATACATATAACTTTAAAATAAGTGAAATAAATGTGTTTATAATAATTTTCGGAGCATACTTTGCGATTTTTTTCTATTGAGTATTTTGCATTCATATAAATTGCATTTCGGCATGGAACACGTCTAGATATTATCTTCAAAAATAACATATTTTTTTAAGAGCTTAAAAACTTCAAATGTTTAAGGGAGATATGTAAGAAATCGGTAGAAATGTGAGTAGCGGCGGCTTAGTATGAATGCGAGATTCAACTCGAACTAAATACTACCTAGATAGTGTCTTGGATAAATTTATCCATTTTTATTGTTACCTTAATTTTTATTAGTCTTACGAATTTTGTATTTGTTTTTGTTATCGCCTGTAACATTTTCATTTTGTAGGTTGAAGGATTTTACCAAACCACAGACGACATATATATTTATATATATTAGAAGATTTTGGTTGCTTTCACCGGTTATTCGTCATTTATACGTCGCAAGTGCGGTAAATGGGTTAAAAAGTCTTGCTGTATCTCAAATTTTCTGTCTGATATTCAAAACCTTTATAAATTAGAAAAATGTATCATTAATAAGTCTTAGAGTATTTTAACATCTCATAAATTTTACCAAATTTAGATTAAGTTGTTTTGTGTCAGTAGACATGCATTGATCTTCAAATAACGTAGAGAATTTCACAATAATTTATGCCAAATATCGATCGTCCAGTTGATTAGTCAGACATCTCTGAATAAACCGAAATGTGAGTTGAGTATGCAGTTATATGTAAAAGTATACCCTATATCTTGTACAATACTCAGATTATTCATACACCACCAAATCAAATTATAATGCAGAAAAATTTGTAGTGAAATAAACAAAAAAAATTGATCATTGAAGCAGAAGATGACGATAATAATCTAAACGAAAATATGAAAGAGAACAAGACACCGAAAAATAGAAAAAGACAATGGTCTACTGGGACTGGGAGGCAACTGGGACTTGAACCCAGACCTCTCATCTAACCAGGACATGCGCATTAACCAATTTCTCTATTGCAACTTTCTGTCAAATCGTAATATTTGTCAATCTCATATTTCAAATTTTAGAATTAACAATATTATCTTCAACTAATTCTTTTTTCCATATTATTAAAATATAAAAGAGAACAAGACACAGAAAAATAGAAAAAGACAATGGGTTGCCCATAACGGTTTGAAATTGGTTAACGCGCACGTCCCGCTTAGACGAGAGGTCTGGGTTTGAGTCCCAGTTGCGACCATTGTCTTTTTCTATTTTTCTGTGTCTTGTTCTCTTTCATATTTTTGTATAGATTATTATTGTTATCTTCTTCTTCAATGATATATTACATTGATGGGAATAACCCCCAAAATTTATGAAAAGAGAGTTTTTCTTATAAAAAAATGGAAAGAATTGATGTTTTCTGGATTACTAATGGGAAATTTCAAAATGTCATACTAATAAAATGGACCGTTATGCTTCCCGATGTTATTTTATAGCATATTTACTGTGTAAAATACAGACACACGTAAATAATATTTGATTTATGGTATATTGAATATAGAATATTGCCTCCCTCAGTATCTCAAAACTTAGTATTTGGAGATGTCTCACTAATCAACTGAACAATCGATATATGTAAGGAAGTGAATAATTAATACAATGTTATATTAAGTAGTTGATTTTATCATATTATTATAATGAAAATTTTCATAGAAAAATGTAAAAAAAAAATCATCATTACTAGCAAACATATTTGTCACAATTAGATCCACGGATTTATACTTGTAACAAAATGAACTTAAATTAATTAAAAACGCCTTTCAAATTCTGCAAATGAACTTATGAAAACTAAAGTTGCAATTTGTAGGTAATATAACTTTAAAAATATGTTTATTTCTTATGAAAAAAAAGACAAAGGGCTCTTTCATTCATTGACATAGTACATTTATAATTGGCTTGTGTTTTACTGAGCAACAAATTGTGTAATAGTGATTTTATACATATTTTTATTTTGCCACCAAAATTAATATTTGTTTAAAGTGGTTTTTTGGATGTTAGCTCGATCGTCCAATAATAAGGTTAAATGGAACATACGTTAATCTGCGTGTTCAAAGATGACGCTATTTTAATTATTTTATAAAAAAAATACTTTTTGCGAGTTATGCTTTAAAATATGGTAAATATTTACCTAATAGGGACACACTTAATATGCACTTTTTATATCAAAAACACTTAATGTCAATTAGATAATAATGAGAAGTAAGTATATCAGTTTCCGGAATTGGAAAATAATGCATTTTAGTAGATATTTCGTTATAAAAACAGACAATTTAACATCTTTTCATCACGCCATGTTTTGACATAATAATATTAAAATAGTTTTTAGACTAGTTTTTTTCCCTTTTTTTAATTAAACCCAAACTAAAAACCTATTTTAGGGTCATGTGTTAATATTTTGGATTAAATAAGAGAAGAAAAAAAAAAAAAACTTAAAACTTTGACATAAATGACAATGGCCGCCAAGCGAATAATCGTTTTTAATTTTAACAAAATAACTATTAAAATTCATTATTTTTCAATTCCGGAAACTGAAATACTTACTTCCCATTATTATCTAACTGATGTTAAATGTTTTTGTAATAAAAAGTGCATATTATGCGTGTCCGTATCAGGTAAATATTTACCTAAAATATTGAGATGAGTAAGTAAATATGAATATACAATGGATGGTAATTCAATCCAATGTGTTCCGTTAAAACTAATTATTGTCTCCAAATTCTAGTACTGGATAGCCAAGAGTCCTTAATCCTCTATTTTTAAAGCCTTTTTTTCATTAAAAATATTAAGTGACATCTATCTACCTATATCAAAAGACATTTTTAGATTTCTTATTGGGTATTTTGAGATAATATTTTATTTTTAATTTAATTTATTTTATTTAATTTGAAATATTTATGATTAATTTATAACCACTGCAATAATATGTGAACCTCTTCCATAGAAACATTGTTAAGATATTAGAACAGATGATTCCAATCCTTTACCTTTATATAATTTAGAAATTTTCAGAGATTGGAAATCTCTGTATTTGGCAGTTTTTACCGCTTGTAATTACGCGTAACTTTACAATAATCAACAAAATAACGTGTGTTGGCGCTAACATAAAGCTTAATATAATTATTAACCATTCAAGCGATCAATTCGTTAAACAGGTCGGTCGGCAATATGTTAATTTATTTGTTCAAGGCCAACAAAACTTTGAGAGATTTTCAAGTGTTGCAACCTATCTGTTGCCCCACTCTAACTATTAAATCCACGTCTAAAGTAAACAGAGGGCTTGTCGTTGAAACGATCTTTCAAATAAAAAATCAATGACAGTTATTGAGCTATTCGTTACTGTTCTAGAGCTAAGTGAACGAGACATCACTATTTAGTGAAATTGTACGTCAATATTTCTCGGATGGTTTATTTTAAAACTTGATATGTGAATGGTTAACAAACTAACTGACTAATGCTTCGGAAACGGCATAAATTAAATTTAGGTAAAGCCTTTTAACAATCAGCACAAAATGTATATTAGGTAAAGGTCACATTAATTTTAAATTATCGCATGGTTTTGGTACAAAATTTTATCAGTTTCTAGCAAAGGCAGTGCAATGTGAATTACTCCCATTTTTGTGGAAGTATACTTGAATGCTTACAGTCATTTAGTTTGTGTAAGAACTAGGAATTAGTCCAAAAGTTGACATTACAAACGACAATGAAATAAGTCAATAGAAGGTTTAAAAGTCAATGAAGTTGTCTCCTATTTAAAATGTTAATAACTAAAGTAAAAATTTTTTTTTAGATATCTCCAAAAATGACAAAGTTATGAGCTTTCAAAGTGAACGTTGGTAAAATGTATACAGTAGTTTTCTGTGAAGATGCAAGCAGTAAAATTCAAAATTCAAAGCAGTGACGTTGCACACTTTTTGGTCAGACGCAAAAATTAACGCTGATGGCTTATATCTTTGGCACCATTCGATACTTTCCAAAAAGTTTTGTTCTCGGCATACTCCAATTAATATGTAATTAACATTTAATTTTGTAATAGGAGGCAACCTCATTCTATTTATTTATTGCTGGAAATCCTTTACAATTGAAATGTAAAACTAAAATTTTTAAAAAAGTAATGCACTGGAAGCTCTGCAGATTTTGTCTTGTGAGTTGGAATTGAGCTACAAAAAATAACTTTGTTTGGTCACACTATATTTTATTTCACTTCCGGTTTAATTCACTAGATGGCATTGATACAAAGTGTTGACAATTTAAAATTGGTTGTTTTGAGAGTTTCCTGTGTTGCCATTATGTTCTTTTAATTCTGCCAGTGATGCCATTGTGCAAAATAAAATTAACGTATTTTTGTCACAGGAAAGAAATAGATATTGTCTATTGCCAAAAGACAGTAAATAAAACGTCTATGACTGCAAGAATGCATTAATTTGCTTCTCGGTCATATGTACATGTTTTATTTATTCTTTAGAACAAATGGCTCTGATAGACCAGCGAGCTGTTAGTACCCTAATACATATGGGTGAATGCTGCCCCACTGTCATCAGTACAGATACTTTGTTTTACAAGTTTTTTGCGTCAATCTATTTGTATTCCACAATTCTATGAAGATTCTATTACCTCTGGTTTAAAAGCAAAGTTTTTCTTTTCAATTGGTTTCCTGTGATGAAATGTACACTGTCACCTGTAGTTCCTGATTTCACCACTGGCAGAGTTGACTTCTTGTAATTTGCATTCATTGTTCAATATAATTCACTTGTTAGGGCTAGAGGGTTGCTTTGAGATTAGATTACCTATGTAATGTTAAAATTTGGCTGTTGAAAGAGTATTATGTGAAACACACTACTAAAATGTTGATGAAATAAAGGCTTATATGAAGTTGTGGTGAATTTTCTTGTTTTTAATGATCTTTAATTTTTAGCTCTACACAAAGGTCCCTCTCTCTTGAGAGTGATAAAAGAACCTTTGACAACTCCACCCACAATTAAGTTGGAGCATTTCTTCAAATGTAACATTAAAATGTCGTTGCTTTGTTAATGATATCTTGTGCGTGTTCGGGACCTTTGAATAATATAACTCTTAAATAAAGAATATATTAATATGATGTTTACTACGTGGTGGTCTAAGGAGAAGAGGACGTTCTCATACAAGAAATGTCTTTTATAACCTTCATTCATGTCCAAACAAAGAATCCCAAACATTATTCTTTTGTTCCTATTTAAACTTCGATCCACATTCATTACAGTCATCAAACAATTTGATAGGCGGGTATGGGTACTGCCGCCCCGGGAACCATTTATTGGATAACCAATTCCCCTACCATAGGTCACCCCAAGTGGTTCGCTATGTTTGGTGATCTTGCAGAGGTGCCCAGATTGGTGTGAGGTTTGTCTAGGTCTTGGCGGCGAATGCGAATTGCCCACCTGCTGTGTGGTAGGCTGGATCGGGAGAGACTGGTTGAGGGAGATCTTTTGATCTCTCCAGCAGGACTTTCTCAGAAAATCGCCTTGCACTGCAGTGGGAGGGTCGGATTCATACTTTACTTATTTATTTATTTTTTTCCAGGTTCTCCATAAAACAGTTAAACACCAAATTATTATGGAGAAGATTACAAAATTTAAAAGAAAAAAGAGAAAAAAAGTGCATGGGAGCAGTTTCACTATGTTGTGACGTATGTCAAAAGATAGCTACTGAACTCTCTGTAGGTGACATTGAAGATGTCGATGCTCAATGCAGACTCGTTAAGCAGTTGAATTGCTCTGTTTAATGGGCATTCTGATAGGAGGAAGTTCTCGCTTTTGAGCGTAAAAAAGTGTGTGGGATCTCCCACGAGTATACGTGTTAGGGACATATAGGTTAATCTCCCTCAACATAGGCGGATTCAGTACAATACCAGATCAGCTTAAAAAAATTTGCCCAAAAATATTTTTCAGCGGGCTTTCAAGGTTTTAAGATCGAGCATTCCTGTTAAGAACAACGTTGGGTACAGGAATGGATAGTATGTATATTTCTTCATATAAATGTAACGCATAAACCTTTTTTGTACTTTTTCTATCTCTAGGATATGGTTTTGTTCAGAGGGGGCCCAAATAATTGAGCTGTATTCTAGGTTGCTGCGGACAAGTGCTTCAAGTCCATTAGTAAATGATCTCGCATTACGAAGAACAAATCAACAATACGTCCGTTACTCCTGGACAAACTGACCCCAGGCTATCATCCACCCCTTACACCTTTTCCTTCCCAGAACTTATTCTCCTTCAATTCCTAAAAAGATCCTATACACAGCATCCCCAAATGTCAAAAGCCCTGTGGGGAATTATATTCATCTGGACCTCTCCTGCCTCTCAGAGTAGCTTGCTATATCTATTAACTCGACTGGCGTTGAATTAATCAATGGCATTAGTTCTCAAGAGCAGCTTCATTGAAATATCGGTAAAACAGACAAAACGAATAGACTTCAATGTTCTGTGAATAGTTTTTGTTGGCCAGGTATTTATCTTTCTTCCTCCTTTCCCATTTTCATTTCAATGAACATTTTCACTAGGGGTAAAAATTATAAAGAAAAACAAAACGTTAATTTCTTTTAGTTTTTATTCACCAGTAAAAACATCTACATTCGAATTTAAACAAAATTTCATGAGAATTAAAAAAATTGTAATTATTAATAAAATATATACTACTTATATATTTGACTCCTATTTGCTAAGCCCCAGTCTTCTACTAATTAAAAATAATTAAATTTATAAAATGTGTGTCCAAAATATCCATCCATAGTACACAAAAAGTACCCTACCCTTTCTTTGCCTTTTCCAATTGTCCCAACCCATTAAAAACATTGACTATCTCAATGACTAATATTAAATTATATTAAATAAAAAAAATTGGTCCAACTATAATTAATTTTAATAAGACGGATTCTTCATTGAATCTGAACTAAAAAAATTGATGTCGCCAAAAAAAAACAAAGTCTAACATATATGTATTATAAAAATATACATAATATGCAATGATTTTTAATGTATGGTGACACCTTCGCCCCCTATTTCAGTCAGTTTGGCATTAAATCCAATTCCGTTCAAAGTGTGGATCAACTTTGTGAGTCTTTCTTGATCATAGCCATCTGGGACTAGGACGATGGCAAATCTGAAAAGAAAAAAAAGTACCTATGTTATGTTGAGTTTAACTTCAAAGTTACGAAATTATAATCAGATAACCATCACGCTGTTTCTTCGCAGGGGTAGGCAGAGAGGATTAACTGCCACACAACTCTGTATTGGCACACAATTACCTACTTCATTCATACTGTATAATTATAAAGATCTGTTCAAATGATTTTCTGTAAAAAAGGTACGAAACTATGATATACAAGATTTTGCTCATTAATAATTCAACTAATTGTCAATAGATGTCTCCGTTGTCACTTTGACTTATCAATTAGACCAGCAGTTGTCAACCTTTTTGAGCCTGCGTACCCCTTGACTCTTACTACAAATTAGTTGTACCCTGTACCCTGTATCTATCTTGTGTACACGTGTAATGGAAGACATGTTTCATTGTAATTTTTTAATACTCTTATTATTAGATGAATTTAACAATCAAGTCACAATTAACGTAATTTTATAGAGAGTGTAACACGACATCTGGCATTTTTAACCTGTGATTCTACTGGCGAAATTTAACAAATTTTGTTCCACGTCTTTTTATTTCGACGCAAGAAAATTCATGCTCTCCGTACAAAACTCCAAACTCACAAAGTGTATTGAGAGGATGAATTTTTTTAACCAAAAAAATTTTGTAGAAAAAGAGTTTTTCATGTATCAGTGGCTAAAATAAAGGCCCGATTTCCTGTTACACTCTGTTTAATCAATCATACCATTTTAACATACAGTCGATGCTTGAGCTTGCTTTGCAGAGCAAAGTTTTACAAAGTTTCGCCCAATTTCACGTAGGTAACTGAGTTTTAAAACCTACATTCGTGCCACTTCTGGAATGCTCTTGAATAATCTCGGATATTCTGGACTGTTCTAGAAATTTCTAGATAGCGAAACTTCCATCCCTTGTATCTTCAAAAGCACACCCTTCAGGTAAAAATGGCAACCTTCTTCATGGATGGGGGATAGAGGGCTACCACACCATATAATTCCCTTGATCGTACTGGGATTCATTTCTGAGTTTTAGCAGCAAGCAAACTTTCTTACACTTTCTTTTATAATATACTAGCTGGTACCCGGCGTGCGTTGCTATGCCATTTAAAAAAAAAAAAGTTTCTCCATGCGTATCCTTTCCCATTCGTCCCGTTCCCCTTACACCCCTCTTCCTCTCCCGCATCCCCTTCCCCTCTCGCGTTCCCACTTCATTTTACTATCTTCCTTGCAATTTTTCTATATTTTCTCACCGTTTAAACCTTCCCTGGACTACGACAAACATTTCAAAACCAAAATCAGCTAAATCTGCCCAGCCGTTCTCGAGTTTTAGCAAGACAAACGAACAGCAATTGATTTTTATATATAGATTTTTTTTTTTTACATTAACTCCACACAGGAGGCCCTGAGGAAAAAATAAAATAGATATTGATTACGTTAATTAAATTGAATGTATACTGACCCCCCTCCACCTGCTCCAGTTAATTTGGTTCTGAGATCAAATTTGGCAGAAGTAGTTCTTATTTTCTCCAAAGATGCATGGGATACGTTCAGCGTTACCAGAAGGTTGTGGTTGATTTCAAATAGTTCCTGAAATAGAAAAAATAACTTAATACATTGCATTACAGCGTATTTCCATTGGATCCCGCAAGCCATCAAATAATTTTAAAATTAATTAAAATAAGCAATGAAAACTTTAAAATACTTACAGCCAACTGTTCGTATTGATCATCCATATCTTTCCCTTCATTCATCTTCTGGAAAACCTGCAACAAAAGAATAATAAATAAATGCTCCAGTTCAAAATGCTTCATGTGAAATCAAACGACAAAAAAATCTTGAAAACAGTGAGAAAACCATGCCACACAACCATGGAAGAAAAGTGCGCTTGTTTAGCACATAAAAAGGCTGAGGGGTCGACTAGAGGTGTATTTAAATTTGTTTACTAAAAGCGGGTCATTCCATCAAAAAGTTTGAAAACTGTTGGTGTAGACAACGTTTTAGTAATATCAACCATAGTTATATTATAGCCGCTAGATATCAGCACCATAGCTTTACTAACTTGTCAATAAAAAAGTCTTTAAAAAATACCAAGAGCTTTGAAAGACCAGCAATATGAAGATAGATTCAAGGAACTAAGAGATTACCAATGATAAAAGATAGAAGAGAAAAGGGTGACTTGATTGAGAATTTCAAAAAGTTATCTGGACGTATTCAAGAAATCTTTAACACCAACAAAAATGTAAATCTCCACGGACACCCAATTTTTTTAAAAAAGACACCCATTGCATCCAATCCTAGGAACCACTTCATTGAAAATAGAGTAGTGGAAGCATGGAATAAACTTCCACAACATGTTATCGATGCTACTAATATAAAACAATTTAAAGCTTGATTGGATTCATATTTCAATCGTCCAGTTGATCATATTCAGTCAATAATTTCCTATGAGTTTAGTTAGGATTTCACTAATAATTCAACTAATTATCAATAGATGTCTCCGTTGTGACTATGACTTATCAATAAAAATCGAAATTTGAGTTGAGTACGCAGTTACAGTGGCAATTCTTCACAAGGGGACAATGGGGATAGTCCCCACCAGTTACACTCAAAACCTACTATAGAAAATAAGAGTCGATGCTTTTCACCAAAATGTATGAATTCTTTAAACATAAAAGTAATTAACATTTGCAGAAATAACAAAAAAAATATTCTGGATGATTATAAGACCCGACGTGCGTACAGCGAACAATGTACGGCGCATGAGAACGGCGGGTCTATTTCTCAGTGCGCAGAATCCACCTGGGGGACAGCCCGAACTCTCCTCATAGGCGATATGGTTCATTCCTTGCGTTGTTTCGCGATCGTGTAGAACCGCGCATGCGCACCCGTATGTGAATTCAAATACCGTAGGGACTGGGCTTCGGATCCCCCACGAGTTATTTGTTTGCTTAGTTACGGGCGGGAATCGCTCGCGTTCAAATTAAGTTCGATAATAATCTTGCAAGATACAGCTTTATTTTTATTAAACTATATTGTAATTGCTATATATCAAAAGACATTTTTTATTATTTTGTGTTTATGTCCGATTAGTATGACAAGAACTTAATTTTTTTTTTGGCAAATTTTATATTTTATTCTACGGGTGGTGAGATTACGGTACAGTATGTTAAAAATGTCGATCCCCACCACCCAAGAAGTGCTCGAGCCGCCACTGCGCAGTTATATGTAAAAGTGTGCCCTCTATCTAGTGCAAAATCCAGATTACTCACAAACACCACCAAATCAATTATAATGCAGAAAAGCTTGTAGGGAAATAAGCAAAAAAATTATGTTTTCTGGATTATCATTAGGAAATTTCAAAATGTCATACTAATGTACCAGGACCAGGCGTTAAGTTATAGCATATTTAACATGTGAAACACAGACACACGTTAATAATATTTGATTTATGGAGAGCATTCGAATATTGGTTTCCTCATTATCTCAAAACTTAGTATTTGAAGATGTTTGACTATTCAACTGGACGATCGATTTAAAGAGAAGGTTTAACTAATTTTAAAATTCAAAACAACTCAACTACTGTTAAACTTATTGTGAAAGCAGATAAGAGCACTTCAGCAGAAAGCTGCCTGCACATTAAATAATAAAATATTTAACGCACCTTTAAAGCAGACAATGCCACTTTATTCAGAGTCTCCATTACGCCGTCAACCACTCCAGGGTGTCTTTTCCTCATGTCCACAACCCTCTGGACAAGGTCTTTGGTCTGCCGGCTGACTCGGCTGTCCACCAGCAATACCCTCAGCGTGAAGTTCATGGCATGAGGGATAGGATTAGCTCCCTTCTTGAACTCCACCAATGAACCGAAGGTGCACGCAGCATTGTCCA
Organism: Glyphotaelius pellucidus; assembly: GCA_936435175.1. Lineage (NCBI taxonomy): Eukaryota > Metazoa > Arthropoda > Insecta > Trichoptera > Limnephilidae > Glyphotaelius > Glyphotaelius pellucidus. The sequence goes on from OW386556.1 coordinate 5,017,655, forward strand.
CTCCTTGAATGTGAGAATACAATTATAATGAAGTTAAGATAGATTAGATTTACGAATTCGTAAATATTCGTTCTTATCATGTCCTATAGTTTTTATTTTGTGCCTTGAAGTGTTCTACTAAAACAGCAGATATACCAGTTTTGTTATGGATAACAATCTAACTTTCTAAACAAATCAATGACAGATTGAATTTAGCAGTCTATATTCTTATAAGAAGTGAAACTCTCTTAACCGCTCTACACACACGAACGTACGTGATACGTCTGCAATATTATCGCCCGAATGCAACAAACCGTATCACGTATATTCAGGTAAAAAAATAACTATACCCGAAACCCACAAAACGTATGCAATACGTTCATATACATCAAGTTTGTTCCTGCGCTATCGCAAAGCTAAGGGACATGGGATGGGTATTTTCGTCTCTCCCGTACAAGTAACGCCGCTAGTCAGCGGTACTCAGGCTGAAAGCCCTGGTATGTTACTTCTCCCTCTTTATCATAAACGAGGCAAAATCACCTATCTACAGCTACCCAAATTTGGGTAGCTATCGCTCAAGAGCATTAGCAGTGTTACCAAAATTTATCTAGCCGTCGTTTGAGTGGATAATACTTTACTTAATATGTTCCTGATAAACTGCTCCATCACCAATCCTCATTTACTGTCCCACTTCCCATTCCAGCACAACACTATTTCCTTCCGTATTTCTGCATATAAGTTCTGTCCTAAGGAAGGGTTCTTCCTGTTGTTATATTTATGAATATTTCAAAACTCCATAATATTACATATTTTGACTTGTGTTGGTAATGCATCCAACAGCAATATGTTATGAAATAATTAGTGACCCGACAGTTTATCCCCATATTGATAGTTGGCCCCTCGAAATGATATTTATTATAATAAAATTTTTTGGTGCATTATTTACCAATTTCAAACCATAAATCGACTTTAATAATAAGTTGGTACGGATATCAAAGGAATTTATTTACAGTGTCGATATTTTGTACTTACACGCTGGTGTATACAGTATATAGACAAGTAGTTTTATCCTTGATGCATTTGAATGAAAATGTTTTATACTTTTGTTTTCGGCGGTACATCCTCTCTGCACACCCCTTCGGAACACTTAGTTATATTCTTGTAAGTAGGTACAGTGAAACACTCTTAAGAAGTTTTCCAAGGGACTGGAAAAAACCAACTTCTTAAACAGGAAAACCTTATATGTGGAAAAAATTGGGCCAGTTGATCAAAAAATCCAAACTTCTTAAACCACAAAACTTCAAGAGGATTTCACTGTACTAGTGGTCACTCAAAGGTCGAAATTCAACCGTAATTATTGATTTAATGTATTTTTTATGCATAATTTATAACAAAATTTAGCATTCTGCACTCCTTCTCTATATAAACTATAAGTGTGCGAAATTTCATACTTCTCCGTCCGCGCAATTTTCGTAAAAAGGGGTACAAAGTTTTTGCTTCACGTATTAATATACTGATGATACCGTAAGTAGGTAAGACGTCCAGTGGGCCGCCCCAGACACAGTTTGGGCGAGGCAACTCCAGAAACTGGTGAGGAGAGGATGAGATTGCCGTTGGCAGAGGCCGCACAATCAGCGCAAGCACCGACTCGAATAGGATAAGGGGAAGAAGATGATGATGATGAGGTAAACCGTATTTTTCCTAAACTGACTGCTTATGTATGCAGTGACTATGATTGCGACTGTATAAGTCGAGGGGCCAACTATCAGGGAATCAATTGCCATGGAACCAAAATAATTAAGGATTGATAAATAAGATTTTCAATAACCTGATGGATTTCCATGAGCTATTTTCTCGCAGCAAAAAGCCCACTTGGAGATAAGATTCTTCTCTGTAATGTTGAAGTTTTCCAGATCGCACTTTTTTACATCTTCGTTCGCGTTCAATGTTGAAAAGTACAAATCAGACTGCTGCATGCTCAAATAATGCAACATGCAGGCTGCCAAACTTACGGCAAATGATGCTGAACTTCCCGTACCAGCGCCGATAGTCAAACCGGAATCCACTGTCAGTTCGATGTTAGTTTTACTATCAAACTTATTCAAAATTCCACAGTAGAGGTATAGGACAATCGTCATTCCTTGGAATTGTACTTCAGACATGTTTATTTGATATTTAGACTTGTGTTCTTCGAGAAATTCTTTGATTGTTTTGAGGTATTTATCGTGGTCAATTGTCTCTGGTGTCAGCCAGGTGAATTTTTTGTCTGTGGTCAATATCGGAATGAGTAACAATGATTGCTGTAGTGATCTGATACTGAATGATATTGTGAAACGTAAATTTGTCAGATCCACTATGATATTTGGTTCGCCAGATGTTTTCTTTTCCTACAAAACAAAGTTTTTACAAGATAAGTTTGTGTTGAGTGTTTTTGCAACTAATTTCTATTATTATCTTAATTTAACATATGATTTAGTAAGATTATACTTTATTTGTGTTTTTGCTGCAGATTTAGAATATTATTTTTCTTTCTTTCACCTGTTTTCAGGTTTTTCAACTCAAACTGATGATTATTTTTGACATGGACTTGATCTACTCTATAATAATCTGTGGTCAATTTATAGAATGAAAGTTGAAGTCTATTCAACTTTGGGTTTCTATTCCATAGAAAAGCCTGTTCTCACTTTTTTAATGTGAATACCGCGCAAGAGTCTCCACTGCTCCCAACCACCGGAGTCAGTGACACTATGGCATCCCCAATTGGGGTATGCTGTGAAGCTGAACTTGAAGCATTTCGCAAAATTTCTATTGTGAATGGTATTCTTACATCAGGACAATTATTTCATAGTTTCTATGAAATAGATCAGGGGTAATCCCGACTTAACCTAACAAATTAAAATAGATAGTATCTATCTAAGTACTACAGTATTTTTTCCTGAAATTAGATGAGGTTACAGTAAATTTTATTTTATATTTGTACCAACTTAATTATTATCATAATTCATGAGAACTGTCACCTCGCTGGAAATACAATACATAAGAAGCTATAATTTTTTTTGTGGCATTACCTGAATTTTGACTGTTGTTCTCAAACCAAGACTGGCCGCAATAGCTGTTTTCCCATACACAACAGAATGTTCTCCGTGCAATATAATTTTTCCAGGTGCCGACACTTTACACAGCAATAAATCGTTCGCCATTTTGAAAAATGCTTTCAACTATTTTTTTTTTCAAATTCTCTTTACACCACGATTCAAAAGTTCAAAATTAGAATTCTTTCAACAAACACTCACTGAAAACAAGTTTCAAATTAAATATTTATTTTTTAACAGGGCAACAACCATAGATAATAGATCCATTTAGAAAAAAATCGATCAAATATCGTGTTGCCAGTTACAAAAATAGAGAAAGTAATAGCCACAGCACAAATTAATGCGAAGAAAACATTTTATTTGTGTGAATAATACAATAATATAAAGGTAAAATAATTAAATAATAATGTGTTGAATGTAAAGATGTTGTTGCGGTGAAGATTGTGTCATTCAACATGATTTAGCCTTTTCCCATTGTTCAACGGTGAACGTCTTTTGGGAGAAGGCATGAATCTCCTTAAGTTCTTGCTCTAAGACTGCATTCACAAGCCTAAAAATAAATAAAAAAAATGCTCTTAGTGGAAAAGAGAAGAAATTTTTTTTACAATAAAAACTTATAAATTTGTCATGGACCAGTTTAATTTTATTTTTTTCACACTCTACCGGTTTCGGAAGCACCCTTCCCCCGTCAGGAGAATATTAGAATGAACCTAAGATATAGTGACAGATATATACATACATTTTAAGGATGGGTTGTTTAAAAAAATTTGAACAATTCATCAAATATTTGAAGTTAATTTTCACGTTCTGTGAATGTTCTATTCAAGTTTTGTGATTATTTCAGTCTTATAAAGCGACTGGCCTGTAATGATGTAATAACAGAACTTGAATAGAACTTACAGAATGTTAAAATAAACTTCAAATATTTGATGAATCGTTCAAATTTTTTGAAACAGCCCGTCCTTTGAGTGTGAGGTGAACAAAGGGATAGGGTTAATTAAGTATAACAAATTTATAAGTTTTTATTGTAAATTATGGCGAGCCACAAAGTTGAAGCTTTTTACAAATATGTAAATTTTTTTTTGTTGAAATTGATTATAATTGGACTAATTGAAATAAAAGTGTTAGAAAATATGGCAAAAATCAAGGTAGAGTTGCAGAATTCCGCTGCTTAGAACACAATTTAAAAAAAAAACACTTTGTTTCAACTTAATTGCTACTAGAAACAACTTTTTAAGTCGGGGGAGATGAAATAACACAAAATAGTTTTTAAGTGCACAGCGGAATTCTGCAACTTTTATTTTCTATGTTATAGTAGTCCCGGAGAGAGATGATATCATCATTCTAGTATCTTGTCTTTTTAATTTTTATTTAAGACATGTGAGAAGGAAGATTTTTTTGTCAATGACATGCTTATAGGTACAGTAATGCCTTCAAAAGAGGTAATGGCTGTCCCTCATAATAAAAAACAAAATAGCAGAATTTCTGAAATATTATTGATAAACAAAATTTAAAAAAATACTAATTTCACCTGTTTAGTAACTCTGGTTCAAAGAGTTCTAGAACTCAAGATTCGCTTTGAATTTAAGTGTCATTTTCAAAATTGGAACTGTTTGAACAATTTCAGACAAGCAATAAAGTACCTACCTAAAATAATATTTAAACAGAAAATTATTTTAATTGGAATTACAACGTCGTGTGATTTTTCACAGGTCATATAATTTTGTATTGTCGCAGGGATTGAACCGAGTCAACTTTATTTTATAGAAGGCATGTTGAGGAATAAAGATTGTGTAAAGTGAGGTTATGTTATTAATTTGATTTAACGTACCTGTGTCTGGCCAGTAGCGCCTTCCCCTGGAACTTATCCGACACAATCACTACAGAGAACTTCCCCCCACATCCATCTGATTCATCCGTCACCTCCTGCAAGCAAAACATCAAGGGGCGTCAGTAGATGCACTAACTTAACCGTGCAGTCGGGTCGGGTGCTCTTTTGGCCGCCTTTACAAATAAGTTTATCAATCTATAAAAGAGATAGTCGATATTCCCATATCGGTTCCTTTGCTGTCGCTGGAACCGTCAACATTATTTCTCTAAGGAAGCAGTTATTTTTGAAACTGGTTCCATTTGAAATAATTATCAAAAATGAGAAAAAAAAGTTAAATATTTGGAGGGACCTTTTTAAATTTTTTTTAATGTGACACCCTGTAAGGGCACCCCTGACGAACTGCCACCACCCGGTCGGGCAGCATGCTAAGGTAAGGGCTGTAGGAAGGGATTTATTAATGCATGTCTCGAAGAGGCCCGGATCATATGAAGGAGCAAAACAGAACCTGGAACTCTTTTTCTCAGAATTTCTCTAGCGACTCTCTTGCCCCCAACTTGTGTCTTTTTTTTATTTTTGAGGAACCTATTCCAAAAGTTACTGGATAAAGAACTGGTTCCAGACCACAATGACAATACATTTCACATATCAACCATCTCTAATCTATAATAGGGTCGCTTACTGAATTTCTCACGGACGACTCACAGTTCTAAATCAAAAATGGTTTAGAGCCATCAATTATTAATTATCTCGTAAATCAGAAATATTATGTTTCACAAGACAGAGTACCTACTCTAGAACTCTGGCTACTATTTTTTTTTGTATTTGACCTGATCAATACAATATTATAACTATATTATACATACTATAATATTATAACTATATTACACATACTATAATATATAAACTATATTATAATAATTATATTATAACTAAGATAACGTTCGTTCCGTTCACAGTTCACAAAATATTATTATAACTTTCAGAGTGACATTTAGCATCATTGCAAATCGCTTACATTGCGCTACTCCATTCACACATCTAAATAATATAAAAATCTCATTAATTTAAATAAAAAATTGTTAAAATGATAGAGATAGTATAAGAATAAATATATTTATTTACAGATTGCTTTCATTTCACTTTCTTAATTACAATATTTGTACTTTCATTTGGTATTATGATTTGACAATAGTTAAAGTAGATATAGAACATCAAAAAATTTACACACGAAAACGAAGAAACTAGCAGCGGAAATAAGTCTGGATATTGTTTGGGAGGGGACACAAACACCGAGGCTACTGTCAACACAAACATTACAAGCGTTGAAAGGATAAAGAAAACGTTAAATATCTTATAAAATAGACCGTTGTACTGATTTTGGGTACCCTTTAGAATGTTATTGATTTTCGTTACGTTAAAAACGTCCATGAAACTAATGTTTTTGTCCATCATCATGAGAACAACGCTGAATACGCTCAGGAAAAGAATGCTCGTTGCGATGTACGCCAATAACAGGCCGTCTTTCAATAACAGAGGCAGCATACTAAAATTAGACACTAACAGGAACCAGAGGCAAGGCACGGGATCTAGCGGCAGGTGCAACAGGACGGGAATCGCGCACAGAAGAATAGTCTTCTCGTGAACTTGAAAAGAAAACAGAAAGAATGCCAGCGAAGAGTTTATCAACGATAGAATGAACTTCTTCACATTCGGTCGAAGGAACAAGTCTAGCGATGAAGGCAACAGAGCAACACCCGTTGCGGCCAAACATACTTTGGCCATCGTCGCATTATCAAATATCTTTTTCAGCTTGATGAATATGTTGACAGAGCACCAAACATTGGCCACCTTGTCTTCGAACACCCCACGCGCTACCGGGAAGAGTCTGAACAGAACCTGCGAAATTGAATCAAACCCCGACAGAAATGGCAGCCAGATAATGCCAAAAGTCACTATCACAGTTAAAGCTATCTTAACCAATAGAGTTACGCAGTACTTAGCAGACTTGCGCTGCGAGGGTACACACTGTCTTAAAAGATAGAGGAAAAAAGGGAGGGAATGATAAAGTTCCATCTGCTTGTAGTTCACGGCGAGAACAAAGAAGATGGAGGCCAGGACAAGCTTGTTCAGCAGTATGAACATGGTGGCCCACACAAACAGGCCGAGTGACACGCAGTTGTACTGGAAGTGGCCATAGTCAATTAAGATTATTCCGGGGAACAGAAGCGCTATGAGGGCAGACACTTCCGGCTGGAAGAATACGTTCTTGATCAGCGTGGACATCCCTTGCGCTTTCAGCTCTTTAGTTTTCAGTTTGTAGTTGACGTACGAGAAGCCAACCATGGCGGGAATGTAGAAGTACATGTCTGAGACAAACACGGTCCATCGCATGAACAGCTTGTGGAAGTGGCTCTCATAGCCCCGGGACGAGAAGAGAACCACGGACTCGGGGTCCACGATGTCTGCCACGTGCCCCATGGCCAGGCTGTGGTAGGCCGTGAGCGGCGGGTAGTCCAGGCCCCAATACTGGAGATCATTCTGGGTGGTGTTCACGTACCACTGCTTGACGGGGATGTGCAAGGTGACCTCCTGCCAGTGTCGCTGGGCCTCGTAGTCCCCGAACAGCGGCGGCTTGCTCTGCCCGGAGTAGGGGTACAGGGACACCACCCACCGTATCAGAATGGCCAACGTTACACTCAGCCAGAGGAAGCCTCGCGGCAAATTGGTTATATTCATTGATAGATTCGTCTTCATAGTGTTGCGCAACTTTTAGATTAAACCCGTTCGTCACATCACAGATCGAACTGAAAAATGAGATTGTAAATTGTCAACGCAAGCCGTTTAATATTTCAGTACGCGTGCCGGGATCATTACAATGGGTGATGTGGATGTTGTCTGATGAATGAAAATAGTACAGCGCTCGATACTTACCACATGAACCGCTTCCAACTCCTTCGCTAGTTTATTTTTAATGTATTCCTCCGTGTATACCATTATTCTATTCGATTCTCATCGATACAAAAAGGAAATATGTATATTTTTTATCGACCTCACGCCAACGCACACTTCTACATTCGACACCGACAGAAACGTCAAACAGAAACAAGATGTCAAACTAGTGACAATAGTTCCAAGTTATAATTCCAAATTCCAACACTCAAAAACGCATTTGCACAATGTGGGCTGTACTAAAAAGAAACTTAAATAAAGGTTAAGCAATATGTTCAAAACACATAAGAAAAGTTCCATCATTTGTTGATTTTTATTCTACCCTGCTAAAATACTAACAATATTTTTTTATTCCGTGTCTCTTCTCACCACTATCGATTTTAGAAGTACCGGGGATTGTTGACAGATAATATGTCAAAATATTTGAAAATTAGATAGGAGATCAAATTTTAACTTTTTAACAATGAACAAGACTCTTTTATTTTTAAATTTTTGTGCCAGTTCGAACAGTTTTACTTCGAAACTCCACCGTTTTGGTTTAAAGCGATCCTGTGTGAATATTCCGCGGAGTTTAGTGACCATGTCGGGGGAGAGTGCAAACGCGCCTCTTGTTGAAGACTTTAAAAATTGGGCGCTTGAAGGAAATCCTAAATATTCCCAGTTACCGGTGGACATTATTACAGAGAATTATGTGCGAGAAAATGTCAAAAATGCGGTGTTTTCAACGGTATGTAGCCATTGTCATAACATGTCATTCCTAACCTTGCAAATAAATTAAAATCTTTTACGCAGGAAAAATAGTCTTTAGATTTAGTACATAATACATACCAATCTTTATTATAATACATACGCCGTAATAATAATAATAAGTCGGGAATATTAATTCCTTTTGATGCTTGCCTGAATTTCCACATGAATTGTCTCAAAGTGAAAACATTTGTGCTGACCCATAGAACTATACAATTATAGGTGCTATTGCGTAGTAATATCTCGTCGAAATGTGTCCCACTATTAAATCGTCATATACCGGATTTTGTACTTTCTTGTCGTTCGGTGTAGAGCGTTGGACGACAAGTCAGAGTAATTGAACGTTCAAAAGCGGAACCTATATTTTCGTTTCATGTCTCATCTAAATGTATCATACTTACATCAATGTACCCAACCTATAAATTTCAGTCAGAAAGCTGTGGAATTTTAGAAAAAAGTGTGGAATTTTAGAAAAGTTGTGCAATTTTTATGAAGACTGAACTCACCATTCGAGAGTTTATGCTGCTTCAAAACAAAAACACACACTTTTCCTGCTTTATCATTAAGATTTTTCTTTATGAATAAATCTTTATCGACCATGAAAATTTGAAATGCTGTATAGGAAATGTTCATTGTTCAGGAGAGTGATGCTTAGTTCACACTGAGCTATATATCTGCGAGCAGATATCTGTTGATTCGCGAGCGCTTATCTTTTGTCCTTTCACACGAGGCTATCAAATATTTCTTCCTGTGGTAGGAGAGGGGGTCAGTCGAATTAGGGAGCGGCAACGGAACGCATATTTTTTGTACTGAAATCTGTCAACTTGACATCTGTCATCCACGGGTCTAGGCAGCTCCGTAATTACAATGACCTCCTCTCCTGTTTTGTCTGAGAAGGGGAGAGTTATCTTCTGGGATATCGCATCTAGAGCGGTTACGTCTGAGATGTGTATTGTCTATGATTGATCTGCGCTTAAAAACGCTTAGGTGTGAACGGTCTGAAGGGATTGTATGAAGAGCGTTATTTGGCGTGCTATGATCTTTTATATTTGATAGCTGAGTGTGAACCAGCTCTATAAAGAAAGTTTTTTATTTTTTCAAAAAAATCATGTCTCTTATTTTGTAGATCTATTATTATAAAATAACTTTGAATAGATCTTTCAGAATACATAAAATTTTTTTGTAAATTTCTTTGGTAACGGTATTTAATAATTTTCAGAAAAAAAAAACTTTTAAAATGCGTGTCGTAATAGACGCACTTATTTTTCTAGAAATATTTCGACGACGCAGATGGAAAGAGAAAAAAAAAACCGGAAAAGTAACATATTTAACTTATTTTTGTATTGAACCATCAGTCATGCACAGCGTTAAAAATATTGGTTGAACCTCGAGTGCTTATGTGTTCTTCCGTCACACCAAGCTATCAAATATTTCTTCCTATAGTAGGAGAGAGGGTCAGTTGAATTAGAGTGCTGCCGCGAAATGTCATTTCTTTGTGCTGGATCTGTCAACTTGGCAGCTGTCATCCGCCCGTTTAGGCAGCTCCGTAATTAAAATGACCCCTTCTGTTTACAGCGGAGAGGGGGTCGCACAATTTTTCGCGTATCGCCTCAGCAGCGATTACGGTGTATAACTTTGAGCTTAGGGCGCATCATCTGCTTAGATGTGACAGGTCTGTATGGGATTGTATAGCAAGCGTTATTGTGCTTGCGGTGATCCCTTTACCTTTGCGTGTGACACCTTCATTATTGTCCTTGTATTTTTATTATTAGTTATTTTTATAACTAATATTTAATATAATGACCCGTTTATTTATTTATTTACCATAATGACCCGTTCGCATTGGTAGAGTATTTTAGTCGAGTGGAGAGTAACGTAGTGACTAAACGCGTCCGAACACCATAATTTTAGTAGAATGGGTTAGTCAGCTCTTTAGTCGATTCAATCCATTTCGTTCTAATTTTTTGGTGAGTAGCGCTCCTCTTCACGCGTCCCTGCGCACTAACATGCTCAAACTCGCTGTTTTAGCAGAGTTCATTTGTAGACGCGCGGAAATGTCGTGGCATTGGAGCGAAGATGCAACTCTAAAATTATTTATTAATACTGCTATTAATCTCCTTTCGTATCTATAGTTTATTTATTTTCATTTTACTTCTTCTAAAATTTCACCTCGTCTTTCATGCTTAGCATTACAATATGCTTAATTCGCGTATTTACTTTGCTTCGTAGCAGCCCGTCAACCGCCGTCATCTTGTAATGGGCGGCGGGGACAAATGTACTCTACTTGAAAGTAATGCGAACAATTTTCGGCGAGTCAAGTGGCGAGTTAGTTACTCGCCACTTGAGTAACTAACTCTCTAACTAACTAACCGGGGACAAATGTACTCTACTTGAAAGTAATGCGAACGATTTTTGGCGAGTCAAGTGGCGAGTTAGTTACTCGCCACTCGACCAAACTACTATCTTAGTCTAAACAAGCCTTTAGAGTCAGTATGTCCTGGACATACTGACCCCCAGATTCCTTTCCACCCCTCATACCTTTTACGTTTCCAGAACTTCCTCTCCTCCGTCTCTAAAAAGAGGTTTCACACAGCATCTCCAAAGATGACATAGGCCCTGAGGGGAATTTTTTTCCTCAGGGCGTCCTGTGTGGAGCTAATGTAAAAAAAAGAGCGTATTGCCCGTATACAATAAAATACATTTTGTGAATATTTAGGACTAATATTTCTTTTTTTAACTGTATGTATATATAGAGAGTTTGTACTTGTTTTTTAATCACTCTAAGATTCATCGAAACACAATCTGCTAAAATCTTTGAATACGATTTTAGTGATACCGTTTCTTTGACACCCAATGTTTCAATTATAAAATAATAATTTTTTACAAGTGAAAACTGAAATGATTTGGAAATCTTGTAGTGCAAATGAGCATTATTTTTAGATCATTGTTTACTCTTTGCTCATGTTGGTTCTTCTCGGAAGTTCACCATGGAACAATGATTCCGGTAACAATTGAATAAGCTGACCCCATTGTTGGAGAGGTTGTGCGTCAGAGATCTATATGAATATATTAATATATTTTTAACCTTATCTATGTGGCTATCTGTTGTGTTCACACAAACAGTTCTCCAACTTGTCTTGAAGGAGATTTTTTTTATTTTTTTTTTATGTTAACTCCACACAGGAGGCCCTGAGGGAAATAATTTCCCTCAGGGCCTATGTCATCTTTGAAGATGCTGTGTGGAGGGTGCTGTTGAGGAGAGGAAGGAGTGAACATGGGTCTTGAAGAGACCCATATTGTAGGAGGGAGGAAACACAGAAGCCGGCAAATCGTTCCACAGCCGGGCTGTTGAACTCAAGAACGAGTCGTAGAAACGACCCGTTCTCATGTGACTAATGTCAACCGTGTACAAATGTTGAGCGCGTGTTTGGCGTGTTTCCCGACTATGCACCGGTGCCGAGGGGATCAGTGACGCTAGTTCCTCGGAGCATCTTCCATTGTAATACCGGTAGAACAAGGACAGCATTCCCACCTGACGCCTGTGCTCTAAAGATTGCAGTCCATTTGTTAAGTTAGGAGAATCTATCAAACGGACCGCCCGTTTCTGCACAGAGTCGAGGGTTTTTTTCAGGTATTTTGGGACTCCAGACCAGAGGTGGCTGCCAAATTCAACCGTGGGGCGCACTTGCGATTTGTACAGGGTTAGCAGTTGTGTACTATTAAAGTATCTGCGGGCCCTGTACAGATTACTTCTTTGGAAAGAATAGAGTTCTTTATGTTAATCTAGGATTTATTTAATACTTTGCGTATTACAAGTGGAGATTGGTGGTGGACGGCCTAACTGGAAGCTGGCTAAATGAGATCTGATTCCCACCGTGTTTTGTGGAAACTCCTGCACCTCGGCCCCTGTCCCTCAGAGTCCTAACCTCTTACTAATCTAGCTGCCATCTTGCGGACTTTCAGGCAAGCTCTAAGCACTGCCCTCTATGTGCGAATCTGGAAAACTCTTAGCTAACTCAAATCTCTAACACATAGATTCTCAACCTTTTTTTGCCCACCGCCCCCTTTAAGAATATTTTTTTTTCTAGCGCCCCCCAACTCCGGTGGGGCAAATGAGTTTTTGTTATTTCACAATTTGTTCGTTAGAGTAGATCGTATCTCAGTATCGCCCATTATTCAAAATTGAAACATTGCTTGAAATGGCTTTAGCTGGCCATGTTTAGTGACCAGTCTGAATAGCCAATTACTTCCCCATCTTCCTATTCCCATTTCCTTCCTCCCCCCACTACCTTCAACCTCACAACCGCATTCCCCAATCGGAGATGCCATAGTCTCACTGAGCAGTTGGGACTCTTGTGCGGTATTCACGTGCCCATTTCATCTCATTCCTTTTTAACGTTAAATATGTTTGTCTAATAAAATATGTGTGTTTTTTTTTTTTCGTTATCAGTAATTTTTGTTAGAAAAACTTAAGGTGAGACGTTTTTAAAACTTCAAACATTTCGAATTATAAAATTTGAAAGTGTATTTTATCACCTTTCAAAAACAGTTTTTCATTTTCAGACGTGTTCAGAAATATTCCTTTTATTGAATACATAATCAATCATAGTACATAATCATATTAGGACACCAAAAATTATGATTGCGTGTGCCCCAATGGAAGTGATGCAGAGAGACCGTGGAAGCGGTGAATAGACCGTGTGGATTAGAGCTCTTAGAAGTAGTGGATTTGAGCAGAACGGGAAGGACTACTAGTGGAACCCCTGTTAGTGGAGAGCATTTGTGAAGGAGTCCAAATCCCACCCTGGGATATAGCGTCGCGATGATGATGACAGTAATATTATTTTTCTTTCTTTCAGGTTCTGCCAAGCCCATTAGAGAAAAATGTCCGCCTGGTTGTTGCATCAGCCGACGCCATGGAGAACATCCTGGACCTGGACCCCAGGGTCGCAGAGTCCAAGGAGTTCCTGGACTTTGTATCGGGCAACACGCTACCGGCGGGGGCCACTCCGGTAGCCCATCGCTACGGTGGACATCAGTTTGGGTATTGGGCCGGTCAGCTTGGAGACGGGAGGGCCCTTCTTGTTGGAGAATACGTCAACCGGTAATAACTTGCTTCACAAATTAATGCTGCCTCCCCCACTTCCCTCGCTGCACAGATCCTAATGGAGCGCGGAGTGTCTTAATAGGGTCTTTCGTTAGCGTGTCTTTTTTAATAGCTCACGGCTTGGATCATGATGTGTTTGGTATTCAAACGAATATGTTTATTTATTTATTTATTTTTTATTCACGCCTTGAAGGCTTTTACATGAACATGTTATTATAGTTACATAAGTTATTTAACATTGTATTCAAAATTATTAGTAGAATTGAAAAGAAATGAAAATATTAGAATAATAATAATAAAATTTATGTCAGAAATTTAAAAATTTCTGATATAAATTTTGGTAAAGAATAAATGAAAATATCAACAGAACTGAATTTATTACCAAGCCTATGTAGTCTTTCGATTGGGGAGTTAATGAAAAAGTTAGTTTTTGGCGGATAAACAAAGAACAGTTCTGGAAGTCTCGTGTCACGATTTGGTATTCGGAATGTTATTAGTTTTGTTAAGTCAGGTGCGTCAAGTGATCCATTAACTAATTTGAATAAAAGTACCAGATCGCTCTTGGTTCTTCTACACGATAAGTCAGTTAAATTAAGTAGTTTCATTAAATTATCATAATTAATTTGTCCAATGGGTATAGGGGTTTGAAATTAATGAATCTTAAAAATTTATATTGAACTCTCTCAATTTTTAATTGATTTGTTTTATAGTATGGGGACCAAATAGTTGAATTGTATTCTAAATTACTTCTAACTAAGGCAGTGAAGAGAATTTCAAATGGATAAAGTGACGTAAAATCTTTAACTGTTCGTAATTGCATTGTTACTGCGTCATAAAGATCCTTTCTTATCCATTTTGCACTCAGTCGAAACTCTGATATAATTCGAACTATAATGCTTTATTGGTATGGATTGGAAATTTTAAAGCTCAGAAAGGAAACCATTTAGAAGAATTTGGAACGCCAGAGAATATCCAAACTGTGAGGAGGTCCGTTTTGAATCTACAAAAAGTTGAGCATTTGAAGTTTGAAGAAATCTGTCAAACAGACAACCCCTTTCTCACACAGTTTTGGAGCGTGTAAATAATCCCAAAAAATTTGCATTTGATCTTAAGACAATGATAAAAATTACCTAAACATATATTATAAGGTGAACCTAACCTAACCTAACCTAACCTGAAAAGCGATGCCTTCCTGCCATAGACATAGGCACAGTGAGGCAAGGTGAGGCGTTTGCCCCACCCTGGCGGGCCGATGCATGAACTCTGGGATCGTCGACCGAGTCTGCGTTTTCAAATTTATAGAATGTTGTAAATAAACTTCGTAGAAAATGACTTTAGCGGTGTTTGGTGACCAGATCTGAATAGCCACATACTTCCCCACCTTCTTCTTTTCCATCTCCTTCCCCACCCTGCTACATTCAGCCTCACAACATACCCCTATTGGAGATGCCATAGTCTCACTGGCCCCAGACGGGAGCAGCTGAGACTCTTGTGAGTTATTCACATAAAAAAAGAAGAAAAGAATACACACATAGTTTAAAAATACCCAGTCTTTGATTTATCTCTTTGTATATGTGTGTATTTAAATTTTTTTCATTACCAGTAATTTTAAGAAAAAACGTAAGGTGAGGAGACACTTTTAAAACATATTTAGTTATGCATTGAAAAAATTAATATTTAAAAAATTAATTTTGTTAATTCTAATAATAAAATTTTAAAGAGTATTTCATCAACTTTCAAAATAGTTTTTAGTTTTCAGATACATTCACAAATATTCCATTTATTTGGATTTTATTGCAAAGCGAAAATATTTTAACCTACTGGAGTATAAGATGGATTTTTTTGATAGAAACATATTAGAAACATATAAGAATTATGATTAAACAGTATAAATGTTCATTTTTTCACGGAGAATCTAGTTTGTAGCTGACAGTACGGTACTAATGCATTTTGAGGCCGGCGATTTCTCTTCATTTCGTTAAAAGTTTCTTTCGTTAAAAATTTCTCTTCATTTCTTCAGAAAGAGAATGCAATCCGATGAGGAAAAATCATGAAAAATATTGAAAGGTTGTGAACATGTCAGTTACATTTACTATTATAGTATTTGCGAGTTATGTACTTCTGATAGGCTAACTCTCTGGGCTCTGACTTCAAGGTTCTGAGCTGATCAAATTTTGATCTCGTTTTTTTCTGATGATGCTTTTTAGCGATTTCTCAGTGACTGATTGTGTACTTGTATTTAATTAACTAGGGCTGGCCAGAAATGGGAACTGCAACTCAAGGGTTCGGGGCCCACTCCCTACTCGAGGCAGGGGGACGGGCGCGCCGTATTGCGCTCCTCCATCCGCGAAATGGTGGCCTCTGAGGCCTTCCACTATCTCGGCATTCCCACCACGAGGGCCGCTGCTTTGATTGGTGAGTTGCCTTTCAACATTATGCTCTCTCACCTGCTTTCTACTCACCACTTTCTACTCACCCGTTTTCTACTTACCATTTTCTACTCATCACTTTCTACTCACCCGCTTTCTACTCATCAATTTCTATTCACCCGCATTCTACTCACCACTTTCTACTCACCCGCTTTCTACTCACCACTTTCTACTCACCCGCTTTCTACTCACCACTTTCTGCTCACCCGCTTTCTACTCACCACTTTCTACTCACCCGCTTTCTACTCACCACTTTCTACTCACCTGCTTTCTACTCACCACTTTCTACTCACCACTTTCTACTCACCTGCTTTCTACTCACCACTTTCTACTCACTCGTTTTCTACTTACCATTTTCTACACACCACTTTCTAAACACCCGCTTTCTACTCACCACTTTCTACTCACCTGTTTTCTATTCACCACTTTCTACTCACCCGCTTTCTACTAACCACTTTCTACTCACCCGCTTTCTACTCACCACTTTCTACTCACCCGCATTTTACTCACCACTTTCTACTCACCGCTTTCTACTCACCACTTTCTACTCACCCGCTTTCTACTCACCACTTTCTACTCACCCGCTTTCTACTAACCACTATCTACTCACCCGCTTTCTACTCACCACTTTCTACTCACCCGCATTTTACTCACCACTTTCTACTCACCGCTTTCTACTCACCACTTTCTACTCACCACTTTCTACTCACCCGCTTTCTACTCACCACTTTCTACTCACCCGCTTTCTACTCACCACTTTCTACTCACCTGCTTTCTATTCACCACTTTCTACTCACCCGCTTTCTACTCACCACTTTCTACTCACTCGCTTTCTACTCACCACTTTCTACTCACCTGCTTTCTACTCACCACTTTCTGCTCACCCGCTTTCTACTCACCACTTTCTGCTCACCACTTTCTACTCACCTGCTTTCTACTCACCACTTTCTGCTCACCCGCTTTCTACTCACCTGCTTTCTACTCACCACTTTCTGCTCACCAGCTTTCTACTCACCACTTTCTACTCACCCGCTTTCTACTCACCACTTTCTACTCAACCGCTTTCTACTCACCACTTTCTACTCACCTGCTTTCTACTCACCACTTTCTACTCACTCGCTCTCTACTCACCACTTTCTACTCACCACTTTCTACTCACCCGCTTTCTACTCACCACTTTCTACTCACCTGCTTTCTACTCACTACTTTCTACTCACCCGCTTTCTACTCACCACTTTCTACTCACCTGCTTTCTACTCACCACTTTCTACTCACTCGCTCTCTACTCACCACTTTCTACTCACCACTTTCTACTCACCCGCTTTCTACTCACCACTTTCTACTCACCTGCTTTCTACTCACTACTTTCTACTCACCCGCTTACTACTCACCACTTTCTACTCACTCGCTTTCTACTCACCACTTTCTACTCACTCGCTTTCTACTCACCACTTTCTACTCACCCGCTTTCTACTCACCACTTTCTACTCACCTGCTTTCTACTCACCACTTTCTGCTCACCCGCTTTCTACTCACCACTTTCTACTCACTCGCTTTCTACTCACCACTTTCTACTCAACCGCTTTCTACTCACCACTTTCTACTCACCTGCTTTCTACTCACCACTTTCTACTCACTCGCTCTCTACTCACCACTTTCTACTCACCACTTTCTACTCACCCGCTTTCTACTCACCACTTTCTACTCACCTGCTTTCTACTCACTACTTTCTACTCACCCGCTTTCTACTCACCACTTTCTACTCACCTGCTTTCTACTCACCACTTTCTACTCACTCGCTCTCTACTCACCACTTTCTACTCACCACTTTCTACTCACCCGCTTTCTACTCACCACTTTCTACTCACCTGCTTTCTACTCACTACTTTCTACTCACCCGCTTACTACTCACCACTTTCTACTCACTCGCTTTCTACTCACCACTTTCTACTCACTCGCTTTCTACTCACCACTTTCTACTCACCCGCTTTCTACTCACCACTTTCTACTCACCTGCTTTCTACTCTAAACCTTTCTTCGTATGCACATGCAGCCACACCTGGTCACGTACAACTAGGGATTGCAATCCCGCAAAGCGGGATCCCGCATTCCCGCGGGATCCCGCTGCTTTTATTAATCTGCTGGATCCCGCACCTTCAAAGCGCGGATCCCGCAAATTAAAAATTTGACGCTAAAACTTTTGCGTAAATCGAGAGTAGCGCGACGTTGCCGTTCAGCACAGCGCGCCGCGCTGGCGACTAGCGGACGGTTGGCGGGCTGTCCTGTCAGTTGTTTATAAATGGCACTGCGCTGCGCACGTCTTTCTGTAGGTGACGAGTGTTTTCGTATTCACCGTCCAGCGATTAACGTAAGTACCTCAATTTTAATGTTTCGTTTAATCTCATTGCTAACTTGCAGCCTTTTAAATTAGAAGTTGAGGCACTTTGTAGGCGAGAGTCAACGCTTGTAACTGCGACACAACAATTTGATTTATTTTGGATAAATTACAACATCAAAACACGGTATTGAGTAACCAGTTGTCACAGACTCTGCATGAGATTCAAGAAACACCTCACTGATTTAACAGGAGTTTTGATTTATTTTCAAAATCCGCAAAAATAGAGATTGTACTTATACATTCTTCATGCCAAGAAAAGTTGCAATACGCCAAGAAATAAAGAAAATAATAGAAAGAATTGTAGTTCAAGACGAAGAAACATATGCAGATGACGTCTTCGAAAATACACCTATAGCTGGAACATCTGCTACTGATACAGATCCTACTCTAACGCTAAAAGAAGAATTAGAAAAACAGCTTCAACAAGAAAAAGAAATATTTAAGAAAAAGCCAGACAAAAAGCAAAAGAAATTTTTAAGAAAGAAATGACGTTCTTTGTGTCCGATGGTATCAGAGGAGAGTACCTGACGCTCGCCCCTCGCTTGACGGTTCAGCCTACCAGCGTAGAAGCCGAGAGAGCGTTTTCAGCATCAGGATATATTTGCAGTTCACTCAGAAGCAGGTTCGGAGATGATATGTATTTTCAAAAGTTGTCACCATAGGTTGATATTATAGTAATAGCATCTAAGAGAAAGTTGTGATTTGATTATTAGTCATTATATGAATAAGACTGAATTAAAAATACAAAACTGTTGTTAGGAGTAAGGGTAAAATTAACAAAACGATTAAACTATGCCAAACATTTAAAGATGAGTATAAGAAAACAGATTACTAATAACTTATTGTACTGGACTATTGGGGCGTTTGTACAATACTGTATTTCTGAAAGGTGCCGTACACATTTTTCACGCCAAAAGCCTCTCACAGAGTTTCGCAACGATCAGTTTATTACTGCGCGAAAATGATTTCATCTCCCAAATATGGGAACGAATACGAATTTAGTACTGAATTATGACACTTGAAAATAGATTTAAACTGGTAGACTTAGGTTGTAGGAGACTGTTACTTCGTTGGTGGTAGATTTTGGAGGTCCTGCGAAAGGAGAGAGGTCTCTATTTATAGGACCGACCTGGGTCGAACTTTTGTTGCCAGAAACTTCCTATTCTTTGTAGGATATCTGAGTTTAGGCATTTTTCCTGAACGCTATGTTTGGCGATCAGATTTTGCAAAAATTGTATGCAATAGTTCTCACCAAGTCAGATCAGCTCCTACAAACCATCGTCTCCCATTATTTTTATTGTATTTATAAGAAAATGTACAATGTTTACATATTAGAACCAAATCACCATATTTTGGAATAAATATTTTTCAAAGTGCGGAAAACATAGATAGATGTCAGTTTTCAGGTTATTATTTTAGCACATACTTATTTTTTGGCGCTGATATTTATTTACTGGTCGTAAATGTGACCAATTTATCGTAATTTCGCTCCTCGTTTTCGAGAAAGAGAATTTGGTTACGTAATTATTCCCGATTTGGGAACTTCTTTTGTCAGCGTTGACCAATAGTAGCTCGGCGGCTGGCAAAGTGGGGGCAACGTAAATAGTGAGATTTTTACTCAGCTGTAGTCATTTCATCGGCTGCAGGCTCCGGGTGAAGAGTTTAAGCGGTTGTTTAGAAGGGGTTTGGGACCCGTTTTGATGCTGTATGTAACATCTATTATCAATTGCGCATATATTTCCAATTGATAAAGATAATTGAAGAAACGCAAATGTGTGAGCTGGCGGCACGGTAATGAGTAATTGAGTGGGCTGGCGGCATGGTACTCTGTGGGGACGTAAATTCCAATATCGACCTTTTCAGTTGTCTCATTTGCTTTTGTGGACACGTTTAATACACAAATCATTACAGAATTATAAGTATAAACGATAGAAACATATTCACATAACACATTCATGAAACATCAGAGAAATACTTTTTTATATGTATTGATTTCTTTGACACGTTCGATACACTTATACTTAATTAATAGTAAAGAAATAATTTCTGTTGCTTAATGTAAGAAACGTTTAATAAAAGTTGATTTTTATAACATAATTTCAAAGATGCGGGATCCCGCGCGGGATTGAGTAATCCCGCATATCAATCCCGCGGGATTGAATGAGCTGCGGGATTGCAATCCCTACGTACAACTTACAAAGCATCAGAGCCACTAGCCACCGATACTCTCGACTTTGGCAGGCCACTTTCCTTCACCTAATTTGTGTATTGTTTGGATCCCACCCGGGCGTCCCGTGTTCAATTCCTTGGCTGGCTAAGTCCTCCATCACAACACAAGCAACATTTTCGGCTTTCTGGGGTGGTAGTAGGAGATTTTCAAACATTGTTGGGTTATTCGTAACCCGGGAATGTTTGTCTTTCTTTAATAAAAAAAAAAATAACTGTTTATCTGTAGTATATAGGAATAGATATTTAGTTTCAACTTCCTAACAGATGTCGTTAGTATATATGTATAGTTATATGTAGTTAACCTGTTGAATTTCAGGTGTATTTCGAAAAACCACGCAGATTTTACCTTGTTGCTTTCTGGGCAAATATCCATTTAAAAACAAAAGAATTGCGTTTTTTGCAATTGTTTTCTGTTTACCAGATAATATATCTTATTATTCATGTATATTACGTGATAATATCGTAAGAGGTTTTTCCAGAATAGCTAACTAACTAAAAAAAAGATTAAAAAAATCTCCCATTTTGGAAATAATTACACAAATGAGCGCCTTTGAGGTGATTTTTTACAAAAACGGCGCTATACAAATCATCCAAATATTAAATATATAATCACAATATAAACTGATTTTATTATTTCTACACAAATCTGAATATATGTACACCCAACATGAAAAAACACAATTCAAAGGAGTTTTTCAAATAATAAAGACCTTTACACGCATTTGAAAACGTAAAACTTTGATTTTTGACAGTTGCCAAAGTCATAGAAAATGCGTTAAAAAATATTCTAGAGTAGCTAGATTATTGAAACCTTCAGTTACGTGAAGAATGATATTGGCGCAAGCGATTCTGACCTTGATTTCATGCAGTTTCTTTATACATAAGGGTTAAAGTCGCATTTAAAAAAAAAAACAAAAAATTGTGGCCATCGGCGGCCTTCCGGCAAATGACAGGTTAATAGGTGTCTCAACAGATGTCAGTTAGGTAGTACCTTAGAAGAGTATCATCTATTGTTGTTTGTGTCTAATTGCACAAACGATTACAGAAACGCCGACGGCTTATGATAGATCGTTGTCTCAGTGTTTGGGTACCCGGCTTCAGAATAACTTAGAGCCTACTATAGTACGGACAACTGGTCTAGTTAATATTCATTGTAATTAATATTCATTGTTATCTTTACGATAACAAAAATATTAATATGATTATATATTAAATTTTGAGTAATCTCAATACTTTTTTTTTTTTTTTTTTTTTTTTATATTAACTCCACACAGGAGGCCCTGAGGGAAATAATTTCCCTCAGGGCCTATGTCATCTTTGGAGATGCTGTGTGGAGGGTGCTGTTGAGGAGAGGAAGGAGTGAACATGGGTCTTGAAGAGACCCATATTGTAGGAGGGAGGAAACACAGAAGCCGGCAAATCGTTCCACAGCCGGGCTGTTGAACTCAAGAACGAGTCGTAGAAACGACCCGTTCTCATGTGACTAATGTCAACCGTGTACAAATGTTGAGCGCGTGTTTGGCGTGTTTCCCGACTATGCACCGGTGCCGGGGGGATCAGTGACGCTAGTTCCTCGGAGCATCTTCCATTGTAATACCGGTAGAACAAGGACAGCATTCCCACCTGACGCCTGTGCTCTAAAGATTGCAGTCCATTTGTTAAGTTAGGAGAATCTATCAAACGGACCGCCCGTTTCTGCACAGAGTCGAGGGTTTTTTTCAGGTATTTTGGGACTCCAGACCAGAGGTGGCTGCCAAATTCAACCGTGGGGCGCACTTGCGATTTGTACAGGGTTAGCAGTTGTGTACTATTAAAGTATCTGCGGGCCCTGTACAGTACGCTCAGTTTCTGAGAGGCTAACTTAACTCTGGCCTCGATGGAGCCCCCGTACCTGAGCTGGTCACTTAGAGTTACACCAAGCATATCAATGGAAGGCCTGTTCGGGAGATTGCTTCCGTTGAAGGAGACTAGATTATCATTCCGATCCCTTTTAGACGTAATCAGACATGATTGGGTCTTTGAAACATTAAATTCGACGAGGTTATTCTTACCCCAAGAGAAAACACTCTCGAGGTAACCGTCCATTCTTTGTTTCAAAGCCCTCCGAGCCATTGGGATTTGTGAGCCCTTTGGGGGCTTGTCAAACAAAAAGCTATCATGGACTGTACTGTCATCCGCGTAACAATGAATCGGTGCACATGTCAAGAGGTCATTGATGTGCAACAGAAACAAAGTCGGAGACAGAACCGATCCCTGTGGGACGCCAGCATTTATCGAATGCGAGGAAGAGGTGAAACCATCAGCAACCGCCTGAATCGACCTCTCCCTCAAAAAGTCGGCAATCCACGTACACAAGGAAGCGGGAAGTCCGTAAGAAGGCAGTTTGTTGACAAGCCCTCGGTGCCAAACCCGGTCAAAGGCCTTGGAAATATCCAGTATCGTAAAACTTCTTAACTCCAGTATCCAATACTGGAGTTAAGAAGCAAGAAAAGCCAAAAAAGACAATTATAGACCAGAAGAGACAAAAAGAGAGATGAAGTAACAAGAAGAGCCAAGAAGTGACTAGATAATTCAAGAATAGGCAAAAGAGATTTGAAGAGGCGGAGATCCTAGAAGAGACAAGAAGAAGCAAGACAAGCCGAGAAGAGAAGTGAGGTCCAAGAAAAGGCAAGAAGAGACAAGAAGAGCCACGAAGAGGCAAAAAAGCCAAAAAGAGTTGAGAAGAGACGAAAATATCCAAGAAGAGATGAGAAGATTCAAGAATGAAGCGAAGAACAAGACACAAGAAGAGTCAAGAAGAGATAAGAAGATTTAAGAAAAGCCGAAAAGAAGAAGGAAGGTTTAAAGAAAGAAAAAAAAATTAACGCTCAATCCATTCATTTATTCCTGCCCATCCTAAATTCCAATATTGGCTTATTAGGTTGCCATGTATACCGGTCGATTAAACTCCAACCTCCTCCCTTTCCTCAGAGCATGAGTTCCAGTCCTAACAAATCAGTGCCCCCTGGTGTACAGGTCTCACCGGGACAGGAGTGCTCCTGGCTGGGGTGGTACAATCGTATCGTAGTAATCTCAATACTAGAGTTAAGGAACATTACATGCATTTTGATCATAATTGTTAAATGTACTCTCTCAGTAGTCCACCGCTGGATTATCCTTAAAAATTTGAAAGCACAAAATCAAGTCACCAGGGTTCATTTCGTTTAGAAATACCAGTGAAAGTCCTTCTGTCAAAGACATTTGAGTTCCACCCAGGCATCGTATGTTCAATTCCTCGACTGGCTAGGTCCTCCATCATGACACAAGCAAAATTTTCCGCTTAGTTTGGTGGTAGTAGGAGATTTTCAAAAGTTGTCAGGTTTTTCGTAACCCGGGAATGTTTGTCTTTCTTTAAAAAAAGTATATTAATATCATAAAAGAGTGTTGCAGTTCAACAAAATTGCTGGAATAACCATTTTAAAACTTAGGAAACGTAAAAATATATAACTTCACCCATCATAATACAGGGACACTGCATGTTGGGTGAAATAATACTAAAAAATATATTTAATGTACAATTTTTTTTGCGTGAAATAAATTATTTATATTAGCTTACATAATTAAGAGCGTATGTTTTCTAGTGAGCGACGACCCGGTGATGCGTGACATATTCTACTGCGGCCATCCAATCTGTGAGAAGGCGGCTGTGGTTTTGCGGCTGGCTCCCTCCTGGTTCCGAATCGGCTCCCTGGAGATCCTGGCCCGCAGTGGAGAGCTGCAGATCATGCGACAGATTTGTGATTACATCATCCAGGTAAATAATCTTAGGCTGGGGCGTTTTACACAAATTCAAAAGTAAAATTCATCAAAAAAGTCACCAAATAGGCAATTAGCGCCATTTTGTTTTTTCACATTTTAACACCATTTAACTTGATAAATGCCAAGGAGGAAACAACGTAAAATTGTAATTTTGACTTTGACGTAATATTTTGTGCTATCGTATATTATATTTACTGAAACACATGCCTTGAACATTAAACTATGCATAAAAACAACATTACTTGCGTTCATTGATAAATTTATGTGTTTTACGATCTTTTTCACGAGAATGACGCTACCCAATTTGACAGCTCAAATACCGTGAAAAATCTCGGCCGGAGGGCATAGAGAATTCCATTGAAATTATTCCGCTTCCCTAGGTGTGTTCATGGTATTTTATACCTTAAGAACAAGAATGCCCCAAGCGATTCTGACCTTGTTCTTCATACGATTTCTTTATGCATATGGGTTAAAATCGCATTCCAGAATAAATTTCTTTGAACATTTTGGCGTGTGCGCTGACGCACAACCGGCAAATGACGAGTTAACCCTTAAAGGCTAATTTGTTCGCTTTTGGGAACAGATCATATAAGTCTCAAAGAAATTGTTGTATCTCCCTTGCTGTCGTAGTGAGAAACAGTGTAAGAAAGAGAAAACACCATATTTTATATTCAAATCTAAAAGTTAACCACAGAAGAATTAAAATGTACACATACATGAAACCAGAGTTTCCGAATGCAATTTAATAAAAGTTTATGAAACTTTGTGAATTTTTACATGAAACCACAAGTGAGGTGACAATAATGTTCATAATACATTTTTCTAATAAAATATGTGCATATTTTTTGTATTTTCATTATCAGTAATTTAAGTTATAAAAACTTATAGTGAATTATTTTAAAAACTTTTTTAAGTTTGCATTAAAAATTTTATATTTAAAAAATTATATGTTTCTAATAATAAAATTGAAAAGCTTATATCACCTTTCAAAAACAGTTTTAAGCTTTCGGATACACTAAAAAATATTAAATTTTTATGTATTTCATTGCAAAGCGGAAATACTGATACCTTCTGACAGAATATGCTTGAGTCCTGAGGGGTTAAAAATGTAATCTAAACCATATGTCAGTAGCATGAATTCAAATTTAATTGAACTGAATGCAGTAATTCCTAATTAAATGCTGAACATGCATAATAATAATATATAATGAATATGGGGTGATCTGAAGTTTTTTTTGCCCACAGGAACACTTTCCAGATATTTCTTTGCAAGATGATAACCGTCTCATCAGGTTGTTTACAGAAGTGGCGCACAGGTCTCTCAATCTAGTGGCAATGTGGCAAGGTTTGTATCTTTTCTATCTGCTTAATCCATTTCATAATTACTTTATTCTTATTCAATCAAAATGAGACTTCAATTATTGCGTATTTCACTTGTAAGGTAATAACTGTTAACATTAACGAACTTGTATAAAATACAACTTCATAGAGATTCTTCTCAGGTTCTTATTCTCTTAACTGCTGGAATGCCAACTCACGCTGAATACAAAGCCGCTGTGTGTGCGACAGTACGTCGCCTTAGTTCTTAATTGTCCAAACGACCATTTTAATTTTTGTTCAATCTCCACTTTAAAATTAAAAATAAAGTATAAAAAATGATAGTTGGTCACTTAACTAAGAATTATTTAAACTAATGAGACCTTTACCTTTACAGAAATAGATTTATCTTAACCACTGAAGCGATTTTTGCCATATATTGGCGCCATTTTAAATGTCTAAATGTCTCCGATTGCTTTTTGGATAAAAAAGGCAATTATCTCCTTGATTCGGCAAAATTAAAAAAATATATATTTGTAGCTCCCACGTTTCTTATTTTGGACATAAAACGAAGCTATTGAAATGCTTTAACTATTACGACCATTGATGTTGCAAATCCGAACTTCGTAGACTATTTTATAACAATGTTAAAAATAAATTTTTAAAATATTTTTTTCACGCAGAATTTCTGATCAGCTGTTTACGGTTAAAATTAAGTCATTTTTCCATAGATATGCACCTTTCATTATCAAGTATACCACTGACACAATATACAGAAATCAAAAATATTCTATGTTGACTCGAATAAGTACCTCTCACGGCAGTTTCAAAGTAACAAACACGCAGGATTCGCGCAGTTATAAACTTTACGATTTTTTTTATAAATCCTACAAATATGAGATCAACGGTAAAATACAGGTTAATTCATTGGCTATATAGCACTAAAATAAGTTTTATGTCTCCGTGTTAATATTCGAAGGTATGATTTTTTTAATGTTGGCGAAAAATTTTAAAAATGATCTTCTGAAAATCTCGAGCAAACAGAGAAAACAGTTTTAAAATGCGCTGTCGCTCCAGTGGTTATACACCTATCATAATGTTTCATTGAAATAATGTAAGAAAGCCTTCTCCTCCTGTAAAATTATCTAATGGTCGTTTGGACAATTAAGAACTAAGGCGACGAGTAATTTACACCAGAGTTTGCTTTCTCCCAGGTTTTGCATTTTCCAATAGTGATGCATTCTTGTAAAGTGACTATTTTCTCCCAGGTTTTGCTTTTTCCAATAGTGATGCATTCTTGTAAAGTGACTATTTTCTCCCAGGTTTTGCTTTTACCCATGGAGTCCTAAACACGGACAATATGAGCATCCTCGGGCTGACCATAGACTTTGGTCCGTACGGGTTTGCAGACTCTTACTACAGCGGGTTCGTGCCCAATCACTCGGATGGCGAGGGACGATATGCTCTAGGGAGGCAGCTGGAGGTATATTGTCTTCTTGCATTTATAGTTCTTCATTCTCAGTTGTCTTGCCATTTAACGGGTGCAAGAAATTTATGACATTTCAAATTTGGAATTATTTGAAAATCAAAGAATGGAGTGAATTTGGACACATTTAACCCTTTGAGGAGTATCGCCGCACATATGCGGCGGCACTTGGACGATCCAGACAGAGTATCGCCGCAAACGTGCGGGACCGTATGACTTTATGTATTGAAATTTTTTTATTTAAAATGTTGAGAACCACTGAATTCGTCGAACTATAATTTAAAATGCAATAAAAAAAGGTTATAGTAATAAAAAAGGCTCCGAAATTAACTTGTGTAAGTAAAAAAGGCAAGAAGATAATTAATTAAATCGATTGCAAAATTAAGAGAAACTTGAAAAATAACTCAGTCCGACGATGTAAATGGCAAAAAAAATAACTCGCTAATCAAAGAGTTAACAGGGTAAGAAGTTCATGACCTTTAAAATTTGGAAGTATTTAGCAGGGCAAAAAATTGTGGTATTTAGAATTTGGAATATTTGACAAGGTAGAAATCCATGCATTAGTTGTTTCAAAAAATTTGAACAGTTCATCAAATGTTTGAGGTCAATTTTCATTTTTTGAGTAAGTTCTGTTATTATATCATTGTAGGCCAGTTGCTTCATAAATCTGAAATAATCACAGAACTTCAATAGAACTTTAACCTAAAATATTTGATGAATTTTTTTTTGTTTTTTTTTTTGTTATTGTTTTTGGGGTGTTTCGCTACCTCCTTCTTTAGCCAACGTTTCGGACAGCGTTACAGTGTCCATCATGAGGGCAGATGAGTGATTTGATGAATTGTTCAAATTTTTTTAAACAACCAGTCCTTAGAATTTGTAAATATTTGACAGGGTAAAAAATCCATGATAATTCTCTTATCATGGAAAAAATCCATGATAAGAGAATTAGGAAGCATTTAACAAGGTAAAAACATAACATTTAAAAATTGAAAACATTTGATGGGATTGGAAATTCATGGCATTTAGAATTTGGAAACGTCAGAAATTCATGCACTTGGAAGTGGAAATATTTGACAGGGTAAGAAATCCTTGTTAAGAAAATTTAAAAGTATTTAGAAGGGTAAAAAAATAATGGCGTTTTGAAAGCATTTAGCAGGGTAAAAAATTCATGGCATTTAGAATTTGGAATATTTGACAGGGTAAGAAATTCATGGCATTTAGAATTTGGAATATTCGACAGAAACAGAAATTCATGGCATTTAGAATTTAGAATATCCAACAGAAACAGAAATTCATGGCATATAGAATTTGGAATATTCGACAGAAACAGAAATTCATGGCATTTAGAATTTGGAATATTTGACAGGGTCAGAAATTCATGGCATTTAGAATTTTAAATATTTGACAGGGTCAGAAATTCATGCATTTAGAATTTGAAATATTTTACAGGGTCAAAAGTTTATGGATTTAGAATGTGGAAATATTTAACTGATTAATAAATATATATTGTTCCAGGTGGTGTGTTGGAACCTGGCACAGCTGTCCACCGCCATGTCCCCCATCCTGACCTCCGCCCACAAGGTGCAGATCGCCAACTTCCTCAAGTGTTTGGACACCTTCGGCAAGAATAGAATCCAGTAAGATATACTTTTAATAGAAACACATTACACACAAGTTGCTAACCCCTTTGACCTTAGTCACTTATAAATAAATTCAAATTAATCTAATACATATTTTGAATGATGGTTTTTCACAAATGGATTGCTTTGAATGACGATACTTCTGTCGTAAGCAAAAAGGCAGCTGGAAACTTTCAATATAGACATTCTGATATACTTTTTATTATAACAGGTTGACAAATGTGAATTATATTTCTTACTGTGATAGTAAAGGAGACACAATAATTTCTATGAGACCTATATGAGTTGTTCTCAAAGGCGAACAAATTAGCCTGAGGGGTATAGCGCGAATTATGCAATGCATTAGCTAAAAGTTAATGTGGTGAAAAATAAGTAAAATTTGTTTCGCAGTTTTTTCAAGGTATTTTTACACTTCTTTTATTAAACTTCAATCCTTTTCCATGACAGGATCGAACTCGAGAAGTCTGTCAGTCTTGCAGCCTGCATTTCATTATTTTTTATGGTCTTTGTCTTTGTCTATGGATAATTTATTATTATTACGATAATGTCGATGAGAACATTTAGCCAAAAGGCCGAGAAACCCAGAGTTTCACATCCGAACATTCAAGTCGGAAATATAAATCGAAATAAGCAATCCTAGAATATATATATCTGGCTGGGAATTTTCCGTAAGCGAGATGCGAACAAAATTGACGCCATCTTTTGGCAATATTGACTGACTACTTGCTGCAATTCGGTTCGTTCAAGTAATAACAAAATATTAGGTGATTTCCCGAAAATATGTCAGGAATTCAGCATAATATTTTGTTAGGAAGAACGTCACCAAAACACCACAGTTGTTTATAAATGTTTAGTTTTATGTAATTTGTTTGTTAAATTTATTTCCAGCAAGACGTTTATGACGAAACTGGGGCTGAAGACGGATCAGCGAGGGGATGATATAATAGTGGAGAAGCTCCTGGAGATGATGCAGGACACCGGAGCAGATTTCACCCTTACCTTCTGGCAACTGAGTGAGGTGCAACACATTACATCTCTTTCTCTTATCATCATATCTCTTTCTTCGTGAGTCTTCTGGCATCCAGCTTTGGACAAAGCCTCCTTCAAATGTCTCCAAATTTGTTAATTTTTTACCGTTCTCACCCATCCAAAGACAGAAGTTTATTTCTTTAGGTTGGCATTGTTGGCATGCTCGCTCACACACTCATTGTGAGCAGTTTGAAGAATGACTTCAGAAACTTTGCTTGCAAGAAATGTAACACTATTTGTTAGTATTTAAAATACATTGCCCCCAATCTTGCTGTGGTTTTTCTTTTTTACATTAACTCCACACAGGAGGAAAATAATTTCCTTGAGGGCCTAAGTCATCTGAGATGCTGTGTGGCGGGTCTTTTTGAGGAGAGGAAGAAATGAACATTGGTCTTGAAAAGATCCATGTTGTAGGAAGGAGGAAACACAGAGGCCGGCAAATCGTTCCACAGCCGAACTGTTGAACACAAGAACGAGTCGAAGAAGCGACCCGTTCTCATGTGACAAATGTCAACTGTATATATGTTGGGCACGCGTTTGGCGTGTTTCCCGACTATGTACCGGTGCCGAAGGGATCAATGTCGCCAGTTCCTCAGAAGATGCTGGGAGACTAATTAGTTCTACGTAGACCAACAAAAGGTGAACTTTTACCCTACCTAAAAGGTAAAACACAATGCACAGTGCGGTCTAAAGACTGCGATGCAATGCATAGCTTTTTCTTAAATGTACAAGTTAACCAAATCAAAATTGGTTTGGTTGTCATTTTTCAGACCAATACCTATAAAATATCAAAATAATATGAATTAATCACATATATATTAATAATAAAAAATATATTTAGTATTATTATAAAAAAAATTAATGTTAATAAAAGAGGGATTTCTACAAACACTGCCGTACGGTGTACTTACATACTCCTTTCTGCATTTTTTTTATGGACGTACACTACGTACAGCCATGCTCTCAAGGTTAAATTACTTATAATGTCTTTGTTATGTATTTTGTTTGAAAAGGTGGATCCCTCTGAGTATCTGCGTGAAGCCAAGTTGGAGAATAAGTGGGCCCTGAAGAGGCTGTCTTCCCACGAGTCCTGGCCGACTTGGGTGGACATCTACAAGGACCGCCTGGCCAGAGCCGGTAAGTCACTTCCTCAATTCACCTGGGGATCTAGCACGGTTCATAGATAAAACTCTGTATCAAAATGATATTGACTAAATCTGTCATCTGTGATCAGTTGGCGATATTTGCGAGCACGGTCAGTTTCCGACAGTCGGTAGACAAAAGTCGCCGCTTTTAGCGCAGCCTCCAAGATGACAGATAAGCCGTCAATATACACAACTTTTTGGCTAATGTCCTTCGTTATGTAAAATTACAGGCTTATTGATGAATGGAGGTGAACTAACGAAGCTCTTAGAATTGAAAGAAGTTGTATAAGTGATCAATTGAATCCGTTTGAGATTGGAGAAACGGAAGTTGTTCAAATATCACAAGTTATGGCTAATAGTCCAGTAAATGAAAGCATTGAACTGTCACAAATTAGGGGAAAGAAGAATTTTTGCAGGTGAATAGTATTTATAACAGGAAATATTTTCAAAAGTCTCCATTCCTCCCCCGCTTGCTTCCCCCCTGTGCCCCTCAAACTATAAAACCGTAGAGTTCTACAAAATCCATTATATCTCCTGAACTGAAATATATGGTTCAGTTTCATAGAGGTGTACATTTTAATTTTTTTGCTGTTAACTTTTAGATTTGAAGATAAAGTGTTGTGTTTTCTCTTTCTAACACCGTTTAGATCATATTTCTAACTGTGATATTAAGGGAGACAAACGATTTCTATGAGACCTATATGAGTTGTTCTGAAAACCGAACAAATTAGCCTAAAGGGTTAATTGTTGACACAGGAGAACAAGCTGACTATTTTTTTCTTTCCATTTGCTACAACTCATAAAGCAACAAGTAGCGATGCGACAAGAGCGACAAACTCAAAAAGTCGCGACGTATCGCTTGGTGCCACATGGTGTTGCGGCCAGCGCGCGCACGCCATGAAGCACTTACCCGCTACTTTTGATGAGTATGAAGGTAATTAAATATGGTTAAAAATGGTTAAAAATGGTTTTAAAGCTTTTTAAATTTGGCAAATAGTTTGTTTTAAGTATTTTTTTGATAAAAAAAATATTCAAGAAAACACAATTTTGCAAAAAAAAAATTGTTTTTAAAACAATCTCATTATTATTAGCCAAACTAATGCAGAAAACAAAAAAATATATTACATAATTTTTAAGAAGTTGAGCGATAATTTTTTTTCTAATATATGTTTTAGTTTATGAGATAGATATATGTAATCGCTTTAGTAGAGCCCTACATTTTAATATTTGGTGGGCACAGGGGAGGAAGCAAGCGGGGGAGGAGTGGGGAATTTTGTGAAAATACTCCCTAGGGTAGGTACTACTCACCTGCAAAAATTCAGCTTTCCCCTAATTTATGCCAGTTCGGGTCGATTTTTTTGTCTAGATTGACTGGGCTATAAAGACCTCATTGACTTCTCTAATTTACTCCCCTTTTAGTGTAAATAGTTCATGTCAAAATATATTTAAGTTAGTATTTCAATTCGACATTGCCAATTTATTTGTATTTTTACGTAGCCTTTTGAAGTTTAGGAATGTCAATCCATTGACAGAGGTCCGCCAGTGTTGCCATGGTAAAAAATTTCTTATTTATCATGTCAATATCGGTTTGGCTATCGACAACGCATCCATGCTTGGGATATTGATATACATATATATGCATAAAATATTTGACTTTACAAAGCAGTATTAAGGTCATTATTTCTTTGAAAACACTATTTGATTATTGTTTCTCGTGTAGGTATTAAGGTTTATGTAGAATTTGACAGTTGTGGGAATTTTTTTTAGTATTCTGGGGAAACATCTCATGATATAAACTTGAATTACATATATACAAATAATAAAATATATCATCTGGTAAACAGAAAACAATTGGAAAAAAATCATAGTTTTGCTTCTGATATTTCAGCAAAACTCATCAAGGTAATTTTCGCATAGATCTGCTTATTCTCAGCCGACAGTCAAGGATATTATGAAGATTTTCTGCTCTGACATTCAAGAGGTTACAAGGAGTTGATTCAAGCAACGCCCAGACCCCAAAATATGCTTCTTCTATCTATCTTACCATAACGCTCGTAAATTATATTATAACAGCTCCTTTTCATATTATGGTCCATTGTTCCAGCTGACACGGACTGCAGCCCCACGAGCGAGGACGAGAGGCGCCGCATCATGAAGGCGGTGAACCCGCGCTACATCGCTCGCAACTGGATGCTACAAGACGCCATCAATGCTGCTGAGAAGGATGACTTTTCCAAGGTCTGTGCTATTTAGATTCGCATCATAATCTAGTATGGCGACCCGACAATTGATCCGCCAGCAATTGGCCTCCCGAAATGATATTTCCTATAAAATTATAATTTTTGTAATGTGCATTAATTTTCCAATTTCAAATGTAAAATCGACTTCAAAGCTACCCTTAATAATAAGTTGGTATGAATAACAAACAAATTTATATACAGTGTCGATTTTTTGTACTTATGCACACAGTATATAGACAAGTAGATTTTTCCTTCCTGCATCTGAATGAAAATATGTTTTATACTTGTTATTTGGCGGTACAACCTCTCTGCACATCCCTTCGGGTCACTTAGTTATATTTTGTGTAATTAGGTAAACTGCATTTTCCCTAAACCGACTGCATATTGTATATAAGTATGCCGGGGGGCCAACTGTCGGCGGATTAACTGTTGTGGAACCCACTGCTGGCGTGGGTGACTTTTTGTATAAGCCTAGCTC
Source organism: Glyphotaelius pellucidus (assembly GCA_936435175.1). NCBI lineage: Eukaryota > Metazoa > Arthropoda > Insecta > Trichoptera > Limnephilidae > Glyphotaelius > Glyphotaelius pellucidus. The sequence continues at coordinate 5,051,549 of OW386556.1, forward strand.
TACAAAGTGCTATGGTGTTGACGTTATTTGGGTCGTTAAGTGGTGTTGCGACTGATCCCAAGAATTGTGATTTCTACTGCCGTTAAAGAAAACTGATGTCGCCAGTTCACATAAGGCCTTTTGATTCCCAGGCCCAGACAGGTTGATGAAATTGACAATCTGTTTGAGGAGAAAGAATGTCGATATTTTAAAAAGTTTGAACAATTTCATGTGAAGTGAGATCAAGTTGCAGACACGCCCACAGCACATTTCTATTCTTTTAATTATGATAATATTTTTTGATTTGTAATAATATTTGATTTGATTTGAGCGCCATTTTTGTGAAAAATCACCTCAAGGGCACTGTGCACATTTATATATTATGATATTGTAAAGGGAAGAACATCGCAAACCAACTAGTACATACCAGAAATCACCAGAATCTAGCAGAATATTCTAGAACACACAACCTTATAAAAATATGCTGCGATGCGTCGATGTTGTTTTGGAAGGTACTGGAAATGTTATGACAGTTCGATCCACAGACAATTTTGTTGGACCATACATAGAAGATACCACCAGCTATATAAAAGCGGCGCAGCTATCGAATTAACTTTGCGGTGCCTACCGAGGGTAGTAAAAATAGTGTAAATCAGTGTTAATAAATAAAACCTGTACAAATAAATCTGTATAAATAAATCAATCAGTGATAATTAAATAAATTTGTGTTGTTTTGATTGTTTTTGAACCCTGTACGTCGTCAAAAACGTTACAATATATTTCTACAATGCTCTATCTTATTTTTAACTACAGATTAGACAAACTATTATAACAACTCATGGCTAACAGATTGCATCCGCCGATTTGTTGATCACTAATACAAAACTATATGTACAATAAATACATTACCTCAAGTAAAAATTGTAAAAATATTTTCATATGTTGCAGAAAGAACATTTTTTTCTAATGCTTTGTTTCAATGATTATTATTAATATTGTTTAAACATTTATTTTCAGGTGAGGTTCCTGATGGAGGTTTTGAAGAAACCATTTGACATGAACGAAGAAGCGGAGAAAGTGGGATACGCCTCTGAGCCCCCGACTTGGGCGCAGCGACTCAAACTGAGTTGTTCCAGTTAAATGTATTTCTCTGGTGACAACCACTAAGTACATACTAATGGGCTCAATTTTAACCTCAAAATATCTCTGGGACAGAAAACAATGCATTTTTTGAAAAGCACACTTTCAGGGGAAAAATGCTTTCCATGTTGCTCTGGTGCTAGATTTAGAAAGCCCGAGCCACAGTTGATAGTGACTTTAAAATTTTATAAAGTAAAAAGTAAGTGAGAATTTCCTTTGATCCAGACAAGGTGTTATGACAGGCTTAATCCCTAGTTATATAAATACAAGAATTTCATTTGATGTTTGACTTATGGACTCAATTAAATTTATGAAAGCCTGCTTTTGGGAATGATATTTTCTGTGGTTGTGGATGTAAATAATAAGGGTTAATAATTGACTTCTGAAGGGTGGTTCTGTATCTTTGTGTTAAGTCAGCATTACGAGACAATTGACATAAAAAGGCAAAATCTGTCAGATGTCGGCAATGACGTTATATGTAAACTGTAGACGCAGGGTAGAAATCTCAAAATGGGAAGCCAAAAGTAAGGTAACTGTACTAGTCTCGATTTCTAGTACTTCAGTACTAAACTGCGTCGAGTAAGGTCGTGTCTTACCAACAATTACCAGTAAGTAAATTGCATTTTAAAAAGCGCCAAAATGCCCTCCCGTGATGAGAAAATGCTTTAATTACACGGCAAAAAGTAGTAAGAACGAAGGAATAACATTTTGTGTGTAAGAACACGCAAATTACTTATTATTATCGATTATTATAAATATTACAATTAATTTTCATGTTTCCCGCCCGCGGTTTTACGCGTCATTAGAGAAAATTCAAGGCCTACCAAAGTAAAGGGTCTGGACGCGCAACAGCCAAATTACAAAGTCAGTGCCGTCGCTAAGTAAAATTTACTATTAATAATAGCCTTATAATGACTACATACTTATATGATTGGGATAAAACAACATAAAAATCAGCAGTAAAAGAAATACAATAACTTTTTTTTTTTTTTTTTTTTCGAAGAAAACTTCTTCATTAAGGATTTCACTTTGTGATGGCATTATTTATTTTATTAAGTATTAATTATTAATTATTAATAAAATAAATACAATAACAATCAACGCCATCGGCAAACTATCGTTGTTCATTATAGCTTGAAAACTTGACACTTCAAAATTCGACTGGTGCCCAGGCCTCCTACTTTAGTCGACCTTGAGGCAGTATTCGACGGAACTTTTGAATTTTGAATACGAAAATGCCGCCCGCGTGCTATCTTTTGTTTCGTTCATATGCACGTATTCTTTAAACGTCTATCTCTATCGTAAATTAATAACTTTTGAATTAAGAAATTATTGAAAATCATTGAAAACAAAAGAGTGTTGCTTAATTGCCACATTAAATTTTGAGTTTGTGAGACTATGGCGCGTCTATTTATATGTATAACGTCATTGGATGTCGGTAGGTATCTGGATTTTCTATGGCTTTCAAAGGCTTGTCTATGCTTATCATGTGTTGATGTCAGTCGATGTGAATTAATTATCTACTTAAAAACACAATTTACTATTTATTTAAACTACTTACATATAAGCCTAATAATGGGCGTTCATAAGTGACTATCTGTTTGTCATATTATTTTGATGTGCATAATGACAATCGATTTGCAAATTTTCCTTCGACTAACATCTCTTAAAGAGGATTACGGGCGTTAACAACTACTTTTAAGAATTGGTGTCTTAACACAAGCGCAGTGTTTAGCTTGTTAGCGCGATACGGAATACTACATTTAAAAAAACTGTCAAAATGTGTCGTTTACGGACGATTTAACACTCGTCAGGCTATCGCAAAAGATACGGAATCACTCTTCAGGCAACTGTTACTATACACATATGTATTGCATACATAAAGAAAAATTACTTAAAACGTTGTGAATTTAAAATCTTTGTCAGTGTATAATATTTTAATGTCAATGTTCTCAAAATATGTTATGTAAAAATGTCCCAATTCAATCACAAAGTTAAAAACCAATATTTGATAATGTGTATTATTATGAAGGAATAAAACTTTCGCATAACTAAGATTTAGGAAATCTTCAACTATTTACTCCAATAGGGTGTGTGACAGATACCAGGCTCTGGGCAATAGAAACTTTTGAAAGATAAAAGACAAAACAAACTTATTTTTATAAAGAAGTTTAAATAGATATTGGGAAAAGAGGGTAATTTGAATATGAATTGTTAGGATTACAAATGTTTTATTTTTAGTTCCATGCCAACTGAGAATAAAGTCAACTCAACACCTTCTTGAAAATTCATTAAAAGCTATGAATAAATAATTTTAAATTAGCCGATAACCCTAAACTATTAAACCAATTTTTAATATACATTTTTTTATCACTCTAAATGACTTATCTGAGATGGTTCTGAGTTGGTTTCATTCCGAGTTGTCTGGTCACCTTTATTTTTATATTTAGAATAAGGCTCTTCCTCCGTAGGGATACGAAAGTATTCAATACTCGTTGCAAACAACTCTTCGCGCACCATCCGTATATGTTGCTACTGAAATCATGAGACCCGCGTCGCCACCAATCACGCTTTCATAACCAAACAGTTGCTGTAGCTGCCATTTTTATATTCTATTGTTCTTCAATGACTTTTTGTTCTTAGCATTGATCGAAAGCGCACATAATTTACAAAATATCTGACACAAGTGACGCCGTGTTTAAAGTCTCGATGACGTGGAAACAACCTTATCCGGTGGTCGCGGGAGAGTGGCTTCGCCGACGAGTTTACAAAATGCCGTGTGCAAATTTATGGCAGTAATCGTCAAGATACTTGAATCGTCGAGTATCGGATACTTGTGAAAGATTCCCGTGGAAAAAGGGCCTAAGTTTAAATACATCCATTTGAATTTCACTTTAGTTTGTTTGATGCGGAATCTTGGAAGTGAAAATTAATCCACTTCTCGACATCCGATCGAGCTGAAACTCGGCAGGTAGACTTATTGTTGATGACAATGCATTCTATCTTGGTTGTAACCGCTCGCAAACACGCAGACGTGTACTTAAATTAAAGCATTTAACACTCTTTGGGTGGGAAGCGTAGTTCTACCTTTTATGCCAGTCCTACTTGAATGCCTGGAAAGGCAATGCTGTAAAATATTTGTATACAAATATTGTACCCAAATCTCTATGTAAGCATCCTAGCTATATAATATGTATGTATTTTATTTTTAAAAACAAGTGTGATACAAGTCTCCCCACCTTATTATCTCCTTGACTTTTGTGTGGAAGAATATTTTAACAAAAGGAAACTTACACTTTGGCACTGGAGTTGCAAAAATCGCGGGAGGGGGGTTGGCGGGAGAGGGGAGAGGGAAGGCGGAGTGGGAACGCGGGAGAAGAAGGGGAGGTGGAAGAGGAATGGGACGAATGGGAAAGGACACGTAGAGAGAGTTCTTAAGTGGCATAGCAACGCATGCCGGGAACTCACTAGTATGAAATAAATGTTTTTAATAATCGGAATTTGGTAAGGTTGGTAGTGCGGTTGATTCGATCACTGGGACGGAAGATTCAAACAGCAGTCAAACCAATTTTTTTTTAAAGTTTTAAAAGACGTTTGAAAATAGATATTTTATAGTAAAAAACTTTGTTTTTTACAGTTTGATGTTTTGTGACTTGTTTGTTGAGACTGGTTGATTTCTACCTATACAGGATTAGGTAGATAGAGTTAATGAATTTGATTGAAATATGTTTGTATTGAAATCTCTTATAATTTTAATTAAATTATTTAAAAAATTTAAATTAAAAAGAATTCCCAATGAAATAATTCATTTATTCAATCAAATCGAAATATATAATCGGAAATATTTTAACTAGTCCCAGCGAGAGCTCGTTTTTACTTCATCGACAATCGTCCTCTTTCTTCTCGTACGTTTTATATGAAAACGAACAGGACAGAATGTTTATTTTTTTTAATTTTATGTAAATCAAAATTTAATAAGTTCTGCAAACATTTTAGTTTTTTATTATTGTGACAACTGTTTTGGCTTTTAATGCCATTTTAAACTGTGGTTAGGCCATTTTAAGACAACTTATTGAGAATAGAGAATCTGTTGTCATAATTATTTTCTCAGTAAATAGATTTAACCGGCAATAAATCATTTTAAACACCATAAAAATTGAAATTGGCAGGGTTTTTTTTTTTTTTTAATATGAATACCGCACAAGAGTCCCAACTGCTCCCGTCTGGAGCCAGTGAGACTATGGCATCCCCAATTGGGTTATGTTGTGAGGCTGAAGGTAGTGGGGAGGAGAAGGAGATGCAGAAAAGGAAGGTGGGAAGAACCTGGCTATTCAGATCTGGTCACCAAACACGACCAAAGCCATTTCAAGCAACTTTTCAATTCTGAATGGTGGTCTTACACCAGGGCGATACTGAGAGTATCTTCCACTCTGAAACGTGCCGCAAATATACTGTATTTTATTTTAAATGAATAAATTGTGAAATAACACAAATTAACCAAATAAAATTTATTTGCCACGCCGGGATTTGATCCCGCGACCTTCGGAATGCTAGTCAAGAGCATTACCGCTGGACTACGCCGGCCGTCACGGCCATCACCGTCACAGCCGTCACCACCGGGGTAAATAGAATCGCGTAAATAAGTTGTCTCAAAGTGCCCTAAGCACAGTTTGAAAATGGCCTTGAAAGCCAAAACAGGTGTCACAATAATAAAAAAACTAAAATACTTGCAGAATTTAATAATAACATTATTAAATTTGATTTATATTAAATTAAATGGAGTTCTACGAATTAAACACTAAAAAAATTAATAAGGACAAAATATACTAGAAAGATGACGTCACATGTGACCCCTTGCTGGGACTAGTATAATGTGTTTTTAGGAATATCATTTTGGTGTGTTTATTAAATTGTTTGTTTCGATATTGGATATTTCTGTTATGTTCATTGCTAGTGAACTGACCATGAAATGCTTCAAATGCTTTATGAAGACTGACATTGATACCAAAAGACAATGGGAAAAGTGCAATTTTTGTTGTTCGTTTTTGCATAAGTTTTGTTTTGTTTGTAAAATAAATTGTACGAGGCACTCGTTAATGTAGATTGAATCTAATTTAAATTAAATTAAAATATTGTAGTTGACAAAAAATAGACAGACATTGCGACATGTATATTTACCGTTGATCCCCTGACAGTTGGCCCCCTGAAATTGTAATTTTTTGTGCACTATTTTCTGATTTCAAACTTAAAATCGACTTCGAAAATATCTTTAATTATAAGTTGGTATGGATATCAAACGAATTTATTTGCAGTGACGATATTTTGTACTTAACTGGTACATATAGTATTTTTTTTTTAAATGAGCTCCATACAGGAGGCCCTGAGGAAAATAATTTCCCCTCAGGGCCTATGTCATCTTTGGGGATGCTGTATGGAGGATTTTTTTAAGGAAAAGGAGGAGAGAAGAGTTCTGGGAAGGAAAAGGGTTTAAGGAGTGGGTAGGAATCTGGGATTCAGTGTGCCCTGGTCATCCGCCTCCAAGACCTAGAAAAACCTTACCCCATGAACCCGGGCATCCCTGCTAAATCACCAAACGTAGCGAACTTGGGGTGACCTATGGCAGAGGTGTTGGTTATCCAATAAAGATTCCCGGGGCGGCAGTACCCATTCCCGCCTCCCAAATTGCAAATATAGAAATATAAAGTATATAGACAAACCGCCTTACTCATAATCGCAGAATAGATAATACCATGGTAACACTAACGGGTTAGGTGAAATTTGTACGACAATTTCACCTAACCCGTTCTTATTACCGTGGAATTATCTTATTCTGCGATTATGAGTAAGGTGGAAGTAGTTTATCTTTGATGCATTTTAATGAATATATGCTTTATACATGTGTTATTCGGCAGTACATCCTCTTTGCACACTTAGTCATATTTTGTGTAAGTAGGTTTACCGTATTTTCTGTAAACCGATTGCATATTGTATATAAGTATGCCGGAGGGTCAACTGTCGGGGGATCAACTGTCATGGAATCATATTTATGAAATCACAATTTTATTAATTAATCAATTACCTAATTTTTCTTAATTATTTTATATATTAAATCTTAGTGATATTGAATTAGTTTGTGAATAAAAATAATGTTTTGATCTGTGTTATTAAAATAAATACTTAAATAATGATATTATGTAAGCCTTTTTTATTTATTAGCCTTTACCTATTTGAAAGTAAAAATCACCTAGAGGTTCACTAGGGCTCCCCATGTATCTTGGAGCGATTTTGTATCATAAAATTCCTTTTGCACTTTCAGTAACACTCCATATAAGCTATCTTTTTAATGGGACATTGCCCATCTTCGCCCGGAAGTCAATCATCATGAAGAATTGCAAAGCTGTGAAATGTTAGTTCTACACAGGAGGCAGTGAGGAAAAAAATATTCCCTCAGTGTCATCTTTGGGGATGATGTGTGGAGTGTCTTTTTAGGGAAAGGAAGTTCTGGGTAGGTATCTGGGGGACAATGTACCCAGGAATGACGGACGTATGAATCCATCCCTCTGTGGTGCAAGGCGATGGGTTGAGAGTTCGGCTGGAGCCGTCTAGGTTAAGTCTCCCTCAACCAGTCTATCCGGATCCAGCCCGCCATGCAAATGTATTCACCACCAAGACCTAGACAAATCTCACCTGAGTGAACATGGGCACCCAGCTAAGTCACTAAACCACTTGGCAGGGGTGCTGGTTATCCAATAAATGGTTCATGGGGTGGCGGTACCCATATCCATCTCCCAAAATTAGATACGCAATATTATTGTAATCTCAGTCCAGTCAAATGCACCTTTACGACAACTCGCAGCCTGTTTGCAAGAAGGAATTCACAAAACTCTCATTTTGGGGAAGTGTAAAATAAAATCAAAGAATGTTTCGAAAATAATTTTAATATAAATTTCTCTTACGCAGTTTCTCACAACAGAATCACTTTTGTACAAAACTATAATTTTTTCAGTTTCACAATAATCTTGATTGGCAAACAGAATCAAGAAAATATGTATAAAAAAAACAAAAATTCAAAAAATGAATCCCAGATACAATAACCAAAATTTTGTAAAACAAAAAGTAAAAAAAGTTGAACGAATGAAGGTATGTATAGCTTTTTCCAAAGTTTATAAAAGTTAGCACCTATTATAATTTTGTTTTCATCCGCTGGTAAAGATTTTTGATATAAAATTACTGTTATATTAAAAGTTGAGAATAGGTTTAGGTTTACCGTTGATAGTAAAGTTCTGTTGTAATCTCTCCTTCTCTCTCATAAACAATGCATGTAACAGAAAGAGAGATTAAAACAGAGACCTCAGCGGACCACAATTTATTTATAATCTTCGTCTTCAGAGTCATCTTTCTCGCTATAATCTTCGTCATCTTCAATTTCCTTAAATTTACATTTATTCTCTTTATTCTCTGATTCTTCGTCTTCTTTCTTTTCCGCCACCACTTTGGCAGACCGGTGATGGAATACAAAGGAGATAGACTTTGCCAAATCCCAGCATTGCTTCAACACTAAATCGGCGAGACTCTTTTTATCTGCACAGTGGTACCAATTTGACAAATCAGAAGTACAATCAGACATGTCTGGCGGCAGAGTAACTTGTATATTATTTACACAACGCTTGCATTTAAATTTGCTATGAGTATCAGATAAAGTATTCTCTTCCAAACGGAACAGATCCCGCAAGTCTTCAGATGTAAAATGTCGCATTGATTCCTCATTCTGGTCAACTACCGTATCACTCAGCGCCTTCTTATGCGCTTGCCGTTGGAATATCTTTTCTTCAATCGTTCCCGTTGCGAGAAGTCTATAAATATAGCAAGGTTTCTTCTGGCCATCTCTCCAAACCCTCGCCATGGCTTGATCATCGTTGGCAGGGTTCCAGTCAGGGTCAAACATAACCAATCTGTTAGCCCCGATTAAATTAAGTCCGCACCCCCCGGCTTTCGAACTCAGCATGAAGATCCACTCGGTAGAGTCGGGTTTGTTAAAACTCTCAACCACTTTAGCTCGCTTTTTTATAGACATGGACCCATCGAGACGAACATACTGATATGATCGCTTCCTGCACAACTTTTCGAATAGATCTAAAGTCTGCGTATAGTTTGAAACAAGTACTATTTTGTCATCGGTGTTTGTTTTGAGATTCGCCAAAATACAATCGAGAATGAGAAGTTTACCGGATAGTTCTGGTAACACATCTTTTGTATTGTAATTGGACGGCAGCAACTTGTGAGCATTTTCAAAGCCTTCCGATCTTTCCAATATCTTTTCATATACAAGGTCGGGATGATTGCATAGCTTCTTGAGTGTTGTGATACTTGCCAGTGTGCTGAGTGTAGACTTGCCGTCCGTTTTTCCCGTAACTGTTTTTCGGATAGCCTCGCAATTGATGAAATTCTTGTATAACTGGCGTTGTAAATCACTCAGTTTCACGCAGAGAACTTGTTCGAACTTGACGGGAAGATATTTAGTGAGAAGACTGCTAGTACGGCGAATCATACATCTATTGACTAGGGTTGTTAATATAGTTAAGCATTCCTGCGCTTTCTCTCTTTCTTGTGGGGAAGCGAGAGAATCCTGCCCTTTGAGAATTGGATTCTCAAATTTCTTTCTGAACTCTTGCGCTGTTCCCAATATTCCCTGATTCACAAAATGAACCAGACTGAAATACTCCAGCAGGTCATTTTGAATGGGAGTTCCAGATATAAGTATTCTCCTCTTAGAATTGAGCCCCATTAAGGCTTGGTACGTTTGGTTCTCGCTATTCTTCAATCTGTGCCCTTCGTCACACAGCACCAAGCCCACTTCGGACGAATGCAGTATTTTGGCATACAGCCTAAATGTTTCGTAAGAGATGATCAACACCGGAGTAGCCACTCTCGAAGACGAGTAAGTATTCATAAAGTTTTTAAGTTTTAATTCAATTTCTGCCTTGGATCCTCCGTCCATCGGTAGAGCATTCACCCTCTGACCGAGCCATTTGTGGATTTCATTAAACCAATTCTTTACTAAGCTACTGGGGCATACGATAATAGCTTTGACGATGGTTGGTTTGCAGTCCGGACTCTGTCGAAGCAGAGTCCATAGAAGTGTGATGCACTGTAACGTTTTACCCAATCCCATTTCATCTGCCATAATACAACCGAAAGCATCAGGAATCTGTTGACCTGTCACGCAATCATACATAAACTTTACGCCGTCTCTTTGATGAGGTCGAAGAACATTTCCCAGCACTGGATCCACAACTACAGCGACTTGTATTTTATCTGGATCCATTTTTATTTTCTCATGTTCCGGAATGAATTCTGGCCTGAATAACACCAAGGCATTTGGTTCGTCAGCATCATGCATGGATCTCCGCACAGATGACTTCTTCATCCCCAAGCTTTTGGTGCTGAACGAAGAAACATAGTTCGGAATGGGAACTTGAAACTTTTTGCTGAGAATTTGGTGAATGAGAGCTTCATGATCGGAGCCTGGTAAATTAACTGGCACCTTTTGCGATAAATTAATTTCTTTGTGCGTTTCCCGCGTCGTGCGCCTTCGTTTCGCCGCTTGTATGAGCGGGCTTTTGAATAACAGTTCATTATTACTTCGAAAAGTTTGACTTGGCGCGGAGCTTCGTCTCATTTTTGTACAAAACTATATAAAATGACAACAAAACAAAATCGTTGGCGTGGAAGTGTTTACATGTCACTTCTCAAAAAACAAATACAAGTTCAAACAATATCACGACCTATCAAAACATTTCAAAAGTATCACCATAAATATACTAATCCCAGTATCACTGACATTTCTATACTTTGAGGATATATTTTGAAAGTTTGACAGCAGGAAATGTCTATGGTTTTATTATTGCTCGGTCAAATAAAGCCGCATTTACATTACAATTTATTATTTTTTTACGGTAGGAACTTAAAAAAATGTACGTAAAATCATTTTCATCAACTTAAATTTAAAAAAAAATACGGATATATTTTTGCGGTGCGCGGGAATCAAACCGCAACTTTTATCAGTTTCAGAAAAGTCGTTGGTGCCGTTGGTGCGGAATTTATATATTGGATGACTCGATTCTCCCTTTTTTATTGTTTATTATCGGTGAAAAATAATTAAAATGGTTTTTGGGTGTTTTTATTGTTATCAAGCTTAATTTGTAGAACTCCATTTCACTTTTAGGTTTTTCTTTATTCAATAATATTATTATTTAAAAAAGTTTTATTTTATAAATAAGTTCTCCTTTGTAATTTTTAATTATTACTATTTACTTCGTCCACATATTTCCAGAATTATTGGACACGGAATATGCACAAATTATTTTTAAAATACTTAAAACACAACAAAATAATTATTATTCAGGTTGTTGACAATGAAAGTCAGGGTTGATCAATGTTAGTAATAGGAACGGTGTAAAGGGTAATTTTTCTTTGAGTTCCACAGAAATTTGTTCAAGTGTATTTTTTTCAGTCAGACGATGATTTCATTTTTGCCATTGAAAGCTTTCCTATTTGTTTCTGCCACTTTCTATCAGCCGTACAGGAATTCGTTTTTTTAAGAGGGTCAGTTTTATGATTACTGCATTGCTGGGTAGAAAGATATGGAATCATTGTCCAAATGACGTAAGTGTTCATTTTCGGTACTATGGTATCACCCTTTGATCTGTTATTAATTTTGTTATGTTATTAATTTTGATCCACCTTTGATCTGTTATTAATTTTATTATACCCAACAATTGATCCCCCGAAATGATATTTACTATTAAATTATATATTTTTGTGCATTATTATTACCAATTTCAAAAGTAAAAGATATTCAGTTCGACTTCAAAAATACCCAATAACAGTATGAATATCAAAGGAATTTATACACAGTGTCGATTTTTTTGTACTTATGCTCTGGTACATAGAGTAAATAGAGAAGCAGATTTTTCCTTGATGCATTTGAATGAATATATGTTTTATTATTTTGTTATTTGGCAGTGCATTCTCTCTGTACATCCCTAAGGGGTCACTTGGTCACTTGGTTATATTTTGTGTAATTAGGTATATATTTTCCCTAAAGCCACTAAACATTGTATATAAATATGCTGGGGGACCAATTGTCGGTGGATCAACTGTCATGGAACCGTTATTAATTTCGTCATGTAGCCGTGAACCACAACAGCTGCCGAGAACCCTCGCCATCGCAGTAATAAATTTTTAGTAAGAATGAGATGGATTGTTTTTTAATGATAGTGAACGGTGTATTTTGAAGTGATTTATAAATGCATACAGACAATAATAATATCTTTTTTTAAAGAAATTTGCATCCGTAACTAAAAACTACATGTGCTACATATTGTTGGACGCTTCACTCTAATTCTATTCTAAAATATTAGCAGGTACCTATTGTTTCCATCTGTAATTGAAAAGCAGGAGAGGAAGTTAATAAAATTCATTATGCAGCAAATCATATAAAATTTTATTTATAAACAAAACAATTTATTCTTCTCTTATAAATCAAAAGACACAACTTTTTGCATCACACAACTATTAGTTATTAATTTAACAATATCTTCATTCTAATGCTGTACTTTTTCCATTTGTTGGAATTCATTATTCATTTTAACTTACCGTTGAAGAAAAACTAAAACCCAAACCAAAACCGTTGGCTTGTTTCAACTCTCGTCATCTTTGATAACCGCAAAATCATCGATCAGCACCATTTTGAATTTCTGACATTTGAACAGTCCCCGTTGAACGTCGTAACAAGGTCCATTTCAGTTTTTGATTAAATTACGATTAGCTGACAAGCTTAATAACATCACCGCTGTGCTTGTAGTTGATAACGGTTTGATCAACAACTCAAATGGACAGAGAATCGAACCAAAATATAATAATATAAATGTCAAAAACACAAAAAGGAACAGCGTCAATTTAATGGTCACAAAAAAATATGAGTTTAAACACGCCAACCTTAACATTTCGAAGACAATTACTCAACCAAATAATGTTATATAACGTCTTATGTAATTAATTATGTTTTCTATAATTTTCATCGGTCTATTAATTTGAGTTCTAGTTTCCTTAACCCGTCTCTTCGATAAATAATACACATTTGTGTTGCTTTAATACACATTGTGGTACTTAACTTGACACAAAACATTTTTCAACATTCTTTTTCGGCAAATCTTTTTTTTACACAATTCAACAATTTTGACAACACAATGCTGAAAACTTATAAAAACTTTTTACCATTCGGCAATACTAATAATGAATCAATTAGTGCACAGAAAAAGAATATTAGGTTTAATTTCAAAATGTAATTACATAGTTTGAATGTTTCTAACCATTTATTTATTTATTTCAGGGCTAATGTTCATAAAGGCACCTTCAAGTCATGTAATATTTATGTATTGAGATATATTTAGTACTTTATACCACACGGTAAAACCATAAAATGTAATTAAAATATATGATGAATTGACGTAGAGTTATCCAAGTCTTGATATCTTTAGAGATGATGATAACCACTTGAGCGTTCTACTATATAATCGATTTTGACCGCAAGCGCTCGGGAATTTTTGATCTTTCGGTTTGAAAATTTCCCACCCTATAAAAAAAAAATTATACCTCCGATTTTTAATATGGAGAAGTATAAACTGCTTGTAATATCAAAGAGCCATTGAATGCTCCTATATTGAACCATTTATCCTATATTTTTAGAATTCATAAAAAAATATTAAAATTATACACACATGAATTCTGTGTATTATTTACTTAAATTGGCGTAAGAAGTACTTTTTTGGAGAATATTAAATATTATGACTTCTATATGTTGTCTATAGCCCAGTTGATAACCACAGATACAAATTTAAATTTGAACATGCTTTTTTAAATATGTAAACACATGATAAATGATTTGTAATTCGTAAGAAAAAATATTTCAATAATATCAGTTCGCAAAATGCTAATAACAAATAAATCAGAAGAGATGCGAGACATCTCTTGTTATAAAAATTCTAAGTTATCTTTGTGATTAAAAGAAGTTTACAATGCGCAGGATCTTTTGAAATAATACATTAAATGTTTAAAAATATCTCTTCAAATTGGTCACATTTTGACTAGCGAATGCTCCAGAATGTTTGAAAATTGGCCAAAATGTGACCAAAAACGCTCCAGTGGTTAGAGTTACATCAAGAGGGGTAGACACTCTCAGTATCGCCCTGTTAAATACGACAATCATTTACTAATCTTTTAATCGAGTTTTAACAGACACAAAATTATGCAGTATATTAAAATACATTTTTTTTTACTTCACTGGAATTTTCTCTTTTTTAAGTCAAATAACAATTTTGAAACTTGCTGTCGACAAGAAATGCACTGTGTTCGCATTAACATTCATTACAACACTCGTTTGTTATCAGATTCTTTGAAAAGACAATAATTTTTGACATCAAGACAAATTGAGTCAGCTCTACTATCAAAACAACATGTTTGTATTTTGTGGTTCACAAATAGTCAAAAAATTTATTTGAAGAAAAGATAATATCCCATCGACACATAACAGTTAATAATTACAATTACTTTCACAACATATTTTATAATGCAGAATCAAAGTTATTCACAAACATATTATCTTTCTGTTAATTCTTGCAATGACATTGTACAAAATGGTGGCACAATAATAGTAATTAGGTACTGACAAAAAAAAAAAAAATCTTTTTTACTTTTAATATAAACCGCCCTTGGTTATATTTCAATTACGTATACTAAGAGGTAACTCATTAAAAATATTCTAGTAAGTTTAATTATACATATAATAGCAGATTTGGTGTTAATTTTTTTTTTCTAAAAATATAACAGGTATGTAGGTAATGTAAAGTGATGGATCGTCACTAATAAGGTAGGTCATAAAATTTTATTTTAAAAATAATAATCACTAATATTTTGTTATTTTTATTACATAAATTGTCAAATACATGAATACTTTATTTTATATTTTTCCACTTTAGGACATCAGAAATAATAAATTTTTAAATTTACATTTCATCAAATTGTATTGCATCACATGTTGTATTTCATCGCTTTTTTTTAACCAAGTCCGTTCGCGTTTATTCTGTTGGATATATGTATTTTGCTGCCATTTTAGTCAATAATAATGTTTGAAATCCATAGTACAATAGTTATTATTATTGGTCTATTCCAATATTCCTAAAAACAGGCACTGATTAAATAAAGAGTGTGGTGAGATAAGTCAACCCATTTGTTTCACGTAAAATTTTTACTATAGAGCCGGCTTGAAGGAACAATGTAAAAAAAACAGCAGCTGATTCAAAGGTACAGAATAAATAAATTACAGCTGGTTAAAAGGGACTTCAAGGTGCAGCTGGTTGAATATAGTACAGGGTCAAAGAATTACAGCTGTTCATAGATAGGTACAGGGTAAACAAAGTACAGCCGATTTAAAGGTACTATTGTTAGTTAAGAGGGTAATCTTGGTGTGAAAGGTAAACATATCTAGTTCAAGCTAATCAAACCCACAGCTGCCTCAAAGGTACAGCAAACAAAGTGAAGCTGTTTAAAGGGACGGTAAATTAGTACAGCTGGTTAAAAGTTGCAGAGACCAGGGTAGATGAAATACAGCTGGATCAAAGGTACAGGGTAAATAAAGTACAGCTGCCTCAAAGGTCAAAGGGACTGAAAACAAAGTAAAGCTGTTTAAAGAGATATTAAAAAGAATGACAGGTTAAAAGATACAGAGACCAGGGTAGATGAAGTAGAGCTGGTTAAAAAGGTACAGCATAAAAGGTACAGATACAGCTGCCTCAAAGATCAAAAGTACTGTAAACAAAGTAAAGCTGTTTAAGGGGACAGTAAAAAAAGTACAGGGACCAGGGTAGACCAAGTACAACTGGTTAAAAAGTTAAGGGTAAACAAAGTACAACTTGCACGAAGATTCTAAACAAATGAGATGACTTATAAGGCCTCACCCTTTAGTTAGAGGAACAAAGGATTCCTTCATTGAAAACGGAAAAGGCAAAATAACTTGTAGGCCAATATCAACTCTCATCTTACTTCTGACAAGCATTTTTACCATTTGACAAACTAATTATTAGTTTGTGGCAAGAACACTTGACAGAAGCATCTAAAGAGGTCAAATGAAGTTTAGTTTGATTTGACAACAAATAAAACCTATGAAGCTTGAATATTCAAGGTTCTAGAGATCTTGTGAGATCAGAAATATAATGTTACAAACAACGAGATATAAGCACTAGGAACTATGACTTAAAAGAGTCGTATCAATATATCTCCGTTTCACTTGAGTTTTAGAGGCTAGAGTTTAATTTTTACACAAAAATCACAACTCCACAGTACATTGTTGATATTTCGATGAGTTGTGAAAATACAGATTAATTTAATAAATATTATTGTGAAAGTTTCTTGATTATTTTGTTTATTCATCAATCGATAAACTTGTAAATAGAAGTTGACTAGATGTATGTAATCTGGAAGTAAAATTTCATTCCTACGTATATTATGTGTTAGAACCGAAGCGAGAAAAATATATATTTAATTGTACAGGCGAAAATGCTTGTTCCAAAAATCATATCGATACAAACAGAATTAATATTACTAATTCTCTTAAATTTATTCACATTGTTCATATAGGTAATACTAAATACATTAATTATTAAAAAAATAATATTAATAATATTACAAAAGGAAAGGATTGATAATATTTAAAGATCACTCATTAATAAAATTATGAATTTGAATTAAAAAATACGTACATGATTTTCAATATGTATTCATTCATTATTGCCACCAAATTCTTATTCATTTGTCACACGGGACATAATGTATTAATAATAAATAAACGTTAAAGAATTGCACTAGAATGTATTAACCTAGTTATGTACAAACGTTGTAAACGATACTGCTAAATTATTATCTTTATGCTTAAGTAGTTCGGTACTGTCATGATAAAAGGTTATGTAATATAATATGAGTCGTGGAGATGTAACATCCACTCTGGAAAAACCTGCTGGTTTTGATAAAATCCATTGAATATCACGATTTGCGTTGCGTACGTAAGTCAAGTTTGCATGTTGGCCTTGGAACGTAGTAATGCACAACGTGTTCTTACTTTAACAATATCATCAAATCTATGCTCTGTCATTTAAAGCCCAGTTGTTTTGAGAAATTTACGTTTAACAGTCATCAGATGGCCATTAAGCGCCATTTTGTTTTTTTGACAGTTCAAATGTTCAAATGCCAGTTTTAAATTGTGATCAGCAGAAGAGGACAACTATCATTTTGTCAAGCTTTTCAACTTATTATATTTTGTTAGAAAGCTGAAACGAATCTAGAATCAGCGTTTAACATGGACCTTTCAAATGTCAAAAAAAACAAAATGGCGCTGATGGGCCACTTGACACCAATGTTTCAATTAAATTTCTGCCAAACAATTGGACTTTATTGTGTTAACTGCTCACTAGTTGTCATTCACGTTTGAAGTATCGGAATTTTCGTGTACATGGGTTTTTGGACCATAGTTAGTTGTGGCGTAGGATCACATCACATTAATTTTTTTTATCTATGGTGCATCTATAACCTTTTGCCATGACATTACCGAACAGTTATAATGTCATCTTTTAGTAAAGAAATCACGCTACTTATGTTAAAAAGCGTCAAAGTCCTAAAACACAACATGAGCAGGAAATGTGTTCGCCATTTTCATACTTTCAAAGGTACTTTACATTAAAATACTAATCTTAGGTTATACAGCTTTTCCCACGTGATCACAGGGTGCCCACAGAACACCTTCATCCTTCCCTTCTCTCAGCAATAACTAACTTCTAGCAATACATGTCATATTTTAACATTTCTCCTTCCCTACCGATACCTAATATCAATCCATTTTTTAATATTTGGTTTATATTGAGATGAAATATAAAAAAAAAAAATACAACCTTATGCAGTTCTTATTAGTTTTACGACCTCAATAATATATCTGTCAATTTCAACAAAATTAAAGCAAGGCAGATAGATATATACACATATCCATGTTAACAATTTATTGTTAGGTTAGGATCGCTTCGGATAGGTATTGTTTGGATTTGGTATACATGAAACTAATTAGAACCACATAATTTATGCCACACATCATATTACAGCTTGACACGCTTCATTTTGCAGGCAATGGCGTTGCTAATGTAGATTTTGTGGATACAAAAAATCAACAGTCTTAAAAAATAGTTAATTAGTTTGTTAGTTCCTCTTTTGGCCACCTGCAAAGTTAGCTGTCAATGATTTACGTCCCAATGGACAAAGTGTTGCCAGCTTTCAAGATCTGACAACAATTAATACAATCTTGTCAGGCTTTTCAAAAAAAATCATTTTTCAATTTGTATTTTCAGATAATTTTTTCTATTACAATCTCTATTGTTATAATATATGTTTTCTAAACATTTACAACAAGTTAGTATCTCCTACGTTCCCTAGATGTCGCCAGCTATTTTAACATTAAGGAGAATTTCATTCTCAGGTACATACAACAATGGGCAATTCTTTTCTAAATTTTAAATAATTTCAAACTTAAAAACACCTCAATCTTATATTTAGGCCTGTCGACTCTTTCATGTTTCACGCCTAACTTTTCCATACAAAACTTATCATTCCCTTATATATATATATTATTAATTTAATATACAGAGTTGGCTTTTAGGCATGATCAAGTAAACTTGTATCTTTACAAGTTGGCAATTGTAGCATAATTAACTTGACTGTAATGCATTTGTGACTTTAGATATAATTTTTTTTCATTATTAAAATGCATTGATAAACATAAAGTACACCATTTGAAAATCCATAACTTTCAATAGTGAAATTTAAAAAATATTTTCTCATTAATCAAAACGTCAAATTAAACTGAAAAAATTATATTTGAAACGTTCTGAGGATAAAATCTCTCAGACCGAAAAGCTTTGGCGTCTTTAAATTTACACAGATTTTTGTTTGTTTCAGTTTTGATGCAAACAATAAAAAAACAAGATTTACCTTTTAAAAAATATGTCTGCCAATAGATTTCTTTACTTGGATATGTCGAGAAACGGGTGTTATAATTTTCATTGATTGAATTTTATAAACATTAGTAAAATGGTTTTGCAAAATTTACCAATGTTCCTTAAGCAAATGTTGTCATAAGGAAAATTGGTAAATAAATACATACCACATTTTGCAATTGCAAATCTCCCCATGTACATCATAAAAACGAATTAATAAATACATTTTAATGTTAAATAACACAGAACAGACTAGAATCGTCATTTTGTAAAAATAATCTTCCTTTATTTTAACCCTTTCTTTTACTAGCGGGAAATTTTAATGCCCCTTGTCAAATAAAAATGATAACAAAAAATAAAATAAGCAAAAAATTGCCATAATAATATTATTTATATTATAATAATTTTATATTTCTATTCTTTTACTTATGAAAAAAATATGCATTGGAATGCATAATGCTTTGCTTAAAAATAAATAATAAATAATCCAATACAAAAAATCGCAATCAATGAATCAATCAACCAATCAATTGATCAATCAATTAATCAACCAATCAATCAAACAATCAACCAATCAATTGATCAATCAATTAATCAACCAATCAATCAATCGATCAATCAATTAACCAATCAATCAATTAACCAATAAATCAATCGCAAATCAAAACCGTATTAATATGAATGTCTCTCGAATTGATCTAGGTAAATTTACTAATAAATATTGCGACAGTACCATTTACAAATGTTTATATAATATTTACATAAGTTGAGATCACGATTCTAACTATGAGGAGGAGAAACCACCGGTGGATGTGGCGGCCTTCAGTGTTCAGGGAGTTCATTCTCCGGAACCTCGTCGTACTGCGCAAACTTCAGGAATACTTGCTCTAACGTTGTCTGGCTGAAGCTGTACTCCACAATGTGTAGACTTTCCTTGGCTGGAATGAGGCAAAAAATAAGTTAATAAATTATAGTTACTGGCGCACTCTGCTGTATCACAATTTTATTATTGCAGTAAAATCTGTGTAATTCAATTTAACAATATATTGTTAGCAGCATATTTAAATATTGCCGCCTCACACATTTGGTTCGCTCATCTGCCGCCAGAGGTACTGCTAGCGCCTCTGGCGGCCAACAGGGAAACTACTCCAGCTACTGCGGTCGGCAAAGGAGGGAACTACTAACTCCCGTGGATTGGCAGGACTGGCGCAGAGCTACCAACAGAACGGATAGTCAACGGCTGTGAATTCGAATGGCGCAACGCAATGTTGCCGATCATTGGAAGTTATTATTATTATTATTATTATTTTTTTTTTTTCGTAAGAAGCAATTACTTTGTGGTTAGACATTATATTTAAAAGAATTAAAACACTTTGTATTTAAACCACGAATTTATTATTTTGTATATCTACCGGTTTAGCTTCGACCAAGCTTCATCAATAATAACTTATTAAAGGAAGTTATTATTGTCATGTACTGTGGAGACAATATATTTCATTCTAAATATTTAATTAGCGTTTTATTATTGCTAACAGTATGAAGAAGATGGTCTAAATAGGAATTGTTACAATATACCTACAGGTGGAGATCAAAATGTGAATTGTTATAATATACCTTGTGGAGGTTAAAACAGGAAATGTTGTAATATACCTTGTGGAGGTCAAAAACAGGAAATGTTGTAATGTACCTTGTGGAGGTCAAAACAAGAATTGTTATAAAATACATACCCGTAGAGGTCAAAAAAGGAATTCTTAAAATATACCCTGTGGAGGTCAAAACAGGAAATGTTGTAATATACCTTGTGGAGATCAAAACAGGAATTGTTATAAAATACATACCTGTAGAGGTCAAAATAGGGATTGTTAAAATATACCCTGTGGAGGTTAAAACAGGAATTGTCATAATGTACATACCTGTGGGGGTCAATATACCTTTTTTATAGTACCTCGTGGAAATCAAAACAGGAATTGTTATAAAATACCTATGGAGTGGTGGTCAAAATAGGAATCAAAGGGCGGTTTTACTTACTTTACAATGGGGTATTTTTACAAACTATAGATACCGTTAAAAATGTATCGAAAATTTAAAGTTTATTTTTATGATTCTGGTCATTGTACAAAAAATATTTAATTTTCATTCAAAATTATTGATTTAAAAACGTCCGGTTCCGAAACGGTTCCACCATCATTATGATATAGAAAATGCCACTGACTGGTAAGATGGTTGTCACTGTCGACGTCTGGACGAGTCAGGCATATGAATCATCTAGTACTAAAACATTTTTACAAATGATTATTACCATTATTTATTAAATAAAGGAATGACCTAATCAAGCCGTGTTTGTAAACAAACTTATTCCTGACGCATTCTTGTTTATGTGGTGGCCATTTTATTACAATGTAATCCTACCATTCCAAGAATGAATTCTTACCTTTTTAAAAAACGTCTACATTTTGTTAATGAATCTAAAAGGTAAATTAGAATATTAAATTCGAAGCTACTTCAAAACGAAAATGTATTGTATGTCAGTATTTAAAACGCTAATAAAGGTTTTAAAGGAGGTTAGTTACATAATATAACTTTTATTGGCAGGTAAAACTGTCCTATTATACTCACATGCTTCCAGTTTAGCGAAACACCTGGCCAGCGAGCTGACCCCGTGTTGCGGGACACTGAACACCAGCCTGTCAGCAAAGCTCTCCTCCAGCCGTGCGTCGGGAAACAGTTCGCGTACAAACTGCCGCGCTGCTGCCACCCCGCCGCTCGTGTCCAGCACGGTGCTCTCTTCCGCTTCTGATGGTACTCTGCAAGGAATTGGAATATTTTATAATGTTCTCGGATTTTGATTAGGAATGTTTCTTGATGTTCTATGATTTGGATTTGGAATGATTTTGAATGTTCTCTGATTTTGATTTGGAACGTTTTTTAATGTCTCTGATTTTGATTTGGAGTACTTTTGAATATTCTCTGATTTTGATTTGGAACGCTTTTGAATGTTCTCTTATTTTCATTTGGAACACTTTTGAATATTCTCTGATCTTGAGTGGAATATTTTTTGATTTAGAATTTTTTGAATGCTCTGTAAGAGACTTGTCGTAAAAAATATTGTTGTCATAAAAAATATTACGGCAAACTGTGACTCTATCGTGACTTAATCATTTTAAAAGGATAATGTTGCCAGTCAGATAGAATTTATCATAGTACAATCACCCAAATAGTAAAATCAGAAACTACGGTACTGCACCACGAAAAGATACATAATATATGTAAATATGCCAAAGTACTTTTCTCGTCTTTATTTTAATTGCTAAAGGCATTCTCCGGTAAGCCCTCCAGCGGTTGTGGATATTGGTGTCCACCGCATACTTCAACACCCCCATCTAACCCAACCCAACCCATGTTACCCATGATAAGTAGAAGAAGAAATCTGCAATAAAACCAAAGAAACAATTTTAAAAAACCTTACCCAGAATGTATTGAAACTGAATTCCTCTGTTCAATATCATCATCTTGCGCCTCATTCTCCGGCAAACCCACCAGTGGGGTGTGAATATTGGCATCCACCGCGCACTCCAGCACCCCGCCGCTCTGGTCCTCTTCCACCAGAGACCCCGCCATGGAATCATGCTCGTCGCGCTCCCCCAGAGAGGGGCTTGCGCTGCTCCTTCGGGCCCCCGCCACCGTGATGACTGGGGTGGACTTGGGCGAAGTCACCCCGGTTCGGGTTGACGTCACGTCGGAGGACTGGCGCTGGCGAGACGGAGCGGATAGCTTCATCTCAAGCGTGTATCCGGCACCATATAGGTTTTTAAGATGTTGTGTGGAGCCTATACATCTGTAATGGAGATGAGAATAGATATTGTTAGTAGTTATTCCAATATAACAATAATCAAAAGTTGGAAACTAGATCGATGCTGATGGACTTACCTAAGTCCTCCTTTGACCATGATACCCACTCTCGAACACAAGGCATCGGCTTCTTCCATGGAGTGTGTTGTAAGGATAGCTCCCTTCTTTCCCTGAGAAATAAAAATGTCAAATAGTTAGTATTTTATATACAATTTATTACGTAAGTATGGTAAACGTCATATATTGGATCAAAGCAGGAAAAGAAAAATGACTAAAGCGCCATACATCTGTGACGTTACAGATGAACCTTCATGATATTATTGTTATTAAAAAAAAAGAAAGATAACATTCCCGGGTTACGAATAACCCAACAATGTTTGAAAATCTCCTACTACCACCACAGTAAGCGGAAAATGTTGCTTGTGTCATGATGGAGGACTTAGCCAGCCGAGGAATCGAACACGCGATCCCCGGGTGAGACCTGATCGCAATGCAAACTCAGCCTCTGACCAGTCTATATATGTTATATTGTTTGTTTTTGTAGTTTCATCTGTAGCCATTTTTCCTTTTAGGGTCGATATGATCAAGAAAATGGTGCCTGGTCGAAGAGAAACAGCCAAGTACAATATCATTTGTTTGAAGAGCCGTCAATAACAAAATATATGAAACTAAGACAACAAGGATGGAAGAGGGATCAGGGTCGGATTGGGCATTGGGTGCCCGGATGGCGTCATAACTTTAAAAGCCCACTGTCCACCTAGGATCAGGACAGACGATGAAGACCATCAAGTTAAACAACAAACCAAATGATAATAAGAATCACGTAATTAATGTAATTAATTGACTCATCTGAATCAGATGTTCATCTGAAGCAACGTACCTGGAAGCTGGCCAGGATGGTGTCCCACAGGAAGCGCTTGCTGCGGGGGTCCATACCCGTGGAAGGCTCGTCCAGTAGCACGAGTCGGGGGGCCCCCACCATAGCCATGGCGAAGGACAGCTTGCGCCTCGTGCCCCCGGAACACTCATCAGCGTGCTTGGAGGCATGCTCAGCTATTTGCAGTCCGCTCAGGTACATATCCACGATCCTGCAAAGCAAACAGCATAAGATTAGATGAGGTTATGTTGGCCACCAAGAATAAAATACATTCATCTTCGTTCTTCGAAAATGAACGGTTCTTAATTGCTGGGGATCGATGCCCCTATTCCGAATTTCCTGGTGGACAAGGCTCCTCCACTCCTTGTGATTTTGCGCTGCGTGCTCGTGGAGAACTGCCGACTAACAGAACCGACGTACGACAACGGTGATACTTGGTAACACCAGCGTAATTCATCTTAATATTTCAACGAATAACTTGTAAAAAAGGTTTTTTCTAAAAAAAAAAAATAACCTCCATATATGATCGAGCAGATTATGAATTATTTTAAGTTTACTGCTATCTGACAGTTTAACGGGACTGCATTGTATTATGTAACATTTTTAAATAATATATTTTAAAAATAAATGTATATAGTGAATAAATGATTGAAAAAACACTTACTGAGGGATGTCTTGGCTGGGCACACCCCTGATGGCCGCATAGCACTCCAAGTGTTCACGCACTGTGATGTTCTTCCAGAGTGCGTCGTGCTGCGGGCAGTAGCCCAGCATCTGGAAGGCGGCCTGGCTCTGTGCACTGATGTTATGGCCACCCAGAACCACCTGAAATTTTATTAAATGTTTGGTGGGCAGCTCTAGACAAGTTTTCATCATATTTTAGATGAATAAATAAAAAATAAATATTGTTAATTGTGTCAAACAAAAGCAATACTAAACCCCTGTCACTGGTCAAGATATTATGTTACAAACCATTAGTGCATTTCTCTGTGGGTTAGTTCTCACCATGCAACAGGTAGATCAAAACTGAATGATTTTTTTGAAGACATTTTTATGTATGGTATTGAATTAATTATCAAAATTGTACAGGTTAATCATGTGGTTTCAGCTTCCTTCAATAAATGTCGATAGCGTATAGTAATACAACGTTTTGCTATATCCCAACAGATGGCAGTTAAGTATGATATCAGAAGAGAACCATCGTTGTTCGTTTGTTAGGTACGAACGGTTATGATGATTGCCGAATGCATCTGAGAGATGGGCGAGCACCTTCAATCTGAACTATTTAGATCTTAGTCTGGTAAGGGCGTCAAGTCCAGTTTAATTTTACGATAACTTATTACTGACACATCTAAAGTTGTGTTAATTATTGGAAACTAATAGACCCAACACATACCGTGCCGTTAGTTGGTGTTTCCTCCGCCGTTATAATCTTCATAGTGGTCGTCTTCCCTGCTCCGTTGTGTCCCAGCAAGCCAAAGACCTCCCCGGGCTCGATGGCCAGGGACAGCGAAGCCACGGCCACTTGGCGGCTGCCCGGACCCCCGGCCAGGCTGCTGGGCGTCGGGGCCACTGGGGGCCCCCTCACAGAGTCCTCCGTCACGTCCTCGGACTTGGCGCCGTATCCCGTGCAGCCTGAGGTGAGGCGGCAGCAGGTGGATAGGCTGCGTTTGTACTCTTTACGTAGATTCTGAAAATAATTGGTATGTGCTTAAAAGAAGCCCCTGACTCTTTTAATATTAATACCTCACAAGAGTCCCAGACTATGTCATTCCCATCAGGGGAAGGAGATGAGAAAGAAGGTGGGAAAGTGCCTGGCTATTCAGATCTGGTCACCAAACACGGCTAAAGCCATTTCAAGCAACATTTCAATTCTGAATGATGGTCTTACACGAGGGCAATACTGAGAGTATCTTACACTCTGCAACGTGCCGCAAATATGCCATAAATTATTTTTAATTAATTAATTGTGAAATATCACAAATTAATCAAACAAAATTTATTTACCCAAGCCGGGATTCGATCCCCCAACCTTCGGATTGCGAGTCAAGAGCCTTACCCCTCGACCACGCCGGCCGTTAAGATAATAATTGAAGGTAAGTGTAAAGGATGGAAGGTGTCTCTACTTACATGCACCATGAGCACAGGGGGGTTGGGAGGGGGGCTCTTGAGTAAGCCAGCCACACGGTGACGCTCCCGCCTCACGTCCGCATCCTCGTGTTCACCCGCCTCGCCGCTGCTGCCCAACTCTGAGTTCTCACTCTCATCCTGCGTCAGTACGTTTACCTTCTACAAATTGCGACAATAAGAAGAATGCATTAGAGACAACAGTATATAACTCCAGTAAAATCACTAATCCCGAAACACAGTTGAGGTTAAGAAAATTTCATATTGTAGATAATAATAATTGATAACTCAGGTACGCCTCGTACGTCATACGAATGTCTAGTAATGTTACAAAGTTGTGTAAACAAGCTTATGGATCCGAGGGGTTAATATAAGGAATAATGTTACATCCTTCAGAGAAAAATTGAACCCCAGCAACCTAATATCAGGATCCACAATTATTAGATGAATTGAATGCTTCATACCTTCTTCCTGCATATGGTGAAGATATCGGAGAACTTGCTGCCGGACTTGAAGGCGTCGATCCACTTGAGGATGAGGCACCAGATGGGGATGTGGAGGATGGTTCCGGCCCCCAGCACCAGGATCTCCCTGGTAGCGTAGTCGGCCAGAGTCAGGCGGGAACAGGCCGCGCTCAATCGGCACATAAGGTGGACCCTGGGAAAATTATTTTAAATGAGTGTATTTTGTAATGCAAATTAATTTTACAAGCACTCTTTTGATCTGGGCATGCTGTAAAGGCCAGCAGATACTTTAATAGTGCACAACTGCTGACCCTGTATAAATTCACCAGTCACCTCTGGTCTGGAGCCCCAAAGTATCTGAAAAAACCCTTGACTCTGTGCAGAAACGGGCAGATAATTTGATAAATTCCCCTTTCTTACCAAACGGATTGCAATCTTTAGAGCACGGGTAGGTATGCTGTCCTTGTTCTACCAGTATTAAAATGGAAGATGCTTCGAGAAACTAGCGTCATTGATCGGCACCGTAGTAGTCGGGAAATACGCCAAATGGCGCCCAACACTCGTTCTTGAGTTCCACAACTCGGTTGCCAGCCTCTGTGTTTCCTCCCTCCTACTTCTTCTTCTTCTTTCGTATGGTGGGGGGGTCAGAGGGGGACATCTAAGTCTGCGAGCCAGTCTGGGGCCTCAGGCGTTGCCCTGTGGACCTCATCAATCCCGCCGGGGAATGAATGGAGCAGGCATTCGTTGACCACATGTTCAGTGGTCTGCACTTCACCGCATTCACACATCTCCGACTCTTTAAGGCCCCATTTATACATCATATGGGCACAACGGCTATGGGAGCACCTTATTCTATTGATGGCAGACCAGAGTTTGCGAGGCAGTGAGAGCCCAGGCTGTCTCTCAGTGGGGTCTTTCTCCCAGAGGGCCTCCGACTACTAAATATGCTGCTACATAAGGGGCCGAAGACCATTAGGTCTCCCGGCCAAGGGGAAGTACTCCCTCCTACTACATGGATCCCTTCAAGATCCATGGTCTCTCTTTCCTTTCCTCAAAAAGATCCACATAGCATCTACTAAGATGACGTGTGCCCTGAGGAAAATTATTTTCCTCAAGGCCTCCCGTGTAGAGTTAATGTAAAAAAAAGACAACAGGTGGAAATGCAATGGCTCAGTGATAAGAGTTGTTAGTGAATTCTTATCTTCACTCGGTTAGTTTGAGATTTCAAAATTGTCCTGGTCATGTGTGCTTTTCTAATGCAACTAATTTTTAATAAATATTTTATAAATGTTTAATATAAATAATTTAATAAAATGTTATTTAATCCTACCTATCAACGTAGTACACTAATGCGTACGGAATGTACATGGTGTTCACCAAGGAAAACAAACAATGCAATCCAAAGGACAAGCTGCCACCTAGAAACAAACAAAAAGGTACAAATTAACAACTAAAACGTTAATAAAAACCATAAATAAATTCAATTTTTATCTCTATTGGCGTTGAGCCAATGCTGGATCAAACCAAAGACCTTTTTTTACAAACTTAAATTTAGTTTTGAGGTCAAAATATCCAGACGAACTGAATAATTATTTTTTATTCAAAAGGTAAATCAAATATCTAGTACTGATGATATACATATACGGGTAATTAAAGAATTCAATTTTTCTTGATTTTGGAGGCAACTTTGGAAAACTGTTCGTGAGTAAATTATAATTATTAAAAAAAATATATTGCCTATCTACTGTGTTTATATAATAAAAAATAATACACCATAAAAAAGAAAAATTTGTTTTGAACTTTAGCTATCAGCGAATAATATGCTTAGTCACTAATTTGATTAACTCGTTACTTGCCGTTCGATCACCGGTGATCAATCGACGCAAACCAAAATAATCACTAAAAAATAATTTTGTTATGCGATTTTAACCCTTATGTATAAAGAAAACGTGTGAAGAAGAAGGTCAGAATCGCTTGGGGCATTCTTGTTCATAAGGTATAAGATACCATGAACCCACCTAGAGCAGCGATATAATTTCTTTGAGATTGTTTATGACACGGCCTGCGAGGCTGCGCGTCGCCCGGCTGGACAAAATGGCGGCTGTGAAGTCTCGCGTCGCGGGCGACGAAATGATCGTAAAACGTATAAATTCATCGAATAAACGCAAGTAATATTGTTCTTATGTATAGTTTAGTATTCAAGGAATGTGTTTCAGTAAAGATTACATAAGATAGCATAAAAATTAACCTGCAAAATATTACGTAAAAGTCAAAACATCGCGAAATTTTTTCGTTTTTTCCGTGTTATTTGAAACGTAGTAAAAAGTATAAATTCATTGAATAAACGCAAGTAATATTGTTCTTATGTATAGTTTAGTATTCAAGGAATGTGTTTCAGTAAAAATTACATTAGATGGCATAAAATTAACCTGCAAAATAATACGTTAAAGTTGACGTTTTTTCGTTTTTTCCTGGCTCGTCAGGGGTTAAGCTTCTATCGATCACCAAAAGATGTCACTAATGTTCCTCTGCTGGAATATACTACTAATATTTGTCTCATTGAATATTATACATAATGTTTTGTATTGTGAAGTTCACAAGTATATGTCACTTTAAAATAGTTTTTCAAAATTCAACCTCTGTTTACAGGTTAAACATAACATTTTTAAATGTCGGCGACTATAGAAATTTTCAGTACGCCAAAGACGACAAACAGAAATAATAATATTCAATATTGCCACAAATAAATTTAAGTTATGGCAATTTTGGTAACTTAAGTACAAAATACATGCATAAATGAATGATTTTTTATATTTTTTTGTATAAAATCTACAAAAATGGGAAAAAGGGTGAAATTTCAGGTGGATTTTTCACAGCAAGTAGTTTATTGATGACGTATGTCATGTAATATTCAGAGGCATGATTTTTAGAATGAGCGAGGTCAAATTCAAAACCAAACACCCGGTAATTTCTGTTACTCACATGAATAATGATCATAGCAGGAATTTTTCAAACCTTGTGAAATTGTTAATATGTATCTCCAAATTAGCATTAATATGAACTCAATGAGACATATAAATAGTTTTTCTTACCCAATCTGAACATGTCCAGTGCAGCCACCAAAACGAAAGGAATCATTCCGACCCACGTGGCGATGTTGGGCAGAATACTCTGGGCCGAATCCATTCGGTCGAATATGTAGGAGATGGTGGTGGAGAAGAGAATGGAGGCCGGGCAGTACAGGATGAGCAAAGCACTCAGGGTTATGAGAGCAGGGGGTTCGCGCATTGAGGGAATGTCATTCAGAAGTATCTGCAAACATTTTTAGGTTATGTTATTATTTATTATGTATATATGTATTCAAAAGCCATTATCCAGCCATTTTTCAGTTTTAATATTAGGAACATGTGACGTTGGCGGGATATTTGAACCAAGAATTACACATAAAGAACTGTCAATTTGGCTGCAAGACAGAAATGTTTATCTCACTTTATATGTTTTACAGATTTTAAACAAAGTCAAATACATAATATAATTTTTATTGTAAAATTCTTTCATCGTGTACCTTCAATCAAAGTTGCTGGTAATATTCATTTAGTTGCCACATTGAACTGCATGTGCATTGGACCTTTTATTATTCGGCAGTATATCCTCCCTGCACATCCCTTTGGGGACACTTAGTTATATTTTGCATAAATAGGTACAGTGCCAGGGAACCACAAAAAATAAATAAAAAAACTATAAAATTATACATGGAGGATAGTGATATTGGAGATTTTGGGTACCCCTGTTGGCAACGGAAGGGCTATAATCAATTGTACTACTATAACATTAAATAACAGTTTTTATTAGTGCGATGCTTACCAGAATGATGAGAGCGATGGTGATAATCAGCATGACAACGGCTAATACTGCAAAGTAGGTGGCGAAGTACAGGCTTAGAGACAGACCATTCACCCGGAGCTGGTTTTTTGCTTTGATCTGAAAAATTAGACAGGAATAAGTTATAGTCTAATGATATTAGCCATTGAAGCGACCACGCGAAATAAATAAATTTGCTTCGATTGCTCGACATTTCCAGAAGAACATTTTTTAAATATTTCGCCAATATTAAAAAAAATCATTCCTTTGAATTTTAACATTGAGTCATAAAAACATATTATGGTGCTATTTAGCCAATGAATTGACCTATTTTTACCATTTATCTCATATTTGTAGGATTCATAAAAAGAATATTAAAAAATCGTTAAGTTTATAATAATAATAATAATAATAATAATAATAATAAGTTTTATTCCAGGATGTGGGGAGGATAGTGCAATCCCACACGTCCCATATGATTGTACATATTTATATAATATATTTTATAACATTTTAAAACAACAGATTTTTTTTTTTTTTAAACATAGAATAGGAAAAAAAAACAAAATAAAAAAAAATATATTTATATATATAAAAATTAAATATAAAAAAAATAAATAACTAATCAATTCTATTCTTCAAGCTCGGGCCCAGCGCTCACTCAGGAGTGGGGTTTGGTGCTGAAACGCTGCGGTCACCACTGCATTGTCGGAAGCCATTAGCCGCATCCTGGCTCCAGTGACCCAATGTCTCTTTAGACCGGCGAATCCGTGCAGTCCTAGTTCAGTGAACATTGTCGATGCACTGCTATATCTTCTGAATCCAAATATAATTCTACATGCATCATTATATTGGATCCGGAGTCGTTCCATCGAGGTGGTTCGGTAGTTACACCAAGTTTCGCATGTATATAGATTAGTGCAAAATGCATTGAAAAATGTTTTTTTTACATGGTTACTGCATTGGAAAAATCTTCGGGCAATCATATTGGACAATACACTGATACTTCTCCTCTGTCGTTCAATATCACCATCATCCGAGAGGTCTTCAGTGATGATGTGACCCAAGTATTTTACACTCGTTGATATACTTATGTTTTCCTCATTGAGTTGTACGGGGAGCATCTTCTCGAGAGTTTTTCCATGGTGGAATGCGATTAGTTCCGTCTTCTTGGGGTTGTACATCATGTGGTGGTCATTTGCATATTCTTCACAGATTTTTAATAGAATTCTCAACCCTTTGATCGACGGAGCTAAGAGAATCATGTCGTCCGCATAGCTAATGTGATTTAGGCACAGATTATTGATACGGCAGCCTGCTCTGGTGTCCAGGCGATTAGATAATTCATCCATGTAAACATTAAACAGGATTGGGGACATACACCCTCCTTGCCTTACTCCTGATCGCAAGTATATCGGTTGGGAGTACGTACTTGCCCACCGTACAACGTTTTCCTGCTGGGAGTGCCATCGGGATAGTGTGTTGATATACATGGTAGGTATGGTTTATAATCGCGCGAATCCTGCGTGTTTGTTACTTTGAAACTCTGTGAGAAGTACTTATTCGAGTCAACATGGAATATTTTAGATTTCTGTATGTTGTCTGTGGTAAACTTGATAATGAAAAGTGCATATCTATAGAAAAAATAACTTAATTTTAACAGTAAACAGCTGATCAGAAATTCTGCGTGGAAAATTTTTTTAAAAATTTATTTTTAACATCGTTCTAAAATAGTCTACGAAGTTCGGAATTGCGACTTCTATGGTCTTAGTAGATAAAGCATTTCAATAGCTTTGTTTGAAAATAAATGGCTGGCCATGAAAATGTTTTGAATAATTACAATAAATGTTTTATGAATGGTAGGAAAATGTTGTCCAATTTTGGACCGCTAGCAATCGTAGAAACATAAAAGTGGTCCATTTTTCGACATAATCGCTCCAGTGATTAGTTGGTTTTCATATTTATACTAATTACTTTCGCTCTCCTGAAAGCAGCAATTTGTCACTTTCACCATATTGGCTTGGAACACATTATATCATTTTTTGTCTTTGTTTGTGTAATATGTAACATTAGTTCCTCTTTTAAATCGGGAGTGACATTGTTAAGTAACTTAGGTGATTTTTATTAATTTATTTTGAACCTCCGCCACCTAATATATTTAGTCACCTAATATATTTAGTGGGCAGCTTGGTTAAGCTTCAATTGATAGCCAAAAGATGTCACTACTATTCATCTCTGACTTCTATATTAGATAGGCCACAATTTTATCATTATCAATATAGAGCACTTGACAAAGGTATTCATAGCATTCAATTTAAAGGTGTTTTAGAGTACTTTCTAATACCTAAATCAAATTAACAAAACTGACATAGGCACTTCTAGCATTAACCCCCAGATATACAATTATTTTAATATATAAACACGTTATCTGGTAAGAGGATACAATTTAGAAAACATAATTTTGCAAAAAAACAAGTCAGTTATGATGAAAATAGAATTAGATGGCATACGGGAAAATTTTGCGTCAGCACACCAAGAGTTAAACCACAGTAAGCAGTTTATATGTCTTTTCGGAGGTATTGACTGATTGAAGTGTTAGAATAATGGATTTGGCGTATCTGGTTGTATATAACATATTTTAAATAATATTACCTCTCTGTCGTACACCATATCCACGGCGAGACTGACGGGCACCAGCACGAAGATCATGCCCATGAAGAGGGCGCAGGAAATGATGCCCACGTCAAACTCCTCGGGCTGGGCCGTCTGCTGCAGCGGGTGTGATGACACTTCGATGGGATGGAACTTCTCCAGCAGTCCTGCATCCTGCATTGTCATCCTGGAATGGAAAAAAACACTGTTAAGCCTAATCAGCTAATTGAAGATGGTACTCTCAATGTTGCCCTGGTGAGAGATTATGTACCACTTAGAATTGAAACATTGTTTGAAATGGTTTTAGCCCTGTTTTGTGACCAGATCTTGCCAGGTAGGTACTTCGTAACCTTTATATCTTCCTCTCACTCGGGGTTACCACAGTCAATTTTAAAGTCACACAATTTTAATATAGGCTTTTCAAAATGATTATATTTAGTAACAGATTGCAGACTTTAGAAGCTAAAACGTCAGGTGGGAAAACTGTACTTGTTTTACTGGTATCATTGACGGGTGCTCTTAAGAACTAGTATTATTGATCCCTTCTGCACCGGTGTACAGCCGGTGCAGAAGGTGCAGAAAGTGGCAGCCGGTGAGACATGTCAAATGATGTCCAACATTTCTAAATGTTTGACATTTGGGACATGATTTACTATTAACAATACAATTAACAGCTCTGTTGTGAAATGATTTGCTAACCTCCTTTCCTCCCTCCAACGATATTTATTAGTTTCTTAGATATTACCTCTTAGAGACACAGCTTCACTTCTCCCTTTCCTTAAAAATACCCTTGACAAAGCATCCCTTAACTTTTGGCACACCATGCAGAACAAAACTTTGTTGCCATGAGAGTGACTCTGTTTTGGATACCCCTTTGGCAATGGAAAGGTTAAGATGACATATTGCTTGTTCGACATTTTTCCAATTGTTTAGTAAGAAACAACATTTTGAAAAAAAGGTTGTAGTAGCTGATATATTGACTGCGAATCAATGGACTGCAATCAATCATTCGTTATTTGTTTTTGGGGTGTTATGCGGTGTTGCGCTACCTCCTTCTTTAGCCAACGTTTCGGACACTGTAACGCTGTCCGAAACGTTGGCTAAAGAAGGAGGTAGCGCAACACGGCACAACACCCCAAAAACAAATAACGAAAATACTTTTGGCCGTGAAAATCTAAAAACTTATCTGCAATCAATTAATTTTAAATAAACCGTTTTGAAAAGTTGACACAACTATGGGAGTTGGAAAACATTGGATATTTGTAAAGGACTGGCTTACTAATGTGGTATTATGTGGAATCAATATTATGGCACCGTGGGATTACTAGGTGATCATTGCACAAATTTCCGTAATAGATTCGAATAAAGCACACTAAGGCTTCAACTGCATGTCCACTCCACCGGCTTTTTATTTTGACTGATTGTTCCTTGATTACTTAACATTTCCAAATGTCACATGTAGGTAAATTGGCCACACGCTGTCAGACAGGATACATGGAAAGTTGGTAGAAGGGAGATGTATATAGTCAAGAAAGGTTTTGAGAATTCTGGACAATTAGCTACCAACATTATTTCAATAATATAAGAATATGTACTTACTTGAACAATGCATTGGTCAGCAAATTAACAATGACCGGCAAACTATGTGTAAACGTATCATTGTACATAGCGACCACCATAAACTCCTCTGTCGTCAGCACGTTAATGTTGAAGGCTGCCATGTGAGGGGACATCCCCAATAGTCCGGGGAAGCTGCCATTGTACTGTGTCTCGATGGGACCAGCTCCAAACGAGGAAAGGATGTTCACAAATGGAGACACGTCGAAGCTTTCGTCGGCCGTGTGGATGGCTATCGAAGTCTTGTTGGTGTAGGTACTACCGTCTAGGACTAGCGGAAGCATCTTCATGAATGACACCTCGTGCGATTTGATATAGAGGCCTATCACAGCGAATACTGGAATTAGAAAAAATAGTAGTAAGCCGATTTTCCAATTTAAATAAAGTAACTAAATGCATGTCTACATCTGTGGTCCAAGGTTAAAATTTGATAAGAAGAACAGTAAAGGTAAGGACACACTGGGCCCACTTAAGCAAAATATACAATACTACGATCTCAGGCCAACATACACACTTGTCATCACACGCAATGCAAATTTAAATTGTAGCATCACGAAATTTGATGGGATTTTATGACGTCGCAGGCGATAGACAAGCATTTTTGTATGGATGTCTGTCGGACAATTCAATCCACATGTGCGGACATGCTTGCATGAAGTCATGCTCGAACTACTCGCTGAGGACATGTTCGCCTAATTCTCGACGAACAAACGAGTGAGCAGAGTGGTAGTATACGGCATACTATCACTAGGTTATCCTTCCTACACTTATGTGTTTCTGCATTTGCTGTCTCACTTTATTTCATTTGACATTTATCATTTTCGGGAAACAAAAAGGCTTGTGAACAATTATATTTATTGAAATATTAAGTAATTTTTGAGTACACGTATAGAAAGAAACTTCAAAAGATTTGGGTTTTGCTCGAGAACGATTTGTGCACCTCTCAAAAGCATGGGAAGGCATTTTTTTCACAAAAAAGAGCCTAGAGCAACTTGTTTATGGCAGGCAGCAGCTGGTGACAGTTTGTCTGACCAATGGACTTATGTGTGATCCTAAATGCAGTAAACCTCAAGTATGTCTATTGGATCTAGTTCATTGAAACCATGCACATTGTCTCAGTATCTTATAAGTTCTTTTAATTCATCTAAGATTTTCCTTCCATATTTTTTAAGTGCCAAATCATCTTTTGCATTTGTTTAGTACATAAATAAACGAATCTATAACTCACCTATTGGTAGAACGATGAGCATGTACAGTTTGTATGGATCTCGTATCATGCGCAGAGTCCTGAGCCAGATTAAAGCTCTGAAGATTTGGCAGGTGTTTGGTCGGACCTTTACTCGATCCAGTACTTGACTGAGGTCTGGAGGGGGACTTGTGGTGTTGCCAGAAACCTGAAATATCAATAATAATTAAGTAACATTGTAACCCAGCCTGACACAAACTCAAAAGCTATCCATTTTCTATTATTCATGATTTAAACAGTGTTAGAAAGAGAGAACACCACGCTTTGTATTTTCATTTAAAAGTTTACCGATGCTTCTGTAGTTTACCGATGCTTCTGAAGTTTACCGATGCTTCATTTAGCATATGAAAAATATTTGTCAAAAGTATGCAAATTTTTCATGTAAAATGAAAAACAATAACTTTTATGTTATCCTTGTCTAAGGGCCTCCGTTCATGGAGAAACCAAAAACTGGTTGGCAACTCAGTTCACTGAGAGAAATACTACTAGTTACTTTCAGTAACTAGCAGTGCTGACTAGCACTGCTAGTTACTGAAAATTAAAAAAAAATTATTTTCAATTGCATATGTCGATTTATAATACAAAAATATGAAAGAGATTTTCATCTGCTTTCAAAAACAGTACTTTATTTTGAAATATGTTCAAAAACAGAAAATTTAACTGAAATCAAAGGTAATGTGATAATATTTCTCATGAAAATATCAGCATTTTGAGAGTTCGCTTCAGAGAAATACATTGCAAAATATAAAGCCTCTAGGTTTTAACCAGTTGAAATGAATGTTGAACAAAAACAGTAGAAGCAAATATGACTTAAATAAGAAATCTATAATTACAGTCCGTTTAACCTTGACATGTTCGACTCCGTGCCCGGTTGTGTGCAGGGCCATGCCGGTGGTGAGTACTGCGGAGGGCGGGGGCGCCATGTTGACCCCTGGTGAAGGCGCATGGTTGAAGTGCAGATCGGGAGCTGGCGGGACCACCCGGCTGGCTGCTGTAACATTGTTCGCTAGGTCTCTGAAAACAGAAAAACAAATTAAGCCCTTATGTGGAAAAACATTATACTCACTACAGCAAATGAAATATTAAACAGCCAAAATCTCAAAAGACACTTTTTCACATAACACTGTTTTTCACATAAGGGCTCAATTTATGTGAATGTCGTTACATACATACAAACAAATGCACACACACACATATGCACACTACGACCCACCTGTTGTCGTGCAGCTCCTGGTAGCTGGGGCTCTTGCTCTGCAGCGACAGGGAGCGGGAGAGGGCACGCGCTCGCACCAGTTTGCGTGACAGCCCATCCACCGGTCCTCCCGATTCTTCTCCCTCGCCCTCCAGGTGCAGGAACACCTCCTCCAGGGTTGTCATGGACACTCCATAGCTGCAGATACCTGGGCAAAAGCAAATTATTTCATTAAACCAGTATTTATTGACTGCCAAGTGGCATTGATGGGATTTTACCATTTATTTCATATTTGTAGGATTTATAAAAAAAATTGTTAAGTTTATAACCGCGCAAATCCTGCATGTTTATTACTTTGAGTAAGAGGTACTTATTCGAGTCAACATAGAATATTTTCAATCTCTGTATGTTGTCTGTGGTATACTTGACAATAAAAGGTGCATGATATCTGTGGAAAAAGACTTAATTTTAACCATAAACAGCTGATCAGAAATTCTGGATGAAAAAAATATTTTCAAATTTTATTTTTAACATTGTTCTAAAATAGTCTACGAAATTCGGATTTGCGACATCTAGGGTCATAATAGATAATACATTTCAATAGGCTTCGTTTTAAAAAAAATGGCTGGCCATGGAAATGTTTTAAATAATTACAATAAATGTAGGAAAATTTTGGACCGCTATCAATCGCAGAAAAATAAAAGTGGTACATTTTTCGACCATGATCGCTCCAGTGGATAAAATAAGTTTAATTGAAAGGTCAAATTCTTTCATTATTCCAGTACTTAGCATTCTTATTTGGTTCACAGTAACCCTTTTTAACACATTGCTAAACACTTGCCGGAAAACAGAGATTCGTGATTCAACACTGATGACAAAACTATGTGCATCTCCCTATAACACATGTTTCCTCATTCCTCCACCAAATCTTTTCTCTCTATCTGACAGTGTGCAACCAGTGGAAGGCAGAAGAAGCAAGTCACCAATGTGCTGGAGTGACCAAGTATACCAGTACGTCAATGTCTGCAGCTTTCCACGCAGCGCAGAACTGCGAGGAGTGGAGAAGCCTTGTCTACCATTGAAGTTGGGCACTCAGCAATGAGGAACTGTCTGAAGAAGAATATTAATTATTTTCAATTGTACAGTTGGACTAACCCAATCTACTGGACTTGGTGTTGATCTCCTCCTCGATGGCATTGAAAAGGGATGCGAATTGGTGCACGGCGTTATGTGGCAAGATGTAGGACAGCTCCCGGCCGTGACGGCGCGCCTTCTCCGCTCGCGCCACACGGCTCGTCACCAGGCGTGTGATCTGGTGCTCGCGACAAACTCCTGGAAAGGATAAACGAG
The DNA here is from genome assembly GCA_936435175.1 of Glyphotaelius pellucidus. NCBI lineage: Eukaryota > Metazoa > Arthropoda > Insecta > Trichoptera > Limnephilidae > Glyphotaelius > Glyphotaelius pellucidus. The sequence goes on from OW386556.1 coordinate 5,089,995, forward strand.
TACACATATATACAGGGAATTAAAAACAATGCTTATGATAATGACCCCTACCTTCCCCTAGCGGCAATAAAAAAAACTGTATGTTAAAAAATAAAAATAAAAGTTTTATTTTTATTTTTTATATGAGTACCGCACAAGAGTTTCAACTGCTCCCGTCTGGAGCCAGTGAAACTATGGCATCCCCAATTGGGGTGTGTTGTGAGGTTGAAGATAGTGGAGAGGGGGAGGAGATAGGGGAGAGGAAGGTGGGGAAGTACCTGGCTATTCAGATCTGGTCACCTAAAGCCATTTCAAGCAACGTCTCAATTCTGAATGGTGGTCTTATACCAGGGCGATACTGAGGGTATCTTCCACTCTGGAACTTGCCGCAAATACACTATATATTATTATAAATGAATTAATTGTGAAATAACACAAATTAATCAAATGAAATTTATTTGCCAAGCCGGAATTCGATCCCGCGACCTTCGGATTGAGAGTCAAGAGCCTTACCGCTCAACCACGCCGGCCATCAAAGTATTTCAGATCCTCAACGTGATATAGATTCCCCAGTTTCCTGCTTGTACCACTAGTTTTCAAACACCGTGTATAATAAAAATAGACCCAATGCGTTGTTATGTGGATTCCATGACAGTTGATCCCCCAACAGTTGGCCCCCCGGCATACTTAATGTACGGAAAGCTTAGAAAAATTACAGTTTATCTCTTTACACAAAATATAACTAAGTGTACCGAAGGGGTGTGCAGAGAGGACGTACTGCCAAATAACAAAAGTATAAAAACAAATTTTCATTCAAATGCATCAAGAATAAAACTACTTGTCTATATACTGTATATACCTGCGTGTAAGAGAAAAAATCGACACTGTAAATAAATTCGTTTGATATCCATACCAACTTATTATTAAAGGTATTTTTGAAGTTTATTTTAGGTTTGAAATTGGTAAATAATGCAAAAAATATATAAATTTATAATAATTATAATTTCGGAAGATCGACTGTTGCGTCACCATTACGGGAAACATTTTGAATTTGAGGTTAATTGTAATTAATTATAACTTACCGTCCAAAACAAGTGTCAAATGGTAGCCGATTCCGAATTTGTTCTTGAGGAACAGTGAAGTGCCGGCGCAGCGCAATTTGCCCTTGGATATGACGGCCTTGCGGTCGCCCAGGATGTCCGCCTCGTCCATGAAGTGCGTGGTGAGCAACAGCACCTTGCCGGCGCGTAGGCGCTGAAGAATGCGCCACATGTGCCGACGGGATATCGGATCCACCCCTGCCGTGGGTTCATCCAATATTATTATCTGGAATTAAGAAAATACACATTTTTAAAGTCAGGTTGTTTAATAAGTTGTCAAACTAAAATGTCACCAAAATTTGTTCAAACGCTAACAGGCTGAGAATTGTAGATTTTCAGGGGCATTATTGCTGATTTGAAGACAATGTCAAATGTGACGGGTTCAAACAATGTCACATTTGAAATATGGTGCAAGCATAATTTTAGATCAAATTTATTGTAATGGTTTGAGATACAAACTACAGATGTCTCCAGTGCTAGTAACTCATAGTTCATATAGTTCTCCAAGAGATGTCTCTATTATACAGGTTCGCCCCTCCAGTTCAGAAGGTGGGCTAGCAAGTTTCTAACTCAAAATCTCTATAGAGAGATTTTGAAAGCATAAGAAAATGAACATTCTCCACACAGTCTTTTTTTTTTACATTAGCTCCTCGCAGGAGACCTTGAAGAAAACAATTCCTCCAGGGCCTATGTCATCTTTGGAGATGCTGTGTGGAGGGTCTTTTTAAGAAAGGAAGGAGAGGAAGTTCTGGAAAGGAAAAAGGTATGAAGGATTGGTAGGAATCTGGAGGTCAGTGTGATCAGGAGTGATGGACGTCATAGTTGATTCGTTTACTTCTTATACATTTGCAGCCTCGAGTGGGGTACCACAGGGATCTCATTTGGGCCCGATATTATTTTGTTTATTCATAAATGATATAGTTAATATTTTTAGTAATGTTAAAGTCCTATTATTTGCTGATGATCTGAAGATTTACAGAACAATTAAAAACGATGACGATCGCGCCATTCTGCAGTTAAACCTGAACAAACTATGCGCGTGGTGTTCTGTCAATGATTTACAACTAAATATTGGTAAATGCCAGATTATTAGTTTTTACAAAGGTAAAAATCCTTTTAACTTTTCTTATGATATGAATGGTGTAAATCTTCTTCGTGTATCGCAGATTCGTGATCTTGGTGTTATATTCCACGAGAGTCTACAGTTCAATGTACACATCGATGAAATAACAAGCGATGCAATGAGAATACTAGGTTTTATCTTGAGAATGGGGGCAAATTTTAAAAGTATGTTAACATTAAAACATCTGTATTGCTCACTAGTACGAAGCAGATTAGAATACAATTCCTCTGTTTGGTCACCATACTACAATGTTCATTCTCAATCATTGGAAAAGGTACAAACAAATTTCTTCGGTACATCAATTTTAAAATGAAAATTCTAATCGAATTTATAAATTATAATTACTTACGCGCTGAAACCAGACTTCTTAAATTATCAGATAGAAGAGTGTTAATTGATTTATTATTTTTATACAAAATTTTAAAATCTTTAATTGACAGCCCTAATTTGTTGGAACTAATTTGCATTAGCATACCCGCTAGACAAACTCGTAGTAAAGATATTTTTAAATGCAACAATAAACTCAACACTAATTACTATATACTCACCAATTTCAAGAATCCATAACCTTGCGAATAAATACTGTGAATCTATAGATATATTTAGTATTGACAGTTTTGAATGTTTCAAAAATCAATTAATCTCGATTCTATCTGCTAATAATTAACTTTTATTATTTTTTGTTTTTCTCATAAAATATTTTCTCATCTAAACCTCACCAGTAAAATGTATACTTACTTTATAATATTTTTGCGGTTCTATTTACACTTTGTTCTATGCCAGGTCTTATTATTAATAATATGTACAAATATTTAAAGCTGAATTGTTTTAGTTTTTTGTAAGTACAACTTGTACTATTTGATTTTTTTTTTTATGTTGTAATATTCTTTACATAACGAGTCGATTGCATTCATATTTATTCTGTTTTATTGATTATGTAATACATGTAATTAATATTGTTAATTATATATTTGCTTCTTTTCTTGTAAAAGCCCACTAGGGCGTTAATAAATATAAAATAAAAATAAAATAAATAAATCCAACCCTCACACTGCGGTGCAAGGCGATGTTCCGAGAAAGTCCTGCTGGAGAGGTCAAAATGCCTCCTTTAACCAGACTCTCTTGGGGTGAACCATAGCAGAGGTGTTGGTTATCAAACAAATGGTTTCCGGGCCGGCGGCCAAAGTCTCCTGACTGTCCTACGCACTTGTTCCCGATTATAAGCGTTTCTTGTCTAAATAAAGACAGTGGTTGCGAAGGTGTTATTTACTACAAGAACCATTCATATTATTGCCAATTTTAAGACAATGTCAAATGTGACAGGGGTTCAAACAATAGGTCAAATTCGAAATATGGTACATACATAATTTTAGCACACATTTATCTAATTTGTAATGCATTCAATATTATTTCATTTGGGTTTTCTTAGCTCCCATATTCTGTAAATTTAAAGATATTTACAGTGCAGTTGAGGAATCACTAGATTAGATTTTGAATTTGTAAATGTCATGCTGTAAATGTCACATTAAAACATAAAATACTAATTTACTGTGTAAGATTTTAAAGTTCTTACCTTTGGATCACCAATAATAGCGATGGCAACACTGAGTTTTCGCTTCTGTCCCCCTGAGAGATGTTTGGCAAACTTGTGGGCATTTTCTCCTAAGGACACTTCTTGCATTGCCCGAGTCACTTCTTTCTCTAACCTCCATTGTGGAATACCCTAGAAAAACATATTATAATTAGTAAGGAATGAGGAGGACAATAAACGAGTATCGGTGTATATGCACTACTGCTAGTAGCTGTACTGAATTCATCGAACTAGATGGAGAAATTTCCTAAGACGGCTGATGAAGTGGTCGAGTTCAACAGATAAAGGAGTTTGGACTAAATGAAGACTCAAGACTCATGAATAATGGAGAGGGAAATGATAAAAAATAATTTGTGACTTACCCTTATGGCCCCAAAAAACATCAAGTGCTGTTTTACAGTCAGCAAGTCAAATAGGATGTCATGCTGGGGACACACTCCTGTCATCCTTCTAATCTCTTGCATGTCTTGGGGGTCTCTGGAATAATACATATTGCATTATGCGATACACATTATATTAAATCCAATACATTTAATTCATAATATTATTACATGTAATTTAAATTGAGTAATAAACAGTGAGAAAGTCAGTTAACAAGAGTGGAACATTCGTGAAAGGAATCGATAGCCTGACTAATTTTTACATTAGCTCCACACAGGAGACTAAAATAATTCCCCATTTCGTTTTTGGGGAGGGTCTTCTCAGGAAAAGAAGGAGAGGAAGTTCTGAGAAGGTACAAAGGGTGGGTAGGGATCTAGGGGTCAGTGTATGCAGGAGTGACGGATGAATGAATCCAACCCTCCCACTGTGGTGCAAGGTGATGTTCTGAGAGAGCCCTGCTGAAGAGGTCAAAAGTCTCCCTCAATCAGTTTCTCCTGAAACGGCTGCCGTGCAGTTGGTGTGACTTGGATAAACCAAACTTCATGAACATGGGCACCCCTGCTAAGTCACCAAACGTAGCAAACCACTTGTGGTGATCTAAGGCAGGGGTGTTGGTTATCCAATAAATGGTCCCCAGGCCGCCTCTTTAATTCTACAGGCTAATAAGACTGGATTTATGAATTTCTTCATTTCTGCAATAAATTCACATCAACTTTTTCATGGTCTTGATTTAGTTAAAGATAGTCCTTCTCACGTGCTTATAACAATGCTTATAACAGAAATAAACCACTCCAATTGCCTCGATAAGTCAGCTTTCACCACTCCTCACAGTCCTACGCTGCGTGGGAAGCTGCGTCACCACTGCTTGTCTTGAGAGAATCAAAAATCATATTGACTTTTTATTTGACGTAGCTTACCTAACGTCCAATCCAAAGACATAGGCCGTGCCCGAGGTGGGAGCTGTTAGTCCTGTGAGGATGTTGAAGAGAGTGGACTTGCCGGCCCCGTTGTGTCCCAGCACGGCCGTGATCTGTCCCTCGTAGATGCTGAGGTCGATTCCGTCGATGGCCTTCACCTCGGCCTTGCGGCAGTTGCGGTAGCTCTTGTGCAGCGACACGATGCGGATGGCCTCTTTGTCACGTAATTCTCTGTGAAATAAATAATATAATTATTAGGCAGAGAGGACAGACTGCCAAACAATTCGGTCTTGGCACACACTCCTTGCCTCATTCTCATTCATACATCGTCCCATACACATCTATTATTCTGACTCTTGACATGGCCCGACTCAAGAAACTGATTCTTTTATTCGTGCCGTGTCTTCCTCGGGTGTCCCTGACTTCTTCTACCATTCACATTTGCATCTCTCGAAAGTAGTGTAAGGAGAATCCATCAAAATTTGGATTCTCCTAACACTACTTTCTTCGTTTGTTCGCTCTACCTACCCAAACCAACTGAGCTTCCCTTTCTTAATCTTACTTGTTATATTTACATCAGCCTTGTATTCTTTGCAGATCTCCATATTTCTCACACAATCATACATGGTTTTACCAAATATACTCCTCAGGGATCTCATTTCTACAGCATTCCGTCTCCTTTCACCCTTTCTCTGCTAGTTCCATGCATCGCTGCCATACATCAGGGTAGGTACCAGCACTCCATTGTAGACTGCTAGTTTCGCTTCTTTGGACAGTTTTTTATTAGCGCCAACCGCATTCAGTCCTCCATTAATGGAGTTACCCACACTTACCCTACTTTCAATATTTCTATCAGCCTTCCCATCTCTTGCAAACATACTTCCCAGGTACAAAACTCAACCACTTGCGCCAAGTATAGATATTTCATAATTTGTAAAACACAAATTATGAAATATCATAGATGCAGGAATTTTCTTTCTACACTAGATCTAAAACTAAAACAGGCCGACTGAAAGATTCTTCTAGAAAGTGCCTTCCAACTTTTCAACCTCACAAACTGCCACTGGTGTAATGAATTGACGTTTTTTGTGTTTCTCCCCTTTTACAACATGGGTCTCTTTAACAACAAGTTTACTTTTTTCTTTCTTTAAAAATATGACATAAACATTGAGGGAAGCCTGCTGTGTGGAATTATATGAAGAAAAACATGTTGTAAGTTTGATTAACAGTTTCAACATTACAGCTAGCATAAAGAACTTGAATTATTATTGACTAAGTAGTTTTACCTGGGAACTGGTTCTATGTCTTTGTTGAACTGGTTGTTACTCTCCCCATTGGAGTTGATGTGGTAAGTTCCACACGGGTGAGATTTGTGTTTTGACCCAAACCAAAACGATGGCAACAGACAAAACCATGGTCGTCTTTTGATTCCGTGCTCACCTGAAAAGGGACATTATTAAAAATAAACTTAATACAAAAACTTTGATAACTTACACAAATAAATAATGTTGTAGAAATGATATGCATAAATCCAAGCGTAAATTGATTAGTTCTTTGATCTCTCATTCCCGCATCGCTTTGTCGGGAATAAAAGATCGGGCAAGGGATGCTATTGGTTAGTTTTGTTCACCCCGCCACTCAAGCTTGCAGGGGCTCTAGCAAAGTGAAATCAATAACTTTACAATATCGGATCGTTAGGAGTAACTTGCGATGATTTTATATCGATATTCCTAGCACAGTTTCACTGTTGATAGCCGAACCGATATTGGTGGGGAACAAAGTAGAAATTGATATACGCTAGCAACACTGGCGGATCTGTCCATAAATTCACATTCAGAAACGTCAAACGCCAGTCAAATACGTAAAAATATGAATAATTGGCAATGTTGAATTGAAATACAAACCTAAATATGCATTGGCATCCGCATTTACTTTTTGACACTACGCGGGAATTAATTAGTTAATCATTTCTTAAGTCATATTTCAGCCACTTAAGTTTATCAAAATTTGAACGGAATAATTTGGTCGCGTCTTAGTTGAATTATAAAGTCTACGGATCGCGTATGTGACTTCTTTCAATACAAAAATCTTTGTTAGTTCAATACTTTCATTAAATAAGCCAGTAATGTTGATTAACAAACGACATAATTCAAATAAATGCGTATATTGACAGCTAATTGAAATTTATCTGATACTACGGAATCCGGGCTAAAATTTGTCAATCGTCGGTTGGAATTTTTCTTACCAATTGTTGACCGTGATCGCAAACATTAAAACCAATGACGGATTTGGGCAATGTCGTATTTATATAGGGTTTTATAGATCGACCATGCTAGGTACCCAGATGTGATCCCTGGGATGGATTTCACAGCTTTGATGACCGATAAAAGGTCATGTTAAAGGTTCTGGAGAACAAAATGGTTCCCAGTGCTTACAGCGCTACTTTTGAACCTCTAGCAGGATGAAACCAAGAGACTTTAAGTTGTTCTTGAAGTAATTAAGTTGAAATGTGGTGTAATTTCCAAAATCTGTGCCTAAGAAAAGTGCGGCGGCTCGTGGAACATTTACCATTTAATTTTATTGATCTCTCTTTTTTCTGTTGTCTACGGTATGCCCAAGTCATAAGTAGAAAAGGTATTTACTTGGAATAATTGCATCCAGATAATAAGCTAGTAGTCCGTACAGCACGGTGTCGAAAGCCATCATGATGAGAGAACCTCCGTATGGGATTCCTGGGCCGTTCCACAGATTGTCCCAAGTCACTCCCTCTCCAGCCATGTCCAGCACCAAGGCCTAGAAGTAGGACAAGAATATTAATTGATTATAATATTTAATATGTTAGATTAACCAAGAGACAATGGTGAGGTTTGTTCAAGTCTTGGCTATGGATATGCGTCTGCCCAACAGCTGTGTGGTGGTCTGGATCGGGAGAAGCCGGTTGAGGGAGATCCTTTACCTCTCAAGCCGGATTCTATTGACCCAATGCCTTGCACCGCAGAGGGAGGGATGGATTCATAATATGTCACTCATGGACACACTGAGCCCCGGATTTCAAACCCATCCCTCATATCTTTTCGTTCCCAGAAATTCGTTTTCTTCCTTTACTCAAAAATGCCCTCCACACAGGCGGTGCAAGCCTGTGACCAGCTCAGGCACAAGGGCTCTATCGAAGCCAAAATTAAGTTAGCCCTCAGAAGCTGGGCATACTGTACAGGGCCTGCAGATATTTTAATAGTACAAACTGCTAACCCTGTACAAATCGCAAGTGAGCCCCACGAATGAATTTGGCAGACATCTCTGGTCTGGAGCCCAAAATACCCGAAAAACACCCTCGACTCTGTGCAGAAATGGGCTGTCTGCTTGATAAATTCTTCTATCTTAACAAACGGATTGCCATCTTTAGAGCACAGGCATCGGGTGGGAATGCTTCTTTCAGCACCGGTGCACAGTCGAAAAACACGCCAAACGCGTTTCAACAATTGTACACGATTCACATTTGTCAAATGAGAACGGGTCGCTTCTATGACTCATTCTTGAGTTCAACATCTCGGCTGTGGAACGATTTGCCGGCCTTTGTGTTTTCTCTCTCCTACAACAAGTCTCTTCAAGACCTAGGTTCACTCTTTTATTTCTAAAAATAGACTGTCAATTCAAATATTTGAAAGATTAAGGAGATGGCTGTATGAAATGTGATATATTTATATAAGTACCTTATCCATGGCGAGCGCAAATCCACTTGAACTTATAAGTGAAACAAACCAAAAGGCAACTGAGTCTGCATTGGAAACAAACACTTGTATGAAGTAAAGCATGCTCATTATATTCACTGCAAAATTTCCCAGGATTCCAGCGGTCTGCAACAAAAACCAGTCATAAGATAGTTTTAGTGTAATTTAAGAAAGATCAAACAACTTTTTGTTAAAAAATCATTGTTATATAAAAAACAATATGGCTTTAGGAAAAAATAGAACACACTAGCACCAATCAGTTAACTTAGGAGTGACATTGAAGGTGGAAATTTTATTTTATCTGTGCTCATTGGTCCATAGCTTAGCAATAGAAAGCAATTTGTTAGCATTAACAATCAAAATTTTAATCACCTTCCTATGTAAGGGGCCATCCATAAATTACGTCACACCTTAAAGGGGGGGGGGGGGAGAGTAGAGAAATGTGACATTGTGTCACAAGGGACTTAAAAAATTAACAGCCTCCAATCAAATTTACAAACTTTATTGTGAGAAGCATTCATTTATAATTTGGGAGGCGGGTATGGGTACTGCCGGGAACCATTAATTGGATAACCAACACCTCTGCCATAGGTCACTCCAAGCGGTTCGCTATGTTTGGTGACATAGTTTTCGGGTCCATGGGTCGAGGATTGTCTAGGCCTTGAAGGCAGATGTGTCTCCCCACCTACTGTGTGGCTGGCCAGATTTGGAGAGACTGTTAGAGGGAGACCTTTTTACCTCACCAGCAGGACTCTCTCGACCTATCGCCTTACACCACAATGGGAGTAAAGAATTCAAACGTCCGCCACTCCTGGACACACTGACCCCCAGATTCCTACCTACCCCCTCATATATTTTTCCTTCCCAGATCTTCATCTCCTTCTTGCCTTAAAAAACCCTACACACAGCATTCCCAAAGATGACGTAGGCCCTGAGGGAAATTATTTTCCTGAGGGCTTCCAGTGCGGAGCTAATGTTAAAACAAGATTCTCAAATTTCCTTTCACATTGGCATTTCCCGCACATTTTTAGTACCTTGTATCCGACAAGCGGTCACCAAACGCCACTCAAAAATTATACATATCATCTAGGAATCAGTTAATAGTTCAATATATTAATCAGTTTTACTTACCCTGGATTTATCGAAGAATGGAGTCATCAAGAATGCAATCATAATGATTGTAAAACCAAATAGCAATATCAAGAGGAACACTAATATGTAGGATGAGTGTTGAAACACCTGCAAAGAGAAGAATAAAAGTAAATATTTAAATATGAGTATTTTTGGCCACAATTTGGCCAATTTGCAAACATCCTCGAGCGTTTCCTCACCAAAATGTGGCCAACGTGAAGAGATATTTTAAAACATTTATTGGAATTATTTCAAAAGTTCCCATGCATTGTATACTTCGACTAATCACAAAGATAACATAGTATTTTCACTTTTCAACAAGAGATGTCTCGCATCTCTTCTGAATTATTTGTTATTGACATTTCGCAAACCGTAATTATTGAAATATTTTTTCTTACACATCATTGATCATGTGTTACATATTAAAAAATGCATGTTCGAATTTAAATTTATACCTGTGATTACCGACTCTGCTATACACTACAAAGAGAAGTCATAATATTTAATATTCTCAAAGTAGGTACTATGTAAGCCAATTTTAAAGTAAATAATACGCAAAATTCATGCATTTATAAAATTAAGCCCCCGCTACCCGAATTTCTACCGTTTTCTTACATATCTCCATTAAACATTTGAAATTTTTAAGCTCTTAAAAAAACATATGTTTTTTTTAAGATAATATCTAGATAAGTTCTACGCCGAAACGCAAATTATTTGAAATTACCTCCATAGAAAAAAATCGCCAAGTATGCTCCGAAAATTATTAAAAACAAGTCTATTTCTATTATTTTACAAGTTATATTTGTGAAAAAATTCACAATGTTTCTTTAAATGTTACTTAAGATACCTTCCACAAGATTTTTGCTCTATTTTAAGCGAGTCATGTTTTATTAAGCATTTTCACAATTTTCGCTTCGATTTTATCATTTAAAATATTAGTGCGCTCTGTCCAACATTCGTAATTACATGTCTCTCCATCTTCTTCTTTTTGAGCGGGGAAGCGCCGCCTTAACGATTTTTTTATGAATCCTAAAACTATGGGATAAACCATCAAACGTAGGTGCATTCAAAGGCTTTCTAACACTATAAGCAGTTTATATATCTCCATATTACAATTCGGAGGTACGATTTTTTGAAAGAGGGAATTTCTAAACTGAAGGCTCAAAAATTCCTTAGCGCTCAAGGCTGAAATCAAATAAATAGCAGAATGCGCCAGTGATTAACAAGAAACATTGTGTATGATCAAGTGTTTAAGAATATGTAATGGTTATAATAAAATGAATCATTATTAGAATATAATAAATGTACCTTTAATGTGAATAATAGTACCGTACAGACTATTGATAGCACCAACACGAAGCCAGAGTAAAGTATGAACCAAGAAGCCCTGAAAACATAAAAGATAAATAAAACCACAGGGCAAAACTAGAAGGTTTTTTTTTCAATTATTTTTGTCTTTCACCCTTCAAGGATGTTCTAGGCCAGTGGTTTTCAACCTGTGGTACACATACCCTTTGGGATATGTGAAGCAAAAATGGGGATACACAATATTGTGGCACAAATGTATGTTTTAAAACCCAGCTCTACCTACGTGAAATTGAGCCAAACTTTGTAAAACTTTAATCTGCGAAGCAAACTCAAACATCACATGGACTGTTTGTTAACATTGTATGATTGATTATACAGGATGTAACTTTATGTGATTTTATTTTAACTACTGATACATGAAAAACTTTTTCTACAAAATTTTTTGAGGTTAAAAATATTTATCATCTCAATACACTTTGTGAGTTTGGAGTTGTGTATGGAGAAGATGAATTTTTTTCGTTGAAATAAAAAGATGTCGAACAAAATTTGTTCAATTTCGCAGGTTAACAATATCCGAGGTCGTGTTACACTCTGTATAAAAATGCATTAAATGTATTTGTGTGGCTTATTTATTAAATTCATGTAATAATGAGAAAATTAAAAAATTACAAATGAAACATGTCTTTCAATACACGTGTACACAAGATAGATAGAGGGTATGGGGTACAACAAATTTGTAGCAAGAGTGAAGGTTGACAACCACTGTTCTAGGCCATTATTTAAAATTACAGAGAAAGGAAAGGTGAATTTATATATTAATTTTATTTAAATGAGCACATTTCAGAATTATTTGGAAGATTGGAGTCGAGTTCAGACTTAGTAGAGATGAGATATTGAATGGAGGGGAGACAATTTTAGATAACGCTTGTTAGAAGATAGATAGATATTTATTTATAGAGGGACAACCACAAAATATGTGATCTAAAGTTATAGTGCCACATCTAGACCAGAGAATGTACAATCTGAGGAGTCAGGGGGATGTGAATTTTAAAAAGGTGAGGAGGAACGGAACAACTAGGAGGTTGTTAATAAAAGTTTATTTCCATAGTTGGACGTAATATTAGGCAAGTGATTCATGAGTAGCCACAATGAATTTAGCCGTATTTGGTGATCAGGTGAATCACGAGGTACTTCCCCACCGCCCTCGTGACCATCTCCTTTTCCTTCCCACTACTTTCAGCCTCACAACTTTGGAGATGCCAAGTCTCACTGGCTCCGGACAGATGGAAGCAGTTGGGTTAAACAATCGAAATAAATATTTTATAATAATAAGTAATTTGTTTGTACACATGAAATGTTATTACTGGCCTTTTTATTAGTGTTTGCTGTGTAATGGAAACACCTTTTCATCAACCACGAGTCCATTTTTTGCACTACTGTACTACAATTACCATATTTTTCACTTGCCACTTTGTGATCTTTACAACGTATCTATATGTTTTGTAATGTCATTGAAAATAGCTCACCAATAAACTGAATCGATCAATCCCATGATACGCATCCCTTCCTTGATTTTGGACTCCTTCTCGCCCACGATGAGCATGAGCAGATACGTGATAAACTGCGACAGAGTCATGACCATGTAGATTGGGATGACAATGCGGAAAGCCACGATCCAGTTTCCCGTGTAGGCCGCTTTTGGGAACATCTCCAGGTAGATTGAGGGGACCGGGAGATCTTCATGACCGCTGTCCAGCTGGAAAAGAATATTAAACATTATTATTCATACTGTAACCATAGTCTACCTCACTCTTTAAATCTCACATATCTCTTTAAATATATTTACATAAAATTAAGTCATCATTCACAGCACAAAAATTGCTTTTTTTTAGATCAACTCCACACAGGAAGCCCTAAGGAAAGTAATTTCCTTCAAGGCTGGTTGTTTCTACAACTTGTAAGAAACCGTTTTTGTGTGAAAAATGTTGGACGCGCATTTGACGTGTTTCCCGACTGTGCACTGGTGCCGAAGGGATCAATAACGCTAGTTCCTCGGAACATTTTCCATTGAAATACTAGTAGAAAAAGGACAGCACAAGGATAACCCTCGACTGTGCAGAAACGGGCAGTTTATTTGATAGATTCTCCTATCTTAACAAACAGATTGCAATCTTTAGAGCACAGGGTTGGGTGGGAATGCTGTTCATTTCGCCGCCTTAGTTCATTTTTGTCCAATAGGCCATTAGAAAATTTTACAGGAGGAAAAGGTTTTCTTTCATTATTTCAATGAAACATTATGATAGGTGTTTAAGATAAAGCTATTTCCATAAAGGTAAAGTTAATAATTCTTAGTTAACTGATTAACTATAATTTTTTATACTTTATTTTTAATTCTAAATTGGAGATTGAACAAAAACTTAAATGGTCTGTTGGACAAATAAGAACTGAGGCAACGATTTGTCACGTGAGAACATACAGGTTTCTGTGACTCTTCTTGAGTTCTTGAATGATTTGATTTGAATAGACTGTGTGACTCTTCTTGAGTTCTTGGATGATTTGATTTGAATAGCCGCTGTGTTTCCTCCCTCCTACAACATGGGTATTTTCAGGATCCAGGTTCACTCCTTCGTTTCCACAAGACGACCCTTCACACAGCATCCCCAAATATGACATAGGCCCTGAGGAAAATCATTTTACTCAGGGCCTGCGTGCAGTTAATGTAAAAGAAAAGTGCTCCCACTTGACGCCTGTGCTCTAAAGATTTCAATCTGTTTGATAAGATGGGGGAATCTATCTGCCCATTTCTATACAGATTCAAGGGTTTTTTTTTCATAAAAGCTGTATCTTATTTTTTTTTTAAATTACCCGTATCTTGGTGCAGTCAATGAGCGCCTGCAGCGCGATGAAGCCTGAGAAGAAATACTGGTTGACAGGACACGCATCGCCCGCCTGGATGGGGAACACGCCGCTGCTCCAGTACGTGGGCGACTCGCGGCACATGGCCGGAGACGAGAACAGCGAACGCGTTGAAGGCGTCACGCTCACCGACGGGTTCGTGCGTATTGTGTATCTGGAAATTAAATTAGATTGTTACATTTAGTTACAACTAGTTTCAATCATGTAACTAACACCCAGATACATGGCCAACAATGGGGCGCAACTAGCAGCCTAGCAGAATTAGAAGAAGAAGAAGAGCTTCTAGTTGCTAATGGAGGAATTATCCTTCATGAACCTTCTGCCTTCCCCTTAGAAGAGGAATACAAATGCTAGAAATTGCGCAACGCAAGTAAGCGAAAAGTGGTTTTTATTTATTTTGTGCATAATTTTATAAGAATGAAAAAGTTAGAACATACAAAACTTAAAAAATAGCCTTAGCCATTAAAGGGGTATTTTTTTAAAAATAGTTTCTTAAATTACTTCATAGTTAAGTCATGAAAAACATTTTTTTTAGTGGTTTACACTTTTATTTTTTGTTATGTAAATAATAATTTTATTGTAATTCCAATACATAGAAAAGCTAGTAAAAGCTTCAATTTATCCGTAGCACATTTTTTGATGTTCATACTGTAAGCCGATTTGTCATAAAGATGAATCTAAATAGTATCTAAATAGGATTTCACGTATGGCTTCATCTTAAGGTGATGCACAACATCGTCTAAAATTTGGAATCAGGCCGTTAACAATAACACTACTTATGTAGATGGCAATAAGGTTTAAATTCCCGCTTAACACCTGCCGCCTGTTTTGATTTATTCGCCAAAAAAACATGGCCAAAAAGCGAGTTTATTTTATTTTGCAAAGCTCAGGCACAAATATTTGAATGTTTTACGTTAATTTTCTAAAGAATTTAATTTTCTACATAATACAATAAACCATAACCGAAAATTGGTTTGTAAGTTTTTTATAGACCTATACTTTATCTATTTCTGGGCTTATAAAAGACTAGACAAAAAAATACTTGATTATTTTAAAGGCAACTGATATATGTTTTACTAGAAGTCAGGATTTATTTCAGTGCAGAAATTCTGGGACTAACTACCATATGTATTCCTCTTTGCCCAGAATACTAATGGAGGGAAACAATTATACCAAGTCAGTGGACATCTTCAATTTATCTTTGAATAAATTTAAAATATTGTTATTGAGGCAGTTCAGTTATGTACAATAAAATGTTTTTTCTATGCTATATATGTAAAAGCCCCGAAAAAGGGCGTTTATTTATAAATAAATAAATAAAGTTCGCAATTCTTAATTAAAGCATCCAATCAAGATTTTGAACTTTAAAGCAGTTTTTTATAGACCTATACTTTATCTATTTCTGGGCTTATAAAAGACTAGACAAAAAAATACTTGATTATTTTAAAGGCAATTGATATATGTTCTAAAGTTCGCAATTCTTAATTAAAGCATCCAATCAAGATTTTGAACTTTAAAGCAGTTTTTTATAGACCTATACTTTATCTATTTCTGGGCTTATAAAAGAACAGACAAAAAAATACTTGATTATTTTAAAGGCAACTGATATATGTTCTAAAGTTCGCAATTCTTAATTAAAGCATTCAATCAAGATTTTGAACTTTAAAGCAGTTTTTTATAGACCTATACTTTATCTTATTTCTGGGCTTATAAAAGACTAGACAAAAAATACTTGATTATTTTTAAGGCAACTGATATATGTTCTAAAGTTCGCAATTCTTAATTAAAGCATTCAATCAAGATTTTGAACTTTAAAGCAGTTTTTTATAGACCTATACTTTATCTTATTTCTGGGCTTATAAAAGACTAGACAAAAAATACTTGATTATTTTAAAGGCAACTGATATTTGTTCTAAAGTTCGCAATTCTTAATTAAAGCATACAAATTATTTCTAAGCTATTTAATTTTCAAAACCAAAATCACAGACGTTGATGTATTATATTTAGATGAGACATGTATTATATTAACATCAGAAATTTACCTTACAAATGAACATCCTATGCTAGTAAACTAGGTCAAAAGTTTTAACAAAAGAAATACATTTTTAAATACAAATAAAAATAATTTTATGATTAAAATCAAGCTCCCTATGGGTAGGTAGGTACCAGGGGCGGTCCGTGACTTTTCAGTGAGCTAGAATTGAGTTAAACCAATATGTCATGTAGAAAAATATGACATTATTGGAGTTGTAATTAAAAACAACTTTTTTTTTTCAAAATTTCAATTTTTCGTACGAAGATTTTTCAGTTTGTGGATGCAGCGCATCCCCAAAATGAAGGAATGCTGAAAATTGCTGAATAATGCTGACTACACTAAAT
Organism: Glyphotaelius pellucidus; assembly: GCA_936435175.1. NCBI lineage: Eukaryota > Metazoa > Arthropoda > Insecta > Trichoptera > Limnephilidae > Glyphotaelius > Glyphotaelius pellucidus. The sequence continues at coordinate 5,106,548 of OW386556.1, forward strand.
TCAAATTGAAAAATTAACCTAAAATTCATTTTCAGCTACAGCAACATCAATAATGTCGTATTTTTCAATCTTAGCACTCTAGCTCACTGAAAAATAACAGAACGCCACTGGGAGGTACTTATTTTATTGCTTGTCTTCACAAAATCAAAGTTCTAATTTTGAAAATTAAAAGCAAATTTGAGTTCATTATGCACTGATATTCATATCATAGACAACCAAAATTAGTATGTTTAATAAAAAAACCTGTGTACTTACCAATTTTTGCTATTAATTTCGAAAGGTTTTTGTGTATAAATTTAAATATTGTTAAGGTTGTAGTTATTTTCTGGCTGTGCCCTTGAATGGTGTACAAAAAATGACACTACAAACGGTGTCCGGGAATTCGTAGTAAAAGCGGTGTATCTACATCACATTTGGAACCGATTTTATAACCGATGTAGAATAATTTATTTTTATTTTTATTGGAATAAATTTTTAATAACTTTTGAATGTTATATCCATCAATGTAATATATCATTGAAGAAGATAATACTAATAAATCTTAACGAAATGTAAAACAGAATATGGCACAGAAAAACAAAAAGGTAACGGTCACAACTAGGACTTGAAAGTTGGATTCTCAGTTGCGAATGTTACCTTTTTATTATTTGGTTTAAATTTATCTTCTTCTTCAATGATAATTTTTTTTGATTCGGAGCAATCGTTTTCGAGTAAATCGAGTCCAAAGTTAAAATTTTTCAAGTCCAAAGTAAGGTTGAATTTGAAAAAAGTCATTTCCACGATTATGTTAAAAAAGGCAATATGTTCCTTATAATGCTGCAGCTCTTTCGAAATATGAGATATACAATGTACATAGGTCTGTTTCCTCCAAAGGAAAGAAGTGATAATTTTCTTGCATCTCTCTCATATAATGCACTGTGACGTCTCCGTAGACCCCTACAATACGATAATTTTGAAAGTATGGAATATAGTTACAAGCATAATATTGAAATGTGATTGAATCCAAAAATTCAACGTCAAATGTCAATGCACTGATGGTTTTGTTTTGTTCTTAAACATATAATGCTGCAGCTCTTTCTTACACACTAAACAACACCAGTCGAAAATGAGACAAACGGTGAATGTATGTCTGCACCCCCCCTAAAGGAAACATACCATCATTATCATACATCTCCCTCACACATTTAAAGAAAATGAAATACAAGGAAAAGTAGTACTTGAAGAAAACAGACACGTATTTTGTATGTCTCATCTTTTGTCTCACCATTATTTAATGTGTAAGAAAGAGCTGCAGCATTATAGCGATAAGGAACGTATGTTTATTGCCCTGTTTGGCCGTCACGGTACCGTAACCGTGAATCGTCATGGTAATTATAAAGGTGTTCAATATCAGCTGTTTAATGTATTTTAAAATGTGTTCAGGCTTTGACCCGGCTTCAAAAAGCTTCAAAAGCTAGTTGCCGAAAAAAGTAAAGAAATTTTTTTAAAGTCTTTTTGGGTAGATTCATAATTTTTCCGCTTGTTCTACGAGTTTCCGGACACCATGTATAAATAAAAAAGTAATGTATTATTAATATTGGTGAATTTTACAAACCCATCAATCTATCTCTAATAATGTAGTGTACTGACTTAAGTGGAGAGTTTGGCTGCATGGGGTTGGTGTGAAAGATGACAGCCATGGGGATGGAGTTGGGTCGGCTCCAGTACTCGGCCAGCAGGTGCTCCTGGCTCGGGAACAACTTCCAGGTTATGGGCAGCAGCTCCGGTATTATCTGCAGCTGGGCGTTCACCTCCTCCAGAAATTCCTGGAAAATTATAGTATGTTTTATTGTGTTTGTTTTAGAAGAGGGCCAAGTACGGATCCCTGGGGATATTAACTAACTAGCACAATTTTGTATTGTTGTATAAATAAAATTACAAACAGGTAGGTTACAGTGAAATATACATGGATTCATGGGCTTTAAATCACAGTAAGTAGTTTATATGTTTCCATAATATTGAAGTGAAAACTTCTTTAGCACCGTAGTAATTTGAAACTCGATGAAATGAAAAATAGCAACACTAAAAAGAGACAAATACATACATCTATAGGATTTAGTCTGCGAGAGAATGAGATAGTACGAGGCATATCCAGAAAGTAAGTGTACTGAATTTTTGTAGGCTACAATTTTTTTTATTGAAACAAAAAAATTAGATGGTTATTGTAGTACATATGTAAGCTATTTTTCGACATAGTCGCCATTCCTCTCAATGCAGGTGGTGAAGCGGGGTATCAACTTTTTGATGCCTTCTTCGAAGTAGTTTCCCGCCAACCCCTTCGTCCACTTCTCCACCTCCTCCTTTACCTCCTCGTCGGTTGAAAACCTTTTTCCACCCATGTGCAGCTTCAGGGAGGTAAAGAGATAATAATCTGAAGGTGCTAGGTCAGGGAAATGTGCGGGGTGGTTCAGGACATCCCATTTAAACGAGGCAAGCAGTTCCTTCGTGGCGTTGGCCGTGTGTGGTCTGGCATTGTCGTGCAGCAGGCTGACTCCCTTTGTCAGCATGCCTCTCCTCTTGTTTTGAATCGCCTTCTGCAATTTTTTTAGGGTCTCACAGTATCTTGCAGAGTTGGTGGTCTCCCATTGAGGCAGATATTCAATCAAAATTATGCCTTGACAGTCCCAAAACACGGATGCCATGACTTTCTTGGCTGAAATTGTGGTTTTCCGCTCCTCTGATCATCATGCACAGACGTGCAACCGTTTTTAAACTCGCGATACCACTTGTACACATTCGTACGATTCATAGCTTTATCACCATGTGCAGTTTTCACTTCATTATTTTACCTCAACCGGAGGTTTTCCCTTCCAAACGAGATAACGGATGACGCCGCGTATTTCGCACTTGGCGGGAGATTGGATTGACATTTTTCACAAAACGTGTTGTTGCGTCGACACTTCTCAACGTACTGACCTCGAACCGGTCTCGTTGCGGAAGGGAAGAGTCAGGCTACACGTAAGTGTAGCCAACATGTCGAAAATAAAATTCATTCGGTTGTGAGAGCCTTAGTACACTTACTTTCTGGATACGCCTCGTATAATCTGTCTCCTCTTTGTGCGGTGCTTCGTAGCCTCCCCACTCTTGTCTACTTTAGTTTTCTGAAGGTTTCGCTCTATCGACTATCGCTCGAGTGGATAAGGTAAGATCTTACTATGGTCTCCGTGGTGTTTGGCACAACCGCTACAGTGTAGTTGTCCACCAGGAAGTGCTGGAAGAGGTGAGCGTCTCCCCGCGGCGAGGACATCTCCGGGAAGTTGGGATTGGGCACCAGGATCTTCATGATGATCAGCACGCCCAGCGAGTACAGCGGCACCAGCACCTCCTAAAGAATCAAGAGAAGACGCAACATTTAGTAACATGTAATGCATTAGATTATTAAAATGGGGATGGCTAGATTTTGGACCACCCAAACAGTCGTTGCAATATAACAGTTGGAGTGATGAAATTCCAACCTAACAAACTTTATCTGAAATTTAAATTTTCTTAAAGTTTCCGATTCTAAAATTAACCTCATAATTTCTCAATTCAATTCAGCATTATTAAATTGTTTAATTTTGTGTATCTTTTTTTTACATTATCTCCACACAGATATTTGAAAGGCGGGAATGGGTACCGCCGCCCCGGGAACCTTTATTGGATAACCAACACCTTTGCCATAGGTCACCCCAAGTGGCTCGCTACATTTGGTGATTTTGCAGGGGTGCCCGGGTTCATGGGGTGAGGTTTGTCTAGGTCTTGGAGGCGGATGACCAGGACACAGTGAACCCCAGATTCCAACCCACTCCTTAAACTCTTTTCCTTCCCAGAACTCTCCTCCCCTTCCTTTCCTTTAAAAAAAAACCTCCACACAGCATCCCCAAAGATGACATAGGCCCTGAGGGAAATTATTTTCCTCAGGGAGCTCAAGTAAAAAAAAAAACACAGAAAGCCCTGAGGAAAAAATCCCTCAGAGCCTATGTCATCTTTGGGGAGCTGTGTGGAGGGTATTTTTAGGAAAGGAAGGAGAGGAAGTTCTGGGAAGGAAGAATGTATGAGGGTCCGAGGAATCAGGGGGTCAGTGTGTCCAGGAGTGACGGACGTACGAATCCATCCCTCCCACTGCGGTGCAAGGCAATATGGGTGGAGAGAGTTTGGCTGGAGAGGTAAAAAGGTCTCGCTCAACCAGTCTCTCACGATCTAGCCTGCCACGCAGTTGGTGGGCGGATGCATCCACCGCCAAGACTTAGACAAACCTCACACCAAAACGGTTCCTGGGACGGCAGTACCTATACCCTCCACCCAAATTGAAATAGAGGGGGAAATGAGGAAATAAGTTCTATTCTTATAACAAAATTGCAAACATTCAAAGAGTAACTATTGTATAAATTTCTCAGTCTTCCGCCAAACAGTAGATTAATGTGACTGACATTTCGTTGCCTTTTATAAGTCAGTTCGGTTCACGGGCATGATTCCAGTACCTAGACAAACACTGGAAAGTTTTCTGCAAAGGTCAAGTACATCTTTTAGGCGTGCCATTTGTCTAATTTTGTTTTTGATGTCTTGAGTTTTTAAATGTCCATTTTTTATTGCTAAAACACGTAAAAGATGTACGTCAGAACTAGGAAATGCCACACTATTCCATCTTAACTAAGAAGCAGACATCTGTCTTCAACGGTCAGCTCTGATGTCATGAAATTCGATAAAAGTTGTATGTCAGTTCTAGGAAATGCCGTATTACGCTATCTTACTCTTTAATTGCTGGCGTGGGAGTCTGTCTGACAGCATGCATGCATTTAAACTTATATTTCCGCCTCAAATTAATAAAGGGATAAACATTTCGAACAAATTTTTTCACGTTTGTACAAAATGTTCCCCGGGTGGGTCATCAACAATTGTGCACCTTCCAACTCACGTCAACAGTTAAAGGTTAACTATGAAGCAGAAATCTGTGTGTTTGAATCAGTAGTTCAAACTCTTATTCGGTGAGCTCTGGTATCATGAAATTTGCAAAAAATTTTCTATCTGAAATTCCTAAGCCAAAGGAATTATTTTCAGTTTATCAACGGTGCTTTATAATAATACTAGCTTTTACCCGCGGCTTTGCTCGCATGGTATTAGGGTGAAATTACTGTAGCGCTTGCACTTATCAATTATCGCCCCCCCCTCCCGCATTCCATACATTCATTCTCGATACATTCAGTTTTCAAACAGCTCACGTGTCACCTAAATTTCATAATGCTAGAGCTTACCAGTAGTAAAAAAAAAGAATTATCCAATTTGGTTCAGTCGTTCAGAAGTTATGGGCGTACCAACATTTCGAAGATTCATTTATATTTATATAGATAGATAGATATTAACTGTGACGCCTGAAATAAAAAAAAATATATCAAAATCGTTTCCACAGCAACAATTTGTTTTCTGACGTTAGCAATAACTCGCTTTTGTTAGCGACAGAAAATGTATAATATATTAATATTTATAATTTCAAAATGCCACAGCTTACCATTATGTATAGCCTATACTACTCGAATATAATGTAGCTTTCTATTGGTGAAAAAAAATTTAAAATCGTTTTATTGGTTGGCGTAAACAAACACACGCAGTTTCGCATTTAAAATATTAGTATAGATGTTCAGCAGTGTTAGGAAGAAAATGGCAAATGTAAAGGTTTGAAAGTTCCTGGCTGAAATTGGCCCGGCAATATTAAATATTACGACTTCTATGTGTTGTCTATAGCCAAGTTGATAACCACAGATATAAATGTAAATTCGAACATGCATTTTTTTTTATATGTAAACACATGCTCAAGGATTTGTAAACAAAAATATTTCAATACTTTTTATTTGCAGAATGTCATTAACAAATAATTCAGAAGAAATGAGAGACATCTCTTATTAAAGTGTGAAACTATTAAGTTAGCTTTGTGATTATCAAAGATTCTAACACTCAGGAATTTTGATATAATTCAAAAAAATGTTTTAAAATATCTCTACAAATTGGCCGCATTTCGGCCAGTGGACGCTTGAGAGTGTTTGCAAATTAACCAAATGTGGCAAAAATGCTCTAGTGGTTATGATACGACCGTACATCAGACTTTTCTAGTTTCTCTCTCACTAAATAGTTGGTAATATATATTATAAACATTATCTTATCTATTCATTGTGTATATTCCATTATTTTTGTCATTCAAAAGTAATCCAGTCTAAAAACCTAAAAGGTATTATCTATTATGTGACTTTTACAAATGAAGAAATACAACCAAATATACTGATCGGAAAACTGATAGGATAATGGAAATTCAATATGGCTTCATCGAAAACAAAATGGAAGAATTAAATCAAATTAATTCTGCTGCAAACATCAGCAATATTGTTGAATGTATGGCAGGGGCCATATTTAACAAAAATTCATTTAAGTGGATCATTCGCTAACTCTAACAGGATGTTATTTTCCATAGTATGAAAAAGTTGATTCAATGTGCCAGTAAATTTTTAGTGTTAAAATCATAGATATCTTGAATTTGACAAGCTGTTTAAATTTAATGATGCTAGCTTGTGAGATTTTTGGGAAACAAACAAAAACATTTCTGTTTACTAGTTAAGATAATATGTTTTTTTATGTGCGTAATGCGTATTTGAACCTTTTTGTTCGTTAGTGCATATTGAGCATTTTTCTGTCGTAAGCGCTTACTTGTGAAATTGTATTTTCTGAGGAAACGGGTAATCTTTGGGACTGTTTCTGAAGAAGTGAAAAAATTAGCCTCTTATCTCAACAATAGGATGCAAGCTGTAACTGTACAAGGATTCTGCTCCCTTTAACCTCAAAAGTTCCCCAAGGATCTCACCTTGGCCTCCTCTTATTCTTATGAATGAAATTGACAAAACGATCCGTAATTCTCACCATAAATTATTAAGTCTGAGATGGATTGTACAGAGCTCCAGGATGACCTGGACCCTCTGAAGAGCTATTCTCTATCTTTTGTGAGAACGAGATTGTTCTCCCGCGAGATGTTCTGTCAGATTTGTGTGATTTTTTACAGCTGTTAAATGAATAAATAATCATGCATACTTGCAGGAATTCGTGTTTAAAATGACCCAAACTAAAATACGTGACAGCTCACAGCTGAAATTTTGACATCGGCCGATAGAAAAAGCAAATAATAGCCGTGGAAAATCACACAAACCTGACATCATTTCTCGCGGGAGAACGATCTATATCACAAATTTTAGGGAACAGCCTTTCAGATGGTCTAGCACGGTAATGAAATCTAATGATTTTAAACCGTTCTCCCGAGCATGGCCGCAGTATTGATAGCCAGACTGATATTGACAGAGAATAAATAAGAAATCGATAGATATACAATGGCAACACTGTTGGTTCTGTCCAAGGATTTACTTACATATGCAAATGTCAAAAGATTCATAAAAATTAAAAATACTGATAAATTGATAATTTCGAAATTAAATACTAACTTTAATATTACATTGGTGCTTCGCATGTACTTTTTGAGTCTAAACGGGAAGTAATTAGTTAATGAGGTCTTCAGTCATATTTCAACCACTTTCGTTTCTCCGAGATCGGACGGAATAAATTGATCGCATTTTAAATTAATTATTTAAATCTATGGATCTCATATAAGATCTTTCAATTCTAAGAGCTTCGTTAGTTCAGCTCCATTCATTAATAAGCCAGTTATTCTGGGTAACGAACGACATTATTCAAAATGTTTTATATATTGACAGGTTTATGACACTCAGGAGGTCGCGCTAAAATTTGTGAATTCTCGGTCGGAACATGTCTTATTTATTGTTGACCATGCTCACAAATATTGATCACTGACCATAGATGACAGATTTAGTCAATATTGTATCGATATAGGTTTTATCAATCGTCTGTGCTACATCTCCAGGAAGCCTAATTATTATTTGTGATACTAATTATTAGTGTTATTAGCAGATTAATACAGCATTGATTTGTATAAAAAGTGTCAACTCACCGCAATAGTTTTTCTAGTGTCCCGTTTCTTCAGGTTGACGTTCCTAACCAGCATGGCCTTCAGCTGCATACAGTACAAACTCCTAGAAGCCCCCGGCCTGCTGGCCGCCATCTTGTTTTCTGGTTGCAGTTTGGTTACAGTGTCAACGTTTTGTGGGTCTGTCTGTTCTGGTTGTGGGCTTCCTGTGTGTGTTATTGCAAAGGGGCCGGGAGTGTTGGTGTGATGCTAACCGTTTTGTGGTTATATTGATGATGATTGCTTATTTATTTAGGTTATGTTGTCTAATTATGTGAGGTTATATATTCTGGGTATGTTATTTGTTTACAATGTTTTGAGTTTTGTGAATATTTTGATTTGTTGTCTAATTATGTTTTATGTAGTAATTTGCAAGTTAGTTGTGTTTTTGTCTGATTTAGATTGAAATAGAGTGAGGTTAAGTTATGCTTTCTGGGTAAGTTGAATGCTTATGATGATTAATGTTTTGTGATTTGATTTAAACTGATTTCGAGTGAGGTATGTTATGTTCTGTAGGTACGTTGATTGTTTATGACGGTTTGAGTTTGGTGATTATGAGTGAGGACGATTTGAGTTATGTGGTGATGAGTGAGTTGGTCTGAGTTGTGTAGTTTATGAGTGGGGATGGTTAGTGTTGTGGTTATGGGTGGAAATGGTTCTTGGTGTTGTGGTTCTGGTGTAATTGTGGGTTGTGAGTGTGTGTAGTGAGCGGGGTCCTGCGTGTCAGTGGGAGGCCCCGGGCCTAGGTTGAGGCCCTGCCTCTGCTAGCTTTGAGCGTGGATCGCATTTTGGATCAGGCCCTCACGTGGCTGTAACAAAGAGAAAAAAACGATATTAAAAGCTTGTGGGATTGTGGCATCCCCAATTGGGTATGCTATGGTAAGTTTGGGAAGTAGGTACATTTAGATGTGGTCTCCAAACACGACTAAAGCCGGATTTGCTCTTTTTCAACAGAAAAGCCACTTTACACACTGTCATAATTAATTATTAATCTTTTCTTCAAAATTCGCGAATTCACTTTGTGGTGTCATTATTAATTTAATGAAAACAAATAACTTTGTGTACACCACTACTAGGGGCCATCCATAAATTACGTCACACCTTAAGGGGCGGAGAGGGGGTAGAGAAGTGTGACAAGGGGTATGAGGGGGCCATCAGCTCTGTGACGTCACATGTAAAAATCTGAATTTTGATTATTTTTAGACGTAAAATTGCAAAATATGTGACGTCACACTAGGGGGGAGGGGGTCTCACAAATGTGACGATGTGTGACAGTGACGGGGGGGTCATAAAACATGAAATTCGTGTGACGTAATTTATGGATGGCCCCTTAGTGGTGTACACAAAGTTATTTGTTTTCATTAAATTATTAATCTGTTAATTATTATATATAACTTTACAAATGGTCCCTTAAGGTTAATGTATATTGACAGTTATTTTTACGAAAATAATTACTGATTTTTTAAAAGTGGATTTTTGAAAATAAAAATGACAAAATAAGATAGTTTTACCTACCAATAAAACTTATGTTATATATGCACAGTAAAATCGCCTCTTTCTACGATTTCTGTATCAACGTAAGTTCGGCATTCAGGTTTGACTTGATGTACTCAACCTCATTTAAAACTTTTATTGTGAGAGCATTATCAAATTTCGTGTTGACCTTTCCCGCGCATTTTTAGTGTATTTCCCGCTTGTTTGACAAGTAGTCACCAGATTGAAGGTGTTGCCATCTTGACGTCATTTCCCGTCATATCTGGTGGACTGGAGTGCCCTCGAAACGGGAGAATTTTATGTCTAACGGGAATTACAGGATGACTGATTTCCTGGAGGAATCGAATAAAATATCAAAATAATCCCAGATGCCATAATTATTGGAGAAAAGAACAAATTTATTGCGGAATTACTGAAGAATCCGCAGTTGTATCATTTTTTGGGAAAATAGCCTATATCTCTCATGGCAACACTGCAGATTAAATGCCGCTCTAAAGCAAAACGTCAAATGACATTTTTTTCGCATCTGATTTGAACCCAGCTTTGTTATTTTAATAGAATTCCTAGAGCGAAACTCTCAACAACTATTTTAATCGGAATTGAATAATCTGAAATTTAGTAATCTAATCTGGAACAATGCAAGTTAATAATACAGTTTCTGATGGAGTAGAGTTGTTTCTGGAACGTGTAGCGCAGTTTGCAGCAAATAGGCGTCATAATGCCACGGGCTAATAATGCGCCAAGTGCTGTCAAGTTATTTGATACGATTTAGAGATTTTGTGTGAAATGTGACTGTTTTACAATATGTATAATGGTGTAGAAAGATATCATTAAAAACTTAGTGATTAAAACAACTAATGATTCAATAAATGTTCAAAATCGTAAGATTTTGTAGAAACATCTGAAATCAAGGCACACAAGAAAACTATGAACATTTTTGTCACAAAATATCCGGAAAAACTAATGTTTATAATTACGTAGAGGTCCGTCTGTGTATTCTAAAAATTACTCTCGAACGGTTTTTTGTTGTTGCGAATTTGCAGCCTTTCTGTAGTGTAAAAAACACTATTTTCAATTCTGGCAACAATTTATAACATTTACACACGGTTTTATTTTATCAAACTAAAACAAAGAAATAAATAGTTCGTAAAATAATTAAAAAATACTAATTTCGGTAGTGACCTGTAACTCCGGTTCAAGTAATCCGGAACTTTTGCTTTAAATTTAAGTATTATCATTTTTAAAATTGTAAGTGTTTGTTTGGAGAATTCAGGTAAGCAATCAAGTACCTATGTATCCATATGGTATTCCGCATTCTTTGAAGTTCTGTGAAGGAAAAGGTATGAGGGGTGGGTAGGAATCTGGGGGTCGATTTGTCTAGGAGGGACAGAAGTACGAATCTATCCCCCACACCGCTACTGGCTCGAGTAATGGGTCGAGAGAGTCCGGCTGGAGACGTCTAGGTAAGGTCTCCCTCAACCAAATCTCCCAAGCCGGCCCGGCACGCGATGAGTGGGCAGGGTATTGGCCGCCAAGACCTAGACAAACCTCAACCCGTGAACCTGGACACCCCTGCTAAATCACCAAACATAGTGATTCACTTGGGGTAACCTATGGTTATCCAATAAATGGTTCCCGGGGCGGCGGTACCCATTAGGGTATAACCTAGATGGTCGCATGATAAACACTCCATCTAAACCACTGCAGGTAACAGCGCACGTATCACGTTATCCCGTCGCGACGTAGTGTGATCAGGGGCGACGTGTGATTGAAAAATATATATTGTCTACTTTTTTTACTCCAAATATGCTCAGGAATCGCTAGTTAAAATCCTTCCTGCACGTGCTGTTACATGTGATGTATTTATTTGTTTTTCCGCAAAGTATTTGTCCTTCCCGCAACAAAAAACATAGCACGGGTAACCGAGAGAACATCCAATATCAAATGACCCGAGTACAGCCGCTAGGTACATGGACCCGTTCAGGCACGTGGAATGCGATGCACACTGAACAGAATAATCTCTAGAAATGTGATTTTTTTCATGTGATTACTGCACAAGAATACCAACTGCTCTCCACTATTGTTCAATGCCAGCGCGACTATGGCATTCCCAATTAAGGTAATAAATAATACACAATCAACAAAATTTAACCAGTAATATTTTTAGAGAACACAATTTTTGAGGCGGGTATGGATACCGCCGCCCCGGGAACCATTTATTGGATAATCAACACCTCTTTTTCAGGGTCTTTTAGGAAAACGAGGATAGGAAGTTCTGAGAAGAATAAGATATGAAGGGTGTAAGAATCTGGACGTCAATGGATCCCTCTCACTGCGGTGCAAGACCATGGGTCGAGAGAATCTGGCTGGAGAGGTCAAAAGGTTTCCCTCAACCAGTCTTGTCGGGAAACACGCTAAACGCATGCCCAATATATATGTACACAGTTGACATTAGTCACATGTAAACGGGTCGCTTCTTCGACTCGTTCTCGTGTTCAACAGCTCGGCTGTGGAACGATTTGGCGACCTTTGTGTTTCCTCCTTCCATGGGTCTATGGGTCTAATCAAAACCAATATTCATACCTTCCCCTCCTCAAAAAGACCCTCCACACAGCATCTCAAGGGTCGCATCGCAGGGAAATTATTTTCCTCAGGGCCTCCTGTGTGGAATTAATATTTTAAAAAAATCTTTCTATCCGGCCCGCCACGCAGTTTGTGGGCAAACGCATTCGCCACCAGGACCTAGACAAACCTCACCCCATGAATCCACCCCTGCTATGTATGTCACCAAACAAAGCGAATCACTTGGGGCGACCAGAAGAGCTATTCTCTATCTTTTGAGATCGAGATAGATCTCAGGCGAAATCTCATGTCAGATTTGTGTGATTTTCTACGGCTGTTAAATGAATAAATGATAAAGAACGATCTAAACTAAAATACGTGACAGCTCACAGCTGAAATTCTGACACCGGCCCGTAGAAAACGCAAATAACAGCGAGCCGTAGAACATCAACCAAATCTGACAGGAGATCTCGCCCGAGATTTATCTCGACCTCACAAAAGATAGAGAATAGCTCTTCAGGTTGTTGGTTATAGTATTTACCCATACCCGCCTCCCAAATTGAAATTTGGTGGACGATGTGTAAAAGTTATTGAGCTCACTTCGGACAAACCGGTACGTTCATATCACAGTTCTATCGTTTTGTTTGTTCAGTGTCCGCACAGCTAGCGGAACCTTGGTGGCGTCAGAAGTCATAATTCTTACACGATACAATACACACGTGTTGCAGGAAACTCGCCTTGATTGCGGACTTTTCAATTAATTCGACTAAATGGCTTTCTAGTGTTGTTACAATGTAGACATTTAGAAAATGGTAGGTAACACTCGGAAGCCTTGATTTTAAGCGAATTTTTGTGTATGGTGTAGAAGATTTATGGCGATTTTAAGTATAATATTATATACAAAATCAAATCAACTATTCCACATCCCATATCAAAAAAATAACTACAAACAACATTCATTTCTCAGAAGGACGTGCATAAAATACAATAATTTCTTTTCAGACGCCGATATTTTCATTTGTCCTCAATATATGTTTGAAAAATGTAAAACAAATTGTTACTTACGTTTTTTTTTTAAATTTAATGTAATTCAAATTAATGTTATTATTGTTCTGCAAGTATTTTAGTTTTGTGACAGCTGTTTCGGCTTTCAAAGCCATTTTCAAATTTTGGTTAGGCCACTTTGAGACTACTTTCTGTGTTTTATTAGGTGACCCGACAGTTAATCCCGGTACAGTTGACCCCCAAATAAAATTATTATAAAATTTTAATTATAATGGATTATTTACCAATTTCAAACCTAAAATCGACTTCAAAAATACCTAATGATAAGTTCGTATGAATATCAAACGAATTTATTACAGAGACGATTTTTTATACTTACACGCTGGTATATACAGTATATAGACAAGTAGTTTTATCCTTGATGCATTTGAATGAAAATATATTTAATATTTTTGTTATTCGGCGATACATGCTCTCTGCATATCCCTTCGGATTCACTTAGCCTCGATGACATTGAGCGAGTTTACAAGCTACTATCTGGGAAATTCACTGTCTGTTAGTAAACTCGCTCAATGTCATCGTATTACTTGATAACTAGCAGATTGTGGACAACCTAAGAAAAAAGTTGAAAGGTGTTCAACTTTACTCGCTACTCGCTCAAGATGGCGGCCTACCAACAGCTGATTTCGTAACTGTCAGAATTAGTTCGCGCGGGAGCCGTAATTCTCGCTACTGGCTAGCGTGTGGCGCTAGCTGCGAGCTCAAGTTTTTTACAAAATGTCGACCGAATTGGTTCACGCGAGAGTCGTTATTTTAGCTGCTACTGTCGCTACTGAGCGAGTAGACAGTTTTGTGTGTCATCATGACAATCTCACTCCCCGATTCACCCGCTTTTAAACTTACCGGCTGGTATTTTTGTAATTTATTTTTGTGGTGTTATGTCGTGTTGCGCTACCTCCTTCTTTGGCCAATGTTTAGGACAGCGTTACAGTGTCCATCATCAGGGCAGATGAGTCTCATCTGCCCTGATGACACCCCAAAAATAAATTACAAAAATATTTTTGGCCGTGAAAACCTAAAATCATACCTTACCGGCTAGTAGCTTGTAAACTCGCTCAATGTAATCGAGGCTTTAGTTATGTTTTGTGTAAGCTGATACACCGTATTTATGCTTAGTTCACACTGAGCTATATATCTGCGAGCAGATATCTGTTGATTCGCGAGCGCTTATCTTTTGTCCTTTCACACGAGGCTATCAAATATTTCTTCTGTGGTAGGAGAGGGGGTCAGTCGAATTAGGGAGCGGCAACGGAACGCATATTTTTTGTACTGAAATCTGTCAACTTGACATCTGTCATCCACGGGTCTAGGCAGCTCCATAATTACAATAACCCCCTCTCCTGTTTTAGTCGGAGAAGGGGAGAGTTATCTTCTGGGATATCGCGTCTGGAGCGGTTATGTCTGAGATGTGTATTGTCTATTGCGATTGATCTGCGCTTAAAAACGCTTAGGTGTGAACGGTCTGAAGGGATTGTATGGAGAGCGTTATTTGGCGTGCTATGATCTTTTATATTTGATAGCTGAGTGTGAACCAGCTCTTATCCTAACCGACTGAATATTGAATATAAAAAGTATGCCAGGGGCCAATTGTTGGAGAATCAACTGTCATTGAATCGTTTTAAATGGGAGATACAAAATTTTACAATGGACATAATAATGGGTTTGCGTATTAAGGGTCATTTTCATTACCTGTGTTTCCTGTGAGCCTGTTTAAGCCTGTTAATTAAAATGACTGACAATTCTAATTAATTCACAACCCGCAACATAATTATTAATTATTGTGTAACAAAAGCGTTGGGATTACAGAGTGTGAATATGTACGGATCATGGCTGGAGATTCTATTTATTCAAATAGGTACCTAACCAAATGTTTTGTTATTTAAATTGGGTTACTGATCAATAATTGTTTCGAAGGTTTGTAATGCTGGAATTATATCGATCACGGAAATTTGAAATACTGTAACGTAAATAATAAAATGTAAATTGTTCAGGAGAGCGAAAAGAGAGCATTTTTTTATTTTTCAAAAAATAATTTCTCCTGTTTTTGTAGACCTATAATTATGATTTTTTTTATAAGGGTTGTTCTTCTTTTTAATCTACATAACTTTTACCAATCTGTCACATTTTGTTTTTACTATAAATGAATTCTCTCTGGATCTCAGAGGGGAAATTGTAGCAAGGGGGGAAGGAGGCCTAAATGCCTATTGGGGGTGACAAACACGAGCTGCATGTACACCTATTTCGATATAAGTTATACCTTTTGGAGTTTAAAAATAGTTTTATATTTTATGTTGTCATATCATTTTTTTTGTAACAGTATAGAATATATATCAATTCGAGGTGGCAGAAGACAACTGTGATTTGTATGAATCACTAGGAGTTACAACCCTGTAACGTAATTTCTACTACAAAAATATGAACATATATTTTTTTAAAACGCACAGAGTAGTTACTTCTTTAGTAGAGTAGATTTTAAAATAATTATAAAACAATAATATTGGTAAATCTGTTGAATTTTTCTTCACTAACTGGTAGAGACAACTTTAAGTAGGTTAAAAAGAAGAACGACTCATAAAATAACTTTGAATACATCTTTCGAATAACATAACGTTTTATGTAAATTTCTTTGATAACAGTATTTAATTTATTTTTAACCAGCCGTCCCCGGCATGCTTTACAATGCCATTCAAATAAATAAATTGATTCTCCCTGCATGTCCTTTCCCGTGCGTCCCCGTTCCCTTTGTTCTGTTCCGTTTTGTATGTTCTAATTTTTTATTCTTATAAAATTATGCACAAAATAAATAAAACCACTTTTTCGCTTACTTGCCTATTTCAAATAAGATGCTAGATTTTAAATTTTGAAGGCATGAGAATCGAAATATTTCTAGCGTTTATATTCCTCTTAATTGCTGTGCTGTGACCTTGCTCCTCCAGTTCTTAATTATATCGACCATCATAGGAAACTTGTGCATGAATTCTCTTGTTTTCACAAGTGCTTGTGCAGTGACAACCGCTAGTGGCGTCCCTCAGGACCGTGAGATCGACCAAGACGAAGGATTTATCATCCCAGCCGAACAACGTTGGGGTGAGTCGGGTCCTGTCCAATTCCACATTATTTTTCCGTATATTTTGTGACAGCATCAAACAAATTTAAATACTGTCCACTCTTTGAATCGCAGTAAATCTAGATTACATAAAATTTTGGTAATTTTAAAGTTACTAGTCACCTACACATTGAAACATGAAATTATCATATTTTATACGTTGTCGAATCGACGAAGTTTTGTAATAAGCGCACATAAAACATGTTATTATTATGCTTTTTCAAATTCGGAATGAAAAATCACTTGGCGCCCTCATGTCAAATACATTTCAAATAATAAAAAATAAAACTCGGTAGGTAGGTACTTACGCCGTTGTGCTGTGGGATTTCTATTATTTTTCTATTTCTATGGCTTCGCGGAAAATTGATGAATTTCGTTGTACAATAAATTTTATTGCAACGTAAGATCTATCGGTCTATTTTCTATTCCTACGGCTTCGGGGTGAACCCCAAGGGCTTTTGATAGAGGATAGAATAGATGGATATTGAAAATCAGAAGTTCATATCAGGGGCCTAATGCTAGAAGTGCCTATGTCAAATTTGCGAATTGCTCAGGAATAAATATTGTTTATTGATTTCTTGACGTAAAAAACCCTAAATCATTATTTTGACTTCAGCAATAGAAAGGCCACTACTAAATCAATGTATAGAGCATGTGACATTGGTTTTCATAGCATTTAAATAAGGGGCATTTTAAAAGAACTTTCTGGTACACGCTGACGTTGATACAGAAATCGTCGCAATAAACGAGATGGTCAGAAAAGTACATGCCTCCCCGCCCACATCTTTCTCTGTCGCACGCATCATTCTCTTTCGCTTACGGCCATTGTGAAGTCAGTATGGATGCTGTCAAGTTCAGGTTAGCATTTAAGTTCGGCGCGTATTTTACCAAACACTGGTATAGGCATTTCTGGTATTTTCCCCAGATATATAGGCCTCCGTGGTCGAGGGGTAAGGCTATCAACTAGCAATCCGAAGGTTGCGGATACAAATCCAGGCGTGCCCAAGTAAATTTTTTATTTAATTTATATACTTAATTTATTTGTGTTATTTCACAATTTATTCATTTAAAATAATGTATTCGTATATTTGCCTCACGTTCCAGAGTAAACGTGGCTTGAAATGAACAAATGTTTGGTGACCAGACTTGAATAGCCAGGTACCTTCTTCTTCCCCATATCATCCCCCTTCCCGCTAGCTTCAGCCTAACAACATACCCTAATTGGGGATGCCATTTGTACCTTCATACAACAAAAAAATATGTCTTCCATATTCAAACGATGGCTTCCCTCTTTCGCCGCTATCTGCCGCCGGAACTAGGCGCCACTGGAATTGTATCCTTGAAAGTTGGTCCAAGTCTTTACAACTCTAAAAAGGGCTGGATCCAAAATACAATAAATAGAAGATTATTGTTGAATCTTATCCACTAATCTGTCGACATTATAAATACAAAAAAAATGTTTTAATAATTCGAAGCTTTTCCTACCAGTAGAATTAAAATAAAATTGATAATTACTTTATATTAATATATAAAAATTAATGTTTCTTTGTTTTTCGATTTAAACTGCGATCAAATTTGGTGATTAGTTGTGTGCACGCCCGTGAAGATTTCAATTTATTTACCGTAGGGAAGGTATGTGGGAAGGAGAGGGGAATCCGGGAGGGGCAAAGGAGAACGATGAAGGGGAGAGGGGATTCGCAGGAGGAGGGAAGGCGAGAAAGGTGGGAAGGAACGCGGGAGGGAAAGAGGACGCTGGAGGGCCATTTTGCTTTATATTACCTACTAGCTGACCCGGCCACGCGTCGCTGTGGCTAACGAAACAAAACGCCATATGTTAATTTGCATGCAAATCAAATCCAAACCGCCCGCTTGCCAGCTCGCTCACAGACATTCTTATGTATTTCAATCAATTAACACAAAACCTTGACAAATACATACTTAAACCTTCCTCATGAATCACTCTATCTATTGGTGAGAACCGCATGAAAATCCGTTTAGTAGTTTTTTAGTTTATCGCGAATAGACTAGACAGACGCGCAGGAGGACTTTAATTTATAATATGTAGAGATATTTCTGGCGATATACACTAGGAATATGTACATTTTGACTTGTGGCTTCCTCTTAAGCTAAAAACAAACAAATTTTGGTTGTGGGTCTGTATGTGAGTAGATACCTACATACTGCAACTCTTGTTCAAATTCAAAACCTGTAATAACAAACACGAAGATGTAGAAATCAATAAACATAGTCAACAAATATGATAACCCATACGACAAACGGTCTCCTGACAGTTGATCCCCGAAAGTTGGCCCCCAGAAATTATAGTTATTATAAAATTTAAATTTTTGTGCCTTATTAACCAATTTCAAACCTAAACTCTACTTCAAAATACCTTTAATAATAATTTGGTATGGATGTCAAACGAATTTACTCACAGTATCGATTTTTTGTACTTTCGCAGGTATATACTAGGGTCAGTCAATAAGTAATGCCTCCTTTCTCTCTCGTTTAATTGCAATTACATAAAAAATGCAATTACATGGGTTGATAACCACACTATTGACGATTAATTTGTTACTTTTCAAAATAAAATCCGTCGATTTTTACATCTTTAGTCCATCTTTTAACAAGGGCATGTACCACAGTGTTGTAAAAAGCACGATCACATCCAGAACACCATCGCCATAACTTTCCCGCCGATCGCACAGTTTTGATTTTTTTTTGTTCTTGGTGAGTGTGTGTGATGTCATTCCATTGATTGCCTTCTTGATTCAGGTTAAAAAAAATGAACCCATATTTCGTCTCCGGTCACAATTTTTTCCAGAAATCAAGCGCTGCAAGTGTTTTGAGGCTATTGTTTTTCTTGTTTCTTTATTCAGGCCGGTTAACTTTCTTGGTACCGATCTTGTACAAGCTTTTGTTGAATAGTCAGTTTTCGAATAATCGCCATCACACTGATCTTACTGAGGGAGAGAATGCGACATCTGCAGTTATCTGGGGTCACCACGAATGATGTCATCAACTCGCGTGGGCCTGCGCCGTTCCGCTTTTTGTCAGCCAGCTTTGCTTCTCTTTCAGCTTAGTTACAGCGACAAATCCATCGTCTAGCAGTGCTGACATCCACTGTCGCATCATGGTACACATTTTTCAGTTTTTCATGAATACGAATATGAATGGGCGTTTCACCTTCTACAGTCAAGAATCAATCACAGAACGCTGTCTATTACGAACATCAGTCGGTCATTTTGCAAGCGACTGCAGTGCTGCCACCTGTTGACGCAAAAAGTTACTATTACAGTAGATTGTAGAAGAAGGTTTGAGGAATAACACCAAATTCAAAATTTTCACATAACTTTATTTAAGTAGAAAAAAATAGGAGGCATTACTTTTTGACGGTGACCGGCCAACTCGGAATGAAACCAACTCAGAACCATCTCAGATAAGTCATTTAGAGTGATAAAAAAATATAAATAAAAAATTAGTTAAATAGGTTAAGTTAGGTTAGGGTTATCGGCTAATTAAAAATTATTTTTTTATCACTCTAAATGACTTATCTGAGATGGTTCTGAGTTGGTTTCATTCCGAGTTGGCATGGAACCCTTTTTGACTGACCCTCCTACATTATATAGACAAAAAGTTTTATTCGTTAAGCATTTTAATGAAAACATGTTTTTTAATTTGGTTATTTGGCAGCACATACTCTCTGCACGCCTCTTCTGGAACACTTGGTTCAATATTTTGTGAAAGTAGGTATACCGTACTTCCCTAAAGCGACTGCATATTGTATAAAAGTATGTCGGGAGATCAATATCATGGAACTTTTATTTATTTGGATGGAATATAGATTATTTTATAACTATTGCAGTAGGAAGGGTGAACGATGTTGGCGACACTTCTGTGAGCGCGGTTTCATAGTAAGTAATAAATGGCCCATCTCCCTCGTTTCTATATATTAAACAATCTGTGCGGGGCGAAATATTTTGTTAGTTCAGCCCTGACTGCCGTTTGTGGGGTAAGGTGTTGGGGGTGGGAGGGAGAGCGGGAAATTATTTCTTGCTGCGAAGCCCTGTAAACCTAATTACTTCTCCTCACTTATATAAAATTGTGATTTAGATTTTAAATGTAAAAGTTTACATCCGCAAAGTGCGCAACTGAAAAATCAAAACCGGTTTAGGTACTTATGACGTCAGGCACAGAAATCTTAATTTATAAAAAATAATGTTTCTTTGTTTGTCCCTTACGCGTTCCTAAACCATTCATCCGATTGCGATGAAACTTTGGTGATTGTGCGCGTGCCCGCAACGGTTTCTTTACGCAATTGTGAGCTCTGCCGTTATTAAATAATTTCCTATACCTATTACATTCATCCGATTGCGATGAAACTTTGGTGAGTTGTTGTGCGCACGCCCGTGAAGGTTTGTATATATACACTGATAAGCTCTAGTGTTATGACATTTGTATTCAATTTTACAACAGGTGGCGCGCGAGTTGTTTGAAAAATGTGTGTGTTTTAAATAGTTTAATGGAAGGTGGGAAGCAGGGAGGGAGATGTGGGTAGGGATGGTGAATGAAGGAGGGAAAAGGGTTCGCGGGAGTAAATAATGCCATAAGACAAATATCACATTTTCGTATGATTGCAGTGTATCGTATTATTCTTGACGGATTTCTCGTTAAAACTGGCAGATTGGAGTGCCATAATATCAATAATTTGGTCAACACCGGTCAATCACGGCTCTACCCCCTCGATGAGCTAACCTTGTTATACGCATTTTCTACAAACATTGAAGTGTGCCGGCAAATTTGACAAACCGCACTCATATTAAAAAATTAAACCAATTAGGAACCTCCCGATTGACCATAAATACACGCCGAGGGGTCAAGGAATCACTAATGGTGATAAATCCGCCACCCGTTTCTACGAATAGAGAAATAACCACAGGACTAATACGATTTGATTAGGCAACGTGAATTCGCCAATTCGACAATGGACGCTCCCAGATATCCGCGAATAGTGTCTCGAATATTTGTCTCGAACCTACGACGCGATTTGAATTTAACACAAAAGGTAGATAGATATCTATCTCAAAAGGTTCTAGAGGAAAAAGAATCTTAATTTCTTTTACAGATCGATAAAGTTAAGTTTTATCGATTATATGGACTTTTTATTTTTAATACGAATATCGTACCGAGCTAGTGAGACTACGACACTGTCGGTGAAGCTGTAGGCTGTAGGTATGGAAAGGGAGAGAATATTAATGGGGAATAGGAAGGTGGAAAAGTACCTGGCTGTTCAGATCTGGTCACTAAACAATCCTTTTCAAAATTTCAAGCAATCTTTCGACTGCTTAAAATGGATTTTGGGGATCCTTCACCATTCCAATTATCTGCCGCGATATTCATGAAAGCCACAACTTTGAGAATAAATTGTAGTTCAAGCATTTGTATCGCTGTATAACACGAAAACAAAAAGTTGAAAGAAACCCAATAAAAATATGTTTATGGTATTACAAAAAAAAAATGGCGTCTTAGTTCCTATTTTGACCGCTTGTTGTTGACTTTGTTAGGCTTCCGGTAAGTACTAAAAAGTTTCATGGGAAAACTAATTTGAATCTAGTTTCATAATAGCTTGTGAACGTGTGCAACAGTGGCAACACTGTTTCAATGATTTCCCGCGCTGTCAAATCGAATTTTCAAGGATTACGTCATAGACGACAAATGGAAAATTTTCATTGATTTTCAGTTCAGAAAATAAAAACGATCACAACTGAAAGAGTAAGTATTACTAGTAGTAACAAAGCTGCTTCGCCCGAGTCACAAAATATCCTTTTATTAAAAGTAAAGAATCACGGAACAAACAATACGGCGTCTTGTCTTATCATACGAAAACTATAATTATTATTTCAAAGCTTCATGGAGCATTATTATAATAAAGTTGCAAAATTGAAAATCACGTTAACCTTGAAGTTCTAGTTAGAAAATTATGTGTGTAAATTTCATGACGACAAACTCTGCATTCGAGAGTTATCATCAGTGTTTAGACAGATATTATTTTTTTTTTACATTGGCTCCACACAGGGGGCCCCGAGGAAAAAAAAAGACAAGGCAGAGTCATTTTTGGGGATGCTGTGTAGGGATTTTTTTTAGCGAAAGGAAAGAGAGGACGTTCTGGGAGGAAAAAAGGTATGAGGAATCTGGGGTCTATGTCCAGGAGTATCGGATGTACGAATTCATCACAGCGGTGCAAAGCAAGAGTCCGGCTGGGATGTTCCAGGATAATTCCGAACGTTCCACAATATTTCCGAACTTTCCACAACATTCCAGAATGTTCTGGAATGTTGTTGAATGCTCTCGAATACTCTCAAATGTTCTGGACTGTTCTAGAAATTTCCAGAGGGTGAAACTTCCAGCGCTTCCATCTTCAAAAGCACGCCCTTCAGGTAAAATCGTGAACCTTCTTCATGGTTTGGGGGGTAGAGGGCTACCACGCCACATAATTCAATTCCCTTGATCGTACCAGGGCCTCGTTTCTGAGTTTTAGCGGCACGCACATTGTACCATTTCTTTTATAATATCTATTGATTATAAATAAACAATTATAAACATTACAGTTATTAGCATATTTACTTTTAATTTGAAAAAAGTTACCTACATATTTGAAATAGATTTTTCAATCGGTTAATGATAATTTATTCATAGCAATGTGTAACATATGGGAGTTATCGTTAAAATCTGCATACTATCGAGAAGCGATTAAATTCCATTATTACGCAATTTGCTTGGTGTCGATTAGCGCCATATTTGACATGTTGATAAACGATACTGCATTAACTATTTATGCATTTTTCTCGTCGTGATATCGCATTTTAATAGAAAATAAATAAAAATTAGCAAATTTTTATTTTTTTTTATTATTTATTTAATATTTTTATGTTTTTACAATAAGTATACATTTTTTTACATGTTAAACAGAGTTGTAAAATGAATATAACAATAGCATTTCCTCATCATAAAGAGACAAGGCTCTTGTGTTTGGTGAGGGAATTCAAGCTCAAGTATATGTATCATTTAGTAAGTAAATAATAATATTGCATCTAATAACAAAAGATATGTAAGAAAGCTCGAGATATAACAATAAATAAATTTCAAGATTTAAATGAAATATTAACGGTAGAAATGGACTCTTACAGTTGTACAGGTGATTTTTCAATTTAATTTGGAATTTATGTATATTTTCGATAATTTTTAGTTCTAATGGGAGGTTGTTGAAATAATTTATACCTAGATACAGATAGGTATTTTGGATGTGCTTGGTATTTAAATAAATGGTAAAAAAACCTTTGTCCGTTCTATAAAACATTTAGAATGAGTTTAGTTGTTCAAAAAAATTTTAACAATTCATCAATTGAATTGAAATGACTTTAGCTACGTTTAGTGAACAGTTCATAATAGACAGGTAGCTACTTTCCAACCTTCTTCTCCAAATCTCCTTCCATTCCCCTCTCCCTTCAATCGCACAACATACCCCATTCGTGATGCCATAGTCCCACTGGCTAGCCGACAGTTCTTACTTGTGCGATATTCACATAAAAGTAAGAAAAAAGTGTAAGGTTGGATATTATTAATAATTGACGCAAATGTGAATGGTAGAAGAAGTCGGGGACGCCCGAGAAAGACATGGCACGATCAAGTGAATCAGATACTTGAGTTGGGCCATGTCAAAAGCCAGAATAATAGAAGAGTATGTATGAGACGATGTATGAATGTGAGTGAAGCAAAGAGTGTGTGCCAGGACCGAGTTGTTTGGCGGTCCGTCCTCTCTGCCTACCCCTGCGGGAAACGGCGTGATGGTTAGTTAGTTAGTTAGCTCATTATCAGGGGCGGCCGCTCCTTAGGTCAAATGGTCTTTGACCTCCAAAATTATAAGACAACCATTCTTATTGTTATTTATTTTTGGGGTATTAGTCCGTGTTGCTCTACCGCATTCATTAACCAAAGATTCGATAGCGCCACACGACAAATTACACCAAAAATTAAATTACAACATTACTTTTTTCCATGAAAATCACAAATTATATCTCTAACAATATATACTTTTCATCTATCATGCAATTAATTTGACTGGCGGATTCATGACATATCTGCAAATTAACATAGACAATAATAAATCAGAATTTATCATAATATCAAATAAATATTAGAAACACATATTTATTTAAATGAGCACGTCTGGAGGTTGCCGCACTGTTGATAAACAGACTGATATTTATAGGGAATAATTAAGAAATCGATATTAGATGGCAACACTGACGAATCTGTCTATGGATTCACATTCGTAAATATCAAACGGCTACTTAAAAACTAAAAATACTAATAGATTGACAATTTCGAATTTAAATAATATAGACTGGTGCTTCGCATGTACTTTTTAGACTAAACGGGAGCTAATTAATGAGATCTTTAGTCATTTTTGAACAACTTTTGATTCTCTAAGCTGGAAAGGAATCAATAAGGAACTCCAGTGAAAAATATTATGGCTTTAAAAAAATATGTTCATATAGACCAATAAACGCTGATTCTGAATATATAAGTTTTATTAAATAATATTAAACGTAGAGTTTTAAAAAAATATTAAAAAATCCATTTTAAAACGTGTCATTAAAACACCCTGTCAAGTTGGTATTGCTGGATTTTGGCGGCGTGACGTCACCGCGCTGCGTCACCTGGGTCAAAGTTGTATAGAAATGTAAGACGCAAGCCGTTCGACATTCCGTGTTATTGGTATAAATCTCTATAAAGAGATTTGGACATATAATAGTTTTTGTTTTTATTGAAACATTATTTAGGCCTAAATAATTCAGTATCAAAAATAAAGTATCTCTATTAATTTATCTTTATTATTTAAAATATTCAAAAACTTTAACTGTACAAAAAACGACCATAATGCCCAGTAAAACGCTCCAATGCTGAAATTCAAAATGGCGGGAGTCGAACAGCTGATTCCAGTTCCATACAAACTTCAAACTTCGGTTGATCATGATGACGTCACACTAGATTCGGTGGTTTTCGGGGGATCTTGAAAATTTAAAACTTTGAAATTTATTTTAACTATTAAAACTAACTATAAAAATAAATATAAATATGCAGTTATTTAAGTTAGAAGGTCATTATTCATTAAAAAAATTAAAAAAATTGGACTGGAGTTCTCTATTGATCACGTCTTAGATGAATTAATCAAGTCTTTAGATCGCGTATACGATTTCTTTCAATTCTAAGAGCTCCGTTACTTCACCTCCTTTCAATAATAAGCCAGTTATTTTGCATAACGAACGACATTATTAAAAAAAAAAGTTTTGTATATTGACCGATTGTCGGTATCACAAATTGGACGTGCTCGCACATATTGCTAACTAACAATAAATGACCGTATTTAGTCAATATCGTACTGACATAGGATTTTATCGATAACTTTCGGTAACTTCTCATCGTTCCTTAGGAAAACTGCATATCGCTAACATACGGACAACAGTTGACGTAAAATATATTAATAATATAAACATATATTAACCACATAAAAACTTAGTCATTGTGAACTGTTGTTTACCCGTTGGCGACCTACAGCCATACTATGAAACGATGAGAAGTTACTGAAAGTTATCGATCTTATAACCTTATCGATCGACCATGCTATCACATAGGAGTCCTAGAATACCTCTGTTCCCCTACACAGCTATAAAATACAAGATACATCGTAATTCGTTAACCAATTAGTGCCGTTCCTCAAACAAAAAAAGGTTTCCCTAAATAGAAGTTTCCATTTGCAGAAATGCCACATTAATTCACGTAGCAAGGAAGTCCCCCGAAGGCCGTAGACGATAAACAAAAGATAAAAAGTATGGCATTGACATTTGTCGACATTGACAAAGCTGTGTATTTCCGACATTTGCCGCTAGAAGGCAAGATGGCAATCTGTCAACCTCAAAAATAAGCCTATAATCTTTGTAAAACAATGTAGGTACATATATATTTAATATATCACAGCTTGACACACTTAGCTTTTCAGTCGGTCAAATCAGTACAATCTAGACTTTCGACGGTGACCGGACAACTCGGAATGAAACCAACTCAGAACCACCTCAGATAAGTTATTTAGAGTGATAAAAAAATGGTCAAATAGGTTAAGTTAGGTTAGGGTTATCGGCTAATTTAAAATTATTTTTTTCATAGCTTTTAATGACTTCAAGGAGGTGCTGAGTTGACTTTATTCTCAGTTGGCATGGAATCACTTTCGACAAGATCGTCTGCAAAGTTTAGCGTGCCAAGCTGCACCCCAAGCTATATTCATTCTAGATAATCGTAAATTTAATAAGTTCATTATTATTTTTATTTTTTATACATTAGCTCCACACAGATGATAATCTAGTCTCCTTCAACGGAAGCAATCTCCCGAACAGGCCTTCCATTGATATGCTTGGTGTAACTCTAAGTGACCAGCTCAGGTACGGGGGCTCCATCGAGGCCAGAGTTAAGTTAGCCTCTCAGAAACTGAGCGTACTGTACAGGGCCCGCAGATACTTTAATAGTACAAAACTGCTAACCCTGTACAAATCGCAAGTGCGCCCCACGGTTGAATTTGGCAGCCACCTCTGGTCTGGAGTCCCAAAATACCTGAAAAAAACCCTCGACTCTGTGCAGAAACGGGCGGTCCGTTTGATAGATTCTCCTAACTTAACAAATGGACTGCAATCTTTAGAGCCCAGGCGTCAGGTGGGAATGCTGTCCTTGTTCTACCGGTATTACAATGGAAGATGCTCCGAGGAACTAGCGTCACTGATCCCCTCGGCACCGGTGCATAGTCGGGAAACACGCCAAACACGCGCTCAACATTTGTACACGGTTGACATTAATCACATGAGAACGGGTCGTTTCTACGACTCGTTCTTGAGTTCAACAGCCCGGCTGTGGAACGATTTGCCGGCTTCTGTGTTTCCTCCCTCCTACAATATGGGTCTCTTCAAGACCCATGTTCACTCCTTCCTCTCCTCAACAGCACCCTCCACACAGCATCTTCAAAGATGACATAGGCCCTGAGGGAAATTATTTCCCTCAGGGCCTCCTGTGTGGAGTTAACATAAAAAAAAAAAAAAAAAAAACACAGGGGCCCCGAGGAAAATAATCCCCTCTAGGGCCTATATCATCTTTGGGGATGCTGTGTTAAGGGTCTTATTAAGGAAATGAAGGAGAGGAAGTTCTGGGAAAGAAAAGTGTATGAATATATATGAAAAAGTGTATTAATACAAAATAATATTTTTAACTTTAAAGATGTTTGTTTTCTGGAGCAGCAAAAACTCAAGGTGAGTTCTGGCGTCATGGAAATTGCGCAGCCTTTTTCATCTAAAAATTCTGGCACATTGCAAATATTTCCAGATTGCGGCATCATTTTAATCATAAGTAGGTTGTGAAATTGGTAATCCATACTAATATTATAAATGCGAAACTGCTCGAGTTTGTTTATGACCTTTTCACGCATAACACAATATAAAGACTTTAAAAATTCATTCACCAATAGAAAGCTAAATTATATGCGCAGACTATATTTTGTATATAATGGTAAGCTCTGGCGTAATGAAATTATAAATATTAATATATTATATTTGTTATACGTTTTCTGTCGCTAACTAAAGCAAATTTTTGCTAACGTCAGAAAAAAATCGTTTCCATGGAAACGATTGCTACTGCTTCAGAAAATTCAAATATTAGAATATGTTTTATTTTTTTGGACAAGCTTCTGTTTTGGAATAAATGTCAGTTCCTACATTAAAAATATAATTCGTAACGATTATAAAGACTGAATAAATGAACTGAATAAATAGTGTAATTTTTTATTATTTTTACAAACTTCCAAACATTTAAATAAAAATAAACATCCGAAATGTTCGTAAGTGCATAAATTCCGAACGAATGAACAAAATTGAATAATTCTTTTTTTCTTTGAGCTATAGCTTTATGAAATTTAGGTGGCAGGCGAGATGTTTGAAAACTGAATGTAAGGGAATGAATGTATGGAATGCGGGAGGGGGTGGGGGTGGGGGGGAGGGGGGATAATTGATAAGTGCAAGAGTTACAGTAATTTCCCGTAATATAATGCGAGCAAAGCCGCGGGGAAAAGCTAAAAGCTAAAGTATATTATAAATAGATATATCGATATTTCAACGATAAATGCATATGACAGAAATGACACTACGAGTGAAAAATAGTTACACTGATCAAGAAATTCAATCCAGCAAAAACTGTGCGAATTTCGGGACGACAATGACTTAATTTAATATTTTTACGTAGGACATAAAATGTTTTCTAAGGCTGCAAAAAAAAAATCAGTTGCGCCTATTGTCTGCAATATTCATAGCACTCTTGCGATGCGTATTGCGGCAGAGGATTGTTCCGCATAATCTCATTCTCCACAATTCTAATAATATATATTATGTCGTGATAAATAACAAGGAAATGAAAAAGTTAAATGCGACGTTAGGACGGATTGTTTTACAGAAATTTAAATGTAACATTGTCGTCAAATGGCTATGCAGCGCCATTTTTGTTTTTGACAGTTGAAAAGTCCCAGAAATGCCGATTCTAGGTGTATTTCAGCCAATGATGTTTCAGCTGATTACAATTCGTTCAAAAGCTTAAATGGACGTAGAATCCATTGATATGCTTGGTGTAACTCTAAGTGACCAGCTGAGATATGGGGGCTCCATCGAAGCCAAAGTAAAATTAGCCTCTCAAAAACTGGGCCTACTGTACGGGGCCCGCAGATACTTTAATAGTAAACAAGAGAGTCCGATTCGAGCCGCGGTCAACAGTGGTTGTGTGTACCTTACCTATTGCTTAGTGCCGTTCGCCCGTTCCCGTGCCTCATACAGATAAGAGATTATTGTTACATTTTATTTAATTCTGTTTATCGTATACTTATTTGTTTGCATTCCTACTTACGGCTAATCCGTTTTTGTTTGTACAGTCAATGAAATAGACTGCGTATTATTTTTTCAGTTTAATTTTTAAAAGTTAAGTTTTTTTTTTATATAATGGAGGAAGACGAAGATAGACCTCCCGACCCAGGATCGATATTAGATTTTTCTGATTCGGAATCTAACACTAGCCAGGCTTCTATTACGCTTCCATCTCGTAAACGACGACCATCGCATAGCCTTCACATCCCATCGAAAGTTAAATCTATACCGCCGATTCAACAAACCTCGACCTCTAACGACCTTAACCCCAATAGTAACACCCAGACAAGTACTTTAGCTAGCGATAATACAAAAAGTACTGACTTACTTTATCCTGCTTCCGCTTCCGGTCCTTTTATCGTAATTGTTCAGAGAACTGAACAAGGAAAACTTATTCATCCTTTAGATTTTGGAAAATTCTTATTTGACTCAAAAAATAATAACCTTGGTATTGTTAATGGTTCAATTAAACCGGAAGGGCGATATAAATTATCTATCGAGTTTAATACTGCCGCTTCCGCAAATGGATTTGTAAAAAAAATTGACTCGCTCTCAAAACATAAATATAAATCGTTCATCCCGTCATTTAACCTTACGAGAATGGGTCTTGTTCGAGGAATTCCCACGGATATCCCAGAGGCTGAAATTGTTGATGCTTTGAATAATTCCCAAGGAACCCCGAAAGTAATAAAAGCACGTCGACTGAACTACAAGGATTCTACTGATGGAAACAAGATCTGGAAACCTTCTCAATCTGTTGTTGTTACATTTGAGGGACAATCCCTTCCGTCTCGTGTGTTTATTTATTATACCTCGCTTCCCGTCGAAGTTTATAAATTTCCAACTGTTCAATGCTTCAATTGCTGCCGGTTTGGACATACAAAATCCGTATGCCGCTCCCCTCCACGTTGTTACTTTTGCGGAGAAAATCACCCATTTGATCAATGTCCAAAATCTTCCAATAATCCCATTTGCATTAACTGTTCGGGTGCACATACCGCGGTCAGTCTAGCCTGTCCGGAATTGACAAGACAGAGGAACATAAAACATAAAATGGCTACCGACAACATTTCGTACTTCCAGGCCTCAAAGTTATTCTCTCCTGCGAAAAAATCTTTCGCAGAGATGACATCGTCCTCAGCTCCTTTCCAATCAACCACCTTTTTAAATTCAACGTCATCTTCTCACAGAGAAACCATTCTCAAGCCAGTCAAACCCAACCCAAAATATACTCCCTACCTTGATAAAAAACAATTGAATAATATTTTGACCAGCCCGAATGGGAATGCCAAATCTCGGACCCCCAATGGGTGTGCCATTAATAGTAATACATCCCCTCCTGCTCTCCCCGAAATATTGAATAATAATTCTTTTATACAAACTTTAATTACCCTTTTAATTTCTATCCTTACAAACAACAATACTGTACCGTCCAACGCTGCCGATTACATTAAATCTTTATTATCTTGCCTCCCCAATGACTTCGAAACTGAACAAAATTCTTCAGTGGAACAGTAGAAGCCTCTTCGCTAACAAATCTGACCTAATTCAATTACTCGACGAACACGACGTTTCAGTGGCCGCCATTTCTGAAACGTGGTTAAAACCCTCCTTTCACTTAAGAATTCCGGGTTATTATTGTCTCAGACACGACGGACCGGATGGTAAAGGCGGCACGGCTCTGATAATCCATAATTCTATCCCGTTTAAACAAATTAATATACATACTCCCTCCGACGATATCCAGATAATAGCAGCTGTCTTATCTGATATCACAATATTATCAATATATATTCCTCCCTCTACCACTTTTATTGAAAATGAATGGGCACCAATCTTAACCCAGATTTGTTCCCCTTTTATGATCCTAGGAGATTTTAATGCACATTCCCCTTCTTGGGGTAGCAAAATAACAAATCGTTCTGGCCGCAATCTTTTAGATTTTATTGATACCCATAACCTATGTTTTTTAAATGACGGATCTCCAACCAGATTCACCCCCCCTCATCAACGGAAAAGTGCTGTTGATTTATCTCTTTGTTCATATTCGTTAGCATCTAAATGCTCTTGGGACATCCTAAACGATCCCCTCTCTAGTGATCATTTTCCAATTATAATCCGATTCCAACATCAATCTAACACTTATCCTCCACCAGTTAAAAATAATCTCAAATTTAGAATAAATGATGCGAATTGGAGCACTTTCTCTTCTGAACTAGATAACCTTATTAATTTAAAAAAAAAATCGTCCCCGGGAGACATCAGATTGCAATGTGAGACGTTTCCCTCTATGGTTATAAATGCAGCAGAAAAATCCATCCCGAAACGCAATGCGAACATTAAAATAAAACACTCTAATCCGTGGTGGGACGAGGAATGCACTCGCTCCGTCAACTCTCGTAAAAAAGCAATTTCCTCTTTTCGTAAGTGTATGACACTAGAAAATTTTTTATCAGTTAAAAAAGCCCAGGCAGAAACCAAACGAATTTTGAAAAATAAAAAACGCGCTGGATGGCGGAAGTTCTGTGAGAACCTGTCTCCGGAAACTCCCCAATCTTCAGTTTGGTCTAGCTTAAAAAAATTCGGATCATCGTATTCTCCGCCGAGTACCAAGCATATATCAGAAGAAATTCTTATAGGATTTGCGGATAAAATAGCCCCCCCATCAGTGGCCGGATGTGAAGAAATGCCTTCTATTAAGCCATATCCATCTCACTCTAACTGGCTAGATGCTCCTTTCTCCATTGATGAGATGAAACTAGTAATAAGAACCCTTTCTGACTCTGCTCCGGGTCCCGATGGAATACTTAATAGTTTCATTAAATCATTTTCTGATATGGCGGTTGAATATTTCTTATCTCTTATTAATAATATGTTTGAAACAGGACTAATTCCGGATGATTGGAAAACTCAAAAAATCATTCCCATTTTAAAACCTGGAAAAAATCCATCTGAAATTTCGTCTTATCGGCCTATTGCTCTTTCATCATGTTTGATGAAAGTAGCGGAGCGTTTGATGAAGAACAGATTAGAGTGGTTTGTTGAAAGTCAAGATATTATCTCACCAAATCAGTATGGTTTTCGGAAAAAGAAATCTACAATGGATAATTTAAGTTTGTTCACAACTGATATCCGAGTTTCCCAATCCCTAAATTCTTATACATTGGCCACATTCCTTGACCTTTCATCAGCTTACGATGATGTTTTACTGAATGTTTTGAAAGAAAAGCTAATTAAAAAACAAATCCCCCCGAAATTAGTCCAATTTATTATTAATTTGCTCTCAGATAGGTCCATTATTATTGAGTCTTCCTCTAAATGCTTAAGGCGCAAACTATGGAGAGGTTTGCCCCAGGGTTCTGTTATTAGTCCTCTGTTGTTTAATATTTATATAAGCGACCTAGACTCAGTAATTCCTTTTTCTATCAAGCGTCTTTACTTTGCGGATGATATCCTTATATATTTGTTACATAAAAATATTATTCTTGCAGCTAAGGAAATGAATTTGGCTTTACAATATATTAAAAGCTGGTTGTCAATAAATGGGATGAATCTGGCGGCATCTAAAACAAGGGTCGTGGCTTTCACGCGCAAAAGAAAAATTCCCCAATTCTCAATTTCTTTTGATAATGTGCCTCTACAAACCGCTACTCAAATCAAATTCCTTGGTCTTCTTTTGAACCATAAACTTTCTTGGCTTCCACACATTCAGATAATTTCTACAAAGTGTGAAAAGGGACTTAATATGATGCGAGCAGTTTCCAGAGTATGGTGGGGATCTCACCCTACCACTCTTAAATTAATGTATAATTCCCTAGTTCGAAGCCACTTGGATAATGGCTCATTCCTTTTTGACCCACTCCCTAAATATCTAGATAAGAAAATGGAAAGAATTCAATCAAAAGCCCTCAGAATGATTATTGGAGCTATGAAGTCTTCTCCAATTAATGCTCTTCAGGTGGAATGTGTGGAGCCTCCATTATATTTCAGAAGGCAATTCCTTGCCAATAAATATATTTTCAAGGCTTTATCGTTATCACATCATCCTATTAAACAAAGTCTTAATAGGTTAAGTGTTAATTTGAATTCTAACAAAAGATTGAGAGAAAAACAATGTTTTCCTCTCTTAATTAAAAGTTTTCATCTCTATAATTCTCTATCATCTTCCCTCCAATATCTTCAAGAAGTTCCCAATCTTCCTATATACAATATTCCATTTAAGGCAATCACTTTTATGCCGAACACAATAACATCAGTCTTTCGGAAGAATATTTTATCTTCCCCAAATAAATTTCAAAATGTGGATGATTGTTTTAAAAGCATAGTGGCTTCGAAATTCCCTGGATTTTCCATCCTTTTCACGGATGGTTCCAAATTTGAAAATAAAAGATGTGGAGCATCTATATATAGTCCAGAATTCAACATCAATCTCACTTATAAATTACCGAAAGAAGCTTCCATATTTACAGCCGAATGCTTTGCAATTGAACAAGCGCTAAATCAAATCCAGGTTCTCAACATTCATCGAGCCTTACTATGTACTGATTCGCTAAGTGCTCTAACTAAAATTAGGTCAAATATTTTACGTTATCCGGAAGACAATATTATATGTAAAATAAAAAATCTTCTCAATTCTCTTAGTGAATCTGGGTTTGAGACGATATTGGCCTGGGTCCCTGCCCATTTGGGTATCGAGGGTAATGAGATGGCCGATTTTCTCGCCAAATCTGGTTCAGATTCCGGAACTATCCCACTAAATTTTAGAATTCCTATATCCGATGTCTTTCCGATTCTTAAATCTAATATGACTCGTGCCTGGGAAGAAAATTGGGCAGTCTCCAAAATAAGAACTGGATCTTTCTATGCGGGAATTCAAAACCATATCCCTGCTAAGCCATGGTTTCACGGTAAAAAACTTTCAAAACGATTCATTTCATGTATCTCGAGAATGAGAATTGGCCACTGTTCAATTGCATCTCACTTGTCTAGAGTTAGAGTTTTAGATGATCCGTTCTGCCAGTGCGGTGTGGAAGAGGAAACCCTCGACCACGTTTTCTTTAACTGTAAAAACCATTCATCTTTCAAGAAATTACCGCCGGCTTATTAAAATCACACACCAGTCCCCCCTTAACATTTCATACCTTTTATCTCTTAACAATTCTCGTGTTCATACAGCTTTATGTAAGTTTATTAACCTGAATGAATTCAATATTTAATTTGTTTTAGTGATCTAAATGAGTCCAATATTTAATTTGTTTTATTATTTTCCCATTAGATTAACCGAAATTTCTTATCCATTTTAAATATTACCGGCACAAAGCACTCTCTCCAGGGTGAATTGCCTTAAACCAAAAAAAAAAAAAAAAAAATAGTAAACAATTGCTAACCCTGTACCAATCGCAAGTGCGCCCCACGGTTGAATTAGGCAGCCACCTCTGGTCTGGAGCTCCAAAATATCTGAAAAATACCCTCGACTCTGTGCAGAAACGGGCGGTCCGTTTGATAGATTCTCCCATCTTAAGAGACGGATTGTAATCTTTAGAGCACAGGCGTCGGGTGGGAATGCTTTCCTTGTTCTACCGGTATTTCAATGGAAGATGCTCCGAGGAACTAGCGTCATCGATCCCTTCGGCACCGGTGCGTAGTCGGAAAACACGCCAAACGCCCAACATATGTACACGGTTGACATTGTCACATGATAACGGGTCGCTTCTTCGACTCGTTCTGTGTTCAACTGCTCGGCTGTGGAACGATTTGTCGGCCTCTGTGTTTCCTCCTTCCTATAACATCTCTTCAAGACCACATTGGAGGACCCACCACTTACCCGCCCTGGTATAGGTAACAGATGGTTACCCCTTCAAGGCTCTTGCAAGGACTCTTTCAAGGACAAGGGAATTTTTTTTTTATAAAAACGACTCTACATTTAAGACCATCTCTTCAAGACCAATGTTTATTCCTTCCTCTCTTAGATGACATAGGCCCTGAGGGAAATTGTTTTCCTCAGGGCCTCCTGTGTGGAGTTAATGTAAAAAAAAGAATCGGTATTTAGCGGGACCTTTAAAATTGTAAAAAAAAAAACAAAACCGGCTGAATTGTCATTATATGAAAATGTAACATTTGACTAGCCTTTGGCGATTTTTTAAAACATTCATTTCAGAATTCTTAATACATAGTTCCGTGAAAGCTCTATATTATGTCATTGTCGGCCGGTTGTTTCACAGTACTCGGATAGCAACAGAACTTGATTAGGACTTAAACAGAAAATGAATATTAACTTTTGAAATTTGATTGATTGTTCAAATTCGGTGAAACGATCCGCAATAGCGACTAACAGGCAATAAATAATGCGGTTCAAACCACGCAACCACGCTGTAATCAATGTCAAGTTTATACCAAATGTTTGCGTACAATCACGTAGTTTGAGCGTTGATTTATCTAAGGGAGAGGTGATGTAATTTCATTGTGTAAATATTGCCAGAAGGAAAAACACTCGTAAGCTCGGGGCACGTGTGAACGGCTTGACAGAGGAGGGCCAACGGAAAATCTCGGTGGAAAAATATTAGATTTATTTATATTTTTACATTAGCTCCACACAGGAGGCCTGAGAGAAATAATTCTCTGGCTTTATGAAATGATTTCCTACACCATTCATCCGATTGCGAAGAAACTTTGGTGATTTATTGTTTGCACGCCTGCGAAGGTTTCTTTATATAAATGTGAGCTTTGGCGTTATAAAATTTGTATACAAAATTTAATATGGGTGGCGCGCGAGTTGTGTGTATTTCTTATATTTAACGGTAAGTAACTAAGTAAAAGTGTTTGTATTTATTTAACGGTAAGTAAGTAAAAATGTGTGTATTTATTATATTTAACGGTAAGTAAATAAGTAAAAATGTGTGTATTTATTATATTTTAGCGGTAAGTAAAGCGGGAAGGGGAGGGAAATCCTGGAGAGGGGAGGGGAACTTGATGTTTTCTTCGATTTTCAATTGTTCCGCTATAGATATAGGTATCCATACTAATATTATAAATGCGAAACTGCTCGAGTTTGTTTATGACCTTTTCACGCATAACACAATATAAAGACTTTAAAAATTCATTCACCAATAGAAAGCTAAATTATATGCGCAGACTATATTTTGTATATGATGGTAAGCTCTGGCGTAATGAAATTATAAATATTAATATATTATATTTGTTATACGTTTTCTGTCGGTAACTAAAGCAAATTTTTGCTAACGTCAGAAAAAAATCGTTTCCATGGAAACGATTGCTACTGCTTCAGAAAATTCAAATATTAGAATATGTTTTATTTTTTTGGACAAGCTTCTGTTTTGGAATAAATGTCAGTTCCTACATTAAAAATATAATTCGTAACTATTATAAAGACTGAATAAATGAACTGAATAAATAGTGTAAATTTTTATTATATTCAAAAACTTTCAAATATTTAATTAAAAATAAACATCCGAAATGTTTGTAAGCGCATAAATTCCGAACGAATGAACAAAATTGGATAATTTTTTTCTTTGAGCTATAGCTTCATGAAATTTAGGTGGCAGGCGAGATGTTTGAAAACTGAATGTAAGGGAATGAATGTATGGAATTCGGGAGGGGGTGGGGGTGGGGAGGAGGGGGTATAATTGATAAGTTCAACCGCTACAGTAATTTCCCGTAATACCATGCGAGCGCAGCCGCAGGGAAAAGCTAGTATTGTTCATAAAGATGTTCCATCCGTTCATCAAGTATCAAAAATTTTTGGTGCATTTTTTACCAACTTCACACCAAAAATTGATTTCAAAAATACCTAATAATAAATTGGTATGGAAACCAAAATAATTTATTTGGTGTCGATTTTTGTATGTGAACGCTGGTGTTTCAGTGCACAGACAAGTAGTTTTTTCCTTGATGCAATTGAAAGAAAATATGTTACGAGGGCCGGCGTGGTCTAGCGGTACGGCTCTTTACTCGCAATCCGAAGGTCGCGGGATCGAATCCCGGCGTGGAAATAAATTTTATTTGATTAATTTTTGTTATTTCACAATTAATTCATTAAAAATAATATAGTATATTTGCGGCACGTTCCAGAATGGAAGATACTCTCAGTATCGGCCTGGTGTAAGACCACCATCCAGAATTTAAACGTTAATGGCAATGGCTTTAGGGGCCATCCATAATATACGTCACACCTTAAGGGGGAGGGAGGGGGGAGGACGGTTGTAGAGAAGTGTGACATTGTGTGACAAGGGGTATGGGGGGGTCATCAGCTCTGTGATGTCACGTGTAAAATTCTGAATTTTGATAATTTTTAGATGTAAAATTGCAAAATATGTAACGTCACACTAGGGGGGAGGGGGTCCCCCAAATGTGACGACGTGTGACAGGGACGGGGGGGGGGGGGGTCAAAAAATCACGAAATTTGTGTGACGTAATTTATGGATGGCCCCTTAGCCGTGTTTGGTGACCAGATTTGAAAAGCCAGGTACTTCCCCACCTTTCTCTTCCCCGTCTCCTTCCCCTCCCCACCACCTTCAGCCTCACAACATACCCCAATTGGGGATGACATAGTCTCACTGGCTCCAGACGGAGCAGTTGGGACTCTTGTGCGGTATTCATATAAAAAATAAGAAATAAATGTTTTATAATTTTGTTACTCAGCGGTACATTCTCTCTGCACACTCCTCCGTAGAAACGTTGTTATATTTTGTGAGAGTAGATATGTCTATTTTTCCCTAAACCCACTGCTTATTTTATATACGTATGCCGGGGAGCTAACTGTCGGGGGATGAACTGTCAAATAATCTAAAAATACATTCTTAACTAACTAACCATCACGCCGTTTCCCCGCAGGGGTAGGCAGAGAGGACGGACCGCCAAACAACTCGATCTTGGCACACACTCCTTGTTTCGTTCACATTCATACATCGTCTCATACATGCTCCTGTTATTCTGACTCTTGACATCGCCCGACTCAAGTATCTGATTCACTTGGTCGTGCCAAGTCTTCCTCGGGCGTCCCCAACTTTGTCTATCATTCACATTTGCGTCATATATTCTCCTTACACTCCTTTTCTCATTCATTCGCTCTACATGCCCAAACCATCTGAGCGTCCCTTTCTTAATCTTATTCATTACGCTTACATCAGCCTTGCATTCTTTGCGGATCTCTACATTTCTCACACGATCATACATGGTTTTACCACACATACGTCTCAGGGATCTCATTTCTACAGCATTCAGTCTACTTTCATCCTTTCTCTGCCAGTTCCATGCCTCACTGCCATACATCAGGGTAGGTACCAGCACTCCATTATCTACGGCTAGCTTCGCTTCTTTCCAACCATTAAATTAATACATTCTTCAACCTTAAAAAATATAACGAATGCTTTATTATTACTGAAATACTTTTAATCGTATTAATTCGTCTACGGTGCACGCTATTCTTCCAATTATTTGAAATTCTCAATTTATATAAAATGAAACCATTTTCTTTTCTTAATACCCCCCTGGAAAGACGTGGATATTTTCATAACTTTTAAATTTCGAGTGTTACAAAGAAAAGTACAAGGCAACACTACAAGATAAAACGTACAAGTCTAGAGCATTATTATCTATGAATCTAACAGCGTACGGAAAGTTAAAAGGGGTTTGGGAAAACTTGGTTAATTTCTTGGAAAACTGTTAAACACGACTTTAAAAATGTTCACACGAATAAATAATTCTCAAGAGATTGAAGTACAGATCGATATACTGATAAACATTTCTGTACGAGTCCACATTTATCAATTTATAAATATCGTTACTCTATCAACAGCTGTGCAGCATTGAAATTTCAATAATTACGTATGTTAAAAAATAAGACAAGACGCCATACTGATTTTATATATTTTTTAATCAAATTCCTGGGCATGGTAGAGTTATAAAACCATTTGGTAAAAATATAAATTCGCAAAACCAAAACTGGTAAAAATATAAATTCGCGACATTTCATTACACAGAAAACCCCGAAAGAGTCGAGAAAAGGTCACGGCACGTCATTAATCGCAGGTACCT
The DNA here is from genome assembly GCA_936435175.1 of Glyphotaelius pellucidus. Lineage (NCBI taxonomy): Eukaryota > Metazoa > Arthropoda > Insecta > Trichoptera > Limnephilidae > Glyphotaelius > Glyphotaelius pellucidus. The sequence goes on from OW386556.1 coordinate 5,145,864, forward strand.
GACTACACAAGTTACATATAAAGTAGACAACATTACGGAATAGTTCGCCCGCCATTAATTTCACTTTGTTTTGTCTTAATCCACACGGCGGACATTTTCCCGCGCTCCGTTAGAAAAGGGGTGACGCAGAGCGACTCGATTTTTTATATTCCTTTCTGGTTAGGTACTTCAAACAAGGCTGGAAATGGTTATTATTAAATTACACCATAGAAATCAATAGATAGATACATTTACGTTAGTGTGACAGAGCTGGGAAACCACGATGTAACTAACTAACTAACTAACCATCACGCCATTTTCCACAGGGGTAGGAAGAGAGGACGAATAGCCAAATAACTTGGATTTGGCACACACTCCTTGCCTCATTGATTCATTCATACATCGTCTCAAACGTACTCTTCTATTATTCTGACTCTTAACAAGGCATCAAACATCTGATTCACTTGATCGCGTCATGTCGTCCTCGGGCGTTCCTTAACCATTCACATTTGCGTAATATTTTCTCTTTACACTACTTTCTTCGTTCATTCGCTTGACATGCCCAAACCATCTGAGCGTCCCTTTCTTAATCTTACTTAACATGCTTATATCATTCTTTCCTTTCTTTGCGGATCTCCACATTTCTCACACGATCATACATGGTTTTACCACATATTAGCGTCAGAGATCTCATTTCTAGAACCTTTAGTCTACTTTCATCCTTCCTCTGCCAGTTCCATGACTCACTGCCATACGTCAGGGTAGAGGTACCAGCACTCCATTATGGACCGCTAGCTTCGCCCCTAATGAAATTTTGCACATTTAACCTTCAAAACAACATAAAGGTTAAAAAAAAAGTCTCCCCCACACTTCAACCCTTTTTAAAAAACAATAAACAAGTAGTAACCCCGTAGCGATTGATTTTTTCAAATTTGACTAAAAAATTCCAACTTCAGACTCGATTCACTCGAAAACGAAAGCTAAAATCAAAAAAGTTATATGTTCCTGCTTACTACAAAATTGCCTACAAATGAGATGAAGGTTCTCCATTTTTCCGCTTAAACCAATAATTTCCGAACACCATGTAATTATATCATTTTTAAAGCCCGAGGAAGACACCGGTCCGTCAGGAATCAAATACTTGCGTTGGGTTAAAAATATGATGAGACGCTGCATGAATGTTAATGAAGCAAAGGATGTGTGCCAAGAGTGCCAAGACAGCTGTGTGGCGGTTTATTCTCTCCGCCTACCCGTCTGGTAAACGGCACGGTGGTTAGTTAGTTAATAAATTCAGGTCAAAACAAAAAGTCAAACATAAATGTGACAAATAATATAAAACAGGGTCTGCACACAGAGACAAAGTAAAACGTGTGATGTCGTGTAGAGGAGACTTTATGTTTTTCCTTTGTGGAAAAACAAAAGTGGAATAAGGTCAGGGCCGGATTTGTTTTTCTGGAAACTAAATGTCAGACTCCAAAGGGCAATAAACCACACTCTGGTCTCTTCCCAAATAAAATATGGAAATTCTTTATGGCAACTTCATACAAAAGTATAATAAAATAATATCACCTAGTGAAAATTGGAATCCATACTTTGTTTTGAACACGTTTTTTGTGTAGACAAGAGTTTCAAAAGTGGAATTGTGGCATCTACATATATTTGGCCAACATATTACGTTTACTACTCTTGGCTACGAATCCGGAAGTCGCGGGTTCAAATCCTGGCGATGTTACAAGTTATTAATCTTATATATACAAATCAATATTTGTTTGTATGTTTGTTCGTATTTTATGCGCTGCCATACCGTTTATTCGATTGCGATGAAACTTTGGCGATATTTTGTGCGCACGCCCGCGAAGGTTATAGGCTCTATATGATGGTAAGCTCTGGCGTTATGAAATTTGTGTAAATGAAAATGTATGTATTTCATATATTTTAGCGGCAGGGAGGAAAGGCAGGAGGGGGAAGGGAACGCGGGAAGTGGGGTTTGCGGGAGGGTTGTCGAGGGAGGGGGAAGGTGGGAAAGGTGAAAGGGGAACGCGGGAGGGGAAGGGGACTCGGGAGATGGACGGGGACGCACGGGAAAGTGCATACAGGGGGAATCAATTTATTTATTTGAATCAACGCATGCCAGATACCAGCTAGTTAAAAATAATATAATATATATGTATATTTCAATGCGGGTCTCGTGATTTCAGAAGCGACGTGTACGGACTGTACGCGTCAAGTTGTCTACGACTTGAGTACACAACATGAGTATCGGATAGATGCCTATCACCGTGGAAGAAGGTCCTTTAGTGTAACTATTTGTAAGTACAATAACGGGAAATTAAATTCAAAATGTCAGTAAATTCCTTCTGACCTTTTCAATTCGATTATTGGATTTAAATAATACAATTACACTTGTTTTGCGAACAAGCTGCACTTAGTTTAAAAGGAAAGCTTAAGTGGTTTGGACGTAGAACAAAGGGAAGGGAAAAAAAGTAAAGATATTTATGTGAAGCGGACGTGGAACAATAAAGAAGTCGAGGACTACTGAGAAACGATCCAGGCTGAAATCTTACTCTAAAACTCTAAACCATAAGCGCCTTTAGCGGCAAATATTGGGCGAAAGTTGTTTTCAGTAAAAGTTTTGGCGTCACGAAATTTACACACATATTTCTGTTTGGAATTTCAAGATAACATATTACTTATTTATTAACTATTTTCTGATCACGACGCTATTTCACGTATGAGCTTTGAAAATTCAAATCACAGGCAAATTTAAATGTAAAACTTGTGATAATATGTTATTCATACAAAACAGCTGAAAAAAGATCTTTATTTAAAATGAAATCCGTTTCGTATAGTAATCCACGAAGTAAAATTAGTAATATCCGATCTCATGGGAAGAAATGAATTTGCGCCTACAAATTAAAGATCTACAATCGTCATAGCATGCGTGCTGTGCGTTTTGCAGACTGTAAGCGCAATATATTCAATTTGCATATTTTTTATAATGTAGGCTTAATTTTTCATACTCTTGATTCATGCTGTAGACAGCTACTGTAACTATGAGGTAAAGTCTACACAAAAGGTCAAACATACATTGTTGTGTAGTAATCCACGAAATAAAATAGCTAAAATAATATCCGATCTCTTGGGAAGGAATTAGCATGCGCCTAGAAATTAAAGATCTACAACCCTCATAGCACATGTGTTGTGCATATTGCAGATTCTAGGCGCAACACGAGCAACTTTCATATTTCAATGTAGGTTTAATTCTACTCTTGATTCATGCTATAACTGTGATGTGAAGTCTATACAAAAGGTTCATAAAGATGCCGCATTAACCACGCAAGCGCATTACCTTCAATATAATATAACATGTTACGAATAAACAGAATAACTAAGTCTGACTTTGATTGAAACTTTGTATAAGTGAGCAAGATGATGTCGGAAGCTGGAGGGGGGGGGGGGGGGGGGGTGCTCGTTATAATGCTATCTTCCTTCCTTTCTTCGGCGTAGATCTTTATAATAAAAATGTTTATTACGACAGATATTAATGTTTCCGTACGGAGTATCATTATATCGCGTTATTTTCATTATTCAAATATTCGTTTTTATTAAAAAGATTCGCAACAGTTATTATTTAAAAATGACGCAGGATTCCATTACGTCCATTTTGAAAAAGTAGGTTAATATTAATAATATTATTTTTTTTAAGGTTATGTTGGATTCGTTTTAAATTTGATAGTTCTAATGTCACCCAACTGACAGTAAGCCATCTTCCATTTTATATGATTATAACACAAGAATTCCAACTGATCCAGTGAGACTATGGCATCCCAAATGTTGCACGCGATATGTTGTAAGGCTTAATGGAGTGGTAAAGGCAAGGAGATGGGGAAGAGGAAGTTTGGGAAGTATCAAGCCTAATTTTACTCGTTTTTCCCCCCTCCCAATTCCTTCAGCCACATAATTCCACTGTTATTGACATATTTTCACTGTCATTGACATAGTTCCACTATGATTGACATAGTTTCACTGTGATTGACATAGTTCCACTGTGATTGACATAGTTCCACTGTGATTGACTTAGTTACACTGTGATTGACATGGTTCCACTGTGATTGACATGGTTCCACTGTGATTGGCGTAGTTACACTGTGGTTAACATAGTTTCACTGTGATTGGCATAGTTTCACTGCGATTGAAAAGTTACACTGCGATTGACATAGTTACACGTGATTGACATAGTTCCACTGTGATTGACATAGTTCCATTGTCTCTGGGCAAATGAAACTCCTGTACAGCATCACATATTTTCTGTATGAGAGTTGTTTATATTACCTTCATCAACAGTTAAAAATTTACTTATTTTTCTATAAAATGCTTCCTCAATAATCTCAAATTCGCTTTGTGGCGTCATTTAAATTAAATGGAAAAAAAGCATCTTGTTTCAATGAGTAAATAAAACACCTTCTTACACCGTACCAATAAAACATACTGTCCAAACCAATATTTATTACTTATCACATAACTGAACTGTGGCAGTAACAATATTTTATATATTTGTTTAAAGATAAATTGAAGATGTCCACTGACTTTGTATAATTATTTCCCTCCATACTACCATATGTATTCTGGACAAAGAAGAATATATATGGTAGTTAGACCTAGAATTTCTACACTGAAATAAATCCCGACTCTAGTATTACGTGGTGGAATCCGAAAGCTTATAAATGCAAGCAATACCAGACTATCAACTACATCATTAAAAATTTTACATAGAAATACCAAGTCAGTGAAAATTCTTCTGTGTGACAATTTGAGCATATTCAAATCATTTAAAAGAGTGTTGTAGTTCACGTAATGCTGCAAAACCCATTTTAAAATGTAAGAAAACGCAAGAATTTGTTTTGTATTCTTTCAATAGCTTGTGCATGAATATTATAAAGTGGGTTCCAGACGGGAAAATTGTGCTCAAGTTGACTTCTAACAAAGGTAAAATATAACAGTTTCATACACTTTATATTGTTAAAATTTCTAATTAGCCTCGTTATAAATCCCAACATTTTAAACCCTATTATATTATTAGAGATTTCCTTTACGTGGTTAACAAAGAAAGACGTGATATTATTTCCTTTGAATAAATATATATGGATTATTTTTAAGAAAAAGTCAGTTCGCCGAGAAATTTGAACAATAGGTATTTTACCAAACTCTTGCTGTTACTGTCGCTCTTCCTCCTCCAAATACTGAGCGAAAGAGACAAATGCACCTCAGGCTGATAATAACAAATAAGTGAAATCATCAAAATCCCCATTTTTCTCCTCCAAAACTTGATCGATTTTTAAGATTATTTTTCTAACTGTATTAAAAGAAAATACTCTATATCTCTACGTTTTGCTTTATTAAGAAATACATTGTCTAGTTTGTATATTGAACGTCTGCTGATGGCGTTCAAACTATATAATAAGGAACTCCAGTCAATTTTTAAATTTTTTTTAATGAATAATGAATGAACTTCTAACTTAGATAACTGAATATTTATTTATATTTTTATGTTATGTAGTTTTAACAGTTAAAATAAATGTCAAAGTATTAATTTTTCAAGATCCCCCGAAAACCACTGTATCCAGTGTGAATTGTGTCACGAATCGTCATCACTCTCCAAAAGTTTTATTTATTTTCAACAAGCGTTGTCATTTTGTATGGAAGAATCAATGGAGGTGTCAGAAGTCGAGGCGTTGCTTTTAATATAGAAAAACATTAGGTAAAATGTCAATATCTCATCGCTACTGTTATTGTATTGTACCAAAGTGCAATAATACAGCTGTGACCGCACCGGATAAACAGTTTATTAGTGTTCCACGATCTGCATTATTAATATTATATGCAACTGAAAAGATGCGCCGAATCAGCTGTTCGACGTCCGCAATTTTCGAGTTCGGAGTTCCGAGCTGAAGAACAGTAAGGACGGGTTGTTTCAAAAAATTTGATGGATTCATCAAATATTTGATGTTAATTTTCACGTTCTGTGTAAGTTCTATTCAAGTTCTGTGATTATTTCAGTTTTGTGAAGCAGTTGTTCTATCACGATATAAAAACAGAACTTGAATAGAACCTACACAGAACGTGAAAATCAACTTCAAATATTTGATGAATCCATCAAATTTTTTGAAACAACCCATCCTAAGTGTTCTGGGAATTATGGAGAGCAGTGACGTCAGCACTAAAAATACAATAACACCAACTTGACAGTGTGTTTTAATGACACGATTAAAAATGGACTTTTTAATAATTTCTTTTAATTTTTATTTTTTATTATTATTTAATAAGACTTATTTATTTAGAATCAGCGTTTATTGGTCGATCTAAACATATTTTTTAAAGCTACAATATTTTTCCCTGGAGTGCCTTATTGTAACGATTTTTGGAGGATCCTAACTAACTCCTATAAGAAATAACTTATCAACAAGCAAAACGCACCGATACGCCAGTGGTCGATATTTATATTATTAAAAAAAAATTGTTGTAGTATTGCAGGGATTACGTTTATATGGACAAAACTCCACCCGGTTTCCTCTTAAGGTGTAAAAATGTGTATTTCGGGCCGAAATCAGTGACTTTTTGAGAGCTCTCTCTAACCGTTATAAAACCTCAGCAAAATTCAGAAAAATGGTATAAAATTTATGGAGGAATATCAAGTGTTTAAGCTAAATTGGATTACGACCAAATATATTTAGTTGGAAGGCTGCGTGAAGTGCGGACGACCAATCGATATCTGGGATAAGGACTATTGAAGGCAACTCGGGTTTAAGGACCCTTCGTGGTAGCCAGGCCCAAATCAGATTATTGGTGATGTGGGGGCTGTTACTGGGAGTGAATCTATTTTTATGATTTTCTAAGCTGATTTTATAGGAAAATATAAGTGTTTTGATTACCTGAATTAAAATCGTTTAAGGGGATGCACCACGTTGTATCACATTCGAAATTGGGCGGCTAACAATAAAACTCCTCAAGATTCCGTAGTAAGCGTTTAAAAAGAAGAAGAAGATGGTTTGAAAGAGAGATATTTAAATATGAATGTAAGAGCGTGCTAAAATTAAAGAAAACGAAAAGAATTAAGCGAAAATAATGAAAATCTTATAAATGAAAATCAATATTTGTTTGTTTGTTCATTTTTACGCTCTGCCATACCGTTCATCTGATTGCGATGAAATTTTTGTGATTTGTTGTGCGCACGCCTACTACACGTGGTGGGCAAGTGGTTTGAAAATGTGTGTATTTCATATATTTTAGCGGCAGGGAGGGTGGGCGGGAGGGGGAGGGTAACGAAGGATGTGGGGTTCGCAGAAGGGGTTTGAGGGGGGGGGAGATGGTGTACGCGGGAGGGGAACGGGAACGCATGAGAAAGGACGTGCAGGGAGAAACAATTTCTTTTATTAGCTTTGCAACGCATGCCAGGTACCAGCTAGTATTTAATAAAACACGGCACTTTTAAAATAGAGCAAAAATCTCTCGACAAATGCGAAAGATGCATTTAAAGTTACAATACAATTTTTTTCATACGAAAAAATCTTGAATAGCAGAATAAAAAATGTTTTTTTATGATTTTCGGAGCATACTTCGCAATTTTTTTCTGTCGAAGGGATTTTCATATAATAAACGTTTCGGCTCTAAGAAATATACAGATATTATCTTCAAAAATAACATAGTTATTTAAGGAACTTAAAAACTGAAAGTGTTCAATAGAAAAAAGTTATTTATAAATCGGTAGAAATTCAAAACATTGCCAAAAATTTGTAAATGTATTTTATAATATTTTTCCATCAATTTCGGGCACAACTGTTTATGTTTTACGATCATTTTCTAAAAAACTTAATTTTCCATATTATACAATAAACCATAACCGAAAACGGCTTTATAACCAGGAGATTATGAACTTAAAAGCACTTTTTATAGGCCTGATACTTTATTTTTTCTGAGCTTATAATTTAAAGGAATTCAGTGAAGAAAAAGTAATAAAAACTCGCGAAATTCTACCAAATAATAATTATTTAAATTTATCACTCCAAAGACTTATCAAAAAACTACTCGACTGTTTCAAAGGCCAAAATGCGTTCCACTCGTAGTATTATTAATTTGAAGTATCTAGAACAGTGGTTCCCAAACTCTTCTGGCCCACGGACCCCTTTCCTAAACTCTGAATAGCCAGGTACCAGAACGGCTGGCGTAGTCCAGCGGTAAGGCTCTTGACTAGCATTCCGAAGGTCGCGGGATCGAATCCCGGCGTGGCAAATAAATTTAATTTGATTAATTTGTGTTATTTCACAATTTATTCATTGAAAATAATATATAGTAGGTATATTTGCGGCACGTTCCAGAGTGCAAGATACTCTCAGTATAGCCCTGGTGTAAGACCACCATTCAGAATTGACTGATCAGTGGTTGAGTGGGCATCGCGTTTGGGTCCCACCCAGGCGTCCCGTGTTCGATTCCTCGACTGGCTAAGTCCTCCATCACAACACAAGCAACATTTTCGGCTTTCTGTGGTGGTAGTAGGAGATTTTCAAACATTGTTGGGTTATTCGTAACCCGGGAATGTTTGTCTTTCTTTAAAAAAAAAAAAAAATTGTAAAGTTGCTTGAAATGGCTTTGGCCGTGTTTAGTGACCAGATCTGAATAGCCAGGTACTTCCTACCTTCCTTTTCCCCATCTCCTTCCCCTCCCCACTACCTTCAGCCTCACAACACACCCCAATTGGGGATGCCATAGTCTCACTGGTTCCAGACGGGAGCAGTTGGGACTCTTGTGCGGTATTCATATAAAAAATAAAATAAAAACTTCCACACCTTCCTCTCCACCATCTATTTCCCCTCCCCACTTATTCAACCTCACGACATACCCCAATTGTGGATACCAAAGACTCACTGGAGCAGATGGGACTCTTGTGCCGTACTCACATAAAAAAATAAAATAACTCTTTTGATGGACCATTCCTCTTGGAATTCTATGGTTACAAGTGCCGGAAAACTTCAGCCGTAGTCATCGCTACAACATCGCTACAGATGTTCTAGCACAGAATTCTGGAGAATTCACAAAGGAATGGTGCTATTGTGTCACATTGGAAGTCTTGTAAGTATGTAGTAGGTAGGTGGTCAATCTGAGAGGCAGATATGTGTACCACCACCCTGGGAACCATTTATTGGATAACCAACATCTCTGCCATAGGTCACCCCAGGTGGTTCACTACGTTTGGCAACTGGTGGCAGATACGTCTACCCACTGTGTGGTGGGACGGATCGGGAAAGACTGGTTGGGGGAAAGCTTTTTACGAGTCCAGCAGGACTCTCTCGACCCATCGCCCTACACCGCAGTGGGAGGGATGGATTTATACGTCCGTCACTCCTGGACACACTGACCCCCCAGATTCCTATCTACCTATAATATTATTTTCCTTCCCAGATCTTTATCTTCTTCCTTTCCTAAAAAAATAAACCTCCACACAGCATCCCCGAAGTTGACGTAGGCCCAGAGGGAATTTTTTTTCCCGGGGCCTCCGTGTGGAGTTATTGTAAGAAAAAATCTATCGTACAATAATAATTTAAAATATCATAATGATGGGGGAACCAAATTTTGTATTCAAAATTTAAGGCCAGATTGGCCAGACTTTTAAATTACACCCAACACGCCAAGGTCTCATTTCTTGCGTTATTTTCTATTCTATGTACGAATCGTGCTGTAATGCATTAAAACTGTGAACTTTTCCAACCCCTTTCAGAAAATTTCCCGGTACCCGCGCACCTCCCTCAACTCCTGGGGTCCATGCAGTGTTAAAACAAAGGGTTCTTCAGGACATCACGCCTATTATCGGTGTATCGGCACCACCAGACTGTCTCCTGCTTGCCGATTGGCTATCGGGCCCGGGGGCAGCTCAGACCCGCCGCCGCCACTGCCACACGCCACTGGCGCCCTCCAATACACAGGGAATCACTTAAACCAATAACATAACTTATGAAATACCTGGGAAAATGCACAAATAAGGGGAGGCAGATCAACAGAATCAGGCGATATAAATACCCGTTTTAGTTTATTATAGATTTGTCGTATATAGTCATCATAAGAGATTCTACTAAGATGTCAATGACTCGTAAAAGGAACGAATTTATTAATTTATGGCAATCAATCATCATCAAATAGTTTTAATGCCTTGCGTCTGCGTGGTTGAAATTTAAAAACCCGGCTTCGAATGCATGTCTGACGCCGCGCCATATAAACATCTGTGTACGTGAAATTTCAAACAAAGCTACCGTTATAATTCGGTTTCAAATTCAAGAATTCGTCAAAGGATGGCGCCACTTCCGTTAGCAGGTCGCAAGAGAACGTGCCCCCCCTAGTTATAAGTACTACTATTTTGTAAATTTAAGTAGATATCTCTCCAGGAAAGATTAGAATTATAAGTTTAAATTGTAAATAAATACTGTCGTAATGAATGATTATTTCAATCGTGAACTGACTTGTAAATAAAGTCTATTAATTTATTTGTAGAGGGCCCATAAATTCATGTAACAATTTATGATAATACTTGTTGTTTTTAAATTCTTAGATGGTATATTTAGGTTATGTTCGAATGCTAGTAGCCAGAAATATTAATTAATGTTTTTTTTGTATTTCTGGTGAAATTTTTCTTGCACATGTAGTACCTACCTGTAATTAAACCCAGTTCTTCAAAATTTGTTTCAGAGACACGGAAAAATTGACCAATTCAAATCGGTATTCTAATCCTAATTCTTGATAAATAAATACCTAATAAAATTTCGAGGTAGATAGTACAGTCTAACTTGAAATCTGCATGTTCTCCTTGATACTTCATCTACAATCTTATCGCTAAAATCGTAAAACTATCTTTCAGATCAGAACTCGACGTTTTTTGACGTCTACCTATTATTATTTATGCAAACAAAATTCTTAATGGCAATTTTAGGTCGTGCAATAATTGATATTAGTCGGAAATCTTTCCCGATAAATACATATCTATGTTTTCTCCCTGATGTAGCATATGTAGCATCTCTTCTTCATCAGAACGCATTATAACGTTTTTACGTAAACGCCAAACGTCAAGTGTTCAGTGAGTACCCGTGGGTACGTCCTTACCACAAACCACTAGCCAAATTGTGTGTGCCCGCGCGCACTTCTCCCAATCTTTCAACTATGTTTCAACAAACGGAGGAGACGAAAAACAAAAAATGTTTAAAGTGATGTTCAAGCGAACGTTCATGTTCATGTTCATGACGGAGATCGCTGGAGTCGCGCCTTTGATATTTCACAGAATATATTTCAAACAACTGGCGAAAAAGGACATAACAGCAGAACTTGAAAATTAACTTTGAAATTTGATGAATTATTCAAATTCTGTGAAACATCTGACCCTTACAGTCTCTTTCAATAGATAGGAAGAGAATATCTATAGAATAGTATTCATTCCTCTCATCCAGTTTATCTTCTACGACTTCCTTTATCCTCTTGTTCCTCTACGTCTGTGCATCGGATTACCATAATAAGACTGCACGTTGTCGCGTCCCAAGTGCCTTGCACAATAATCTTGTAATACCAAGTGAAGATTGCTAAAAAGACCAGGGACGTTTCAGAATCATGTGGCATATGTGCCACGCAATCGGGCGGTCAAAAGTCGGGGCGGTCGGCGAAAATGCTTCTCTACATAGGCTGCATTAATTCATTCGTTATTGCTAATTTATAATAAATTTTAATAGGATATCTCAGTTGTAGGGCGATAAGCCCTTTGACTATGGACCCAGAGATAATCAGAAGCGAACGTAACACTTTCGGCCGTGAAAAACTCTAAAATCATCTAACCTTATCTAACCTAACAAACCTAACTCAAAACCCAACCTTATCTAACCTAACAAACCTAACTCAAAACCCAACCTAACCTAAACTAATCTAACTTTACTCAATCTAACCTAATTTAACTTAACCCAACCCAAAACCTACCCTAATCTAACTTAACTTAACTTAACCTAACCTAATTTAACCTAACCCAACCCAAAACCTAACCTAGTTTAACCCGGGTGGGCAAATGAAAATAAAGTATTGAGTTCATAATAATTAATAATAATACAGACTGGTGTTAGCGGAATGGTTAAGATTAAGAAAGGTACGCACATAGTTGGTTTCAGCATTGCCCGAGCGCGATTCCGAAATGAATCCCTAATCCCATAGGTACGTTATGAATATCAGCACATATGGGACCTTTCGTCATATATTTCTTCGGTTCGTACAAAATATACAAGTGGCGCCATCGTGGTAGACCTGCAAACCTTGGCAATCTACCAGCTGAGTAGCAGCCCTGAGTGAGTAGCACCTATGAGATTTGGACACCAAAATTCACGAAAGTATTTTGAAAAAATCAACAGATTTCTGGTTTCAGAAGTGGTTTTTTAATAATAATAATAATAATAATGTTCATATTTAAAACTATTTTTTGTAATCCGTGACATTAAATTCATTGCCACAGATGTTTTAATGAATCTTCGAATTGTATGTAGTTGCAAGGTCTCTAATCCCTGGCACAGTGATGTGATAAAATTCCTTTCAATCTAGAAAAAAAAAATAGAATATGGAAAAGACCAACGTAGGATTTTTTTATGTCTGACGGAATTTTTTTCTCACTTTTTAATCTTCGATTAAACTTTCAATGAGATTGGCCACGAACAAAGACGCCTGGAGGTGTTTTGTCGAAGCTGTGGGTCCCCGACCCAAAACGAGGAGATGAAATGATAACTAACTTGATGATCATAACTCATAACTAATTAAATGCGCATTTTTTCGCGCACAGGCGCCCCTTGCAAGAATGTACGTTTAGTAATGTAAATCAGAATGTAAGTAAATTAATGTGGGCAAAGAGTCGCCCGGGGCTATCTCAGCACTCGGTTCGCCACTGAATATTTAAAAGATAATGAACTGACATGCAAATTAGTACTAAGTTCGTGTCAATTTATGCTTTCCTCTAGTTCGAGTGAATATACAAATCAAAATCTGCTAGCTGTTCATATATTTTGCTCCGCAGGTTTTTGGTTCGGCTTCGCCCAGTTTAAGTGGTTCCAAAAATAGTCAGTTCCTCGGATCCAGTGACAGCTAGTCACCGGTACAAGTAACCGCGACAGGCAATGACGTCTTACATAATATATAAACGCGTAGTAGAAATCAGAGCATTGTATTATCATTCACAACTGCCAGTTACAATTATAATCATACCATCCAACGTTATTGATAAAATTTTATTTTTGTATTAAATCTGGTTAATTGAAGCTGTCAGAAACATAACTCCATACAACTTCCGCGTGTTGACGAGAATTTTTTTTAATTAAATAACAATCGAACCTGCACTAGGCTTCATTCACAAGAGCGAAACACTTTCAGCATTGAGAATTTTGAAAGTATTTAAAACGAGCAAAATGAGTCTCATGGAGAAACTGAAAATAAACCAGTTGGTGACGCAATCTCTATCCACAGGAAAGGAACTTGTGAAATTCAGCAGTACTGATTGCCGTGCAGTTTTTTTTACATTAACTCCACACAGGAGGCCATGAGGAAAATAATTTCCCTCAGATTGTCATCTTTGAAGATATTGTGTGGAAGGTGTTTTTGAGGAGATGAAGGAGTGAACATGGGTCTTGAAGAGACCCGTGTTGTAGGAGGGAGGAAACATAGAGGCCGGCAAATCGTTCCACAGCTGTTGAACTCAAGAACGAGTCGTAGAAACGACCCGTTTTCGTGTGACTAATGTCAACCGCATACAAATGTTGGGCGCGTGTTTGGCGTGTTTCCCGACTATGCACCGGTGCCGAGTTGTCTCTTCTTTGTGCAGTGCTTCGTAGCCTATCGGTCTCATATTTGTGCGGTACTTCGTAGCCTCCTCACTCTTGTCCACTTTCCACTGTCCAGTTTTCTGAAGGTTTCACTTCTACAGCGTGTGAATTGCACACTCTGATTTTTTTAATCTATAAATTCTATACGAATAGTATGTAATCTGTAAACAGATCGGTGAAACTCTGCCTGCCTTATAAAAGCATTCAAATAAATTAATGACATAATATAAAATGATTAAAATTAAAAAAAAATACCGTAGCACTTGTACTACGGTGACTGTAGGGAAATTCTTCATCTAGGGGCGCGCCCTGCTGCTGGGTTTCCAGTGAACAAAATTGCTAATGCGATCTATGAATTAATGAGTTTTTCAAGCGCTGTCGCGTGTTTCAAGGATTTCCTACTATAGTAATGCCCAGATTATCAGTTCAGCATTTAATTGTCATTCGGCGAAGAACTTCTGTATTAGTTGTTACTAGCTGTCACTTTAACGAGTGAGAAATGAGATGTTGGTGGTTTTAAGAAATCTCATGCATACTAAGGAATCGCTGATTAAAATCCTCCAGGTCGTCCTGTTACATTCTGTATAATTAGATGACGTCCCCGGCATTGCCCGGGCTCTTAGAAATCCGATGTAGACATTGGAGGTTATCCACCACATAACCGCCCTGGTATAAGTAACTGATGGTTACTCCTTCAAGGCTCTCGCAAGGACTCTAATTTTTTCGAAAGAACGAAGCTACATTTTTTGAACGAATCTAGACCTCCAATGCAAGTGCTTACATAATAAACTCGATACAACAAGACGAAGGACGCTCGCGGGGGATTGTATCTTGCGTATGCTGCAAGCACCTGCAAGAAAGGAAAGAGACAAACACGTGTAGATAAAAAAAATGGCTCTGCAGTCTGAAAGGGTTCCCTCTCTCGTCGTCTGGCAGTAAAAAGCAAGAATGTTTGTGGCGGTCGGTCAAACCTTAACGAGACAGGGCTTCCGCGCCCCTTAGCCAGTTTCTCGGTTGTGCCTTGAAGAAAGTAACTGGGAAATAGGGGCAAAATGCCCAAAGACCATAAGGACTGAAGCGTCGAGTTGCCGGAGGCAGGGCGGAAGGTCGCCGAGGTCGCCCGGCCAAACCTCATGCCCACACATGTTGCTGGGAGAGGCGCAGATGATCTGAGAGGCTCCGTTCCAAGGATGTTCGGCCCCTGACTATGCAGGGACGGGGTCTAGCTCACCCCAAGTGGGGAATCCGTGTAGGCAGTAATTTTCATCTTATTTTGAACGTCAAGTGTGCAAAATTTTATCAATCTCAGAATAATACATTAAATTTGTATTAAAACACACCGCCATTTCGGAGACTTTTATTTATATAGAAAATAATTCATATATTACAAAGAAGATATATGTAGGTATCCTATATGTATACGAGTACTATATTTACATTTAAAAATCTTCTGCCTCCGATCCCTACATCACGGTCAGGTGCAACACTATATCAATACAAATTCGTAGGGCGCTAAAAAAACTTCTTGTGTGAATGAGGCTTTACCGTGTCACTCGTATGTTGTTTCATAAAGCTTCGTTCTGACGCCTGGACAAAAAAACATGTTATATTGAACGAGGGCTGACATGTCACCGCTGACAGTAACAGGGACGGGTTGACCGCGTCATAGGGATGAAATAACCACGTGAGATGTGTTTCCCAATATTTACACATTTGAAGGGTTTTTGAATCGGTGATTTTCGGCCTGTCTTGGTTAATTTTTGTCACCGTATACGAATGAATTAACGACAGGGCAAACAGCTTGACATAAAAATTGAAAAACTGTCGGAGTCGGACTGAGAAACAACGGTTTACGATGACCGTTTGTATGTCAAAATGCAATGAAATTATACATTACATCTAGATTCCCCATTGTCTCACAAACTTAAGATAAAATTTGGCAAGTAATAAACACTTATGTTTTCAATAAAAATTTTAAAACAAAAGTTATTCATGTTTGATAAAGACAGACAAAGAATATGTGTGTAAAGGCCTTCGCTCACGGAGAAACTGAAATGAAACCAGTTGTCAACGCACCAGCACTTTTGCTCGTGTGGCAGTTGCTTTTCAGTTACGTTGTAAAGCCGCCACTACCCGAATTTCTACCGATTTCTTGCATATCTCCCTTAAACATTTGAAGTTCTTAAGCTCTTAAAAAAATATATATTATTTTTGAAGATAATATCTATACAACCTCCACGCCGAAACGTAAATTATATGAAATTCCCTCGATAGAAAAAAAAATCGCAAAGTAATCGAAAAAATTCACAGTGTTTCTTTTAACGTTGTTTTAGACAACCCCCACGAGATTTTTGCTCTATTTTAAACAAGTCATGTTTTATTAACCATTTTCACAATTTTCGCTTCAATTTTATCATTGAAAATATTAGCGCGCTCTGTCCAACATTCGTAATTACATATCTCTCCATCTTCTTCTTTTTGAGCCGGGAAGCGTCGCCTTAACAGGTTGCCATGGTAGCGCTCACTAATTTTGAATTGCGTTGACAACTGGTTTCATTTCAGTTTCTCCGTGAGCGAAGGCCTTTAGAATGACATAGACATAGGACCGGGCGCGTTTTCTGCATTTTACATCACGGGTGTAAGATAAAATTGCTCGCTTACACTTTGACGAATACGGAATGCTGTATGAGACGACCTACTGTCCTAGGTTGTCCTTCTTACACTTAATTGTTGCTACGTTTGCTATCTCACTTTTTCTAATGAGGCTACAAATCTTCTGAAACATAAAAATAAGTGTATTTTTGGTCAATGTACTTACTGGAAGGTCTCGACCTTACGCGACGCAGCTGAGTACCTCCTAAAACTAAGAAATCGAAGACAACATAATTGCCTTATCTTTGGCTTACCACTTTGAGATTTCTACCGCGCGTCTCTATATTATATTGTCAAAATTATACTCTCCAATACAAAGACTTCATATACTCGGAAATAAATATACTTCAATTGACGTTTATCGACATCAATCGATTTCTAAATTTAAACTCAGTATATCAGAACATTTAAAATAAAGCTATAAATATCATGCACTATATAGCACCTTTATCGATATATTATTGTAGCTATGTTTCGATAAACACGTACCAAATATGTATAAGAAAGATTGCTAATTATAAACATAAATCATGACAATCTTGTCTTATTTCTCTTTATAATTAAAATAACTATCTCACATTAAATTACGTGACCATATATTCTATTTTACCTGCTTTGTGTCATATCTAGTGTTATCTATGTTTTGTTTCTTATATCTTATGTTATCTTTTTTTTTTCTTACAGTTATATTATGTTTATATTATATTTTGTTATTTCCTATACTTTACCAAAAACATGTACTGCACTTTATGTAAAAGCCCTATGGGCGTTTAAATAAATAAATAAATAAATAAAAAATGGCGCTGATTGTCGATTTGTAACGATAATAAATGTGACCTACAATCACGTTTGAATGACGATCAAAACGACGATCAACGAATGATTAACTTTCGAGCGCATAAAAGTCGTGCCGTTTACGCTTTTGATCAAAAGCTGAAATCTTTGTACATTTGAATATATACATACTACATACATTTGGGATACTTGTACGCAGTGGACATTAATAACCCACATGCGAATGGGTGTGTGGTAGGTCTTGCTTTATGGATGTGATCCCTTGAAAGTAAACACCATGAACAGGTTAGAGGCTTTTGAAATGTGGCTTCACCGGAGAATGCTCAAAGTCCCGTGGATCGACATGATCATCAACACAGAAATTCTCAGGCGGGCTAGAGCAGATAGAGAACTGCTCACATAAGTAAAAGTCAGGAAAATTTCATTTCTGGGTCACATACTTTGAGGGGAGAAATATCACTTGCTCCAATTAATATTAAAAGGCAAGATAGAGGGTCGCCGAGAGCCTCGTAGGAGACAAACGACACGGCTGCGAAATGTACGAGAGTGGATCGCTATTAGAAGTGTGGAGGAGCTATTCCGGACAGCGCAAGATAGAGACACATTTTCCAGAATGATCGCCAACGTCGGGGGGACATAGGGCACACGAAAAAGAAGAAGATGCGAACAGATCGTTTTTACGACTCGTTCATTTCTTTATTTCTTCACTCCTTAAAAAAACCCTCTAACTGTTTTATGTTCGATACAAATACATCAATGTACCTAATTCTTTCAACGTTCTCATTCAATCCAGTTATATAATCTTCAACTAGATAACACCCCTCATGTTTAATGACCATGCAAAGTTCCGTGTCATTTTATGTTTTATAATGCGTGTTTACGATGTTAGCAATATAAATAACCAGGTATTTAAAATCGTATTCATGAAACTTCCCCAGAAAATGAAATTTTACATTCGCCATTTATTACTTGATACGACTCACTCTCTGGACAGTTCACTGAGCAGTTCACTGGACGGTACGGAAATTAACTTCGGTGTGAAATGATTTTGATTTTAAAACAAATTCATGAACTTAAAATCAATTCATATTTCAGTAAATTTTTGTTTTTTTTTTTTAACCCTAACGCATAACTGTTGTGAACTCCTGCAATTGATAAATCTACACGTACCTACACGATCGACTAGACAAATATTAACATTTCATATACACAAATCTCATTCCAACTAAAGTTTGCATTCTCCAATACAGCGTTTACATAGCCTTGGTAACCAATATTTAAACAATATGGATGTATTTGATAATAAATTAAATTTATCAAACTTTAAACGACGTATGTGCCAACTATTTATTCCTACTTCTTAAACCATCTTTATCTCTATTTTTACTTACCATATATTCTATGTTACCTGCTTTGTGTCAACTCTTATATTTGGTGTTATCTATATTTTCTTTCTTATATTTTATGTTATCTTTAGTTTGTTTCTTATATTTTATGTTATTTCCTATATTTTATCAAAAACATGTACTGAACTATATGTAAAAGCCCTATGGGCGTTTAAATAAATAAATAAATAAGGCTATTTTGTTCGCTTTTCGGAACAATTCATATAGGTCTCATAGAAATCGTTGTTTGTCCCTTACTTATCCTTGTCTTTTTGAGGAGAGGAAGGAATGAACATTGGTCTTGAAAAGACCTATGTTGTAGGAGGGAGGAAACACAGAGGCCGGCAAATCGTTCCACAGCCGAGCAGTTGAACACAAGATTGAGTCGAAGAAGCGACCCGTTCTCATGTGACAAATAATGTCAACCGTGTACGTATGTTGGGCACGCGTTTGGCGTGTTTCTCGGCATCGGTGCCGAAGGGATCAATGACGCTAGTTCCTCGGAGCATCTTTCATTGAAATACCGGTAGAACAAGAATAGCATTCCCACCCGACGCCTGTGCTCTAAAGATTGCAATCCGCCTGTTAAGTTGGGAGAATCTATCAAACGGACCGCCCGTTTCTGCCCAGGGTCGAGGGTATTTTTCAGGTACTTTGGAGCGACAGACCAGAGGTGGCTGCCAAATTCAACCGTGGGGTGCACTTGTGATTTGTACAGGGTTAGTATTTGTGTAATATTGAAGATTGCGGGCCCTGTACAATACGCCCATTTTCTGAGAGGCTAACTTAACTCTGGCTTCGATGGAGCCCCCGTACCTGAGCTGGTCACTTAGAGTTACGCTAAGCATATCAATGGAGGGCCTGTTCGAAAGATTGCTTCCGTTGAAGGAGACTAGATTTTCATTTCGATTCCTTTTAGACGTAATCAGACATGATTGGGTCTTTGAAACATTGAACGAGGTTATTCTTACCCCAAGAGAAAACACTCTCGAGGTAACCATGACAGTAAGGGAGATACAACGATTTTTACGGGACCTATGTGGGCTGTTCCCAAAAGCGAAAAAATTAGACTGAGGGGCTAGTAGAGGATTGAATCAGTGACTCCCAACGCATTTATCAACTCGGCTACTAACCGATATCTACGCCTATGCCCATAGAAGCCGGCATGGCAATAAAAATATTAGTAGACTAAAATTTCAAATAGTTGTCATTTGCAGTATTGATCATTCTGTAAAGGGGGAGAACTACATTACTCAAATATCTAGCCAAACAAATTTGACTGCTATAAAAGTGAAAGGGTGTGTCAGCCACACAACTACATAACAGTGGGGCACGCAACCTAATTGCAGTGGACATGCAATGCATCATTGCTATTAAGTAATCTTTGATGAGGTAAGAAGGGAGTTAGTTTGAAAGCAAAAAGTCTTTTTCACAATGAAAATAAATGTGCGGTGTCTAGACTTATTGACGCGGGACACGAGTTGTGGCTTTATCAATTAATTGTCAATAGTGATATCAATTAACATCTTTATTGCGATTGACAATTGCTAATAGATCGTTTGGTGAGGCAATTGAAGCGATTGACAATAACAATTGAGACTTCCAGTTGACTGAGGAAATTGCTCGATATATAGAGCCCTTCAGAAATCACTTTCATCGCGTACTTACATCGAATAGTATTAATAGGCTTGCGTCTGCGTGGTTGAATTTCAGAACCCGGCTTCGAGTGCATGTCTGATGCCACGTCATACGCCACAAATAACATTTGTGTACGTGGAATTTCAAACAAAGCTTCCGTTGTAATTCGGTTTCGAATTCAAGAATTTGTCACAAGATGTCGCCACTTCCGTCAGCCGGTCGGATGGGGACGTGTCCCCTCTAGGTATAACGGTATTTGTGAATATGTAGTATCTCTCTTCTCCGAATATGGAAAGATTGACGGCAATACATAGTTGTATCAAGCGGCTCTACATTACATACGACGTCATTGCCTGTCTCGGTTACTTTGTCCCGGTGATTATCTACACTGGATGACAGTGGATTCGAGGAACGGGCTATTTTTGGAACCGGGTCTTATTGGATTTATAAAATGGTCACCAAAATTAACTGGGCGCAGCCGAACCAAAAGCCGCCCGCAGGGCCTAGCAGCGATAACTTGCGGAGCGGGTTTTTAACTGCCGGTCTACTTATAATTGCATTGTCTGGGGTCCTAGCATGGTCGACCGATAAGGATTGAAAGGATAACTTTCGGTAACTTCTCATCGTTCCCTAGGACAACTGCAGATCGCTAACGTACAAACAATAGTTGACGACAAATATATTAGGAATTATTGACATGATGATGATATGAATATATGAATTATGAACTGCCATTATGAACTATTACCAATTTGTTGGCGATCTGCAATCATCCTAGGGAACGATGAGAAGTTACCGAAAGTTATCATATCAATGCTTATCGATCGACTGCGCTAGGCCACCTGGTCTGGTCTGGAGCCCTAAAAAACCCTCGATTCTGTGCAGAAACGGGCGGTCCATTTGAA
Organism: Glyphotaelius pellucidus; assembly: GCA_936435175.1. Lineage (NCBI taxonomy): Eukaryota > Metazoa > Arthropoda > Insecta > Trichoptera > Limnephilidae > Glyphotaelius > Glyphotaelius pellucidus. Next base: position 5,167,095 of record OW386556.1, read on the forward strand.
TGATTCTCCTATCTTAACATTTATAAAACTGGGAAGACTTCGGTGGCTGGGTCATGTGGAGAGAATGACCGAGCATCGAGCACCAAAGTCCCTGCTGATCAAGACCGATAGGGCGAAGGAGCCCGGGAAGATTAAGATGGAGCGACAACGTCCTCAAAGATATTATATCTACCTTGGAGCTTCTAAACTGGAGAGAGCTGACACAATACCGAGATGAGTGGAGGAAGACTCTTGAGGAGGCCAAGAACCAGCAGGGGTTGTAGAGCCAAGAGTGATGATGACAAACTGATTGCAATCTTTAGAGACAGGCGTCGTGTGGGAATGCTATCTTGTTCCACCGATATTTCATTGGAATATGCTCCAAGGAACCAGTGTCATTGATTCCTTCGGCACCGAAGCATAGTCAGGAAACACACCAAACTATCAAACACGCGCCCAACATACGTACACGGTTGACATCTGTCACGAGCGGGTCGTTTCTACGATTTCTTGAATTAAACAGCTAACTGTAGAACGATTTGGCGACCTCTGTGTTTCCTGTCTCCTAGAACCAAGGTTTCTTCAAGACCCAAGTTCACTCCTTCCTCTCCTTAAAAAGACATTTCACACAGCATCTTCGCATAGGCCCTGAGGGAAATTATTTTCCTCCTCCTTTGTGTAGTTAATGTAAAAAAACTGTATCAGAAAACACGCCCATAAGGCAATTCTTGTACATAATATTCTTTATTCTATCGTTCTATGTTTGTACTCTATTTTATATAAGCCTATTCTTTTATTGTAAAAAAGGACTTAGCTGGTAGCTCTTGGACTGTCTCCAATTTTACTACACATTGCCTATTCATGTTACATGAATCTTCAAGACTACAAGAAACAATTTTGCAATGAGAAATTCGCAGAAGCCGCTTTATTTAGGGAGGGAGATAAGATAAAATAACGCTGGCACATATTTTTAAAATAATACAGCCCACTGTGGCCAGTGTTGCAAGTAATACAAATTATTTTCAAAAACGTGAAATCTTTACTATCGTGATTTATTTTTGGGGTATTATGCCGTGTTGCGCTACCTCCTTCTTTAGCCAACGTTTCGGACAGCATTACAGTGTCCATAATTTATTTATTGTTTGAAAGATTCACAGAGTGTTAACAATTATTACAATAATAGAATTGCCGTTGGGATGTACATAGATATTAACACTCCAATTAGAAATGTTCACAGCAAGAAAAATCAATTTTTAGTTGTTATGTTACTAGACGGAAATGCTTGTAGTGTTCACAGAAATAATGATAATCAAAATGAAATATAAAACATAGTAGTGTCAAATATAATACATAACCTGGGTAAATCTTATCAACAGGGTAAATCTTTACCATTCACGAAATCTTTACTAATTCTTTGTTTTTCTTTTACATAGGCTCCCCAGGGTCTGTGCCATCTTTGGGGAAGCCATGTTTTTTAAAAATTTTCTTTCTAAAGAGTCCAGCTGCTCCCGTCTGGAGTCAGTGAGACTATGGCATACCCCAATCGGGGTACGTTGTAAGGCTGAAGGTAGTGGGGAGCGGAAGGAAATGAGGAAGAGGAAAGTAGGGAAGAACCTGGTTATTTAGATCTGGTCACCAAACACGGCTTAAGCCATTTCAAGCAACATTTCAATTCTGAATAGTAGTCTTACACCAGGGCGATACTGAGAGTATCTTCCACAATGGAACGTGCAGCAAATACGCATTACTATACATTATTTTAATTGAATTTATTGTGAAATAACACAAATTAATCAAATTAAATTTATTTGCCCACGCCGGGATGTGATCCCGCGACCTTTGGATTGCAAGTCGAGAGCCTTACCGCTCGACCCCGCCGGTCGTCAGGTATGGAGGGTTTTTTAGGAAAAGGAAGAAGATAAAGTATACACGTATAGATGATCTATATATTTATTTATTTATTTTATTTATTTGTTTTATTTTAGTAAATTGTACAATTAAGTTTACAATTTCCTAATTAATTATATCATTTCATATTTCAAACTATATTTTTTATTAATACTTACACCTATTGCATAATGTTATTCTATTTCTGTAATAATTAGTGTAACTCGCTCATCAAGCACAAGAACTAGCGTCTTCTTTGGTGAGATTGCTATTTTAAATAATTTCTGTACCGATGTGTAATTTATATCACACCTCTGTTTACTTATATATCTATATTGAATAAAAAAAATAAAAAAAGTTCTGGGAAGGAAAAAGGCACGAAGAATGGATAGGCATCTAGAATCCAGTGTATCCTGACGGACGTATAAATCAATTTCTCGCACTGTGATGCAAAACGATGGGTCGAGAGAGTGCAGCTGGAGAGATCAAAAGGTCTCCCGCAACCAGTCTCTCCCGATCCGACCCGCCCCGCAGTAGGTGGGCAGATGAATACGCCACCAAGACCTAGACAAACCTCACCCTATGAACATGAATTCTAATTCTAAAGTAAAAATATTTTACCGGTTTTAGCACTCAAAATTTAAAAACGCTAGAAATATTTCGATTCTGATCCCTACAAAATTTAAAATCGCGCGTCGTATTTGCACGAGGCATGTAAGCAAAAAGGTGGTTTTTATTTATTTGTGCACAATTTTATAAGAACGAAAAAAAAAATAAAACATACGAAACCTCAAAAATAGTCCTAGCCATAAAGGGGTATTTTATTGAAATTGTTTTTTCATAGTTAAGTCATGAAAAAACATTTTTTTTGTGGTTTACGCTTATATTTTTTGTTATGTAAATAATAATTTTAATGTAATTCCAATACACAGAAAAGCTAGTAAAAGCTTCAATTTATCTGTAGCATATTTTTTGGTGTTCATAATGTAAACCGATTCGTCGTAAAGATGAATCTTGGAAAATATGAAAAATCTTGAGTGTTCACTGTTCATATCTCTGGAGACTGTGTCAACCCTGAAAACTAGGCTTTAGGTCTGGAATAGTATGCAGAAATGATAATTTACGATCTGGCCCGTAGATATTTTCAAATTACGTTGAGATCCGCACAAGTTATGACTTGAAACTATTATATTAATGGACAACAGATATACTTAGGCTATATATATTTCTTCAAACTTCGCAAATTCACTTTGTGGCGTCATTATTAATTTAATGAGAACAAATAACTTTGTGTACACCACTATTTAATTAACAATATCGACATGTTTCAAAAACTGTGTTTTTGTTTTAAAAGATTTTTTATTATGTAAATGTAATTTTTTACACATCCTAAAATAATTTTTATATTTTATTTTATATAATTGTTTTTGATGATATTTTAAGTAATTTAATCACCTCTCCTTTCTAATATTTTGTCTATGTTGTTATTTGTCTATACTTGTTTGTCTTTTGTTATTTTTTATTAACTTATTATTATTGTTTTTGAAACATGTCGATATTATTAATTAAATAGTGGTGTACACAAAGTTATTTGTTCTCATTAAAATAATAGAAATATATATATATATATATATATATATATATATATTTCATTCAAAAAAGGTATTGAAATTTGTCTGCAATCTCTGTAGCAATTATTGATATGCAATTCATTTTTTTTCTTAGATACACATTTAAACCGTCTAAAACTATCGAATAGTAACTAACTAAAAATAGAATGAAAATGATCGCAAATTAAGCCCATTTTCAAGCTCAGAAAGAATAAAGTATTAGGCCTAAAAAACTGATTTAAAGTTCAAAATCTCCTCCTTACGAACCCCTTTGCGGTTGTGATTGTTTTGTATAATGTGTAAAATTAATTTCTTTAGAAAATGATCGTAAAATATTTAAATTTTTATGCCTGAGCTTCGCAAAATAAGATAAAACAAGCTTTTTGACAATGCCTTTTTCATGAATAAATCAAAACAGGCGGCTGGCAGTACATTTAATTTTGTTAAGAACTGAGAACTGAATTGTCTGCCCGTTGTCTCTACTAATATTGTATATCCTTGTTCTACCGGTATTACAATGGAAGATGCTCCGAGGAACTAGCGTAATTGATCCCCTCGGCACCGGTGCATGGTCGGGAAACATGCCAAACACGCGCCCAACATTTGTACACGGTTGACATAAGTCACATGAGAACGGGTCTTTTCTACGACTCGTTCTTGAGTTCAATCAATTTTCCGGCCTCTGTGTTTCCTCCCTCCTACACCATGGGTCTTTTCAAGACTGTTCATGTTCACTCCTTCCTCTCCTCAAAAACATTTTCCTCGGGGCCTCCTGTGTGGATTTAATGTAAAATATATATAGGTACATATACATATATATTTGAATGGGATTTTTGAGGATTTGAATTGCTTCCGTAATTAGGTGCGTTCGATGGGTTTTGGGTCTTCCCAGGACGTCAACAAAATGTATTTTTACACCCCTTAAAGAACGCGAACCACGTGGCCACTCACTATCTTTGGCACTGCCCTGAATCTGTACATTTCCTAGCTTCCTACCCCTCCAGGAATTTGGCCTTCCCTTCGAGAAATGGCCAACTACCCTCCTCGCCTGCCAAAAGCCCCCTCCCTTCCGCGAAACCTCAATTATGAATATATATATTAGATAATAATACAGTAGGCTGTGAATTGATTCCCCTAGTAACGGGCTTTCAGTACAAAGCCTTGAATCTGTAACAAAGTGAATTCATCCCTTAAATAACTTAATTACGAAATTAATTTATGGTCCCCCCCGGGCGGAAGTAATTTTCTCAATTTAATTTTGAAAGGGATCATTTTCTTAAAGGCCTTTCTCTTTTTTGTAAAAGTGTAACAATCTAAAAATTAATCGAAGGCCTAAGTTATAAATTAGCCCTTTAAATTATGAGAACATATTTAGCAAATAGAAATGAAAATATGGAATTGAAAAAAAAAATCTGAATACTCCACTGCCAAACACAAATATTAGGGCAATAATTCAAAATATATTATGGTTACATACATCTGCCCTGATGATGGACACTGTAACGCTGTCCGAAACGTTGGCTAAAGAAGGAGGTAGCGCAACACGGCATAACACCCCCAAAACAAATAACGAAAATATATTATGGTTATTCTCAGTTTGAATACATTTTTTGGTCAGAGAAGTATGAGATTTGATCACTCAGACTTTGGGCCTATTTTGTTGGAAGGTCCAAATATTTCCGCCTTGCAATAAAATTCTAATAAATTGAATATTTCTGAACGCATCCGAAAACTAAACGCAGTTTTTAAAAGGTGATAAAATATGCTTTCAAATTTTATAAGTCAAAAAATCATACCTATTATAATTTTTGAAACATAGAATTTTTAACCGATTTTCTTGAAATTCGGCAAAATAAATAAAATTAATTTTTACTATTTTAAAAAATTTTGAAAAGTTCAAAAATAACTGAAAAACATTTTTTTTGAGTAGCCACCATTTTGTGATATTTTTTTCATTTTTCCTGGTTCCTACCATGATTTGTACTGATAAAGAATCATCATCTTCATCCCCTTATCCTATTCGGTTCGAGGACCCATTGCATCGTCAAGGCTCCTCCATACGTCCCTGTCTTGTGCTGACTGTTCGGCCTCCGACCATGGCAGTCCCATCCTCTCCTCACACAGTTTCTGGAATTGCCTTGCCCAGCTGTGTCTGGTGGGAAGGGGGAGGGGGGGCACTGGACGTCTACCCTCTGGAATCGCACTTAGTATCTTCCTCGGAATTCGGTCATCAGGCATTCTTGGTCCATGCCCAAGCCACCTCAGTTGCGATTTTTCTATGACGAGTAGAAGTGGTTCAATGTTTAGGTCGTCTCGGATCATCGAGTTTCTTATATGATCCCATTTCGTAACCCCTGCCACTCCTCTCAAGTACCTCATTTCGGCAGCTTGGCCTCTAGAGCGCGTTTGTTGGCTTAGCATCCATATCTGGTAGCCGTAAGTAAGGGTCGGGCGATATACCGTTTTGAACACTGCCATCTTTGTCACTGAGCTGTAGAGAGGACGCAACACAATATAAATTCGTGATAAAGAATCTATCTTTTTTTATTTTTTAGAAGACCAGAAGGGTGGAAATCGTGAAAAGATGGACACGCTCTTTTTTCCCCTCTACTTCAACAGCATGTAATTTCGTGAAATATATATACATTATAAAAAAATGTGTACTTAAAATATTAATTGTTTTTTTTAATTGACCGTCAAAAAACGCCTGAGATTCGGGCTTCTAGTCTAGAATACCCCCTTAAGCCGCACAACACAATTGTGGATGCCATAGTCCCACTGTCCCTGGGCAATTGGGACTCTCGTGTGGTAATCACGTAAAAAACCAGAGGTCAAAACCTACAATGTAGCTCTCAGCCTTAGGATTATAGGCGCTCTCGGAACCTTTGGCATCGCGTTTGCCAAGGCCATGGAAATGTCTTATTAATTTCGAAGTGTGGTTCCGGAGTCAAGCGGAGCAAACTGGAACGCGGTTCCGGTTGATGAAATCGATGTACCCCACAGTACTGTACCAGTCTGAGAATTAAAATAACAACTCTCCGGAACGCAAAATAACAATTGAACTCATTCGCTACTTTGTGTTTTGATTTGAAACTGACTAACTGACGATGCAATACGAAGTAATGCGAAACCAAGTGTTTTTGTTTGAAAATTTGGCTTGGCTCACACAGGGTGCGGCAGTATAACTTATTTTTTAAAATGCGCGCCATTCAGTCGGTTGATGTCGTAGCGGAGCGCCAGTGATCTCGTTCGAGAGGTGGAACTATAAAGTTTTGTCCCGACACAGTTTAGACGCCATTATGCGTTGGAACAGTGAGGAGCGTGCGTTTTCCTTTGAGGCCTACTTTTCGAACACAATAATAAGCAACAATATTCAATAGAACTACAGGTTGCAGCAGCATAATTTCCTGTTTTCAAAACTTAATAAAACCCACTGTATGAATCAGAATTTTTTTTATTTGTTTTTATAGTGTAGGCACATACCTAAAGTTTTGTTTTACTTAGTTTTTGAAGATCAAATCAGGTAGGTGACGTCCTAGGCGCACTTCGCTGGGTTGCGATCACAGAACATCCGTTCAATAAGTAGGCTTCCACGGCAAACGCACGCTCCTCACTGTTCCAACGCATGATGGCAACTAAACTGTGTCGGGTCTCAAAATTAGAATCGCATATAGGTTTATTGTACCTTTGCAATTTTGTGTTAACATAATTAAGAATAAAGATATTGTAATAAAATATAAAGCACAGTTTAGAAAATGCTCACATTTATTTAATACGTAGCTAGCGTTGCCCGGGCTTTAGATCATGTCTCTAATTTTAGATCCGAATACATTTAACTCATTCAGATCTAAAAACAGTGTAACTAAACTCACCATTAGTGATTCTTCCTTTCTATCTACTGTTAAATTCAAAATTTTGAAAAATTAAATAAAAACAAATCACTTTTTAAAACACCATTTAATCAAATTTATGTCATTAAGTAGGTACCTCAACAACAGTGCTTCTTCGATTTAATTTTTTTTTCTTTAAGAATTTTTTTTTTAAAATGTGGTTTACTGTGTTCTATACATTTAGTGTCATTGCACTCTAAAATAATATTTGACAGTTAAATTGGTGTTGCCATCCTACAAATTTCTCTTATTTGACAGACTATAATTAATTATGAAAACAGAAATATAAATGCAATTATATTTCTGCAAAAGAGAAAATCAGAGTCAAGAAAACTGATTAATGTATAGAGGAGTAAAGATGTACGATGAAATGCCTTTTTTATGTATATCAGCAAACAAGTCCTGCTAAGCCAATTGCATTGGCTTGTCAGCAGGTGCTTATAATTCAATTAAAAATATATTTTAAAAGTTATAATTAACATCTTACATCTACAGACTCAACATTTTTTTCATAAATATCAATATAAATATTCTTTTTCTGATAACCAATTTTTCACCATAAATTTAACCTTATTCATAGAATTATGTTGCTTTATAGTGTCAGGTAATAAATTAAATATCTTCGGTATGTTGTTTTCAAACGTTCTCCGTCCGTACTTATTATTAAATTTCGGAAATATTAACCCGACGTTGCGCGTGAATCTAGTGCTATATTTATGTTCTAGTTTCTCTATGCTGCGGGGTAAATATATGCTGAATTATAATTTTATATCATAGTATTGCCTTCACAGGTAAAATTTTTGCATTTTGAAACAGCAACGGAGTATTGTGTCTCTGTTTGAAAATATTAGGGACGACTAATAATTTTGCAATTGCGTTTTGTGCAGCTTGGATTTGTTTCAGATTGGTTACAGTAGTATTTCCCCTTATTGTTAATCCATATCTTATAATAGATTATTCTGCCAGTGACATATAAATTATTTTAAGTGTTTCGATTGGTAGGAAAAAATTTTATGTGTACATTCTGCTAGCAATTGATCTGAGTCTTTTACAGGTTTTTTTAATGTGTTTGTCTCATTTAAAAAAAACAACCTACTGTAACACCAAGATACACATATTCCGTAATTAATTCTAAGCTTTGACATTTACAATTCGTTTGAATATTTTTGTGGATGCAATTAAAGTTATGAGAAATAATATCAAGGTGTGAAGAATGAATGTATTCAGGGGTGTTATGCCTACTGTAAAAATATAATTTTATAAAATGAAAATTTTCCTTGTGCATATTAATGTACGATTGTAATATAAACTAACTCAATAAATAATAAACAAAAATATATGTATACGTACGTGTTTACATTATCCACTATTTTACTTCGTAGAAATCCATACTATTTTAATGACTGTTTTAAAAGCTTTCGAAGGGCGCCATCAGTGTCACGCGAATTAATTGTAATTATAGCAGAGGCCAATAATTATGACATTAAAAATTTAATGTGAAATCACCCTTTTTGATGTCTGCACCAATTAAAAGATAATACACCCTGGTTTGTATAGAAGAGGATGGACGAAATATATTGTGTTTATTTTATTCTTTTCTAGCGAGTTCCTGGCGTGCGTTGGAATGCCTCTTACGAGGAAAGTATGCGCGGCCCATTTTAGCCAGTTTCATACAAATCTTAAATTCGAATTTGAGATCAAAATACCCAACCAAACTGAAAAATTATTTTTGTAATCAAAAGGTAAATCAAATATCTAATACGGATGTAAGCCACTTTATTTATTTTTGCTTTAAATTATAAGATACAGGCCATTCAAGATTTTAGTGTTTCATGATTTTAGAGGCAGCTTGGGCAATTATTTGTGAGTAAATGAAAAACATTAAAAAATAATTTTACTATTTTTATTTTACAAATGCAATGAAAAATAAAATAAAAAATAAATAATTGTTAAAAATGCATTTTTGAGTGGTAATTTTAATGTATAAATGACAAATTTTTGTTCCGCCGTAAAAAAAGGTAATTTGTATTTTAAAATTACACCTATCAAAATGATTTTTTTTCTTAATTTTATTTTTTTATATATTTCTGTGATAAATAGAGTAAAATTATTTATGAACTGTTTTTCATTTACTCACAAATAATTGCCCAAGTTGCCGCTAAAATCGCGAAACACTAAAATCTTTAATGGCCTATGTCTTATAATTTAAAGCAAAATTAATTAAATTTGCTCACATCCGTACTAAATATTTGACATACCTTTTCATTAAAAAATTATTTTTCAGATTGTTTGGGTATTTTGATCTCAAATCCAAATTTAATTTGTATGAAACCGGCCAAATTGGGCAGCGCATACGTTCCTTTTAAATGAAGAAATTGTTTTTCCATGCGTGTCTTTTTGCGTTCGTTCCATTCGCCTTCCGCCTACCGTTCCCTCACGCGTTCCCACTCCGCCTTCCCTCACCCCACTCCCCTCACCCAATCCCCCGTCCCACAAACTCATCTCCCGCATTCCCCTCCCCCCTTCTGCGTTCCATGCATTCAGTCCCGGTACATTCAGTTTTCAAACAGCTCACGTGCCACCCATTGCAATTTTTTATACTAATTTCATAACGCCAGAGCTCACCACTATGTATAGAAACGTTGGCGGGCGTGCGCACAACAACTTACCAAAGATTCATCGCAATCGGATGAATGGATTAGGGTACCCCTCAAAGACCTCGGGTACGTTATGTCAGAAGGTCAGAATATCTCTGCCCTGCAATAAAATCCAAATATTGGAATATTTCTGAACTTTTTCGAAAACTAAAAACTGTTTTTGAAAGATGACCAAATATGCTATCAAATTTTATTATTAGGTATAAAAAAAAACGTTTTTGAATGCAAACATAAAAAAAATTGTAAAAAACACACACGTGTTTTATTAAGACACATTTTTATAAACGTTATAATCACTACATTTTTTGTCGTTTCATGTAAAAATAAATTCTCAAAAATTCACGAAACTTTGGATTCACAAAGGTGTATATTTTAAATATTTTGTGTTTAATTTCCATTTGAATAAAAAGCGTGGTGTTTTATCTTTCTAACACCGTTTAGATCATATTTCTAATCAATATAACAAGAGAGACACAACGATTTCTATGAGACCTATATGTATATATGAGTTGTTCCGAAAAGCAAACAACTTAGAATTAGAAAATGCTTTCATTTACCGACTCAAAATTCGCAATGAACGCATGGTTTAATTCACAATCAAATCTCTTCCTTTAGTACACAGCAAATATTTACCTAGAAAAAGGGGTTGGACGAATGATTGGACTTTATACAGCCACGCCAGTTTCCTTTACTTAGTACTAAGTTTACATTGTGTACGTCTAAGTATTACGTCGGCGTTCACGAACTAGTATTACGAACGGTTCCACGAAAATTGATCCGACGACAATTGTTCCGCCGAAAGTTGGTCCCCCGACAGTTGGCCCGCCGGCAGTTGATCCATCTGCCAATTAATCCCTCGGACAGTTGACTCCCTAAAAGATAATTTCTTCAGGTAAGTACGCAAAGAGTATACACGGCCGAAAAAATATCGATATGCTTATCTGCAGGCGTCTTGAGTGGATATCCGCTATATCTATTTACACATAAAATAAGGAGTGGTCCATTAATCACGTGAGGCTCGAAAGGGGGGAGGGGTTCGGAAAAAATCACGGAATATCACAAGGAGGGCGGGGGGATATAATGAGATATCACGTGTATTTATTTTTCGTTGAACGCACGATTTCTAAACCAAACGGCGGCGCGTGGCCTTGACTCACCGTTGCCAGGCAACGATTTCCCCGCGCGTTGCGACAACCGCTCGGCTCACCAGTCACCAGTAAGTCTGTGATTTTGACGCCGAATACATGCGTAAATCGTTGCCGCGTATGTTTTGCCTTAAAACAATGGAACAATGTCTAGACTAGGAGATCTGTATAAAGACCTATTTGCAGAGTATAAAAAGCGGAAAAACCTTATGCAGCTTAGAAAGAATTTAATGAGTTGTGGGCTGATGCGAAATATACCACAAAAGAAGAAGAAAAATATATATTTTTTTACACTTTCTTTATTATTTTTATGCCAGTCAAAAACAACCTGCAACCTTAATGTCTGTCTGGACATTTTTATCGCGATGCTTAATTTTCCAACATTTAATCAGATTGTACCTGTATTTAAAGATAATGTACTAAAATTTGTACTAAAAAAATTCAAGTGATTTTAGATATGGGGGGGGGGGGTAGTCTAAAACCTCACCACATGTCACCAGGGGGGGAGGAGGGGGTTAAAAAGTTGCTAAAAAACATCACGTGATTAATGGACGACCCCTAACTATGTGTCCACGAGCGGGTACGCAGAGAAAATATACTATCAGCCGTAGGGGTAATAAAAGTCGATACACTTATATCTGCAGGCGACTTGTTTGAAAATCCGCTACATAAATATTTTTATTAACAATAATTAATTCAGAGTCTCCGAAATCTCGTCGAGACGGTGACCTTTATCATGTGTTGAAGGTCGAGTGTGCAAAATTTCAACAACCTTGGAATAAAACGATAGATTTGTATAAAAATCAATCCACGTGTCCACCCGGCGTCCGCCCAGTGTCCACCCGATGTCCGTCCGGTGTTCGACCAGTGGCCGCCCGCCAAAAACACAACTATTCTTTATACAGGGTGTAACCGCTCGTACCCGAAGGATTTTTTCCAGCAATTCCTGAGAATGTTTGGAGTAAAAATGTAGATGTCTTTTTGCTATCCGATGATATATTATTTTTCAAATAAAAACAATAAAAATATTTTTCCATCACACGTCACAACTGAGTAGTCCCCTACTACCCTACAAAGCAGAAATTTAATTGATGTTCACAACAAGGGGGAAATTAAAATCTACATCTTTTAGAACAACTGCATGAAGCCCGGGAACAATAGGAAATTCAGCTTGAGGAAAAAAATTCCCTCAAGTCCTATGGAATTTTTGGGGGTACTGTGAGGAAGGTCTTTTTAGGGAAAAAAAGAGAGGAAGTTCTGGGAAAGAAAAATGTATTTTGGATTATTATGAATTTAGGGGTCAACGTGTCCTGGAGTGACGGACATATGAATCCATCCCTCCCATTGCGGTGCAAGGTGATCTGTCGAGAGTCCGGCTGGAGAGGTCTAGGCTAGGTTTCAACCAGTCATTTGATTAACTTGTGTTATTTCACAATTTATTCATTTAAAAGAATATATATAGTATATTTGCGGCACGTTCCAGAGTAAAAGATACTCTCAGTATCGCCCTGGTGTAAGACCACCGTTCAGAATTGAAACGTTGCTTGAAATGGCTTTAGCCGTGTTTGGTGAATCTGAATAGCCAGGTACTTCCCACCTTCCCCTTCCCCATCTCCTTCCCTCCCCACTACCTTCAGCCTCACAACATACCCCAATTGGGGATGCCATAGTCTCACTGGCTCCAGACGCGAGCAGTTGGGACTCTTGTGCGGCATTCATATAAAAAAAGTCCCTCCTGATCCGGCCCGCCATGCAATAAGTGGGCAAATGCATTAAAAGGCAACCGCATGACCTAGACAACAACTACCTTCTAAGTCACAAAACATAGTGAACCGCTTGGGTTTTTCAAATCTTTCTCGAAGCTTCGTTACCCATACCCACCTCTCAAATAACTTTAGACTACATGAGATTTCAAAAAAATACCTCCACCCCCTTTAAGTCGGCGCTTCCCGGCTCAAAAAGAAGAAGATGGAGAGATATGTAATTACGATTGTTGGAAAGAGCGCGCTAATATTTTAAGTGATAAAAATGAAGCGAAAATTGTGAAAATGCTTAGTAAAACATGACTCGTTTAAAATAGTGCAAAAATCTCGTGGAACGTATCTTAAGTAAGTATCATTTAACGAAACATTGTGAATTTTTTCACTAATATAACTTGTAAAATAATAGAAATAGACTTGTTTTAATAATTTTCGGAGCATACTTTGCGATTTTTTTCTATCGAGGGAATTTCATACAATTTGCGTTTCGGAATGGAACGTATCTAGATATTATCTTCAAAAATAACAGACGAGTATATTTTTTTAGAGCTTAAAAACTTCAAATGTTTAAGGGAGATATGTAAGAAATCGGTCGAAATTCGGATAGCGGCGGCTTAGTGACTCTTAAAAGTAGAATTTTAATTGATGTTCAAAATAAGAGGAAAATAAATGTCCACATCTTATAGAAAAACTCTGCATAAAGTCCGGCCAACAAAGGGAACTTCAGCTGGTCAGAAATAAAATTAAAACCCCTAAAAGTATATTGTAGAATTAATATGTCAACTTTTAAAACCCGTGCATTTCCCACAGACTCGAGCCATAAAGGTCGAGCCTCCCATAAACATTGATTTATTTGATTGACTCGCCGTAAAAGTCTAAAAAATTTCGGCCAAATCAATCGATGGCATCAGAGCCGCCGCCATTGTTAAAAGTGGGTCAGGAATAACTTAGGTATAACTACCTACAACTTCTTGAAGGTTTATATTTGACATTTATGCTGGCGATTAATTTTACGAGGGCTGTCAACGCACTTTTCCGCTTTTCTTTGACGTCATTTAAGAGAAAGCCACGAGGCAAAAATGTATGTATTCTTAGTGTGCCTTATATCGCCACGAATATAGATAATAGGTTTAAAAATCGCTTGGCAAATTTAGTCTAGAGATCATTTATTTATTTTGTCAATAATTTTATAAGAAAGAAAAAAGATAATCAATGGAAACTCTCACATATAACTTTGGCCATAAAATTATATTTTTGAAAACGTGTTTCTTAAAGCCTTCGCTCACGGAGAAACTGAAATGAAACCAGTATGTCATCGCACTAGCACTTAGCACTTATGTGGCAGTTGCTTTTCAATTGCCTTGTTAACAGGTTGCCATGGTAGCGCTCACGAATTTCGAATTGCGTTGACAACTGGTTTCATTTCAGTTTCTCCGTGAGCGAAGGCTTTTATAGGCGCTCATACATTTCTAATGAAAAAACACATTTTTTAGTAGTTTTACTTTCAAATTTAATGAATTGCATCCTAAGGCTGGGTTGTTTCACTGAAATTTAAATACAACATTGTCATTGGCCATTCTGCTCCATTTTGTTTTTTGCCAGTTAAAAACTTTCCGTTAAATGCTGATTCTAGGTCCGTTACAGCTTTTGAACAAATTGTGATCAGCAGAAAAAGGCAACCATCATATTGTTGTTAAGCTTGCCAGCTTATAACAATTTGATAGAAAACTGAAACACACCTTTAATCGGCGTTCTTTCATATGTAAAAAAAAAACTGTATGCAGTTCACACGTGCTTCCTTCAGAAAACTAAATCAGACAAGAGTGGGGAGGCTACGAAGCACCGCACAAAGAGAAGACCGATTATTCAACTCTATATTCTATCTATTCTCTCGCAGGCTAAATTCTACAGATGTATGAATTTGTCTCTTTTTAGTGTCTTTATTTTTCGTTTCATCGAGCTTCAAACCGCAACGGTGTAAAGAAGTTTTCACTTCAGAAACAAAATGTAGCCGAAACGCCATTTGATGACAATGTAACATTTACATTTCTGCGGAACAATCAAAGGGCTTAAAAACCGCTGAGTAAGTTAGCTTAATGAATGTAACCCACGTAATATTATTACATCCTGCACACTTTGATTGCTTCGCGTGGGCCAACATGCAGTTTCCAGGAACATTCTGATAACTTAATACGCGCTCCACGAGTCACAAATTTACATACAGATTATTTCGTAATGGACTTCATTACTGATTTGTCAACATTAACGGCTTCCTCTTAATCCTACGGGTATGATAATCTATGTAACGATTCCGCGACAAATCAGAACACTGTTAAAACAGAACACTATTGTGAACTTTTGTTTCGTTTCGAGAAACCTTTCTGTTGGCTTCTTGCTAATTATAAACTTGACTCCGAAAATGCTTACGATTTACAGCTTCAGATGCACTTGTAATGGAAAGTAAATACTAAAAATATAATAAGTGTAGGAAAAACAAGGTATATGCAAGGAAAGGGGATAACCAAACACAACCACAATATCTCTATCTAGTTACATCCGAAAATGCTTACGATTTACAGCTTCAGATGCACTTGTAATGGAAAGTAAATACTAAAAATGTAATAAGTGTAGGAAAAACAAGGTATATGCAAGGAAAGGGGATAACCAAACACAACCACAATATCTCTATCTAGTTACATCCGAAAATGCTTACGATTTACAGCTTCAGATGCACTTGTAATGGAAAGTAAATACTAAAAATATAATAAGTGTAGGAAAAACAAGGTATATGCAAGGAAAGGGGATAACCAAACACAACCACAATATCTCTATCTAGTTACATCCGAAAATGCTTACGATTTACAGCTTCAGATGCACTTGTAATGGAAAGTAAATACTAAAAATATAATAAGTGTAGGAAAAACAAGGTATATGCAAGAAAAGGGGATAACCAAACACAACCACAATATCTCTATCTAGTTACATCCGAAAATGCTTACGATTTACAGCTTCAGATGCACTTGTAATGGAAAGTAAATACTAAAAATGTAATAAGTGTAGGAAAAACAAGGTATATGCAAGGAAAGGGGATAACCAAACACAACCACAATATCTCTATCTAGTTACATCCGAAAATGCTTACGATTTACAGCTTCAGATGCACTTGTAATGGAAAGTAAATACTAAAAATATAATAAGTGTAGGAAAAACAAGGTATATGCAAGAAAAGGGGATAACCAAACACAACCACAATATCTCTATCTAGTTACATCCGAAAATGCTTACGATTTACAGCTTCAGACGCAATTGTAATGGAAAGTAAATACTAAAAATATAATAAGTGTAGGAAAAACAAGGTATGTGCAAGGAAAGGGGATAACCAAACACAACCACAATATCTCTATCTAGTTACATCCGAAAATGCTTACGATTTACAGCTTCAGACGCAATTGTAATGGAAAGTAAATACTAAAAATATAATAAGTGTAGGAAAAACAAGGTATATGCAAGGAAAGGGGATAACCAAACACAACCACAATATATCTAGTTACATCCGAAAATGCTTACGATTTACAGCTTCAGACGCAATTTTAATGGAAAGTAAATACTAAAAATATAATAAGTGTAGGAAAAACAAGGTATATGCAAGGAAAGGGGATAACCAAACACAACCACAATATCTCTATCTAGTTAAATCCGAAAATGCTTACGATTTACAGCTTCAGATGCAATTGTAATGGAAAGTAAATACTAAAAATATATTATTGTAGAAAGCAATCACTTTGTGGTTTGACATATTTAATAAAATAAAATACTTTTTTGTTTAAAACCACGAGATTTATTAATTTTTGAACCGACCGGTTTCGCTTAACTTAAGCATCATCAGGGTACAAATTAATACTAAACAAGAAGTACATAATGTGTGCTTATATATAACAAAATATAGAGGGAGACAACGTGATACAAATATTACAAACAAATAAACGGTCATAAAATACATTAACATAAGTACTCAAGTAATGGGAAAAACAGAAAGATAATTATGTAGACTAATGGGTTATAATAATAAATTTGGAGAAACAAAGCATTAACTGGCATGGTGATAAGGAGCGCTGGGAATTTTTATTTTTAAGGAATAAAAATTCCCAGCGCTCCTTATCACCATGCCAGTTAATGCTTTGTTTCTCCAAATTTATTATTATAACCCATTAGTCTACATAATTATCTTTCT
The DNA here is from genome assembly GCA_936435175.1 of Glyphotaelius pellucidus. Classification (NCBI taxonomy): domain Eukaryota; kingdom Metazoa; phylum Arthropoda; class Insecta; order Trichoptera; family Limnephilidae; genus Glyphotaelius; species Glyphotaelius pellucidus. Next base: position 5,184,254 of record OW386556.1, read on the forward strand.
GTTTTTCCCATTACTTGAGTACTTATGTTAATGTATTTTATGACCGTTTATTTGTTTGTAATATTTGTATCACGTTGTCTCCCTCTATATTTTGTTATATATAAGCACACATTATGTACTTCTTGTTTAGTATTAATTTGTACCCTGATGATGCTTAAGTTAAGCGAAACCGGTCGGTTCAAAAATTAATAAATCTCGTGGTTTTAAACAAAAAAGTATTTTATTTTACTAAAAATATAATATGTGTAGGAAAAACAAGGTACGCAAGGAAAAGGGAAAACCAAACACAACCACAATATCTCGCGTCCACCGCAATACTGCAAGTCCACCGCGAAACCTCGAGGTTATTATTGCCACAGGAAAACGAATGAATACCAAACAATATTAAATGAATATATGACTCCAATATGAACTTATTGGAGTCATATATAACAGGGCGAGAACAACAAGTACAAATTGGCAAACAAAAGAGCAAACTACTATCTTTAAACTATGGAGTCCTTCAAGGAAGTTTACTGGGTCCGATTCTATTCATTATCTATATCAACGAATTAACTAACCTTACCATTAAAGGAAACATAATCAGTTTTGCTGATGATACTGTTTTATTATTTCATGAAGAAAATTGGACGGATACATTTAATGTGGCTGAACAAGGGCTTAGTGCACTTCAAAATTGGCTTAAAATCAACTCGCTTACCCTTAATATAAGCAAAACTAAATATATAACATTCTCAATGAACTCAAGAAGCCAACCAATAAAATCACTAAAACTAAAATTACACGAATGCCATGGAAATAATATACAATGTTACTGCCCCATCATCGAAAAAACACAAAATATAAAATATCTCGGAGTGATAATTGATGAAAATCTTAGATGGGACCTACACATCAAAGGAATTACCGAAAAACTAACAAGCCTCATATATTTCTTCAAAAATCTAAGAAACGTTGTAAATAAAAAGGATATGAGAAAGGTCTACTACGCTTTGTGTCATTCTCGAATTGAATATGGAATTATAGGATGGGGATCTGCTACACATAAGTACATACATAACCTTAATACGATTCAAAAAGGAATCATAAAGACCATATTGAAAGTACCCATTAGAACGCCTTCAATTGAAATTTTCAATAGCTTTGATGTACCAAATGTGCAACAAATATATGCCAAAAATATATTATTAAAGCTTTTCAAAAATACTGAATCTTCCACTAGACCATGCATGCATAACACTAGGTCGAATAAAAATGATGTAAAAACCATTCCAAGTTACAAAACCACATTCGGACAAAGAAACTACACATACTTTGCAACTAAACTTCATAACATCCTTCCCCAAGATATAAAACTAATAAAAAATTCTAATGTATACAAATCAAGAATAAAAATATGGCTGAAAGAGATCAATAAAAAAACCCTAATGGAAACACTAAAAACGACATAGAAGACAAATGAAATATATTTAAATAATTTTAGTCCGCCTCGGCACAGGACCCCCTAGTGAGGAGGACTAAGAATTGCAATATTTAACATTAAATTCATCATTTTATTTTGTATGTACAATTATTTTATATAGTTGCTAATAAAAATAAAAATAAAAAAATAAAAAAAAATTATGTACTTCCGAGATGGTTGAATTCCTTCTTTTTAATTAAAAATGAGATTGTCTACACGAAAAAACCAACAACTTTCTTCCAAGATAAATTAAATTAAGATAAATTTTCTTCTGATTTTCAAAAACAAATGCACTCGAATTTGCACTATGTTTCTTGCCATTGTTCCAAATTTCAAAGACTTTTCCAACAAGATGATGGTTATGGAGAAGTAGGACCCGAATAAATGATATCCCGGTAGGAACCAAGTATATTCTTATTTCAAAACTAAGATTAGTTAAGTTAGGTAAAATTGATGTATAGGTTTCTTTTACAGTACACAATTTTCTGAAGTTTGCTGGAACATCCTTCTGACGTAATACATTTCGACTCATTGCTTGTGCTTTCGGAAGTGGATTAGAATTCCACCCAGTGCCATATTTTGTTTTCCAATCATCAGCACATATTCATAGATATATTTATAAAGTTCCTAATAGACTCCAGCGCATCGGTGCCCTTTCTCTTGCTTTTCGTTTGCTTCCCGGCAAGGCGTGGGTCCTGGGTTCGAATGTGTTCCGATTCCGTTTTGTTCAGTTATCTTAGCTCACATGGCAATATAAGTAATAGGAAATTTGTAAAATAGTTGATTGAGATCTTTTATACTTTGGCAAATTGTCAAGAACACGTCAAAAATCAAACAGAGAGTAAAATTTTAAAAAAACAGTTAAATTTAGCAATAATTCTAAGTAAATTAATCAAGCAGACTACATGGTGATATTAGTAGGTACTCAAACAACACACACTTATGCATATACAGGGTGTAATAGAACGCACCAGAAGGATTTCATCTAGCGATTCCTGAACTATTTGGAGTACAAAAATTAGATCGCGCTGTTTCGTGTGTTAACGTGCTGCTAGAACGAGACGGAGTACTTATCACGTGACCCGATAGGCTCTATCTACCCAACTACTAAGTGGCGTCGTGTGATGGAAAAATATTTTTATGGTTTTTAAATAAAAAAATAAAAAATTGAAAAAAGCATTAACTTTGTGGCTCGCCATAATTTACAATAAAAACACATAAATTTGTTGTAGACCACTTTTATTTTATTAACACTCTACCGGTTTCGGAAGCGAAAATAAAAGTGGTCTACAACAAATTTATGTGTTTTTATTGTAGAAAAAAAATATCATCTGACAGCAAAATGGCGCCTACATTTTTTACTCCAAATATGCTCTGGAACCGATGGGTACCTATCTACCTATAATAATGTAATATTTTTAAGAGATAATTATTTTGATTGTCTTTTTCAAAATTGGAACTGATTTGCAAAAATTCAGACCATCCCGTGATTTTTCACGAATCTACGCTAGTAGATTATATTATGTGTACCTTTGTAACCGTCGATTCTGGAAATTTAGATGAATTTAGCATATCTGTCCATTTATTTGTTATTTCGACTGGCATTTCATTAGCGTCAATTTTTTTCGGGGAAAATACATTAGCATTTGAAAGACAGCTAAAAGCATTTCACTGTGACAGTACGGTTATAATTATAAATATCATCATTTACAAATCGATGGTCTCCATGGTAGAAGGGTAATACTCTCGACTAGCAAGCCGGAGGTCACGGATTTAAATCCCACGCAAGTAAATTTTATTTGATTAATTTGCGTTATTTCACAATACACTCATTAAAAATATTATATAGTATATTTGCACCAAGTTCCGGAGTAGAAGATACTCTCAGTATCGCCCTGAAGAGCTATTCTCTATCTTTTGTGAGAACGAGATCGTACTCCCGCGAGATGTCCTGTCAGATTTGTGTGATTTTCTATGGCTTTATTTATTTGCTTTTTCTATCGGCCGATGTCAAAATTTCAGCTGTGAGCTGTCACTTATTTTAGTTTGGGTCGTTTTAAACGACTTCGTCACTTATTTTAGTTTGGGTCGTTTTAAACGACTTCCTGCAAGTATGCATGATTATGTATTCATTTAACAGCTGTAGAAAATTCACTTATTTTAGTTTGGGTCGTTTTAAACGACTTCCTGCAAGTATGCATGTATTCATTTAACAGCTGTAGAAAATCACACAAATCTGACAGGACATCTCGCGGGAGAACGATCTCGTTCTCACAAAAGATAGATAATGGCTCTTCTGGTTAAGACTATCATTCAGAATTGAAACGTTGGTTGAAATAGCTTTAGCCATGTTTGATGGCCAGATATGAATAGCCAGGTACTTTACCTTCCTCCTCAACACCCTCCCTCTCCGCCACCTTCAGCTTCACAATATACCGCAATTATTGGGAATGCCATAGTCTCACTGGCTCCAGACAGTTGAGAGCAGTTGTAGCTCTTGCGCGATTTCACATAAAATAATATATATGGTAAAAGATAGGTAGCTACCAAAGATATTGAAATAAAAGGAGATGGGCTATCGGCAGTTTTTACTGGGTGGGACTGTGCTTCCTGGTGTCGCCAATATTTTTAACCAATACTATAGCACACGTTCAAAAAATCAACTAAACGAACGAATTCTTTCCATATTCAACTATATTGTGTTCAAACTATTCCCATTAGGTAGTAGTTTCGGCGACATCGGGCGGACATCATAGCATATCTCCTTATATTTCAATATTTTTGGTAGCTACACACATTTTTACCCGAATTCGGCAGATTTCTCACCTTTTTAATCATTTGAGTCGATTTTTTAAAGCCCTAAGTTGACTTAGAAACATCACACAGCAAAATATCTGCAAGTTTCATGACGCTAGCGTACACCGTTCGCGTGCTGTATTTACTGCCTCAAACAAACAAAAATAATTTTGCTTTATCAGAGATTTCGTCTTAGAATAAAGATGGATTTTGGACTTCGATAAAATTTCACTCTCTTCAACTTAGAATGTTTTCAAATTAATCATTCGATCATATTGCACATTTGAAAATAATTATTTACACAACACAAAGCTTTAAAAGTCAATGACTTTACCTTTTACCCGAGAAACTCGTTTTCTCTCCAATAACCCACCTGTCAAAACCAATCGCTTCGCTTTGTTTGGCACATTTTAAAATTGGAAAACATTCAAATATCAGAGAAAATCTTTTGGGAAAAAACACTGGAAAATTTCAGTCAACTTTTAGATTTAAATTCATTATCTTTACTTACAAGTAAACTGGATTAAATTTAAATAGAACAGTGCGTGTGAGACATCATCGAAATTTTTTATTCGTTTGAAAGGCCTATCAATGCCATTAAGTGTGGAATATAACATCGTTAAAATGTCCGCCGCGGCTTCTCTGGGTGGGGCGCATCCGAAATGTCCAAATTTCCATGACTTTGGCGCATAAATCAGGCTGAATTTGACCGATGGTGTGGGTTATGTTGGCTTTGAGGGCCGCTGTGGTTTGTGGTTTATTCGCATAGATCTGCGACTTAAGAAAATCCCATAAGAAATTGTCTAACGGGGTCAAATCGCACGATCTCGGTGACCAGTTCAAATTATCTCCACGTGAGTTTTATCATTAAACAATTTTAAACAATTAATTAAAATTTGAACAATTTTATCGTTTGCACGTGTTTTCAAACGCTATATCCGTCTATGGTGATTTGGCAAAACAGACTTAATAAATGACGGCCAATCTGACAGATTTCGCTTCAAAAATATGGCCACTATCATCTCTCGAAAGTCCTTATTTTTAAAAAGAATACCTTTTAACCCTACAAGGGTTTACCCCTTTAAAAAGAATACAGTGATACCTACTTGAAAGCGAAACCCAGAAACAAAGAAGTTATAGCCTGGGAACGAGAAGAGCTGACCCCAACAGCCTACCTAGGCAATGAGTTGGGAGAGTGCAATGAAGAAGAAGGTAGAAAGAATGAAGTGGAACAATGTTTTACCTTACTATTTTCATAATTATACCTGCTTTTCACACTTTGACATTTAAGAGAAAAATGACATAATGGTATAAAATCTATCTATTTTTTTGAAGTTCGCGTGTCTTCCAAATGGTTTTAACTTATTTTAATTAAAAATTTAACAGGAAGTCACAAACCAAAAATGTGCGTATTCTTAGTGTGCCTTATGTACAAATATAGGTAATAAGGCATAAAAAATCGCTTGGCAAACGGAGTCTAGAGTCTAGAGGTCACATTTCAAGAGCAAAAGTGTTTTTTGTATTTTGTGAATAATTTTATAAGAAAGAAAAAGTTAATCAGTGGAAACTGTCACAGATAATGTTAGCCATAAAATAATATTTAAAAATACGCTTATATTTTTCATAAAGTCATTTGACGGGCGGCGTGGTCTAGCGGTAAGCCTCTTGACTCGCAATCCGAAGGTCGCGGGGTTATTAAATCCCGGCGTAGGTGTATACATTTTATTTGATTAATTTGTTATTAATTAATTATTATTAATTAAGATAAACCGTTTTCACATAAAAACATCATGTGAGTCATTTTTACAAATTTTTTTATGTTTGCATTCTAAATTTTTATATTTATTTGTAATATTTCATATTTCATAAGCTTTCAAAAACAGTTTTTAGTATTCGGCTGCGTTTAAAACCTGCACAATGGCAAAATACCTGAGTGGGAGACCGATAGGTTTGACTGTTGGATCATCGCATTTCATGTGGTCTTTTTTATTCTGTAAGCAGAGGGTTGAGGCTATGACTAAACGCATTTGTTTACTCGGCTACTAACCCGTTATTTCATGTTTACGGTGTCGCAGGTCCGGCCATTCGTAATTACCGCCATCTATCGGGAAGACTGAGAACATCAAATCGTTAAAACACGATACACGATGTTAAAATACCGTAAAATAGTAATCGCTTACGTTCAATGTGAAACAATTCGATTCAAATAATGATAAAGGCGACCTAGACCTTGTTACCGACAAACATCGTCAATTAAACTACATTATATGGTTAAATTGTCGTAAAACGTTTTGGTCGCGTCAAGAACTTGTTAAAGCCTGTTTATAGGGGCGTAAACTTATTTTTACAGGTGCGGAATTAGCGGCTCAGTATTGCCCTGGTGTAAGACCACCGTTCAAAAGTGAAACGTTGTTTGATATTGTGTTTGGTGACCACTTCTGAATATCCATTTTTTTACATAAGCCCTGAGGAAAATAATTTCCCTCAGGGTCTATGTCATCTTCGGGGATGCCGTGTGGAGGGTATTTTTAAGGAAAAGGAGGAGAGGAGAGTTCTGGGAAGGAAAAGGGTTTAAGGGGTGGGTAGGAATCTGGGGTTCAGTGTGTCCTGGTCATCCGCCTCCAAGACCTAGACAAACCTGACCCCATGAACCCGGGCACCCCTGCCAGATCACCAAACGTAGCAAACCACTTGGGGTGACCTATGGCACAGGTGTTGGTTATCCAATAAAGGTTCCCGAGGCAGCGGTACCCATTCCCGCCTCACAAATTGAACTTCCCCACCTTCCTCTTCCAGATAGTCTCCCCACTAATCTAGCCTCACAAAACACTCCTATTAGAGATTCTTGGCATGGCTCAGTTGGCGTCGCGTTTGGGTCCCACTCAAGCGTCGTGAGTTCAATTCTACGTTAAGTTCTCCATAACGACCCAAGCAACATTTTCCGCTTACTATGGTGGTAGTAGGAGTTTGTCTTTCTTTTAAAAAAAATCCATAGTCCTAATGGTTCCAAATTTTAGGGGGCAATTGGGATTCTTGTCCAGTTATCACGTTAAATAAAAAAAACGTTAGTTTTCAACTAACTTTTGAATAGCAAAACAGAAAAGAAAAGCATGAAAGAAAATTTAAAGATTTTGGTACGCCACCGATGCATAGAATTGTGTGAGGAAATGGGGTTTTATTATTTCAGTGGCGGAACGTTTCCTATCCCTGGAACTAGACTAGACCAGGGACAAACTGGGGACTAAACTGTAAAACTCAATTTTTATTTATTCAACGTTTCATTTATTCGGTCAAGAATGTTTTATTTCTATTATACATAACTGTACTTAATTCTGAACTATTCTCTATGACAACATTAGAAGGGATGTGGCATTGATTGCATCATATATCTTTAGACTGATCCGTGGATGGTTCGAAAACTCAACTTTCATGGAGAGCTTTAGTTTCTTTGTTCCCGATGGTTATCTCCGTCACCGATAGCGTTGACTGTTTTATCTCCCGGCTTGCAGAATCAACGTGCCAATTGTTCATAACAGTGGAGAGAGCTATCTTGTTGTTAAATAGAATCACTTCGAATATTGATTTGTTTAACAGCAAAGAAGCAGAATTTAGACGGCAGGCTTTGTTGCTGTTAGTTTGTTGCTTTGTTACTTATATACGTTTATTCTTTGCTATCGGCATATTTTGGATTTTGCGCGATTGATAGGTCGCTTGTCAGTTGTGTAGGGCTTGGAGCGCATTTATCCGTAAGCCTCGATGACGTAGAGCGAGTTTACAAGCTACTATTTGTGAAATTCACTATCTGTTAGTAAACTCGCTCAGTGTCATCATATTACTTGCTAACTAGCAGATTGTGGACAATCTACGAAAAAAATTGAAAGTTGGTCAACTTTACTAATCGCTACTCGCTGGTGTTTGCCAAAAGATGGCGGCCCACCAACAGCTGATTTCGTCCGTCAGAATTAGTTCGGGCGGAAGCCGTTATTGGCTAGCGGGTGGCGATAGCTACGAGCTGTCAGTTTGCTACAAAATGTTGACAGAGTTGCATGGCGCGGGAGTCGTTATTTCAGCTGCTACTGTTGCTACTGAGCGAATGGACAGTTTTGTGTGTCATCATGACAATCTCACTCGCCGATTCACCCGCTTTTAAACTTACTGGCTAGTAGCTCGTAAACTAGCTTAATTGAGGCTTTAGGCACTTATTGTTTTCTTCATCTAGGTATCTTTTAAAAATGATTTGAAATATTATTTTGTAATGTTTTTAAAATGAATTTACTTGAATTGAAAACATATTATATTCAACTCTGAAATAAGTAGTAGGTAATATTCATAATTATTTTTAATTTTCGTTTATACAGTACGCCCCTGTCACCCTCGTGTATTACTTGGCACTGTATCCGAAATAGAAACATAAATATTCGTTGGGACATAATATTAGCTTGTACTACACAGAACACAGTAGACACGAAGTGAGGCCAATATGGGACAATTAAAATATATGTGCCGATTCATTTGCGAGGCTAAAATGTTGCTAATGCATTGAGCTATATTATGTAATGTAAACTCAATGGTTTAATGCTACATTTAACTCCGCGGCACCTATCGTATAAAGAGAAAAGTTCGGCTCTGCAATTTTTGGAGCCAGCACAATCATGTCTGCGCAGCTTTTTTCACACAAGGCTTAAATTTGGATATGAGGTCAAAATAAGCCTCAAGCCTCAAATATTTCCGTCAAAATATTTCCGCTTCGCAATAAAATCCAAATAGTTGGAATATTTCCGAACGCATCCAAAAACCAAAAACTGTTTTTGAAAGGTGACAAAATACGCTTTCAAATTATATAATTCAAAATAAACATATAATTTTCGAAATATTAAATTCGACGTTTTTTTCTACTGTGTGTATTTCACTATTCTTCCCCTGGTTTTCTATTATTTGCTGTTGCCAATGGTGAGGCCAAAAAAATGGTGTTTTGAGATCATTGGAGCCATTCTTAAGGCCAATTTGAGTCCAAAATTCTCCAGTCTTTGAAAATAAATATCAACTACTTCTTCCAGTGATATTTTCTAAATATATTGTCAATAGTAATGGAGGGTGGCAGGGGTAAAATCATGCAATGTCCAGTGTTTTAAATATAACGTCCTCTGCATGCAAAGCCCTATCTTCTCCAAGCATAAACTTCTAATAAAAGTGTGCTTATCATAAGTAACCTGCCAGGTAAATATGTTTTCTGTATCTGTTTGTAAACAAGAAAATTAGATAGAGCCTAAGTACTCATAATAAATTGTACAGCGCCTTTGAGGTGATTTTTCACAAAAACGGCGCTCTACAAACTATCCAATTATTATTACTTGGTAGCTATGGTTGAAAGGTAAGAAAGAAAGGAAAATTTTGAGGCGCATCTTCGGACCGGTTCTAGAAAATGGATTTTGGCGCAGACATTACAACAATGAGCTATATGCTCTGTTTAAGGAACTAAACGTCACAAAATTCATAAAACGTGGAAGACTTCGGTGGCTGGGTCATGTGGAGAGAATGACCGAGCATCAAGCACTAAAGTCCATGCTGAACTCAAGACCGATAGGGCGAAGGAGCCTGGAAAGACAAAGATTAAAACGGAGCGACAACGTTCTCAAAGATATATCTATCTTGGAGTTTCTAAACTGGAGAGAACTCTGGCAAAACTGGCCCAAAACCGAGATGAATGGAGGAAGACTCTTGAGAAGGCCAAGACCTACCAGGGGTTGTAGAGCCAAGAGTGATGATGATGATGATGGTTGAAAAGTACCGGTGCCACAGTTTTTCATATAGATTTGATCAGTCCATTAGGATTCCCCTGCGAGTAAAGACCAAAGAATGCTGATGGTTGTGGAATGTGGGAAATGTGGGTGTGATTTATAATATATATATTTACGATGGCTAAATGCATCCAGAAAATTCACACGCGTTCATAAATACCTACTCCAGGAATTTTTGTCGCACGACAACGATACCTTTCTGAATTCCTAGTACTGTTTGAACGCTTTTACGAAACTCGTCTAGATAGATCTAAAATAGATTTTAATACACACAAAAATGCCTTCAATCAAAGAATTTAAATTTTTAATATTTATATTAAAACTAGCTGACCCGGCCACGCGTTGCTGTGGCTCAGTAGTTAAGAGGGACGTATGCGCGGCCCATTTCGACCAGTTTCATACAAATCTTAAATTTGGATTTGAGATCAAATTACTTACCTAACCAAACTGTAAAATTATATTTGTAATCAGAAGGTGTATCAAATATCTGCTAAGGATATGAACTACTTTATTTATTTTTGCTTTAAATTGTAAAATATAAGCCATTAAAAAATTTTGCGTTTCATGATTTTAGAGGCAACTTGGGCAATTATTTGTGAGTAAATAAAAAACAATAATAAAATATTTTTTTACGCCCATCAAAATGCTTTTTATAATCACTTTAATTTTTTATTTAATATTTGATCACATTTTGAAAGTAAAGTTAAATTATCATTAAAGTTAAATAATTACCATTAATTCACAAATAATTGTATTCCTGTAAAAAGTTCCGTCAAATCATAAAAAATTCAATTTTTCGATGGCCTGCATTTTAGAATTTAAAACACCAATAAACAAAGTAGCAAATATCCGATTAGATATTTGCTATACATTTAGATTTTTTAAAAATCGGTTTTGTTGGGTATTTTGGCCTCAAAGTTTTATATGAAAAACCGTCAACACCATGACAAATCCCAATGGATTAAATAGAATGTTCTTAAACTGTTTTTTTTGTTTATTTTTTATTTGCCTTGTCATAGTTGCAGTTGACTAGGTAGGTAGGTATGTATATTATATATGCACAATGCAGATGACACGACAGGAAATTAAGCAATGTAGTCACGTGGAGTGCAGCGCAGTCACAATGATTTGTCACCCTCTCTAGTAGAGTGCATCATCCTAATTGAACATACAATCAAAATAATGCATGACGTAGGCATTGCAGTAACGCGCAAAGTGCAGAGGGTTTTTAAAGCGAATCGGCAGACCATGTTTAGTCGTATTAAAACACAAATTAGAAAGGAATTGAGGACCATTTGGTAAGGTTTCTCTGTGGTTCTTTTCATCACAGATTAGAAAGGAATTGAGGATCATTTGATAAGGTTTCTCTGTGTTTCTTTTCATCACAGATTAGAAAGGAATTGGGGACAACTTGATAAGGTTTCTCTATGGTTCTTTTCATCACAGATTAAAAAAGAATTGAGGACAACTTGATAAGGTATCTGTGGCTTTTTTCATCACTGGGAAAGAGCGGAGAGCTCAAATATAGAATCTGAACAGATCATTTCTCCCATCGGTAGATACACACATTAATTTGAATGGTGTCTGGAAGTCTAGCACGGACGATCGATAAAACCCTATACGATATTGACTAATTCCGTTAACTACGGTTGGCCTCCGTGGTCGAGGGGTAAAGCTCTTGACTCTCAATGAAAGGTCAATCCGAAGGTAGCGGGATTAGAATCCCGGCGTGCGCAAAAAGGGGGAAGGTGGAAGGGGAACGCATAAAGGGAAGAGGCCAAAGGAGTGGAAGAGAGGCAGAAGGGGAACGGGAAGAATGGGAAAGGACACGCAGGAGAAACAATTTCAACAAGTGGCATTGCAACGCTTGTCAGGAACTTGCTAGTAATATATAAACAAATTAACAATTATACGCAATATAATGCCTATCTCTATGATTAAAACTGATTCAGTTAGATTTCACAAACCCGTGATTGTGTTCTAAATAAGCACACATATAAGTTGACTGTATATATTTGTTCCTAGTAAATAAAGCAATAAATTCATCGTGATATGCGTTTCATATTTACACCTAAGCTCATCAAATCCTATAAATAAGACATTTCAACTAATAAATCTTTCTACGATATATTTAGATGTACGTTATACACGGTGTCTAGAAACTCGTAGTAAAAGCGGGAAACTATTGAATCTATATCATGTAAAGGTTTGGGAGGTATGCGTAATGCCGTCCTAGGAACCATTTATTGAATAATCTCTGCCGTAGGTCAACCCAAGTGTTTCGTTTGGTGAAGAGCCGGATCGGGAGACATTGGGCAATCGTGGGACACCTTTAGAACTCTTCACTCTCTCTCTCTCTCTCTCTCGACCCATCGCCTTGCACCGCAGCGGGAGGGATGGATTCATACATCCGTCACTCTTGGACACATTGATCCTCAGATTCCTACCTACCTGCTAATCCAGTACAAATTACAAGTGCGCCCCACGGTTGATTTGGGCAGCCACCTCTGGTCTGGAGTCCCAAAATACCTGAAAAAAATCCTCGACTCTGTGCAAAAGCGTGTGGTCCGTTTGACAGATTCTCCTAAACTGATTTCAATCTTTAGAGCACAGGCGTCGGGTGGGAATGCTACCCTTGTTCTACCGGTATTTCAAATGAAGATGCTCCGAAGAACTAGCGCCATTGATCCCTTCGGCACCAATGCATAGCTGGAAAACACGCCAAACGCGTGCCCGACATATGTACACGGTTGACATTTGTCACACGAGAACGGGTTGTTTTTACGACTCGTTCTCGTGTTCAACAGCTCGGCTGTGGAATGATTTGCCGGCATTTGTGTTTCCTCGCTCCTCCAACATGGATCTCTTCAAGACCAATGTTCATTCCTTCCTCTCCCCAAAAAGACCCTCCACACAGCATCTCAGATGACATAGGCCCTGAGGGAAATTATTTTCGTCATGGTCTCCAGTGTGGAGTTAATATAAAAATTAAAATACATACCTTACATGACAGAGGTCCTGAGGGTTTTTTTTCCTCAGGACCTGCTGCGTGGAGCTAATGTAAAAAAGATCCCCAGAAAACATTTTTTCGATCTGAGCATTTAGACGGCCTCCGTGGTCGAGGGGTAAGGCTCTCGACTAAAAATCCGGTGGTTGCGGGTTGTAATCACGGAGGGCACAAGTAAAAATTATTTGACTGACTTGTGCTATTTCACAATTAAATCAACTAAAAATACTCTAAGGTATTTTTGCGACACGTTCCAGAATGGAAGATACTCTCAATATCGCCTTAGTATAACCACCACCACTTGGGACCACCATTCAGAATTGAAACGTTGCTTGGAATGGCTTTACCCATGTTTGGTGACCAGATCCGACAGATACTTCCAAACATCTGATAGGTACTTACCCACCTTTCTCTCCCACATTTCCTTTCCCTCTCCACAACCTTCAGCCTCATAACATACTCCAATTGTGGATGCCCTAGTTTCACTGGCTCCAGGCGGTTTGGACAAGTTGGGACTTTTGTGCGGTATTCACATAAAAAACTCTTTTTCGGCAACTAAAGGGTCAATAAGGGGTCGGGTCTACGCTTCGACGCATTTAAAAAACTAATTAAAAACTGAAACTAATATCCAGCGACCCATTTAAAAAAAAAAATTGACTTAAAAAATTTACAACTTTAGACTCGATTTAATCGAAAACGAAAGCTCAAAGCAAAAAAGTTATATCACAAAATGGACTCCAAATATGATGTAGAAGCACTAGTTTTCCGCTTATACTACATGTTTCCGGACACCGTGTACAGTGAATTAATTACTACATCTTTGATCTTGATATACGTCCAAGAAATGGCAACACATCTGTCAGTTTATCTAGTTTAATGAGTCAAAAATCATCGGGTAATCTAATCATTAGTCATAGAAGCGTTATTGCTATACTTTGCATTGCTTGTACTAATACCTCGTCGAAACATGTTTTACTATTTTCTCGCGAATAGCAGTGCGCGGGGACCGGATTCGGTAATTTCCGGTCGCTCGGCTTAGAGCTTATGGCCCGTTCGCATTGGTAGAGTATTTTAGTCGAGTGGAGAGTATAGTAGTAACTAATCGCGTCTGAACACCATAATTTTAGTAGATGGGATAGTCATCTCTTTAGTCGATTCAATCCATTTCGTTCTAATTTTTCGGCGAGTAGCGCTCACCTCCACGCGTCCCTGCGCACTAACATGCGCAAACCCGCCGTTTTAGCAGAGTTCATTTGTAGACGCGCGGAAATGTCGTGATATTGAAGTGAAGATGCAACTCTAAAATTATTTATTGATGCTGCTATTAAACTCTTTTCGTGTCTATAGTTTATTTATTTTCATTTTACTAATTTATTCTTCCACCACTTCTAAAATTTCACCTCTTCTAAGCATTACAATATGCTTAATTAGCGTATTTACTTTGCTGTGTAGCAGCCCGTCAATCGACGTCATCTTGCAAAGGGCGGCGGGGACAAATGTACTCTACTTGAAAATAATGCGAACGATTTTCGGCGAGTCAAGTGGCGAGTTACTCGCCACTTGACTCGCCAAGTCTGAACAAGCTTTAACTAACTTAACTCTTTAACTTTTAACTCTTTAACTTAACTAACTCGCCACTTGACTAAACTACTGGCTTAGTCTAAACAAGCCTTTAGCGTTAGTTGGAGGTCAAATTGAACCGATTAGAACTAAAAAAGTGGAACCAAGGTTTTCCCTCCGTGTCTCATCTAAATACACACGTCAATGGGGATAAACTGAATTATCGACAAATCGACCTTTTGGAATAACAAGGTTCCATCTGCAGCGGTAACGTCACAAAAGCTATTTTTATCTAATTACTTTTTTTTCTTTTTTTTAACATCTATTAATACAAGAAGAGATTTTTTAAAGGAATAAGTACACACTTCACAATCTTGGATTACAAGCCTGCCCTGTTGATGGACCCTGTAATGCTGTCCGAAACGTTGGCTAAAGAAGGAGGTGATGCCACAAGGCATAATACCCCACAATATAGGTATGCTGATATTGCAGATCTATTCTATATCTATAGGCTATACTCTCAAATATCAGTATTAACTTTATTTGCACTATAGGATTTTATACGTAATGGTATCTCTGTTGTCATTTCTTAATCAAAAGCCACAATTAACGATTGTACTCTTTTTTATTATTTCTTATTTAACTATGATTTTGTGATAGGTAATTCGTGTTTACGGTATATGTATATCGTTTATACTAAATAAATTAAATTAAATCTCTATAAAAAGGTACTGTTTTATACATGGAACCTTTAGAAAACGTTGACCGAATAAGGTAAAGCAATATTATTGAATTATGTTTTGTTGAAAGAAGCGCCACGCGTGATTCCAACTTCATTTAATATTTATTTGTGATTACACCACCCCCGCCATTGTGGCTCTTCGGGCTCATAAAGTTCAGGGGAGTTCGTGCGCCACTTATTCAAGTTTTTCATAATTATTTTCAAATCGTCACTTAGGCCCAGTTGTTTCGCAGAAATTCACGTGTGACAAAGCC
The DNA here is from genome assembly GCA_936435175.1 of Glyphotaelius pellucidus. Lineage (NCBI taxonomy): Eukaryota > Metazoa > Arthropoda > Insecta > Trichoptera > Limnephilidae > Glyphotaelius > Glyphotaelius pellucidus. The sequence goes on from OW386556.1 coordinate 5,199,873, forward strand.
ATGCAATGGAAGGGGATAGGGGGGATGGGGGGAGGGGGGATAATTGATAAGTGCAAGCGCTACAGTAATTTCCCCCTAATACCATGCGAGCGAAGCCGCGGGTAAAAGCTAGTATTACTTAAAATGAAAATTTGCTTTCTTCGTACAGGATGATAGCTGACAGCCATTTACAATAACTAGTGGTCGCCCAATGGTCGAAATTCGACCATAATTGTAATGTTTTTTTTATGTTTGACATTCAGTAAGACCATAGACAAATAATATTAAAGACAAACAATATTAATCTAATCTCAATTTGACCATAGACTTTAACAATAAACAATAGAGTAAAGACGCGTGTGTGTGTGTCAAATACATGGTAGTGTGTGTAATGTTTTTATTATTGATTTAATGTATTTTTATGCATAATCTTTAAAAAATATTAGCATTCTGCACTCCTCCTCTATATAAACTATAAGTGTGCGAAATTTCATACTCCTCCGTCCGCGCAATTTTCGTAAAAAGGGGTACAAAGTTTTGGCTTCACGTATTAATATATTGATGATGATTTATGTTCGTATTCTATGACATTTTTTATTGAAATTTTGAATGCAGTGTTTTTCATTGCTCCAAACGCAAATGATTGTATTTAATAGTAATAAGGTGAATCAAAGGGTTTTTTTCTAAAAATGTCCAGTTATCCCGAAAGTTTACCTAATTCAAAGCAAATCCAAGTTCTAGAGTTCATTGAACCGGAGTTACAGAGAGACCAAAATTAGTATTTTTGTAATATTTTCGAACATATTATCATTATGTTGTCACTTTGACAAATAACAAATATCTTAAAATAAAAAAGTTAAGATTTAATACCTATGCCAGGTTATGTATTATTATCGGCCTCCGTGACGGCCTTTGACGGCCTCCGTGGTCGAGGGGTAAGGCTCTTGACTCGCAATCCGAAGTTCGCGGGATTGAATCCCGGCGTGCGCAAATAAATTTTATTTGATTAATTTGTGTTAATTCACTAAAAATAATAAATGGTATATTTGTGGAATGTTCCAGAGTATAAGCTACTCTCAGAATTGCCTTAGTGTAAGACCACCATTCAGAATTAAAACATTGCTTGAAATGGCTTTGACCGTGTTTGGTGACCAGTTCTGAATAATCATTTCACCTCATTCACCACCTCCTCATCCCCATGTACTTTTCTTCCCCACTACCTTCGGCCTCATAACACCCCAATTGGGGATGCCATGGTATCACTGGCTCCAGACGGGAGAAGCTTGGACTCTTATGAGGTATTCACATAAAAAGAAATTAAAAAAATCACATGAACATGATCTATACTTGTTTTAACCTAACCAAACGTTTTCCTGAAAGGTTTAACAACTAACGCAGGCTTTTACAAAAACAAAACAAAAAAACAGTAGATGTCTAACGTTAATGGGTTTGGAAGTACCTACCTAATAAATTAGATCAGGAAGAAAAAATAAATTGGAAAAAAGCCCAAAAAATATTATTACAAAGCTTTCCGAAACGTCAATAAGATAATATGAAAGATAATGGACTAGATTTAGTCTTGTTGAAAGCTTTTTTATCTGATAATATTGGTTTATTATATTTTGTATCTACTAATGGCGCATTTTCACCTGAACTATTCTTTGAGAATCTATGGTCGTAGATCGACAGTTGAAGTCGATTCAACTTTGGGTTTCTATTCCATAGAAAGTTTTTACCGAACTATTTCATAGAATTGATCAGGTGTGATCTTGGTTTTACAGAAGATTTTTTTTATTATCCAACCACCAATTAGAGAGTTATTTATTTGATTCCGATATGTTTTGGCACCAAAATTATTTATAACATAAAAATGTACAGTTATCTGATAATATTAATTATTTCAATAACTAAGTTTAGGATTGTTGTCAACGAAAGTGGCGCCCTCTGTTATTTAAAAAAATAATCGTTAAGGTTTTCAAACAACACCCCAGATGAGAAAATGTTTAAAAGAAAATTAACAAAACTTGGAATCTCCCAAACCATTTTCCATCCAATTTTCCGAGCAATTTTTTTCCAATTTTATAAATAATAATAATATTTTTGGAATAAAGGAATTTTTCGGAAAAAATTTCCGACATAACAAATTCAAAAAACTATTGTTTTTATAAAAATAGCCCGACCAAAAATTTCCGATTTTACTTTTCACAGAAGAATTTTTTTCAGAAAAATTAAAAATTCCCAACGCGAAAACTTCCTAACTAAAAACTAAGCCCATAACAAAAAGATAATTAGTGTTACAAAAAAATTCCGACACATTTTCCGCCCAATTTCCTGACAGTATATTTCCGCTTTTCCAATTTTTTCAGAAGTATTTTTTTTAGATAAATAAAAATTTTCCCACATGAAAAATTTCTTATTAATATGAGTTCCGACCAATTCTCCGATATTCACAGAAAAAAAATTAAGTAATGGGAGTCTGCTACTAGCAGAAACTATTTTTTATTCGTCTAGAGAATTTAAAATAAACATAGTGGTTATTCGACGTGCATATACGAGTATTACGTGGGCAACGTTTTTATTGGATAGAAAAATGAATAGGTAATCTATGTGATAAGTAAATTTTTGGACACATTCTAATAATTGCTGTACATACAATGGGGTAAAACTCTACTATCATGGAAGCCCATCAAAAAGCCACCTGCAGGGCTTAATAAAAACCGCGGAACTGTGTTTTATCTGGGTTGTTCTTTTTAACCTACAAAAAGTTGTCTCTACCAGTTAGTGGAGAAAAATTCAACAGAATAATCAATATTATTATTTTATAATTACTTTAAAATATTCTGTACTAAAGACGTGACGACTGTGTGCGTTTTAAAAAATGTGTAATTATATTTTTGTAGTAAAAATTACGTTACAGAGGTGTAAATCCTCGCGATAGTATATTTCATACAAATCATAGTTTTCTCCCGCAACCTCGACTTGTATATATTTTATAATGTTACAAAAAAATTATATGACGACATAAAATATAAAACTATTTTTAAACTCCTAAAGGTATAACCTATCAAGTAATATCGATTATTATTTCTTTTTATGTTTAATAAAATATTTTTTTTAAATCTCAAAAACTTGTCAATTACAACTGATGTTTTAGTACGTTAATTCTGTCACGTGGGTTGTCATTCGAAATATGTATACACGCAGCTCGTGTTTGTCACCCCCGATAGGCGTTTCAGGCCTCCTTCACCCCTTGCTACAAATTCCCCTCTGAGATCCAGAGAGAATTCATTTATAGTAAAAAAAATCATCATTTTAGGTGGAAATGTGACAGAGTGGTAAAAGTTATGTAGGTTAAAAAGAAGAACGACCCATCTGCTAGTTACTTATAATTCTCTGCACATATAATATTAGAGCACTAAACGTTAGGCAGCAAAGTTTAGGGTTTGATTCCCCCAAGAATGGTACTTGTTCGATGGATATTCAGATTTTACAACCACTCAAAAGATACGTGGTTTTTCAGATTAATTGGGTGATTTATTTCAAGGAAAAATAGTAACCTAACCTAACATAATCTAACTAAACCTAACCTAGTCTAAACTAATCTAACCTTAGTTAAATAACGACCCAACCAAACCCAATCAAATCTAACCTAACCGCATCACCTCTAACCTAATTATGCATTTTGGTATCTATTTATTATTTTGTTATTAAAACATAATTTTTATGGCCGATTGAACTTATTTGATGAAAAAAAAAACTTTGAAGCCCATTTTGCTGTTGTTATCCAAACTACGACACAATTATAATTTTAAGCAATTTGGCGACCAACAAAAATTTCATCGTGATAATCTCAACATTATTTTTTACACTGTAACGGACTCCCCAAATGTTTCTAATACTTTAAAAAAAACGGAGAAATCAAATAATTTATTATAAAGGAATTATAATGTTTTGGCCGTGACTTCTGACGCACCGCTCCCACCCTTACGCACTTATTGAATATTCGTACAAATGATCTAAAATATCAAATAAATGTCCTAGTTATTCAAAATATCTTCCAAATTTAAATTTCATAAATAGAGTGGTTTTCGTTTAAAATTTTAACTTCACTGATGAACACCATTTAAAATGTTTTCGAAACAATTAAAAATAAAACATTCCTTTTTTAAAAAGTGTTTTCGAATCAAATAATTTCAAAAAAAATTTATACATTTTTCATTGTATTTTAAATGTTTTTGCTTTCACGTTGTTAATAAAATCGATGTAGTTACTCCTAGGTATTAAACACAATGTGACTCATTTATCGTAAAATAAAGTTAACATTATGAAGCAACATTGTGGTACATATATCGTAGAATAAAAATAACATTAAATTGCAATAAAAAGAAAATTATACGAAAGCGTTGATAATCAATTTTGTAACGGATGGAAAATTATTTGCATGTTTAATAATATGTGCAGAATACTGCAATAAAATTTCTTTTGGTTTATTTGGTTATTTATAGTTATAATTGTTGGTGTTTTTTTGTAATTTTTAAAGGTTTGTGACATAGGAAAAACTGCGTTGTAAAATGACGAATATTGCCGTGTAAAAATACATTCAAATACGCCGTTATTCCGCGACGAAACACGAAAATGATGCGTGCTGAAAATAGAAACACACAAAACAAGCAAATTCATGTCAGGAAGACTTACGTTTCAACATCTTGGTATCACATAATGCCCGCTGAACTGGTTTTAAACCGAAACGTTCAACATTTCCACAAACTGTCAAATGTATCACACTCCACCGGAGAACTTGGCACAACAGCACACTTCACTGACGGGAATTTAGGTATTTTTGCGGTCAGGGTAACTTGTAAGATGACTTGACCGACGTTTATTGACCCGATAAGGCGACTCCGGCGTTCTGAGGGATGGAAATGTAATTGCTAAGAGGGTGAATGCCACATATTCCAGTGCAACCCCCCGGCCATGTTGGATAGGTGGAAACTGAGAGACTGAAATGGTCGTGAGGCATGCGCTCTGTGTCGCTGTCGGCGCACGCGTACTTGAACCTGTGTCATTTCCACGTACTTGTTCGTCATTATAAATGTATAAAAATGAGCATTATAATATAGGTTTATTTCTACCCGGGGTAGGGTAATAGTCTGCATATAAACAGGGACAAATTTAATGTAGCCGTGTAGTAAAAAATATCGCTTTTATAACTAGAAGTCTTCGGAGTGTGTGCCAGTTTTTCGGGGCGCCCTATTAGAACTTTTCTCATGACCTACGCCATCATTGGGGATATTGCATGAAGGATATTTTAAGCGAAAGGATTTCTTTAAACGATCCTCAGCTGACTTTGAAGTCCTTCGTGGTAGAGGGGTAAGGCACTCGACTAGCAATCTGCAGATCGCGAATTCAACTCCCGCAAAGTAAATTTTATTTGATTAATTTGTTTCATTTCACAATTAAAAATAATATATAGTGCCTAATATCCTGTAATCCGATAGTATTAGTATCTAAGCCTCGATTACATTGAGCGAGTTTACAAGCTACTAGCCGGCGAATTCACTATCTGCTAGTAACTTGTTCAGGTAAAATAAATAGTAAAATCTGCTAGTTGGCTAGTTAACATGATTACACTGAGCGAGTTTACCTGCAGATAGTCAATTCGCCGGCTAGTAGCTTGTAAACTCGCTCAATGTAATCGAGGTTTAACGTCTGTATAGTTTAGGATATTTAAAAAAATTAACTTTGTTATTTAAAAAAATAACCGTTTAAGTTTTCAAACATCCCCGATGAGAAAATATCGAAAGGAAAATGAAACTTGAAATTTCTCAGTTTCAAAAAGTTTAATATAATTTCCATGGCAAATTTTTCCCATTTTCCAACATGAAAAATTCCCAAACTTCACAAGAGAAAATCTAAAAGTTTTTTATTAAAAAGAGGGACCCCCTTTTCAAATAAATGTTTTAAATTTTTTACAACTGAAGAATAAAATTTCATTGAATGAAGACTCAGCGAAATTCAATCGAAAATCTGGAAACAAAAAACCAGAAAAACATATTTGCACCTCTGGGACTCGAACCCAGGACCTTTCGTTTTCCGGAAAGCGTAAGGCGCTGGGTTCGGATCTTCATTTAATGAAATATTTCAATTTGAGGTTTTACTCATAAAGTTAAATATTCATCCTAGACTTGCAGAAAAGTCAATAGATGTCGCATATCAAATGAAACGGATAAAGATTTATCCAGACACTATCCAGATAGCATTTAGTTCGGGTTTGAATCTTGCAATCATACATAAAGATAGCAGCCAATAAAATATGCGTTAAGAAAATGAAGATAATGTGGGTGGTTCTTATTCGAAGTATGATACAGTTAAAAAAATGACCGAATCGGATATCGATACCTTGGCGCGGTGGTCAGCGCATTTGCCCGGAAAGCGAAAGGTTCTGGGTTCGGGTCCCAGAAGTGCAAATATCTTTTTCTGATTTTTTTGTTTGCAGGTTTTCGATTGAGTTTCGCTAATATTGTCTTCTTTTAATTAATTATTACAATTTGAGGTTTTACTCATAAGTTAAAGAAAATAAAAATATAAGAATAAAATGTTTCCTTTTATGTTTTTGGTTCGAAAATAGCGCTAAAACGCGAGTTTTGCAGATTAATTTTCAAAAAATTTCTGGGGCGGACCCTCAGTTTTACCGATGGTTACGAATTACCCCCGGATCTCCGGTGGGCCCTGCAACACAGATTAGGCCTCGGGGTCAACAGATCCTAAATACGGCCCTGACCTGTAGATTTTGAAAATTACACTGCATTTCAACGTAGTAACAACTAATAACATTTGAATGGATGGTAAAAGATGCTTTCAAAGCTCATTTTTTTCAACCAAAGTTCATAATTTCCCATATAAAACGATTCTATATTAATTTTTTTGCCGCCTTTTTATTTTTTTTGTTGTGTGCAGTGACATTAGCGTGAGTTTTGTTTCAACTAAATACGCATGAATTACTTAGTTTACCTAAACAAAGAACCTAATTGAAAAATTTTAAAAACCTATTTAATGCCTGTAAATAGTTTTTTCTTGGAATAATTGTTGAAACGAAGTGTAATTTCCATAATCCGTGCGTTGGTATGGGTACCACCGCCCCGGGAACCATTTATTGAATAACCAACATCTCTGCCACAGGTCACCATAAATGGTTCGTTACGTTTGGTGACCTAGTAGGGGTGCCCGGGTTCTTGGGGTCAGGTTTGTCCGGGTTTTGGCAGCGAATGCGTCTGCCCACCATGGCAGGCCAGATCAGGCCTGCTGCATGGCAGGCCGGATCGGTAGAGACTGGTTGAGGGAGATCTTTGACCTCTCCAGCAGGACTATCAGCAGGATTTGAACCTCTGTTAACGGGATGAATTCATTCGTCCGTCACTTCTGGACACACTGACCCCCAGATTCCTACCCACCTCTCATACTTTTTTCCTTCCCAGAACTTCCTCTCCTTCCTTTCCCTAAAAAGACCCTCCATACAGCATCCTCATAGATGACATATGCCCTGAGGGGGATTACTTTTATCGGGGCCTCCTGTGTGGAGCTAATAAAAAAAAAAAGCTTGCGAAATTTTTTTTTTATCCCCCAAAACGTGGTAAAACATGATATTTTTACCCCTGAAACATGGTTTTTTACTTTCGATATAAGACATCACTGGTTACAGTTTTTTTTTTTTTTTTTACAGTTAATACCGCACAAGAGTCCCAACTGCTCCCGTCTGGAGCCAGTGAGACTATGGCATCCCCAATCGGGGTATGTTGTGAGGCTGAAGGTAGTGGGGAAGGGAAGGAGATAGGGAAGAGGAAGGTGGGGAAGTACCTGGCTATTCAGATCTGGTCACTAAACACGGCTAAAGCCATTTCAAGCAACGTTTCAATTCTGAATGGTGGTCTTACACCAGGGCGATACCGATAGTATCTTCCACTCTGGAACGTGCCGCAAATATACTATATATTATTTTAAATGAATAAACTGTGAAATAACACAAATTAATCAAATAAAATTTATTTGCGCATGCCGGGTTCGAACCCGCGACCTTCGGATTGTGAGTCGAGAGTCTTGCCTCGGGACCACGGAGGCCGTCAATTGAAATCAGATGAACGATTCTCTATATTTTGTGTGGTCGTTATGAGATAACGGACGTGATCTCCTGTCAGATTTGTGTGATTTTTACAAATTAACTGTAACATATTTTAGTTTAGATCATTTTAGATTCGAATTCCTGCGAGTACCTATGCATGATTATTTATTCATTTAATGTACGTTGTACATAAAAAAGCAAATAAATCACACAAATCTGACAGGAGATCACGTCCATTATCTCGATAACAATCCCACAAAAGATAGAGAGTCGCTCTTCAGAACGTTTTTGACGTCACGTATGAGCAAACCTTGACATCAGAAGAACAACGGTTGTTCAGTAAAAGAGAGAAACAACACAATGTGTGTGCCAGTTTTTCGGGGCGCCCTATTAGAACTTTTCTCATGACCTACGCCATCATTGGGGATATTGCATGAAGGATATTTTAAGCGAAAGGATTTCTTTAAACGATCCTCAGCTGACTTTGAAGTCCTTCGTGGTAGAGGGGTAAGGCACTCGACTAGCAATCTGCAGATCGCGAATTCAACTCCCGCAAAGTAAATTTTATTTGATTAATTTGTTTCATTTCACAATTAAAAATAATATATAGTGCCTAATATCCTGTAATCCGATAGTATTAGTATCTAAGCCTCGATTACATTGAGCGAGTTTACAAGCTACTAGCCGGCGAATTCACTATCTGCTAGTAAACTTGTTCAGGTAAAATAAATAGTAAAATCTGCTAGTTGGCTAGTTAACATGATTACACTGAGCGAGTTTACCTGCAGATAGTCAATTCGCCGGCTAGTAGCTTGTAAACTCGCTCAATGTAATCGAGGTTTAACGTCTGTATAGTTTAGGATATTTAAAAAAATTAACTTTGTTATTTAAAAAAATAACCGTTTAAGTTTTCAAACATCCCCGATGAGAAAATATCGAAAGGAAAATGAAACTTGAAATTTCTCAGTTTCAAAAAGTTTAATATAATTTCCATGGCAAATTTTTCCCATTTTCCAACATGAAAAATTCCCAAACTTCACAAGAGAAAATCTAAAAGTTTTTATTAAAAAGAGGGACCCCCTTTTCAAATAAATGTTTTAAATTTTTTACAACTGAAGAATAAAATTTCATTGAATGAAGACTTAGCGAAATTCAATCGAAAATCTGGAAACAAAAAACCAGAAAAACATATTTGCACCTCTGGGACTCGAACCCAGGACCTTTCGCTTTCCGGAAAGCGTAAGGCGCTGGGTTCGGATCTTCATTTAATGAAATATTTCAATTTGAGGTTTTACTCATAAAGTTAAATATTCATCCTAGACTTGCAGAAAAGTCAATAGATGTCGCATATCAAATGAAACGGATAAAGATTTATCCAGATAGCATTTAGTTCGGGTTTGAATCTTGCAATCATACATAAAGATAGCAGCCAATAAAATATGCGTTAAGAAAATGAAGATAATGTGGGTGGTTCTTATTCGAAGTATGATACAGTTAAAAAAATGACCGAATCGGATATCGATACCTTGGCGCGGTGGTCAGCGCATTTGCCCGGAAAGCGAAAGGTTCTGGGTTCGAGTCCCAGAAGTGCAAATATCTTTTTCTGATTTTTTTGTTTACAGATTTTCGATTGAGTTTCGCTAATATTGTCTTCTTTTAATTAATTATTACAATTTGAGGTTTTACTCATAAGTTAAAGAAAATAAAAATATAAGAATAAAATGTTTCCTTTTATGTTTTTGGTTCGAAAATAGCGCTAAAACGCGAGTTTTGCAGATTAATTTTCAAAAAATTTCTGGGGCGGACCCTCAGTTTTACCGATGGTTACGAATTACCCCCGGATCTCCGGTGGGCCCTGCAACACAGATTAGGCCTCGGGGTCAACAGATCCTAAATACGGCCCTGACCTGTAGATTTTGAAAATTACACTGCATTTCAACGTAGTAACAACTAATAACGTTTGAATGGATGGTAAAAGATGCTTTCAAAGCTCATTTTTATTCAACCAAAGTTCATAATTTCCCATATAAAACGATTCTATATTAATTTTTTAATTATTTTTTTTGCCGCCTTTTTATTTTTTTTGTTGTGTGCAGTGACATTAGCGTGAGTTTTGTTTCAACTAAATACGCATGAATTACTTAGTTTACCTAAACAAAGAACCTAATTGAAAAATTTTAAAAACCTTTTTTTTTTTTTTTTTTTTTTTATGTGAAATACCGCACAAGAGTCCCAACTGCTCCCGTCTGGAGCCAGTGAGACTATGGCATCCCCAATTGAGGTATGTTGTGAGGCTGAAGGTAGTGGGGAGAGGAAGGAGATAGGGAAGAGGAAGGTGGGGAAGTACCTGGCTATTCAGATCTGGTCACTAAACACGGCCAAAGCCATTTCAAGCAACGTTTCAATTCTGAATGGTGGTCTTACACCAGGGCGATACTGATAGTATCTTCCACTCTGGAACGTGCCGCAAATATACTATATATTATTTTAAATGAATAAATTGTGAAATAACACAAAGTAATCAAATAAAATTTATTTGCGCACGCCGGGTTCGAACCCGCGACCTTCGGATGCCTGTAAATAGTTTTTTCTTGGAATAATTGTTGAAACGAAGTGTAATTTCCGTAATCCGTGCGTTGGTATGGGTACCACCGCCCCGGGAACCATTTATTGAATAACCAACATCTCTGCCACAGGTCACCATAAATGGTTCGTTGCGTTTGGTGACCTAGTAGGGGTGCCCGGGTTCTTGGGGTCAGGTTTGTCCGGGTTTTGGCAGCGAATGCGTCTGCCCACCATGGCAGGCCAGATCCGGCCTGCTGCATGGCAGGCCGGATCGGTAGAGACTGGTTGAGGGAGATCTTTGACCTCTCCAGCAGGACTATCAGCAGGATTTGAACCTCTGTTAACGGGATGAATTCATTCGTCCGTCACTTCTGGACACATTGACCCCCAGATTCCTACCCACCTCTCATACTTTTTTCCTTCCCAGAACTTCCTCTCCTTCCTTTCCCTAAAAAGACCCTCCATACAGCATCCTCATAGATGACATATGCCCTGAGGGGGATTACTTTTATCGGGGCCTCCTGTGTGGAGCTAATAAAAAAAAAAGCTTGCGAAATTTTTTTTTTATCCCCCAAAACGTGGTAAAACATGATATTTTTACCCCTGAAACATGGTTTTTTACTTTCGATATAAGACATCACTGGTTACAGTTTTTTTTTTTTTTTTTACAGTTAATACCGCACAAGAGTCCCAACTGCTCCCGTCTGGAGCCAGTGAGACTATGGCATCCCCAATCGGGGTATGTTGTGAGGCTGAAGGTAGTGGGGAAGGGAAGGAGATAGGGAAGAGGAAGGTGGGGAAGTACCTGGCTATTCAGATCTGGTCACTAAACACGGCTAAAGCCATTTCAAGCAACGTTTCAATTCTGAATGGTGGTCTTACACCAGGGCGATACCGATAGTATCTTCCACTCTGGAACGTGCCGCAAATATACTATATATTATTTTAAATGAATAAACTGTGAAATAACACAAATTAATCAAATAAAATTTATTTGCGCACGCCGGGTTCGAACCCGCGACCTTCGTATTGTGAGTCGAGAGTCTTGCCTCGGGACCACGGAGGCCGTCAATTGAAATCAGATGAATGATTCTCTATATTTTGTGTGGTCGTTATGAGATAACGGACGTGATCTCCTGTCAGATTTGTGTGATTTTTACAAATTAACTGTAACATATTTTAGTTTAGATCATTTTAGATTCGAATTCCTGCGAGTACCTATGCATGATTATTTATTCATTTAATGTACGTTGTACATAAAAAAGCAAATAAATCACACAAATCTGACAGGAGATCACGTCAATTATCTCGATAACAATCCCACAAAAGATAGAGAGTCGCTCTTCAGAACGTTTTTGACGTCACGTATGAGCAAACCTTGACACCAGAAGAACAACGGTTGTTCAGTAAAAGAGAGAAACAACACAATATTCCAAACAAAGGAGATTTACCAATTTACTTATTAGAATTTCCATTATTTTCGAGTAGATTTCACATTTCCGCATTTTTTCGGGAAATTCGCCCCTTCCGGGTAGGTACGGTTTTCGGATGGCACAGCTTTATTTATTCTCTTTAAACCTATTCGTTTCCTGAAAAACCACGGGTTTCGAACCCGGCCGGAGAAATTTCTGAGATATTTTGATATTTACATTTATAACCCAAGGACGGTAAATTTTGTCTTATTTTGAATGTAACTTTCGCAAAATTTCATCAAGTGGCATTAAAATTCTGCTTTAAAGGGTGGGTAAAGGTGGGGTGGAGAAGGGAGACAGTAACCTTCCTCTTGTTTTGAACATCTCAATGATTGTGCAGTTTAGGTTTGTTTTTTTCTCTGTTATTTTCAAAAATAACCGTTGAACTTTTCAAACAGTATCCCCGAAGAAAATGTAAATTTATAAAAAATAGAAAATTCACAAAACTTGTTATTATTTCTCAGTTTCAATTTCCCGACTCAATTTCCGACCAATTTTCCAAGATACAATTTTCCAATGTTTCCAATTTTCCGATATTTTACATTTTCCTTTTTTACAAATTTCCGATTTTAGATTTTTCCAATTTTTACATTTTCAGATTTTTACAATTTTCCGATTTACAATTTTCCGATTTACAATTGTCCGATTTTACAATTTTTCCGGAAGAGTTTTTTTCTTAAAAAAAGAAAAAAATTCCCGTCATAAAAGTGTTTGGAACAAAGATATTTATTTATTTATAAATAAACGCCCTTTTTCGGGGCTTTTACATATATAGCATAGAAAAAACATTTTATTGTACATAACTGAACTGCCTCAATAACAATATTTTATATTTATTCAAAGATAAATTGAAGATGTCCACTGGCTTGGTATAATTGTTTCCCTCCATTAGTATTCTGGGCAAATAGGAAAACATATGGTAGTTAGTCCCAGAATTTCTGCACTGAAATAAATCCTGACTTCTAGTATTACGAAGTGGAATTCGGAAGCTTATCAATTCAAGTAATACCGGACTATCAACTAAATCATTTAGAATTTTATATAAAAATACCAAGTCAGTGAAAATTCTTCTATCTGACAATTCTTCCGTCTGTCTAACAATATTGAAATATAAGAAGATATGCTATGATATCCGCCCGACTGTCGCCGGAATTCGGTTGATTTTTTAAGTTGTGCAGTAGTATTGGTTAACAATATAGTTTGAAAACGGAAAGAATTTGTTCATTTAGTTGATTTTTTGAACGTGAGTAATAGTATTGGTTAAAAAATCGGCGACACCAGAAAGCACAGTCCCACCCAGTAAAAACTGCCGATAGCCCATCTCCTTATATTTCAATATCTTTGGGTTGGAATAACTCACAAAATGGATGAAAAAGTAATCGTTGAGAACATAAAAATTCAGAACGACTTTTCAGAACAACCACAAAAAATTGACGTATCGGCAATAAAAAAAAAATTAAAAACAGGAGAAGAATGCATAATATATTTGGAAGTATATACACAAACACATGGAATAATGTTAAAAATGCAAAAAGAAATATTGGATGGGAAAAGGTGAGAGTATTTGATGCATTTGACATTAAACGGTGCTGTAAATGCTACGGATTTAACCGTAAAGGGGGCGAATGTAAAAAAGACTCCTTTGTATGACCTAAATGTACAGGTGATCATACAAGTGAAGAATGTACGGCTATTAGAGGAACAGAAAAGTGTAATAATTGTATCAATACCAAAAGCAAGCTAAAGACCTAGATTCGACCTTCGAATGTCCAGTATATAAAAGAACATTGGAATTGGAGAGGGAAAAGGTCATTTTTTTATAAAAAAAAGCAACCAACTGCAAGGAATCATATATTTAAATATTCAGAGTTTGATATCAAATAATGAAATCCAGATACTGATCAAACAAAATGATCCCACACTTGTAATATTAAGCGAGACTAACAAACCATGCGATATTGAAGACAGCGAAATTACTTTTCAATGATATTAATAATACGCTGTGATTCCTACAGTAAACACACAGGGGGAGCAATAATTATTATTAAAAGAGACATTTTATACGAAGTTATTTCCAATATATAGTATGAAAAGAACTGCTAGATATTAGCAATCAGGATAACTTCTGGATATAAGAAAGGAGTATATGGAGTAATTTACCATTCTCCAAATGTAAGTAGGTACTAAAGACTTTCTATCATTTATAGAGAATTGGTGAACCCTAAATCTCCAAGAAGAAGAAGATAATATCTTAACTGGCGACTTAAATATAAAATTCAAAAACTTTGAGGATACATATAATAAAAGATTTTTAAAAATTATTCAAACTTGCGGAATGAAACAACTTGTTAAAAGTGAGACGCGAATAACAGATATATCCAGGACGTTAATTGACCTTGTCATATCCAACAGATTGGATTTGAATGTAAAAGTTCTACATGAACCAATAATAACCGATCATAACCTTATCTACATTACAGACAACATAAAAAGAAATGAGACGAGAACCAGCAAAATAATAAAATACAGAAACTATAAAAATATAGCAGTGAAAGGTTAAGAGCTGGTTCACACTCAACTATCAAATATAAAAGATCATAGCACGCCAAATAACGCTCTCCATACAATCCCTTCAGACCGTTCACACCTAAGCATTTTTAAGCGCAGATCAATCATAGACAATACACATCTCAGACGTAACCGCTCCAGACGCGGTATCCCAGAAGATAACTCTCCCCTTCTCCGACTAAAACAGGAGAGGGGGTAATTGTAATTACGGAGCTGCCTAGACCCGTGGATGACAGGTGTCAAGTTGACAGATTTCAGTACAAAAAATATGCGTTCGTAATTCGACTGACCCCCTCTCCTACCACAGGAAGAAATATTTGATAGCCTCGTGTGAAAGGACAAAAGATAAGCGCTCGCGAATCAACAGATATCTGCTCGCAGATGTATAGCTTAGTGTGAACTAAGCATAATTGAACTTCTGGGTGATACGGATGAATTTCATCAAATTGAGTACAATGAAAAGTCGAAATCATTAATAAATAACCTACAAGAAGTAATTGACAAGTTAACACCAATCCAAACTACTAAAATAAGGGGAACAAATAAATGGTACAATATTGAACTAAAAATAATAAAATATGAAAGAGATAGACTATACAAAATTGTGAAAATTTCAAGAAATATTTTTTGAAATAAATAAATAAATAAATAAGAAACCCAAAAGACTGGAAAGCTTTCAAAAATACGAGAAATAAATACTCAAAACAATTGAAAGTTTGTAAGAAGATTACTTTGAAAATAAAATTATCTGTGAAAAAGGAGAAAATTATCTAATTTCACATAGGTACCTGATATCAAAATGATGAATGGCTTAAAAAACATTTCCTGATCTATTTTCCGATCCATTTACCGATTTTCCCAGAAGAAATTATCACAGAAAAATAAAATTTCCCAGAATCAAAAATTTCCCAACACGAAAAATTACCAAACTTCAAATAACAAAATTAAAAAGATAAATGTCTAACCAAACAAGAAAAATCTAACTTACGATCCCAACTTCATAGACGAAGATATTCCTCTCATGGTTTTTAGTCCCGGTCCCGATAACTTGGCTGTCACTGGATTGCCCGATATTATTTTTCCAAGAAACCGGCTATTTTTGGTACCGATTCGTTTCGGCTTTATAAAATTCGCAAATTTGAACTGTGCCTATGAATAAAAAAATTTATCTATACTTCTATACTTTAATACTTTATTTTATTAATAATGCGAAACTGCGTGTGTTTGTTTGTTACGCTTTCACGCATAAACCAATAAACCTATTTTGAAAATTCTTTCACCAATAGAAAGCTACATTACATGCGAGTAATATAGGCTATATTTAATGTTAAGCTCTGGCGTTATGAAATTATAAATATTAATATATTATATTTATCATGCGTTTTCTGTCGCTAACAATAGCGAGTTATTGCTAACGTCATAAAACAAATCATTGTCATGGAAACGATCTTGATTTTTTGCGGGAAATCGTAGTTAATATCTATAAGGAAATCGTAGTTAATAAATATAAATAAAAATGAATCTCCGAAATGTTTGTACGACCATAACTTCCGAACGACTTTACCAAATTGGATAATTCTTTTTTTTACTACTGGTGAGCTCTGGCATTATGAAATTTAGGTGGTATGCGAGTTGTTTGAAAACTGAATGTACCAGGAATGAATTTATGGAATGCGTGAGAGCGGAGAGGGGGAAGGGAGGGGATAGGGGGGTGAATCTTAAATGTGAGAATTTTTATTTTATTTCTTTAAGAACTTTTTTTTATGTTTTTGTTACTGTTTTTTTATTAGCTAGGAAAAATTATTACTTTTGATTTATGTGATACCTACTATAATTAAGGAGCCTCAATATGATCTCAAGTCAATTAAGACTGAAAACTGACTAAGTTTGTTAAATTTGGAGATAATATTAAAATGTGAATAAAAGTTGATTATTTTTATTACCCGATCTTTTATTTATAAATACTTATATATATATATATATATAAACTCCTTGCTAAAGTCAGATTGGTCCAGGTATGAAAATTAGAAGAATTTTATGAAGGGAGTCTGTGTGACCCAAAGTCCATGCGAATGTGATTTTTATTTCACGTCCATAGTTAAAATAGCCCAGAACCCTAACCTAACGTACCCTACCTATTTAACCAATTTAAAATTATATTTTCTCATCACTTGACTTTTATGAGGTGATTTTGAGTTGGTTTTGTTTTCATTCTGAGTTGTCCGGTCACCGTTGACACGATATCAAGGTTGCCAATGCTTATGTTCTAAAATACCCGCAATAAATGTTCAAAATTGGAGAGAGCAAAATATCAAATTCCCCGCAAATTCCCCACAGTTTCTTCATAATTCTGCCTCCAGAATTACAACAACATTTAAAAAGGATTGTTAACGAAATAAACATAGATACAGGTGATGTAAAATAATTATCTAATTTCATCAATCACTGCAACTTGCTTTTTTTGGGTTAACATTTTGTTTGAAGCATTAATTTCCTCCTTCTTTTGTAATCCCTTCTCGAGTAGCCATCAATGCTACCAGAGTATCTGGATGAAGGCGATATCTATTTTCTGTTTTCAAATTTTTAAGAACACTGAATTTCCTCTCAACGGAAGCGTTGGAAAACGACAAAACAAGCAATAAGCTTAATACATTTTTTTTAAATTTGAGAACAAGTATCGTCCTGTATTGTTTTTTAGGCGAAACACTTAAGCCCAGTAACTTTCAGGATCGTCATCTACATTCAGACCATGTACGGAGAAATACAGAAAAGCAGGATGCGGAATCCTTCCATCCATAAATAAACCAATCCCCTTCTATCGTAGAAGTTCTATGACCGGCAAATTCATGCGTCTTCGAGTTAGCGTCCTGAACTTCAGGAATTCTCCAACTATTATTGTTACAATGCTGCCATAAAATAAACTATGAAATCTTCCACCGAATATACATATTTTTCAAAAAGTTTGGATAGTCAAAAAATTTCCAAAATCCCCACATTTTCCCCGCAAAACGGAGTTCTCCGTAAAATACCTAATTCTATTCCCCGCAACTTGGGGAATTACCCACAAATCGGCAACCCTGAATGCAGGGTTGCCAATGCTTATGTTCTAAAATACCCGCAATAAATGTTCATAATCCCCAAATTGGGGAGAGCAAAATATCAAACCCAATAACCAATATTGAAGCAAAAATAATGACAAAAAAAAAATTCAATTAGGTGTGCCGATAATTTTATAGCAGTAGAAAAAAAGGAAACATAAAAATAATAACATAAATATAATCCCCTTATATCGTAGAAGTTCTATGACTAGCAAATTCATGTGTCTTCGAGTTAGGGTCCTGAACTTCAGGAATCCCCCGACTATTATTGTTACAATGCTGCCATAAAATAAACTACGAAATCTTCCACGAATATACATATTTTTCAAAAAAGTTGGATAATCAAAAAATGCCCAGAATCCCCGCATTTTCCCCGGAAAAAGGTGTTCCCCGCAAAATACCCAATTCTTGAAAAATCTTAAATATTCCCCGCAATTTGGGGAATTACCCACAAATCGGCAACCCTGCCTGCATGATATCCAACTACACATGCGCCAACGGCCGGTTCGAGCATTTCAGTCAAAGCAGATGATAAAGCAGATTATGATAAAGCAGATTCCTACATATGGAGTTGTTCTAGTAATTTCTAGGTTTCTCTGGCTCAAGTCAAGGTTATAATATTTTTGACGTTTTCCTGACAAGGCCAAAAAATGCCATAAAAATACGCCGCATTTGTGATTGTTGTGCTTTCAAAGAACACGTGTCGTTTTTAAACATATAATAAATTCTAGTTAAAGGTTTAACAATTTGTTTGATTGTTAGTGTTTGTTAATTGTGTTTTTATAAGCGTAATAATTTTGATTTACCTACCGGCAGCAGCCTCGTACGGTGTTCGGCAAAGTCGGTTTGTTGTTCTTCTATCTGTGAACTGTAACGCCATTTTCCGAGAACCATAATCAATAAGTCGCCATGCCCGATCAAGAGGAGACTAGAATGAGCCTGCAGGCCATTTCTTTACCTGCAGATCAGGAAAATCCGCAGCCGGCCGCCGAACAACCGAGACAACCCACTAACCTACAGGTAACCTAACCTCAAAATGTTATTTATTTTGATCGCTGAGAGTTCATCTCTCATCCCCTTTTACGTAGTTAGTTTCTGTTTAGCCGTTTCTCTACTTACTTAAATAAACTGGCGTTTCGTTTTTTTACTATTTTTAACAGTTTTGAGCACCTCTAAATAATAATGTATAACTGAATACCGATTGTATTATTGTATGACATTTGACAATCATTACTGACGCAATCTTGAATTCATTCGTATTTAATAGTGTTGGTGAGGCATTACAACAGTTTATAAAAATGTAATGTCAAATCAAAAATGTAAGCATAGATATTTCTAAGAAATTTGTCTGGCAATAATATGACTAATTACCTTCGGAAGCTTATGACATGTTTGGTTGTTTTCGTGTTTGGAAACAAACAAAATCGGGAACATAGAATTATACATGGGCACATGCACACAACACGGGCATGTGCCTAGCATGGTGGTCGAAAAATTCTAAAATTAATGTAACAAACAATTCAATGAATAAAGAAAACTTTTAAAAAAAAATACAATAAGTGGCATTATTTTGTACTAATACCCAATGACGTTATATGAATAGACTCGCTACTGTCTCACAAACTCAAGAAATAATGTGGCAAGTAAGCAACACTCTTTTGTTTTCAGCGTTTTTCAATAATTTCTTAATTCAAAAGTTATTCATGTACGATAAAGATAGACGTTTAAAGAATATTTGCATATGGGCGAAATAAAAGATAGAACGCGGGCGGCATTTTAGTATTCGAAATTCAAAAGTTCCATCAAATACTGCCTCAAGCTTGACTAAAGTAGGAGGCCTGGGAACCAGGAGGAGAATTTTGAGGTGTCAAGTTTTCAAACTATAATGAAAAACGATAGTTTGCAAATGGCGTTGATTGTTATTGTATTTGTTGTTACTGCTGATTTGTATGTTTTTGTATGGCAAGCATATAAATAAAGAGTCATTAGACTGTTATAAATAGTAAATTTTACTTAGCGACGGCACTGACTTTGTAATTTGGCTCTTGCGCATCCAGATCTGCACTTTAGTAGGCCTTGAATTCTCTAATGACGCCTAAAATCTTCAGGCGAAAAGCAATTGTATTATTTATAATAATCGACAATAATAAGAAATTAGTGTGCATTCACAAATGAAATGTTATTCCTTCGCTTAGACATAATTAAGATGAATCAAAAGGTTTTTTTTTCTAAAAAATATTCATATTAAGCTTGTCCAGTCATCCTGAAAGTTTACTGGAACGAGAAAGCAACTGTTACATTTCTTTTACGTTATGTTTTAGTTTAATATGTATTGCTTTTTTGCAGGGTCTATTGAGATTTGCCACGGAAGTCACTAGAAACGAGGATGCTCCAGGTCCGTCCCTTCCGATGGATGAAGAGGTATAATTTATTTTATTTTTTTATAAGAAAGACAAACAAAATTTGCTACGAAAAACTTGAGAAATCAGGCCATTCCGCTGTACACTGGTTTATCGGGACAGCCAGCTAGTTTTTTTTATTTTTTATATATGAATACTGCACAAGAGTCCCCAGCAGTGCTCACAGCAGTCCACAGCATTGTCCCCGTCTGGAGCCAGCGAGACGGAAGCCGGAAGTATGAATCCATCCCCCCCGCTGCGTTGCAAGGCGAAAAGTCGAGATAGTTTTTTTTTTTCATATGAATACCGCACAAGAGTCCCAACTGCACCGTCTGGAGCCAGTGAGAGCCCCAATTGGGTTATGTTGTGAGGCTGAAGGTAGTGGGGAGGGGAAGGAGATGAGGATGAGAAAGGTGGGGAAGTACCTGGCTATTCAGATATGGTCACCAAACATGGTTAAAGTCATTTCAAGCATCGTTTCAATTCTGAATGGTGGTCTTACACCAGGGCGATACTGAGAGTATCTTCCACTCTGGAACGTGCCGCAAATATACTATATATTGTTTTTAAATGATTAATTGTGAAGTACTACAAATTAATCAAATAAAATATATTTGCACATGCAAGGTTGCCAGTCTTGCCTCGGGACCATGGAGGCCATCATTATTATTTGGGACAAAACCCAGAGGAACTGAAACCAAATAAAGAAATTAATACTAATATACATCGGTAATCTGGGACACCATTCTGTTTCATTGGATAAACAAATTTTAGTTACGGAGGGCGGGTGTGCGGCATGCGGCGCGGATTAGATATGCAGTTCCTACAGAAGGTCCAAGTTCTTTCGGCAGTACTTCTAAAGACTTCACCCATGCTGGCTGTTTGCCCGCTGACATTTGTCAACATTGTTCAGTTCGGTACACTAAACAGTGCAGACATGCAAGAAGTCACTTTTCAGGTTACTGTTATTAATGTACATTGTAATTGTTTGTTCATGATTTTAAATTTAATTTATCTGTCATTAATTAATTTACTTTTTAATATTCGTATTCTTGTTCTTTCTCTGTTTTGTATTCTTTTATTTAAATTTTTTTAATTAAGTTTTAAAACACATTTGAGAGAACACAAATAAATGTAATAAATATACATATAACAATAACTCATTCAATAAATTAAAAAATTTACCTAGGTGCCTCGAACATTGCTTATTTTAGACTGCCGCTTATTTGGAACAAAATGTTTTATCAAAGCTTTTAATACGCCGCCCCGGGAACCTTTATTGGAAAACCAACACCCCTGCCATATGTCATCCAAAGCGGTTCGTTAGTTTTATGAAAGACATTTGTGACCTTTTCATACCAAGTGTTCTCAATAGTTTTAATCAATTAACTAAAAGCAGTTCTTCATCACTTGTTCCAGCGGAGAAAGTTCCTAGAGGATGCCATCAGCAGTCTGACGGTGGACGTGACGGCAGAGATGCACACCTGCATCGCCATTCTCAGCGATCACGACATCATCTCGGACATCAACTGCGACTCGGACGTGCCCGATGACGTGCTGCAGGCCTTTGAGTCGCTCATGGACATTGTCATCAATCTGGACATGTCCATCGGTAAGATTTTGCACCTGCATCGCTGTTCTCAGCGACCACAAAATCATCTCGGACATCATCTGCGACTCGGACGTGACCAATGACGTGCTATCTGATAATGTGCTGCGCGTGCCTGATGATGTGCTTCAGGTGCCCAATGATGTGCTGCAAGTGTCCAATGTCGTGCTGCAGGTGCCTGATGACGTGCTGCAGGTGCCTGATGATGTGCCGCAGATGCCTGATGATGTACTGCACTGCATGTGCTTCGAGTCGCTCATGAACATTGTCATTAATCGGGACATGTCCATCGGTAAGATTACGCACCTGCATCGCTCTCAGCGATCACAACATCTTCTCGGACATCATCTGCGACTCGGATGTGCCCAATGATGTGTTGCAGGTGCCTGATGAAGTGCTGCAGGTGCCTGATGATGTGCTGCAGGTGTACTGCACTTCACGTGCTTTAAGTTGCTTCTGGAAATTGTCATCAATCTGGACATGTCCTTCGGTAAGATAACACACCTGCGTCGCCATTATCAGCGACCACAACATCATCTCGGACATCATCTGCGACTCGGAGGTGACCAATGATGTGATGTAGGTGCCTGATGATGTGCTGCAGGTGCCTGATGATGTACTGACATTGTCAATCAATCTGGGCATGTAAGATAAAACAAACAAACAAAAAATATACTTTGCTGTTCTGGAAGAAAGGCTTAATTTAGTGCAAGTTTGGGAAGTTGAATCCAAAAATTACAATAAATCGTTTCCACCTGTGATCTGGATCTCCAAAATACTTTAAAAAACTCCGGACCCTTGCAGAAACAGGCAGTCAGTTTGATAGAATCCCAAATCTTAACCTGTTCTGATTGACTGCATATGTGTCCCATATGGCCGGTCCAAAACAGGCCGTTGATGGGATAGGTTGCGTTGAAAAGGTGAATGCTAATGAACGAATTGCAGTCTATGGAGCTTCATAGACAACAGGTGAGAATGTTTCCTTGTTCTACCAACATTTCAATTTGAGGTGCTCTGAAAATCTAACTTCAGTGATCTCTTCAGCACTGGGAGACTCGTACCCAACATTTGTGCATGGTTTACGTTTGTCACGAGAGAATGGGTTTGAGGATGGGTTATGAGAGAATATTTAACTCATTCTTGTGTTCAATGATTTTCAAGCCTCTATTTCCTCCCTCTACAGCATGGGTCTATTCATGGTTCACCCCTTCTTTTCCTTTAAAAGACCCTTCACTAAACATCTTAAAAGAGGCCTTATGGGAAGTAATAAACTATTACCCTTGATTTTACCACTTAACATGTGTGTCAGTATGACTTAAGCCATTCCAGATGAACGAACAGTTGTTTGAAACATGTTTATCTTTTCGTCAAGGTTTCTACAAGCTGGGCGGCTATAAGATATTCCCCGTGTGCCTCAGCTGCGAGCACATTGACGTACGCAGCCAGGCCTGTCAGCTGCTGGCCGAAATCAGCCAGAACAACCCCTTCTGTCAATCCCGTGCCCTCGATTCCGGCTTCATCCACCTCGTGCTGAACATCCTCAAGGGCGAGGAGAACGCCAAGGTTCTGCGTTCCGCCCTCTACGCTGCCTCGTGTAAGTTATATTCTTGTTGTTACCTTATTGCCGACATTGTGACTGCATTCCGATTCTCTTGATGAAGCGGTATTGCGCCGCCTGAAGAGTCACAGACACTAACACTCCAGACTCCTGTTTTATTTGATCACGCCATCTAATTGGATCCTCTGCTTCTCCTGCCAAATATTTTGTCAAGTTTTCTCCAGGTGCGAGCAACTTATCTAAAATATCTTAGAATACGTTGTAGGCAGACAGTTTTTTTTTATTTTTATTAGTATCTATAGCAAAATTTGTACATAATGTATTTATAAATTGTATTATATTAAGGTATTATAAAGTTTTTTTTTTTCACAGTCCTCCTCACTAGGGTTCCCTGTTCTGAGGCGGCCTGTAGTTTTTCCACATTTGTATTTAGTATCCAGTTGTCTTTACATGGTCTTCAGTATGTTTGATAGTTCATTTTCACTTTGTTCTCTCAACCATATTTTTACTTTTGTTTTAAAATTATTTATTTCTGTTATTTTTTTTGTTTGAGTTGGTAGAGCGTTGTATAGTTTTGTCGCATTGAATTTCATATTTCTTTGTCCAAAAGATGTTTTCAAACTGGCTGTAGCTAGAGTATTTTGGTTTATTGCCCTGGTTGTGTATCTATGTTGGACAGTGGAGTATTCTGATATGTTTTTTTTAATTTTAAATAAAATATTTTTTGCATAAAGTTTTTGTATATTGTAGACTTGAATGCTTTGAAACAATTCTTCTGTCGGAGTTCTAACCGGTAATTTCAAAATTGTCTTTAGTACTCCTTTTTGGGCTATATTGAGCCGGTCCATGTGAGTGCTCAAGGCAGATCCCCATCCAGTTATCCCGTACTCTATTTGTGATTGACATAAAGCGTAGTACACTTTCTTAATGTCGTTTATGTTGAGGATGTGTCCGTTCCATCGGAGATTATCATCAATTTCAATACCAAGATATTTGATACTTTTGGAGTGTGCTATGGTAGGACAGTGACATGATGAGCCTTGATTTTGATAGTTTTCTTGGCATGTATGTAATTTGAGATTAAAGTCATCTTCTGGCTGTCCTCTGGCTGTTATAGAAAATGTCAGATTTTTTGTTTTATTGACATTAAGTGTAAGGGAATTTCTCTTAAGCCAGTTTTGCAGTAGACCAAGTCCATGTTCCGCTTCTTTGTAGGTACTTCTCCAATGTTTTTCGTTGAATACAATTAATGTATCGTCAGCAAAGCTTATGATTTTTCCTCTCGTTCCTATGCTACCGATATCATTTATGTATATTAGAAATAATATCGGTCCTAGTACGCTTCCTTGCGGTACTCCATGGTTGATTAGGAGAGGTTTGCTTTTTTTCTTGTTAATTTGAACGCTCTGTGTACGCTCCATCATATAGCTTTTTAATAAGTTTAGTGTTCTATTTGACATACCAATTTTAGAAAGTTTTGCAAAAAGGATTTTGTGATCTATTGTATCAAATGCCTTTTGTAAGTCTATGAAGATTGCCAGTGTTTTTTCTCCTCTGTCTAAACTTTTTATGATCATATCTGTAATAGTTTCTATGGCGTCACCAGTACTTAGATTCTCCCTAAATCCGTACTGTGTTTCTGATAATATTTTATTTTCTTCTAGGTAGGATAGGAGTTGTTTTTTTAATATTCTCTCCAATATTTTTGAAAATGTATTGAGTAGGCTTATTGGTCGATAGTTGTTTATGTCATTTTTACATCCTTGTTTATATATTGGTATTACAATAGCTTTTTTGAGAGCTGTTGGGAATACGCTTTCAGTTATAGCCATGTTTACTAGATATGTTAGAGGTACGTTAAGTTCTTTACAGAGAAATTTTATTGCATTTGTTGTTATTAACCTTTCCGGGAGTATGGACGGATTTGAACGTCAACGCGCGCTTTCGCCAAAGGAGTATGGACGTCCATTCACGTCAAGCATCGCAAACTTAAATTTGGCGCCTATATGCTGTAAATGTGCATCGTACTGACATCTCTGGTCCTTTTCCTATAACTTTACACCATTTTTATACGTTTAACTTCATTATCGACAGAGATATCGGCAGTTATTAATTTTTGATGACGTCACACATACAAGTTCGAACTTAAACAGAAATCTTCAACCGTTGATTTCGGCGCCCACGCGTTTCGACGTTTTTCTCGCCGATTTTTAATAGTTTGTTGGTATATCTGAGCATTAGAGATTTAATTTGATGTTTTTTATGTTTTTGGTGTGATTATGAAATCATAACAAAGTGCAAAACATTGCGTCAAAGTATAATTTCCATTGTTTTGAGACTTCTAACCTTTCTTGTGACCAAACCACGTGGCAAACGGTAAAAAAATAACTCTTTGGGGGTATATCTGAGCTTTCGTGATTTAATTTGATGATTTTGTGTTTTTAGTGTGATTATGAGTTCGTAGCAAAGTGCATAACATTGTGTTTACATATTATTTGCGTAATTTTTAAACTTTTAACCTTTCTTGCGACCCAACCACGTATCAAACGGTAAAAAAATAACTTTTTTGTGGTATATCTGAGCATTGGTGATTGAATTTGATGTTTTTGTGTTTTTAGTGTAATTATAAGTTCAAAGCAAAGTGCATGACATTGTGTCAACATACAATTGGCGTAGTTTTTAAGCTTTTAACCTTTCTTGCGGCCCAACCACGTGTCAAACGGTATAAAAATACTTTTTGTGGTATATCTGAGTATTAGTGATTGAATTTGATGTTTTTGTGTTTTTAGTGTGATTATAAGTTCATAGCAAAGCGCATAACATTGTTGTGACCCTACCGGGTGTAAAAGAGTATAATTTTTTTTTTGTGGTTTTGTGAAATCGAAAGCATTTTGATAGACGTGTTCAATCTTTCCTTCGATATTATTTGTGTTTTGTGTTTTGTGTAAGTGAGAAATTATATTACTTTTTGGTGATTTTTCTGATTGAAAACTTAAAAAAAAAAACACTCACAAAATGGATTTGGGTGATGATGAAATCGCTGATATTTTGATGAACAGTGATGATGAAGACGAAAATATTGACACCATTGATGACCTGACAATATTCTCCGATGATTCCTCTTCTGATGATGAGGAACCGGTGGCAGTAGAATCCCAACCAAGTGCTAAACGGAGACGAGAAGAAGCCAGGATATGGGATGATACTAATTTCGTTCCAACACTGCACAATTTCGATGATTTCCAGTCCGGAATAAAAACGCAAGTTAATTTGGAGGACGACTATCTCGAAATGAGACTATTCCAGCTGTTTTTTACGAAAGAGATTATAGACACAATTGTTTCAGAAACAAATATTTACGCAAAATCCGCATCACAGAATGTATCTGCATCGTCAAAAATTAAAAAATGGGTCGACACTACAGAGGAAGAAATATACGTTTTTCTAGCCACCATAATTTTGATGAGTCTTGTCGGAAAAAATTGCATAAAGAAATATTGGAGCAATAACCCCGTAATAGAGACTCCGTTTTTTAAAAAATTATTTTCTCAAGATCGTTTTCTACTTATCTTGAGAAATCTCCATTTTGCAAGTCAATGCTCCAACAATGACAGACTTTACAAGATTAGGAGCATTTTGGACCCATTGAGGAGAATAATGAAAGAAACCTTTTATCCTTACCAAAATTTATGTATTGATGAAAGTTTATTATTGTGGAAAGGAAGGCTTTCTTTTAAAATTTATATCCCTTCAAAAAGGCACAGATTTGGCATAAAAATTTTTGTTTGCTGTGACGTGAAAACGGGATACGTTTTAGATTTAATAATTTATACCGGCGGTGAAACAGACATTCAAAGTCATCCCAATGTTGGAATATCGGGGTCTGTGGTCATGACTTTACTAAAAGATTACCTTGGCTGTGGGCATCGTCTGTATGTGGACAACTGGTACACTTCACCTGCTTTATTTGACTGTCTTTTTGAAAACAAAACTAATGCTTGTGGGACAGCAAGAACAAATCGGAAGCAAATGCCTAAATTGGACAAGAAAATTACAAAAGGAGATGTAGTATCGTATAATTCAGAAAACTTGATGGCATTTAAGTGGCGAGATAAACGTGATATTGTGATGCTAACAAATATTCACGCCAATAATTTGATAGAAACAAAAAAAATTGACTATACTACAGGAGCTAAAAAACGTAAGCCTGAAGCTGTTGTGGACCACACAAAGAACATGGGAAGTGTTGACAACGTGGACCGAATTCTAGGATTAGGAGCAGTTAGCCGCAAAACGATAAAATGGTACAAAAAAATATTTTTTAGACTACTGGAAATTTCAATAATTAATGCGTTTTTCATGTATCGTACCGTGAAATCCAGAGAAACGACATTTGAAGAATTTAAAGAAAAGCTTGTTACTCAGATGGTAGAAAAATATCACACTCCGCGGGCATCATCATCAGGGGGTAGGCGAGGCAATGATAATCCTATCAGGCTTACAGAAAGGCATTTTCCACAGCCAGTTCCACAAACAGAGTCCAAAGGCAGAAAAGCACAACGCCGCTGTTTTGTTTGCACACATACGTCGTTAAGGAAGCCTCAAAGGAAAGAAACCAGGTACATGTGCTATGAGTGTGATGTTGCTCTCTGTGTACATCCATGTTTTATGGATTTCCATACAAAAAACAGTATTAATTGAATATTTCATTTATGTGCGTAGTTTAAAGTTTTCTCCATATACGTTTCAATAATAGTGCTAAGTGAAAATAATTGTGTTATAATTTTTTTTACGGTTTTTTTAACAGTTTAAAGTTTTCGTCATATACGTTTCCGTAATAGTGCTAAGTGAAAATAATTGTGTGATAATTTTTTTTACCGCTTAGTTTTACAGTTTAAAGTTTTCGCCATATACGTTTCAGTAATAGTGCTAAGTGAAAATAATTGTGGTATAATTTTTTTTACCGTTTTGTTCATGTGCCAATAAATTACATACGTGTGCTATGAGTGCGATGTTGTTTTCTGTGTAAATCCGTGTTTAATGGTTTCCATACAAAAAAAACAGTATTAATTGAATATTTAACGAATGTTTAAAGTTTTCTCCATATATGTTTCAATAATAGTGCTAAGTGAAAATAATTGTGTTACATACATTTTTTACCGTTTTGTTCATGTGTCAATGGTTTGTGACCCCAGAAAAACAATTCCGGATTTTTTGTGATTAAAGCTGAAAATGGTATGTACGATTTTTTTAACTATTTTTGGGTCATCGATACTGTCATAAAGCATGTATTTAATCAAAAAAAATTTTTTTTTTTAATAAAAAAAGAAACTCACTCCCCAAAGCGCGGCCAGCGTTACATAACCTACTCCCGGAAAGGTTAAGTCTTCCCCGGAAGATACATTTGATTTTAGAGAAGAAATTGTATTTTTGATTTCATCAGCTGTGATTTGTTTAAACTCGAGCTTTTTTCCTTGCTTAGGAGATTCATTTGTTTGTACCGCTTCATCACATTGCGTAGCTTGTTTTGCTAAATTAGATCCTATATTTATGAAGAAGTTATTGACATATTCAAGAATTTCGTCAGGATTCTCAGCGTATTTCCTGGGGACATTGTTTATATTCAGCTCGTCAATTGATGTGGCGTTGGTAGATTTAGTACTACTTATTTCATTTATTATTTGCCACATCATACGGGGATTTTGTTTACAATCATCTATTTTTTGCTTATAGTAAGTTTCTTTTGTACGTGTAATTACTTTTTTGCATATGTTTCTATATCTTTTGTAGTATCTTAACATGTGTATATTGTATGGATTATTTTTTAGCTTCTTGTGTAACTCGTCTCTTTTTCTTATGCAGTTTATAACATTCTGTGTGATCCATGGTTTAATGTGTATATTTTTATGTGAAATTTTTTTTACAATTTTTACAGTATTAGAGGAAATGTTTTGCTGTATGAGTTCTATGAAATAATTCCATGCTTCATTTGTATTGTCCATACTTTGTAGTTTATTCCAATCGGTACATTGCAGATTTTGTTTAATGACATTCCAGTTGGTTTGTGTTTTTTCTATTGTTAGCGGTCTTTCCATAATTTTATTTGTTTTGTTTATTTTTATTGAAAGCATAGTTGTATAATGATCAGTAATAGTCGAGTTAAATACAACAGTTTGAGTAATTTCTTTTGTTTTGTTCATAATATGGTCTATGCAGCTTTGTGTGTCGTCCACTTTTCGAGTAGGTACATTTATTAGGCTTTCCAGTCCATGGGAGGCTAACATCTGCAGATATTGTATTTTTTTGGGATGTCCATTTTCTAGTATATTTATATTTACATCTCCAATAAAAAATATGTTTTTTGTGTCTTTCAGTAGGCAGAGTTCTTCGTCTATCGATTTAAGGAATGGGTCTACCGATAGACTGCTAATATAGCCTTTTCTTTACCGATTTTAATTTTTAAACAATTGGCATTTGCAACAATAATTTCCTCGACTTCAGCTTTTATTTCGTTTTTTATGTATACAATTACACCATCATTTTGTTTTATGTTATTCAAACTTGAGTAGGTTGTATATCCAGCTATTTCCAAATTCAAGTATTTCTGGTTTATCCAACACTCAGTAAGAATTAGTATATGTAGATTGATATTTAAGTATTTCATTAAAATTTGCAATTCATCAAAATTTTTTCTGATACTTCTTATATTTTTGTGCATTATATTGAAGTAATTATTGTTAAACTTTGATAGATCACTTGGTTCCGTGGTAACAATAGTGTCAGACATTTTTATTTTACTTTTCTAATTATTGTTACGTCGTTACTTTTAATTTATACAATTTTTTTTAAATCGTCTACGTGTCTAATGTATATTAATTTTTCATTCGGCATTCTTCTTACCATAATATCATCATATTGTGTACTCATAAATTCGATGCTTTTCTGGTTGTCCAGTGTTTGCTTATCTATTTTAGATATAATTTCTTTTTTCATGGTTGATTGCTAAGTTCTTTCAGAATGGCTAAATTAATGCGTCTGGCTGTCCATGGAATCCGGAACATTCTTCTCAGCACTACTCTTCGAGATTGAGAATCTGTTTCCTTTCGCTGGCTTCAAGTGACCATATTAAGATCTGCGTTCAGTATTATTATCAGTATTGGTTGGAAAAAAGAATTGTCATTGTAAAAAGAATTGTCATTGGTGACATTTCTTTGGTCTTACACTTATGGTTTTTAGTAATAGTAGGTGGGTATTTAAGTACCTGATTACAAATCTTATGTTTCAGAGGAAATTTTGGTTTAGATTTATGAAATAAAAGAAAATTAGAAACGAAAGCGATGCTAGCAGTCCACAATGTCCTCTCACCTTGATGTACGGTAGCGAGGCATGGAACTGGCACATGAAAGTAGAATGTATGCTGTAGAAATGAGATCCCTGCAAAGAATTCAAGGCTGATGTAAATGTATTGAGTAAGATTGAGAAATGGATGCTCAGATGGTTTGGGCATATAAAGCGAATGAACAAAGAAAATATATGTCGCAAATGTGAATGGTAGAAGAAGTCGGGGACACCCGAGGAAGACGTGGAACGACCAAGTGAATCAGATGCTTAAGTCTGGCTGTGTCAAGAGTCAAAATAATAGAAAACGATGTGCGAATTTGAATAAGGCAAAGAGTGTGTGAGGAGACTGAGTTGTTTGGCGGTCCGTCCTCTCTGCCTACCTCTGCGATGAAACGGCGTGATGGTCAAGTTAGTTAGTTAAAATTAGAATCATGCTTTTTTGGACGCGCGAAGTCTACTAATCGCAGAACTACTTGTTTAATTGGATTGTTTAAGTGAGTTGTTAACTAAGATGGTTTTAACAGAGTGTTGTGTTGTATTGTGTTTCAGGCCTGGTGAGGGAGCACGATGATTGCGCGAAGGCCTTCCTGTCAGAAGGGGGCTGTGACGCTCTGATCCGCAGTATCCGCAAGCCCTGCATCACCCTGCGCAACAAGGCCGCTTTCATCCTCTGTCACATCTACCCGCGCCACCCCCAACTCAAAGGTTACCTTTCCTTTTCTCTATTTCTCATCTATTCTCTATTGTCCTTATACATTTCGTATACATAATACGGTGTAACAGCACGTACCCTGAAGGATTTTATCCAGCGATTCCTGAGCATATTTGAAGCGTCACTGATCCCACCCCTAAACATCACGATCATCAGTATCACGTGAAACGTACGCTGTTTCGTGTGTTACCATGCTTCTGGAATGAAACGAAGTGCTATCACGAGAACCACTAGACCAGGGATTCCCAAAGTGGTCCAGGTGGACCCCCAGGGGTCCACGGGAGTCTCTACGGGGGTCCACGAAGGCATGAGAGAAAAATGGGGGTCCACAAAAAAAAATCTGGTTTAGTAAAGAACAAAAATGTTGGCTTGGCTTTACCTATCAATAAAGGCAGATAATACACTACTTAACCCATCCTGACCTGCGACGTGTATGTAGTACACATTGCATCTTAAAATTTTAATATCTCCGTAAATATGGAAAATTCGAGGTTCAGATTTTAGGTAATCCTCCGTTATACATTCACCTATTAAATTAAAAATTATTTTTTCTAATAATCAGTACCTATCGGGCACATTTGAGATATTTTGTGAAAATCGGAACTAAATATACCAATACAATCAAACGAATGGCATACTACAGCAGTGTGGGTGGGACGTACAGCGTGTTTAGTAGTGCGACACTATCCACGTCTCGCTCCCACCAACTTCGCTATAAGTGAGTGCGAGAAGAGAGCGAAAAGTCGCGTTTTTTCTTACGATGCGGTATGTCGGGTGAATAGCAACCTGCACACATCCACTGCGAGACTTTTCGGCAAGTGGCGTGGGACTCGGTCGCTCCGAAGTGAACGTGTGCGAGGCGCTAGTGTTAGCGAGCACTTTTAGCAGGGGTTGCAAAGCGGTTTATTATTTCCGTTCGACAATAAGCAAAAATATTTATTATTAGTACGTATTTATTATAGTATATATCTAAAAAATACTATTTTATACGTTTGTGAATACTATTTTGCCATTATATTATATCTATAATTATTAGTGAATTTCAAATTAGGTATGTTACTTTACAGTTTTACGTTATTTCTCCGTGTGGGTATGTGATTCATTTATTGATCAGCGATTTAATTTCGTGTATATTATTTACGGTTATTATAATTACTAGCAGTTAAAACCTGCTCCGCAGATTTTTGCTGCTAGGTTCTGGGTTCGGCTTCGCCCAGTTAGAGTGTTGGTGACCATTTTATAAATACGATAGGAACTGTTTCCAAAAATAGCCCGTTCCTCGGAACCACTGTGATCCAGTGACAGCTAGTCACCGGAACAAAGTAACCGGGACAGGCAAAGACGTCACATGTAATATATATCCGCGTGATACAACTAAGTATTACCGTCAATCTTTCGATATCGGGAAGAGACACTCAAATTTACAAAATCGTAGTACTTGTTCCTAGAGGAAGCACGTTCTCATGCGACCTGCTAATAGAAGTGGCGCCATCCTTTGACAAATTCTTGAATTCGAAACCGAATAACAACGGTAGCTATATTTGAAATTTTACGTATACAGATGTTTATGTGGCGTGGCGCGTACAGCGTGGCGTCAGAGATGCACTCAAAGCCGGGTTCTTAAATTTTAAACACCCAGACACCATCGTATTAATACTATAAGATATTTATTTGATTTTAATTACTTTGTACATAAACGTATTATATTTAACCTTCTCTTAAAATTTTTGGAAGAATGATTGGAAAAACACGTGAAGAAACTAATCGTCAGTTGTGACGTTCACCCGGGAAATGATAGAGCTATCCGAAGAGGAGTTTTATGCTTTCGTTGGTATAACGCTTGCTTTCGGCAGAAATCATATCCGAAAATTAAGTTTGAATGAGTTGTGGACAAAAGAAGAACCATTTTCTCAGCCATTTTTCATGGCAGCTATGTCTCGAGATTTATAAATATTTACATTTGATATTAGGGAGACAAGGCGAGAGAGATACAAAGCGCCTTTAGACAAGCAAGAGCTTATAAAATCAATTTGTAGATGTATTTAAATCAAATTACTCTCCATCGACTGACATAACCGTGGACTAGTGTTTGGTGGCGTATAGAGGCAATCGTCTATTTTGGGTACAAATGAAGTCGAGCCAGCTAAGAATGGCATAAAAATATGGGTGGCAGCGGATGCTAAAACAGCATACATATGCAGGAAGCAAATCAAGGCAATCGTGTTGTAATGGAATTGTTGTTACCTAAATATGACACAAACTGAGGCATAACCATTGATATTTTTTTTGCTTCAGTCCCATTGGCTGACAATCTTCTGTCTAAAAATCTGACTTTAACTGTCTTGCTAAGAAAAAATATCAGTGAATTACCCAAGGAGTTTTTACGGTCAAAAGAAAGGTCATTGCATAAAAGCTTGTTTGGTTTTTCTCCAAATAAAACATTGGTGACGTATGTGCCTCAGCAAAATAAAGCGGTTTTGCTGCTATCTACTCAGTTTCTGTGCAATAAAATCAGCCAAACCGAAGCCAAAAACCAGAAATTATTCTACATTATAATAAAATAAAATGTGCCTTTGATCCGGATGACAAAATGACCGCTAAGTACTCTTGCATAAGGTCGACAAGAAGATGGCCGTTTTTCTTATTCATGAAAGTGACAGACATCGTAAAACTCAGTACATACTTATTATGGATTAAAAAATATCTGGTGCCTGAAAAAATATAACAGAAACAAAAGAAAATGCTTTATTAGAGAACTTAGCTTAGAATTGGCTAAACCAAATTTTATAAGAACAAAAAATAGTAGGATTAAATTCCATAAATAATAGCGAGGTGCTTTTGGCACGGTTCTATCATATTATCAGCAAATGTCAACCGAAACTGCTAATAAAAATGAAAATATACCAAATCAATCAACAGAATCAACAAGCAAACTAGTATCCCCAGCACCGTAGAAAACAAAATTTAAGAAAAAAAACGTACAACAGAAAAAATAGAAGCACAATAGTTTGTCACATTTCCCAAAAATCTGTGTGTACAAGTAACAGAAAAGAAAAAAAAACATTCATGGCAGAAATTGTGAAAAAATTTAGTTTCAATTTTATTTGGCTTTCGAATTTTTGTTGTAATGTTTTTTACATACTTATTTTTGTGTAAACTTTCGTAATTTTGTTTATTGTTTTAGCTATAATAGATTGTAAAATAATTAGTATTTCGATTTGCTCTTATTTCTGTAAACATACTATATTCCTATTTCATAAAACAAATATATTAAAAGGTTTGAAATCCCTGGCGCGGCTCTCCCCCCTCCCCGCAGAATGGTAGAACACAGTCAGTTCGCCGCTCGCCAGTAGCTGCTCGGCGTTCATTCAGCGTGGAACCCGCGCCCGTTTTGAGAGCGACTACCGATGTTTTTTTCATGTTTTCAGCAATAAAATATAAATTATTATAATTTTTGACTACAACTATAATTAAATAAAGCATTTTGCTATGAATATTGATATTTTTCGGCTTTAAAATCGCCCATTTTTGCTTGTAAATTACAACACATGCACCGTGTAGTGATTACACTGCACCGAAGCGCGCGGATTTTTTTAGCACAGTAAGGGAAAGGTTAAAAAAATTAAGGGAGCAAAAAAACTACAAATTTTTTGATGATTTTTGACAGGCTGTATTTTGGTGAAAAATGGTCATATAAAAAATAGAATTTTGAAGCTTTAAAATTCTAATTTTCAGATTTCTGGTAAAAAATTTTTTAGGCCGGCATATGGATCGGAAAGCTTGTTTATTTTTTTTTTAATTCCTTTTTTTAAACCTTTGCTAAACAACTGACCTTAGCCTAGAATAGAAACCAGAAATAATTCAAATCTTTCTTTCAATAATATGCATGTGTAATGCATAGATCCTGGGTTCAAATTTCAAATGCAACCTTCACCTTTTTTTTATTTTCGGCGTCTCTTTCTGTTCATGTTTCTTTTAGTTTTATCAATATTACTTCTTCATTGATTGAATACATTTTTACTTTCTCGAGAATTTCCTGATTTCTAAAGATGTAATTATTTAAACTGCAGAAAAAGCATTCGCCCTTGTGGACGCGCTGGCCGCAGCCCTCAAGGAGATGGTTGACGACAACCCAGGCCAGCTCCTGAACGCGCTCCGCCTCATCGTTTCACCCTCCCTCGACGAGGAGATCATCTCACGCTTCAACAGCCCCGACCTCGCCCTCCAGGAAACCGTCAACCGGCACATGCGCTTCTGCCAGGCCGACTACACTACTTACACTGAGGAGTTTGAGTACTGCAATGAGATCCTCAAAGTTCTCGCCACCACCAACAAAAATGTTACTAATATATCTGAGGAGAGCGGCATCGAAAGATAAATCGGCGGTCTGCTTAGGGAGATTTCGCACCGAGTCAGTCCACACCAGTCCAGTCGTATCCGGTACAGTCGTGTCCAGTCGAGTTGTGTCCAGACCAGTCGTAGCCATGTACAGCCGCGTTAAGACGCTTCTGGATTCTACTCAATATAAGAATTTTTTTGGATCATCGTATTTACAGAGTGAATCCTAAATGACTTCTTCCCTGCCCTAATCTTCCTTTTTGTAGGACGAAGTTTTAACAATACCATTTGGCATTTCATCTCAACGGTCCCGAAGAACTATGTCAGATCTGCTAAAAATTGAAAATCGTTTTGTTGGCTTGTATATTGGCTTATTTTGTTGATTTAATCTGTCATTTTATTGAAAAAAAAAATTGTTTTTGTTTTTTAAATACGATTTTAACCCTTATGTATAAACAAACTGTATGAAGGACAAGTTCAGAATCGCTTGCGTCAATATCATTCTTGACGTAACCGATGGTTTCATTAATATTGCTACTCTAGAATATTTTTAAATGAATTTTCTATGACTTGGCGAGACGTTTTTTGCAAATGTCAAAGATGAAAAATCGAAGTTTTACATTTTCAAATGCATATAAAGGTCTTTATTTATTTGCAAGCTCCTTTGAATTGTGTTTTTTCATGTTGGGTATGTATTCAAATTTGTGTAGAAATAATAAAATCAGTTTATATTTGTGTGATTATATTTTTTTACAAGTATTTCCCATGTTAGGAGATTTTTTTAATCTTTTTTTTTTGTTAGTTAGCTATTCTGGAAAACCTCTTACGTTCTTATTATTACGTAATATACATGAATAATAAGATATTTTATCTGGTAAACAGAAAGCAATCACAAAAGCAATTTCTTTGTTTTTATATAGATATTTGACGAGAAAGTAACAAGGTAAAATCTTATTTTGACAAAATGTCTAACTCTGACTGAGCTTTTCAATATTATGGTATGTACCTACCTGCCTGTAGAAAGTTTGAAAAAAGAATCGTCATTGAGGTAGTTGCGTTTCTCTGGACCAACTGTATAATTCCTTATTATAAGCGAGTCAAATTTGTCTGCTGAAGTATTTGGTGACTTTGACTGATGTGATTCGACCGGACATGGCTTGACTGGGACGTGACTTCTGGATATGACTTGACTGTACATGACTAAGACTGGCCTGGTGCGAAACGAGCCTTACTCAATGTTTCCGCATCACAAAGTTATTTATATTCCGTACTACGCATAAGTCTGTAAAATTGTATGTTGATTATTTTCTTTTAATGTAAGATTTTTTATCTCAATTTTTGCATTTGAAATGTTGTCTGAATGCAGCACTATTTATTATTAATTAATAAATAAAATTATTTAATGTAGTTTTATCCTGTCATTTTATTAACATTGTTCTATCTTTGGTGCAAGAGAAAGAGAGGAGGGACAGCATTAAATGAAGAAGACTGGATGCCTGTTAATGAACTCACATTTTGTTTTATTTATTTTTGGGAAAAATTACAGAATATCATAAAATAAACATACATACCTACAAGTAATAAATAGCAGATTGTTCTAATAATTAGAAACTTTCCGCTGCTGATGAAACAAGATAATATGTGGGTCGTTTCCATGACTCATTCTTGAGTTCAACAGCTCGGCTATGGAACGATTTGCCGGCCTCTGTGATTCCTCCCTTCTACAACATGGGTCTCTTTAAGACCAACGTTCATTCCTTCCTCTCCTCTAAAAGACCCTCCACACAGCATCCCAGATGACATAGGCCCTGAAGGAAATTATTTTCCTCGGGGCCTCCTGTGTGGAGTTAATGTAAAAAAAAAAAGGTCGGGAAGTGGATGAAAATTGAACTGAAAGATTCCATTACATTCAGATCTACATTATTGGATGATATGAATTTTTTTTTTAATATTGTCTTGTGTGTATTATTGTTTTTAAGAATTGACACTATATCATCAATACGAGGAAGGAGGTAGCAACCCGGAACTTAATATAAAGATATAAGATTGAGAACCTGTGATATAGGCCAATTAAAAATGAATGCAAGAAGTTCATTGTGCAAATAGCTTCTTTTTTTTTAAATACGTATAAGTGATGATAATGATTGTTGAAACCAGTGTTAAATTTAATTAATGATGGTTACGGCACTACAATTTTATTGCTTCTTGTTCTGACTATATTTATGTAATTCAGTTCTGCTAATCGTATTTAGATATGGGTAAATGGGTATTTTGTAAATTCGTAATTTATTGCAGTTTTTGTAGAGGCGATTACTTACTTACCAATGATGAGCAAAACCAACAGAAGTGTGTTGTAAGCGTGTCTGTGTGTTTGAAGTAAGCACAGTTTTTCCTTACCTGACCCAGAAGTTCTGTGGAAATCAAGGGAAGCCCTGAGGAAAAAAATCCGTCAGGGCCTACGTCATCTTTAAGGATGCTGTGTGAAGGGTATTTTTAGGGAGAGGAAGTTCTGAGAAGAAAAAGTGTGAGGGGTGTACAGGAATCTAGGGGTCAATGTGTCCAGGAATGGCGGATGTATGAATCCATCTCCCCCACTGCGATGCAAGGCGACGGGTCGGGAGAGTCCGGTTGGAAAGATCTAGGTTAGGTCTCAAACTAAGTAGGTGGGCAAACGCATCTGCCGCCGGGACCTAAACAAACCTCACCCCATGAGCTAAGTCACCAAACGTAGCGAATCACTTGGGTGACCCAAAGCAGGGGTGTTGGTTGTTATCCAATAAATGGTTCCCGGGAGGCGGTAATAACACCCTGGGTCGTATCCTTTTATATCTGGGTCACATACTTCGAGGTGAGAAATGTCACTTGGTCCAATTAATATTAAAAGGCAAGATAGAGAATCGCCGAGGGCCTGGTAAGAGACAAATATCTTGGCTGCAGAATGTACGAGAGTGGACTGGTATTAAAAGTGTGGAGGAGCTATTCCGGGCAGCGCAAGATTGTTTATTCTCCTAAATAAAATCGACCAATTTGGATTTTCAGCGAAACTTCTGTCTATTTTTAAGTTATTTCTCAAATAGACAGCAATATGTAACCTATGGTATTTTCCACTCTTCCAACTTCATCACAAACTCTGGAGTTCCACAGGGGTCAAATCTTGGACCCTTATTTTTCTCGCTACTTATCAATGGTATTTACCATTGCATAAAATTCTCTAAGTTCCTCTTATTCGCGGATGACATTAAATTATTCCTTTTAATAAAATCTCTGGAAAGTTGCTTGCAGCTACAAAGTGATATAAATCCTACCGTCGAATGGAGTCACATCAATAAACTAGGATTTAATATTAAGAAATGCTCCTTTATGTGCTACACCAAGGCAAACAAAACGATTTATTAAAACTACAAATTGTCTTATTCATCTCTTCAGCACATTATTGTATCGAAAGATTTGGGAATCACATTTGATACGCACCTAACATTTCACATCCACATAGAAACGATTTGCAGCAAAGCTTTAAGAATGCTAGGATTTGTGCTAAGCTACTCCAGACATTTTTGCAGCTCGGCCGCGATTCACGTGCTCTACTGTAGTTTAGTACGTAGCATTTTGGAAAGTGGTTCAGTAATATGGGGACCAATGGATTTAACTTACTCTCAAATGATAGAGAAAGTACAAAAAAAGTTTCTGAGATATTTATATCTCAGAAACTTCCGATAGAGACTTCGGATATTATCCCTGGTTATATCCATCAGCCTTTTTGTCCGGCATGCTGGGTATTAATAGTCTCACCGATAGAAGAAAAACTGCTTTGCTGGCAACAGCATATAAACTTCTAAACGGTAACATCTGTATTCCCGATATAATACAAAAATTTGAGTTTTATTTCCCCGACAACTTCACAAGAGCGCGCAGGCACAGAACTTTTGTTGTTTCGAGATGCAGAACTAACTTACCATTAGTAATGCCGCTCAGAAAAATGATTCTGTTACTAAATTACCTGTCCCCTGATAATGATATTTTTCAACTAAATATTAAATTCAAAAACGCTATTATTACTTTATAAAATAAAATGTATATTTGTTATTTGTTTTGTAAACTGTAAATGTACATTTAAAATAAAATAAATAAATAAAAGATAGAGATATATTTTCCAGAGTGATCGCCAATGTCGGGGGAACCTGATAGGGCACACGAAGAAGAAGAACATTGCACAACCCACCTTGCAAGAAGCCCGGATTAAAAGCATCATTTTATTTTAAACTATCAATTTCGCTGGCAAGCCTGGTAGGTACAGAGTCGAAAGGTCATATGTAAATTGGTGGCATAATTTTTTATTCAATTAGGTAAGATCATATTTCTAGGAATTTTCTGTTCACTATTTAAAACAATACTGAACCATTGGCAAAGATTTTATCCTAGGCATTTCTCTAGTGGCACATTATTTTTCGTCTATTTAAAAGATTTAGCAATAAAAACACTTTTTATTATGTGCTGTAATTCTCAAACTGTTTAGCATTATGTAGCTATAAAAATAGCTACATTTTACTGCCTAACAATAATATTTGCCCCTCGTTTCAGTAGATACTGTAAGTATCGCTCTGGTGAAAGATTCCATTTAGAATAGAAATGCATTGTTTTAAATGGCTTTGATCTAGATCTGAATAGCCAAGTACCTACCTACTTTCCAACCTTCTCCTTTTTCCATCTCCTTCCCTTCCCCACTACCTTCAGCCTCACAACATACTCCAATCGGGAATGTCGTAGCCCACTGGCTCCGGTTAAAACAAGCCACATTGTAGTATTGTGTTTATTGGTGCAAATGTGCACACTTTCTTTCTTTCTTTTAAATTCAATTTATGAATAAACTCTTTAAATTAATGAATTTACTTGAAATACTAAGTAAGAATTCAAGGTATTTTAAATAGGTACCAAATTTGATTGATTGTTTTTATAATATATTAAAAATGAAAATTTGAATAAAAAAATGTAATAGGTGGCACGCGAGCTGAATGAAAACTGAACGTACTAGGACTGAATATATGGAACGCGGGACGGGGGAGCGGGAGAGGGGAGAGGGAAAGCAGGAAGTTGGAGGGGAACGTGACGAATGGGAAAGGACACGCAGGGAGAAACAATTTCTTAATAAAGTGTCATTTCAACGTACGCCGGGAAATCGCTGGTTTGCTCAAAAATTCAAATTTAACCTATACAATACTTACCTATCACATCGTTTAACATTTCGAATAATTATCCATGCATAATGCATCAAGAACCACAGCAATATCCCTTTCACTGAGAGCTCCATTGTGCTGTCTCGTTCTATTAAATACTACGTTTATGAGAAAGAGAGAGCAGGTATAACCAGTGGCGTAGCTAGCATGGATGGCACCCCGTGCGGATAACGTGGTGTCACCCCAAGAAAGTAATAATTCCCTTCACGAGTTCACGTGAATCACAATGTACGAAAGAAATGAGAATGACACAGGTGACAAGCGAGGAATATTTCAGGGGAATCCCCAACCGAGCAATAGTTAGAGCCAGGAACGAAAATAAAACAACAGAACTTTGGGGAATCCCTGACCGACCGAGCAATAGAGCTAGAAAAATATAAATAACGGACCGTTTCATGTGTAAAAATATTTAAAAAAATATTTATGTGGCAATATTCTACCTACGTAATTTTTTTCGACGGTTGGGTGTCACCCCCCCAACGGGTGTCACCCCCCAACGAGTGGCGTCCGGGGTGGGCCGCCGCCACCGCTACCCCCCCCCCCCCCTCCCCCCCCCTAACTATGCCACTGGGTATAATCGATCTATCGGAGGTACACCCACTACACACAGTTGTGATGTTATCACAACTGTGTGTGGAATGAAGTATCAATTATCTCCCATAAAACATTGGAAAATATAATAACATTAATGGTTCCATTGTCATAATGTTTAACTAATCGAATTTCCAAATCGGTGACAATCAGCAATATCAGAATAATATATGCGTTAATGTTCTAAACATTGATTTCATAACATTTATATTTGCAAGTGAAGGACCGTATTTAGCTGATTGTGCTGGACTGGAGTCCAGGACTGGCAAGGGGCCTTCAGGAGTGACGAACGTATGAATCCATCTCTACAACTGCGGTGCAAAGCAATGGATCGAGAGAGTCCGGTTGGAGGGGTCAAAAGGTCTCTGTTAACCAGTCTCCATCGATCCGGCCACGAAGTAGATAGCCAAAAGTATCCGCCGCCAAGACCTAGATACACCTGGGAATAGATTCCCATGATTAAATTCGTCTTAACCCCACAGTAGAATCCAGTATAAATCATAAAGTATTTTTTATATCATTACATACTTACTATGCAGACTGTGTAACTTGCACTTATTATGCAGACTTTGTAACTTGCATTACAGCGCATTCTATGTAACTAACATTTGCTATGTAGACTATGTAACTTACATTTACAATGCATTCTACGTAGGTTGCACTTACTATGCAGACTATGTAACTTGCACTAACTATGCAGTGTAACTTGTATTTACAATTATTAGTTGTCCCTAATATTTTCAAACAAAGACACAATACTCCGTTGCTGTTTCAGAGTGCAAAAATTTTACCTGTGAAGGCAATACTATAGTATAAAATTATAATTCAGCATATATTTACCCCGCAGCATAAAGAGAAACTAGATCATAAATATAGCACTAGATTCACGCGTAACGACGGGTTAATAGTTCCGAAATTTAATAATAAGTACGGACAGAGAACGTTTGAATACAACATACCGAAGATATTTAATTTATTACCTGACAATATAAAGCAACATAATTCTATGAATAAAGTTAAATATATGGTGAAAAATTGGTTATTGGAAAAAGAATATTTATTTTGATACTTATGATAAAATATATGACAAAATGTTTAAACTGTAGATAAAAGATGTAAATTATAACTTTAAATATATTTGTAAGTAATTATAAGCACCTGCTGTCAAGCAATTGCAATTGGCTTAGCGGGACTGGTTTGTTGATTTATAAAATAAATAAATAAATTTAAAAAAACAAAAAAAAACGCATTCTATGTAACTAACATTTGCTATGTAGACTACGTAACTTGCACTAACTATGCAGACAATGTAACTTACATTTACTATATAGACTACTAACACCGAATGACTGGAAATGTACTAACTGAAAAATATTCAGAATTTAATTAACTTAATTACATTCTGAATATGTTTTCAAGTTAAAGGGAAAGAAGATCCCCAGAGACGTAGATAATTGTGAATAATTGCAGTAAATGGAAACTGTACAACACGATAGGAGTCAGGCAATGGTTGAAATGATGTACGAAACATACCTACATCTAATAGTGTAGGCAAATTTTAAAGGTAAGGTCCTTTTAATAGGGTTTTTTTAATGTTTTTTTATTCTCGAAAAATGCGATTAACTAATTAAAATATTTTTGGATTTTAATTTCGTGCGAAGAGCGTTCAGGGCCGACTCCATGTTGGCGCAATTGAAGAAGTCCGCTCCGGACGCCGAGTCCCCGAGGCGCTGATAATAACAAATATATAACACATCGCCCTTGAGATTATTTTTCACAAAAACGGCGCAACACACAATTATCACAAAAAACCCGTGAACCTCAATAGGATTCAATTTGAGAGCCGGCCACAGGTACCGCCGCCCCGGGAACCATTTATTGGATAACCAACACCCCTGCCATAGGTCACCCCAAGTGGTTCGCTACGTTTGGTAATTTAGCAGGGGTTCTCGGTTCACGGGGTGATGTTTGTTTAAGGTCTTGGTGGCGGTCGCAAATGCCCACTGCGTGGTGGGTCGGATCAAGAGAGACTGGTTGAGGGAGACCTTTTGATCTCTCCAGCCGGACTCTGTCGACCCATCGCTTAACGTTGCAAGGATTCACACGTCTGTCACACGTCCTGGACACATCCCCCAGATTCCTACCCACTCCTCACTTTTTTTCCCTCCTTTCCCTTAAAAGACCCCCCACACAGAATCTCCAGAGTGACATAATAGGTCCTGAGGGATTTTTTTTTGTTACTCGTTGTCTCCTGTGTAGAGCTAACGTAAAAATTTAAAAAAAAAGGCGCTGTGCCACTGAGCGCGCGAAAATTCAACCACTCGGACCCTTAAGCTTGTTTTAACGATAATGTCACATTACAGACATATGTTTGACGTATGAGGCGTACCTGACTTATTAACTGACACCAGTCAATTTAGATATATTGTACTCAATGCATCGTTCCTTGAGGTTCCATACAATTGTGATTATCTTCCTACCTATCTTTTGTTTGAAAAATTGTAAGTGTGAGAAAACAAGTCAGAGGCAGAAAACATCATTGTAAAATGAGATGTCTAAAGGAGTATGAACATACGTGAAAACGCGAATGTGAAAACGTCCGATAAAAA
This sequence comes from Glyphotaelius pellucidus, assembly GCA_936435175.1. NCBI lineage: Eukaryota > Metazoa > Arthropoda > Insecta > Trichoptera > Limnephilidae > Glyphotaelius > Glyphotaelius pellucidus. The sequence continues at coordinate 5,244,059 of OW386556.1, forward strand.
ACAGAACAGAAATCTGACCTTTGCCGTTTTTCGTAAAAAAGATTTACTGGTTTTGACAATGACCGCTTTTATTATTACCGTGACGTTCCACACTTACGGTACCGTGACGGCATTAAAAAAGCAATAATTTGGGAGGCGGGAATGAAATGAAATTTCTCAGGTTAAAAAATTAATAAGAAATAACAAAATCAAAAAGATAATGTCGATCAAAAAATTTCCGTCTGATTTCCAGATTTTCCAAGAAATTTTCGGGAAAAAAAATTTCCCGATCAAAAATTTCCCTACACGTTTCCAAACTTTGATTTTAAACTGTGTCTCACCTCTATTTAATGTGTAAGAAAGAACTGCAGCATTATATAAATAAGGAACGTATGTTTATTGCCTTTTTTGCCGTCACGGTACCTTTACGGCACGTCTCGTAAAAACGTCCAATTTCAAATGAACGAAGTTATACGACATATGTTTCTTGCGTAGCCATTCTCAAATGGTTTTAAATTGAATAGAAAAAATAAATAATAATTAAAAATTAACCTATGTCATCAGTTAATTTTTGCACACATTCTGAAAATTGCTGTTGTACATACAGAGGAGTCAACTTTACTATCAGGGAATTTATTAAATTAGGCCAAGCCAATTAAAACATTATCTGCTAATAATTATTTATTACACCATATTTATATAGTATTCCTCATTTGTATAAGTCCCTCCGGGTTTAAGGCCGGCTTAACTAGGTATGCGAGCACTAATCCGGCGTGTAAGAATCTAATAATTATCTTTTTAAGTGTCGTATTTTCCGCACTACAGAACATGAAAAAAAGTGTTTTGTATTTATTTAGTTCCACCCAATGACACCATGACGGATTTGTTGACTAGGTAGGACTTCATCCGTGAATATGAATTATCTTCCAATTACCAATTACCCCAATGAAGGAATATTATCTTCTTGTGGCGCTGACCTCGCCATGACACTTATATATATATATATATATATAAATGTACGCCCGATTCTGAGATTCGTTAAGCTGAAATTTGCGAGACAGAAATAATTAATAGAAATAATTAATAACTGCTTAAGGATCATCTATCAAGATTTGCAATCCTGATGAGAATCTCTCAATTTCCCCTTTCTATAAAGTACACTCTAACAAAATAGAACGGGTTCAACACAAATTTCTTAGGTACTTAAATTTCAAGCTCAAAATCCCAATAGAAAACATTAATTATATAAGTTTGATGAATCGACTTAATTTAATTACGCTATCTGACAGAAGAATCATTTCAGATTTAATTTTATTATACAGAGTCATGAACAACCTAATTGACAGCCCTGCCATTGTTAGTACCATTAAACTCCATGTACCGACAAGGAATACTAGACAAAATATTACATTCTTTTGCAACACATACACAACCAACTATCAATCACACTCACTTACCAATAGGATGCATGATTTAGGCAACAAGTTTGGTGATATTGTAGATATATTCGCTGATTCCCTTTATAATCTAAAATGCATTTTAAACCAACACTTTGTGGAATCCTACAAATTATTGTAACGTGGGTGTAATATATTTAACGATTTGATGTGTTATTGTAATGTTTTATATTGTATTTTATTCTATGTTATTGTCAAATGTTATATTGTTTCAAATATTTCACGGTTTTACGCTATAATCTTCAAAAACTACCTTTATATTTTTTAAATGTTTTCATTTTTATAACTTTTGATTTAAATTCTATTTATGTATAATCCTCGATATCTTAAATATTATTGTATAATCTACGTAAAAGCCCATATGGGCGTATAACAACAATAAATAAATAAATAAATAAATAAATTTGCAATCCTGATGAGAATCTATCAAGATTTAAAATAATGGTGAGAATCTCCCAAGATTTGAAATCCTGTTGAGAATCCCTCAAGATTTGCAATCCTGATGAGAATCTCTCAATTTGCAATCATTTGCAAACCTGATGAGAATCTCTCTCAAGATTTGCAATCCTGTTGAGAATCTCTCAAGATTTGCAATCCTGATAAGAATCTCTCAATTTGCAATCATTTGCAAACCTGATGAGAATCTCTCTCAAGATTTGCAATCCTGTTGAGAATCTCTCAAGATTTGCAATCCTAATGAGAAACTATCAAGATTTGCAATCCTGATAAGAACCTCTCAATTTGCAATCATTTGCAATCCTGATGAAAATCTCTCAAGATTTGCAATCCTGATGAGAATCTCTCAAGATTTGCAATCCTGATGAAAATCTATCAAGCTTTGCAATCCCGATGAGTTAAAACACTTACTTTAGATGCAATACAATTTACCTACGTACTTTGATATCAAAAATATAAGTTTCGAATAAAATATAGTAAGTACAAAAATTGAGAAAAAAAGAATATGTAGAACAAATAACGAGAGAAAATTAAAAAAAAAATCAAACAAGAATACCAAACATTTGTACACGGTTGACATTTCGCTTGCTGAGGATTGGTTTATACTCCTGTATTTTTGGTTCCATGCCAACTGAGAATAAAGTCAACTCAACACCTCCTTGAAATGTCATGAAAAGCTTTGAAAAAAATAATTTTAAATTAGCCAATAACCCTAACCTAACGTAACCTATTTAGCCAATTTTTTTTATATATTTATTCATCACTCTAAATTACTTATCTGAGATGGTTCTGAGTTGGTTTCATTCCGAGTTGACCGGTCACCTTATTTTTAGGGTTTTTTTAAGCTGTGAATTGAAGTATATGTTACTTATTTCAAAATTCAACCAAATACTTCTTCTTTTACTTATAGGTAGATTAAGCCGCCGCTATCCGAATTTCTACCGAGTTCTTGCATATCTCCCTTCAACATTTGAAGTTTTTAAGCTCTTAAAAAAATGTATGTTATTTTTGAAGATAATATCTGTATAATCCCCACCCACGCCGAAACGCAAAGTATATGAAATTCCCTCGATAGAAAAAAAAACGCAAAGTATGCTCCGAAAATTTTTATTTTCAAGCCTGTCTCTATTATTTAACAAGTTATATATATGAAAAAAATCAGAGTGTTTCTTTAAACGTTGTTTTAGACAACCCCCAGGAGATTTTTGCTCTATTCCAAACGAGTCGTGTTTTATTAAACATTTTCACAATTTTCGCTTCACTTTTATCGTTCGAAATATTAGCGCGCTCTCTCCAACATTCGTAATTACATATCTCTCCATCTTCTTCTATTCGTGCTCGGATACGGGGCCTTAACCCCTGTATTTTAAAAAAATATATTTATAGCAATCAGTTTGAAATAAAGGAAACAGAAATATAATTTTTTGAAACTCAAAAACTTTTATTTTTCAATACGAGTTTTTGTGGACATAGTACAAACCAATCCTCAGCAAACGAATTTGTCACATAAACATTCAGCTCGACTGTTGAACAATTTGCCGGCCCCTCCCTCATACAACATACAACCTCGTGCAACAAGACCCAGGTTCACTCCTTCCTTTCCACAAAAAGACCTTCCACTCAACGTCCTCAAAAACGACATAGGCCCTAAGGATTTTTTTCCCTCGGGGCCTCCTGTTTGGAGCTAATGTAAAAAATAAAAAAAATAAGATCAAACGCAAAATGTCGTCGATATTTCGTCGATTTTCCAACTTACGACTATGTAACTATAAACTTACCCTGTAGTTAGGACACTGAAATAAAATTTTATTTGTTTTTTATAATAGTTCGATGTTTCAACACCTGTTTTCAGTGGCGCTGTAATAACAGTATAAAACCGACATGTGTGTTTTTTACGATATCGCCGCACGTTTGGGCCGAGATTAAAACAAGTTGTCATATTCCCTGAGTTGTTTATTCCTAGTTGCTCCGGGCATGTTCTAGTTTAGTTTCCACTACATTTGATGGTCTATAAACAGAACAGGAGATGGCACCAGGGCCGCAGCGAGACATACCAGCGCCTGCGTGGAAGAAACGTGCACCCAAATTATCTATATAAATAAAAATCAAAACATGCTTGCTTGGGGGTATATATATGAGATGTCTAAGCGTTGTTAAACCATTATCCGATTGCGATGAAACTTTGGGGATTTGATGTGGGCTTGCTCGCGATGGTTTCTATATATAATAGTGAGTTCTGGCATCATGAAAATATGTGTTGCTAACCATTCATCCGATTGCGATGAAACTTTGGTGAGTTGTTGTGAGCACGCCCGTGAAGGTCTCTACATATTGTAGAGATAGTACAATACTACTAGCCGTGACGATAATTTTGAAAGGATGAACGAAGCTTTTCTCTCAAACACCGCACAGTGACATCTCCGTTGACCACTACAATACTACTAGCCTTGACGATAATTTTGAAAGGATTAACGAAGCTTTTCTCTCAAACACCGCACAGTGACATCTCCGTTGACCACTACAATACTACTAGCCTTGACGATAATTTTGAAAGGATGAACGAAGCTTTTCTCTCAAACACCGCACAGTGACATCTCCGTTGACCACTACAATACTACTAGCCTTGACGATAATTTTGAAAGGATTAACGAAGCTTTTCTCTCAAACACCGCACAGTGACATCTCCGTTGACCACTACAATACTACTAGCCTTGACGATAATTTTGAAAGGATGAACGAAGCTTTTCTCTCAAACACCGCACAGTGACATCTCCGTTGACCACTACAATACTACTAGCCTTGACGATAATTTTGAAAGGATGAACGAAGCTTTTCTCTCAAACACCGCACAGTGACATCTCCGTTGACCACTACAATACTACTAGCCTTGACGATAATTTTGAAAGGATTAACGAAGCTTTTCTCTCAAACACCGCACAGTGACATCTCCGTTGACCACTACAATACTACTAGCCTTGACGATAATTTTGAAAGGATGAACGAAGCTTTTCTCTCAAACACCGCACAGTGACATCTCCGTTGACCACTACAATACTACTAGCCTTGACGATAATTTTGAAAGGATTAACGAAGCTTTTCTCTCAAACACCGCACAGTGACATCTCCGTTGACCACTACAATACTACTAGCCTTGACGATAATTTTGAAAGGATGAACGAAGCTTTTCTCTCAAACACCGCACAGTGACATCTCCGTTGACCACTACAATACTACTAGCCTTGACGATAATTTTGAAAGGATGAACGAAGCTTTTCTCTCAAACACCGCACAGTGACATCTCCGTTGACCACTACAATACTACTAGCCTTGACGATAATTTTGAAAGGATTAACGAAGCTTTTCTCTCAAACACCGCACAGTGACATCTCCGTTGACCACTACAATACTACTAGCCTTGACGATAATTTTGAAAGGATGAACGAAGCTTTTCTCTCAAACACCGCACAGTGACATCTCCGTTGACCACTACAATACTACTAGCCTTGACGATAATTTTGAAAGGATTAACGAAGCTTTTCTCTCAAACACCGCACAGTGACATCTCCGTTGACCACTACAATACTACTAGCCTTGACGATAATTTTGAAAGGATGAACGAAGCTTTTCTCTCAAACACCGCACAGTGACATCTCCGTTGACCACTACAATACTACTAGCCTTGACGATAATTTTGAAAGGATTAACGAAGCTTTTCTCTCAAACACCGCACAGTGACATCTCCGTTGACCACTACAATACTACTAGCCTTGACGATAATTTTGAAAGGATGAACGAAGCTTTTCTCTCAAACACCGCACAGTGACATCTCCGTTGACCACTACAATACTACTAGCCTTGACGATAATGTTGAAAGGATTAACGAAGCTTTTCTCTCAAACACCGCACAGTGACATCTCCGTTGACCACTACAATACTACTAGCCTTGACGATAATTTTGAAAGGATTAACGAAGCTTTTCTCTCAAACACCGCACAGTGACATCTCCGTTGACCACTACAATACTACTAGCCTTGACGATAATTTTGAAAGGATTAACGAAGCTTTTCTCTCAAACACCGCACAGTGACATCTCCGTTGACCACTACAATACTACTAGCCTTGACGATAATTTTGAAAGGATTAACGAAGCTTTTCTCTCAAACACCGCACAGTGACATCTCCGTTGACCACTACAATACTACTAGCCTTGACGATAATTTTGAAAGGATTAACGAAGCTTTTCTCTCAAACACCGCACAGTGACATCTCCGTTGACCACTACAATACTACTAGCCTTGACGATAATTTTGAAAGGATTAACGAAGCTTTTATCTCAAACACCGCACAGTGACATCTCCGTTGACCACTACAATACTACTAGCCTTGACGATAATTTTGAAAGGATGAACGAAGCTTTTCTCCCAAACACCGCACAGTGACATCTCCGTTGACCACTACAATACTACTAGCTGTGACGATAATTTTGAAACGGTGAACGTATGTCTGCATCCCCCCAAAGGAAACATACGATCATTATCATACATCTCCCTCACACGTATTAATAAAATGAAACGTAAGGAAAAAGTATCACTTTGGAGGAAATAATAACACGTATTTTGTGTCTGATCTTTTGTCTTACCATTATACAACGTGTAAGTAAGAGCTGCAGCATTATAGCTATAAGTAACTATGTTTATTTCCTTTTTTGCTGTCACGGTACTGTAAACGTGGAACGTCACGGTAATTACAAGAGCTTAGTTAGGGGTCGAAAGGTCTTAAGTAATTTAGCGACATCAGTTTTCTTTCATCAGATAGATCTAGGAAGATGGGGATTATTTATGTTTAGTGTCCTGGAATAATTATGCTGGTTGTAAGGTTTCTCAGAGAAAATTTGAGGCCCAGTTAATAGTTATTTTTCAGCGAAAATGGTGGTGTCTTACAACAAAAGTGATGTTATGCAATTTTTGGTATTATGTAGCAAAGAGTGGCGGATTTTATGTTTTGATGTTTTTGTTTTCAAAATTGAAAAATCAATTACATTACGCGGCGTTTCGACGTGATGTTGACTTGAATTCAATAGCCCATGCTTATATAAATTATGAGATATATGTACCTAAATATAACACTATAACTTAACTTAATGGCCATTCAGCGCCATTTTGTTTTTTTGACAGTTGAAAGGTCCCCGTTAAACGCCAATTCTAAGTCCTTTTCAGCTTTTGAACAAATTGTGATCAACAGAAGAGGACAATTATCATGTTGTTTAGCTTGCCAGCTTTATAAAATTTGATAGAAAGCTGAAACGCACATAGAATCGGCATTAAGAGGGACCTTTCAAATGTCTAAAAAAACAAAATGGCCATTTGAATGAATTTTTATGAAATAACTTTTCTTTCCTGAAAATCGCGAGGAAAAATTCTCATTACAAACGCGAAATTTTTAGATGAGCAATGAAACTGTGAATTTAAATCTAGACCAAAGACGAAAACTAAAATTTATACATTTTTAATCAAAAAATGTTTTAACCCTTTTCAAAAACACTACGTAGATAACAAAAGTTTGGCCAGCCGTTCAGACATTTGAATGATCGCTGATCGTCGATTATCGTCAGCCGGACAGTATTGGCCCGGATAAGGGATTTTATTGACAGATTATAATGTATAAACTTAGGTGGCACTTTTTTGCACTTGGGCGTATTTGTCCCTCGCTGCGGCCCTGACTAAAACTAGACTAGAAGCTGCATACTGTGGCAAAGATATCTTCACCAGCAATAGCGTGGTACTCACATTATTTTAGACGATTACTTCATCCAGGAATTCGAGAGACAAGCGACTTTAGATTAAAAACAACTTTTTTTACAAGGAATGTCCAGTAGATATACCAAAAACTTCAAGAAACTTTTTTATTATACTGACACTGATAATTTATCAACAGATGTGTCTTGGTGTGTATTGGTGCGTTTGCATTCACTTCCGACAACGATTTCCTTGCGAAACATCACTGAGAAACAACATGTGTCTTGTTTACGCCTGCTTATTTGTATTAGCAAAAAAAACAGAAGTTTTTAAAATTATCCGTTTTGAATAAATACCTACATACTCGAAAAACTTTCATAATGTTTTACTATGTGTTATTTTTTATTAATTGTTTTGAGAAAAACTGAAGCATCCGATTTTTTTTACGTAAAAATTCATAATTATCATTTGCTCATAAAATAGTTTTTTTCTGGTGGTTCTATGACAACTCAACAACGTGGCATTTCAACATCTGATGATGAAAATTAAAATTAAATAAAATAGCCCTAACCTAACCTCACGTAACCTATTTAAATAAGTTTTTTTCGTCACTTTTATGACTTTTCAAAGGAATCATGAAGCTGTATGTTATTGAGTTATCCGTCAACTTTTTTGGCTTACCATTAGCAACTTTTCTGTTATATCTGTTATACTTTCATGAAATGAAAACTTCTTTATCACCGTTGTGATTTGAAACTCGATGAAACGATAAATAGCGACACTAAAAAGAGACACACATTTATAGGATTTATCCTGCGAGAGAATGAGATAGTATAATCGGTCTCCTCTTTGTGCGGTGCTTCGGAGCCTATCGGTGTCCTCTTTGTGCGGTGCTTCATAGCTTCCCCACTCTTCTCTACTTTAGTTGTCTGAAGGTTTCACTTCTACAGCGTGTGAATTGAACACTCTGTTTTTTTTACATTAGCTTTTTACATTACTGGAGGCCCTGAGTAAAACGAATTCCCACAGGGCCATTGTCATCTTTGGGGATGCTGTATAGGCGTGTTTTAGGGAAAGGAAGGAGAGAAAGTTCTGGGAAGAAAACACGTATGAGGGGTAGGTAGGGCAAGGCGATGGGTCGAGAGATCCAGCTAAAGAGATCAAAACCCTGTCTTTCCCGATCCTGTCCATCACGCAGTAGGTGGACTAACGCAACCGCCACCAAGACCTAGACAAACCTCACCCTATTCTATTATCTGTGGAATATTTGAAAACGGCTTTTCCTATAAAGCTCTTACAAGTATACCGACCATAATCAAATTCAACTAATCATCGTTTAATATTCAGTCAGTTTTACGGCCGGTTTACGTCAAAACAAATGTAATCATACGATAATCTTCCCCAATAAAATACGGTTAAAGTAGATACTTGCCTCAAATATTTTATCTTTGGATTATAGATTAGGCAACTGTAAAGTAGGGAAACGAAACATTATAAAACCTATACAAATTTTGTTAGAACAACTCTCTTTTTATAACTTTTGAAGGTTATTCACATCAATGTAATGGTGACCGGACAACTCGGAATGAAACCAACTCAGGACCATCTCAAATAAGTCATTTAGAGTGATAAAAAAATATAATAAAAAAAATTGATTAAATAGGTTATGTTAGATTAGTGTTACCGGCTAATTTAAAATTATTTTTTTCATAGCTTTTAATGACTTTTCAAGGAGGTGTTGAGTTGACTTTATTCTCAATTGGCATGGAACCCAATGTAATATATCATTGAAGAAGAAGATGATCCTAATAATCTAAACGAAAATATAAAGGAGTACAAGACCCAGTAAAATAATTGTGTGCAGTTCACACGCGGTAGAAGTGAAACCTTCAGAAAACTAAAGTAGACAAGAGTCGGGAAACTACGATGCAACGCACAAAGAGGAGACCGATAGGTATGATTTTAGGTTTTCACGGCCAAAAGTTAAACCACGCCACGGAAAATAATTTTCCTCAGGGCCTGTGTCATCTTTGGGGATGCTGTATGGAGGGTTTCTTTAAGGAAAAGAAGGAAAGGAGAGTTCTGGGAATGAAAAGGGTTTAAGGGGTGGGTAGGAATCTGGGGTTCAGTGTGTCCTGGTCATCCGCCTGCAAGAACTAAACAAACCTCACCCCATGAACCCGGGCACCCCTGCTAAATCATCAAACGTAGCGAACCACTTGGGGTGACCTATGGCAGAGGTGTTGGTTATCCAATAAAGGTTCCCGGGGCGGCGGTACCCATTCCCGTCTCCCAAATTAATAGTTATATTGTCAATTCCAAATATCAGAATTAATAGTATTATCTTTGACTAATTTTTTTCTTCGCATTATTTGCTACCTAAACCACCTTTTTCATTGGAAACAATTGTTCGAAGAAGTGGTCAGTAACCTAGATAGTGTCTTGGATAAATTTATCTGATTTTTATTTATATGGAATACCTATTGACCTTTTTGAAAAGTCTAAAATGAATATTCAATTTTTATTAGAACAATTCTCTTTTTTACGACATTTGATCCGCCGACAGTAAGTTGTCCCCCAAGTCAGTCGGCAAACTTATATACAATATGCAGTCGGTTTAGGGAAATATGGTTTACGTAATTACACAAAATATAACTAAGTGACCCGAAGTCAAAGAGGATTTACCGCCGAATAACAAAAGTATAAAATATATTTTCATTCAAATGCATCAAGAAAAATCTACTTGTCTATAAATTGTATATACCAGCGCACAAATACAAAAAATCGACAATGTAGTCCTTGTTGCGACCGTCATCTTTTTATTTTTCTGAGTCTTGTTCCTTTTCATATTAGATTAATAGTGATATCTTCTTCTTCAATTGTACATTATAATATACCTTAAGAAAGAAAATCTGTCAATACACGTAGTATTGTCTCAATAAAAAAATTAACTGATTTCTTTCTAACGGGAATATCTATGGTGATTCATGAAGCTATGAATTATTAGAACAGTCAAAAACTAGACTAGTGTTTGTTCAATATTTTTCCACATCTGTTCTCAGATATAACAAAAACCCTTGATCTGTGAGCTCTCTGTTGTGAATTCAATAGAGCGATTTCTGTTTAGTATATGTATGTTCATTTTACCATCCAGTTATTTCCATCATACGCTGAGGAGCTTTGAAATGTCGCTTTAGGTACGTCAGTAAATGTCTAAAAATAAGACAATCATATTGCGTACACGAACAAATCAGAAGGTTCTCCGACGTGAGCAGGCGACATACAGCTGTCCGCATAAGAAGCATGGATTTTCAAAATTTACCTCGTGATGTCCCCTACCGCTACTATGTCTCCTATGGTATCTTTCTCCGTTCCCCTCCCGCGTCTCCTTCCCCTCTTCCTCTTCCACCTTCCTCGCCTTCCCCCCTCATTAATTTAAGGTTTTGATTTATTAAAAAGAGAATATTAGAAAAATGTTTTTTGGATGCAAGGTGTACTGTTCACAGTACTGCTAGTTATTTTTACCTGTAGGTACACAATAATCCTAGGCAGGGCAAAACGGAGTAGTATCTAACTAACGTATTCTAATAAACATCTATAGCATAATTTGTCAGACGAAAGCCATTTGTCAACGCCAAGACCTAGACAACTACTGGACTACAGCAAAAATAAATTAATACTCATTTTCGATGGTTGATCAATTTTCGGCAATACAGTCCGTGTGGGTAGCGGAGTAGACTATTCATCACCTTGTTTGGACAAGGTTCTAACTGACATTTTTAAAATGAAATTTGAATGCAAAACCATATCTTTTGTATATTTCTATAACCGAAATAATTTTAATAGTCACTGTATTGTTTTGCCATACTTGTATCATAAAGTTCTCTCATCAAGCTTTTAAAGAGTTCATTTATTTTTACAAGGTTCTAACATCACTTTGAACCTTCTGCAATTGTCATTTTTTTGTATCTGACAGTTGATCGTTGTTACGATGCGCATTATAGTTCGTCACTTTGGTTGGATAGAGTTCTAACTTTGCCTTACCACGTTCTGAGGTGTCAAACTTTGCAAAGACGAATTCTCATAATCTATTAAGAAATTTCTGATTTTGAAGTTCAATTTGGTGTAAAGCATTTTAGTTTAAAATATTTTAAAGAAACATATATAAATTGAACTTTGGAACTGTACTAGGCAAATGTAGTTAGAACCTTGTACAATAAATTATTAAGCCCTAACTGGTTGCGTACGATTCTATCTGCACATTTGGGTATGTTCTAAAATAGTAATTTAAGTCCTATGTATTTTCCTTTCAAATTTGTTAAACTAAAGTTCATTACAACTGAAATTGGTACATTCACAGATAATGTAGAAAAGAATAGACGAAGAAAAGAATATACTATCAATTTGATTTTCTCTAATACATTTTGTTGGACAAGGTACTAACTTCACTTTACCATGTTTTTACCAAGTCAAAACGGTTCCATGCCAACTCAAAATCAACTAAACTCAACACCTCTTTGAAAATTCATTAACCCTAGAGTACACGCGTGGGCTACATATCTAGCCCAGGGTATTGTTTTTGTTCACAACTTCGTGAAATCGCGTGATTTAACTTCGAGTCTCTAGCTAAGCTCCGATTGGTTGTTGCTCGACGCACTCAGTGTGGCGTGAGCAATCGACGTTGGCGCATGTGAGAGAAATAACAATTTAAAGTTGTTGGGCTACGTATGTAGCCCATGCGTGCACGGGCGGGACTCAAAAAGTCCGAAATTATAACGTTTTATAATCAAACAAAGTGTGGGGTGGATATTGTGGACAGGATTTGTCGCCAATATGACGTGTCTAGAAATAGAAGGCGTTGGCCACTATCATTATTTTTAAATTTTTTGAATATTGCCGGTATAAACGGTCTAGTTATTTACCAGTTGAATAATTCATACGAAAAAAATATCAGACGCATTTTTCTTCGGTCTTTGTGGTTTGAGCTTGTGAAACCATTAATTTTAGGACGTATTCATCAGGATAGTATTCCAAGAAGCATAAAATCAAAAGCAAAATTATAATTGAATGTGTTAGAAGCTCCTCAACAAGGAAATATACCAATTCGTGGGTGGGTTGCACGCTGTGCGTTTTTTAGCAGAATGCGCGATCGCAGCACAAGGAAAACTTGCTCGAAATACTACAGGCATCACCAAATTTTAATTTGTCTTTCGTGTAGTGAAAATTTAAAAAAAAAGTTTAAAAAAATGTGAGAACTAAACCAAAAGTTGATTGATCTCAAATTAGTAAAAATTATGTGATTTTTTGAGAAGTCTGAAGTTTTGTTAATATTTTAAGTTTGTGAAGATATTTTTTTTTTATTTCGGTTTACTTAATAAATGTCATTTATAATTATAAATGTGTTTTATTTAAAAATTAAACGATTATCTTTCAGTATATTTCAATTAAAAATGGGCTACAAGTGAAGCCCACGCGAGCACTCATGAACTTTTTAGAGGTGCGTGCACCGTAGTGTTAAAAGCTATGAATATTTATTTTTTTGAAAAATTGCCCTTAACCTAACATTATAAGTAACACAAATTCAAAAGTTAAATTGTCAGCAAATGGAAATTCAGCGCCATTTTGTTTTTTGACTGTTGAAAGTTAAACGCCAATTGTAAGTCCTTTTCCGCTTTTGAACAAATTCTGGTCATCTTCAACGTTGCTTGTCAGCTTATAACAATTTGATTGATCGAATGTCTAAAATACAAAATGGCCAATTTTTGACAATGTTACATTTTAATTGCCGTTCTTTCCAGAAAATCGCCTGAAAAAACTAACGTAACCTATTTAACAATTTTTTTTCCATCACTTTTAATGACTTTTCACAAGAGAAATTGAGTTGAGTTCATTCTGAGTTGTCCGGTCACGTCATAACATGGTAAGTGAAGTTAGAACCCTGCCCAACCAAAGTGACGTATTAGCGAAAATCAAATTGATTGTAAAATGACGTCCGTTCGTCTGTACGAAAAGTCATAAATAATAAATCATGTCCTGACAGTACGAAATGACGGGTGACATATAAGCTTTAATTAGGGAATTCACGCCTCATGATGACTGTACATGTCTCAAATAAACGTGACACTTGACACAATTCTGCACGTAATTCGCCAATTATCATAATAAATAATATTAGCAGATAAAAATCCTCTACCGCGGGTTTTTTTGTCGCTAAGTCCTGCAAGCGACTTTTACATGGAATTCGCCCAATTTCGTAAAGATACTGATAGATTTTTGTCCCTTTGTACTTAGTATGTACAACAGCAATTATTATAAGAATTTGTGCAAATATGTACTTATCAGATATGTACCTATTCATGTATCTATCCAATTAAAAACCATTTGTGAATGCTTACATAGCGACTGGAGCGATTACGATCGAAAAATGGACCACTTTTATTTTTCTGCGATTGATAACTGTCCAAAATTGGACCACATTTTTCTACCATTCGTAAAACATTTATTGTAATTATTTTTTAAACATTTCCATGGCCAGCCATTTATTTTGAAACGAAGCTTTAGAAATGATTCATCTATTATGTCCATAAATGTCGCAAATTCGAACTTCGTAGACTATTTTAGAACGATGTTAAAAATAATTTTTTTAAATATTTTTTTCACGCAGAATTTCTGATCAGCTGTTTACGGTTAAAATTAAGTCCTTTTTTCATATATATGTGCACCTTCCATTAACAAGTATACCACAGAACACATACATAAATCGAAAATATTCTATGTTGACTCGAATAAGTAAAAATATATTTAAATAACGATCTTCTGGAAATCTCGAGCAATCGAGGCAAATTTATTTATTTCGCGTGGTCGTTCCAGTGGCTAATATATTTACTTCGTATAACTTCTTTCTATGGAAATTCACTGGACGAACGAATCCTGGAAATTTTTGTTTTTCTGTAATAATTTCTTATGGAAAAACGGAAAATTGGTCGGAAAATAATTTAACTTTTTTCTATAAATTTTATTTATCTTTTGGATATAATGTGAAGTTTGGAAATTTCTAATTTTCCAAAAAAAAATATTTTGGGAAAATTGGAAAATCGGAAAAAAAATCTCGGAATATTGGAAGTTTGGAAATTTTTCATTTTGGAAAATTTTTGATCCGGAAAAATTGGAAAATATAAATAAATAAAATTGGAGAATTTGTTGTAAAATGGGTCGGGAAATTGTTTAAAAAGTTTGAAACTGAGAAATTCCTAGTTTTGTTAGTTTTCTTTTGACATTTTCTCATCGAGGATGTTGTTTAAAAAATTAAACGGTTCTTTTAAAAAAAAAAAACAGAGGGCGCCACTTCTGTTAACAATTAAACTGTACAGTCAATATAATAATACATTTTACTTATTGCTTTGAACAATTTGAGGTTTTACTCATAAAGTTAAAATGAAAATTAAATAAACTATATTTGTTTATCAGACGGAGTGCTCGAACGTCATGAAATTTGCAATTTTTTTTCTGTCACGGATTTCTAGACCAACACGATTATTTTCAGCTCTCTACGTTATTTCGATCAAGAGCAATTCTGCTTTAAAATATTCATTTAATTGTCAAAAAATACAAGACGCCGTATTGTTTTCCAGTTCGGAATCAAAGTATGTTTGTCTCAGTTCCGAAAGATGAGCTATGGTGTCATTAAATTTTAACAGCTGCGTGTCCTATTTTTTTCAATATACCTACTTAATAGCTGAATTCCCTGAGGTAGCCCGGGCTTAACTCAGAGTTTTTCGGAATCAGTTGTAGACAGTGACCTTCATATTGTTTTGAAGGTCAAGTGTACAAAATTTCATCAATCTCTGAATAAAACCGTAGATTTGTATAAAACCATTTACACGTCGCGTGCCACAGATACTCTTCTTTATACATACGAGTATATTGACGGTCCCGAAGAACTATGTCAGATCAGCTAAAAATTGAAAACGTTTTGAAGGCTTATTTTGTCGGTTTACAAGTCTGTATTTTATGAATTTTGAATGAAATTAAATGAAATGCAAGTTATCAAAACAACACAACATTTCCTTATCTCAACAGTAAATAAGCAGAAATGAAACCTTAAACAGCTCTACTGCAAAACTACAAAATCGCACATCTACATTGTTTTTCGAGGCCGGCGACATACAGGATAATGAGTTTTGAAACCGGGTGAAGCCGGGTAGTAACTGCTTAGTATTATAGTATATTTAGGCGCCAACACGATGGCAGCAAAAGCGAACAGAAGCAGTTTAAGTTTTAACTACCGCAACGTGTATAAAGTTACAACATTAAAATTGGCTCGTTGTTGAATAATGGCGTACCGTTGTTAATTTGTATTGTGGCATCACGGCTCGCGGCATGTCACAAGCCAAACCGTTTATGTTGTGGAAATGTTGCCGAGTACCTATGGGGACGATAAGATTCTTTGATCATTGAATGACTTCGTTAGATTGATTCAAACTTTTGTCACATTTGATGGTCGGTCCGCGCCATTTTGATTTTTTTTCGTTTGAACGGTGATCAGCTGACAAGAATGATAAAGTAAGAGTGACGCTTGAGAGCTTATCGCGATTCATAAAAAAATGTTGAAAGGCATCAAGAATCGACGTTTAAGGTGATCACCTCTAGTACCTAATGCAAAATGGTGTGTTTTTGGTTTTGAAAGTTAGATCGCCAAGAAATATTTTAAAAGCTTTAATTAAATACTGACAATAGAACATAATATATTTGCCTTTGAAATAATCGAACAATTTTTAATTAGTATTTTTATAAGCTCGGAAAAACCTAAAGTATCAGGCGTATACCTAACAACTGCGGTAAAGTTAAATAACTCCTACTTACGAACCCATTTTCAATTGTGGTTTTATTGTATAATGTAGAAAATTAACTTCTTTAGAAAACGATCATAAAATATTTAAATATTTGTGCCTGAACTTCCCAAAATAAAATAAAACACGCTTTTTGTACGATGTTTTTTTTTTTATTTTTTATTTTATTTTATTTATTTTATTTTAAATGTACATTTACAGTTCAAAACCAATTACAAACATACATTTTATTATAAAGTAATAATGGCGTTTTGAAATTTTTTAATATTTAGTTGAAAAATATCGACTTCAGGGGACAGGGAATTAAGTAATAGAATCATTTTTCCGAGCGGCATTACTAATGGTAAGTTAGTTCTGCATCTCGGAACAACAAAAGTTCTGTGTCTGCGCGCTCTTGTGAAGTTGTCGGGGACATAAAACTCAAATTTTTGTATTATATCGGGAATACAAATATTACCGTTTAAAAGTTTATATGCTGTTGTCAGCAAAGCAGTTTTCCTTCTATCGGCGAGGCTATTAATACCCAGCATGCCGGACAAAAAGGCTGATGGATATAGCCAGGGATAAATTTTCTTGAATAAATCAGGTACCTGGTGTTAATAGGGAATTTAAACCTTATCGCCATCTACATAAGGATTGTTATTGTTAGCCCGCGAGCACTCGCGCCATGAGCATTTCCCTCACGGTGAATTTAAAATTCGCGCCATTTATGCAATAATGTGCATTTATTTAGGGTTCACATCTGCGGTTAATGCGAATTATTTAGGGTTCACATCTGCGGATGCGGATGAAGATGTCTGAATCGAGAAGGTGGCGAATATCCTCAACACCCCTGATCCAGATCAGGATTGTTACAAATGCAAAATTTTGACATCCGCGGATGCGGATTATTAGAGGTTCACATCTGCGGATGCGGATGAAGATGGAAGGCCGTAGCCAGAGTTGATTTTAAGATAGGGCAGCGGTAATTATATGAATTATTTCACTCATCATGAGTGTTACCTTTTACCTGTCAGCTGCATACTCTGGAGGATACTACGAATTACAGGTGCATAGGAGAGGGTACCTGAGTATATTGGCAGAGCCAGTGGCGGATCAAGCCGTGTGGAGGCCCACAGGCAGTCAAAATTTCACCCCATTGTAGGCTTTGTTACATAAATATAATGTAACAAGAAATAATAATGAAAAGAGTTCTCAGTGAATGGGTACCAGGGCCGTAGCCAGAGTTGAATTTAAGATAGGGCAGCGGTAATTACAGGTAGGGCGCAAGTAACAATGTAACTTGATCTGATCTGGTGAATCGATTTTCGTTGTACATGTGTGAGGCAATACTTAATCGGAAGATCAAAACATTTAGTTATTTTACAATGATAAAGGATTACCTTGTGTTCTTTCACCAGGTAGATAATAAGTGTTTGTATACAAGGTAATTCTTGATCATCGGTTAGTTAGATGTCGCTACCCTGCACTAATAGGTAGTATTTTTTTTTCAATCATATCACACTATGAACAAACAGTATACTAGTATATTATCATAGTCGATGGTATTTCTTGAGGTAGGGCACAGGTATTTTAAGGTAGGGCATTGTCCCATAATGCCCCCCCCTAGCTACGGTCCTGTGAAGTTGTCTGAATTAATGCGAATATTCCGCATTTGCGGATGCGGATGCGAATATCCTTAACACCCCTGATCCGTACCTCCTTCGCCCAATAGCTGAGTTTTATACTTCCCCCGTCCCGCGCATAATGCATGTGTCACACACAGCTATAAAAGATTTGGCTTGGCGTATTTAGGCATATCGCTCGCCGTACATTCCCAGTGGGAATGTATGGCGAGCGATATGCTGAAATAGGCCAAGCCAAATTATCTTTTATCTTTTATAGCTGTGTGTGACACGTGCATTACGGTCTTTTCGTCTTGATGTGTACCAGTTGCTCAGTAGAGGTGGTTTGTTCGGCCGGTCCCAACTCGCGCGATGAGCAAAATGCCGCGCGAGTTGTCAATTAGTTTATTCCAAAACTGCAGTTAAGAAATGACAATTTTGTTCCAATATTTGTTTTTAAAATATTAGAGTATAACAAATGTTACGTACTAAAAATAAATATTTGATTTGATTTTACATGATTGTTTTATTATATATTAGTAATAATATAAATAAATATGCTATAATTTATGTACTTTTTGGCTATTTACAAAATGGTGAGCAAAATGCTCTATACGCGAGTGCACGTTTGAGATAGGCGCGAGTTCTCTCGGATTGGCCCGATCTAGAATTTTACACGAAGTGGTCAGGGATCGTTCAAATATAAAAAATTCAAAATGGCGCTTACTGACGATTTGATGGAAATCAAATGTGTGAATAACACCAAACTAGTTTATTAGTGAAACTAGTCTCTCTCTCTCTCTCTCTCTTTCTCGAATTTTAATTTATATTAAGATAAAGCTATATAATAATAATGTTTTATTCCAGGATACATTATATAGTGAAATCCTATTTAGATTCATCTTTACGACGAATCGGTTTACAATACGAACATCAAAAAATATGTTACGGATAAATTGAAGCTTTTCTAGTTTTTCCTCGTGCAAACACGACGCGCGATTTTAAAATTTTGTATGGCATGAGAATCGAAATATTTCTAGCGTTTTTATTCCTCTCAAGTACAAACGTATTACGATTTTCTGTCAGTTTCAACAAGATTTTTAATTAAATATTTTTATAATATCAAAGGTTTGCCGCCTCTGGTTCTAGGCGGCGCGCGCTTGCGTAATAAAAGCTCATTGTCAGTTCAGAAATGGACACGACGCCGCGCGCCGCGACGTCGAAATTTCGGCCTAGAAATAACCAAAATTCACGCTAACTTCCAGTTTTAAAACACGCTGCTACCTTTGCAAAAACAACGCGACTACCAATTATTAATAGCAAACCATACAAATCAATTAATACCAGATTTCATTCAAGTTTAAATGAAACTGTTCAAAGTGTTGACAACGAAATGTTCACATATATCGCATGTTGTCTGAGAATTTTCTCTATTTTATCAATACGATGGTTTTGAACGGTCTGTTAGACTGAAAAGTGGTTTTCGAAAGATTTGGGTAAGAATTTTTTATCATTAATACAACCTTTTGCAAACATTTAAACAGCTGCCGTCTAAAGCTATATTGCTTTCTTATCATATTTATTTATTTTCTCTTACTGTGGAGATTTTGTGTGCAATAACATTGCAAAGGTGTGCACAATTTTGGGAAAACTGTAAGGAAATCATTAATTTTACTCATAAATGTTTTATTTTGTTATTTCGTACATTAGATTCAATAAATATAAAATATTCAGTAAATATTGCATTTTTTTATACCTATCAATTTTACCCACTAGGGGGTGTGTTCTAAAACGGTTTATAAACCATATTATAAAATGTAATACATGCTTTTTGCATGGTGTTTTCCAAATACATATTTGTTTATTTTAATCTCGAAAAATTTTTCATAGTTTTTTTTAAAAGGAATTTTTATTAATTTTAAATCACCATTTTCGATTAATCTTTGCTACAAATCGGCTAACATTATAAATATACAATAATATGTTTGGGATAAATTGAAGCTTTTCCTATCGTTTCCGTTGAGTAGAATTAAAATAAAATAGTTATTTACTCCATAAAAATAAAAGTGTGAACTATTAAAAAATGTATTTTTTCATTAGAAATGTGAAGGCATATTAGAAAAATCTTTAAAAACATATTATTTTGAGGCTAAAATTATCTGTGACAGTTTACATTGATTAATTTTTTTTTCTTTCTTATAAAATTATCCATAAAATAAATAAAAACTACTTTTGCGCTTTAAATCGAGACCTAGACTCCGTTTGCCAAGCGATTTTTATGCCTATTACCTACATTTGTGGCAATATTAAGGCACGCTAAAACTACATACATTTTTGACTTGTGGCTTCCTCTTAAAGTATTTGTCATTATGTGTTTGCTTGAACATTACTTTTTTTTTATTTAAAGACCTGTTGAAATTATTTTATAAATTTTTATTGAAAAAAGAAATTGTAGTGTCTTTGAACAAAAGTTGTTTTCAATTATTATGTTTAGTAGCAATTATATCAACTATTTTTTTTTTTATTTCATAATTAGTTGTTTCTGAATTAATGTTTTTATGTGAACTTTTTTAAAATTTTAATTTTCAATTTTGGGAGGCGGGTATGGGTACCGCAAGGAACCATTTATTGGATAACCAACACCACTGCCATAGTGGTTTGCTACGTTTGGTGACTTAACAGGGGTTCGTGGGAGTTTTGTCTAGGTCTTGGCGGCCAATGCGTTTGCCCACCCACCTCATGGGGGACCGGATCGGAAAGATTGGTTGAGCGAGACCTAATCTAGATCTCTCCAGCTGGACTCTCGACTCTAGCACCTTAGTGGGAGGCATGGATTCATATCTCCATCAATCCTAGACACATTGACCTACCCACCCCTCATACCTCAGAACTTCATCTTCTTCCTTTCCCTTAACGACCCTCCACACAGCATACCCAAATATGACAGGGATTTTTTTTTTCTCAGGACCTCCTGTGTGGAGCTAATGTTAAAAAAGAGGAAGTTCTGCGAAGGAAAAAGGTATGAGGGATAGTTAGGAATCTGAGGGCCAGTGTGTCCGGGAGTGACAGACGTATGAATCAATCCCTCCCACTGCAGTGCAAGCAATGAGAGGTCTATAGGTCTCCCTCAACCAGTCTCTCCCGATCCGGCCTGTCACACAGTTGGTGAGCAGACACATCCGCCGCCAAGATTTACATAAATTGTGTACAGCTTGACACACAAATCTTTGCAAGCAGGCAAAGGAGAAACTAACAAAGAAACAAACCATTTTTTAATTCATAGATTTTTTTATCTACAAAAACCAGACTATCGAATCCACCCACTACAGAGTTGAGTTTGGAGAGTTTTGATTAATTTGAGATAAGTAGCTTTCATTCTGTACGGTTTTTATTTTATCATTGTTTCAAAATTAAAGATAAATTTTAAATAATTAACCAAAACCACAAAAATTGCTGTGTTTGAGTTATCAAAACCATCATTGACAATTTGTTAATAATTAAAAGCAAGATAACATCTTGCTTGTGGTTCCGCCAGACATGTCAAACATACTTTTTACAATCACACATTTCATATTTTCACTCACTTTATTCACATCAAACATAATAATTTCGGTTGTCTGTGATGTGCGTGCATCAGAACACAAGCAACATTTCGGCTTTCTGTGGTGGTAGTATGAGATTTTAAAACATTGTTGGGTTATTTGTAACCCGGGAATGTTTGTCTTTCTTTTTTAAAAAAAAGTATAAAGTATGATATTTTAGCAGAAAATTATTTTAATTGTCTTTTTATATTTTTATCTAGTTGTATTCCCAGCAGTGAACAAGTTTGGGAAGGTTCGATAATATTATTATTAAAGTTTACATTAATGTTTATAGGTGTAGCTTGCACTGGACAAAATTTTAGAACTTGTGTTTTGTTCGTGTTGAGTGACAGATTTTGTGATAAAAACCAGTTTGCTATGGATTGACAAGTCTCGTTAATATGTTTATCAAATTCGTCAACGTCTCCATTACATTCAAACAACAAAGCGGTGTCATCAGCAAACATCGGGCATTCTGTGCCAGCAATAATTGGAAGTTCGTTTATATAGATAAGGAAGAGGAGAGGCCCAAGAATGCTTCCTTGCGGCACACCTTTTTTAATTGTTCTCCATTTGGAATCTACCATGTATTGCATCATTTTTTCGTTGATATTTGAAATGTGAACTTTCTGATTTTTTAGGTATGATTACCATTTTAATGCTAAACCTCTTATACCCAAATATTCCAGTTTAATTAAAAGAAGCTTATGATCCACATTGTCGAATGCTTTTGAGAGGTCGAGAAATATACCTACGGTTTTTTTGCTAACATTAATACTTTCTAGCATTTTGTTTAAGAAATTAAAGACTGCCTGTGTTGTTGAACGGCCTTTGCGAAATCCAAACTGTTGTGACATATTATCTCAAAGTTTTCGAGAAAGTTATAAACGCGATTGTACATGGCCCTTTCAAATATTTTTGAAAAATTTGGTAATAAGGATATTGGTCTATAGTTTGAGATTTCCTGTTTAGGACCTTTTTTATACAAAGGCACAATAATAGATTGTTTTAATTGCTCTGGGAAGGTTCCTGATTCAAAAGATTTGTTAATTAAAATTTCTAATGGGTAACTTAACGCTTCTGCACATGCTTTTATAGTTTTTAAAGGGACTTTGTCAGTGCCGACACTGCTTTTATTTTTTAATTTTAGGATGATTCTGATAATTTCCTCCTTGTTTACAGGCGTTATGAAGAATGATCGAGACTGTTTGTTTGCGACTGTTTTATCAGATTGTGGATGTGGAAATGTATTTTGTGGTGATGGCGGTGGTGCAAAGAAAATGTTAAATTCATTTGCAATGCTTTCTGGTTCTGATACCATTTTATCATTTATTTTAAGACAGATTTTTGGTCTAATTTTAGAGTGTGAATTATTTGAGTTCTCTTTTATTATGTTCCATGACATTTTGGTTTTATTTGGCGCGTTTTGAATACGTTGACTGTTGTAATTTCGTTTAGCTATCTGTTTTACTTTACTGAGAATTTTTTTTGTATTGTTTGTAGTGGTTTATGATTGACAGGTCATTCGTATTTTTTGTTTTGTGTACCTACAGATGTCTTTTTTGTCTAATAGATATTTTAATACCCGGTGTTATTTAATTTATTTGACGTTTTTAAGGATGTTTATACTGTTTAAAGGGGAAACAAAGTTTCATCCCGTTAATTATTTCATTAATTAAATATTCGTAACTGTCATTAATGGGTTCGAGTGATTTCAGTGGTTCCCTACATATACATGATAATTGTTAAAAATTTTAGTATTTTCTTTGTTAAATAATTGTTTTTTTGTATACCAAGTTTGGTTTATATTATGTTCCGTTTTTATGTGCATTAACTGTACCATGTGATCTGATACAGCTAATCTTTATGATCAATTATACTTTTTTTATTTCCCTGTATACGAGTAGGTTTGTCAATAATCAAACGTATGTTGTGAGATTTTAGTGTGCTTTTGAGTGAATCGGCGTTTTTGTTCTTGTAGCGTGTATCAATATTTAAGTCTCCGCACAGTATTATTTGTTTTTTGCTGTTTTTGTAAATTTTGATAAGTAAAAGTTCATTTTACATGTCTAAACCATCTAAGCGTCCCTTTCATAGTCTTGTTCAGTACACTTTAAATTTTCCATTCCTTCCTTTCATAAAAATACCCGCCGCACAACATCCCTGAAGAAAACGTTGTCCCTGTGAGGAATTATTTTTCTAAGGGCTTCCTGTGTGGAGCTAATGTAAAAAAAATGTTTATTTCTATTTCAGTGGCGTCACACAATATCTGCCGTGAGTTGCGGGCTGCGGTGGTGCTCATGTAAGTCACGATGGGCGTATCACGATGTAGGGTTGCCGCCTTGGCAGCGCTGTTTGCCCTGTACCTGGCAGCAGCCATCTTGCTGTCATCCGTCGCCCTCCATGACACCACCCCTTCCAGTGGTGCCAGCAGCAGCAAGGTAAGGTCATGTTGCTATTGTTAGGTTATTTTATTTATTTATTGTTTACTAGCTAGTACCCGACAAAGTTGCAATGCCATTAAAAGAAAGAACTTGTTTCTCCCTGCGTGTCCTTTCCCATGCATCCCCGTTCCCGCCCCTGTTCCCCTCCCACGTCCCTTTCCCCGCCCGAGTTCCGTTTCCGCCTTCCCCACCTTCCCCCTTCCCGAATTTCTCTCCGCCTCCCTTATCTGTGGCTAAACTATATGAAATACACTCATTTTTCGAACAACTTGCACGCCACCTATTGCAAATTTTTTTTACAAATTTCACAATGCCAGAGTTTATCAATTATAATGCACAAAAACGTAGTAAATTCAACAAAATGTTGATGTTTTCTGGGTCACTTGTAGAATATTTCAAAATTTCATACTAATGTACCGAACTGTAGTCCGTTTTATTCTATAGCATATTTAACTAAACTAACTAACCATCACGCCGTTTCGCCGCAGGGGTAAGCAGAGAGGTCGGACCGCCAAACAACTCGGTCTTGGCACGCTTTCTTTGCTTCACTCACATTCATACATCGTCTCATACATACTCTTCTATTATTCTGACTTTTGACATGGCCCGACTCTAGTATCTGATTCACTTGATTGTGCCATGTCTTCCTCGGGCATCCCTGACTTCTTCTACCATTCACATTTGCGTCATATATTATTCTTACACTCCTTTCTTCGTTCATTCGCTCTACATGCCCAAACCATCTGAGGGTCCCTTTCTTAATCTTACATCAGCTTTACATTCTTTGCGGATCTCCAAATTTCTCACACGATCAAACATGGTTTTACCACACATATGCCTCATGGATCTCATTTCAACAGCATTCAGTTTACTTTCATCCTTCCTCTGCCAGTTCCATGCCTCACTACCATACATCAGGGTAGGTACCAGGACTCCATTGTGGACTGCTAGCTTCGATTCTTTTGACAGTTTTTTATTAGCAACGGCATTCAGTCTTCCATCAATGGAGTTAAATATGTAAGACACATGTAAATAGTATTTGATTTAGAATTTAGCGAGCATTAGAATATTGCTTTCCTCATTATCTCAAAGCTTACCTTTTGGAGATATCTGACTAATCAACTTGACGATCGATATCAGCACTGAAACTTAATTTGACTGATGTTGAAGTCTTATAAGCAAAAGATCTAAAATTAATGCATTATTTCCAGGCGTCAGGTGTGGGGGGAGTGGGCCTAGGGCTGCGTCTCGGCAGTGCGGCGCGCAGCAGACGGGGGCGGCCCCGCTGGTGCTCGGACCTGTCTTTTGTATACCCCCCGCGCCCCGCAACCGCCCTCGCTTCCTTCCCGGGCAGCGGGAACACGTGGGTGCGATATTTGCTGCAGCAGGTTACCGGTTAGTTATTCCGCCTTGCTTTTCATTTGTGAACTAAATTATGATTAAATATTTATTTATTAAAATACATAGATGTACATAAAAACATAAACTGCACATCTCACTAGGGCATTACTGTATCGAGATGTGCAGTTTTACAATAAAAATAAAAATAAAAAACAATAATGGAATAAAAATAAAAAACATACATATAAATTCACAAGAAACACTAAATATAGTTTACTCAAATATTAATTACAGCTGGGCGGTATGCTCATATTGCTCATAGTTGGCCACAATAATATTCTACTGTAAACTAAACATGTTCAAGGTACCTGCAGTGGCTTAACAAATGCATTCATAGGGTGACCATACCGTCAGTTACAGTAGATTAACCAATATGGCCAGTATAGTCATAAATATGGACAAATGTAGCTAATATTGTAAAATTTGGTCAAATTCATATGTTTTTTACTTCCCCACCCAGGAGGCCCTGAGGTGAGTAATTTCCCCCAGGGCCTATGTCATAGTTGTGTGGAGTGTCATTTTTAAGAAAAGAAAGTTAGAAATTTCCGGGAAGGAAAACGGTTTAAAGGGTGGGTAGGAATCTAAGGGTCAGTGTGTCCAGGAGTAACGGATGTATGAATCCATCCCTCTCACTGCGGTGCAAGACAATGGGTCGAGAGACACCGGCTGTAGGGGTCAAAGATCACCTTAACCGAAGAATCCAGGCACCACTGCTAAGTCACCAACGTTGTGAACCACTTGGGGTGACCTATGGCAGTGTTGTTGGTTATCTAATAAATGGTTTCCGGGACAGTGATACCCATACCCGTTTCCCAAATTGTAGTATGATCAAATATGATAAAAAATACTAAAATATGCACTAAAAATGCTACATGCAACACCAACATTTGCAAAATATATGATTAAGATGTACAATAAAATTTTTAAAAATGTTTGATTAAATGAAGACAATATTAGCGAAACTCAATCGAAAATCTGGAAACAGAAAAATCAGAAAAAGATATTTGCACCTCTGGAACTCGAACCCAGGACCTTTGGCTTCCGGGCAAATGCGCTAACCACTGCGCCAAGGTATCAATATCCGATCTGGTCATTTTTAACTGTATCAAGCTTCGACTAACCACATTTTCTTACTTTCTCTTTAATAAAATATGCGTTAAGAAAATGAGGATAATGTGGATGGTTCTTAGTCAAAGTTTCCAGATTTTCGATTGAGTTTCGCTAATATTGTCTTCATTTAATTTAATATTACAATTTGAGGTTTTACTCATAAAGTTAAAAAAATGTCCAAAATACTCATGTTTAACTAAATAATCTAAGTTCAGAGATTTACAACTGAAATCTGCAGGGTTTTTTGCATTACTGAGTTAGTTTGACATAAAAACGCTCTTTAAAATCGATTACATATGTCGGGAAAGCAAATGCCTCCAAATAAGCTACAATTTCTGTCAATAACTCGGCTGAAAATAGACATATCGTTGGCATCTTAGTCCCGTTGTAAAGAGGAAGCATGAAAGTTTATGCCCGACTTTTGTGGCAGCATTATAGCACACGCATCGACCTAGACTATGCACAATTAAGGTTTTAACGTGTCTACAGCGGTATCCAATACTGCCTATCTCCAAGTTTTTTTTATGAAATTTCCACCCTAACTGCATTGAGTGTTTAAAAAACCAGCCAAGGAACTGAGTGGGACTGGGTGAGATCCAAACGCAGTGCCAATTTAGCCCCTGGCGAATCACAATCAATAGGTGACTTTCCAATTTTTCATTCCAGGTCTACTCACAGGGTCGGTGTACAAAGATTTTGGCCTTTTGAAAAATGGGTTCCCAGCCGAATTTGTCACGAATGGTTCAGTATTGGTGGTAAAAACCCATGAATACGGCCCGCTGGCACGAAAACCATTCAGCCAAGCCATCCTGCTCGTGAGAAATCCAGAAAAATCTATTCAGGTATCTACACCTAAAATATTAAAAGTTTTCTGAGTGACTTGACACTGCCAAGTGAATGAAGTTTTCTGAGTGACTTGACACTGCCAAGTGAATGAAGTTTTCTGAGTGACTTGACACTGCCAAGTGAATGAAGTTTTCTGAGTGACTTGACACTGCCAAGTGAATGAAGTTTTCTGAGTGACTTGACACTGCCAAGTGAATGAAGTTTTCTGAGTGACTTGACACTGCCAAGTGAATGAAGTTTTCTGAGTGACTTGACACTGCCAAGTGAATGAATTTTATTTCATTTCAACATTTTCATCTTTTTTGTTGTATTTATCCTTTTTTGCAATTTCTCAATTATTTATTACTAGCTTTTCCCCGCGGCTTCGCTCGCATGGTATTACGGGAAATTACTGTAGCGATTGAACTTATCAATTATCCCCCTTCCTCCCCACCCCATCCCCTCCATTCCATACATTCATTCCCTTACATTCAGTTTTCAAACATCTAGCCTGCCACCTAAATTTCACAAAGAAAAAAAGAATTATCCAATTTTGTTCATTCGTTCGGAATTTATGCGCTTACAAACATTTTGGATGTTTATTTTTAATTAAATATTTGGAAGTTTGTTAATTTAATACAAAATTACACTATTTATTATTCAGTCTTTATAATCGTTACGAATTATATTTTTAATGTAGGAACTCTTATCTGACATTTATTCCAGCTTGTCCAAAAAAAACAAAACATATTTTAATATTTGAATTTTCTGTAGCAGTAGCTGACCAGGGGGCTGAGGACCTACCAGCTTAGAGCCCACAAATATATCAACATCGTTTCCATGGAAACGATTTTTTTCTGACGTTAGAAATAACTCGCTTTTGTTAGCAACAGAAAACGTATAACAAATATAATATACTAATATTTATAATTTCATAACGCCAGAGCTTACCATCATATACAACATATAGTCTGCGCATATAATTTAGCTTTCTATTGGTGAAAGAATTATTAAAGTCTTTATATTGTGTTATGCGTGAAAAGGTCATAAACAAACTCGAGCAGTTTCGCATTTATAATATTAGTATGGATTACTAGTGGTCGCCCAATGGTCAAAATTCGTAATGGTTTTTTTATTGATTTAATGTATTTTTTATGCATAATTTAAAAAAAATATTAGCATTCTGCACTCCTCTATATATATATTATAAGTGTGCGAAATTTCATACTCCTCCGTCTGCGCAATTTTCGTAAAAAGGGGTACAAAGTTTTTGCTTCACGTATTAATATACTGATGATTTCAAAATTAAAAGATTTCTTAGTTTTAACCACGTTTATGTTTAACCCGCCACTGGTGACGTGAATTTGACTTACATCGTTGGTGACCCCGGTCTCACGCACCGGGGTTTTTGACTAGCAGTTTTTCAATAATTTACTGTTCATGCTACTTTTCATTAGAATGTTTATAAAATAAGATATTTTTCTGTCAATAAAACATAGGTATTCCATAAATCAATTCTCTTTTATTAACATAACACAATATCTTTAGATGCATTAAAATTGTGAGATATTTTAACAATATTTATTTAAACTAAAAGATTTCCCAATAATCTTTAATATTTAACGATAAAATCAGTCTTCGTCAGTCTTATGACATTTGAAACATGAAATAAAAAAACATTAATGGTAATACTTTTACCAAAAAATAAAAATAAATAGGTACTAAAATCACTCATTTTCAACAGCCAAACAACTCGAGCAAGTAGGTACTGCGTGCTCAAGGCATACCTAGTTTTTACATTTATGGCAAGAGAACCTGGTTTTTCAGTTTTTTTGCCATCCACATTCGAAACAGCGACCGTTCTGCGAAGGACCAGCTACCCCAGGCACATCATCCATCTTAAAAACTTCTGAAACTGCTGGAACAAAATTCACAATTTGAATGACGAACGCGTAAATATTTCGTAAAATAGCAATCAAATCGAGCAAAAACTTACTAATCTTAAAATTATATAATCTTAATATATAAAGAAATGACGCTGATCCCACGCACTGGGTTGGCGCAAAACTCTGAAACGTGCGCCCGTGTCGCTGTCGCGGGGGTGTCGCTGTCGCGGGGGTGTCGCTGTCGCGGGGGTGTCGCTGTCGCGGGGGTGTCGCTGTCGCGGGGGTGTCGCTGTCGCGGGGTAGACTGGCGGTAGGGGGTGTGGAATAAGGCAGCTATTCGAAATCGCTGTGTGATTCGATGAACGGTAAAAAAAATATTACACTTTTTCGAATTACCCGGTCTCACAGACATATACGTCACCAATGGCGGGTTAAAAAGCCGACGTGTTTCGTATGCTTACTTCATCAGGATTATTTTAAAACTTTTTATGAAGTAAGCATTGCTTAGAAAACACGTCAGTTTTTTTATCAATAAACGTGATGAAAACTAAGTAATCTATTAATTTTGAATAAAAATGGTGCCACAAAATAAGTTTACGGTGTTTGAAGAAGAATTTATTAGGTACTAGCTTTTCCCCGCGGCTTCGCTCGCATGGTATTACGGGAAATTACCATAGCGGTTGAACTTATCAATTATCCCCCCTCCTCCTCACCCCCCCCCCCCCGCATTACATTCATTCCCTTCCATTCAGTTTTCAAACATCTCGCCTGCCACCTAAATTTCATAAAGCTCAAAGAAAAAAAGAATTATCCAATTTTGTTCATTCGTTCGGAATTTACGCGCTTACAAACATTTCGAATGTTTATTTTTAATTAAATATTTGGAAGTTTGTTAATTTAATAAAAAAATTACACTATTTATTATTCAGTCTTTATAATCGTTACGAATTATATTTTTAATGTAGGAACTCTTATCTGACATTTATTACTTGCTTGTCCAAAAAAAAACAAAACATATTCTAATATTTGAATTTTCTGGAGCAGTACCTGACCAGGGGGCTGAGTACCTACCAGCTTAGAGCCCACAAATATATCAACATCGTTTCCATGTAAACGATTTTTTTCTGACGTTAGAAATAACTCGCTTTTGTTAGCGACAGAAAACGTATAACAAATGTAATATATTAATATTTATAATTTCATAACGCCAGAACTTACCATCATATACAGACTGTAGTCTTCGCATATAATTTAGCTTTCTATTGGTGAATGAATTTTCAAAGTCTTTTTATTGGTTAATGCGTGAAAGCGTCATAAACGAACTCTAGCAGTTTCGCATTTATAATATTAGTATGGATTAAATTAATGCTGTGTGTATAATAAATATTGTCTTTAATTTCAGGCTGAATTTAATCGTCAGAGTGGTGGCCATATTGGATTCGCTTCTCCAGACCGATATAGAAGGGCAAAAGGCAAATGTACGTTATTAAATACTTACCTTTTGACCTAACCTCACCTTTTACTAAACTTAGGCCCATAAACCACCTAATATATTATTACAATGAAAATGGGGTAGTTAGGTAGGTACTTTCATAAAAGGTTTTCCTGAATATTTTAATTTATTCCATTTTTTAAGTGTAGATACTAACAAAAGCAAAGGAATTGATTTTGACAGATGTATATTATTGGGGGGAAAACCAATGACGTTACAATATACTGTAGACGTGGGATAGAAATCTCAAAGTGGGAAGCCAAAAGTAAGGCAATTGCACTAGTCTCGATTTCTAGTAGTTTAGTACTAAACTGTCACTCGTCGAGTAAGGTTGTGTCTTACCAGTAGGTAAATTGCGTTTAAAAAGCGCCAAAATGCCCTCCTGTGGGATGAGAAAATGTTTCCATTACACGCCAAACAGTAGTAAAAGTGAAGAAATAACATTTCATCTAAAAGTACAAGCAAATTACTTATTATTATTGATTATTATAAACACTACAATTAATTTTCATGTTTCCTGCCAGACGATTTTACAGTCGTTAGAAAAAATGCACACATTCTTTGATTGTCTTATGGTATGGCCACATTGAGGCCAACTCCCAACTACAAACATTCGGATGATTGTATAGAGGGGTATTTTGTGCGTTGGAAGTTCGAGTTGAGAGGTTGGCTTCGGTGTGGAAGTAGCATATCTTTTTTATGTATGAATACCTTTTGAATTAAGAAATTACTGAAAACCGATGAAAACAAAAGAGTGTTGCTTATTTGCCACTTTATATTGTGAGTACGTGAGACTATGGCGAGTCGTCATTGGGGAAAACAGTTAGGTACAAAATTTGAGGTTAGAATAAGTAATGTGTTGTGGAAGTTATAAGTGTGATCAATGTAAGCTTTAAAAAAACTAATAATGCTTTTATTGTTGTATTTCCCATCCCAGATTGGCAGCGTTTCGTGGCTGAGAAATTATTGGCGTGGAGACAGACCAACTTCGAGTGGATGTATAACTTCACAGGGCCCATACATGTTCTGTTCTACGATGATCTAGTGGACAACCTGGAGGCAACGCTGAAGGATCTTATGAAATTTTTAGATATCAGAATAAATGAGGTTAGTTCGGTTCCTACTACTGAGAGTTCTGATGTAATCACTCCCTTTTTCCCATAAATAATGATCTAGCGTAAAGAGAAGTTAATTGGAGTTATTACCTTTCACCTTGTTCTGAATATTTTTTAGTTATTTTACCATTGCATTAATTCAACTTCTAAAATTAAATTCGCTCATGACTGAAGATTGTACTCCCTCTCAAATACCTCAGGACTTTTTCTCAGGTTAGTGGTTTCTCAGGTTTTACGATTAGTGAGCTCTGGTAACACAAAACTTGCACAGCTCTTCCTTTTTGAAGTTTCTAGGTCAATGCAATTGTTTTCCACTAGCAACGTCATTTCCATCATGGAACTTTGAAATATCTATTTAACTATCAAAAAGTTAGGCAAGACAGTATTTTGTTTGTTCCATATATTTTTTAATTATTTAAAAACCTACAAAATTTCACAAAAACTTTTTTTTATTCCACAGAAATTCCACAAATATAGGGACGACATGATATGTATTAAATGGCTACACCAAAACTAAAAGCAAAAAAACACTTTAAAAGGATTAATGCTTGCAACATGGTATCACACTACATACATAAACACACTTCACATCTATCAACATTTATAAACACACTTCCTTTTGATCTAAATAATTAATTAAAAATATATACTAGACTAAATAATATAAATTAATAAATTTGCATGTTAAAAAATATAATTTTCCAACATTCCATA
The DNA here is from genome assembly GCA_936435175.1 of Glyphotaelius pellucidus. Taxonomy (NCBI): domain Eukaryota; kingdom Metazoa; phylum Arthropoda; class Insecta; order Trichoptera; family Limnephilidae; genus Glyphotaelius; species Glyphotaelius pellucidus. The sequence goes on from OW386556.1 coordinate 5,276,707, forward strand.
TCTTGGCTTGGCAACCTTTTCTCACCTACGACACACAAAAGTCCTTCCTAGAATTCCGCGGCACATCAGGGATAAAAATTAACTATCCAGCAGATAAGCTATTTTCGCCTTTAAAATTATGTACTTTGTTATTTTATTCGATTCTGCCAAGAAATCTGTTATCCTGTTAATTCCGTTAGACACAAAATTCTCGAGTTTCGGGACACTCCAATCCGCCAGATATGACGGGAAATCCGTCAAGTTGGCAACACTGAATGCGACGCGTAGCTCATGCGCATGAGCCCTCAGCGGCACACCGAGATCATTATTCTTTGTTCTGTGGCTCATTCGATCTGGAACTGGACGTGTATAAAGCATACTACACAGTTGTCACCAGGCATTGGGGGACTGTTGAAAAATTATTTAGTTATAATATTTATCTATACTATTTGACCGCTTCACACGTGTATCCGGCTCATGGCACACCAGAATGCCACGGCACACCGGTTGCGGAGCACTGTTCTATATATCATGTAACTAAGAAAAAGCCAAACAGAATCGTGGGTCAGGACAAAAACACATGAACAAAGTTTGGCAAAAATGCCCAAATATTAAATGGATTATTCTTTATTGTTGCAGACTTTACTGAAGTGCACAATAGAGCGCAAGGAAGGAATATATCGTCGCAAGAGACGATTACTCAGCTTCGACCCTTTCACACCCAACATGAAGCGAGCCCTGAAGATGGAGCAGGACAGGGTGTATGAAGCCATCCGGAAGATTCAGCCCCAATTAGGTCCTCAACTCCCCACTCCAGACAGATAACATTAGCACCCCTCCTCGCAGTGAACTCTAGTCCAACCAATTATTATTGCACGAAAACATGGCTTTTTTAACTCCATAAACGTGTAAAATGATTTAGGTTATGGGGGTGGTCAATAATGGCGCCCATTATCTTTTTTGAAATTTGAACAGTCCCCATTAAACATTTCTATCAATTCTAGATCTGTTTCAGCTTTTGAACATAATTGTGATCATAATTTTAACAACATAACAGCTGTGCTCTTTTACTGATCAAAAATTGTTCTGTTGACATTTGTCGGGAACGGTCCACGTTAAACACTGATTCTCGGTGCATTAACCCCCTAGGCTTCGGGCATGTTTTGTCACAAGGTCAAAATATTTCCGCTCTGCAATAAATATTTCTAAACATATCCGAAAGCTAAAACACTATGACATACATACATAAAGGTGATAAAATATGCTTTCATATTTTATAATTCGAAATAAATATACAATTTTAAAAGTAAAATTACTTAGCAAAAAAAAAAATTTTTTTTTTTTTTTTTAAATAGGCAATTCACCCTAAAAAGAGTGCTTTGTGCACACATATTTTATTAGACTAATGTATTACAAACCTTATTGTCACCTCACTTTTTGGTCATTTGGTGTAAAAATAATCAATAAAAATTTCCCAAAGTTTCATAATTTTTTTCAAATTGCGGTCATAAACTTTGGTTTCATAAAGATTTACATTTTAATTATTTTTTTATTAACTTTTAAATTAGAATATAAAACGTGGTGTTGTCTCTTTCTAACACCAGATTTTTAGTTTAGATTATATTTAACACCATGATAATAAGGGAGAAAACAATTTCTATGAGGCCTAAATGAGTTGTTCCCAAAAGCGAACAAATTAGCCTGAGGAGCTAACCTTTAGAACGCTGGCCTTTTCAATACAATTTATCCACCATCCGGCATATTTTGACGTATTTAGTGAAACTTCATGAATTACATATTATGTTATGCGACTTCCACGTATGGGGATAGCCGCTGATGGATCACAAAATATGCGACAGCCGCGCAGATAAGCTCTAATCTAACAACACAAGTTATTCTTGAAAGCTGATCACAGTTTGTTCAAAATCTACACACCGAGAATCAACCTTTAATGGCGACCTATCAAACGAAAACATTCCAACTTTAAAATTTAAATAATTTTTTACAAACGTGTGATTGTCTCGATAAAATTTCACAAATGTCATCTCTGTCGCATTTTGTATAACTATAATTATACAAAATTTTGCTAACACTGATGATCTGCACTAATGATAGTTATAGCTTTATTTAAGATATGAATATAATCAGCATTTTATGCACAAAGAAAATTAAATTTAGTGTTATTATGTATGTATATCGAATCTAGTCCCATGTATTAATTAATGTATTATGCCTTCGGAAGGCAGTAAATGTTTGATACGTTGTATAATAAATTAGTTTTAACTAAATGGATAGTTATTTTAGTGTCACGGTCCAACGTAAAAATATATACGTCAAAGCATTTGTGTTGCACTAAAGTTTCGTTAGCGGCATTTGTAACGCTTGTTGTAATTTGTAAATAGTTATATATAAAATATCTTTGATGTGAATCTGTCTTGTAATTTGATGTGAATCGTATTTGAGAAAGACTTAATTTGATAGATTCACAGAAGCGATATGTGTTTTTATGTTTGTTAAAATATTTGTTTTTAATTTTAGTATATCGAAATGATTTAGAAACGAATTTTTACAATGTTCTAGGATGGTTCAAATATTTTTTGCAAAAAAGTATGGATTTATGTAACTTTGTATGCACATGTATCGAATGTCCAGTTGATTAGTCGGACATCTCAAAATACTAATTATGAGAAAAGCAATATTGGAATACTCATCATAAATCAAATATTATTTAAATAGGGTATAAAATAACACTGGAAGGCATAACGACCCGGTATATTAGTATAACGTTTTGAAACATCCCACTAGTGACCCAGAAAACAGAAACATTTTGTTTATTTCTCTAGAAGTTGTTCTGCATTATAATTGATTTTGTGGAGTTTATGAGTAATCTGAGTTTTGTACCAGATAGAAGGTACACTTTTACATGTAACTGCAAACTCAACTCGAATTTCGATTTTTTGGATATGTCTGACTGATCAACTGGACATATAGCCTATATAATTTTAAAAATGAATAATATGATACGTAATAGATATACGTACAGTTAAAAATTACTTTTAGTTGTTAGGTTACCGTCAGTTATGTTTTTATATCTATTTTAGGAATTGCAATATCACTTATTGTCAAGTGATCGAAAAGGTTAAGCTACATTTGTCAAAGGTCCTCCATCATTGCCCAAGCAACTGTTTCTACTTATAATGATGGAAGTAGGAAGAATTCAACACTAAAAAATTCAGGCTTTTCGAAATCTGTGATTTTTTACATACTTTTTTTTTATGAAAGTAAAAACATATATTTCTTTTTTGTAAAGTACTTTTTGTTTTGAATCTTTTTACAATGTTCTGAATGCGACTTTGACTGAATTGTTATTTTTATTAAAAATAACACATAATAGACGCCTTGTGAGATTTTTCTCTGTTCTAATGATGAAGTAGCATTAAAGTTTTATATGTGATTTAAAAATAGTTGTGATTTTGCTATGAAGTACATAACCTTCAATAATTTACTATTAAATAGTGGAATATTGATTATTGTTGTCTTCCGAGTCATTCTGGTGTTTTTCTTCCTTTTATCAAAATATTCTGTGAAGATCCAGAAATCCATGTTCACATGAACTTATTTTGCTTGTAATATCACATTTTCAGTAAGTATTTTAATTTCAGAGGTTTATATTATTAACATTTTACTACTACAAATGTAACCAATACCAATTATTACCAATTTCTTCCAACCAACTCGGTTGTGCAAAAGATAAGCAGTTCTAATCTTTCTTATTAGATAATAAAATTTCAGCTGTGATTAAAATAGGTAACTGATTACTGCCATCTGTTGAGAATAGTGGCAAGCATATGTGGGCTATTCCATAGACACAAGAAACAAGATAGATGGGTCATAAACCATTTATGAAACTGAGCGCACCGCAAGTGTCGAAACACCGTTCAGTCCTTGTAATGCAAATCGCATCCATGCACAGTAGCTCCTCGCTTTTGTTTCTGCCTAAACATCAAATGCATAACTTTCATTGGCTCCGTTGCTGTAATAGTCTGTGCGATTTGGTGGTAGCTCGGCAACATTCTGCATGTTTTCATGCCTTGTTTCTAATATCTATGGCCTGTACCCTGAAATCTCTATGTGAGATTTCACTGTACAAAATTTAATTTGCAATTTTCATTTATTGTTGAACTGAATAATTTTTTCTCGTGGTTTTCATGAGTATAATATCCTTCCATAATTTGTAACAAATCAGTGATTCCATTTTTCCACAATTTTTTACTTCCACTCCTTGTAAACTAAGCGATAACTGTCCTCACCCTTGAATAGGCTAACAATAATCATACAATAAAAATTATCGGGTCTTCGATAACTAGAAACTACCAATAATATGATTACAACATATTTCATCTTTATCTTTTCTTATTATTCTTTATCTTTTATGTTAAGACAGCGTTACGAGACAATTAAGACAAAAAGGCAAATCCATCAGATGTCATGGCCAGACTCATGTATCTGATTTTCTCTTTACACTCCTTTCTTCACTCATTCACTCTACATTCTCAAACCATCTAAGGGTCCCTTTCTTAATCTTACTTTTTACGTTTACATCAGATATCCACATTTCTCAAACTATCATACATGGTTTTAATCAACACATGCAACGCTTCTCTTATACAGAGACGCGATTGTCTGTATGAGATTTATATTCACTCCATACTTGGACAACACCTTCCATAGCTTTTTCAATAATTTCTAAGGCCACCACTAATACAGCTCCCCAATAGCAACCTGTAAACAGATAGTTAGCGATATTGGCCTATTATAAATCTTCAGATTGCTCTATGTATAGGTTTTTTATCAGCAACCCTATCTGGACATTATCATACTGACCCTTACTTATGAAATGCTTGAAAACTATTTATTCAATATTAATGAAATATTTTTTAATATCATTGTATAAATAATAATACTAATATTTTTATGTCTTCTTTAAAAACTGGTTGTATCTACAAATGCTGAATTTTCTACCGATTTCTGTGATTTTTTATCTACTTATGGTGCTTTCATGTTACTTTCGTACTTATTATAAATATAACATTTAATTATTTAATTAATTTAACTGGGAATGATTATATTTTTTATGTAACCCAATTTGATTGGTTATTGTCATAACGTAATACATATTATACTTGAATTTCTGTAACACTTGTTGGAAACATAACTGAAAGAATTTATTTCATAATATTTAATCAAAGAAAGAAGAGTCCATTTCATTGGACTTCATTAATACATTTATATTAATTAAAAACATTAAAACAAGAAAATATTAATACAAGAAAACATTAATACAAGAAAACATTAATAAAAGAAAACATTAATGCAATAAAATATTAATACAAGAAAACATTAATACAAGAAAATATCAATGCAAGAAAACATTTGATTTACTGTTCATTATTATTTATGTAACTATACGTGGTGTCCGGAAACTCATATTACAAGTGGGAAATAGTGAAGTTCGGATTAGCCTGTGTATGGATTATCAACGTGCTACTGTATAGATAAATATATAAATAAATACATATTCAGATTTGAATGTAAAACGTTTTGAACTGAATATTGATTGAAATGAATTTTATCTATTTTTAATTACTAGATAAGTTCTTTTCTACATTGCCCTTCTCCTTTCTCTTTCACAATATTCCTCAATTTGGGTTGCAATAATCTCACTGGATCTGAACAGAATAACTCTCACGTGGTTTCAGATTAAAATTATGTTTGAAAAGATTGGCAGCCATCTAGGTTAGTTTCTGGGCCTTTTATTCAGATGGTTTTGATAAAAAATGATTTTTAAATGATGATAAATTAATGTAAAACGGACAAATAACTATTTGATATAATTTTTGGATAATTTGTGACATGTTTTTCTCTCAATTTATGGGCGAAATTTGCTTATCTAATTTTATTGTAGCAATCATATACGAATTCCATTGGCCTCCAATTTAAAAAGTTATTTGTTTTTAATTCTAATTAATAAATAATTTTACAATTTTGATAGCACTATATAAAACTAGTCCTTTGAACAAGTTACCATTTTAAGTTCAAAAAAATGTTATGTTTGTTGTACATATTATTAATATTGTTTTAATTATTGTAATTGTAATTAATGCTTTATTTGAAAAACTTGGGAGATATTGTGATGCGTTGCACTGTGTATTCCGCATTTAGGAAAATATTTTAATTGATCCCTTTCACCAATTGAAACTGAGCAAACACTAAGGACTCTTGTACATGGCGATACATATAAGCTACGTGACTGTGGCGCAACCACAAGTAGCCTATCGATATGCTACTCTTTAATACTGGTTTCCGTACATAGCGCTAACATAAATATACTGAACTCGATCATTTTTTCACGTGCAGCTGTGGAATTAACGCGAAGTCAAATGACTCTAGTGACAAAAAATAATATTGTTCTTCTTTATCTTTATAAGAATAAAAAACTATCTAAAAGAAGGTTTGGGTTCATCCGTAAAACGAAATAAATAATAATTGTATGGCATTCATAGCCGCCAAGGAACTACACGAGAATGATGTTGAATTTACTTTTTTTTCTAATCTCAGTTCACGCATTCTCCGCAAAATTTTTTCTTACGTATTCTGTAAATTGGTAAATTATCTTAATAAATGAGAATGAATGTTTCTTTGTTTGTCACTTATGTGTTCCTAAACCATTCATCCGATTGTGATGAAACTTTGGTGATTTGTTGTGCACACGCCCACGAAAATTTCTACATATAATAGTGAGCTCTAGCGTTATGAAATTATTTCCTGTACTATTCATCCGATTGCAAAGAAACTTTGGTGATTTGTTGTGCGCACACCCACAAAGGTTTCTATATATACTGGTGAGCATTAAGAAAATTGTAAAAAAATTTGCAATAAGTGGCGCGCGAATTGTTTGACAAATGATTGTATTTCATGTAGATTAGCGGCAGGGAGGGAGAAGGAAGGGAAACTAAGGAGGGGGGACAAGAAAGGTAGGGAAGGCTGGGAAGGTGGAAGGTGAATGCGGAATGGGTACTTGCTAGTAGTTATATAAACATGAATATTTTCTCACTTCCAGAACAAACTTAACATTCAAATCATGTTCGGACGCCATTTCTGTCAAAAGAGTAGCAGATGCGAATGGAACTCGCGTAGCGCACTACCAACACTGTCGGGTACTCACAAGCGGCTTGTATGCTATCTCATGTATGAATGGCTGTTAGGTAACAATAATTTACTCTTAGCGAAGGATTAATCTAATTCATTTCATCAATATTTTTGACTGAGCGCTCACCCGTCAAAATGCAATATAATATTTAGTCAAAGTAAACATTTTAAGTTTTTTATTTCAAATTTGTAAAAAGATTTACAAGAGTTAAGTCCATAAAAATAAATGGATTAATTATCGCTGTGAAGATTACGTTCACAGTCAGGTTGGCGACACCAAGTTTGAGCTAAATTTTAACTTGCTATGGCTTAGTTTGATTGGTGAAAGTGACCTACGTCTTTTATAGGTAATATAGGGAAATGCGAATTTGTATTATTTTATACTATTAAATTAATTTTGATATAACTTGAGTATAACATAGACAATCAATAATTATTTATTATTATTACTATTACTATTATATAATCCTGTGCAAGAAAAAATTTATAGGGAATGATGGGGTAGGTCATTTACTCTCAGTATCACCCCGGTGAAAGACCACTATTTATAATTGCAATATTACTTCAAAAGGCTTTAGCCGTGTTTGGTGACCAGATCTGAATAGCCAGGTATTTATTTCCTAATCTTCCTCTTTCCATCTTATTTAGTCTATTTTTTAACATTAACTCCGCACAGGAGGCCCTGGGAATGTCATCTTTGGGACTGCTATGTGGAGGGTCTCTTAGGGAAAGGAAGGAGAGAAAGTTCTGAAAGGAATCTTCTGGTCAATGTGTCCAGCGTATGAATCCATCCCTCCCACCGCAGTGCAAGGCGATGGGTCAAGAGAGTCTGGCTGGTGGGATCTAGTTTAGGTCTCCCTCAGCCAGTCTCTCCCGATCCGGTCCGCCACTCATTCAAGACCTAGACAAATTTCACCCTACGAACCAGGGCATCCCTGCTAAGTCACCAAACATAGCGAACCACTTGGGGTGACCACGACAGAGATGTTGGTTATCCAATAAATGGTTCAGGTGCGGATACGCATACCTAAAGTCTTCCAACATGCCTCAAAATGGAGATGACACAGTCCCCCCTAGTTCCGGGCAATCGACACACTTGTGCGGTATTCACATGTAAAAAAACCCAAATGACCTACTCCATTATTAGAGTCAATACATTAATATTAATATATCTTTGAAGGTGTTACAAATTACAACCACCGGAGAGATAACCGGTAGAAGTGTCTTGTGGACACATATGCGTCAGAAGTCTGGTCAATTTTATCTTACTTCATTGGCGACATTGCACTTCTAGAAATATTTCTGTTCAGTGTTTAGCGCAAACTTTGAAGTAGTTTTCATACATATATGTTTTGCCTAGTTTAATGGCCTATGTTTAAATAGTTAAACTAGTTAATATTATGTATAAATTTGATACCTGTGTAAAAATAAATGTTTTGTAACTATTTATACAAATAATGTAATAAATCATTTTTTTATAATAAGTATATAAATGATGTTACAATTTTAACCACGCAAATTTAAAAAAAAAACCTTTTGACTCTTACTTTGAAAGACCACCGTTTACAATAGAAACATTGCTTGAAATGGCTTTAGCCATGTTTGATGACCAGACTTAATAGCCAGGTACTTCCCCCATTTTCACATCCTTCACGACCTTCAGTCTCACAACACACCCTAATTTGGGATGCCATATTCTCACTAGCTCTCTAGAAGGTTGGGAACAATTGGTACTCTTGTGCGGTACTCATATGAAATTAAGAGATGATTTTACTAATGATTGCTACTATCAGTATCGCCCCCATTTGTTCAGAATTGAAAAATTGCTTGAAATGGCTTTAGCCATGTTTTGTGACTAGATCTGAAGAGCCAGGTACTTTCTCACCTCCCTCATTTCCATATCCATCCCCTCCCCACTATCTTCAGTCCCACAACATACCCCAATTGGGGATGCCATAGTCGCACTGGCTCCGGAAGGTTGAGAGCAATTGGGACTGTTGTACGAAATAATAAATAATTTTAATGGTTACAAACATATTTAAGAGTCAAAAGGTTTTAAATTTGTTTGGATATTCAGCACAATATTGAGTTGAAAATAATAACATACTAATTTATTGACAAAACATTATAAGTGACAGTTTTATAAAAAGGTGATGCAATGTCTCTTACAATGTTTTGCTATTCTGAAGGGTGATTTTGTATCTTTTGTAAAGTCAGTGTTACGAGAAAATTAAAACAAAAAGGTAAAATCTGTCAGATATCGGAAGGCGTCCATCTTGCATTATCTACTGTCAAATTTCTGTGATTTTCTGTGGCTTTCAATGGCATGTCTATGCCTATCGTGTGTTGAATGGATTAATTACCTACTCAAAAACACTAATTACTATCTATTAGTTATTAAACCACTTTTATTGTGTTATTTTGATGTTATAGAACTTGATGACATTCGATTCGTAAATTTTCTTGCGACTGACATCTCTTAATCAGGATTACGTGGCAAAATGCGCCATCATTTCTGGCATTAGGGTAACTACTTTTAATAGTTGGTGTCTTAACATAAACGCAGATGTGTTAGCTGATGCGTTATCGCATTTAAGAAAACTGTTAATGTGTCAAATACAACCAATTTAACAAGCATTATGCAAAAGATACAGAACCACTCTCCAGTGTTCAAAACTCCACCAATATAATCGCAATAAAAACATGTAAACTGTATTCACTGTCAGGATTGATAAAAAAAATCTTTTAAAAAGTTTTTTCTCGTTTCATTCTATTACTGTTTTCCCACATTTCTCTGACGATGTTAACCCATTGGCCACATAATTAATTTTGCACCAAAAATTGAATCCCTGCATTGGTGTACTTAATCTATTGTAACTTTTGAACCATATATTCAAATGAACTAATTTCTTTAAATTTGTTTACATATTGGATTAAGGTAAAGAAAAACATACAAATAAATTTTTTTTTAAATATTAAAATATGTATAAATAGAGATACAAATATAACCTTCTCTTTTTTCGTAAGTTTTTTTCCCATTTTTATTCATAAAGTTACAAAAAAACAATATTCGTAAATCGAACATTAATAATTTTTTGTTTTTTTACATACATATAGACTTTTTTTTTTTTTAGAGCGGAAACGGTTTACATATATAAAGTTCCCGTGAGAACTTGGGCCATAAGCCCATTGTGCTATCTCCCATAATACTAATAACATACATAAATACTAATAACTAATAAAATAATTTGGTATGATAGTCCCCAAAGCAATCAGGGATACAGTATAGTCAACCCACAGTTCTGACATGTACAGCAATGTGTAGAAAGCGTCCAACAGTATTCTTTTCACGTTTGGACTGCAGAAGTGAAAACGTCTTGACAGCATACCTAACAGATATCGCTTTTCTCTGCCTTTCAATATCCTCGATGTCTTTAAGGACGTCTGTGATGATATGTCCCAGGGGCTTTACGCCATGATTAAGGGGGTATTCTAGTCTAGAAAAAAATACGAAATTCGAATTATTTTAAAAGTTATAGTCATTTTAGTGTTGTGACAATAGACGATAAATAGAACAAAACTTTAAAAGTCTGAAACTACTTTTTTCGAAACGTTGGTCACAAAATCTCAAGTTCCAATTGACCGATTTTCTTGAAATTTGGCCTGAATTTTCTCTATACATCCCATTATAGTAGGAACCAACAAAAAATCAAAATTTTAATTTATATTATTTTTAAAAATTCGGAAAAGTTAAAAAATAACTGAAAAAAAATCAATTTTTTGAGTAGCCGCCATTTTGCGAGAAAATTCTTTTTTTTTTCATTTTTCTTGGTTCCTACCATAATTAAATTAATTTGTACTGATAAAGAGTCCACATATTTTTATTTTTTAAATGACCAGAAGGGTTGGAATCGATACAAGATGGACACACTCTTTTTTTTCCCACTGTACTTCAACAGCATGTAACTTTGTGAAATATATATGTATTTATTTTTTTGAATTTTTTTTGTGAATTCTTAAAATATAAGTAAATAAATTATAAAAAAATGTATACTTAAAGTATTAATGGTTTTTTTTATCGACCGTCAAAAAAACGCCTGAAACAGGCTTCTAGACAAGAATACCCCTTAACATCCATTTTCCCTCCATCTAGCTATACTGAGGGTGTTTGAATGATTTCATTTTTATATTTGAAAACCATAATGATTGACTTGAACATATTATGTAAAAGTTTATAATTTTTTGCAAAGTCTTCACATATTTTGATAGTATGAAAGCATGCGCCCAAAAGTATAGCAAAGATCGTTCACCCATACTTCTGCAAATCACATCCATACTCAGTGGTGCCCTGCCTGTTTCTCTCTACATCAAATGCATAACGTTCATTGCAAAGGCGTTTTGATAGATTTGTGGGCTACACGTAAGTAGGCAGCTACTCAGCCTGTTAGCTACCCACTGGCCATGACTGCATTCAAATTTCAAATTAGAAAATATCAACAAATGATAGTTTAAAATAAAATAGAAGAACAAGACCACACGCAGAGACACCACATCTCCAATCTGCCTGCGCCCATCGTATTAAATATCATAATTATAACTGTATTTGAATATCTTTATCATAATAAAGACTAAGTAAATTAATATCCATTCTATCATTCTCTCTCTACCAATACTCACAGTTTGTACATTTAAAAATAAATATATACATTTTTTATACATTACAGACTTATGGTCCAAGTCTTTGGCACTTTTTAGGTGGCACCTTGTGTTTTCCTTGCAGATGGAGATTTTCTTTGCTACTCACTTTTGCAAATTAAACACATTTTGCCACACCTGATCGTACTTTATATATTTCTTCATTTACATCCAAAATTATTACAATCTGGCTTGGTATTTGGAATGGCACACAATATTTTCTAAATCAAGTTAAAAACAGGCTTCTTTTGTTATAGAACAATTTGAATTTCGAATTTGAATTACTGAAAAATAAACAAAATAGTACTTATCTATGACTTTAAGTACCTACCCATAGGATATAAATAATAGTACCTACCTATCGATGGCATTATCAATTTTAACCAGTTGTTAAAATTGTACCGTACAATGTATTTGTAGTGCTAAAAACCTTGTAAATGCGTTTTAGGAGAGGAAAACCATTTCCATCTTTTGATCACTGAATTTAGAAAGTACATGGCTCTCCCCACAGGTAAGTTCAAACAAATTGGTGCGGCCAAGGAGGTTATGGTAACATCCCCGAGAATGAGGCTGTAGTCCAAAAAAACGTATTTGAGCCAGAATCGCTTTGTCAGATATTTATATCTGTTTTATAAAAGGTCAAAATATTTAAGCACGGCAATCAATATCCCTACTTAACTCTGAAAAAAAAATCAATTTTAGGTAGATATCTGTATTATACTAGCTTTTACCCGCGGCTTCGCTCGCATGGTATTAGAGGGGATTCCCCCCTCCCTCTCCCCCTCCTCCCGCATTCAATACATTCATTCCCGGTACATTCAGTTTTCAAACAGCTCACATGCCACCTAAATTTCACAATGCCAGAGCTTACCAGTAGTAAAAAAAAAGAATTATCCAATTTCGTCGTTCGGAAGTTATGCGCGTGCAAACATTTCGGAGATTCATTTTTATTTATATAGATAGATATTAACTACGACGCCTGAAATAAAATTTCCCACAAACATATCAACATCGTTTCCACGGTAACGATTTGTTTTCTGACGATAGCAATAACTCGCTTTTGTTAGCGACAGTAAACATAAAATAAATATAATATATTAATATTTATAATTTCATAACGCCGGAGCTTACCATTATATACAGCCTTCTTACTCGCATATAATGTAGCTTTCTATTGGTGAAAGAATTTTTAAAATCTGTTTATTGGTTTATGCGTGAAAGCGTAACAAACAAACACACGCAGTTTCGCATTTATAATATTATTAGTATAGATGAGAATGCATGGCGAGTAGGTACCCACAATTTACGCTTCATGAAGATTTACTTGCGATTTGTACAGGATTAGCAGTTGTGTATTGTTAAAGTATCTGCGGGCCCTGTACAGTACGCCCAGCTTCTGAGAGGCTAACTCAACTCTGGCTTCGATGGAGCCCCAATACCTGAGCTGGTCACTTAGAGTTACACCAAGCATATCAATGGAGAGCCCATTCGGAAGATTGCTTCCGTTGGCATATAAAATTGTTAAAATAAAAAAACTAGATTTATTATAAAATAAAATACCTTTATTGTAATAATTGTAAATAATGACATATTATAATATTAAATCATTTACACATTCACGTAATCGACAAACATATCAAAATAATTATAATATAACTTAATTATTTATTTTATTGCATGTTTGCACATAAATTACACTGTGTTATAAAAAAATTTACAAATACATATATACTAATTTATTCTTGAGCAAATGCATTTAAAACTTTCTGTAAGATTTTATATTATTCTTAGTAACATATAATTTTCAAATGCAAGTAAGAAAAAAAATAACATCAATTGTTGCAAATCCACAACCTATGTCACACAATTTAACGTATAATAAATTCAAAATACAATGAATATCATGTAAATTAATGTTGGATATTGCTATTTGAATAGATTTAAGTCGTAACTCAAGAATTAAAAAATATGTCATATTATAGAATCATTTTTGAGTAATTTAGGATGTTTTTGAAATAATCTTATAGTCAGATCGGAATAATTTTTGGCTTTTTTTCGCTAAAAACTATTCATGTATGGCAGTTCTTAAACAATTTGTCATGTCCATGCAAATTAATAAAAAATTAAGCAATTCAATTTTTTCTAAAATTATTAATTTTAAAACTAAATTTGGAATCACTATTCTAATATTTGTAATAATTTTTCAATTATATTAATATTTTTCAATTTTAAAGGTACAGTAAAACCCTTATCCATTTCCTTGAATAACCTTATAAATAGAGTTTTACTGTAATTTCATACAATGATTTTAATTTTGATGCACTTTGGTATATATTTTTTTTCACTGGATGTATAATTTTACAATTTTAAAATTGTTTTAAAGAATTACTGGTGCAATAATTTTGCTAAAAACTCAACGTACACAAAAATAAGGAAAACTTTATTTGATTAATGGATGAAGTATGCAAAAGCAACAAATACAGTGAAAGAAGATTTTATTAAGTTTGGTTTTTTCAGTCCCTTGAAGACTGAATGGTCCAATTTATACCACATAAGGTTTTCCTGCTTAAGAAGTTTTTCCTATACTTAGAAAAACTTCTTAAGAGAGTTTCACTGTAACATTATTTTGTATAAGCTACTAAATTAAAATGTTTATTGAAGGCCCACAAAACAAGATTAATGAATTAAATATACAGCTTGACATGGATAACTTTGCAGGCAGACTAAGGAGGAACTGACAATCAAACAAATAATTTTTCAATTCCATAGATTTTTCGTATCTACAAAATCTACGCTAGCGACGCTACGGACTGCAAATTTAAACATCTAAAGGTGAACTTGATTTGATCTTCACTCACAGTATGTAGTAACTTTCAAATTTTTGGTTTCATACAAGTTTTTAAATTGAAAAAAATAATCATCAAATAAATGCTTTTCATAAGTTTTCACTTAAATTTAACTAATACAAATTAATTAATAAATATTCAAATCAATATAAATGCATTAAAAATATATTTAGGACACAATATAATTATTATTTTTTTATAGTGCACAATCAATTCTCAAAGTCCACAACAAATTCCAAGTTTCAGAAAAAATTAAAATTTTAGTATATTATTTTTGCAGTTACGTAATCTAAAATATTGGTATGTGTTATTACGTATTGTCGGAGTTAATATTTTTTTTAATCCTTAATGTGAAACCCACATAAAGTTTTCTCACATAAGACGTGTTTTTTCCAATCCCTTGAAAAAAACCTTATAAAAGAATTTCACACGTCCTTTATTCTAAGAATTTTAATTTTTGAAATAACTTAAACCTCAAATTGTAATATTTAATCATTGAAGACAATATTACAAACTGAATGAAAATTTGAAATGGAAAAATCAGAAAAAGATTTGGTCGCATCTAGGAAATGAACCCAGGACCTATAGCCCTGCCGGGGCTTTGCTTTACCACTAATTTTATCCTATTCACTTCGGTCGCATTTAACTGGTCAAATGCCAAGGAGGAAACCACGTAAATTTCGCAAAGTTTTGACTTTGACATAATATTTTGTGGGTTTATTCAACACATTCCTTGAACAATAAACTATGCATAAAAATAACATTACTAGCATTTATTTGATAAATTGATAGGTTTTTCGCTCTTTTTCGCTACCTACGACGCTCGTAGTTTGACAGCTCAAATCGCGCTAAAAATGAAAGTCCGATGTCGTAGGTAAATTTAATATAAATTATTCCGAGTGACTAGGCGTATTTTCGGGTACCTGTAACGTCAAGAACGAGAATAGCCCAAGCGATTCCGACCTTGTCCTTCATATAGTTGCGTTATTCGTAAGGGTTAAAATCGCATTTTAAAAAAAAATTTCGAAAATTTTGTTCCGACCACTTTGTTTTTGCACAGGACGAGTTAACTGTACATACTTCGACTAAGAACTTAATTATCTTCATATTTTTAATGGCTGCTATCTTTATGTATAGTTGCAAGATTTTACCCGAACTAAATGCAATCTAGATCCCGAACTAAATGCAATTGTGTCTCGGATAGATACATCAATTTTTATTTTAATGTGCGACATCTATTAACTTTTCTACAAGTCTAGGAAGGATGTTGATAGTTCTTAGTCGAAGTATGATACATTTAAACGTGACCGAAGGGAATAGGGTCCAATTAACTCAGGGGTAAAGCAAAGCTCCAGCAAGGCCGAGGTCCTGGGTTCAATTTCTAGATGCAACCGAGTCTTTTTATGATTTTTACTGCATCAAATTTAAGTTTGAGAGTTGTTAACATTGTCTTCAATGAAAAAAATTAAATTATAAAATATCCAGGAATAAAAAAAGTTCACTGAAACTTAGTTAATACTTGTAATAAAGAATTTTATATAATATGATTAGAACTATCTACAATGGATGATAATAAACTCTTGCTTACAAATAATCTTATTGTTAAATTGATATTGAATAATAACATATTGAAGAACATAAAATATCTCTCAAGATTGTCTATTATAAATTCGAATAAAAAAATACTCTATTATTTAGGTTGGGATGTTATGGGCGCCATTTTGTTTTTTTTTTTACATTTGAAAGGTTCTCATTAAACGCTGATTCCAGGTCTGTTTCAGCTTTCTACCAAATTGTGATCAACTGACGAGCATAACAACATGACAGTTGTGCTTTTCTGCTGATCAAGAATTGTTCAAAAGCTGAAACAGACCTGGGATCGGGGTTTAAAGGAGACCTTTCAAATGTCAAAAAAAAAAAAAAAAATGGCCGCGAATGGCATGGTTATATTTGTATAACACTACCCCAACCTTCATAATACTTCAACGTGATTTTTTATAATAATTGCCACTGTAATATAATTATTAATTATTGATAATGAACTTTTAATAATATTACATAATGCAATAATATGTATTTGTAAGAAGATTTTGGAATCGCTACTTTTGACAATAAATTTACAAAGAGGAATATTTTGGTTCGAAAACCGGCTAAAATAAAGGTAGAATCTCAAGCATCTGGTAATTATAAAAAAAGCTAAAAATTTATTTGTTTCTCCTTAGTTTCGTGCTTACACCACACACCCAAATTAGGGATGCCATAGTTTCACTTGCTCCTGATTGTTGAGAGCAGGTGGGACTCTTGTGCGGTATTCACATAAAAATAGTGATTGTTTAATGTGGCATTTGAACATGTGGCGGGCATGAAAGTAAGTATTGAAAACTTTGATAAATCAAAAAAGGTTTATTATAGATTATGAGTCTTATGTTTAGGTTTTCTACAACAGTTTATTTTAAAAGCCCAATATGGGATCAAAAGTCATCGGCCAAACTAGGTTTTAATGTCCGATATCTACACAAAAACCGTTAATAATAGAAACAAAAGAGACAGGCCATAAATCATTTTATATATAAGAAACTGCACACACAAAAGCAATGTCAACATCATTCACCTTTATTACTGCCAATCGCATCTATATCTGATAGTCTGGGCAGTTTGGTTACAGCTTGACGACAGTAAGCGCGCTTTCAAGCCATTTTCTCCTTGTTTCTACTATCTACGACAAAAAATCGTATAAAAAGATGCAATCTCTACTAAATAGGCAAATTTGAATAAACCTTACAGCACTCCTTATATAACCAGAATTCAATTTCCTTTTTTTTTAATTAATCTTTTAAAACCCGGCTTATTTCTACTGAATATTTCATTGTACTGCAAAAACTATAGTAGACCTGATGCTTACAACCTGACATCGGATTATATTTCTTATTTGCGTATACAAATATTTTTTACGTATTTCGATTTCCGATCCAAAGAAATAGATATTTGAAAAAGAAAGACAAACATTTCCAGATTACGAATAACCTAAAAATATATGATTTCCTCTGACTGTCATCATTATAAGTGGCAAATGTTGTTTGTGCAATGATGGAGAATTTAGCTAGCAAAAGATTGAATATGCAAGGCTTGGTGGGAACTCGATGCTAAAATTCAGAAATCGAAATATGGTATGATATCTTAGCCATTTTATTGCATAACCAGTCGAAGCATGGCTAGCTAAATTTAGGTAGATGATTTTTTTTTTTAAGTTATTTCGAAATTCCTGCCAACAGCTCAATTGGATTGTTTAAACCATAAACCATAGTGAACTAACTCACTTTTTGCAATATCTGAGTTAGAGCTCGAAATGAGGGCTCCAAATCATAATCTAGCTCTACCAGAGAGAACCAATCAGAGAAGTACTGTCTTGACCAATCATAGACAGTTTTGAAAACTTGGGCATGAAAGTAAGTATTGAAAACTTTGATAAATCAAAAAAGGTTTATTATAGATTATGAGTCTTATGTTTAGGTTTTCTACAACAGTTTATTTTAAAAGCCCAATATGGGATCAAAAGTCATCGGCCAAACTAGGTTTTAATGTCCGATATCTACACAAAAACCGTTAATAATAGAAACAAAAGAGACAGGCCATAAATCATTTTATATATAAGAAACTGCACACACAAAAGCAATGTCAACATCATTCACCTTTATTACTGCCAATCGCATCTATATCTGATAGTCTGGGCAGTTTGGTTACAGCTTGACGACAGTAAGCGCGCTTTCAAGCCATTTTCTCCTTGTTTCTACTATCTACGACAAAAAATCGTATAAAAAGATGCAATCTCTACTAAATAGGCAAATTTGAATAAACCTTACAGCACTCCTTATATAACCAGAATTCAATTTCCTTTTTTTTTAATTAATCTTTTAAAACCCGGCTTATTTCTACTGAATATTTCATTGTACTGCAAAAACTATAGTAGACCTGATGCTTACAACCTGACATCGGATTATATTTCTTATTTGCGTATACAAATATTTTTTACGTATTTCGATTTCCGATCCAAAGAAATAGATATTTGAAAAAGAAAGACAAACATTTCCAGATTACGAATAACCTAAAAATATATGATTTCCTCTGACTGTCATCATTATAAGTGGCAAATGTTGTTTGTGCAATGATGGAGAATTTAGCTAGCAAAAGATTGAATATGCAAGGCTTGGTGGGAACTCGATGCTAAAATTCAGAAATCGAAATATGGTATGATATCTTAGCCATTTTATTGCATAACCAGTCGAACCATGGCTAGCTAAATTTAGGTAGATGATTTTTTTTTTAAAGTTATTTCGAAATTCCCGCCAACAGCTCAATTGGATTGTTTAAACCATAAACCATAGTGAACTAACTCACTTTTTGCAATATCTGAGTTAGAGCTCGAAATGAGGGCTCCAAATCATAATCTAGCTCTACCAGAGAGAACCAATCAGAGAAGTACTGTCTTGACCAATCATAGACAGTTTTTCTCTGGTTGGTTCTCTCTGGCTAGAGCTAGATTATGATTTGGAGCCCTCATTTCAAGCTCTAACTCAGATACTGCAAAAAGTGAGTTAGTTCACTATGGTTTAAGACGATCCAATTATCAAACCTACAAATATGGGATAAACAATTAAATATAGGTGTTTTCACTGACATCAAACCACAGTTAGCAATTTATAAGCTTCCATATTAATATTTGGAGCACGAACAAATCCAAAAATGAATGCCCGGAAATCTCCATCATTCAAGGCATTTATTTTGTGTATAAATAAATACCCCAACGCTTGAATGGATGTATAATATAACTTGGTTTTTTTAGAGCATATAATCCGATGTCTTTGATTTTATAGCACTGAAACCAGAACGATGTTACGGATGATTCAAACCTTGACTATTGGCATCAGAAGTGTGGACACCACTGAGGGGCTGGTGTGGTACTACGCCTGTCCGCCCTGCTGCTTCTGCAGGGTGATTTGGCGCTGCATCTGGTCCAGCATCTCCTGCATTCGCCGCAGCTCCGCTTCCTTCTCCTGCAGGGCCTTGTCGCTATCCACACTGTCGATGGAACTGGAAAAAACCAGATCTTTTTAATTGGGCATCCACGCTAAATTTCATTTTGATAGAACGGGATTAATTTATTATTGATAGAATAAGCCATACTTCATTACAGTGTCACTACTAAGGTTTCCACTTTAGAAGCTTTCGCGGTTTGTTTTCAGTCACACACACATTGTAGTGGTTTATGTAATAAAATAAAGGTCAAAAAGTTATCACATGTAAAATCTCTGAAGAATCTCGGTGTCGTCTTTGATCCCGAACTGACATTCACTGACCATACGCATTCAAAAACCAGGAAAACTTTGCACTGACAAACTCGGGCCGATTCGCAAGATCCACATCACAACATGTACTCCACCAACCAACAACTAAAACGACTTTTGGACAAAGAAATAAGCTATACTTCTCTATAAAATTATTTAATATACTCCCACTTGCAATAAAAACCGTTAAAAAAATAAACGACTTCAAAAGAAGAATTAAGATATGGATTATGGGCATGGGAAGGAAGAACATAGATTCAATTTTGAAACCAAATAAAGATTAATGCTTGTAGTATTGTACATTCTTTTAGATATCTAATACATAAAATTCTCGTGTCACGGTGTTAGTTATCATACTCCTCCAAAACGGCTGGACCGATTTTGATGAAACTTTGTGTGCTTATCAGGTAGGTCTGAGAATCGGCCAACATCTATTTTTCATACCCCTAAAAGTTAAGGGTGGTCCACCCCGAATTTTTGTTTTTCATTTCTTGGACAAATTTTTTAATTTTTATTTTTTTTATGGTGAAGCATTAAAAAATACATACAGCCCTTAATTTTCACCCTTCTACCATCAACCCCTATTTTTTAATAGCAATATTAGTAGTTCAATAAAAATTTTAACCCCTCAAATGCCAGGAAAAAAAAGAAAAAATGTCAACTTTAACGTAATATTTTGCAGGTTAATTTTATGCTATCTTATGTTATTTTTACTGAAACACATTCCTTGAATACTAAACTATACATAAGAACAATATTTCTTGCATTTATTCAATGAATTTATACTTTTTACTACTTTTCAAATGCCACGGAAAAAACGAAAAAATTTCGCGATGTTTTGTCTTTTACGTAATATTTTGCAGGTTAATTTTATGCTATCTTATCATCGACCGCGACGTGAGACTTGACAGCCGCCATTTTGACAGCCGAGCGGCGGGAAAAAGTTCCAGGCCGTGTCATAAACAATTTCAAAGAAAATATATCGCTGCTCTAGGTGGGTTCACGGTATCTTATACCTTATGAACAAGAATGCCCCAAGCGATTCTGACCTTCTTCATACGTTTTCTTTATACAAGGGTTAAAATCGCATAACAAAATTATTTTTTAGTGATTATTTTGGCCTGCGCCGATGGTACGCCGGCGGACAAACGGCAAGGGGCAGGTTAAAAAGTAATTCAGGCAAAACAACGTTTGCCGGGTCAGCTAGTAACTTTATAATTTTTCTCTTGCATTATTTTAAAATAGGTATTAACTTATAATTCAAAGACAAAAACATGTACAATGTGACCTTAGAACGGGGTACCCCAGTAAGGACACATTCTTTTCTTTTCTAAAACAATGTAAAAAATAAAATAAAAAATAAAAAAAAGAAATAAATAAATATATTGCAGCTCTCTCAGTCTTACTACAAACTTCTTGGGTTCATCATCAGGACTTGTAAGCTGTAACCAAGAAGCTATACTAGCATTGTTCGATGGCATTCTGAGAAGCAAGCTGGTAAGCAAGCGAACTATCTTTGAGAAGTTTATTACAGTCAATAATATAATGTTAGTTAATAATAAAAATAATAACTTACGCATTTCTCTTGGGCATGGGTGTCCCCTTGGCCAACCTCTCCGACCTGTAGTTCTCGTAGTGGACCTCTTGGGTGACCTCCTGCAGGTCTTGCATGTGGGTGCTGCAAAATCACAAACATCAACATTACATCAAACTGCAACTTTAAATGTAAAATAGACAGACTTGCCCCATCATAAAATCTGGGTAACACTTTAATGAGCTGGAGGCAAACCGTGCAACCATATTTTTGAATAAAATACATCATGTTGACCGCTGAAGAGCGCACATTGAAATAGACTGCCGAAGAGCGCACATTGAAACGCTGCGACTGCGCGGAAAAGTAAGGTTCGTTAAAGTAAAGCAACGGTTTGCAGCGCAGTTCCCTGTGGGACTTTTCTGCGCGGGGCCTGAGTGTTCGTTTTTAACCGAGCTTTCTACAAATTGGGTTGCGCAGCAGCACAAAAATTGAGGTGAGTAAATTATAACTCTTTTGTAAAAGTGTCTAAATAAATAGTGTAACAATCGTTTTTAGAAAGAAGCCCAAACCTTTATTTATTCAATTTTTATTTGTAGTTAAGTTTTTTAGGCAGCCAGCAATTTAAGCAGATTTTATTTTCGAGGACTAAATAGTGATATTGTGAGTGGCCTGCCTACTGTCAGATTTATTTATTGATAAATCACAGAAAGGGAGACGGTCAAGCCACTTCTCCGCTCAGCGCAACTTCGTTTATTCCCCTATATTTTATGACTGGTCTATCAATTTGGATATGTATTTTAAAAACTGACTTCTAAGGAGATATTTGGGTCTCAAATTATTTCAGTTAACCCCTCAGGCTAATTTGTTCGCTTCTGGAAGCAGCTTTATAGGTATCGTAGAAATCGTTGAATCTCTCTTACTATCAGAGTGAAAAGTATGATCTAAACGGTGTTAGAAAGAGAAAACACCACACTTTATATTCAAACCTAAAAGTTAACCACAGAAACATTAAAATGTACACCTCTAAGAACCAAAGTTTCCGACGGCAATTTAAAAAAAAAATATGAAACTTTGTGAATTTTTTATTCATAATTTTTTATTCAAAAAAACATTTTGTGGGGGTGACAATAACATTAATAATATATTTGTCTAATAAAATTTGCATGTGGTTTTATTTTTTTTTTTCCATTATTAGTAATTTAGTTAGAAAAATTTAAGATGATCGATTTTTAAAACTTTTTATGTTTGCATTCAAAATTTTTATATTTAAAAAAATTATACGTTTATTTCTAAAAATAAAAATCACCTTTCAAAAACAGTATTTAGTTTTCGGATACATTCAGAAATATTCCATTTATTTGGATTTTATTGCAAAGCGGAAATAATCAGACAAAATATGCTGAGAAAGTAAGCGGAAAGCAGTTGGAAAACCTGACAATAAGAGCCAATATTGAAAATGCCAGAGTTTTAAAGGTTAGGCAGATGATCGGTCCCTCCTTCTGTCGTAGTGCCGCTGTCTCCGGGCGTCGAGACTAGTGGGAAAGATGATATGAAGGAGGAGGATGGAGGAGATACTGACATGAGCATAGTCCGGAGCTTGATGAAGTCGCAGTGCTCGGGGTTTTCCACCTCCACGACGCCCCACGGGTACAGGCGTCCCCGCACACGGCGACCCTTCACCTCCAGCATGGCGGTTGCGCCGCAAACGGCAAACGGAACAGCCTCCTTCAACTGTCGCACCTAAACAACATACATATCACATTAGATCACATCAGCCCAAACATTTCGATCGTCCAGTTAATTAGTCAGACATCTCCAAAATTTGAGTTGAGTACGCAGTTATATGTAAAAGTATACCGTCTATCTGGTACAATACTCAAATTACTCATAAACACCACCAAATCAATTATAATGCAAAAAACCATGCAGTGAATTAAACAAATGTTAATATTTTCTGGGTAGGATATTTCAAAATGTCATTCTAATGTACTGGACCATTCCTGTGTTATTTTATAGCATATTTAAAAGTAAAACATGTGTAAATAATGTTTGATTTATGGTGAGCATTCGAATATTGCTTTCCTCGTTGTCTCAAAACTTTGTATTTGGAAATGTCTGACTAATCAACTGGACGATCAAAATGTAAAAATAATAAAACCAGTTTATACACATATTCTCAAATATATATTTATTATATATTAAATACATATTTTTTTACAGTAGTTGTCTCCAAAATGGGAGTTTTTTATTTTATTTATCCGAGTCGAGAGAATCTGGCTGGAGGGGTTAAAAGGCCTCCCAACCCCTCAAATGCCAGGAAAAAACGAAAAAACGTCAACTTTAACGTAATATTTTGCAGGTTAATTTTATGCTATCTTATGTAATTTTTACTGAAACACATTCCTTGAATACTAAAATATACATAAGAACAATATTACTTGCGTTTATTCAATGAATTTATACGTTTTACGATCATTTCACCGACCGCGACGCGAGACTTGACAGCCGCCATTTTGAGAGCCGAGCGGCGCGAAAAAGTTCCAGGCCGTGTCATAAACAATTTCAAAGAAAATATATCGCTGCTCTAGGTGGGTTCACGGTATCTTATACCTTATGAACAAGAATGCCCCAAGCGATTCTGACCTTCTTCTTCACACGTTTTCTTTGTACATAAGGGTTAAAATCGCATAACAAAATTATTTTTTAGTGATTATTTTGGCTTGCGCCGATGGTACGCCGGCGGACGAACGGCAAGGGGCAGGTTAACCACTCCGGTCTATCGCCTTTGTACAAGTTTTTAGTCTTAAACGAACTGTCAGATTTATAAAAATTTTGTGTTATTTCCGCTTCGCAATTAAAGCTCAATAAATTAAATATTTCTGAACTTAGCCGAATATTAAAAACTGTTTTTGAAAGGTTATGAAATAAACTGTCAAATTGTATTGTAACAAATAAATATTAACATTGGTAAATATAAAAATTTAGAATGCAAACATAAAAAAATTGTAAAAATGACTCACATGATGTTTTTATGTGAAAACGGTAAGTACTAAAATCACGGATTAAGTAAAAAAAAAAAAACCTCTTATTTTATCGTTCAAATGTTAATAAACAATTTTGCCCTATCACTTTTTCAGCATTTCATACAAAAATATTTAATAAAAAATTAACACTGTCTACGCGATTTGGCAGCTGAAAACTGTTTCTACAAAATAAGTATTTTTTGCCTACATCTTTAGACAATATTGAACAGAGATGTGTAGCGTGTTTTATTATAGATATTCTCCTTTTTGTTTTAGGGTTGTAACTAGAACAAAAACGGAGTTATAATGATTTCTGTGCGAACACAAGCGTTAGCTTGAAAACAAGCTTATTGTACTTGATATTATTATATTGTCGTGTAAACAAGCTTAGGGGTCAGAGTGGTTAACCGGTTACTCTCAACCCGGCCTTCCACGCAGCAGGTGGGCAGAAGCATCCACCAACAAGACCCGGACAAACCTCAACCTATGAACCCGGGCACCCTTGCCAAGTCACCAAACTTAGCGAACCACTTGGTGACCCATGGCAAAGGTATTGGTTATCCAATAGATGGTTCCCTGAGCAACGCGCTACCTACTCGTCTCCCAAATTGAGTTGAAAATATATCTTTTAAAAATAACAGTAATAAAGTTGAGGATATCACTCGTACCTGTTCCTTGTATTCTTCATCCTCATCACTATCACAGTCTGGCAGCGGGTAGATCTTAATTCCATTGGCTTCAATTTCACTCATCACCTGCAAAAAAACATAATATCATTTTAAAAGTAGTTCTCCTAGGTCCCGGGGTCAGAATTTGCGGCTTGCGAACCGCATGCGGCTCTTTGCATCAGTGTCTGCTGCTATTCAGACATTAATTGCAATTTTACCTCTACTCAACCAGCCTTATGAGGTGAAGCCGCCGAACGATTATTTTTTTGCATTCCGAAGACAAAAATAATGTTAATTGAATAAGGAATCCATGTTCGAGTCTGTTTATAGAAACATTTAAATGGGCAGAAGTGTGATATCACAGTAAGAAACCTCCAGAAAGCATTGAAGTCTTATGCTTTAACCCCCCCAGATCTCGGGCATATTTTGTCAGAAAAGTCAAAATATTTCCGTTTTACAATAAAATCAAAAAAATGGAATATTTCTGAATATATCTGAAAACCAAAAATTGTTTTTGAAAGGTGATGAAATACACTTTAACATTTTGAAATTCGAAATAAACATATAATTTTTGAAATATAAAATTTTTGAATACAAACATAAAAAGTTTTAAAAATGGCCCACCTTTTTCATACTTTTTTCTAACTGAAATTACTGATAATGAAAAAAAAAAATTCATGTGCATAATAGAAAAATAAATGTATTTTAAACTTTACCCCCCCCCCCCTCACCCCACTCAAAAACAAAAATTGCGGGCTCGAGAAACAAATATATTCTCAAAGTGGGCGGTGGGCAAAATAAGGTTGAGAACCTATGGTTTAAATTTTCTCACTATGATAGAATAGACAACAATTTCCATGTGACCTATAAGAGTTGTTCCCAAAAGTGAACAAATTAGCTGAGGAGTTAACAAGTGAATACGTCATTGAAGAATTGAGTGCTTAAATAACTTACCCTGTCCTTCAGCCGTTGAATTTCCTTCTTGGTGAGGACATCAGCCTTTGCAATGACAGGCACAATATTGACCTTGTTGTGGAGTTGCTTCATGAACTCTATGTCCAGGGGTTTTAACCTGCAATCGACATTTGCAATTGGATAAGTGAGCGTTTCTTCAAATTTTTGTCTCCAGTGACTTTTTTTCAACTAAACCTCTCAAATGCCAGCGGCATTTCGAAAAACCGCGCGGAAATTACCTTTCTGATTTTTGTCAAATATCCATATAAAACAAAGGAATTGTTCTTTTTGCAATTGTTTTCTGTTTACCAGATAATGTATCTTATTATTCATGATATTGAGTGATAATATTGTAAAAGATTTTTCTAGAATAGCTAACTAACTAAAAAAAAAAAATTAAAAATTCTCCCATTTTAATAATATGTCAAAAAATATATACACACAAATATAAACTGATTTTATTATTTCTACACTAATCTAAATACATACCCAACATGAAAAAACACAATTCAAAGGAGTTTGCAAATAAATAAAGACCTTTTACAAGCATTTGAAAACATAAAATATCGATTTTTTCGCTTTTGACAGTTGCAAAAGTCAAGTTGCTAAGTCATAGATAATTCATTTAAAAAAAAATCTAGTACCTCCGGCAATTGACCGGTTAAAGCATAAAAAATCAGTAAGGGCCGGTATATCAGCCAGTCCGTATCCTTGCTGTGTACCACATTCCTCGCTCCAATTTAAGCGGGCTAAATCCACCGCTCAAGCTTTGCTAAGCCGCAGAATAGTTCCTATTTTAGACGCCGAGGCGCTGGCCAAATATGCCAAATCTGACATTTACGTAAATAATATTTGAATACTTCACACCAAAATTTAAGTAAATTGCCTAATTTAACAAATATATAAGACTATTATATTCATTGAGCGATGAGGAATGACGAAGTTATTAAATGATAATCAATCAAAAATAATCTGATAAGGGATTTTAAAAGAGTCAAAGTCAGAACAGTTTGTTTTCAGCGGTTAATTTCATTACCCTGTCATTTGCCAGAAGGCTGTCGGCGGCCTTTTGCTTTTTTTAAATGTGATTTTAACCGTATGAACGACAAGGTCAGAATCGCTTGTGCCAATATCATTCTTGACCTAACTGATGGTTTCATTAATCTAGCTACTCTAAAATATTTTTTAATGAATTTTCTAAGACTTGGCGGGTCATTTTTTGCAACTGTCAAAGGCAAAAAATCGAATTTTTACGTTTTCAAATACGTATAAGGTCTTTATTTATTTGCAAACTCCTCATTATATTTTTATATTTTTTCATGTTGGGTATGTATCCAGATTCGTGTAGAAATAATAAAATCAGTTTATATTTGTGTGATTATATTTTTTGACACTTATTTTCAAAATGGGAGATTTTTTAATCTTTTTTTTTAGTTAGCTATTTTTTTATCTTTTTTTTAGTTTAGTTCTGGAAAAACCTCTTACGATATTATCACTTAATATACTATACTAAGTAATAATATAATAATATAAATAATATATGTAATATCTTATATACAAAAATCAATTTTTGTTTGTTTGTTTGTTCATATGTTACGCGCTGCCATACCGTTTATCAGATTGCAATAAAACTTAGATGATTTGTTGTGCGCACGCCCGCGAAGGTTAGAGGCTATATATCGAGGCGAAGGAAAGACGTGGAAGGTGGAAGGGGAACGTGGATGCATGGGAAAGGAAATGCAGGGAGAAACAATTTATTTCTTTGCATTGCAATGCATGCCGGGTACCAGCTAGTATATAATATAATAAGATATCGTCACCTTAGTTGGATAAGGTTCTATCTACGCCTTACCACGCTAAGGACTTTGATACCTAAGCACATGTTCTTAGGTATCAAAGTCCTTACCATTGTAAAGAGCAGTTAGAACCCTATCCAAATGAGGTGACGATATGTTATCTGGTTAACAGAAATAATCGCAAAAAAGGCAATTCCTTCATTTTTATATGAATATTTGACCAGAGAGCAACAAGGTAAAATCTGCAAAATTCAACAGGTTAATAGTGCACTGACTCTAGCAAAACAAATAGTAATTAAAATTAGAGTATTCACGTATAGCACCATGCTGGTTGAAGTGGGGAACTTTATCTAAAATTAACTCCTAAATTAAACCCTCCTAAAAATAAACTGCCGTCGTTTTTTAAATACCGCGATCATAACATCGCGATTTACCGGCGCATAGAGACGTCTCGATCAAGATGACAGTAGAGAGCATGTAGACAGTAGATTTGTTTTTCAAAGAAAAAAGAAAACACATTCCTCTAGCAAATTCATACACAATACACGTAACATTGGTGACGTCTAGGCTTTCAACCTATATACAGATTATGTTCCAAGCTGTGCTAAGCTCAATACTCCAACCAAGCCAAGCTTATAACCAACTAATATACCGGGCCTATGCATTGGACAGTTAGGGTCGGAGTGAGGGGTCATGCTGTTGTGTGTTACTTGGCTGAGTGACCAGTGAAGAAAAAACATCACCGGAAATCAAAATTTCATTTACATTTTTTAATTCAAAAATTACCAGGAATCACTGGTTAAAGTAAGTCAAGTACATCCCTTAACAAGGTACTTGAGTTGGGTCATGTCAAGAGTCTAAATAACAGAAGAGTGTGTACAGGATGATGTAAGAATGTGAATGAAGCAAGTTTTTTCTTTACCCGTGTCCGAAGGGGGAGATGAAGTAGAAGCAGCAGTGGATGCGGTTGTCCACGATATTACGTCGGTTCAGTCCGCTCTCGTCACGTAGGAAGCGCTCAAACTGGTCGTCAATGTATTGGATTATGGACTGCAAGGACAAAAAAAAACATTATTATAGATAGTTTAATTACATATTTTTGTTCAATACTATATTGGTTTTGGATATAAATAAGATAGTGTAATATTTCTGTACTACAGGGTCTTTCGATAAGGACGCTCGATTTTAAAATGTAAATAAAACAAGTTGTGTGTGAGATATTCACTCATTTTTTTTATTTGAAAGGATATTTTATGGCTTTAAATGTGGAATATAACGTTGTTCAAATGTCCACCACGGCTTTGCTTGGTGGCACATATTCGGGCTCGGGCGGTCCAATTTTCGGTGACTTTCTCACATAAATTGGGCTGAATTTGCTGGATGGCGTTTTTTATGTTGACTTTGAGGGCATCAATTGTTTGCGGTTTACTCGCATATATCTGCGATTTAACAAGTCGTGTGCCGATCGCGCACCGGTGCGCGCCCTATAGCCGAATAAAAAATAAAATAAAATACTTTTTGATATGCAATTTTAAACCTTATGTATAAAGAAAATGTATGAAGAACAAGGTCAGAATCGCTTGGGGCATTCTTGTTCTTGACAACAGATGTAAGGAACACTTCTAGCCACTCAAATAATTGTCTTTGGACATTTCAATGACTTTGGAAATGAGCATTTCTACCACGATTCGAACTGTCAAACTTTGAGCGTCGCGTGTCATAAAAAGATCGATAAACCTATCAATTTGTCAAATAAACGCAAGTGAAAGTGTTTGTAGGTGTAGTTCGTTGTTCAAGGAACGTATTTTGGTAAATATTATATACCATAGCATAAAATTAACCAAAACAAATTTACGCCAAAAGTCAAAACATCGCGAAATTTTCGAGTTTCATCTGTAAAACCCCGAGGCATTCAACCGGTTAAGTTAGTCCCAAAGGAAGAATGGTGTCTGAAACGCCCACAAGGGGGCGTTTTCGCCCACGTTGAGAACCTATGGTCTAATCTAAAATAAGACAAGAGCCCACATATGGGCACACATCCACCTTTTTAAGCTAGTTGAAAATTGATATCGTTCAGTAAAAACATAAAAAATGTTATATTTTAAAGTAATTATATTCAGTCAGTTGTAGTATCTGTAAATAAAAAATGATACTGTTCTAAAATAATACTTAACTGACATCTGTTGAGATACCACAAAACTTTGTGTAACTTATTACACTAATGACATCTATTGAAGAATGTTGAAACTACATGACTAACCTATACACCACACTAATATCATCATTCTTGGTTGTTTGACATTTAATATTCTTTTTTTAAATCTGAAAATAGGGACAACACTTCAAATGCTAACGTTGCCATCCTAGAAACTTCGCAACAATAGACGTGAAATGCCACGCACATTACCTACTGTACTTTACCCATTTAAAGGTAGATCTTATTCTCTGTATTGTACAGCCATACTAATAATATCTAGGTCAAAGAATGCTTCCACCAAAAGAAAAGAAATACATTTTATGGGCTGAATGCCAAAGTAAGATACATTAGGAGATGTTCAAGTGATTTTATTGCATATCAAAGTTGCCAAGTTTTATTTATGTATTTAATCTGTTTAGTAATGTAATACGGGGATATATTATATAGGATTCGTAATCAGAGTTGATAATAATTAATTACAGATTGTGTTGATTTCAAAAAGTATATGTCAAACTTGTTATGACAGCAATCCATACTAATATTATAAATGCGAAACTGCTTGAGTTTGTTTATGACCTTTTCACGCATAACACAATATAAAAGACTTTAATAATTCTTTCACCAATATAAAGCTAAATTATATGCGCAGACTACAGATTGTATATGATGGTAAGCTCTGGCGTTATGAAATTATAAATATTAATATATTATATTTGTTATACGTTTTCTGTCGCTAACAAAAGCGAGTTTTTGCTAACGTCAGAAAAAAATCTTTTCCATGGAAACAATGTTGATATATTTTTGGGCTCTATGCTGGTAGGCACTCAGTCTACTGGTCAGCTACTACTGCAGAAAATTTAAATATTAGAATTCGTTTTTTTTTTTGGACAAGCTTGGAATAAATGTCAGATTTGAGTTCCTGTATTAAAAATATAATTCGTAACGATTATAAAGACTGAATGATAAATAGAGTATTTTTTTATTATATTAACGAACTTCCAAATATTTAAATAAAAATAAACATCCGAAATTTTTGTAAGCGCATAAATTCCGAACGAATGAACAAAATTGGATAAGTAATTCTTTTTTTCTGTGAGCTATAGCATTGTGAAATTTAGGTGGTAGGCGAGATGTTTGAAAACTGAATGTAAGGGAATGAATATATGGAATGCGGGAGGGGATGGGGGTGGGGTGGGGGGGGAGATAACTGATAAGTGCAAGCGCTACAGTAATTTCCCGTAATACCATGCGAGCGAAGCCGCGGGGAAAAGCTAGTATTAAATAATTCACAGTTCAAATTAACTGATAAGTTTCTATTAAATGATTGATGATTAATTATTAATGAAAAGTTGGTAACACCTGAATAGCAGTTAATTTTAAATGATTAATTATTTAGTTGATATCAACTGATTCACAGTTAAAATTAATTAATAGATGGCATTAACTAAACAATACAAAATTTTAACTTTTTTTACATCAGCTCCACACATGAGAGGGGTAATAAATCAAATTTTCACTGTTCCAACCTTACGCGTCGCATTGTATTTATAGCGTATTTATAAGAGGGTTAGTACATAACAGTTAATATCCATTATTTAACAGTTAATATTAATTATTAAAAAGTTAATATTAATTATTAAATAGTTAATATTTATTATTTGACAGTTAATATTAACTGTTAATCAATTATTAAATAGTTAGTATTAATTATTTGACAGTTATATTTGACAGTTAATATAAATCTTCGACCCGTTCTTGTGTTCAACAGCTCGGCTATGGAACGATTTGCCGGCCTCTGTGTTTCCTCCTTCCTACAACATTTCCTCCTTCTTACTTCAAGACCAATGTTCATTCCTTTCTCTCCTCTAAAAGACCCTCCACACAGCGTTTCAGATGACGTAGGCCATGAGGGAAATTATTTTCCTTAGGGCCTTCTGTGTGGAGTTAAAGTTAAAAAAAAAGTTAATATTAATTATTTGACAGTTAGTTTTAACGAATTATTAGTTAATATGAATGAACTGACCTGGAAGCAATCGGTGTTATCGATGGCGTCTCCGTATCCTGGGGTGTCCACCACAGTCAGCCGCAACTTCACCCCGCGCTCCTCAATTTCCACAGTGGAGGCGTCCAACTTCACCGTCTGATTTGTCTTTTCTGGAATCAGACAGAACAAACAATTCTCCATTATAATTTTCTAAATTGACTTTGATAAAACAGTTTTTGAAAAACATAAGTTTCTTTTTACAGTGATCCTACACAGGAGGCCCTGAATAAAACAATTTCCCTTAGGGCCTACAGTGTGTGGAAAGTCTTTTTAAGGAAAAGAAGGATAGGAAGTTCTGGGAAGAAAAAGGTATGAGGGTCGGGTAGGAAGTTAGGGGTCAATGTGTCCAGGAGTGACAAATGTATGAATCCGTCCCTCCCTTTGCGGTGCAAGACGATGGGTTGAGAGAGACCAGCCGGACCCGATCTGGCCCGCCACGCAGCTGGTGGGCAGGTGCATCCACCGCCAAGACCTAAACACACCTCACCCGATGAACCCGGGCACCCCTGCTAAATCACGAAACATAGTGGAGTGGTCCGCTAAAACCTGGGCACCCCTGCTAAATCACGAAACATAGCGGACCACTTATTACACATCTGCCATGATGATGGACACTAATACTTTTGGCCATGAAAATCTCATGTTCTCAAATGTAAATGTGAAAGTTTTATTTCACATGTACATTTGTTATTTAATTTTTATTTATCTGCTACCGGTTTCTACGATATTGTTTTATAGTTTTGTATAAAAAAAACAACAACAACAATATAAGTAGCTGTTTTAATTAATTTTCTACATCAGTATGTAGCAGGATTGCTTTTTAGATTTTTTGCAGACAATAATATGATCACCTTTAACAAGTCGTGTGCCGTTCGCGCACATGTGCGCACTCTACAGCCGAATAATAAAATTAAAAGTAAAAATTTTGAGATGCGATTTTCACCCTTTATTATAAAGAAAACGTATGAAAGACAAGGTCAGAATCGCT
Source organism: Glyphotaelius pellucidus (assembly GCA_936435175.1). Taxonomy (NCBI): domain Eukaryota; kingdom Metazoa; phylum Arthropoda; class Insecta; order Trichoptera; family Limnephilidae; genus Glyphotaelius; species Glyphotaelius pellucidus. Next base: position 5,309,982 of record OW386556.1, read on the forward strand.
TGCGCTATTCTCTTACTTCACGATGCCAGAACCTACAGTACGTCTAGTCCCTTCCAAATAATTGTTTTGAATTTTTCTATGGCTTCTTGAAGCGTCCTTTTCAACCGCCGACGATAAAGTAAATACAGTGCGTAACAGCTACAGAAAAAGCTCCGAAATTAATCAAATTCAACAAATAAACGTAAGTAAAGTTGTTTATACGTATAGTTTATTGTCTATAGAATGTGTTACAGTAAATATAAAATACGGTAAGTGAAAATATACCGACAATATATTACGTCAAAGTAAATGCCATTTTTTGTTCGACAAAGTTTTTAGTTTTGTCTTCAGTTTTGTGTGTGATATTTCGTATAGTTTGCAATGTTTTGTCTTTCATTTGGTAGAAAAATCAATTGAGATAATATATCAACGCCTTTGATCTGTTCATATTTAGTTTTTATTTTACGAAAAATGAAATTCCGGGCCACAGGCACTTCAAATACGGCTAAATAAAAATTTTTGACTTTGTAGGTTGATGTTTACGTGTAAATAGCGTAATGTTATAAAGATTTGTACATCATTATGTAGAGAAATCTATTTAGATTATGTATCAAAGCCTTTGTTTCATCAATATTTAGTAAAAATATTCTAAATAAATAAATGAACCACGCCGGCCGATCGCTCACGTGTATTGGTTGTTCTTTGAATGTATGCGTGAACGGACGATTCTTGGAATTATGAACACCTGTGCTGCCCTCTCGTGGTAATGTGTCGAATTTGAATTATTCATGAACGTTTTTACAAGATCATACTGGGTGGATACGATAATACGTTATAATTATAATAATTGTTTTTTATAATTAATTTTTCAATGTTTATAAATTTTTCAATTATTCATAAATAGTAATAAATATCACAAAATAATATCAGTTAGGTATGCTAAAATTTTTTTTTTGTTTATATTATATTATGAAGAAAAGAAAAATTACGAAGTTTTTCTTTCGAAGAACTTTCTTCAAAAATTGTAAAATATTTATAAATACAAGCGTATTGATGATTATATGATGTGATATACATGATTGTTTCTATTGTTATAGAATGGCAGACCGACGAATTGTCAAAAAACGAAAGGTGACGGAAGGGTGTGGGGTCCTCGCTACGGTATGTTGTGTATTAGTAATAGTTCTATTAGGATGGTTGTACGCCGTCCTTTCCAAAATTGAGAGAAATTAGTGTAACAATTAATGTTTATTGTTTCAGCTTCCTGGGGGGAGGCGGGCGAGGACCATCCACGTGGATAATGCAGAGCCCGATCTGACACCCTCAACATCCTCCACGTATCTGGCTCCGACGACTCAGGTAATTATAATAACACTTGGCTAACTTCTACAGTGCCATTTTTGTCTTGCATTATCTCAAGGGCGCTTTACATAGCTATATAAATTTTTTATTTTCTTTCTGTCTATAGGCACCCGGCATCGAGTTCGAGTATATTGATTTTACTGAAGACGACTGGCTCGAAGGCGATGAGCTTCCACCGTTGGTGGAAGCAGGGGTACCTGAGGACGAGTTGGAGCCGTTGGAGGAGGAGGAAGAGGAAAACCCGGAGGAGCAGGTCTTCGCCTGGTCCGAAGATTTCTCCACATTCCCGGGCCAGCGTGAGCATTTTGCCGTCCTTCAGCCTGGCCCATCAGCAGAGGTGTTCCCTCCGTCAGTCGCTACATCTCCATATGATGTCTTCTCCAAAATATGGGACATGGAAACCATGACCTATATCGTGGAGCAGACGAATAAGTATGCATGGAGCGCACTGGACGAAGTGAATACCGAGGATGGTCTTTTGAATCTGTCCACCCACTCCAGGTTGAAGGGGTGGCAGGATGTTACGGTCCCTGAACTGTACGTAGTTTTCGCTTTGTTTATGTACATGTCCATATGTTACAGAGCCTGCTTATCAGAATACTGGACAACAGACATTTTAGAGATGCCTAAATTCAGATCTATAATGTCTCGTAATAGGTTTCTTCTGATAATTCGGTTCCTACACTTTGTTGATAGTGATAAAATTTCTAGAGTCGGTTACCAAAACAAGCTTGCAAAAGTTAAACCACTATTGGATATGATGAATGAAAAGTTTTCCAGTCTGTATACTCCCCATGAAGACATTAGCATAGACGAGTCCGAGTTATTATTTATTGAATAAAAATGTTTACTGAAACAAGTGCATTGTGCATCTTTGAAGTTTCGTGTCCATTCATTGTATCTTCCACTTTTGTTGAGGACAATGTCTAAAAATTTGAATATTATAATAATAAATTTATGTATGTGTAAAATGATTTTTCTCGTAGTCCGGAGCCTTACCTCTCGACCAAAGTTTGAAAAACGTGTTTCATGTATTATAAAACTGAAAACAGTATGATGAAAAAAATATCTTGAACTTTTATTTTTACTGAACCACACAGTATCTGAATTTAAAAAAATGTATTTCACGTATTTTCATTGTACATAAAATTAAAATAAATATAATTAAAAATATAAGCAAATTTTATTTATATTGTCATGATTGTGTCACCCTGTACTATGGACCTTATCTGTATAAGGCCACGGCGGCCATCTTGGATGAAGTCAGTTCATATCGATGCCACAAAGTGGCAGAATTTGGTAAGGTAAACTGTACATACTTTCATTGTTTTTTATATAAATTCATTATGGAAAGAATAGATTTGAGATATCATCAGAAAGATAGTTTTATTTACATCATTTTGATGTAATTTTTATAACATTTCACAAAAGAAAAGTTACTAAAGTTAGCTTCGTAAGATTGTCGTAGAAATGTCAAATTTTTTACGTCATAATGAACAATTATATTTTTAGCATTATCTATTTACGGGTTTCTATTACAAAATAATATTATTAAAAACAACAGTTGTATAAACTACCAAAATCTGAAAGAATTGTTATAATAAACTTATGAAATGCGTCACAAAAAAATTCTAAAGTGCACACTTGGCGTTTGAATTTTTTTTGATAAAATGAAAATATTTTACATTTTCAAAGAAGTATCAATGTCATTATATCTTCAAAAACACCTTCGGATTGTTTTTTTTCACGTAGGGTGTCTATTCAGGTTTGTGTAGAAATAAAATAATTAGTTCATTTTTGTATGGATATATTTTTTTTTTTTTGTAGGAAAATTTTTATACATTTTTTTTTAAAGTTAGATATTCTGGGAAAACTTGCAAAGAAATAATTATGTAATATATATGAATAATAAGAAACATTATCTGTCAAACAGAAAACAATCTAAAAAAAAACAATTTCTTTGTTTTTATACGGGTATTTGAGCAAAAGTCAGGAAGGTAATTTCCGCGCAGTTTTTCGAAATATGTGAGGCATTTGACAGGTTAAATGAATCTAAGAATTTGGTTGCCGGTTTGAAGGACTGTTAATGAACATTAAAAACAAATAGGATTAATATATATTAGATTGAATGTAATTTAAATAGTAGTTGAATAGTTATTTCATTCATGGTACCTTCTGCAGGTCCAAAACCGGACACAACTGTTTACTTTGTACAACTAATTGTTTACATTTCCAAAAATGTTAAAGCAATTAAGCCATTTAATCGAGTGACATTATCAGCGCGACAATCACAACACAAAGAAAGTGTCACAATGTTGTCATTGACCCAATAAACAACTCATTGTTTCAGAACTGCCAGTAGTCAATTTTGTTTGGAAAATGCTGAGTTTCACTTCACAATGCAAGTGATGTAAAAGTATAGAAAAATGATAAATCAGTGAGGGTGACTCGACAATTGGCACTCTGAAATTATATTTAAGCAACTGGAGCAACTACGCTAAATAAATAAATTTAAAAAAAATCATACCTTCGAATTTTAACATGGAGACATAAAAACTTATTATAGTGCTATATAGCCAATGAATTAACCTGTACTTTACCTTTATCTCATATTTGTAGGATTTATAAAAAAAATATTAAAAAATTCGTAAAGTTTATAAGCGCACAAATCCTGCGTGTTTGTTACTTTGAAACTCCGTGAGAGGTACTTATTCGAGTCTGGGTGTACTTAATAATGAAAGATGCATTTCTTTGGAAAAAGGACTTAATTTTAACCGTAAACAGCTAAACAGAAATTCTGCATGAAAAAAAAATATTTTTAATATCGTTCTAAAATAGTCTACGAAGTTCAAATTTGTGACATCTATGGTCATAATAGATAAAGCATTTCAATAGCTTCATTTTAAAATAAATGGCTGGCCATGGAAATGTTTTAAATAATTACAATAAATGTTTTACGAATGGTAGGAAAATGTGGTAAAATTTTGGACCGCTATCAATAGCAGAAAAATAAAAGTGGTCCATTTTTCGACCATAATCGCCCAAGTGGTAATAAAATTATAGTTTTCTGTGCATTATTTACAAATTTCAAACACAGAGATATGAATGATATTCTTACCGACAGCATCAGGAATAACCCTCTCAGGGTACAGGTCGGTGAGGAAGAGAGAGTTGACCAGAGTGGACTTGCCCAGGCCGCTCTCCCCAACTACCATCAGCGTGAACTCAAAGCCCTTCTTCACTGACTTGCGGTGCACCTGGTTGGGCAGGTTGGCAAATCCCACATAGCCGGGCGTCTCCATGCTGGAAAACTACGAAAATACATAATTACAAAATGTTATATGTTAACTCACAGGACGGTTGCAGAATATTTATTACCTTTCGCTTGGACTTTTTTGTTTGCATTTTTTCAATATTGTGGTACCTACCTGCCTGAAGAACATTTGAAAAAAGAATTGTCATTTAGATAGTGACGTTTCTTTGGACATTTGTATAATTCCTTATTTGAAATTTTAAAAATGTTATATGGCTTATAATTAAGTAGGGAGGTATTTAAGTACCTACTTACAAATCTTATGATTTCAGAGGAAATTTCAGTTTTGATTTATCAAATACTAGTTTTTACCTGCAGCTTCGCTCGCATGGTATTAAAGGGGAAATTACAGTAGCGCTTGCACTTATCAATTACTCCCCCCCTCCATCTCCCGCATTTCATTCATTCATTCCCGGTACATTCAGTTTTCACACAGCTTGCGTGCCTAAATTTCATAATGCCAGAGCTCACCAGTAGTAAAAAAAAGATATATTCAATTTGGTGCAGTCATTCGGAAGTTATCCGTGTACAAACATTTCGGAGATTCATTTTTATTTAAATAGATAGGTAGATATTAACTACGATTTCCCGCAAATATATCAACATCGTTTCCATGGCAATGATTTATTTTCTGAAGTTAGCAATAACTCGCTTTTGTTAGCGACAGAAAACGTATAATAAATATAACATATTAATATTTACAATTTCACAATGCCAGAGTTTATATACAGCCTATATTACTCGCGTATAATGTAGCTTTATATTGGTGAAAGAATTTTTAAAATCGGTTTATTGGTTCATGCGTGAAAGCGTAACAAACAAACACACGCAGTTTCGCATTTATAATATTAGTATAGAAGAGCAAATAGGAAACATACTTTTTGGAAACAAGGTCTACAGTTCATTACTAGATTACGAATGTATTATATTAACACACTTCAGGCGGGCGAAAACAAGGAAGCCGTTAGAGAAAAACGTATTTGTTGTACAGTTCACATTTGTCAAATGAGAATGGGTCGTTCGTTTACAAATGTTTGGCGTGTTTCCCGCGAGCATCGGTGCCGAAGGAATCAATCTAGTTCCTTGGAGCATCTTTCATTGAAATTACAATAGAACACAGACAGCATTCCCATCCGATGCCTATGCTCTTAACATTGCAATCCCTATGTTAAGATAGAAAAATCTATCAAACGGATCACCTGTAGTCTAAAGATTGCAATCCACTTGTTAAGATGGCAGAATCTATCAGATCGATTATGGTAAACTTGAAAGAGAAATGGGGAAGCATATGAAATAGCATAATAGGCTTATGACCTGAGTGCTCACGAGAACTATGCAGACCATCTCAATATCAATAATAATAATAACTTAGATCAGACATAACACTTCAATGTTCGCTTGTACATTTCTATGTCTGTTTACATGGCGTGACCTGATTTTACTACAAACTTTCTTTTACAGACACGATTCTTTAGAGCAGTGATACCCAAAGTGGGTAAAATGGCCCCCGGGGGCGCTGGGAGATTCAGACGGAAACGGTGCAAGCGTCAGGGGAAAAAAGGGGGCAGTAACGGATTAACATAAATCAAAACAACAATGCTACTGATTAATTTTGTGCTAAATTTTTATGTCAACAGATGCCTCTGTAATCTATTTAATTTTTCAATATTACTAGATTCCTGTTTTACCATCCGTAACCATGGAAACCATTTTTCTTTCATACGATATTAGTAGATTCCTGTTTTATCATCTCTACCATAGTTCCTTTGTACACAAAATTTTCCTTCGAAAACAGTTTGTGACCGAGCATCCTACTGTTTTATATAATAAGGAACTCCAGTGAAAAATATTATGGCTTTAAAAAAATATTTTCATATAGACCAATAAACGCTGATTCTGAATTAAGTTGTATTAAATAATATTTAACGTAGAGTTTTAAAAAAAATATTAAAAAGTCCATTTTAAAACAGTTCATTAAAACACCCTGTCAAGTTGGTATTATTGAATTTGTGAGGCGTGACATCACCGCGTCCATAAAACGCTCCAATGCTGAAATTCAAATTGAAGATCAGCTGATTCCGGTTGCCTACAAAATTCATACTTCGGTTGGTCATGATGACGTCACACTAGATTCGGTGGTTTTCGGGGATCTTGAAAAATTAAAACTTTGACATTTATTTTAACTATTAAAACTAACTATAAAAATAAAAATAAATATGCAGTTATTTAAGTTAGAAGGTCATTATTCATTTAAAAAAATTAAAAAATTGGACTGGAGTTCCTTACGGATAATTCGATAATATTGATTGATACACCGAACAGTGCCCCTTTATTTAACAGCTACCAAATACAAAGACAAAAACAATATTTCAGGCCTGCTCCCTTCCATATATTGTAAATGAGATAACGTAGCGTCACTCAATCATCCTTATTAAAAACAGTCTGCGATGAATTATCCAACCATAATGTAAAAACCGTCTGCTAAATAAGCCGCCCAAGTTAATTGTTATCCATCACTTCAAGGAAGCTATCTTCCAAAACAGGTCCCCCATTGACATGCTTGGTGTGAGTAACCACCTCAGATATAGGGACTCCATCGAAGCCAGAGTTAAAATCTCAGAAGCTAGGCGTACTGTACAGCGTCCGCAGATACTAATAGTACACAACTGCTAACTCTGTACAAATCGCAAGCGCGCCCCATGGTTGAATTTGGTAGCCACCTCTGGTCTGGAACAATCTCGACACTGCAGCAACGGGCTGTCCGTTTGATAGCTTCTCCTATCTTCAGAAACTCCGAGGAACCTGTGTGCACTCTGTGCACAGTCGGGCAACACGCCAAACGCAAGCCCAACATTTGTATACAGTTGACATTAGTCACATGAGAGTGGATGGTTTCTACGACTCTTCTCCTTTGGGTTTCCTGCCTCCTACAACATGGGTCTCTTCAAGATCCAGGTTCACACCTTCCTTGAAAAGACCCTCCACACAGCATCTCCAAAGATCACAAAGGTCCTGAGGGAAATTATTTTCCTCAGGGCCTCCCGTGTGGGTAACGTAAAAAATAAAATAAAGTCCAAAGTGTTTTGTTGATCCCCAAGTTTTATTAAAAGAGTTTGAGACAACCCCAGATTCACAAAAACCGTTTCCAGTACTAATTAAATTGATATCAAGTGTTTTTTTTTAAGTGCGTGCGTGAGTCGGAATTCAGCAATTTTATCAAAATGTGTAAAGTCAGTAGCAGATTAGTCTGTGACGTTGAACAATTCTGAATAAGCACACCAAGTTCTAAATTAAACTCAAATTAAAAAAAGAACAAATTAAGTTTTTTAAAATGGATACAAAAATGTCCAGTTTACGGGGTGTAAAAATAATAATAATATTATGTGAATTTTTATACAACCAATACTATTTAAACGTACAGGGAGGAGTTGCTTTTATTTTATAACATCCATTGATAGCTTTATTTACAAAACACAACAAAATGGTACATAACTTCATTTATTTTTTTATAAATGACTGAAAAATTTCATCCAAAGAATCTTTTCTTACATTTTATTGTACCTTAACTTCACTGGGGTTTAAATATAATTTTTGTGACTCAAATCAATCGAAGTAACATCTGGCTTGAGAATGATTTGAACGTGTTTACAAATAAAATAGTCATGAATCATGTTAAAAAAAAATTAAAAATACATATCTTTTTTAATTATCATTCTAGCGGTAAATAGATAGTCAAATTTGATAACATAAATAAATAAATTGGACGTACACAAAAACTTACATTTTATAAAGAATGATGCTTGCAGTAATGACTCATAAGAGTTTTAAAATCTTTGTGGCATTTTATTATTACTTTTGGGGCGATATTACAATAGTTTTAGCGGAAGTAACGGCGGCGGTGTTTCTACGATTTCGACAACGCCTTTTCGGTAACAGTTGCTTTACTGTATATGCGAAAAGTAGAATGAATTCCTGAACGTACAATACACAAGCCGTGCTTCAAATGCATAATTTCCTGTCAAGATAATACTAGAAAGACCACAAATCGACTTACATTTTTAACTGAATCACTCGACATCCTGGTTTTGCGGTTCTGGACACTCTTTCAACTGGCTTTTTATTTATTTTTTAATAACTTTTGACAAGTTGGGGAGATCGACCAAAACACAGCAACCAACGATTGACAGCCGGGCAGCGAAATCGGAGAAATTCATCGGCCAATGAACGCGCTCCGATGATGGGTGTAGAGCAGAGTTGCCAATGCATGTGTTCTAAAATGCCCACAATAGATATTCAAAATCCCCAAATTGGGGAGAACAAAATAACAGTTTTCCCATTATATCTTCAAAATATTACAAAATTCCGTTGAAATTAGATTTATTATTTACTTATTTTCGGATTTTCTCTTTCGTTCAAGCTTAAAAAACATTGTTTGAAAAATTGCTGCGAAAAAGACGATAATTGTAAATATTGCAATAATAAGGAACTCCAGTCTAATTTTTTTAAATGAACAATGATCTTCTAACTTAAATAAATTTGTAAATAAACTTAAATTATATTTGTTTTTATTTTTATAGTTAGTTTTAATAGTTAAAATAAATGTCAAAGTTTTAATTTTTCAAGATCCCCGAAAAGCATCGTATCCAGTGTGACGTCATCATGACCAAAAAGCTTTGGTTATTTTCAACAGATGTCAGATGTTGTCATTTTTTATGGAAGAAGCTATGAAACTATTCAATAAGTAAAACGTTATTTAGGTGGAATTATTTATTTATTATATTTTTCAATATTATTACGGGAGAGTGGTATAAAAATTGTTTGAAATTATTATTTTTTTAGCTTTACGAATCGAAATCAATACTATGGAAACCGAAGCATGAATTTTGTAGGAAACTGGAATCAGCTGTTCACCGCCGCCCATTTTAAATTTCAGCATTGGAGCGTTTTACTGGGCATTACGATCGTTTATTGTACAGTTAGAGTTTTTGAATATTTTAAATAATATAGATAAACTAATAGAGATAATTTATTTTTGATACTGAATTATTTAGGCCTAAATAATGTTTCAATAAAAACAATAACTATTATATGTCCAAATCTCTATAAACCAATAATACAGAATGTTGGATAGCCTGTCATATCTTCATACAAATATGACGGTGACTGGAGAATTATGAACGCCGTGACGTCACGCCTCATAAATTCAATAATACTAACAGGGTGTTTTAATGAACTGTTTTAAAATGGACTTTTTAATATATTTTTTAAAACTCTTCGTTAAATATTATTTAATAAAACTTATGTATTCAGAATCAGCGTTTATTGGTCTATAGTCTATATGAACATATTTTTTAAAGTCATAGTATTTTTCACTGGAGTTCCTTATTGTAAATATTTTTTTCAAAATGGTTGAATATAAGGAAAAAAATATGCAAGCGTTTTATTGAGAAATTATATAAGAAAACAATGACAACTAAGTAGATTATCTTATATGCTTTGTTAAAAAAAAAAAAATAATTATTTTGCTTCGAATAACAGGAAAAAATTATGTTTTTGAAAACTACACCATACGGTGAAAAAATAATTTTCTTGCGTTGTGAAGTTTAATTTGTAGAACTCTTAAACTTAAGTTAAATTAAAAAATGTATATTAAAATAACTTTAAAAAAAAACATATAAGTTTTTGCAAATCCATGAGATGATGAAGAAAAAATTCTCCCACAACTTCAGTAATTTATTTTGATAAACTTTCGAAATCACTCACTTTGGACACACAATACGAATATTTTTTAGAAAAAATTTAAGTTTCACTATTACTATAAAATACAACTATTTGCATTCGGAATGCAAAGGCGAGAACCTGTACTGACGTTCAAGTACTACATTCATGAATCTGAGGTTTTCCCCATGCGACCCAAGCAAAAAAATGTATCCCACTCAAAAGTACATATTTTTGGTGACCGGTAAAAAAACCCCTGCCTAGTTTGACTTGGGTTTTACGGTGACTGGACAACTCAAAATCATGCAACTTCAACACCTGCCTTGAAAATTCATTAAAAGTGATTTAAAAATTGGTTAAAAAGGTTTCGTTAGGTTAGGTTATGGAATATTTTTCGTTTTTTTTAATGACTTTCCAAAGGGGTGTTGAAATTGCATGATTCTGATTTTACGTAAAACCATGGAGGTATAAATGAACCAAAAAAACATAAAAACATGGTAAATACCATGCATCTGGCAATACTGCTAGTTATTATTTTAGTCTAATTTTAGGTTTGCTTTGTTGGCGGCCATGTTTTAATGGCGTCGTCAAGTTTTTTGTCTGTGTTCTCATTAGAGATGGTTGATATATTTTCTGAAATGCTGTCACTGCGGTTTTCGTTATCAGAGACCGAAATGGAAACGGTTATTTGTTCATCCACCACGATACCGACGATCTCTATCAAAATCGAGGAATTTTTGAAGTAATAAGTAAATAAGTTGAAACTCGATGTAATGGAAACGAGTGACACTAAAAAGAAACAAACACATATGTATGTGATTTAGCCTGCGAGAGAGTGGGATATTATAATCAGTCTCCTCTTTGTGCGGTGCTTCGTAGCCTATCGGTCTTCTCTTTGTGCAGTGCTTTGTAGCCTCTTCACTCTTATATACGTTATTTTGCTGAAAGTTTCACTTCTACCGCGTGTGAACTACGCACTCTGATTTTTTTTTTTATTTCAAATATATTTTTCGGATTTAACTAGATTTTCAGCTTTAATTTTATTAATGGGTACAGTTCAAAACCAAATGACAAATAATCTTATATACAAAAAAACTATGACTAATAACCTTATTTGTGTATATTTTTTCCATCTCTCCTTACGTATTTTAAAACTTCCAAAAGGAACCGGTTCTATAAATAGCCGGCTCCTCAGATAAAATAGTGACAGCAAAGTCACCGAGACAAAGTAACTGCGACAGGTTCATCGGCCAACCGGGCCAACTCTAGCTCTCATTTGGTATTTGCCTGTGGTCTGGCTTGGTTGGCATTTGACACTTCTTTTGCGATGGCGTTACGAGGCTTTATTTTGAACCTGAAATTGTCTACTCGGGGGGTTAGGGCCTTGAATACCCTCTGCAGCACCCATTTCCAAAGCGCGGAAGAAGTGGACAGAACCACCCACTTCGGTTTTGAGACTGTCAAGGAAAAAGAGAAGGCTGGGAAAGGTTAGTAATATCACATTCATCACACATTACCCTCGACTTTTCGCGTTCATATGCTATTTGATATCATTGATTATCGCCAGATAAGACCATGATCATCACTTTATACGCTTTGTATCTGAAACAAAACATTAATAATATCATCTTGTATACTTTTTCAGTTAAGGAAGTGTTTGAAACGGTGGCCAACAAATATGACGTGATGAACGATGCGATGTCCATTGGAATCCACAGAGTTTGGAAAGATATCCTGATTGAAAGATTGGCGCCGATGTATGGCACGAAGTTACTCGACGTAGCCGGGGGCACAGGTGACTATGACACGTTAATTAAACAAACATTTCGTCATGCTATGTCAATAATAATTTGGTCATCATTAATTTTATGATTCTACCTTAGACCTTGACTAACTACTTTCACTCTTTGGACACTTGCTCAGATTCCTAAATTTCTGAATGACAGCAGTTCCGTGTTATGATAACACTATATCTATTTGTTGTTATTATATTTAATAATGTTTATTATTTAGTGTGACTCAATTCAAAGTCTATGGGTAATCTTCCATTCAAATGATACAATTTTATTTATTTGATTTTATTAATGCCTAATATACCTACATGTAACAAAATTTTGGCAAATTTGCTGAATTCCGCTGCGCGCAAATAAGCATAATTAAAAAAAAAATCAAACTTATTTTCTACTTAATCATTCCGACCCGTAAGCGTGTTTACATGGCAATATAACAATAGCAGTCAAGTATAATAAGCGTGTTTTCACATCAACGCGCGTGTTCCCACAGAAATCGTTATAACTCTGTTATTGATCTAGTGACAATCCTAAAACAAGAAGTAGGAGATCCATATTGAATCAAGCTTCACATTTCTATTCAAAATTGTCCGTAGAAGTACATAAAAATACTTATTTTGTAGAAACAGTTTTCACCCGCCAAATCGCCTACGCGCCAGACATTGTTAATTTTTTATTAAATATTCTTGTACGAAATGGTAAAAAAGTGAAGTTACGAAATTGATTACTATACATTTATACAATAGAATAAGTGTTTTTCTTTACATAATCCTTGATTTTAGTACCGTTTTCACATAAATATCATGTAAGTCATTTTTACAATTTTTTTATGTTTGCATTCTAAATTTTAATATTTACAAATGTTAATATTTATTCGTAATATAATTTGAAAACTTATTTCATAACCTTTCAAAAACAGTTTTAAGTATTCGACTACATTCAGAAATGTTTCATTTATAGAGCTCTAATTGCGAAGCGGAAATAACACAAAGTTTTTATAAACTGACAGTTCGTTTAAGACAAAAAACTAGTATAATCGCAAAATTCCGGAGTGGTTAAAAAAAATCAATGTTTTAAATCACAACTTTTTTACTGCAACCAAATCACCCGCCTAACTAGTGCGCGCACCCAGGTGCAATGCTGTCTACACAGTTATAGCATTGCACATGTATGCGCGTGTTAGTTTGATGAATAGTATTACTTGTTGGTACGCCGAAGTTAAGCCTTTCACTGGAGTATTGGTCGATAAACAAGTCACGCAGAAAAGCGCACCTACTGATTGGTAGTTAGCAATATATAATCTGAAAAAGTGTATAACTGAAGAAGAATTGGAAATAATCAACTGCCAAGTGAAGCTGCTTCTTCTGTTTGGATCGAAAGAATATTTTCGGCATGAAATAAAAATCCAAATTTATTTTTCCTTTTCAATATATTCACCTGCTACCCTAATACATTTTTCGGATCTTTCAATTAACTTATGTATACCCTCAAAAAAAAAAGATTTGTCTTTGTCTAAAAAATACGCCGAAATTGCATCCTTCACTTCTTCATCACTTGAAAACTTTTCCCCACAAAGTTCCTTTTTCAAGTTTGGAAATAGGTAATAATCACTGGGAGCCAGGTCAGGACTGTAGAGTGGGTGTGGCAACATTTCGAAGCCCACCTTCTGCAGGGCAGCCATCGCAACACGGTTCTTGTGAACAGGCGCTTTGTCGTGCAGAAGGAGGAAACCTTTAGTCAATTTTCCCCTTATCTCCTCGATGGCTTCCTTTAATTGCTCTAGGATTGAAGCATAGTAATCTCAGGTTATGGAGACAAATTTATCTTTGTAATCGATCAACAGAATTCCTTCTGAGTCCCAAAAGACTGTCGCCATGATTTTCCCAGCCTATTGTGACACCTTAAACTTCTTGGGTGGTGGTGTGCCTTTCTTGTGCCACTGCGAGTCCTGTTTAGATTCGGGTTCATAATGAACTCAAGTTTCATCACCAGTAACAATTTGAGCCAACACTCCACGCGCTGTTGTTTTTGAGGCGGGGTGAGCATTCTCGGCACCCATCTTGCGCTGACTTTAGTCATGCCAAGAGTATCTGATACTCCAACCATTTCTACAAGCTGTTTCTTCTTTAATCTGGCATCTTCTAATATAAATTTTTCGACTTTTTGGAATAATTTCTGGAGTGGTCACCTCGATCGGCCTTTTTGGCCATGGGTCGTCTTCAAGTGACTCCTTGCATTTTTTAACGAGGGTATGCCACTGTAAACCATAGTTTTACTTGGACAAGAGTCCCCGTAAATGGATGACATTTCTTCCAGTATGGTCTGAACTGATTTTCCTTGCTTGGTAAGGAACTTTATAACAGCGCGGAACTGGATTTTCTCCATATTTCACAATTTCTTCCCGATTGACTTGTTTGGTCGACAATAGCTCAAAGACTAATGATCTAATTACGATAAAACCTGGGGTTTATACTAATAATGAGTTGCTCAGTTACATAGTACCTAATTCAGCCTAATCTTAATATATTACCCCCACTAATCACCCACTTACCCATTCCGCGAACTTAAAAACAACCTCGTATTTTGTAAGACAAATTAATGTATTATAAACGTTATTGTCACCTCACTTTATTATCATTCTATGTAAAAATAATTAATAAAAAATTCCCAAAGATTCGTAAATTTTTTTTCAAATTGCGATCCGAAACTTTTCATAAAGTTCTTCTTTTGTGGTTAATCTTTAGATTTGAATATAAAGCTTGGTGGTTTCTCGTTCTAACACTGTTTAGATCATAAATGTAATAGTAAGGGAGACTTAATATGAGTTGTTCCGAAAAGCGAACAAATTAGCCTGAGGGGTTAATATTTAGTCTAATAATCTTTGATCAACATTAGTTTAATGAACAAACTTGTTTGCACATGTTTCAAGCACTGAATCAGTATTTATGATATCATTATAGTAATATTATGTTTCATACATAAATATTTATTTGCAATTCAAAGATAACAATGTAATAGAATTACAGATAATTAATTGATTGCTAACCGCTTATAGCCGGATTGCTCATAACCACTTGAGTGTTGGGGATTTCTGTATGCTCGTTTTTGGTTTTAACCCTTCGAATAATGAGAAAATAATATCTATGAACTTTTGCCTGTCAAAGTTTGCACGCAAAAATTCTCAGTTCTTCCCACGCATTTCAAATGTTCATTTTTATTGGTTATTTTTTAATCTTTTTGAAAAATAAAAATTGTTCTAAAATCTAGATAAAATAATCTTTCCGATGTGCTTATCAAAAATTAAGATTTTTGTTTTAAAATATTAAAATTTTTATATTGAAAATGTGAATTAGCTTAAAAATTATGTACCTGGGGTTTCCCCAAAAAAGTACATAAAATAAAAGAAAATTAAAATTTTAAATACAGATTCCTTTTTTAAAGAAAATTTGTAATAAAATTGTCACTTCACTTTTTATCACATTCATACAATTTTATTTTAAATTAATTGTTTATTACGTCACACATTGGCGCAAAATAAAATCGTCACTTATGATCGGGTTTGTAAAATATCTGATCAATATAGCTTGTTTATTCCTAAGGCAATAAGAAGCAATATTTCTTTCGCTTTCAAATATAAAAGAAATCACAAATTTTTGCTTGACAGGAAGAGAGATATCTAGCTTTTAATGACGCTCGGTCGTTCTGGGACAATCTGGGTCTCCTGTTATTATAACGGCATATGATGTTTTGGGACAACTAGGGTCTCCTGTGATTAGACGGGTTAATAAATATATTACCTCTAAATATTAATGCTGAAACAAATTAACTACAGTGTAAACTCTATATAACGGCACTGAAGGGACATAGTGTATTTTGACGTTATAGAGAGATGTCATTAAATGGAGAGAAGAAAAATCTGTATTAGAAAAAGAAAAGTTTATTTCAGACTAGTTTTAGTAATTATATACATAAAAAACAATATTTATTTGAACGCTATTGCGTATAGTCTGTTATTTTCGTCTGACGTCTTTTGCTGCACCAGTAATTTTGTTGTATTTTTTTACTTATTTTATTCATATCGTGCGATATTGAGGCATCTTGGTGATAAAGAAAGTAGTTTTCCAATAATTTTGCTGCTTCCAGAGCTTCTTTAATGCTCGGCGGAGGCTCAGGCTCATCCGTCTCATCTTCTTCATCTCCTTGTTCTTGATCCTCAGTTTTTCTCACCGAATCTAAAATTTCTTTGTCTGTGAGTGAAGCCGTTGTAAGCAGACAGTCGTCTACTTCGATGTAGGTTTGAAGATTTTCTGTAAATTTTCCTGCCATGTTGGACTGTTGAATCCACTCAGTTAATAAAAGGTCGTCATCGCTATCAAACTCCGGTTCCGTTTCCACCTCATCACTCATAGAATTTGTAAAAAGTCCAGCATGTCGAAAAGAGTGCTGTATAGTTGTGGGTGTCACTTCTTCCCAGGCTTTAGATAAAAAATTTACAGCATGCAGCACATTAATAGAAGTTTTACCCTCAGATTCGACTATTTCCATCAATAATTTCTTTCTGTAGTGACCCTTGAGGCTTTTAATCACGCTTTGATCCATTGGCTGCAACACACTAGTCGTATTTAGAGGAAGAAATGCCAACTCTATGTTTTGAAGGTTTGATATAAGAGGGTGGGCAGGACAATTGTCAACAAGAAGTAAAATTTTTCGTCCCTTTAATTCTGCATCCCACTTTCTTCTTCAAAAAGTTGACTGGTCATCCAAGCTGATTTATTAGCTTTATACGTCACTGGCAATTTTTTAATGTTCTTAAAACACCGCGGATTTTTCGATTTGCCTATTACCATCAGCTTTTTTTTTTCTGTGCCATCCATATTAGCAGCCACAAGTACTGTAATACGCTCCTTGGAGAGCTTTCCTCCAACACACTTTTCCCCTTTAAATTTCAGAGTTTTATCTGGGGTCAACTTATAGAAAATTCCTGCTTCATCAGCATTAAAAATGTCACTTGAGGCGTATTTTTCTGTCAATTTTGACCACACTCTATTAATCCAGTCGTGAGTAACATTCGTATCAACACTTCGTGCTTCTCCACTAATTTTGCCATAGTTGATATGGTGACGTTGCTTGAATTTTCCGAGCCATCCCTCTGATGCTTTGAAAGAAAGTAAACCAAGTTCTTCGGCAAACTTCTCCGCCTTAGCTTTCACGATCGGGCCCGAGATAGGCATATTATTCTGGCGCTGTCGGTGAAACCATGATAGCACAGCTTGATCCAAATCTTCGTATTTAGGTTTCTTTAATTTTTTGGAAGATTTTCCATCCTCCTCTGCTTGTAGAATTTTTTCTTTATTTTTCCATATTGTGGACACGGTAGAGCGACTAAATCCAAAGCGTCTGCCAACATCACTTATCTTCTCTCCCGCCTCTATTGCGCGTATCAGTAAAACTTTTTCGTCAATACACAGTGATTTTCTCTTACTTGCCATGTTTATACAGTTTGAAAGTTTGTGGGCAACTAACAATATGATAACGAATAGATAATCCATGAAACCTAATAACGACAGTCTACACGTGCAAACAATCCCAATTTGTAAACAAAAGAAGGGATTTCTTAGAAAACAACAATCAACAGGTGCAGGGAATCCCAATTTTTAAACAAAAGAACGGATTTATTAGAAAGTTCGGTATGTATGATGCTGACAGTTTATGACGGTCAGTTTATTACGGGCATTACCGACATTTTATTACGGGGTAGGATAATAAAGCGACAAAAGAACGTACACATCTGGGCCGATTTTACTAATTTTGGCAACTAAAAAATAACTTTTTATTACTTAATTCTTGTCGTTATTGAGAGTGGGTGCAATGCTAAATAGAGTGTATCATTGTATGGAAGCTAAGCTAAACCAACCAAAGCCGAGTGATTTCGACGCTTTAGGGAGTTTGTCGTTAAATCGAGTGACGTTACATGGAGTTTACACTGTATTTACTTACTTACTGTGGTTTAAAACTGATGAATCCACCTAGTTTTCAACATTTTTCCCATATTTTTAGGTTTTACAAAAATAATTCTTAAATTTATAATTTTTTTAAATCACCTACCTAAATTTGGGTAGCATCACTCAAGTGTTGAAGGAATGCCTTTGAAAAATAAGTAAAATAATATCGATCAGCAAAAGCCAATTCTGAACTTACCAGTTTTATTACATGGAATTAATAAATCATTATTTTAAAATTAATAAAATACCATCATATTTAAATGTCCTGTTTGGTTGGCGTCATAGCATCGGAGATTTTCAACATCATATTGAGTATGCAAGTAGATTCATTCTGGTTTTGTATAGGTTTTGATGAAATTGAAACTTTGGTAAATATTCCATAAACCGCTGCATTTAATAGGCACAAATTTTAAAAATTACGTAACATTTTAATTTAGTTACCACAAGGAACATCAATTTCAGTCGGGATAGATGAAAAAATATGCATTTAAGTTTATATTCGTAACTTTTTAGGGGCTCTTTAGATATTCCCAGGTTTTGAATTAAATTTCTTTCCTTGTAGACTGTTATAAATGTAGATCTTAAATGCAGTATTTTCCACCCGAATGCAGTTAGCTATCTTCTATAGCAATTATGGTGAATCGAAAAGTTTTTTTTCTAAAAAAATATTTGTATTAAGCTTGTCCAGTCATCGCAAAAGTTTAGCAAAAAAAAAAAACAACACGAGAAAAAATTGAATTATGAGCGGCAATGGTTGTATTGCTATACTTTGGTACAAAAAAACAATTGTGACGATCACTGCACAAGCAAAACTTTCCGCTTATAATTACGGTAGCAGGAGTTACTTACTCAAATATAATCAGGTTATTTGTTTGAATGATGTTGAAATGGTTTTTTAATTTATAGGTGATATTGCGTTCCGCTACATCAAGTACCTGCGAGGACTATCCAAGTACCTGGAGAAGAAGGAGATTGAGAAGAGCCATGTGACGGTGTTTGATATAAACCAGGCCATGTTGGACGTCGGTCAGGTCAGAGCCAAGAGGTAACAAACAATCCATTCACTTTTTACACATTGTATTTTAATCTCACCGATAAAGATTAATTTAATCATGTTGACAAATTTACAAATAAGTTCAAGGTTCGTTGAGATTACAATTTGCTTTATTTAGGTTATCATAAAGCTTACAATGAATATTTAATTGAACCAAATGTCCTTTCTACAGGAGGCTCTAAGTTATTCTTCGGTTGGGCACGCGACACAGTCAAAGCCCAGCCTTCTATCATATGCCTCCGGCTATTGCTATAACCGTTCATACATTATACACAGATGATATTCTTCTAAAGTACTACTTAACTGACATTTGTTGATACACCACAAAACTATGTAAAACTAACTACTATGACATCTGTTGAAGGATGTTGAAACATCATGACTAATCCTATACACCACAAACATTCACAGCCTTACTAATAAAAAACACTGCCCATCTGTTGAATGAAATTGTTTTAGTTACACATTGAATAAAGGCTGTACCAGCTCTGTTTTGAATTTTTACTGATAAAGAATGTCCAACTGTGCTGCAAAAGATCTGGCAATGTCGCAATTTGGCAGACTGACGCCTGAGATTCCCTTCTTGAAAAAGTGAGGTTATTTCTGATAAGAATATCCAAGAAATCAATGCTCATATTACATTACGCAAATGATGAATCCATTTTGTCCATTTTTTATTGTAAGAACTAGATAAAAAGAGATGTGAAAGTTTTCTAGCAGATTCCTTAAAACCTGTTAAATGCCAGAGAGGAAACAACGTAAAATCGCGAAGTTTTGTTTATTTTGTGCTATCGTATATTATATTTACCGAAACACATTCCTTGAACAATAAACTATGCATAAAAACAACATTACTTGCGTTTATTTGATGAATTTATAGGTTTTACGATCTTTTTCACGAGAACGACGCTAACTAATTTGACAGCTCAAATACCGGGAAAAATGACACCCGGACGCCATAGAGAATTTAATACAAATTATTCCGAGGGTCTAGGTGTGTTTACGGTATCTCATACGTCAAGAACAAGAATGCCCCAAGCGATTCTGACCCTGTTCGTTATAAAACTCAAAATGCTTAATTTCGCCATTTGGCGGGTTACCCCAATTGGGGATGCCATAGTCTCACTGGCTCCAGACGGGAGCAGTTGGGACTCTTGTGCGGTATTTCATATAAAAAAAAATTTTTTTTAAAAATTTGGCGCCAAAAACTTCATACGTTTTCTTTATACATAAGGGTTAAAATCGCATTCAAAAATTTAAAAAAATTGAAAATTTTGGTGTGTGCGCCGGTGCACACCCAGCACAGTAGGCGTTAAATAAAAGGTATGGGTTTTCTAAATTTCATATTCTGTACAATTTTTCGATGCTTGGAGTGAAAATATATTTGGATTTTTTTTAAAAATTTTTTTTATGTTTGAATTTAAAATATTCCAATTCTTAAATATTAATATACATTTCAATAAACAAATCTAATAGGTAATTTTTTCTAGTTTCTAAAATGGTTTTTGTTTTTACAACGTCTTCAAAAAGAATTAATAAAATATGACACTTTTAAAATACCTTGGAAATATTCCGAAATTCGATGGGAAATTTCAAGTTTATTTAACAAATATAATGTATAAACACTGTTTATGTATCCAAACGAAGTGAAGGCGCAAAACTTCAAATTCCATTTGATGTCTATTTAATCATTCAATCACTCTCAAATGAAAAATGTAAAACAGAAAAGAAAGAAAAAGATTCGGTCGCATCTGGGAATGCATCGTCGCATCTGAACCCACTGGGGTTACCCATCTTCCTTACTGGGGTAGTTCTCTAACCAGTGAGTTAATTTTTTTTCAGTGATTCGGCAATAATTGCTACTCTTAAAATTCACTGCAAAATTTACTTGGTTAAACAGTTTTTCAACAAAAATCACCTTTAGAATACACACCTTGACCTGAAAATGCTGTCAGATGTAAATGAATTGATTACTTTTTTTATGGAATTGCTGCGAATTCTGCTTTAAAGTGTTACAGACACTACCAAACAGTGTTTGGCCTTCAATTTTTTCAATTGTCCGGAAGAAATCAGTAATGATTATCAGATAAAACAATGTCATCTTCATTGACAAACTAAAAATGCAGTTTCTGTTCCCACCTGCTCGTCACTCTGCTTCCCCTCCCTTAATTTAAATTCCTTAATTTACCTACGCCCAACCCTCTCCAAATTCAAAAAAGTTTAATAATTTTATAAAACTTCCAATCAATCAATCAATCGCCTGGTGAATTTTTTTTATATAATTTTATCACAGTTTGTGATTAAAGTTGATTCCACTTAATTAGTAAACTGGTTTATTGGGACAACCGGTTATTTGGGATAAAATTCAAGGATTAGAAACCAAATAAAGAAACTGATAATAATTTACTTCTGTTATCTTTTTTTTTTTTATATGAATCCTCACAAGAGTCCCAGCTGCCCCCGTCTGGAGCCAGTGAGACTATGGCACACCCAATTGGGGTATGTTGTGAGGCTGAAGGTAGTGGGGAGAGAAAGGATGTGGGGAAGAGGAAGGTGGAGAAGTACTTGGCTATTCAGATCATTTCAATTTTGAATGGATGTCTTACTCCAGTTCGATACTGAGAGTATCTTCCACTCTGGAACGTGCTGCAAATTTACTATATATTATTTTTAAATGAATTCATTGTGAAATAGCACAAATTAATCAAATAAAATTTATTTGCCCACGCCGGAATTCGATCCCACAACCTTCGGATTGCGAGTCAAGAGTCTTTCCCCTGGATCACAGCGGCCATTCTGGGACCATCTAGGATACCGTTCCGTTTAATTGAGACAAATTCCCATTTGAAGTCGATGCAAAACGTGACTCAGTAGACAAATTTAGTTAAAAAGGACAAGCATGCATTATGCGGTGCGGGTGAGGAGAGGGGATGCCAATTTTTCAGGATTAAAGTATTTAATAATGTGAAAAAAGTAATATTTTAGAGTGAAAAAAAACACAATTTTTAAGCAAGAAAATAAAGGTATACTAATAATAATAACTCCTCCAAATAATAATAATAATAAGTTATAAATAAATAAATAATTCATCAAAGTTTGGTAATTAAACATAAATTGATTGACTGCCGTAATGTAGTACCATATTACGAATACGAACCAAATTCGTTTTTAGAAAATGAATTTTATAAAATATATTATGATAAAACTATACTAACAGACAGAACGATTCGTCATAATAGACCCGATATAGTTTTACATGAAAAAATTAAAAAAATAACTTTTATCATTGATGTCGCTATTCCAAATTCCTGTAATATTCAAAAATCTGTTTCTGAAAAAATTAGAAAATATACAGATTTAGGAAATGAGATTAAAAGAATTTGGCATTCTCGAACTATAAAAATATTACCATTTGTTATTTCGGCTACTGGCATTATACCTAGCTCTTTAATTAAAAATCAGTCATATTAAATACATGTAGGATTACGAAAGATTTTTTAAATATTTATATTGAGGGATCAGTAGGATTTATCGGTCCAGTTAGGAGTTCTATTGAGTCGAACCCTCTGACATGAAAATATCTGGAGTCGGTGAAGTATTTTCCCATATGGTCTCTGGTAGGTTGACATGTTACTTATACGATGCATTTACATCGCGTGGATTGACTAGATGATCATTTGTGGAAAAGTGTGTGGAAGGGTTAAATTTTTCCTGTGGGGAAGATTTAACCCGTACATAAAGTCTAGAGAACAATTTTAAAAAAACTATTAAAAATGATTTTTAATCACTGGAGACACAGCTTCTCCGTTTGCTCGAGATTTTCAGAAGATCATTTTTAAATTTTTTGCCAACATTAAAAAAAAATCACAAATTCGATTTTTGACATGGAGACATAAAAACTTATTGTAGTGCTATGTAGCCAATGAATTAAACCTGTATTTTACCGTTTATCTCATATTTGTAAAATATATAAAAAAAATCGTAAGTTTTATAATTGCGCGAATCCTGCGTGTTTGTTATTTTGAAACTGCCGTGAGAGGTACTTATTCGAGTCAACATAGAATATTTTCGATTTCTGTATATTGTCTGTGGTATACTTGATATTGAAAGGTGCATACCTATGGAAAAATGACTTAATTTTAACCGTAAACAGCTGATAAGAAATTCTGGGTAAAAAAAAATGTTTTAAAAATTTATTTTTAACATTGTTATAAAATAGTCTACAAAGTTCGGATTTGCAATGTCTATGGTCGTAATAGATAAAGCATTTCAATAGCTTCATTTTAAGTCCAAAATAACAAACGTGGGAGCTACAAATATATTTTAAATTTGCCGAATCAAGGAGATAATTGCCTTTTTTTTATCTGAAAAGCAATCGGAGACATTTAAAATGGCTCCAAAATATGACAAAAATCGCTCCAGTGGTTAACATACACAATAAATAAAAATAAATGGAAGTCCTGATAATAATTAAATAAAATGATCCTGCTTAAAAGTGTGTTTTTCCACTCTCCTGCTTTACGACTGTAATAAAACATGTGCTTATAACATGCTAATAAATTAAACAATGAACCGCCAATTTGTAGATATTAGGTACTATTTTTAGCTCAGGTCAAATTGTTTAGTGCGATTAAATGGCATCAGAATCGAATAAAATCACGTCAGTGGCCAAAAATTGGGAGATCTCCATAACGGAAAAATCCATCTCTGCATAACTACTTGGCCATTTCATATTACGATAAAAATAAACTAATAATACCTAATTGCTACGTTTAAGAGGAACTAACCAGACATGACCGGAAATATGTCATTTTTAAGTCAAATTCTAGACGAATCGACTCTTTTCTACAAAAAAAAATCTAAATTGATTACGAAAGATTGTTATTTTATCTATGCAGGTCCTTTGCCGGGTGTGCGCCGGCGCACACGCCAAAATTAAATTTTTTTTATTATTTTGGAATGGGATTTTAACCCTTATGTATAAAGAAAACGTATGAAGGACAAGGTCAGAATCACTTGGGGTATTCTTGTTCTTGACTTACGAGGTATCCTAAACACACCTAGCCACTCGGAATAATTTTTATTAAATTTCTCTATGACATTGACCCTTCATTTTTTCCAGGATTTGAGCTGTCAAACTAAGAGTGCCGTAGGTCGTGAAAAAGATCGATAAACCTATAAATTTATCAAATAAACGCAAGTAATGTTGTTTTTATGCGTAGTTTATTGTTCAAGGAATGTGTTTCAGTCAATATAATATACGATAGCACAAAATTAACCCACAAAATATTACGTCAAAGTCAAAACTTCGCAAAATTTACGCCGTTTCCTCCTTGGCTTTTGGGAGATTAAAGTTATGTTTTAAATTTTGAAAAAAATATGTTTATTTTTATTATTAATAAGGTTAAACCATCGGTCGTTGGCAGATTTGTTAAAAATTCAAACAAGATGTTGTTTTATACAACATCCATTTGAAATAATAATCATACAGTAAAATAAATCAATAAATTATCTAGAAAAGCTACTTTTCAGAATTTCAATTTTAGTTCAAATAAAATCATTAAAAAAACCGCACACATGTTTTGCGACACAAATATAAGGGTCTTTCAGCACTTCCTATCTTTAAATTTAAATAAAATAAAGTGTGTGTGCTAAAATAAAATATGGCCGCTATCAACTGTCAAAGTTTGGAAGTCCCTATTGGAAGACCCATATACATAATTTTAATAATTTTATCATCGCGCATTTAAGCATTTTTATTGCTAACTTGAATGTAGATATATATCTACATTCAAGTTAGTATATACTAAAGCAAATCTTGAATGAAATAAAATCGGTATTGAGTTAAGTGCAATATATTCGCTAATGGGATTCAGTTGAAACAGGTGGACAGATTCAAACACCTCGGGATTGAATTCTCCAGTGATGGACGGCAAGACGGAGAAATTGATCGAAGAATTAGTGCGGCAAGCAGTGTGTTGCGTCCTTCTACAGATCATTGATAATGAAAGCTGAGCTCAGTATCAAAACAAAGATGGGGCAGTGTTCAAAACGGTATATCGCCCGACGCTCACTTACGGCCACTAGATACGGATGCTAAGCTAATGAACGCGCTCTAGAGTCCAAGCTGCCGAGATGAGGTACTTGAGAGGAGTGGCAGGGGTTACGAAATGGGATCATGTAAGAAATTCGACGATCCGAGACGATCTAAACATTGAACCACTGCTACTCTTCATAGAAAAACGCAACTGAGGTGGTTTGGGCATGTACTAAGAATGCCTGATGACTGAATTCCGAGGAAGATACTAAGTGCGATTCCAGAGGGTAGACGTCCAGTGGGCGGCCCCAGACACAGTTGGTCGAAGCAACTCCAGAAACTGTGTGAGGAGAGGATGGGACTGCAATGGACAGAGACCGAACAGTCAGCACAAGACAGGGACGTATGGAGGAGCCTTGTCGATGCAATGGGTCCCCGACCTGAATAGGATAAGGGGATGAAGATGATGATGAGTTATAGGAATATACGAGAATAATCAATCTTTCTCATCGGAACCGCCCTGTGCAGTTGCAGAGGTACGATCGCAAGACCATCTTTAGACGAAATTTGAATTCTCAGTCGCTGGTTAATGGACCTTTGTTTCTAAACAACATCAACGGCAAATTTTATCTGCTCTTTACCTTATATCTCCAATGGAATATAAATATTTATATTGAATTATTGATAGTAGTTTGTTATTATTTACAATTGTTGATTATTGTGTCTGAACAGCTAAGATCAATTTATAAGTTTACTTTTCTGTTTGGTGTACAAAGGGAGCATTAGAAGTAAACAATAATGAATACTAGCGGCTTAAAACCCGCTCTGCAGGTTTTTGCTGCTAAGCCCTGCGGGTGGCTTTTGGTTCGGCTTCGCCCAGTTAGTGTTGGCGACCATTTTATAAATCGAATAGGAACTGGTTCCAAAAATATCCACTGTCATCCAGTGTAGCCTAGTCTCTGGGACAAAGTAACCGAGACAGGCAATGATGTAATATGTAATATCGCGTTTGGGTCCCACCCGGGCGTCCCGTGTTCGATTCCTCGACTGGCTAAGTCCTCCATCACAACACAAGCAACATTTTCGGCTTTCTGTGGTGGTAGTAGGAGATTTTCAAATATTGTTGGGTTATTCGTACCCCGGGAATGTTTGTCTTTCTTTTTAAATAAAAAAAAAATATATATATATAGCCGCTTGATACAATCTTGATTACGGTCAATCTTTCCGTATCCGGAGAGATACTACATATTCACAAATTCGTAGCAGTTATACCTAGGGGGGACACGTCCCCATCCAACCTGCTGACGGAAGTGGCGACATCTTGTGATGAATTCTTGAATTCGTAACCAAATTACATCGGTTGCTTTGTTTGAAATTCCACATACACAGATGTTATTTGTTCCCGAAGCCGGGTTCTGAAATTCAACCATGCAGACGCAAGCCTATTAATATTATTTGTTTCTTGCGATCGTTACCTTTTTATTTTTCAGTGTCTTGTTCTTTTTCATATTTTCATTTAAATTTATTAATACTATCTTCTTCTTCAATGATATATTTCATTGATGGGAATAACCTTCAAAAGTTGCAATGTTGCTATTTAAAATTGTAAACAATATAACAGACTGTCCTGAATTATTGAACAGAATTGATTTCAAAGTACCTACACGGCACACACGTTCATGTAATATTTTTAAAGAAAAACACTGCAATACAAATTCAAATAAAAATGCTTGTTTTATAAGACTGTGTTCAACGTATAATAATATTTTCTCTGAAATAGATATCTTCAATTGTGATAAAAAATATCCATTAAAAATGTATTAAATGAGTACAAAACTTCAGATATATTAAAATATTCAAAATATTCAAAATAAAATAAATAAATAAAAGAGTTATTCTAATAAAAATTGAATATTCTTTGTTCTAGGCAAGGCTTTGTCTCCGATGAGAGAGTGAACATCGATTGGGTTTGCGGGGACGCTGAGGATCTCAAGTTCCCTGATGAGAGCTTCTCCGCCTACACCATTGCCTTTGGCATCAGGAATTGCACCCATATTGACAAGGTATTTTCAGAATTCGTAATGTATCATCACAACCAGACCGGTTGGTGGTTGAGTGAGCATCGCGTTTGGGTCCCACCCGGGCGTCCTGTGTTTGATCCCTCGGCTGGCTAAGTCCTCCATCACAACACAAGCAACATTTTCGGCTTTCTGTGGTAGTAGTAGGAGATTTTCAAACATTGTTGGGTTATTCGTAACCCGGGAATGTTTGTCTTTCTTTTATAAAAAAAAATCATAGAATACCACGCAAGAGTTCCGACTGCTCCCGTCTGGGCTAGTGAGACTATGGCATCATGCTGTGAGGCTGAAGGTTAGGGGAGGGGGAGGAAGGTGGGGAAGTACCTGGCTATTCAGATCTGGTGACCAAACATGGCTAAAGCCATTTCAAACAATGTTTCTATTCTGATTGGTGGTCTCACACCAGGGCGATACTGAGAGTATTTTCCACTCTCTAATGTGCTGCAATCGCACCTTATATGGTTTTAAATTATTAAATTGTGAAATAACACAAATTAATAAAATAAAATTTTTTGCACATGCCGGGATTCTACCCCACGACCTTCGGATTGCGAGGAAAGAGCCTTACCCCTCGACCATGGAGACTGTTGAGGGTTTGGCGACGAAGGCCGAATGTGTATATTAATAAGACTTACCTTAATCCAGAAGGTGCTTTGTTTTTTTACCCCCCACCCCCCCAGCGGTCTGCAATTAGTTGTGGTGGCAGGCCGTATGAATATGTCAATTTTTTGAGGCCACTAGACCTTCAACATCACTCGTGCGCGTGCGAGCCTGCTCAGTCAGTGCGCTTGTGACTGCCCATCTGATCGCCCATCGTCATTATGCTTTGTGACTTGTTTTGCAGCATTGTTGCATGTTGAGGTTTCCAACCTTATCTGAAATATATTTTTCTACACGATTAACATTCATTATCATCAATTACTACTCTTTATTCTTTGTGATTTCTTGATGATAACTGGGCAGTGACATTGAACATTGTTTCTATGGCATCCGTGTAATTTTAGTTCTAATGATTTTACTGGTTGGCTCTTTGAGTTATTTTAAAATGTTTGGTTTTGCTTAAATTAAGCAAGTTAATTTTCTGCCAGTTTTAAATTGTTCTCTTGTTCAGCCATGTAAAATGTTTCCGTCCAGTTTTCTTCTCAAAATAATATTGCGGTATCATCAGCAAAACTGTTTCCTTTAATGGTAAGGTTAGTGATATCATTTATACAAATAATAAATAGAATCGGTCCCAGAAAGCTTCCTTGGGGGACACCAAAATGAATAACCATTAAGGCAATGGTTTAATCTTTTGTTTGCCAATGATAAGATTTGGTACTTCTTTCAATGCAGTTGTAGTCTACGTTCTTACAGAGTGATTGACATAACACAATGTCTAAGTATTTTATACTCTTGTTTTAGGTTCTGGAGGAAGCCTACCGAGTTCTGGAACCCGGCGGCAGGTTCTTGTGCCTTGAGTTCAGCAAACTGCAGTCCGAGCAACTGCAATGGTAAACATTACTACATCAATCCTTTTTATTTTAAATTAACTTTATTTATTCATACTGTACAATCAATTTGTGAGGCGGGTATGGTTACCGCCGCCCCGGGAATCATTTATTGGATGACCAACACCCCTGCCTGGGGTGTGGTTTGTATAAATCAATGCGGCAGATGCATTTGGCGGATGGCGGGCCGAATTGGGAGAGATTGTTTGAGGGAGACCTTTTGACCTTTCTAGCCAGACTTTCTCGACCCATCGCCATTCACCCAGATTCCCACATGCCTTTTTCCTTCCCTGAACTTCCTCTCTTTCCTTTCTCTAAAGGGTCCCTCCACACAGCATCTTCAAAAATGACATGACCTCCGAGTGAATTTGTTTCCTCACGCCTCCTGTTTGGAGACAATGTAAAAAAAATTTCAATCAATTTAGTACAGACAGATTTTTTTTAACAAGTAGGAACTCTAGAAACAAATTTGACTAGGTATTCATTTGTCCAACTAGGAATATTTGGCTGTTTTATACACAAGATGTCTGGGGATAACGTGCACGAACTCCGGGAAATGATTCTACATGAAAGTACAAATAAAAAAGATAAATGACTTTTCAAAAGTTGAATTGTTCGCATTGAAAAAATAATATGTATTCTTCTACGGAAAAATTTTTTTGTACGGGGAAAAAAGATTTGGAATTTCGAAAAAGGTTATTTATCTTTTTTACTTCTACCATCATGTAGAACCACCTCCCGAAGTTTATTTACTTCCCCGGGGCGGCATCCCTTATAATTTGTCATACATTATAATTAATGAAGTACATCGACAACTTTGACAAATTTATAATTTGAATAAATTTGCAACATTAATAAATTACTACACCAATGCATAAATAACATCAACAAATTATTATTGTCAATACATTTATATAACAATATTTAATTTTAAATTAATTTCTTATTTACCATTTCAATATATTGTCACTTCAAACGATGACAATATCTCCAATACATGGAAGGAAAAGATTATATATTGTATACATGTATGCATAGACAGTACTGCTACGTCCATTATGTAAATCTCTTGATTTAATTATTCATAAAGATACTAAATTATTACCATCTTACGGAAATTAGTAATGTTTTTATGTATTTTAGCCCCTCAGGCTAATTTGGTCAGTTTTCAGAACACCTCATATAGGTCCTATAAATCATTGTCTCGCTTACTTTAATGGTTAGAAAAATGATCTAAACGGTGTTAGAAAGAGAAAAGCTTATATTCAAACTTTATATTCAAATCTAAAAGTTAACTGCACAATAATTAAAATGTACACCTTCAAGAATTCAAAGTTTCCAATCACAATTTGAAGAAAATTTATGAAACTTGGGGAATTTTTTATTACTTATTTTTACATGAAATGACAATAAACTGAGTTGACAATATCGTTTATTATACACTAGCTGGTACCCGGCACGCGTTGCAATGCCATTCAAATAAATAAATTGATTCTCCCTGCATGTCCTTTCCCATGCGTCCCCGTTCACCTCCCGAGTCCCTTCCCACTTTCTTCTTCCGCCTTCCCCCCCTCGTCACCTCCCATGAACCCCACCTCCTCCGTACCCCTCCCCCTCCTGCCTTTCCTCCCTGCCGCTAAAATATAAAATATACACACATTTTCATTTATACAAATTTCGTAATGCCAGAGCTTACCATTATATATAACCTATAACCTTGGATCACCAAAGTTTCATCGCAATCGGATGAAGCGCATAACATACGAAGAAGCAAACAAATATTGATTTTTATATATAAGACTAGCTGACCCGGCAAACGTTGTTTTGCCACATACATTATTTCTAGGAAATTTTTTTTTAGTTCCGGTTGAAAATGATTGAATTACTAATATTGCTATAAAAAAATAGGAGTTGATGGTAGAAGGGTGAAAATTTAGGGCTGTAGGCATTTTTTAAAGCCTCACCATAAAAAATTAATAAAATAAAAAAATAAAAAAAAATAAAATTCGGGGTGGACCTTAACTTAACTTTTAGAGGTATGAAAACCCTTAACTTTTAGAGGTATGAAAACCCTTAACTTTTAGAGGTATGAAAAATAAATGCTGGCTGATTCTCAGACCTACCCAATAAGCACACAAAATTTCATCAAAATCGGTCCAGCCGTTTCGGAGGAGTATGATAACAAACACCGTGACACGAGAATTTTATATATTAGATTTTTCACATGGAACGACAAAAAACTGAGTTGACGATATCGTTTATAATACATTTATTTGCCTAATAAAATATTTGTGTGTGTGTTGTTTGTATGTGTGTGTTTTTTTTCTTTATCAGCAATTTTGGTTATAAAAACGTATGGTGAGCCATTTTTATAGCATTTTTGGTTTGCATTAAAAAAAATTGTATGTTTATTTCGAATTATAAAATTTTAAAGGGTTAACTTTCAAAAACAGTTTTTGGTTTTGGGATGCATTCAGAAATATGTATTTCATTTATTTGGATTTTATTGCAAAGCAGAAATATTTTGACCTACTGACAAAATAAAACTGAGGCCTTAGGAGTTAATGTTTTTCATCAAAGAAGTGTTGGATCTTAGATAAAATTTAGAAAACATATTTCATTACTTGTCCATTCCTCATTATGATTGATTTATTTTCCAGGGCTTATGATCAGTACTCCTTCCAAGTGATCCCCGTGATGGGGCAGCTGATCTCCGGCCAGTACAAGCCCTATCAGTACCTGGTGCAGAGCATACGGAACTTCCCTGATCAAGTGAGTTACGGCAACACGCAATTTTCACTTTGAAACTCTACTGATAATTCTTTATTATTTTGGCCCAGCAAATTTGAGCCCGTCATTGTTGAAAGGAGGCCAACGATTCATTCTTATTTAGATTTTTATATAATTAATGTCCGCTTTTATTTTTTTATGTGAATAGCTCACAAGAGTCCCAGCCGCTCCCTTCTGGAGCCAGTGAGACTATGGCATCCCCAATTGGGGTACATTGTGAGGCTGAAGGTAGCGGGGAGGGGAAGGAGATGGGGAAGTACCTGGCTATTCAGATCTAGTCACCAAACATGGCTAAAGCCATTTCAAGCAACGTTTCAATTCTGAATGGTGGTCTTACACCAGGGCGATACTGAAAGTATCTTCCACTCTAGAACGTGCCGCAAATTACTGTATATTATTTTTTATGAATTATTTGTGAAATAATACAAATTAATCAAATAAAACTTATTTGCGCATGTTGGGATTCGAGCCCGTGACCTTCGGATTGCGAGTCAAGAGCCTTACCCCTCGACCACAGAGGCCGTCATTGAGTTGACAGCTTTCCTAGTGTAATGTTTATTAGTCATGTTCATTTTATAATTTTTCAAAAATCTAACATTTCTCTTTTCCCTTTCTTTTTTTATACCTCATTTTTCTTACTCTTTGCTCTATGCCTGTGCTCGAGAGATTTCAGTCCATTTGTTAAGACGGGAGAAACTATCTAACGGATCGCCCATTTCTGCACAGTCGAGGGTTTTTTCAGGTATTTTGGTGCTCCAGAATAGAGGTGGCTTCCAAATTCAGTATGCCCAGCTTCCGAGAGGCCAACTTAGCTCCGGCTTCGATGGAGCCCCGTACCTGAGCTGGTCACTTAGAGTTACACCAAGCATTTCAATGGAAGGCCTGTTAGGAAGATTGATTCTGTTTCATATCGCTTTCTCCCATTTCTCTCTCACTTCTTCATATTACTGCTTTCTCTCATTTTTTCTCAATTTTTCATGTCGCCTCCCATTTTTCTCTCACCTTTTCATATCTTTATCCAATTTTTCTCTCACTTTTTCATATCTCTTTCTCCCATTTGACTCTCACTTTTTCAAATCTCTTTCTCCCATTTTTCTCTCACTTTTTCACGTCTCCTTCCTTTCTCTCACTTTTTCATTTCTCTTTCTCCCATTTTTCTCTCACTTTTTCACGTCTCCATATTTCTCTGAGTTTTCATGTCCCTTTTTCCCATTTTTCTCTCACTTTTTCACGTCTCCTTCACCCATATTTCTCTCAGTTTTTCATGTCCCTTTTTCCCATTTTTCTCTCACTTTTTCACGTCTCCTTCACCCATATTTCTCTCAGTTTTTCATGTCTCTTTTTCCCATTTTTCTCTCACTTTTTCATATCTCTTTCTCCCATTTTCCTCTCTTTTTTTAATCCATCCTCTCTTTATATCATTTGTCCCCTTCTTTCTCTATCTTTCTTATTCATTAAAAAGTGACTTATACAAACTTGAGAAAATAAGCTTGTTTCCTTCCAGCATTCGAAAGAGTATACACATGTTACACATTCAACCAATTTTTCACCATTTTTGTCAGAATTCACATTCGACACAGAGAAAATTGTAAAGCATAAACAGACTTCATATTTACCAAGTCTGCAGTACACAATTATTGTATTTTAACAAAACCTTTTTTTCTTTGCAGGACACCTTCAAGGCTATGATCGAAAACGCCGGTTTCCGCCACGTCACTTTCGAAAACTTGACCTTCGGGGTGTGCTGCATCCATTCAGGCTTCAAATTGTAATTTGTACGAACAATAAAAAAAACACGCACGGGGTGAAAAATGTTAACAAAACAAACAAACAAACGGTCCTATACTTAGAATAATTTATTTAGACAAGTAATAACCTAGTGTTGTAAGTATCTCCACATATTTGAACAAGAAACCAAATATAAATATTATAATAGAGAGTAGCACAGTTGGTTTGAAGTGTCCAATCGTGGATAGTAGAAACGAGGGAGATGAGTCATATTATCTGTATAAAACCGCGTCCATCAACTATTGTGTCTACCAACATACCAAATGCATAACTCTTTGCTTTGATAGTCTGTGGTGAGGTGACAGTCGCCACGTTTGCCCTAACTCCCTTTGTTTCTATTATCTGTGTGTCCAATCAAAAGACATTTTCGTTCTTGCTCAATATGTGCGAAGTTTGGCCTTATTCATGTTTATTTTATTTTATTCTAGTTATTGTTAATTCGGTGGGATATTTGTGGGCTTACAGTGTATGTATGTCACCAGAAATAAGCCCCTTTAGGCTTATAAAAGCCTGAGTTCAAAACTGTAAAAAAATTGACAACTACAAAATATTGTAAATGTAATAATTTTAAACTGGCAGATAAAAACCCGCTTCCGCAGGTTTTTTGCTGGTAGGCCTTGCAGGCAGATTTTTTAAGGGCTTCACCCAATTTAGTTGTCCCCTGGTGGTCGTTTTACCCCTTTTTGGGTACAACAGCAATTAGTTTTTCTATCCAACTAAACACCATTTGTGAATGCTGATGGATCCTCGCTAAAAGACACCTCTTATAAGGAGTAATGTGTATTAAAATCAAAATAAATAGTACAAAAAATTACTCCCTTAACGAGAGACTCCCTTCACGTCACTCGCTTGTGCGCCGGGACTTCCCCCGTCAGTGCTACATCAGTCTGTGTTTAGCGCTTGTTCCGCTAGTAAATCAGTTGCTTGTGATCACACATCTTTTCAAACTTGATTTTTGCAAATTTTGATTTGTTTTGTGCAAAGTTTAATAACCCTTGCAAAAATATCTCCGAAGAAAATGCCGCAAGAAGACAGGCATAAGAGAATACAAATAACTGTTGAAATGAGAAGGAGGCGTGAACACGGCTGATCTAGCATGCATATACAATCGCGTCGAATAGCTTCGAAGGGAGTGACAAGAATATCTACGCAACGGCTACGTATTATCAACGATTGCTTCGGTTGCTTCTCATATGGATAAACGAAAAGCAATTGCAAGGCGACGCTAAATGAAAACATAATTTGCGAGATTTCAAAAGTAACTTTCGCCGCCCTCATTAAGAAGACGGTTGAATAAAAAGTATCTAAGGGAAGTCACGGATGGTTCGAGAAGTTCTCGGTGTTGTGAGGCACGTTGGTGAAGCAGCAAGCTCCGACACAAAGGCAGCAAGGAATTCATCGGCGACTTTAAGTAGCTTGTAGATTCTGTGAGTTACCTGCTGCAATAGGTTTTTAATGATGACGAGATGGGTCTCTTCTGATGAAACTTTACATATAAAATGAGCATTTTTTCTGACATGGAAAGCATTATCACATTTTACAAACAGGTCAAATGCCACTCGTGCGCTGGCGTGCACGCCAAAATGTAAAAAAAAAAATATTTTGGAATGCGATTTTAATCCTTATGTATTTATTTTTTTATTTATTTATTAAAAGAAGTTTATACAATGAACAAAAAAATTGTGTTAATTCATCCGCCATGCTAGGGATGTCCCTGTGTTATGGCGGATGAAGATGTATAAAGAAAACATATGAAGAACAAGGTCAGAATCGCTTGGAGCATTCTTGTTCTTAAGGTATAAAATACCGTGAACACACCTAGCCACTCGGAATAATTTATATTAAATTCTCTATGGCGTCCGGCTGAGATTTTTCCCGGTATTTGAGCTGTCAAATTGGTTAGCGTCGTTCTCGTGAAAAAGATCGTAAAGCATATAAATTCATCAAATAAACGCAAGTAATGTTGTTTTTAGGCATAGTTTATTGTTCAAGGAATGTGTTTCGGTAAATATAATGTACGATAGCACAAAATAAACCCACAAAATATTACGTCAAAGTCAAAACATCGCGATTTTACGTGGTTTCCTCCCTGGCATCTACTAGGTTAATTATTACAATTTTCAATCAATTTTATTACAGTTTTGAATTCAGGCATCAAAATGTGATGTAAATAAATCAGCTAACCACCCTTATCTCTGTGTAATTGACATACTCGGCTCTAAGTTATACCAAATATAAATAAATAAATAAAAACTCTTCCCTTCATTAAAAAAAGTAAAAAAAAAATCATTCATTAAAAGTTAAAACTTATTGCGTTTCCTACCTCAAAAAAAAAAAAAATTGTATACTTAACTTTTCTGCTGCATTGAAACCTTAATAATGTTTATTGTACAGCCAAAAGATTTAGCGATAATTTTTAATATTAGGACGGATGATGATGTGGTGAAGGGGGAGGGGGGGTGATGAGAAAAATACCTTAAATATTACTAACCTTAATAGAGTGAAAAGACTAAACTTATATTATCGTAAGTTGAGTTCTGCAGAACATTTTTGCTCTCAAAATTTTGTATTATTCGAATTATATATGTATATCTAAAATTTAGAGGAATATTATGTACCAACAATGTGAAAAAAATATCTCAATAATTTTTATTTCCAAAATATACTTTTCAATGAAAATTTTGTTTGTGTTTTGATTTTATTTATTCTCTCCGATTTAGAAAAGTTAAGAATGAAGCTTTGTTCACCCGTGGGTAAAGTTCGCCAAAAGCTGTGGAATGATTTTTTCTGTGTTTGATATGACATATAGATTTTTTTAACTCTTGTTATTCCTGTGGAATAAAATTAACACATCATTGAAGAAGATACCTACCATGAACAGGTTAGAGGCTTTTGAAATGTGGCTTCACCGGAGAATGCTCAAGGTTCCATGGACCGACATGATCACCAAAATAGAAATTCTCAGGCGGGCTAGAGCAGATAGAGAACTGCTCACATCAATAAAAGTCAGGAAAATTTCATATCTGGGTCACATACTTCGAGGGGAAAAGTATCACTTGCTTCAATTAATATTGAAAGGAAAAATAGAAGGTCGCCGAGGGCCTGGTAGGAGACAAATGTCTTGGCTACGAAATATACGAGAGTGGACCGGCATTAGAAGTGCGGAGGAGCTATTCCGGGCAGCACAAGATAGAGAGACATTTTCCAGAGTGATCGCCAACATCGGGGGGACCTGATAGGGCACACGAAGAAGAAGCATTGAAGAAGATAACAATAATAATCTGAACGAAAATATGAAGAGAACAAGATACAGAAAAATAGAAAAAGATAATGGTCGCAACTGGAACTCGAACCCAAAACCAGTGGCGGCTCGTGACTTTTGGGCGTGTTAGACTGCTAATATTTAAGAAAAAAACAGCATTAATGATGTTGTTGTAGCCAAAAATTTTTTTTTTTTTCAAAAATCTGTTTTTTGTATGAAAAATTTCAGGAAATTTCAGTTTCGCTGTGTGCCACACGGATTCCCTGAAAATCTTCATACAAAAACTGATTTTCTAAAAAAACGAGATTTTTTTTTTCGTCTACTACAATATCAGTAAAGCCATTTTTCTAAAAAAATATAAGCACTCTGACACACCCAACAATCACGAGCCGCCACTGCCCAGAACCTCTCATCTAACCGGGACAGTCATCCTCATTGGGGTGTATTGTGAGGAGAAGGAGATGGGTAAGAGGAAGGTGGAAAGGAAAGGAGACGGGGAAGAGGAAGGTACCTGGCTATTCAGATCTGGTCACCAACTATAGCCAAAGCCATTTCAAGTTTCAATATTGAGGTGATACTGAGAATTCCAAGGAAAATTGTCATGGGTCACTAGGTGTATGGCGACTGAAAACTGTACATAACTACAGTTGTCCGGTCACCGCAAACAAAGAATCGATCAGTATTAATACGGTAAGCGCATGTCTGACACCACGCCATGTGCGCCGCGCCACAAATAACATCTATGTACGTGGAATTTCAAACAAAGCTACCTTTGTAATTCGGTTTTGAATTCATCACAAGATGTCACCACTTTTGTCAGCAGGCCGGATGGGGACGTGTCCCTTCTAGGTATAAGTGCTACGAATTTGTAAATATGTAGTATCTCTCCGGATATGGAAAGATTGGCTGTAATACATTGTTATATCAAGCAGCTACATGTTGTCTGTCTCAGTTACGTCATTGTTTGTCTCGGTTACTATGTCCTGGTGACTAGCTACACTGGATGAGAGTGGATCCAGTTCCTGTTGGATTTATAAAATGGTCACCAACACTAACTGGGCGAAGCCGAACCAAAAGCCACCCGCAGGGCATAGCAGCAAAAATCTGCGGAGCGGGTTTTTAACTGCTAGAATATAACTATTACGTAACACAATCCTACTAATCAAAATCTCTTTTGCCACAATTTTAAATTCAGCCACCAGATTCCTATTATAATAAGAACAGTTTTATTTCCTCAAGAATGAAGAAATAATTTGGTTGACTGGAGTATAATAAATGGTTTTAATTATATCCCATTCCCTTTTATACATCCGCCCAATTGCTAATAATTTTGTGGACAGTTTTATGGACAAATCAGTGAAAATGGGTCACAGATGTATTGTGGGTTTTATGAGTGCTAAAGCAGTATTTACTACCCGGTTTTGCCCGATTTTCAACACTCTGGTTTCTGAATGTGTGCTTGTAGAATTGCCGTGACGATTCAGTTATGGTACGGTGATGGCAAAAAAGGCACTAAACATTAGTTCCTTAACACAATAATGCTGCAGCTCTTTCAAAAGATGAGATACACAATGTGTGTAGTAGGTCTGTTTCTTCCAATGGAAAAAAGTCATAATTTTCTTGCATCTCTCTTACACACCGCATCGTGACGTCTCCGTAGACCCCTACCAATACTACTTGACATGACGATAATTTTAAAAGGATGGAATAGAGTTACAAGGATAATATTGAAGTGTGAGTGAATTCAAAAAATTCAAAAACGTCAAATTTAATATCAATGCGCTGATGGTTTTGATTTTGTTCAATCTTATAATGCTGCAGCTCTTTTACTTCTCACACACTAAATAACAACATTCGAAAATGAGACAAACAATGAATGTATGTCTGCACCCCCCCAAAGGAAATATACAATCATTATCATACATCTTCCTCGCACGTACAAAGAAATTGAAATGCAATTCCCGTCTCAAAGAAGTAGTACTTTGGAGGAAACAGTGACACGTATTTTGTGTGTCTCACAATTTTTTAATGTGTAAGAGAGAGCTGCAGCATTATAGCGGTAAGGAACGTATGGTCATTGTCTTTTTTACCGTCACGGTACCGTAACCGTGAATCGTCACAACAGGGGTAATTAAAAAAGCGCTCATTAGTTTATCCAGATTGAACGAGGTGTGTGTCGAATGAGATAAACGAGTTTAGTTTGAATAAGTAATATAAACAACAGTTGAACATAATTTTTACCATCATAATTATTGATTTCGCGCACTTTATTTTGCTCTTTTGACTTTTTTAATCTAAAAGTTTATGGAACCAATATAAATAAGTGGGTAAGGTATATCATAAATATATCATATTGTAGATAATGAAGTGAAATGGGAGATAACACAATGGCCTGATGGTCTTCACGTCGGAACTATCCATAAAACGTTTCCGCTTTATTTTATTATTAGAGATCACTTTACTAGAGTTGCAAAGCCACTCATAGAAAGAAAGTGTGTTAGTGAAAACATTTGTGTTCTAATTCTGTTTATTGAAGTGCTTTTGGATGCAAAATATTTTTTGTTTGTGCGAATAAAAAAATACAGCCGTGAAAAACATGGATTATTCCAAATTAACCCCCTGCTGTCCACTACCGCTACTACGTCTCCTTTGCAATCCCTCCCTTTAACCCTCCTTCTTTCCCCACCCCTCCCCTGCGTGTTTTTTCCCATACGTCCTCACTCCCGTTACCCTCGATCGTCCCCCCTCCCGCGAACCTCCCTCTTCGTTACCCTTCCTTCTCTGAGATTCCCCTCCCCCTCCCGCCCTCCCTCCCTGCCGTTAAACTATATTAAATACACACATTTTTCAAACAACTCGCGCGCCACCTATTGTAACATTTTATACAAATTGCACCAGAGATCACCATTATATGTGGAAATCTTTGCAGGCATGCGCACAATAAATCACTTAAGTTTCATCACAATCGGATAAATGGTATAGGAACGCATACGGGACAAACAGAGAAGCATTCTTTTTTATATACCTATAAAGAAGATGTCGTGTTTGTTTTTGATGGTTAAGTGAATGTTTCAAAGCTTCATATCTCATGATGGAAATTATATACCTATCGAGCTAAATAAGCGGTGAACTGGTATTTATATTACATTTAGAGTCGATTTTTCATTTAAACTTTTTTGATTTTAGCTTTCTTCAAGTAAATCAAGTCCGAGCTAGGGGGTTAATATAATATATTTCTTCAAGTAAATCAAGTCCGAACTATGGGGGTTAAGATATCTAATATCAGCTTAAAATGCGTTGGCTCCAAAAGTTTTTTACCCTCCAGACGCCAAAAAATATGAAAAAGTTGAAAAAAATCGAAATGCTCCGATCCAAAAAATGTTATTTTGAGTTCTTTGTTCTTTGTGATGTAGATTTACCAGTTTCCGCACACCGTGTATAATTGCCAGAAAATAGTCTGAGGAGGCACAGCCTTTCCAAAATAAAATAGAAAAAAAATACATTTTCAGCTACAACAACATCAATAACATCGTATTTTTCGTTCTTAAGCCTCGATTACATTGAGCGAGTTTACAAGCTACTAGTCGGCAAATTTAAAAGCGGGTAAATCGGCGAATGCGGTTGTGATGATGACACATAAAACGTTCCACTCGCTCAGTAGCGAACTAGCTAGCGAAAAGCTGAGCTTAAATAAAGACTCTCTCGCGAACTAATTCTTTCGAAATTGTAGAAAACTGAGATATTCGCAGCTAGCTCAGCGCTAGTAGCTATTTGCCGACTACAACAGATTGTTCAACGAATAATCCAGATCAAGCAGTACTTTGACAGTTACGAAATCAGCTGTTCGCGGGCCGCCATCTTGCCATCCGCCGTAGGTACAAGCTAGCGAGTAGCGAGCAAAGTTGACCCCCTTTCAACTTTTTTCGTATATCACAATCAGCTAGTTAGCTAGTAATATGATTACACTGAGCGAGTTTACTAGCAGATAGTGAATTCGCCTGCTAGTAACTTGTAAACTTGCTCAATGTAATCGACACTTTAGCACTTTTCCTCACTGAAAAGTCACGGACCGCCAGCGGTAGGTAGGTCACCTATCTAATGACATTGCGATTAGAAAGTAGTTCCTTTGACTTAGAAATTTCAAATAGAAAATGCTCTGCAATTTTCGTGATTCCAGTTCTTTTTATTCAATAGTTTTTTTGCTTCAGTCTGGTTATTTATTTTTGTCAAAAATACAACCGGATGCGAAATAGGTAAGTAGTGGGTAGGTACTGATAAACGGGGTAAGTAAGTACCTACTTATTTATTTTACGTACTTTATAATATATATATATATCTGTTATTTTCTCATTATATGACCTGGTGTTAAGGCTGCACTATCCGAATTTCTACCGATTTCTTACATATGAAGAATAAAAATATTTAATATTTCTTGAACATTTGAAGTTTTTAAGAGCTCTTAAAAAAATATATGTTATTTTTGAAGATAATATCTAGATACTTTCTACGCCGAAACGCAAATTATATGAAATTCCCTCGATAGAAAAAAATCGCAAAGTATGCTCCGAAAATTATTTAAAACAAGTCTATTTCTATTATTTTACAAATTATATTTGTGAAAAAATTCACAATGTTTCTTTAAATGATACAAGATATTTTACCACGAGATTTTTGCTCTTTTTTAAACGAGCCATGTTTTATTAAGCTTTTTCGTTGCTATTTCATCACTTAAAATATTAGCGCGCTCTGTCCAACATTCGTAATTAGTATTACATATCTCTCCATCTTCTTCTTTTTCAGCCGAAGAGCGCCGCCTTAACGTATTTTCCTTGAACACTTTGTTTATAAGGCGACGTATACCCGCTCAAAAAGAAGACGATGGAGAGATATGTAAATACAAATGATAGAGGGAGCGCGCTAATATTAAAACCGATAAAATTTAAGCGAACATTGTGACAATGTTTAATAAAACACGACTCATTTAAAATAGAGCAAAAATCTCGTGGAGAACATCTAAAACAGCGTTTACAGAAGCACTGTGAATTTTTTCATACATATATATGACTTCTAAAATTAGTGAAAAAAACGTCTTTATAATAATTTTTGGAGCATACTTTGTGATATACGTTTCGGCGAGGGGAACGCCTAGATATTATCTTAAAAAATAACATTTTTATGAGCTTTAAAACAAGGAAAATATGTAACAAATCGGTAGAAATTCGAGATGCGGCGGCTTACAAAAATTATATGTTATTTTTGAAGAATATATCTATACATTTGCTAAGTCGAAACGGTAATTATATGAAATTCCTTCGTTAGAAACAAATACGCAAAATATGCTCCTAAAATTCCACTATTCACAGAACTGCTGGTAGTTATTATTAGGTACCTTAGCCTTCCTCAACAACGGTGGGCCCCACAAGGAGAGAATCTTCCTAAAACAAGAGCAAAGAAGTGACTCCGTGATGTGTGTGTTTTATTAATTCTTCCGGGTTCAACATCAAAGGAGTATAAATATCTGACTAAGTGCTGTGGCAGTGGAGCTCAAACTGTTATAC
Source organism: Glyphotaelius pellucidus (assembly GCA_936435175.1). Classification (NCBI taxonomy): domain Eukaryota; kingdom Metazoa; phylum Arthropoda; class Insecta; order Trichoptera; family Limnephilidae; genus Glyphotaelius; species Glyphotaelius pellucidus. The sequence continues at coordinate 5,352,203 of OW386556.1, forward strand.
TTGCTGCTACATAATTAAATAACAATGCTAGTCTCTCCAACACTAAAATAAACTAGTGTCCGGCCGAAACAGGACTTTCTACCGACACCGACACCGAAATCGAATCTTCGGTTTTTGTCTCAGTTTCAGCCGAAACCGAAACTTTTTTAGACATAAAAAATCTATTATTTACTGAAATTCGACTTATTTTTTTACACTTATACAATTAACACGTGTAGGATGAAATAAAAAAACAACAATTGAAGTAAGTGAAGAAATAATAATATTTTTTAATATAATTACTGCTATAAAACAAACAAAAATTAACAAAACATGTTAACTACTTCTTGGAACCAAAATTTGTCAATAATTAACACTTAAGTTATAAAGGAAGGACCTCATTAATTGAGTATTTTAATCTTAACTGCGTTTACAATCATACCATTATTTTGAAGGATAAAAAGCAGGGAAAGTTCTGGGATGGAGAAAGGTATGAGAGGTGTGTAGGAATCTGGAGGTCAGTGTGTCCAGGGGTGATTGAAGTATGAATCCATCACTCCTACTGCGGTGCAAAACGATGGGTCGAGAGACTCCAGCTAGAGAAGTTAAAATATCACCCTTAACCGGTCTCTCCTAATCCGGCCCGCCACGCAGTAGGTGGGCAAACGGATCCGCCGCCAAAACCTAGACAAAACTCACCCCATGAACCCGGGCATCCCTTCTAAGTCACCATACGTCGCGAATCACTTGGGGTGATCTATGGCAGGGGTGTTGGTTATCCATTAAATGGTTGGCGGAACCCATACCTGCCTCCCAAATTGAGATTTATTGTTGACCGGTAAAAAACTATGGAGGTATAAATGACCCAAAAAACCACGAAAACATGGCAAAAAACATGCATCTGGCAACACTGTAAATAGGAATAATGAAACCTATAAAGCTTGAGAACCGCTGCCACTTCTTAAACTTAACCCAATAATAATTAATTAAGAACTTATTTGTGGTGTTTTGTGCGTAGAGAACTAAAATAAACTCTTCATTCGGGATCTTCAACCAGCGGCACGAGATCTTGTTAAACAAACAAACAAATAATTTTTGGCTTTAAAACGCTTGGTCGAAGTCAAAGGATAATAATTTATTAGTGTTGCAATGTTCAGGGGCCGGTATGAGGCGCCCCGGGAACCAATTATTGGATAACCAATACCTCTGCCATAGGTCATTCCGAGTGGTTTGTACGTTTGTTGACTTAATATGGGTTACTGGGTTTATGGGGTGAGGTTTGTTCAGGTTTTGTCGTCGGACCTCTCCTTACACCGCAGTTGGAGGGATGGATTCATATCTCCGTCACTCCTGGACACACTGACCCAGTGGCGGATGCATACCCTCCTTTGCGAGGCCGCCAGCCCGCACGCTATTCGTTCGTTTCTTTCGTCATTCGACTCTGAGTCGATTTAACGAGTAGTTATACTTTCTTATGTAGCACGCGCATCTTCTTATGTAGTAGTTATACTTTCTTATGAACACTCACCCTGAAATTGATTGTCCTATTGACGATGTAATTATCCAATTTGCCAGGAAGAATAGGCGAAGAGAATTCATCATTTAAGGAAGAGATCCACAATAAATTGTAACTTTTCTATATCATTTATTTATTTATTTATTGTTGTTATACGCCCATAGGGGCTTTTACATAGATATAAATTAATATTTAAGATATCGAGGATTATACATAAATAGAATTTATATCAAAAGTTATAAAAATGAAAACATTTTAAAAATATACAGGTAATTTTTGAAAAATAGCGTAAAACCGTGAAATATTTGAAACAATATAACATTTGACAATAACATAGAATAAAATATAATATAAAACATTACAATAACACATCAATTCGTTAAATATATTATAACCACGTTACAATAATTTGTAGGATTCCACAAAGTGTTGGTTTAAGTTGCATTTTAGATTATAAAGGGAATCAGCGAATATATCTACAATATCACCAAACTTGTTGCCTAAATCATGATGGCATTGTCTTGTATATGTGCTTAAACTTTGCATGTGACTCGATTATTTTTTCATTACGATAAAAGTAAAGGTAGCTCAATATATCTTTAGCGCCCCCCCCCCCCCCCCAGTTTTTTCTGTATCCGCCGCTGCACTGACCCCCAGATTTCCACCCCTCATAACCAACACCCCTTTCAGAACTTTCTCTCCTTCCTTTCCTTAAAAATACCCTCCAAGCAGCATCATCTAAGATCACATATAGGCTCCTAGGGAAATTGTTTAACTCTGGGCCTCCTGTGTGGAGCACATTTAAAAAAAGTTGTATGTATTATTTCACCCCATGAGCCCGGGGGTGACCGGACAACTCGGAATGAAACCAACTCAGAACCATCTCAGATAAGTCGTTTGGAGTGATAAATTCATATATATATATATATATATAACGTAACCTATTTAACCAAATTTATATATATATATAAATTTGGTTAAATAGGTTACGTTAGGTTAGGGTTATCGGCTAATTTAAAATTATTTTTTTCATGACTTTTTATGACTTTTCAAGGAGTTGTTGAATTGACTTTATTCTCAGTTGGCATGGAACCGAGCCCGGGCACCCGTGCTAAATCACAAAACGTGGCGAATCACTTGGAGTGACCTAAGGCAGGGGTGTTGGTTATCCAATAATTGGTTATTACCGTGGTTTACAAACGCATGAATTCTGCGTATTATTTATTTATACGAAGAATTCATGCGTTTATAAATTTAATGTTTTTTATGAATCCTAAAAGTATGAAATAAACGATCAAATATAGGTGCCTTTAATGGCTCTCACACTTTAATAAAATGCTTCTCCATATTAAAATTCGGAAGGAATGATTTTTTGAAAGAGGGACCAAACCGAACCCGCAAAAAATTACGAGCGCTCAAGGCTAAAATTGATTATATAGTGGAGCGGTCCAATAGATAAGTACTGTGATGGGTTAGACAAGTCTAAAGAATTCCAGGTAACAGAGCACCAACTATAGATTCTGTAGGTGTACCAGTAAAAGTGGCCCAGAGGAAGATCGAGGAAGAAGTACAGACTACAATTTGGGAGGCGGGTATGGGTATAGCCGCCTCGGGAACCATTTATTGGATAACCAACACCTCTGACCTATGGCAGTTATCCAATAAATGCTTGCCCGGGTTCTTGGGGTGAGGTTTGTCTGGGTATTGTCGGCGAGTGCGTCTGCCCACCAACTACGTGGAAAGCCAGACCGGGAGAAACGGGTTGAGGAAGACCTTTTGACTTCACAGAAGGGCTCTATCGGAACATCACTTTGAACCACAGTCGTCTTCCAGCTAAACTTGGTTAGCCACCGGCCAACCACGCTGACAACCGGTGTGGTCTAGGGGCAAGGCTCTTGACTCGCAATCTGAAGGTTGCGGGATCGAATCCCGGGGTGACAAATAAATTGTATTTGATTAATTTGTGTTGTTTCACAATAAATTCATTTAAAATAATATATAGTGTATTTGCGGCACGTTCCAGAGTGGAAGATACTCTCAGTATCGCCCTGGTGTAAGACCACCCTTCAGAATTGAAACGTTGCTTGAAATTGCTTTAGCCGTATTTGTTATTTCACGTGGTCGCTCCAGTGATGTGGTAAGTGTTGTTTCTTTCGGTTGGGATCTCTTTTAGGTTGACGATCTGTGTCCGGAGTGGGTTGACAAATCATCTTTAACTTTAATAGAGCGTTTATTTGACTTTAAGTGTGTCAACGGGGAACACCCATCTCCTTCTAGTCCCTGAGTCTGATCTGGAGGAGATGGGAAATGTTTTATTATTCTTTTATTGACGAAATCTTTCCTAGCAGACTGGCAAATTCAACTCGTAATATTATAATACCATCTCAAAGCAGTGCCAGATATCACTTTGTCTAGTTCAGTGAGTAGTGGCATAGATTCCAGTGACAAATATAACTGTTCAGATACAAATGTAATCCATAAATAATATAATCCAAGCGTTCAGAATCCAGACACAATTATATTGAACAGTGAAAATTATCCAGTATCTCTTGGAACACATCTAGTTTCGATCGAGTGATGGTGTATTAACGTTGCTATGTTCTGTGACAAAAACCCCTTAATTACACGGGTCAAATATCTCCGTTTGAAGCATTCTGTGACATTTCGGGTATTCAGTGTTAATAATCCATGTGTTTAGTAAAACTAGTTACATGTTTCCGTGCATAGTTTTTAGTGATATAATGTCCATACCACAATATGTAACACGTACGGTAACGCTGCCCCTGGAACCATAATTTATTGGATTACCAACACCTCTGCCACAGATCACCCCAAGTGGTTCGCTACGTTTCGTGATTTAGTAAGGGTGCCCGGATTCGTGGGGTGAGGTTTGTCCGGGTCTTGGCGGTAGGTGTGTCTGCCTACCATCTGCGTGGTAGGTGGGTTCGGGAGAGACAGGTTGAGGGAGTCCTTTGGATCTCTCCAGGCTCACTAGGAACATCGCCTTGCATCATAGTATGAGGGTTGGATTTAGGTGGTAAGGAATCATTGGGGTGAGGTTTGTCTGGATCTTGGCGGTAGATGCGTCTGCCTACTAACTGCGTGGGAGGCCGGATCGGCAGAGACTGGTTGAAGGAGTCCTTTTGATCTCTCCAGCAGGACTCACTCGGAACATCGCCTTGCACCATATTATGAAAGATGGATTCAGGTGGTGAGGATTCATTGAGGTTTGTCTGGATCTTGGCGGTAGATGTGTCTGCCCACCAACTGCGTGGCAGGCCGGATCGGGAGAGACTGATTGTGGAAATCCTTTTGGTCTCTCCAGCAGAGCTCTCTCTCGGAACATATCCTTGCATCACAGTGGGAGGGATGGATTCATTCGTCCGGTACTCCAGGACACACTGACCCCTAGATTCCTACCCCCCATACCCTTTTTCTTTCCAGAGCTTCCCCTTCTTCCTTTTCTAAAAAAGAAGAATAGGCAATAAAGGCATCCCTCATACAGCATCCCAAAGATGCCATAGGGCCTGAGGGGAATTATTTTCCTCAGGGCCTCCTGCGTGGAGCTGATATTAAAAAAATATCTCAGTGTCCAGAATTCAGTGACACATCCTCGTATTTATTGATCAGAATTAATAGATATCCCTGTATCCATTCAAACGTGACAAACACTTCGGTGTCCGGTATACCGTGACATATTATTATATCCCCGAATAAAAATCTCTGTGTCCTGTCATACGTGACAAACAATTATTACTCTGTATCCAATGACATAGGTTCATAGGTATATCCCTATGGTCAATGTTGCGTGAAACAAAAATTAATGTCCTCTTGTCTAGTGAGAGGCTTTTGGGTGACTCCGACTCGTATCTCAATTTAGTGTGACAGTAATCCACGTGCATCTTAGTGTCAAATATTTCGGAAAAATACATTCGGATAGATTGGGTTAATATTAATATCCAAGTGCAGCTGATAATAATATTCGGAAGGACATAAAACATATCTTCGAATCCGTGACAAATGACATATTTTTATAATTCTTGTGCCCATTGATAGATATTTTTGTACCGGTTAAGTAGAACGCTTGCGCGGTCTTTTTCAGCACGTTTCATACAAATCTTAAATTTGGATTTGTGATCAAAATACCCAACCAAACTGAAAAATTATTTTTGTAATCAAAAGGTATATTAAATATCTAGTACGAATGTGAGCTACTTTATTTATTTTTTCTTTAAATTATAAGATATAGGCCATCAAAGATTTAAGTGTTTCACGATTTTAGAGGCAACTTGGGCAATTATTTTTGAGTAAATGAAAAACAATAAAAAAATATTTTTTCCACATTTATCATGGAAATATAAGGATATTTAAAATAAAAAAATCATTTTGATAGGTGTAAATTTAAAGTACAAATTGCCTATTTACGGCGGAACAAAAATTTGTTTATGCATTAAAATTACTACCCAAAAAATACATTTTTAAAGATGTTTTATTTTTTTATTTTATGTTTCATTGTATTTGTAAAATAATCATAGCAAATATTTTTTTATTGTTTTTCATTTACTCAAAAATAATTGCCCAAGTTGCCTCTAAAATCGTGAAACACTTAAATCTTTAATGGCCTATATCTTATAATTTAAAGAAAAAATAAATAAAGTAGCTCACATTCGTACTAGATATTTAATAGACCTTTTGATTACAAAAATAATTTTTCAGTTTGGTTGGGTATTTTGTTCACAAATCCAAATTTAAGATTTGTATGAAACGGGCTGAAAAAGGTCGCGCAAACGAGAAAATTTCTCGTCTCCATGGACAGATCAGCGGTACATCATTGTGTCCTTTGCCAAATAACTATTCCCATTTCGAGAGACAAAAGCGTATCCATGTATTACAGCAGTAACTTAGCACAGTGACAAATATTTTATAGTAACATACTTCATGTGATATGATAAATCTGATATTTCTGTACTTCCCGTCTCCATATCCTCGTTTTCAACGACAAGTAGAAAATATCATTTTTTTCAGTGATGAAATCCCCGTTTCCAGTGACAAACATTCAAGTTTCAAGTGATACTTGATTACTTCATTGATTGTAAATTATTAGTATTAGGATCAGTGACAAATATCCCTAATTCCAAGTGGAAAATATTCTCATTTCTAATGACGAATATCTCCGTTCCCAGTGACAATTATTCAAAATAAAATGTTTAACCCACCTTTATTTTTTTAAAAACCGTGTTTCGTAAGCGATGCTTACTTCATCAGGGTTTACTTAAAATTAAGTATTCTATTAATTTTTAATTAAATGGTGCCATAAAATAAGTTTGCTGTATTTGAAGAAGACAATTATTCCACTGCCCAAAGGAATTTTTTTCCATTTCCAGTGACAAAAATTCAAGTTTCCAGTGACAAATTAGTTACTTTGATTGCAACTAGTATCGTGTAGTGACAAAAATCTCTAATTTCTAGTGAAAAATATTTTCATTTTCAGTTTATATATCTCATAGACGACTATTTCCCGTTTCTTGTGATTAATATCCCAGTTCCCAGTGACAAATAACAACGTTCCCAGTGACAAATAACAACGTTCCCACTGACCACGTTCACAAATGACCACGTTCCCAGTGACAAATAACCACGTTCCCAGTGACAGATAACCACGTTCCTAGTGACAAATGACCACGTTCCCAGTGACTAATAACCAAGTTCCCAGTGACACAGTTCACGTTCCCAGCGACAGATTACCACGTTTCCAGTGACAAACAATCACGTTCCCAGTGACAAACGACCACGTTCCCAGCGACAAATTACCACGTTCCCAGTGATAAATAACCACGTTCCCATTGACAAATAACCACTTTCCCAGTGACAAATGACCACGTTCCCAGTGACAAATAACCACTTTCCCAGTGACAAACAATATCTCCGTCTTGAGTGATAATTATCCCTGAGTCCAGTGACAATGACCATGGTGATATTGACACCGTTTTGCGCCCTTCTTTTCCTGGCAGTACTCTCCGGAGGAACACCGCTTTATTACTCCAAAGGTTTAAAAACTATTTATTATATTATACGTCTATAACTCCTGGGGAAATAATTATCCTAATTTATAAAAATATATATAGATATTTAACGAGTTTCTAGGTCACTTCGCAAGATTTTGAGGTTTTGTATGTCTAGGAACTATGAAAATAACTTACTGTGCGGGAACCCAAAATGCTGAAGTGATATTTTTTTGCCTATTTACCTCTGTTGGAAATGTAAAATAATATGTAATTTACTAGGAGCACATCATTCTGAAGAGATAAGAAAAACAGTGATCGGACAACTCAACAACGTACAACTTCGAAAAGTCATTAGAAAAAACTTGGTTTAAGCCTCCACTACCCGAATTTTTACCGATTTCTTGCATACCTCCCTTGAACATTTGAAGTTTTTAAACTCTTAAAAAAATAAATGTTATTTTTTGAAGATAATATCTATACAACCCCCACGCCCAAACGCAAATTATATGAAATTCCCTCGATAGAAAAAATCGCAAAGTGTGGCTCCGAAAATTTTTATTTTCAAGCCTATCTCTATTATTTAACAAGTTATTAGTATGAAAAAATTCAGTGTTTCTTTGAACGCTGTTTTAAACAACCCCTACGAGATTTTAGCTCTATTTTAAACGAGTCATGTTTTATTAAGCATTTCCACAATTTTCGCTTCAATTTTATCATTGAAAATATTAGCGCGCTCTGCCCAACATTCGTAATTGCATATCTCTCCATCTTCTTCTTTTTGAGCCGGGAAGCGTTGCCTTAAGAGGTTACGTTAGGTCAGGTTATGGGATTTTTTATATTATATTTTTTCATCGCTTTAAATGGCTTTTCAAATGTTAAAATGTCACTTTTCAACATCCTTTTGAAAAGTTGTTAAACCTTTGTTGAGTGGTTATGGAATCAAGAAAAACAAATTTATTTAATTGAAATTCGATTGATCAGTGAAAATGTGAACAATCATGAACAATCTGTAAAAATGTAAAAATAATATTAATATATAAAAATTAATTTTGAAATGTTTATAAATATAATGGGAAAAAATAAAGATAAAAAAAATCTAACAATAATTATTGCTCTCGTAAAATATGTTTTTACGCCTGCCTTTTCTCACTCATGCAATCCTCACAGCACTGAAGATTTGCATGTTGCAACATCGTTTAACTAGGCGTCCGATTAGCTCCTTGGCGGTGGAATTCGAATTTGTAAAGTTGTGTTGATTGCTGAATCTATCCTGGACAGGCGCCAAATACGCGCCCTCACAGCTTTGAACGATGAGTTTTGATCCCGGAACTTTAAACTTTATGTTTAAAGCAATAAGCCTAGAAATTTAAACTTGAAGCTATAGCCTGGAGTCCTTAGTTCGGAGCTTTACGCCTGGAGCATTAAGCTTGGAGCGTTAAACTTGGAGCTTTAAACTTGGAAATGTAAGGAGCTTTAAGCTTGGAGCTTTAAGCTTGGAGATATAAACTTGGAGCTTTAAGTTTGGAGCGTTAAACTTGGAATTCTAAGCTTGTAGCTTAAAACTTGAACTTGATTTTTTAAGCTTGGTACTTTGTTGAGCTTTATTGAAGTAAAGCTATGAACATTATGAAGCTTTAAGCTTGCAGCTAAGTTTGGTAAGCACTAGACAAATTATTTTGTTGAGTGCTTAACTATTTTTGGAATTTGATGTTTTTTTGTTTAATTTCATGATTTGAGCTTTGGGAGTTTTTTTAAAATTTAGATTAACTTTTTACCGTTTCCTCCAAACATGTGGTAGGCCGGGTACAGTACCTAAACTGTTAGTAACAAATATTATTTATAAACAATAATCTGTCAAGAATTTCTACGCAAATAGGTAAATGATTTATTTAGAGTTTGATAATAATGTCAGTGATTCCAGAATTCCACCATGAGGCACCCGGGGCGCCTCCCTTACCCTCAAGGCCCCCATTGCCATCAGTGATGAAAGACAACCTCATTTCGTCCCACAGAGGCTTTGAAAACCCCCTTCCCAACGAAGGTAATTTAAAAAAAAAATAATATTTTAAAGATAAACTTAACAAATCCGGTTTACGGTTTTATTCCGAGATTGATGAAAATTTGCACACTTGACCTTCTTCTTCCATTCTACGTCTGATCTCTACAAACTATGTGTAAAGTCAGTGATTTCAGCTAATAGGTATACAGGGTGTCTACATGAGACTTCGAGAAACCACCCTAACTAACCCCTTGAGACAGAATTTTGATACTTCTTGGAGGTTTTGCACACTTGATGTGTAAAATATGAGAAAAATCACTATTTCTACAGCTGAGAAAAATCCTACATTCGAAGTCTATATCCTAAAAACTCTGCTTCAAGCTTGGGCAACGCCGGGACTTCGGCTGGTCCAATACAAAAAAAAGATAGAAATTTTGAATTTCATGTAATTTTGTATCTTGGACAGCTGGGAACGCACCCACAACTAAGATCACAGATATGCAAAGTGATATACCTACACTAGCCTGTCAAGGAAAGGTGGTGTAAATAAATTAATCTTACAGTATACAGCCAAACTCGTGTTGTAACCTATCATTATTTGGTCCACGAAAATAAAATCTTCTTACGCATTACTTGTGCTTTTTACAACTTGCGCAAATTGCTGGCTGCGTAAAAAAATTCATTACAAATCCCAAATCTGGTAAACAAAGTTTGCGATTGTTTCCAAAATGGAAAATTCGATTTACAGTCTATCTTCTATTTACACGAAGAAGAAATTCTGTGGCGGGCGGAAGGGTGGCGTGGCGAAATTAATTTGATTTTTATTCAAATCTACAGTTTTAGACTTATGAAAATTTTCGCACTTGGCCATCAAAGCAAGACATTGTCTACGTTAGATTTCGAAAAACTCTGTGTAAAGCCCGGGCAACGCCGGGCGTAGGCGTTTCTGTACGCGATTCGGTTAAAAACGAAAATTCAGACTCTGCACAGAAAAGTCATACAATGGACTGCGTTACAAACCATTGCCTTACACTAGAAAACTTTACTTTTCTGTGCAGGGTTTGGTTTTTTCAATGTGCGCTCTTCGGCACTCAAGTCAAGATTTATATCGTAGTTTATTCAATGCATTCTCGAACGCTCCTGGTGCCAAAAATAGGGTCACGTAGTTTACCTCCAGCTCGTCGAATTGGTAGCCAGTTTTTACGTTAGGGCACGTCTTTCAATAATTGGGATGGATGTCTAGGACTAGAATGGAAAAACTTTCAAGGTTTCAGTATTTAATGGCTTTGTTGTTTTACATAAATTAGGTGCAGAGGATGGACCGTATGAAGAACAGCACGCATTGTGCAGCCTGCAGACAGACAGCGGGCAACTCGCAGCTAGAGCCACTGTCACTCGTAGGATGATAGGCGCCTGCCAAGCTAGTAAGTACAACCATTTTCGGTCTGTCAGCGTTTGAATCATTTGATGATCGTTGTGCTTGAAGGCTTCATCAACGAGTGATCAAAAAATTCAACCGTCGGGCCGAGAAACTTAGTTTCTACCGACATACAACATGATACTTCCCCTGGTGCTTAAAATAATGTTATTTTTTAAAATAATCTCTATTCAGATGCCGAGTTGAAAAATTAATTATATGAAATTCTCTCGATAGAAAAAATAGCTAGAGCTCATTGAGTACGTCTTTAGCCTATCGGCTAAAGAAGGAGGTAGCGCAACACGGCATAACACCCCAAAAAATAAATAACAAATAGTATTGTTTCCAATTCAATTTTTTTTTATTTCTTATTTTTATTCAATTTGGGGGGCTGTTATGGGTATCGCCACCCCGGAAACCATTTATTGGACAACCTCTGCCATAGTTCACCCCAAGTGTTGACTTCTGGCTTCTGGTGCAAGGGTGCCCGGGTTCCTGGGGTGAAGTTTGCATGGGTCTAGGCGGAGATGCATCCGCCTACCGACTGCGTGACAAGCAAGATCGGGAGACTGGTTGAGGTAGACCTTTTGACCTTTCCAGCAGGATTCTCTCGGAACATCGCCTTGGACTGCAGTGAAAAGGATGGATTTATACGTCCGTCACTCCTGGACACACTGACTCCAGATTTCTACCCACCCCTCATATCTTTTTCCTTCCCAGAACTTCCTCTCCTTCCTTTCCTAAAAATACCCTCCACACAGTGTCCCAAAGATGATGTAGGCCCTGAGGGAGATTCTTTTCCTCAGGACCTCCTTTGTGGATTCTCACAATTTTTTATCCGTTTTTACTAATAGTAGATATTTTGACGTATTGCAGAGGAAGTGGCGGAACAACTGAGTCTGTTGGAGTCCCGGGTGCTGCGCGCCGTGCGGGGGCTGCACAGGGAGGTGCTGAGGCTCCGCAGGGCCCCCACGGTCTTCAAGTACCTCTAGCTGTCACCCCACTCGCAACCACCGGACCTGACATCTGCCATCCCGCCTCAACTCCTCAGTCAGGCCAGCAGTTGTCTTTCCCCACTTCTTGGGGAACTAGCAAATAAATAATTTGGTTCCATGACAAAACAGAGTATTTATTTAAAACTAGCTAGTACCCCGCCCCCTCCCTTCCCCCGTCCGACCATCCCGTGAACCCCCTCCTTTGATACCCTCCCTTCCTCATTTCCTGTCGCTAAACTATATTTATTTATTTATTTATTAAAAGAAGTTTATACAATGAACAAAAAATTGTGTTAATTCATCCGCCATGCTAGGGATGTCCCTGTGTTATGGCGGATGAAGTTTACAGATTGTGTAGGTACAGTGTACAGCTATTAACTTATGCAATTCATTTAAGTAGTTTAAGTAACATATTTAGTAACAAATTAAGTTAGTAATTTAATTAACACATTAAATTAATTTATGTTACAAGTTGTATCAATTATATTACAATTCAATTAAAATAGCAAATTTTTACTCATCATCGTTACTGAATGTAAGGTTCCATTTTGATAAATTTTTTTTAAAGATATGGGGTTGGGTTTCGGATTTTAGGTTCTCGGGGAGAAGGTTAAACATTTTAGGAGCTAGGTACATGAAATGTCTTTGAGCTGATGTGGAGCGTAGTGTAGGAACATTGTAGTGTCGTTTGGTTATTGTTCTGGTGGTGTAACTGTGATGTAAAAGAGTTTTTTTCTTGTATTTGAACATGAAATGTGTTAGTGTAAATTTTAGATGAAGTTGCCGTATGTTTAAGACATTATATTCTGTGAAGAGTCTATTGGAGGAATATCTTGTTGGTCGCTTGTTGATAGCACGTAAAATCGTTTTTTGGGCTTTTTGCAGAGGATCAATAAAATTAAGAGCACAGCCGCCCCAAATTATGATGCCATATGCTAACTGGGATTGGCAGAGAGCATAGTAAACCGTTTTTAGTGTTATAGGAGTAAGTATATTTCTTAGAGTTCGAAAAACATAAGAGAGCTTGCGAATTCGGGGAGTTAGACTGGCTAAGTGCTGATCCCAACGAAGATGGTGATCAATTAGGACCCCCAGGTATTTTATATGTACACACATTTTTCAATTTGCGGCAACAAGGCGGCGGATGCGTCTGTCCACCTTCTGTGTGGCGGGCCGGATCGGGAGATATTGAATGATGAAGATCTTTTGACCTCTCCAGCTGGGCTCTCTCTACCTTGCACTGCGGTGGGAGGAATGGATTCATACGTCAGTCGCTCCTGGACACGCTAAACCTCAAATTTCTACCCACCCCTCCTACCTTTTTCCTTCCCAGAACTTCCTCTCCTTCTTTTACCTAAAAAGACCTTCCACTAAAGATAACATAGGCCGCCAGGGAATGTTTTTCAGGGCCTCCTGTGTGCAGCTAAAGTAAAAAAGGAGAAATTTGCACCAAGCATTTACAAGGAAAGTATAGGTAGGTATATATTGAAGAAAATGTTCATGAAAAACATAAAATTGTTGACAAAAGACGAGCCTTGGGGTCGGAGAATTGAAGCTATTTTCAAGTTCTGTGCGAAAAAGAGAACTGACATATTGGATCTGAGTTAAGATAGATGGTCTGAGGATGACTCCGCCAAAATATCATCAAAAAGTTAAGTTCATTCGTGAAAAATTCAACCAATTTATTGAGAAAATGTGAGTGTAGAGTTCGAAAAACAAAAGTAATTTCCATCGAATCCTCAACAAAAAATATTTCTAGCGTTTATATTCCTCTTAATCAATTTATTATACATTTTTTTTCATCACTCTTAATGACTTTTCTGAGGAGGTTCTGAGTTGGTTTCATTCTGAGTTGTCCGGTCACCGGTTCTTTTAGATCAGAGGTTCCCAAACTTTTTTTTCTCGTGGACCACTTTCAAAATAAAATTTTACTGGTTTCGGTGGACCCCCTGCTGCAACATTTCTACCATATTCCCAAAACTCGACATGCGTTTTACTGAATATTGAATATAACGATGGAGTTGTGGTCTGTCACAACGGGGGGGGATAATGTGATATGAGATGGGGGGCGGGATGGGATATGGGCACGGGATGGGTCTCAAAATTACCATTTTTCACCGAAATACTATCTGCCTACATTGACAGGTAAAGCCAAGCCAACATTTTTGTTCTTTACTATCGAAACCAGCAGGCTTATTCTCTATCTTTTGTGGGATCATTATCGAGATAATGGACGTGATCTCCTTGACAGATTTGTGTGATTAATTTGCTTTTTCTATGTACAGCGTACATTAAATGAATAAATAATCATGCATTCTTGCAGGAATTTATGTTTAAAATGATCTAAGCTAAAATATGTTACAATAAATATGTAATAATCACACAAATCTGACAGGAGATCACTTCCGTTATCTCGATAACGATCCCACAAAAGATAGAGAATAAGCCTGCAGATAAATCTTCGTGGACCCTCACTTACAACTTGTGGACCCCCATTTTTTATCACGTCTACGTGGACCCCCGTCGAAGGTCCACCTGGACCACTTTGGGAATCACTGTTTTAGATCCTTCTTGAAGCTGGTCATAGTTATTTGTGTTAAAAACTGGTTACAGGTTTTGTCCCGAACTGTGCACTGTACTAGGTCGAGAAGACCTCCATCTTCTATCTGCGTAATATCAGGAAATAATGCAATTATAAACACGATTATTATTCTAAGTCACAGTGGAGCAGGTCAAGGCGGCCTGGTGTCACGGATATCGCTAGTATTGGTAGCAGCTTTATAAACAAAATATACTTACACAACACTGCAAGTTGTGCTTGAAAATATTCCGACGAATTAATCGTTTGCGCTCGTACATCTATCTATACTTCTAAACTAATATTATAAATGCGAAACTGCTCGAGTTTGTTACGCTTTCACGCATAAAACAACAAAACGATTTTAAAAATTCTTGCACCAATCGAAAGCTAAATTATATGCGAAGACTATAGGCTGTATATGATGGTAAGCTTTGGTGTTACGAAATTATAAATATTATTACATGATATTTCTTATACGTTTTCTGTCGCTAACAAAAGCGAGTTATTGCTAATGTCAGAAAACAAATTTTTGCCCTAGAAACGATGTTGATATATTTTTTATTTCAGTTGTCGT
The DNA here is from genome assembly GCA_936435175.1 of Glyphotaelius pellucidus. NCBI lineage: Eukaryota > Metazoa > Arthropoda > Insecta > Trichoptera > Limnephilidae > Glyphotaelius > Glyphotaelius pellucidus. The sequence continues at coordinate 5,367,269 of OW386556.1, forward strand.
AGTTAATATCTATCTATCTATGTAAATAAAAATGAACCTTCGAAATGTTGGTACCTACGCACGTAACTTCCGAACGATTGAACCAAATTGGATAATTCTTTTTTTTACCGCTGGTGAGCTCTGGCATTATGAAATTTAGGTGACACGCGAGCTATTTGAAAACTGAATGTATCGAGAATGAATGTATGGAATGCGGGAGGGGGGGGGGATAATTGATAAGTGCAAGCGCTACAGTAATTTCCCCCTAATACAATGCGAGCGAAGCCGCGGGTAAAAAAGCTAGTGCGTAATATGAATAAATAGTTTTGTCCATAAACAAACTCAAATCTTTCAAGAAAGGCTAACAAATACAGTTTTGTATCGGTGATTCAATCCATTACCGGGTTTCCTCTCATTCCCCCGAATTCAGACCGAATTATTTGTTATGCCTTTTTGTTTAGGAAGTTAAAAAAAGCAATTCTTTTATATTTTAAGTACCGGGTTGCTACCTCCTTCCTTCTTGTATTCATGATAAAGTGTCAAATCTTAATAATGATAATATACGTAAGATATTGTAAATTTCATATCCTACAATTTAATTTTCATTTTGAATGTAATGGAATCTTTCAGTTCAATTTTCCTCCACTTCCCGAACTACCGAAATATATAAATTTTCGCACACGTAATTAAAATGATGACAATACAAACAATAACAAAAATAAATTTTAAAGTAGAGTCAAAATCCAGAGAGGAAATTGTGGAATACGTTTGTATGGACAAAACGCCGCCCGATATAAATTAGTTAAGTATTACGTAACGCATTTTTTTTTTAATTTTTGATCCTCCGACAACGAAAATAAAATAAAAATTACGTACAATGCAGTCGAGGGATTCCTCGTAAAACATAAACGAAAAGGGTTACCAACTTGGGAGAGCAAAATAAAAATTACGTATAATACAATCGAAGGATTCCCCGTAAAACATAAGCAAAAGGGTTGCCAACTTGGGAAAACAAAATAAAAATTACGTACAGCACAATCAAGGGATTCCCCGTAAAACATTAACGAAAAGAGTTGCCAACTTGGAAGATTTTAATTCCCTAGTTTTTTTTTATTTAAATTTAAAAAAACATGTTACATAACGCGTTGTTAAACTTTCCTACCGCCCCGGTAACTCAAAGCAACCTTTTTTAAGACCCCCCCTCCCCCCAAATTGCGTTACGTAATACTTGAACGGCCCTTAACTTATTCAATAGTAAAGTTATTGGCCCCTCTGGTTTCCAGAAGTGCCAATAACTTTTTCTGAGTAAATCAATTTGGTGAATTTTTCACGAATGTAACTTATTGTATTTTTTTGTTGCAGTCGTCTTCAGACTGTAAATCTTAGCTCAAATCAAACAAATTCAGTTCGCTAGATCACACAAAGCCTGAAAAGCGGATTTTATTTTATAAATTCAAGGTTTTTTTACGAAAATTTTCTTTAAAATTTTTCAATTTGCTGTTTTTTTTGGATAAATTTTGACGCAAATTTCTTCAGATCTTTGAGACGATAATTTTTTTATCGAAGTCACATTTAAATTTATTACTCAAAACAAGTTCGAGAACCGCTTGTTCAAATCTCTCGGGTGTGTTTTGTTACACCCTGTATGATATCATTTGAAATTCGTTTAGTGTTTTTATAAAGAAAAAAAAATTGATGCATAATTTTGTTTATGTTAGGTTAGGATGGATGAATGAAAAAAAAACGCATTTCATTTAAGTGAGAAAGATATTTTATAATGTGCCTCTAATGCACCCACAGATTTTCTAACATTCGCTAAGATAAAACATAACCTCTCGTATTTACTGCAAATAGCTCATTAAAAATCTAGAATTGATTGCATATTTACTAATAAAGTGTACACGCCAGTGTAAGGACCGTCATGGCCGCATGTCTCGTTTCTCATGTCTCGTCTTAATTCAGTTATTTTGTTAAATCTACTCATATTCATTCACGCCGAGAAACTAGGTAAGTTTAAAAAATGTTTATTGTTTCATTATTAATTTGGGAGGAAGTTATGGGGACCGCCGCCCCGCCAATTATTAGATAACAACACTCCTTCCAAGGTCACGCCAAGTTGTTCGCTACGTTAGGTGACTTATATGTAGGTTTTCACCATCTCTTTTTTCAGCCCGATTCCCGTGTAGAAACCAAAGACAAAATTTTTCGCTTCGTGATCGCTTTTTTCATCTCTACTTTCATATTTATGCAAACAACAGATGGACCATGTTGTTTGCTGTGATGCCAACTGAAATCGCAGATATGAAAATATCGATTGCGTACCTAATGCGAAAAATTTTGTCTTTGGTCTCTATACGGGAATCGTGCTGAAAAAAGAGATGGTGTAAAACCTACATTAGAGGGGTGTCCGGGTTCATGGGGTGAGGTTTGTCTGGGTCTTGGCGGCCAAAGCGTTTGCACAACTTCTGTGTGGTGGGCCGGATCGCGAGAGATTCGTCGAGGGAGATCTAACCTAGACCTCTCCAGCCGGTCTCTCTCGACCTATCGCCTTGCACACCAGTGGGAGGGATAGATTCATACGTCCGTTGACCCCCGAATTCCTACCCACCCCTCACACCTTTTTCCTTCCCAGAACATCCTTTTCCTTAAAAGACCTTCCACACAGCATCCCCAAAGATGACTCCACGGGCCTCCTGTGTCCTGTGCGGAGACAATGCAAATTTAAAAAAAAAAAAAACTCTCTTATAATTTGTATCAAGACAATGGCTATAATACGGTGCTACACCGGCAAGTGATCAAATGAATTATTTATTTTTATACACAGGGTGTCAAGGGAAGTTCCTGACTTATTCAACCAGTGATTCCTGACATAACTTGGAGTAAAAAATATAAATGAAATTTTGGTCTCCGGTGGTATTTTTGAGTTTTTTTTTTCTACAAAAACATAAAAAAAATAGTATGCATTGGACAGTTGGCTGTGGGGTAAAAGGGGGGGCGGTTACTCGGCTGAGCGACCAGTGAAGACATGCGGAAGAAATTTTTTGTTTGATTTTGAGAAAAAAAATTTGGAAAAAAAGTCATTGAAAGTCACCAGAGACTTTTACTTACATTGTTTACTCCAAATAATGTCAGCAATCACTGGTTAAAATAAGTACGTCTCTTAACACCCTACACCCTGTATACAATACATAATTATTGTATTATATATGTTGTACTTCCAAGAGTCATGTATAAAGAACTCATTGTGCGAATAGATAATAGTACCCTTTACACAGAGTTCGGAGCGGGACATGCCCCGCGCCACTTCAGGCCGCCGCGCAGAAAAGTAAAGACCGAAAGTAAGATAACGGTTTACAGCGCAGTTCACTGTGAGACTTTTCTGCACGGCGGCCTGAAGTGGCGCGGGGCATGTCCCGCTCCGGACTCTGTGTGTAAAGAGTACTATTGTGCTGATCGATGTGAATTACGTTTTTCAGGCGCACCATGTACACTCGAAGGGAGCGGTAAAGCAGGGATCTGCACTATTGTCAATAAGTGCCCGGTAGTACTGACCGCCGCGGAACGAGATGGAATACCACCACAGGTCACAATAATTAATACAACCAATAACTAAACTGCCCCCGGAACAAACTTTCTAAACATGCCCTGATGAAATTAATCTAGAATGTGCACAGATTTTGAGAAAAAAAGTGATCGACGAAAAATCGCATTCAGAGTAGCGATGCGTAGGTTCAGCCGGAATGGGTTAAACTCGAGTACTTTGCGGGAAGCAGATCTCACCCCTACTCCTTTTTCAAATCAGCAACTCCCAGAGAACTTGGATCCGGACTTGGACTCGAATGCCTCTACCCAGCGCTCGGCAGTGTCGCTTCTGGGTAGATACACACGTCCCTCTCGGTCTGCGTAACAGCCCATTCACAATTCTGTAAAAACGGAAGTCGTTTCGTTTAAAAATCGGATGCTCTAGTGGCTGAAGAAATTTTATGAAGCTGTTCACGATTAAATAACGGATCCGGCACGTTTTGTCGGAAGAATGGCCTGCCCAGCGTGTCTGTTTACACCCAGACCCTCAAACTGCCCGCTCAACATGCACGTAGCTTCTGCGTGATCATCCAATTTTTTGTCGTTCCGTTTTTTTAAACGGAAGAATGAAAAGGGCGTCCGATATCTGATTTTTTGCTATTCTGTTTTTAAACGGAGGTGTGAAGAGGGCGTCCGACATCCGGTTTTTGTTCGTCCGTTTGTTAAACAAAAATGGGAATGGGCTCTAACTAGCGCGAGCTCTTCGTGAGTGGACCGAGTCCACATGCATTTCCGGATCCGGGTCCGAGGTCAGGAGCAAAACCGTGCGTCCCGCCAGAACACAAGTTCTTTTAAAAGGAACCACTCCTCGGAGGCCTCCATTGGTATGTTCGCCTCCAAGTAACTTGCTTCTCTAGCGCGGAGTATGTCAGTGCTTGTTAAGCAAAACCTAATGTGTTTCTTTGCAGGTGTGCCCGGGTGCCGGTATAGGCACGGTGCCCGCGGTATGCTGCGAGCCTCACGTCTCCGCTCAGTCCCCGGGCCTCACTTGCCCTTCCCTGCCGCAGGAAGTCGTCAACGTGAACCCAATGGGGAGCAAGGCGCACGTCTGTGAGTGCCCCCTTCTTTCTTGACCCTCAGCATTGACTCAATTCATTGTAACACCAACTAACTTGATTCCGACTTACAAACTCTTAACCCCTGAAAATAAGTCCACCTGTGTTTTGGTACCTAATAGATTTTCAAAAAACCTACCTCAGTGGTTTTCAGTTGTAGCTGATTCGAAATCACTTCACTCAAGGCATAAACTAAATTAACTAACACGGAAACTAAATAGACTAACACGGCAATTTAAAATGTAAAAGGCGCACAAAGTAAAAGATATAAGTTTTTCATAATTGTGTATTATATACATTAGGTAAAATAATATTCAATATTATTTGCTGGTTGTGTTTGTGTACTTATCTAGATAAGAAAAGATGCAGGGTGTAGGGGAAGACCTGTGAAAAATACTTACTTAAATTTTTTAAGGATATGTTCCATCCATTCCCTTTATCTACAAATACCAAAAAAGCCCATAGCCTAACCTAACGTATTCTTTTTTACACCCCCATAAACCATTCCCAAAGACAACATTGAAGTAAATGATGAAAAGGCAAATAAGATAGTTTGACAATCTGAATTTTCCCGTGAAGATATTTTGACACCTGACATTGATATTTTGGATATTAATTGTCAGATTGCATCGGCCTCGCAGAGAAGCTACACCCCTGCCGGCAGGACGTTTCAGGCTCGTGGAGCCGCGGCAATCTTTGCGGCAGCGCGACTCCCACGGTCACAACCAGCGCAGAGAAGGGCTCCGTAGAGGTACAGGCAGGAGAGTTCCCGCACCTGGTAAGACACCCATCTCTTCTTTAGTCATTGCCTCATTGCTGAGGATGTAATATTTTAAAACTTTCAAATTTTCAATGTAAAATAACTTTAAACAAAAAAATAACTGAATACTCCACTGTCATTAACCAGAGCAAAAATCCAAAATGTACTGGTCATTCCAATTTTTATAATACATTTTCATAATAATAATACAGTATTAAATGCATAATACATTTTTTGATGACCTACAGAGAAATAAAATTAAATTTCATGTTGCAAAAACACTATTATTTTTAAAACTAAAGTAAAAACACGGCTGAGAGAACAGGGTGATAACAGAGGGCCAAGGTGTGATCCTTGTGGGACACTACTCGTGGCAATAAAATGGAGACATTTAAAAAAATTAGAGACTTATTGCAAAAGTGTAAAAAAACTACAGGCCGCCTCGGAAAAGGAAACCCTAGTGAGGAGGACTGTGAAAACTGTTAAACTATTCTTATGATTTATACTTACATCGTGTACATACTTTGCCATAGAAGCCACAGACACTGACGTTGACGTTCCGGCCGATATTCGATCGTTCAAAACGCATTGGCGATCTTCCTCTGATTCTTATTACTTCTTACATGATTCTTTGTCTCTTTTTATGAAGATATCAAACCAGATCCTTGTAAGAAGATCTGTTCTGCATAGGCTTACCCAATAGATCCAATGTTTCTTTAACCAGTAAAGACTGTACGTTGACAGTTCAACAATCAGTGCCATTTTTAGTATTGCAAGCGCCCTTGAGGTGATTTTTCACAAAAACGGCGCTCTATAAATTGTCCAATTATTATTATTATTATTATCAGCGTTACCGAATCATACTTGGTTAATCCATTGCACCGGTGATCTTCCACTTTGCCAGTGACAATGAACTTCTTCAGGTTCTCAATTACTTTTCGCTAGGAAAATCTTCAAAGCACAGGATTCTTTGTAGGGAGGCAGTTGATGGCCTATTTTGGATGATTTTCTCATCCAGAATAAATATATTTGTGCTGTCTTTAGAATCCTGAGCATTCTTCTCTTGATTTTGATGGTGGATGCCTATCTGTTTCATTTCGCTGGCTGTTAGTGTCCAAATATGTAAGACAAAGAACTGCATTCAGTGTTCACTTAATTACGATAATTATTTGGTATCTTCAGGCTTTGCTCGGTGTGACAGACGGCAATAAGATAAACTGGAGATGCGCCGGGACGCTGATCAGCGAACGTTGGGTCATTTCTAGTGGTTACTGCCTTGAGGGAGTCAAGTAAGTACCACCCAAAACAACCATCAGTATTTTTACTTATAAAGTTATTCTGTGATCTTCTACAAATATTCTTGGCGGCGTGCCAGTAAATGCAATCTAGATGGTGTCTGGATAAAATTATTATCCATTTCATTTAATGTGCGACATCTATTGACTCTTCTGCAAGTCTAGGATGAATATTATTATTTTATTTTATTTTAACTTTTTATGAGTAAAACCTTTAGTTCGAGTTGAATCTTGCAAATCATTCATGAAGATGGCAGCCAATAAAAATATGCGTTAAGAAAAATGAAGATAGTATGGGTGGTTCTTAGTCGAAGTATGGTACAGTTAAAAGTGACCGAATTGGATATCGACACCTTAGCTCAGTGGATAAGAGCACCCAACCCGGAAAGTATGGAGGTCCCGGGTTCGAGTCCCAGAGGTGTAAATATCTTTTTCTGATTTTTCTATTTCCAGATTTTCGATTGAGTTTCGCTCATAATGTCTTCATTTTAATTAAATAGTTATTTCTCTTAGGGACCCCACAAAGAGGTACGCCCGACTGGGGGGCACCAGCAGCAACCAGTTGCGCGACCCTTCAAACCTGTTCCAGGTGGTGGATCGCCAAGTGCCCACAGACTACAGCTCCGACTCATGGTACAGCGACATCTCACTCATGCATCTAGATCGAGAGTGAGTTCTCCTTTACTTTTCTATACTATATTAGTTTTACATTTACGAAGCTGACAACACTGCCGTCACTGATAATGCTGACGATACAGATGTCGCTGACGATACTGATGATACCAATGTTGCTGACGATATTGACAACACTAATGATACTGACGACGCTGATGATACTGACGAGGCTGATAATACTGACGACTGACGACAGTGACATCATTGACAATGTATGTAATGCTTTCAACGCTAAGCGCAAAAGTGAAAGATTTTAGGGTAAGTTATGAATAACCCGCCGCTTTTTTAATATGCACAGATTTTGAAAAGTACACTACTTTTAAACTTAGTTATCACCAAAGACATCGGTTTCAATCGCGGCAGGTGGAAAAATATGCATTTTAAATTTACATTTCATAAAAAAAAAAATTGTACGTAATTTCTCGTTACGGCTGACATTTCATATTATTTTTTTCGCAAACAGAATAGTACCCTTTACACGCAGAGTTCGGAGCGGGACGTGCCCCGCGCCACTTCAGGCCGCCGCGCAGAAAAGTAAAGACCGAAAATAAGATAACGATTTACAGCGCAGTTCACTGTGAGACTTTTCTGCGCTGCGGCCTGAAGTGGCGCGGGGCACGTCCCGCTCCGAACTCTGCGTGTAAAGGGTACTAATGATTTCCAGCAATTTCCAGGGGTACCAATCGATAAATATTTAAAAAAAGATTGCCATATCGCAAAAATCATTACAAATACGCCTATTTTTTTTTTAAATAACGAAAACGATTAAAAGAACGCGCACACGCTCTTCTTTTCATTTAGATATACATCCCAGGTTTTCAATGGTTTGTACGGCAAGCAGGGTTTGCCTAGCGGGTATGTGTTATTTCAAAATAAAAGACAGATGAACGAAAATAAAGAACGCGCACGCGCTATTCTTTTCATTTAGATATACATCCCAGGTTTTGAATGGTTTGTACGGCAAGCAGGGTTTGTCTAGCGGGTATGTGTTATTGCAAAATAAAAGACAGATGAACGAAAATAAAGAATGCGCACGCGCTATTCTTTTCATTTAGATATACATCCCAGGTTTTGAATGGTTTGTACGGCAAGCAGGGTTTGTCTAGCGGGTGTGTAATTATTATAATACATTTTTATTATAAAAACAGATTTAAACTTGTCAATAATTAATTTCTGGATGTCGTCTAAAAACGCCTTTTTATATACCTAACCTAGCCTAACCAAACCTAATCTAACCAAACCTAATATAACCTAACCTAATTAATAGTACATTGATTTTAATTCGTATATCCTAAATATGCTCAATTATTTATTTATTCAGAACATGAAAATTGCACCATATTAGTTCCTTCATACGAAAATTGCATTATACTATTACCTTCATCGAATATAATCACATTATTGCGATATGGCAATCTTTTTTTAAATATTTATCGATTGGTACCCCTGGAAATTGCTGGAAATAATTCTGTTTGCGAAAAAAATAACATGAAATGTCAGCCGTAACGAGAAATTACGTACAAATTTTTTTTATGAAATGTAAATTTAAAATGCATATTTTTCCACCTGCCGCGATTGAAACCGGTGTCTTTGGTGATAACTAAGTTTAAAAGTAGTGTACTTTTCAAAATCTGTGCATATTAAAAAAGCGGCGGGTTATTCATAAATTAATGATTTTAGCGCAGACCCATGAAATTCACAGGATATTGTAATTGTAGGATTTGTGAATCTGAGCATTTAATCCGAGCATTTAATAAAAAAATTATTTGCCTCAGTATCATTGATTTGCGATTGACCATTGTTATTAAATTTTAAAAATTATGAGAACTGTCAAAAATTCTAACAAAAAAAATACACATTTAAAATTTAGAACTAATAAGTAGTTAATTAAACTAAAATAAATTTGGTATTTACTTTATTGCTTGTCTGAATTTTAACCACAATCTGCTCCAATTTTGAAAGTGACCCTTAAATTCAATGCAAATCAAGTTATAAAGTTTATTGCACCGTAGTCACAGACAGAATAACGTCTGAAATTAGTGCTTTTATTAATAATATTATATCTGTCCCATTCAGGGTGACCATATCCTCCACCGTGTACCCCGCCTGCATTCAGCCCAGTGTCCCCTTGAGTGACAATGTGTATTCCTATGGCAGTGTGAAATACAAACCAGAGGGATTTTACAAAGTGAGTATCGCCATCATCACGGCCATATATATTCTAGGGTAGGGTTTGGCCTCCACACATTCTTCCACTGCTTTGTTCCCAACTAACACTTTTCCTGTACGAAGTACTTATTTTTTAAATTTTATTATTAATGCCGAGATGGTGCACGAGTAGTTCACCATCTCTAATAAAATTGCATAACATTTACGATGTTGAATAAAAAAAATGTGTCAAACCTTTCTAGTATTTTACTCAATTTTTGCAATGTCACATGAACTACTCGTGCACCATCTCGGGTGCACGAGTAGTTCCTGTGACATTCAGGCCGTGGGCCTATTGTGCTATCTCATTGCGCATCTCATTCCTTGAGCTCGTTTCCAGGTCCCGTGAGGGTCCCCGTTTTCCCACGAATGAATCCTCTGGAGGATCCTGCAGTGGTAAGGGTTATCCTTCCAGAAGTCCCCCATTGTTTGGATTTCTTGAAGATTCCGCGAGGAAAGAGTCCACCGAGGTGGCTTCAGCTCTCCCCTCCACTTCTCCTTGGTTCCTCGAAGGCTCCAAGAGGAAAGGGTCCACTCCTTTCCACTCCCCCTAGGTCAGTGCCCCCAGATCCCCCAAAGGCCCCTTATTTCTCGTTTAAATGGTACATTTTTGCTCTCATGAGTATCTAGGGAAATAGACCTTCAATCCGAGCAGAGTCCCTGGGCTGAGGTCGGATCAACTATATCGGGGCCCATAGGCCATGCATGTCTCAGGACTCCTAGCCGATACCCTTAAATACTCCAAGATGTATCTCAGAGGCACCATTTATGACACTGTATTTCAGCCTGAACATGGTAGTTCACACCTTGGCTTGGAATGGGTATTGCAGATCATGTTTACACTCTCTGAGCGATGGGTTCGTGCTACTATCTCCTATCCTTCTCTTACGCTCTTATCTCCTATCCTTCTCCAATCTTCTACCATTAGCTCCGTTCTCTATACACTCTTTTCACAATCAAAATACGAACAAATCATCACCTAAATCTCATCATTATTCAGCGGAGAACTATATATTTTTTCAGTTGAAAATGGAGGGAATCTCCGCCGAAGATTGCTCAAGTAAAATAATGTCTTCTAAGTACCTGAAGATGGGGATTAAGAACGAGTCCCAGATATGCGCAGAGTCCAAAACTTCTTTTGTCAAATGTCGGGTAAGTAGAAAAACAATTAAGCTTCATTTGTAAAATATGTATTTTGGGATAATTTTCGATATTTTAAAAAATTGATCAATTCCACCCAGAGTAATATAAAACTGATTTGCTTCGGCACACTTACACCAGTTCGGTGTAAGTGTGCCGATCTTCAGCAGTTCGTTGGGAAAGTCAATATAATTTTGTATTCAATATTATTTTTTGTTTTTTTCATGTATTTCAGGGAGCTAGTCATGGAGCCCCATTGCAGATCGATAACATGCAGAATGTGGCTTGTACCAGCCTCGTGGTGGGCCTACTGAGCTACGTCAGCGTCTGTGATTCCCCCGGGCAGGCCGTGCTGTTCTCACGCGTTGCTGCTTTCCTGCCCTGGATTGAGAACATTGTGTGGCCATAGTGTCATTGGTTGAGGGAGTCAAGTGGTCATACTGCCATCGATCCAGGGCACTGTGTGGTCATAGTGCCATTGGCCGGGGGTATTGTGTGGTCATTGGATGAGGGCATTGTGTGGCCATAGTGCCATTGGTCACGGGCCTGGTGTAATCATAGTGAAATTGATGGAAGGCATTATGTGAATTGTGGGTTGATCGAGGGTGTTGAAAATGGTGTGTTAAAAGGGCATCATGTATGAAATCGAAGACATTGTATTAAAATGGTACGTTGATTGAGGGCAGCATATGGTCATAATGCCATTGGCAGATGACATCATGTAGTCATAGTGCCATCATCGGTCGACTGAAGTGTACATGAAAGTGTCAGCGATGTCCTTGAACCTGGCAAAAGAGGATTTTATTACTGATATACATGAAGAAGCTCTGTCTTATATATACTTGTATCGAGACAATGGCTGTAATATAATGGCAAGTGATCAAATACTGGTGTTACCTATAAGTAATCTATGTTTTATAATGTGTATATTTACAATAAAGCCATTTTAAAATTCAAGTATTCTGTGTATCTTCTCATGCTTTATTTCTGTTGAATCTTCAAATAGTTTTCCGCTGTTTAGTGAATTTATCAATCACAATTTAATAAGATAAGCCGGACAAGGATACAAAAGTGCAAGTACGTTCTAAATAACCCGAATAATCTTACAACCCAAACATTCCTCTGAAAACGGAATTAAATATCAATTCCACACTCATACGGTTTTTCTAATCGTAATTTGGACATAGCTACCAAATTAATAATAATATCATTTTGTGGTTTGCCTTTTCATTATTGTGTACAACTGCCATCTATGTTAAAGTAGTAAAACAAATGGTGTAAATTTTTGCGGAAGCGTCACTGTCACCTATTGTACTTTTGCTGAAGCTTTTAATGACGATACCTGTGAAAAGTTTTGCGTAATTACCAAAGAATTGATTACTGACATCTATTTTAGGAAACGAGAAGTTTTATAACAATAAAATTGGTTCAAATCCTCGCTAATACTATTCCGTTTAGTTCATAGGTTTAAATTAATTTTCGTAGGTCACAATGTTGTTGGAATATTCACAGGTGTGTGGTTTGGTTTATTTATCACAGTTATATTTATATTATCTAGGTATCTACCTGCGAACACCGTGTGTTATGAATGCAACAGATACTGGAAACAAACAATGGATTGATTTACTCTTCTTACTATTTTCAGGAAAATTTTCATCTAGACCTCTGAGGACCACGCCGCGCTGTGGTTTAAAGTATTTTTCATCATTCCGATCTTAAGAACAGCGTAATATTTGCAACGCGTTTATAGGTAGTATAATAATAATATTTGAGAACTCTAATAAAATTGCATAGCATTTACGATGTTGAATAAAAAAAATGTGTCAAACCTTTCTATGTATTTTACTCAATGTTTGCAAACACCTGAAGTTTTTCTGTTTATTTTGTTACCAACCGCAAAACTCTGAAAGTGGCGGGAACATCCTTGTCAATCTTTGTGTTTACTTCGACAATGTCAATAAGATGATCTACACGTGATATTGTTATTTATAATACAATCCCTATTATTAATTAATAGGTAATATGTACGTCGAGGATATAAAGAAAGACTTCTATAATGTTTTATGCGGAAACGTGAGTAGTCAAATTAGATATTAAGATTTTCACGTTCGATATTATCGTGTAGTTGTTTATGTTTTGGGATTCGTTATTGCTCAAATTATCAGATGATGAATACTGAAAGGCTGTCCGGAACGTTGGCCCATGATGGAGGATATATCGCATCACGGAACTGTACAATTATCTCAAATTCTAAACGCTATAGTGAGTTTGATTGTAGTTTAGTTGTCAAAACTGACAGTTAATCGAATGATGTTTGTTCTAAACAAATAAAGAAACTTTTTCTATCATCTACATACCTGCCCTGATGATGAACACTTCAAGGCTTTAAGTCGATATAGTTTATTATTCAGTTAATAGTTATTTCACACGTAAATTGAACGCATTTACACCACGTTTTAAAAGTAGATTATCCAATCGAAACTTTGATTGAAATGGTTGTAAAAAAGTTTACTAACTAGATCTCAATAGTCAGATGCTTTCCGACCTTTCTTTTCCCTATTTCCTTCGATAAATATGTGGAAAAGTGTTGACACGGTTTACACATTTTATTTTAAAAACACTTTGTATTAATTAGATAAGAAAGTGAAACAACTCTTCCAGTAAATAAAAATGGAAAATAATGATTTTATTAGTTATTTCGTTAAAATAATAATCGATTTTTCACTTGTCGGCCATTGTTATTGATGTGAAAGTTTTAAGGTTAGTTTTTTTTTTCTTAGGTAATCGGAAAAATGAACCTCAGAGCCTATTATAGGTTTTTAATATTGGTTTAATTAAAAAATAAAGGTAATTATTGGATATTGGTGGCCACGGCTATTACGAATAATTTTTAGAAAAAAACTTTAGATTTGCCTTAATCACTATAAAAGGAAACTTATTGCATCACGGCTGGCGGAAAATAATGCATTTTAATTTTCAATATCGTTAAATAAAATTTCACTTCGCCAATCGATCTACGACAGCCCGTCCGCTGCCGTTCGCCATTAGTACCCTTTACACGTAGAGTTCGGAGCGGGACGTGCCCCGCGCCACTTCAGGCCGCCGCGCAGAAAAGTAAAGACCGAAAGTAAGATAACGGTTTATAGCGCAGTTCATTGTGAGACTTTTCTGCGCGGCGGCCTGAAGTGGCGCGGGGCACGTCCCGCTCCGAACTCTACGTGTAAAGGGTACTATTCTGTCAACTGTTGTGAGTGTTGTGTTGTTGGTATCCTTGACTTCACACAAACGATTGTAGTCGACTTCGCGGGATAAATAACAAGGCGCGTAGGTACTGGAAGCGCGTAGGTACTGGAATGGAGACAAACCATTCAAATCCTGGGATGTTTTTTAAAATAAAGATAATATACACAAGCCCGCTACACAAACCGTGCGTAGCCAAATAAACCATTTAAAAACGTAGGCTGTTTTTTAAAGTAAAGATAACATACACAAGCCCGCTGAAACAAACTTTGCGTAGCCAAACAAACTATTCAAAAACGTAGGCTGTTTTTTAAAGTAAAGATAACATACACAAGCCCGCTACACAAACCCTGCGTAGCCAAACAAACCATTCAAAAACGTAGGCTGTTTTTTAAAGTAAAGATAACATACACAAGCCCGCAACACAAACCCTGCGTAGCCAAACAAATCATTCAAAAACGTAGGCTGTTTTTTAAAGTAAAGATAACATACACAAGCCCGCTACACAATATTTATTACAATTATTATTATACACATTTTTCATAATTACGCGCCCATCATGTATCACGCGAAGTTGCCTACAATCGTATTTAGTTGTGAGGTCAGGGATACCAACAATGACAAAATGGCGGGCGGCAACCGGCAGCGGGCGGGCTGTCGTAGATCGATTGGCGAAGTGAAATTTTATTTAACGATATTGAAAATTAAAATGCATTATTTTCCGCCAGCCGTGATGCAATAAGTTTCCTTTTATAGTGATTAAGGCAAATCTAAAGTTTTTTTCTAAAAATTATTCGTAATAGCCGTGGCCACCAATATCCAAATTTTACCAAAATAAATAAACTAGCCCACAAAACTATTTTGGTGTTAACCGTGTCCCGCTCTTCTGTAAGTTTACCCTAACTAGATCTGAAGAGCGATTCTCTATCTTTTGTAAGATCGAGATAGATCTCGGGCGAGATCTCCTGTCAGATTTGTGTGATTTTCTATGGCTGTTAAATGAATAAATAATCATGCATACTTGCAGGAAATCATATTTAAAACGACCTAAACTAAAATACGTGACAGCTCACAGCTGAAATTCTGACATCGGCCCATAGAAAAAGAAAATAACAGCCACAGAAAATCACTCAAATCTGACAGGAGATCTCGCCTGAGATCTATCTCGATCTCACAAAAGATAGAGAATCGCTCTTCTGAGAAAAAAAAAGAATTTGTGTTAATTGTCTTAAGTTGTCATGAAACTGATTCAGTAATATAATCCTGACATTGTTTATTTATGGTTAAGCGCATCCTCATCCTGGTGCACCTAGACGTGGACGCCGTCTGTGCCTGCAAGATCCTGCAAGCGTTGCTGAAGAGCGACAACATCGCTTACACCGTTGTGGGAGTGGGCGGTCCCCAGGAGCTGAGGAGTGCGTACACACAGCACTGCCAGGACGTGCGCTATGCCGTGCTGCTGGGCTGCGGGGGAGCACTGGACTTAGTGGAGTTACTTCAGCCAGAAGAACATATTGTGTTTTTCGTGCTGGATGCGCATAGACCCACGGACGTGTGCAATGTTTACAGCAATGGGCAGGTTTGTCCCGTCAATATCTTCTTTTCTAATAAACTGAATTTGAGGGAATAACCAAAACCAGCCCCTAGATTAAATACATTAAATAGCGTAGGGAGTGTGGCGAACCCATCGCTCAGGGAGTGGAAACACAAACCTGCAGTAGCCATCCCAAGCCAAGGTGTGAGCTACCGTGCTCAGGCTGAATGTCCTGGGGAACAGTGTCAAGAACGGTGCCTCCGAGAAACAAGGCCGCATCAGAGTATTTAGACCTTACTCCAGCATTCGGGGCTTTGCTGGAGTGGACCTTCTATTTCCCTGGTCACTCGTGGGACAAAAAATTGGACCATTCGAAAACTAGGGGCCTTTTGGGAACCTAGGAGTGCTGAGGCCACCTCTGTGGACTTTCTTCCTGGGGCCCTTAGAAGGAACCAAGAGGAGAAGCCGTGGAGAAGAGAGCTGAGGCCACCTCCATGAACCCTTCCCTTGGGGGGCCTTCAGTGAACCAAGGGGAAGGGCACTCTTCCGGCTCGGGGCCTTTGGGGAACCAAGGAGGAGTGAAGTGGAGAGATGATGTCCTCTTCCCATGTGAGGCCTTCAGGGAACCATGTAGGAGTGAAGAGGAGAAAGAAATGAGGCCATCTCCGTGAACTCTTTTCTTATGGGGCCTTTAGGGAACCAAGGAGGAGTGAAGAGGAGAGATAAGTCCTCTTCCCTCCTGGGGCCCTCATTTCCAATGACAATCGGACTATAGCTTCATTTCCAATGACAATCCTGGTGAACTTTGTAAAAAGGACTGGATTACTGTCAAAGGAATGAGATAAAATGGGAGATAGCACAATGGGCCTACGGCCTAAGTGCTCACGGGAACTTTATATATGTAAACCGTCTCCGCTCTTAAAAAAAAAATACATTAAAACTTTTTGTATAAATTGACATGTCTTATGCCTTTGAAGTACTAATTGAATAAATATATCTATGCAGTATTTAGTTTTATGTGGGGTTTATTGAAGATCTGACCGTTGACAGGTTCGACTTCTGGGTCGCCAGGAGGCTGAGCAGGGAGGGGAGGGAGTTCCAAACTTCGATGACATCTTCCGCGATGATGATGAGGTCAGTCTCCACTGTTTTGTCTATAATATTGCGTTTAAAATTTTTTTTCATCATTTATGTTATTTCACAATGAATACATCAAAAATAATATGCAGTGTATCTGCGATGTTTATTGGCTAGATCCTAATCGCAAGGTTTTTCTTTTTCCCATTTCCTTCCCCTCTCCACCACCTTCAGCCTTATAACATACTCCGATTGAAGATGTCATGATCCCACTGGCACCAAATAGTTTGGAGCTGTGTGCGGTATTCAATTTCACATAAAAGATAAATACAATTTTTCTGTTAACACTAGACCTCGCCTCTAAAAAAGTATGTTTCTAATTTTATTTTTAAAATTTCCTCTCTCACAAGTCAAGAGTCACAAGAATCCCAACTGCTCTCCTCTGGAGCCCGTAAGACTATAGCTTCCCCAATTGGGGTATGTTGTAAGGCTGAAGGTGAGTGGGGGGGGGGAGGAGGTGGGAGAGAGGAAGGTGGGGAAATACCTGGCTATTGAGATCTAGTCACCAAACATTGCTAGAGCCATATGAAGCCATATTCAATTCAGAATGGTGGTGTTACACCAGGGCTATACTGAGAGTACCTTCCACTCTGGAACGTGCCGCAAACAAACCTTATATTATTTTAATTGATTAAATTGTGAAAACACAAATCAATCAAATAATTTTTATCTGTGCACGCCGGGATTTGAACCTGCGACCTCCGGATTGCTAGTCGAGAGCCTTGCCCCTCGTCCACAGAGGCCATCAAATTTAATATACATGACGATTTCACTTTTGCAATAGTTGAACCATAATGGCAACCATTTTGAAAACGGAACACAACAAAAAAATTTACATACAATAACTCAAGTCCAATTTTTTTATTTTTTAAAATGAATAATGACCTTCTAACTTAAATAACTGCATTTTTATTTTTATTGTTAGTTTTAATGGTTAAAATAAATGTTAAAGTTTTAATTTTTCAAGATCCCCCGAAAACCATTGTATCTAGTGTGACGTCATCATGACCAAAAGCTTTGGTTATTTTCAACAGATGTTGTCATTTTGTATGAAAGAAGCTATTCAATAAGTAAAACGTTATTTAGGTGGAATTATTTATTTATTATATAATATTTATTATATTTTTGAATATTATTACGTGAGAGTGGTATAAAAATTGATTGAAATTATTATTTTTTTAGCTTTACGAATCAATATTATGGAAACAGAAGCATCAACTTTGTAGGCAACTGGAATCAGCTGTTGGTCGCCCGCCATTTTGAAAACAGGCATTACGATAGTTTTTTGTACAGTTTAAGTTTTTGAATATTTTAAATAATATAGATAAACTAATAGAGATACTTTATTTTTGATACTGAATTATTTAGGCCTAAATAATGTTCCAATTAAAACAATAACTATCATATGTCTAAACCTCTATAAACCAATAAAACGGAGTGTTGAACGGCTTGTCATTTTCCAATACAAATATAGCAGGTGACTGGAGAATTATGAATGCGGTGACGTCACGCCGCACAAATTCAATAATACCAACTTGACAGGGTGTTTTAATGACGCCTTTTAAAATGGACTTTTCTATAATTTTTTAAAAAATCTATGTTCAATATTAATTAATAAAACTTATATATTAAGAATCAGCGTATATTGGTCTATATGAACATATTTTTTTAAAGCCATAATATTTTTCACTGGAGTTCCTTATTGCATTGGTTGAGTTAAAACAGAACTTCGCTGCGCTCGATCAATTATATTATTGTTTCTTTTGCGTTTACAGTCTGAGGCAGAAGAATCCTCCAGCGATGTTGATGAAGCGGATGCAGCCGGAGCAAGCCGTGTAGAGCTTCTTCAGCAGCGCGCAGAACGGCGCCGCACCCAGCGGAGGGAGCGCCTGGCCTGGGAGCAGAACCGAGATACCCTCATGTTCCAGTACACCCAATTCAGCTACTACGGACAAGCCTCTGCCGTGCGGATGATGGAAGTGGCCTGGACGCTCTCCAAAGACAGTTGGGAGGTCCTCTGGTGGGCTGCCGTCGGAGCCACAGAACAACTCGTCCTAGAAAAGGCAGAAGTCGCCCAGTACGTATTAGAAGCTGGCGCGTTACAAGCGCACGCGGCACGCTTGGGACACGCTCGTGGTGCAGAACAAGCAGGATTAAGCGTCGCGTTAGAACAAGATGCACGCTTGGCGCTTTACCGTCATTGGAGCTTAGAAGAAGCGTTGAAACACTCGGCGTTAAGCTGGGCGCGCTTAAAACTTGGTGGTGCAAGAGGTGCTGTACGTCTACAGCGTTTACTTGCAGATATGGGTCTGCCATTGCGGCAAGCTAACCAACCGTACGCTTCAATGGAGCTAGGGCTTCGCAAAGAGATACTACCGTCCCTCGAGCGCTTAGCTGAAAAATACGGACTGCAAGAGATTTTATATCCAGCGTTCTGTGCGCGTAGTGGTCACAGTGCGCGTTTATGCGCCGCGGATGCAGTGTACGCATTGTTAGGACTTTTAGAGACTCCGCAAGGATTTCAACGTGCGTTGTTAGCGTTGTCGTTTAGCGAAGGCAGTGCGGAGTTGCGTAGAGGTTTAGAAGTGGCAAAGTTAAAATTGCGGGCTGCGGGAAGGGCGGTTCAAGGGGCGCTGCAAGGACATCACGTACAATCTGCGGGGCCCTTTCTTTATCTGTTACTGCCTGATGAGGGGCTTGGCGGACGTGGCTGGTTGGGCCTGCTGGCTCGCTGGTTACAGAGGGGGGCGCCGGGCGGGGGCAGGCCCCTGCTGCTGGGAGCCCCGGGGCCCGAAGGGCGCACTATCTTGCTGGGGGTTCCACCACTCACAGACGACTCTACTCGCAAGTAAGTATTTCTCAATATTTAATTATGATGTTACATAATGAATATTGATAATGACTAACAAGGACCATAACAAATATTATTGGAAACAGTATTCATAATTATTTTGTAAAATGCCTAGTAAAATTATTGGAATGTACACATTAAAGAGAACGGCTGCGCGGCCCTTTTCGCACAAAACTTAATTTTGGATTTTAGGCCTAAATAGCCAACCAAACAAAAAAAAATTATAAAAGGTATAGCAAATATCTAGTACGGGTATATGCAACTTTTTTGAATTCAGTTTTAAATTATAAATTAAAGGCCTTCAAAAAATTCTATTTTATAGTTGCATTACTAATTTTTTAAATATTAAATAATTTCTATCGAATTCCGGCGGAGTATTTGTCTCGCCCGCCCCACTTCGTCTCTGTTAGATCGCCTGGCGTTACCCCGTTCCTATCCCCTCCACCCAACCAACAAACTAGTCATGAACGCGGACGCTGTAATCGCCAATCGCCAGTCGAGATTCGGAAACAAGGAGTCATTGATTCGGAAACAAGGAGTCATGGTGTCTTTCGGCCCGCCTTCTCTGTGGAAAAATATGCGTTATGATCTAAATTCATTAGAACATTAATTATGACTATATTTATCAAACAATTTTGATGACTATTTAAATATTATGACTATTTTTCTCTCTAATTATTACTAAAACAAAATACACAAAATTATGTTACTAACACCCTTTGAAAAGCAAAACAAATTGGGGGACTCGTGGCCCCCCTTCAGATCGTGTGTGATTTTTTCTTTCCGGGACGAAAAGGTTAAACGGTAGATTGGGCAAGATTATTTTTTTAACATGTATGCTCCCAAAAAAATGTCAAAGTTGCCGCCAACTTATAATTTAAAATATAAAAAAATAAAGTAGCCTGAATCCGTAGTAGATATTTGCTATACCTTTTAATTAAAAAAAAGAATTATTCAGTTTGGTATTTTGGCCTCAAATCCAAAAATAAGTTTTATATGAAAAAGGCCATATAGCTGTTTCTCTTAACCCTAGAGTGGGCGCGCGGGGAGCATTTTGCCGCTCGTTTTCGTGGACAATTTTAAGTAGGAATACATCCAGTTGATTAGTCAGACATCAACAAAACATCAAGTTTTGAGATAATGAGGAAAGCAATGTTCGGATGCTCGCCATAAATCAAATATTATTTACACATGTCTGGGTTTTATATATTAAATATGCTATAAAATAAAAAATAACACGGAGAAGAATAACTGTCCGATACATTAGTATGACATTTTGAAATTTCCTACACGTAACCCGGAAAACATAGTTTTTTTTTAAAATTTACCACAAGTTTTTCTGCATTATAATAGGCCACTTGCATGGATTTCATAATGTCTTGGAAAAAATCATTAGTATGACATTTTGAAATTTCCTATACGTAACCCGGAAAACATAGTTTTTTTTTTAAATTTACCACAAGTTTTTCTGCATTATAATAGGCCACTTGCATGGATTTCATAATGTCTTGGAAAAAATCGTGTGGATAGATTTTTCTACTAAGATTACGAAAATGTTACTTATTTTTTTTATAAATTTATAGTTTTTTTTCTTTAAATAAATAAATCCGTTTTTTGGGCTCGTGACGTCACTAGATGAAAATGTTCCGTGTCCGAAATATTCAATCAATTATGTAAAATTCCACACTAATTTATTTTTTATATATGGCAACACTTTGATTTCCGGCGATTTTTTTAATTTGACACTTAAGATTCACTAGATTTATTGTTTGTTACCTTGCGAACTTATGTTCGGTTTGACGTTTTGACAGATGGTATAAAGTGAACATCGTACAGATGCTTTCCGCAGCGGCTGACTTGGCAGCATAAGTGCTGATTTTAACAAAATTAAATTAACGTCTACCTATGATTAAATCCAATGTTATAAACTTGTACCTTTAAATTATAATTATAATAATAAATTATAATAAATAATAATAAATTATATTATTATATTATATTATATTTCAAAAATCTGTTTCTGAAAAAATTAGAAAATATACAGATTTAGGAAATGAGATTAAAAGAATTTGGCATTCTCGGACTATAAAAATATTACCATTTGTTATTTCGGCTACTGGCATTATACCTAGCTCTCTAATTAAAAATTTAGGCTTATTAGATTTGTCAAAGAATCTTTATATAAAAATGCAAAAATCAGTCATATTAAATACATGTAGGATTACGAAAGATTTTTAAAATATTTATATTGAGGGATCGGTAGGATTTATCGGTTCAGTTAGGAGTTCTATCGAGCCGAACCCTCTGATATGAAAATATCTGGAGTCGGTGAAGTATTTTCCCATATGGTCTCTGGTAGGTTGACGTGTTGTTCTTGTACAGTTTTGTATTTAGTATACTTATACAATGCAATTACATCGCGTGAATTGACTAGATTAGCATTTGTGGAAAAGTGTGTGGAAGGATTAAGTTTTTCCTGTGAGGAAGATTTAACCCGGACATAAAATCTAGAGAACAATATAAAAAATTTTATAATTTATTATTATAATTATAAATTACAGGTACAAGTTTATAACATTGGATTTAGTCATAGGTAGACGTTGAATATTATAATGATTAATGATCAATAAGATGGATCAAGGAGACAAATATTTGTGAGATGTAATATTTTTGGTATGTCTCGTTATTCTCCTGTGCCATTCATGTGGAATACGTCATTTTTTTTTAAAATGATTTTCGGCTATGTAATTATTTTTTTTCGCACCATTAAAATTATGTCCCGTCTTTCCGGTTTATAAAAAATGGTCCGATTTTTCGGATTGAAAGTTTAAAAAAATCGCCAGGGTTTCAAAAGTACGATTTAAAAAAAAAAAAAAAAATACGGAATGTCTTAGAACATTTGCCAAAACCGGAAAAAAAATTTAAAAAATGTGATGCAAGTGGCCTATTGATTTGGTGGTGTTTATGATTAATCTGAGTATTGTACTAGATATAGGCTACATTTTTACATATAATTGCAAACTCAACTCAAATTACGATTTTTCGGAGATGTTTGACTAATCAACCGGATGATCAATGTACATAGTTTTTTAAATTTTTTTTATTTATTTAAGTGACTATATAAAAAATTCTAATTACAAAATATAATGGTGATATTATGTATTGTAAAGATATTTCTTAGTCCTCCTCACTAGGCTAGGATTCTGTGCCGAGGCGGACTAAAGTTATTTAATTGTATTTAATTAAATGAAGACATTATGAGCGAAACTCAATCGAAAATCTGGAAACAGAAAAATCAGAAAAAGATATTTACACCTCTGGGACTCGAACCCAGGACCTCCCTACTTTCCGGGTTGGGCGCTCTTATCCACTGAGCTAAGGTGTCGATATCCAATTCGGTCACTTTTAACTGTACCATACTTCGACTAAGAACCACCCATATTATCTTCATTTTTCTTAACACGTATTTTTATTGGCTGCCATCTTTATGAATGATTGCAAGATGAGTTGAATCTGTTGTGCAGTAGTATTGGTTAACAATATAGTTTGAATACCGAAAGAATTCGTTCATTTAGTTGATTTTTTTAATGTGTGCAATAGTATTGGTTAAAATATCAGCGACACCAGGAAGCACAGCCCCACCCAGTAAAGATAGCCCATCTCCTTATTTTTCAATATCTTTGGCGTAGCCTTCACATTTTTGTATGCAGTGAGGTCACGCCCCAATTGCCAATGTTCATAGTAATGTTTAAGCAAATATCTGTGTTGGAGGTCGCAAGAGACTGGACTTAAGCAATCTTTTATCAAGACCTGTTCACCAGGGTACGTGAAGGTATGTGATGGAGTTAGCCAGTTGTAAAACGTATTTTTTTGTTGGCAGCCTCTTCGGAAAAGCATTCGAGCAGGCAGCTCTCCGCTCTCACAGCGACATGGTAGCCGACTGCTTCCACTCCGCCACCGTGTCCATCCTGCCCGAACAGCTTGGACCCTTCCTGGACGCACTCACCACACTCCTCACCTGATCACCCCATGCTGCTACATTCATCGATTAGCCCACCCTTTGAAGACGGCACCATCACAACTTTTCCCATGGTATAATTGAGTTGAAGAACAGCTTTACAAGTCAGACCTTTAATAATATATATGGGGTAATTACTACAACTAGGTAACCCTGAAATCAGTTTTGTTGGGAAATTTAGTTATTCTGATAAATCCGTTGTATAATTTTACTGATAAGCATTGTTAATCATAGATTGATATGTTAGGAACTGTAATACTTAAATTTTTGATATAAGAAAATTGCTAATCATTTTTTAATGTATTTATTTATAAAAATTGAATGACTGACCTAGTTGTTACATACACAAGTGCAACTTAACCCTTCAAATCTATTTGTTCAGTTTTACTCATACAGGCCTCTTAGAAATCATTGTGTCTTCCTTACTATCATAGTGAGAAATATGATATAAACGGTGTTAGAAAGAGAAAATACCACGCTTTATATTCAAATATAAAAGTTAACCATAAAAGAAGCACAATGCACACCTATAAGCCAAAGTTTCGGGTCAAATTTGAAAAAAAAATTATGAAATTTGTGATTTTTTTATTAATTATTTTTGCATGGAACGACAAAAAAGTGAAGTAACAATAATGTTTGCAATACATTCGTCCAATAAAATTTGTATTTGTTTTCATTTTTTTTCATTATCAGAAATTTTAGTTAAGCCTCGATTACATTGAGTGAGTGTACAAGCTACTAGCCGGTAAGTTTAAAAGCGGGTGAATCGGCGAGTGAGATTTTCATGATGACACACAAAACTGTCTACTCGCTCAGTAGCGACAGTAGCAGCTAAAATAACGACTCTCGCGCAAACCAATTCTGTCGACATTTTGTAGAAAACTTGAGCTTGCAGCTAGCGCCACACGCTAGCCAGTAGCGAGAATAACGACTCCTGCAAGAACTAATTCTGACAGTTACGAAATCAACTGTTCGCGGGCCGCCATCTTGAGGCATACGCTGGCGAGTAGCGAGCAAGTTTATCACCTTCAACTTTTTTCGTAGATTGTCCACAATCAGCTAGTTAGATAGTGAATTTCCCAGCTAGTAGCTTGTAAACTCGCTCAATGTCATCGAGGCTTTTGAAAAAAAGGATAATGGGCAATTTTTAAAACTTTTTATGTTTGCACGCAAAATTTTTGTATTTCAAAAATTATATGTTTATTTCTTTTTATATAATTTGAAAGCATATTTTATCACCTTTTAAAAACAGTTTTTAGTTTTCGGATATGTTCATAAATATTCCATTTGTTTCAATTTTATTGTAACAAATGGAATATACAAGTGGAAATATTTTGACTCTCCGATAAAAACGGTCGAGGTCCAGAGGGGTTAAATCATAGATTGATGCGTTGGGAACTGTAATACTAAACATGTTGAAGAAAAAAAATGGCTTAACAATTTTATATGTATTTATTTACAAAAATGGAATGGCTTACCTAGTTGTTACGTACAAAAATGTAACTTGAGCAATTCCACAAATTTTAGTGCTACAACCAGTTATGTCTAGTTGCCTAATCGAAACACGGTAAAAGACTTGTGGTAAATAAAGTTCACCATGAGTCCTTGCCCGGAATAATGTTGTATCCAACTAAACTATCAATGTTGAGTTATTGATGGAATAATGTTGGGCATCTTTTAAGGTAGGAATTATGGTAATGAAAAAATTTTTAGGCCTGTGGCAGCCTTATGTTTGGTTTGTGGAAGAATGTTGTATAACGCCATTCATCAAAATCATGGTGCATGGTTTGATTTATGGGAATAAATGAAAAAAACGAACGTCTTATGGCTTCAACTAGAAAGTCTTCAAAGCCAAGAAGCTGAAGAATGCAGGAAAGTAGAATTTTTTCCAGAAAGAATATTATTAACCCTCTTTTTTAGCCGTTGAAACAGTTTTGTTGAATAATGTTGTATGTTGATCTCAAGACAATATCTAGAACGTAATTGGTTTCATTTTGCATATTGTTTTTTTTGCTTTGCACATCAATGTTATGGGTACATTTATGTTAGAAGAGCATGTTGCTTTCTGTAAGGTACGAAGAGTAAAAAAAAACATTTTGTGGAATAATGTTGTATGAGAAAGTGTTCATATACAACGTTATTCTACAAATTCAGCATAAATTCTAGTAAAAAACTCTAATTTAATTGCCTTTCTAGACGACTTTTCAATTAAAACTCTTAAAAATTGTATGTTTTATGTATTTTAAATATAAAATGTTATGAAACATAACTGGTTTCGTTTTTTCGATTTTTCTCGGAACTAGAATATTGTTGGATACAACATTCTTCCGGGCAAGGGCTCAATTATAGAATTAAACAATACCGTTTTTTAGAGATTTCCACAAAAAACATATTCAAATAACTTAATGATTCCAATGCATTACATCTTTTCTGTTTGTAGCATTCATAGATGAGGAAATGGAGTTAAGTTATACTTTTAGTCTGTAACAAAAAAGCTGATTTTGGAGTTACCTAATTGTAGTAATTACCTCACGATATTATGGAATAGATTCACCATTAACCTGAGCGATGCGGCTGTCGCATGTGTGATCCGTGAAGTTTCACTAAAACACGTACAATGTTATTGTGTTCATAATCCAAGCAATAAAACTTGCAATAAACAAAAAAAATTGAAAAAATATGAAGGATTACAATCAAGAATTTTCATAGTAAAACACTCACATCTTGGAATCGTACTCAAATGTATTTATTGTTATGAATTTTGTATAAAAGGTTACAGAGATCAAGGATTCACTTGTGCTATAGACCCTACACTAGATCCCCTGTTAGTTGGCCCCCCAACATTATGTAAAATTATAATTTTTTATGCATTATTTACCAATTTCAAACCTAAAATCGACATCAAAAATATCTTTAACTAGCTTTTTACCCGCGGCTTCACTCGCATGGTGTTAGGGGGAAATTACTTTAGCGCTTGCACTTATCAATTATCCCCCCCTCCCGCATTCCATACATTCATTCCCGGTACATTCAGTTTTCAAACAGCTCACGTGCCACCTAAATTTCATAATGCCAGAGCTTACCAGTAGTAAAAAAAAGAATAATCCAATTTGGTGCAATCGTTCCGGAAGTTATGCGCGCATACAAACATTTCGGAGATTCATTTTTATTTACATAGATAGATATTAACTACGATTTCCCGCAAATATATCAAAATCGTTTCCACGGCAACAATTTGTTTTCTGACGTTAGCAATAACTCGCTTTCGTTAGCGACAGAAAACATATAGTAAATATAATATTATTTCTAATTTCATAACGCCTTTATTTTAGAGCTTACCATTACATACCTCCCATATTACTCGCATATAATGTAGCTTTCTATTGGTGAAAGAATTTTTAAAATCGGCTTAGTAGTTTTATCCTTGATGCATTTGAATGAAAGTATGTTTTATACCTTTGTTGTTCGGCGGTACATCCTCTCTGCATATCCCTTCAGAGACATTTTGTTATATTTTGTGTTAGTAGGTGTAATGTGTTTTCTCTAAACCAACTGTATTGTATATAAGTATGCTGGGGGGTCAACTGTCTGGGGATCAACTGTGTTGGAACTGACCAAAACTTATCACAACAATGAGACGCATTTTCTTGATTTTTACTTGTGTACACGTTTATTTATTTATCAATGTAAGTTCGATAGCTGCAAAACACTGAACAGGCAATATCTAGATTAGTGTTCTATTTGAAAGAAAACTGATGTCAACATTTTATACAAAACCTTTCAACTCCTTCAAGAAAAAACTCCTTTAAAATTATTCATCTGTGTCAGAAATATTTTCGATGTTT
Source organism: Glyphotaelius pellucidus (assembly GCA_936435175.1). Classification (NCBI taxonomy): domain Eukaryota; kingdom Metazoa; phylum Arthropoda; class Insecta; order Trichoptera; family Limnephilidae; genus Glyphotaelius; species Glyphotaelius pellucidus. The sequence continues at coordinate 5,394,588 of OW386556.1, forward strand.
GATCAATTTCACTAGAAGTAAGGGAAAAATGAGCTTACTTTGGGAACAGAGAGCCCACAGTACACTGTTACTATCTCTTTTTACCTTCAGTGCTGTAAAAACATTCACAAACTGAGCAATCGATGAGCTTTGAAATTCAATTTTCAACAAGGAGTTTTTTCTATCAGTATTTCAATGGAAAGTGCTCAGAGGAACTAGCATCATTGATCCATCGGCACTGATGCATAACCGGGCGCAAATATTATTTATTGACGGTTGATATTCACCGCATGAGAATGGATGGTTTTTATGTTTTGTTCAGCAGCTCGGCTTTGTAATGATTTACCGATGCAGATTTTTTTCCCCCACACAGCATCCCCAAATATGACCACTATATGTGGCGGTCCATGGCTTTTAAGTGAGCTGGAGTGCCAAGATTGAAAATATGACATTGCCGTAGCTGAATATGAATAATTATTTTTTTTTAATTTTCATTTTATTGCATGCAGAATCTTTGTTTTAGAGACTGAAAAATCTTCATACAAAAAATTGAAAAAAAAAAAAACATTTTTAGCTACAACAACATCAGTAATGTTGTTATTTTCAATCTTAGCACCTAGCGCACTAAAAAGTCTAAAACTGCTCCAGCTGTGTGGAATTATTTAAATACAAAAAACAACACTTTTGTGCAGTTTAAAATGAATTGATCCTGCAATTGCCAAACCAAAATTAAACTGAATAGTAGATACTATCAGTATCGCTCTAGTGAAAAACCATTATTACCAGACTAGATCTTAATGACTAGGCACTTCCAAACCCTTATCTTCCTCAATTCCTTCCCATACCCCTACCCTCAGCCTCACAACATACCCGAGGTTGGGGGTGTCATAGTCTGACTTCAACATTCACATAAACATAATTTAAGAAATCGCATAAAGCGACTATTTTATTATGTGGAACATATTCACAAATAATGAATTGAAAACCGCATGGGCTGTGTTAATCTCAATCATTATTTTATTATGTGGTATTCACATAAAAAAATAAGTTAAGATACCACATGGGTTGTTTTTTAATCTCCATTATTATTTTATTATCAAATTAGATGCAGCTGTACTTAAAAAGAACCTTTCAAGTGTATTTTATCTTGTTGCAATTAGTTTTGGGTCTTTTAGTTTGTTTCCTGTGCCGTAAATCTAAAAACACATTTCTAAAACGACTTCTAAAATTTCTATATTGTTTTAAGACACTAACACTTATTGTTGTACAGCTTGGGGGACTGCCTCACCTCAGAAGATTGCCTGCACAAATACACAATACGCACTATCTTACATTATAAGCCACTAATTATTCTTAAGGAATGAACGCTTTGTACAAATATCATGTTGTTATTATTAAGGATTCTTAAATTAATTTGTACATTTCTCGTAGACTATTATTATTATTTTATAATTAATATTGAAAAATAAATGCAATTTTCTAATTTTTACTGTGCGTAATTTTTACGAAACCTCGTTACTTCAAACTATTTGCTTCTAGAAGCACTTGAAACTATGAGTGGAAGTACGGTTGAATATCACTAATCTGGCATTTCCAGTTCATTCAGTAATCCAGTACTTTCAGTAATCGGGCACTATCAGAGGACTGGTAACTCCAGTAATCCCACACTATCAGAGGACTGGCAACTCCAGTAATCCAACACTCCAGTAATCCCGCACTGTCAGAGGACTGGTAACTCCAGTAATCCCACGCTACCCAGTAATCCCACACTATCAGAGGACTGGTAACTCCACTAATCCCACACTATCTTAAGCGAAATAATCCAGCACTATCTGGGTTGGCAGAGTTTTTAAAGGGCAGTAGAATCTCACTAATCTGGCACCTAAGTAATTGGATTAGCCATATGAAATAGGGTTTACCTAAAAGCTTACACCCTTTTGTATTCATGTTTATTTTGTACAATAAAGGTTTTTCAAATTTTGAATCTGACACTATCTAAGATCCAGCATCTCCAGTAATCCCACAATATCTTAGGTTTAGTATTTCGAAACTATCTGAATTGCCAGAGGACAGTATAATCTGACACTTTCAGTAATCCAATACTATCCGAGGCTCTGTAGCTCGAGTAATCCATCACCGATTCATTGCTAGAGTTCTTACTAATCTGAAACTTCCAGTAATCTATCTAAGACCCGGTAACTTCAGTAATCCAATACTATCTGAGGCTCTGTAGCTCGAGTAATCAATCACCGATTATTGCTAGAGTTTTTAAAAGTCAATAAGACAGTTACTAATCTGAAACTTCCAGTAATCCAACACTATCCAAGACCAGGTAGCTTCAGTAATCCAACACTTTCCGAGTCGTTGAATAAAACTTTAAAAGACAATAAAACTCTTACCAATCTGAAACTTCCAGTAATCCAACACTATCTAAGACCCGGTAGATTCAGTAATCCAACACTTTCCGAGTTGTTGCTAGAGTTTTTAAAAAACAATAGACTCACTAATCCGGCACTTCACATCCAGTAATCGTACACTATCCAAGATCCGGTAGCTCTAATACTAGAGTTTTGGTACACGATTGTTCTAAAGGCACTGGCAGATAGTTGTTCTAGACTATTGATCTTCGAAGTTGACGGAAGGCAGGGTACCAGCACGGAAGGCCTCCACGAATTGGCTGGCGGCTGGCGCATCCAGTGGCTGCCCCAGCGCCATGTCGCACCTGCGGCCGTGTGGCAGGTCCACCGCCACCAGGAGTGGCAGGGCGGCCTCCAGACCCGTCGCCTCTCTCAGGGCTTCGCTGGCCTCGCCCTCCGGGGCCACCAGAAAGGTTAATTCGTCTTCTTCTCCCTCCAAGCCCTCCACTCCACCTGGCTGCTGGAAAAATGTTGTTGCAGCTGGTTGCAGAACAAACTCGGCCCAGCGGATCTCTTCCTCATCATTTTCTGCAAACAAAATGTAAAAATGTATAGTTAGGTTGGTCAAAATTGACGGAGAGTTCCAGCCGCGCTCTTTACAAAAATCATACTTCTAAATATTAATACTGATACGTACATAGGGGGACCCAAAATTAACGGGACTCGGGCGGTGGAGGGGAGAAGTGAAGGGGGAACGGGTTTTGTGTGGTCGGCTGTTGTACAAAAACTCTTTCTCGGTCAGTGTGCGAAACCGCGTCGCTGAGGGTCCACGCGTTCGTCCTAAGTTTAATTTTAAGTAAATCAAGATTTCTTCTTTTAGCGAAAATGCAGTCTCCTCTCTGAGGATCAAAGGGAGCCTTCGCCTTCAAGCCTGCCACGAATTAAAAAATCAGCTGGAAGAGGACCGAGATTTTTTTCTTATGAAGGTGATGAGTGATAAGTCATGGTGTTATGGGTGAGATCCCGAAACCAAGCAACAGTCAAGCCAATGGAAGAGTGCTCTCTCTCCTCTTCAGAAAAAAGTCAGGTGAAATTGAACATCAAGATGATGCTCATTGGGTTTTTTTCAGAGATGTCAGAGATTCCCTTCCTAAATAGCCAGTTTGGGTCGGGTTCTCGCCTCGCAGTTACAAAGTGCAGCGGTTGGTTTTAATTTGGAATTTAAAGCGGGTGAGATTCTGAAGGAGAGTGAAGTAGAGAGGGTGCCCCAAAGTTAGCACATTCTTCCGGTGTTCACACCGCGATTATATTATGTTTGTAGAATTTCTGGCGTTCGGGCTCATTATAGAAAGTGCACATTCATACTTTACATATGTATAGTGTCTTCTTTATGATGTTATTTAGTAAACAGATTTTGTTTGCAGTTAATTAAGTCACTGAACAATACAAATACACAATTAATATTCGAAAAGTTGCTAATGGCCTTGGCCGTATTTTTTTACCAGAATTGAATAAACGGTTAATCAAATCCAACCTTACTCACTCTTTCTCAATATATCATCACCGTAATCTTTTTCAAAATGTTCCTAAATTCCGAATTCAATGGAATGAAAGTATCTTCTCGTTCTGAGACTGAAGGAAGTGGTATGGTAGGAAAAGGCAATAAGGAAGAGGAAAATAAAATTGTAAACATAATTATTAATTTTGATTTATTTATTTACACTATTACGGTAATTAATATTTTCAGCGTGGTTATAACGATGATTCTAATCACAGGTGAGCACATCATTCGTCTCAACATTTTTTGTATAAAGATACGTTAAAATAATAAATAATAAATTAAATTACATGTACATAAACAAAAAAATCAAGATCAAATATTAATGAATGTATATTTATATGCATACGTGTGAACACTTTACGCATATTTATGCATACATGTACACACGTACATATACATGTATACACGATCTATAACTTAACTAACCCGGGTTAGATTTAATATTAATAAATAACTGATCGGAAAATAACATATTTTTTGGTTTTTGGCTTTGCGTTTAGTCATGTTTATTTGGAAACAGAGCGCCATGTTTCACTTCCTGTGACTTTTTGTAAACCGAGGGGAACGGCGATCTCCATTCGACTTGTCACGTGTATTTGGATTTTATAATCGGAATTACGTGTTAAATCTATTGAAGTAGTTGGTACAAAAACTCTTTCTCGGTCAGTGTGCGAAACCGCGTCGCTGAGGGTCCACGCGTTCGTCCTAAGTTTAATTTTAAGTAAATCAAGATTTCTTCTTTTAGCGAAAATGCAGTCTCCTCTCTGAGGATCAAAGGGAGCCTTCGCCTTCAAGCCTGCCACGAATTAAAAAATCAGCTGGAAGAGGACCGAGATTTTTTTCTTATGAAGGTGATGAGTGATAAGTCATGGTGTTATGGGTGAGATCCCGAAACCAAGCAACAGTCAAGCCAATGGAAGAGTGCTCTCTCTCCTCTTCAGAAAAAAGTCAGGTGAAATTGAACATCAAGATGATGCTCATTGGGTTTTTTTCAGAGATGTTTGCACACAGGGTTTGTTCCTCCAGGCCAAACAGTTAACCGACAGGAGGTACTAAAGAGTTTGCGTGAGAGCATCAAGAAAAATCATCGAAAAAGGTTGAATCCTTGGCACACAGGGGACTGGTTCTTCAGGACAACGTACCTGCTCACACCGCGTTGTCTGTGAAGCAGTATTTAAGCAAGCATGGAATGACCCAAATTGTTCACCCGCCCTATTCATCCGACTTGAAAAGACAATAAAATTATTTTTTTATTGTTTTTTTTTTTTTATTTACTCACAAATAATTGCAAAAGTTGCCTCTAAAATCACGAAACACGAAAATCTTTAATGGCCTATATCTTCTAATTTAAAGCAAAAATAAATAAAGTAGCTCACATCCGTACTAGATATTTGATATACCTTTTGATTACAAAAATAATTTTTCAGTTTGGTTGGGTATTTTGATCTCAAATCCAAATTTAAGATTTGTATGAAACGGGCCGAAAAGGGCCGCGCAAACGTTGCACTTAAGCCTCCCTCTCAATAAACCAGTCTCTCTCGATCCGGCGAAGTGGGTAAACGCATTCGCCACCAAGATCTCATCTCACCCCATAAACCCGGGCACTCCTGCTAAATCATCAAACGTTGCGAACCACTTGGAGTGACATGTGGTAGGGGTTATACAATAAATGGTTCCCAGGGCGGCGGTACCCATACCCACCTACAAAATTTTCAAAATATTTAAGTCGTCATTAATAAAAAATCAGGAAGTACCTACTACCTGGATTTTTATGATAAAAAGTTCAATAACACAAATAAAAACAATGTCAGAAGAATTTAACAATAAATCATTATTTATTAGATGTAATTTTATGATTTACTGCTAACTGCTAATGATAAAATGCATTTAATTTGTCACACGTGTCACAAGACAAGTGATTAAAATTTTATATTTCCTGTCTTAGTTTTATGAAAAAATACGGTTATCTATTAGGTTAGCGATAAAGTTGATTTTTAATATTAGGTACATTGTATTCAGATCATTAAACATCGCCAACTTATTATCAGGCTACATTGTAAAAGGTATTTCTCTGATAAACTCTACTTATCCCTATAACCATACAGCCAGTGATCAGGGTCATCAAAATCTTTGTATTGTAAATTTGCATAGCCGCAAACGCTTTGTGGTGGAGCTACCTTCCACTTATGCATAAATATATTTTATTTAGGTATTTACAGGTAGGTCTGGGATAGCTATCGACATGTAATAACAACAGATTATGCTTCTGATACCTAATTTCAATCTCGTAATAACACCACTTAAGTGGAACGCTTGCGCGGCCCATTTCGGCCCGTTTCATACAAATCTTAATTTTGGATTTGAGATCAAAATACCCAACCAAACTGAAAAACAATTTTTGTAATCAAAAGGTATATCAAATATCTATTACGGATGTGAGCTACTTTATTTATTATAAGATAGGCCATTAAAGATTTTAGTATTTCATGATTTTAGAAGCAACTTGGGAAATCATTTGTGAGTATATGAAAAACATTGAAAAAATAATTTTACTATGTTTGTTTTACAAATACAATGAGAAATAAAACATTGTTAAAGATGCATTTTTTGGGTAGTAATTTTATTGTATAAATGACAAATTTTTGTTTCGCCGTAAATAGGTAATTTGTATTTTAAATTTACACCTCGTCGCCTTAGTTCTTAATTGTCCAAACGACCTTTTAGTTTTTTTTTTCAATCTCCACTTTAAAATGAAAATTAAAGTATAAAAAAATGATAGTTAATCATTGAAGAAGAAGATAACACTTATAATCTAAATGAAAATATGAAAGCGAACAAGACACAGAAAAATAGAAAAAGACAATGTACAACGGTTAGACGAGAGGTCTGGGTTCGAGTCCCAGTTGCGACCATTGTTTTTTCTATTTTTCTGTGTCTTGTTCGCTTTCATATTTTCATTTAGATTATAAGTGTTATCTTCTTCTTCAATGATGTATTACGATGATGGGAATAACCTTCAAAAGTTATAAAAGAGAGTTTTTCTTTTATAAAAAAAATTGATAGTTAATCACTTAACAATGAATTATTTAAACTAATGAGACCTTTACCTTTACGAAAATAGCTTTATCTTAATAATATAATATTTCTTTGAAATAATGAAAGAAAACCTTCTCCTCCCGTAAAATTTTCTAATGGTCGTTTGGACAATTAAGATCTGAGGCGACGACCTATCAAACATAATGATTCAATATCGATTTTATTTCATTCCAAATTTGCTTTGATAAATACCCACATTCAAAAATGCTCAAACTCGTGATGATAAAACTATTAAAATTATGTACTTTATGTAATTATTGTTTGATCATAAGTATTTATAATTTTTCAATAATGTCTAAGCAAAATAAGCATGTAATTTTTTTTTTAAATATATTAATTTGTAAGACCGTAAATAAATAGACAAACTGAAGTAATTTCGTCACAAAACAAGGGGCGGATCTTTTTTTTAATGATTTTATTTGAACTAAAATTCTGAAAAGTAGGTTTCTCAAATAATTTATTGATTTATTTTAACGCATGATCATATGATTTGAAACGTATGTTTTAGAATATAAAATTTTGTTCGAAAATTTAACAAATCTGCCAACGACCTATGATAAAACCTTGTTGTACTAAAAATAAATATATTTTCTCAAAATTCAAAAAATAGCTTCACTAGATAAAAGAACAGTCTTTCGAAATAAATTTATATTTTTTTTGCGGGAAAGGGTCAATACGTCTAAAAGTTGATTTAAAAATGACATATTTCCGGTTTTGTCTGGTTATTTCCTCTTAAAGTAACTTTGAGAAATTGAAAACGCAAATTAACGACTTTATAAAAAATAAGCTAGCTAGTCAAATGTAATTTTTTTTCGAAATCCTCCAAATTACTTATTATTTATTATTATTCTTTAATTATTTATTTATGTACACACAATATCGAAATACAGAAAAAAAACATATGGATGATTGATCTTTTTTTCAGTCATTTATCGATCGATTCTGCTTTAATCGTATTCAGATTTGGCGTTTATTACGTTACTAGCTTTTCCCCGCGGCTTCGCTCGCATGATATTACGGGAAATTACTGTAGCGGTTGAACTTATCAATTATCCCCCCTCCTCCCCACCCCACCCCCTCCCGCATTCCATACATTCATTCCCTTACATTCAGTTTTCAAACATCTAGCCTGCCACCTCAATTTCACAAAGAAAAAAAGAATTATCCAATTTTGTTCATTCGTTCGGAATTTATGCGCTTACAAACATTTCGGATGTTTATTTTTAATTAAATATTTGGAAGTTTGTTAATATAATACAAAATTACAGTATTTATTATACAGTCTTTATAATCGTTACGAATTATATTTTTAATGTAGGAACTCTTATCTGACATTTATTCCAGCTTGTCCAAAAAAAACAAAACATATTCTAATATTTGAATTTTCTGGGGCAGTAGCTGACCAGGGGGCTGAGTACCTACCAGCTTAGAGCCCACAAATATATCAACATCGTTTCCATGGGAATGATTTTTTTCTGACATTTGCAATTAACTCGCTTATGTTAGCGACAGAAAACGTATAACAAATATAATATATTTATATTTATAATTTCATAACGCCAGAGCTTACCATCATATACAACATATAATCTGCGCATATAATTTAGCTTTCTATTGGTGAATGAATTTTTAAAGTATTTTTATTGGTTAATGCCTGAAAAGGTCATAAACAAACTCGAGCAGTTTCGCATTTATAATATTAGTATGGATTATAGAAAATGAACTTTCCAATTCACTAATCTTGTTTTTTGAAAAATGTTTTTTTGTACATTAGCTCCCACACAGAAGGCCCTGAGAAAAATAATTCCTCTCAGGGCCTTTGTCGTCGTTGGGGATACTGTGTCGAGAATATTTTTTAGTAAAGGAAGGACGAAGCAGGTAAGCAGACGCATCTGCCGTCAAGACCCAGACAAACCTCACCCCATGAAGCCGGGCACCCCTGCTAAGTCACCAAACGTAGCGAACCACTTGGGGTGCCCTAAGGCAGAGGTGTTGGTTATCCAATAAATGATTCCCGGGGTGGCGGTACCCACATCCGCCTCCCAAATTGTAAACAACGCTTTGTATTTCAACACTTTTAAAAACACTAACAGAATAACCACTTTTTCAATAATTCACGTCAATCAATAGATAACACTTCACTTCACGAGCTCACGTCAATCACAATTCACAATGTACGAAAGAAATGAGAATGACACAGGTGACAAGCAAGGAATATTTCAAGGGAATCCCCAACCAAGCAATAGTTAGAGCTAGGATCGAAAAACAACAAAATTTTTGGGGAATCCCGGCCGACCGAGCCATGGAGCCAGGAAAATATAAATAATAGACCATCTTCATGTGTAAAATATTTTTATGGCAATACTCTACGTTTGAAATTTTTTTTCACGGTCTGGTGAAACTTTTAAAGCAATAAATCAAAACCCCCATCTAGAATCCGAGGTCTAATAACAAGAAAGTTCTAATTTCACAAAATATTAAATTGATGTGATAAATTTACAAGAACGATTTTTTTTTGTATAAAAACCAAAATCCAAAACACAGAAAACTGAAAACTGAAAACTTCATTCTGGGTCGCAAAAAATCTTCAATTGGTCCGCAGCTTGGGCATGCCTGGCCTTAATAATGGAAAGGCATGTTCCCTACAATATAAATCAGAGAACAAAGTTATCTATCTCATGATGTACCCTAATTTATTCATTTATCGGCCAATGGGAATAGTGAACAGCATCGCATCATAAGATGTGGAGATGGACTTAACAATCCAACTTGACGTAAACTTGTCGTACCTATAAGCTTCTAAAGTAGCATGCGAAACCAGCGAGAGCATTTATTTTATGACAAAAGTGTTGTCGTAAGTTGGATACAAATCCGTTACCAGAGGGGTCGTCCATTAATCACGTGATGTTTTTTGGCAATTTTTCAACCCCCTCCCCCCTGGTGATATGTGTTGAGGTTTTAGACTACCCCCCCCCACACCCCATAACCAAAATCTCGTGTATTTTTTTAGTACAAAGTAAATTGAAATTTTCAGAATTGTACGAGACGACTCTTGTTTTCAGCGAAACCTGGGCAGCTGGTGTTTACGTTGCACGTGTGTATGACGAGTTGCACGTGTTCCTTCAATAATATTATTGTAACACGATTAAACTTGCGACGCAGGTACAATTTAAAATTGTATTTTGTTATTCACCCTTTGCACGTGCAGTGACAAAAACAATAACACGTTTACGTAAAACTTGGAACAGGTGCGTGAATATTGTTATATAAAAGCTGACTGAAAATAAATATTATTCATTACCAAAAAGATTTGCGACTTGTTAATTACAAAATATCTCTCGAACCGAAGTGAAGATTGGGGTCCAGCCGCCTAGGTTTTACAGTATTGTATAGATCAAATAAGTTGGTCTCATACAAGAATATTATCTTTGAATACTGGTATAATCTCACTACACTAGTTTTTTTTCCCTTTTTATACTCTGCAAAAAGGTCTTTATACAGATCTCCTAGTTTAGACATTGTTCCATTGTTTTAAGGCAAAACATACGCGGCAACGATTTAGGCATGTGTTCGGCGTCAAAATCACAGACTTACTGGTGACTGGTGGGCCGAGCGGTTGTCGCAACGCGCGGGGAAATCGTTGCCTGGCAACGGTGAGTCAAGGCCTAGCGCCGCTGTTTGGTTTAGAAATCGCGCATTCAACGAAAAATAAATACACGTGATATCTCATTATATCCCCCCCCCCTCCCTCCTGGCGATATTTCAAGCCTCACGTGATTAATGGACGACCCCAAACCAATAATCAGTGGGTACAATGACGTCACAAACTTTGCCTGCAATAAATGTAATACTTTTAATTTTTTATATTTTTACATATGTACGCTGTCCTCAAACTATGCAAGGTGTATATATTTTTTTGTATTCAGAGTACGTTTTCAAAAATAAAGTCCGCGATGGGTACCTACTATCTAAAATATTTTGAACTGGGTTATTTTTGTGAATCGAAAAAATGAACTCGCGTAGCATGGCTGGGAGACTAATTAATTAGCTCCATTGTAGACCAATAAAACGCAATGCACAGTGCGATCTAAATACAATACGTGGCAAAATATCTTTAAGCATAAAAAATAATGTTTCTTTGTTTGTCCCGTACGCGTTCCTACAGCATTAATCCGATTGCGATGAAACTTTGGTTGAGTTGTTATACGTACGCTCGCAAAGATTTCTATACATATATATATTTATATAAGCTGTGAGATCTGGCGTTATGCATAAAAACCTTTGGACATACGAGAGAAAAGAAATCTTACAGAATAAAGATGAATCATTAACTGAAAATTTTGTAGAGCATGCGTCCATTGGAAGATTCCGCAGGTTCAAAAGAATGCCACCTAATAGGGAAACGAACATTATGTACAATTGAAAACCCCAGTGGAAACGACCAGACTGAGGAAGAAGCGGGTAGACTGTGTGGAAGAGAATTGGAGTAGAAAGGAGAGGGCTAAGGACTGGATGCGAATGGCGAGAGACCGCAGTCAGTGGAGAACATTTGTGGAGGAGGCCAAATCCCACAATGAGATCTAGCGCTGTGATGACGATGTTACCATCTGAGGTAATAAATCCACTGTATACTTAATCTAAGTACTCCAGCCGAGAGTTGTTCCAAACTTTCGATCGATTAATCCAATAAGTCTCCGATCAGCTTGTTTAAAAGATTTGTTTAGTAACGCTCGATTCGCCTGTTGGTGGAAGAGTTGCGTTGGGAAAATCGTATTTGTGCATTTGAGGAGTATTGAGCCAAAATTTCAGCTTAAAGTTGATAAGTAGTTTTAAGAACAACGGCCGTTATTCTCACGATCTATCCAATAATGATCTAGCGCAGGGGTCACCAATTACTTTCATAAGGGGTCCGTTTTTTTAAAATAACATAACCGTCGCGGTCCGGAAGGCAAAAAGCCTGCCCCCCCCCCCCCCCTTACCCCTGGCTCCACAATTGAAATAATAATATTTAATATTTAAATATGTGTAGATACAAAATCAATGAACAAATAAAACAAAGAATGGGTTCCGGAACAATATCATCATCATCATCATCAATATATTAATACGTGAAGCCAAAACTTTGTACCCCTTTTTACGAAAATTGCGCGGACGGAGGAGTATGAAATTTCGCACACTTATAGTTTATATAGAGGAGGAGTGCAGAATGCTAATATTTTTTAAAAATTATCCATAAAATAGATTAAATCAAAAACAAAAACATTACACACACTACCATGTATTTGACACACACACTCGCGTCTTTACTCTATTGTTTATTGTTTAAGTCTATGGTCAAATTGAGAATAGATTAATATTGTTTGTCTTTAATATTATTTGTCTATGGTCTTACTGAATGTCAAACATAAAAAAAACATTACAATTATGGTCGAATTTCGACCATTGGGCGACCACTAGTAATATTAATACGTGAAGCCAAAACTTTGTACCCCTTTTTAAGAAAATTGCGCGGACGGAGGAGTATGAAATTTCGCACACTTATAGTTTATATAGAGGAGGAGTGCAGAATGCTAATATTTTTCAAAAATTATGCATAAAAATACATTAAATCAATAATAAAAACATTAAACATACTACCATGTATTTGACACACACACACGCGTCTTTACTCTATTGTTTTTTGTTAAAGTCTATGGTCAAATTGCGAATAGATTAATATTGTTTGTCTTTAATATTATTTGTCTATGGTCTTACTGAATGTCAAACATGAAAAAAACATTACAATTATGGTCGAATTTCGATCATTGGGCGACCACTAGTTTTATTAAATAATGTACAAATGTTATGAATAAAAAGAAGTACGAAGGGTTTTTCAAAAGAGAAACATGACAAGAAACTTCCTGTTTTTGGTGTTTTCAAACTTTTTTTCCTTGGAAATCGATTATTTCCATCTGGAGAGCAGCTTTATTACTCCGTTCATCACCAGGATACAGAGAGTAAATGTTACTGAGGAAGTCGACGAAATTCTCAATTTTCTTTAAATCTGTGAATCTGTTTTCAAATTCCGATTGAAGATCCTTAATGATCCTTGTATTGGCCAACGTCAAGCTCGGTGTCACCGCTGTTTTTTTTTTAATTAGGGAAGTGTATTAATTATCAAGATCGATGTTGAAAAGATCGAGTTTTCGCAAAAAGCTTTTTACTCTGTCAAGATCTCCCATACAAGTTTTCTTTGCCTTTAAGTTTAAGTTTGAGATCACCGATTTGTCTAAAAAATATCTGCAAAAAGCAATGGAAGTTACATTTTCTTTATCGCTAAGAAAATTTAAGTAGGCGTTTGCTACTGATTGAGTCTGATCAATATTGAAAAGAAATGTCTTCAAGTCTTCTAAAATGGTGAAGAATCGTTGTAAAACACAGCCTTTGCTTAACCATCTCACATTATTATGCAACAACAGATCGTCATATTGACTGCAGCAAAGACAAAGCGCGGGAAAAATGATCAAATAACGTCCTCAAGTTACATGTGTAAAATATTTTCTATTGTTAACACAAGGTCCGCACAAAATAGGTCGGCGGTCCGGATCCGGACCGCGGTCCGCCATTTGGTGACCCCTGGTCTAGCGATACTAACGAACAAGTTGAGCAATTTTTTGTCGAAACGGACTCAACACAATCACGAATGATATAAATTTGTTTATTTACATTTAGTACACTTCATCTTAAAAACAATCTTAAGGGCGATGTGTTAGGTGTTGGATATTATCAGCTTCTTGGGAAGAGCCGGCCCTGCTTCTCCTTCTACCGGTGTTCTGTTTTTCGGTGGTTAGATATTTTAAACAACATCTTTCTAAAGACTAGTAAAATCAATGGGACGTAGCTCCGAAAACCCGGAAGGATGGTCTTCCTGATAGTAAGAGCGTTTTAAAGTTTATCCAATATCATTAATAAATATTACACAAAAGAGAGGTTCTACTTTCAATCCCCGAGGAACTCTAAAATAAATTTTAAAATTTCTAAAAATATAACCTCCGCAGCTAGCATATTTGCCATGTGTAATTGTTTAACCAGGCACAAAAGCACAGAGGTTCTGGGAAAAATAAACATGTTTGCCTAATAACAATTTTTACATTACGTCACGATTGAAGCAAATACAAGAGATTTTTTATAATATAGTGAAATGTTAAAAGGCAGCCCTGATTCAGTGACTCTCGGCAAGGGAAAATACTACACTAATCCCACAGCGACCGGAAGCATTGGATAAATGTCGACAGACTTGTCTTCGGTTTTTCATTCTTCGCTAACAATTGTTTGGGATCGGACTCGCAGCATATCTAGGCTCTAGAGTCTAGACAATCTACAATCGACAATGCTAAGTACCGTCAGATACGTGTTACTGGTGGGAGTTCTAATGACGACAGAAGGCCACTTACAAAATATGCACCAGCCCAGCTCACCTGGGGCGTCCCTCGAGGACTGCGGGGAGCCGTTATACCTGACCCCGCTCATACAAGCCGGGCGCTTGGCTGAGGGGCGCAACAAGTCCAGAGTGGAGTTCTCAGCCTTCCACGGTGTGCAAAGCTACTCCGGCTTTCTGACGGTGGATGCAGCGCACTCTTCCAATACCTTTTTCTGGTACTTCCCTGCAGAGAATCAACCGGCAAACGCACCCGTAATCCTGTGGCTGGACGGCGGGCCCGGTTGCTCCTCGCTGATCGGATTATTTGATGAGATCGGCCCCTTTATCTACAGAAACGGCAACGTGGAGCGGCGCACCAATTACTCCTGGTCGGAAAACAATCACGTCATCTACATCGACAACCCGGTGGGCACTGGCTTCAGTTGGACGGAGAGCGGCTTCGCGTCGAACGAGACGCTGATTGGAAACAATCTCTACTCGGCCCTGCTGCAGTTCTTCCAGCTGTTTCCCGATCTGCAGAAAAACGAGTTCTACGTGACGGGCGAATCCTACGCCGGCAAGTACGTTCCGGCTGTTTGTCATGCCATTCACCGTGAGAATCAGAACGCGTCTCTACTAATAAACCTTAAAGGCTTCGCCATCAGCAGTGGGCTTTCAGACCCGATCAACCAGCAGACTTACTCTCCCTACCTTTACCAGGTCGGCCTATTGGATGACAACGGCAGACAACAGATGGCGGCCCTCGAGAAGATCGTGGAGAATAACATTGAGGCTGGCAAATGGATGGACGCCTATAATGAATTGGTCAAAATGACGGGAGTCGGGCACACTCCAAATTCTCTCTTTTACAACTTGACGGGATATAAGAGCTTACACAACTTTCTGGAGACAGATTTTGACTCGCATTTGTTAGACTACGAAAAACTGTTTGAAAACCCCAAGCTACGCAAGGCCCTGCACGTGGGTAATCTGACTTACCAAGCCGATTCTTCAGATGTGTTTTTGAAGATGCGCGAAGACACAATGCAGTCGGTGGCGGGCTGGGTGGGAGAGCTGCTGTCGCACTACCGCGGGGTGATCTTTAACGGGCAGTTGGACATCATAGTGGCCTACCCTTTGATGGTGAACTACTTGAAAGCACTCAAATTCAGTTCGGCGGTCGAGTACGCGAAGGCGCCCCGCGAGCAGTGGTATGTGGGGGAGCGCCTCGCGGGCTACGCAAAGACGGCGGGGAATCTGACCGAAGTACTGGTGCTCGGTGCTGGGCACATGACACCCAGAGACCAGCCGGAAGCCGTATTCGACCTCATCCACCGTCTGACTTCCCACAAACCTTTCTTTTAGATAATTTCCAATATCCAATACGAACAAATTATTTATTTATTAACCTAAGTACCATACAACAATAAAAGCCTTCGTTGTACAGACAAACTGGTGTCATATTTTTTTATAAAATTATGTTGTCATCGTCATTTTGTCTTGAATAACGTTGTTAATTTTTTTCAAATCAATAAAATTTTGTCTTAAACAATACGCTATTAATTTTATCGATAAACTGTTACTAACCACAGACAGTAAGCGAATAAATCGCGCTTAGAAAAACTAATTATAAATGGGTAAATAAAGTAATGTATGCATGTAATATGTGTGTCATGATGGCAAATTAAAATGAAATACGCTACGACTACGACTCAATCCTTACTCCATTAGGTGGCCGTAAAGTGATGTTGAAAAAATCGGGAAGGTTTTTATGCCGCACGCTGTGCACATGTATATGGAAATTGAATGGAATGTATTTAAATCCATCGATCTTAGTTAAACGCGTCTCTTTATGTTCATCTGCTTGCGTATTTTATTGTTCATCTGCTATGAGACTTTGGACTTCGCAAATGTGATAGGCCGAAAGGAAACTTATTGACTTAGATCATTTCAATAAAGGAAATTCCTTCTGAAGACCAGCGGAATCAATGGGACCTAACCCTGAAATCCAATATTGCCAGGATGGTGGAGATAGTAGGTACGAGTGTTTTAAAGTTAAACAAATATAATTGACAAGTAATAGAAAAGAGAGAGGTTCGAGTTTTAATCCCTGGGGAACTCCGGAAGTACTTTTTAAATCTCTAAAAGTATGACTTCATTGACAACATTCTGGCCATGATTAATCAATAAACTAACCATGAAAGCAGGGAGGTTCGGAGAAAAATAAATATGTTTGCATGGTTACATTTCTTATAAACCATCAAGGTAGACTTTATCACAAACTTTCTGAGATCTATACGGATCGGAATATACATTGGAGGGGCCCCACTATTTTCCTATCGGCCTTTTGTCTACTTCCTATTGCTGCAGAAGTCAGGTAGAACTCTTTTTTTTAATAATATAAGATTTATTTATTTATGAACGACTCCAATCCCTGCATTTGCAACACTGTGTAAAATTCTGTGAACTGTAGACCGCGCGTCCAAAAAAGTTCGTAGGTAAATATCTGAATTTCTCTAATTTAATACAAATAAAACCAAAATTTTCTTTGAAATTATTAGATGTGTAAGAAGGTACTTACATACATACCTATTTAATTAATAAATACGACGAATCGACTATCGTTAAATAATATTTGGAAAAATTATATTTTGAACCATTGGTGCTGACGCTCTTTTTGCTGTGCGTCAGCTGATCCTTTTTCGATCTTTTCTTTAGTTGTTTTTTATGTTTAATTATGTTTTTGTAACGCCTTACCAAATAATGTTTTTATATATTCTTTTAATCTACCATATGTATTTCCCCGGGAAAAGTTACTTATATGCATAGAAAACATTTTACTACTGCTACTGCGAAGACGATAGATTAAAACGGCCACCATCTTTAACCTTTCCTAGTCTGTGACGTGTAAACACTACACGTTGCTTCTAATAACTTTTATATCTCTATAAATATAATGAATTCTGGGTTCAGATTTTAGGTATTCCTCCGTTATACATTTAAGCACCGAATTAAAAAAATAATATTTCAGATAATTAGCAAATTCAATTCAAAATCAGATATATTTTGTTAAATATCGGGAATAATCCACAAATACAATCAAACGTGTGCCAGTGTGGACCTAGTATAATCGCATATAAACATTTCGATACGCATAGAGTGTGCGGGGAGATGACACGCTATGTGACATCTCGCTCTACTTCGCTATACGGGAACACGAGGAACAGAGAACGCAGTCAGCAGTCGCGGTTGTGTTTCGACCATCGATATCAACACAGCGCTATAGCTACTTCTCGTGCCGAACTTGGCAGTGGTTCTAAAGTGAATCATTATTTCCGTTCATAATATAATAATAATTTTTGGTTAGTACTTTTTCATGTGTTTCCGAATATTGTATTATATTAATACATTATATTATATTATTGTAAAGCATGTATTACGTAACTATTTCTCCGTGCACATTCGTCATTCATTCATTTATCTGAGATTTTTTTTTAAATATTTATTTCAAATGTTAGATTTTTTTATCTGTTATTCATTACTAGCTGGTTCCCGGCATGCGTTGCAATGCCATTCAAAGAAATAAATTGTTTCTCCCTGCATGTCCGTTCCCATGCGTCCCCGTTCCCCTCCCGTGTCCCCTTCCCCTTACACTCTTGCGTTCCCCTTTCACCTTCCTCGCCTTCCCGCTCCCTCGTTACCCTTCCAGCGAACCCCACCTCTTTCGTTACCCTCCTTCTCCTGCTTTCTCTCCCTGCCGCTAAAACATATGAAATACACACATTTTCATTAACTCACGCACCACCTGAAGTAATTTTTTTGTACAAATTTCATAACGCCAGATCTTACTATAATACATAGAAACACTCTTCTTCTAAAATGCAATGTTCTGTAAACATTGTGATTCAATCGTCGAAAGTCGAAAGAAAGGCCTTTGTTTAGTAGCCAGTTTGGTTTTACACCAAATAAAACACTTGTGTCGTATGTGCTTCAGCAAAATAAAGCAGTTTTGCTGCTATCAACTCAATTTCTTGGAAATGAAGTAAGCCAAACCGACACAAAAAAAAAAACAGAAATCATACTACATTACAACAAAACCAAAGGTACCGTTGACATAGGCGACAAAATGACATCCGAATATTCGTTATTCGTGTGTAAGATCAACAAGAAGATGGCCGTTTCGCTTATTCATGGAAATGTTAGATATCGCCGCACTCAACCTGTATTTTTATGGATTGAGAAGTATCCGGAATGGAAAAAAAAATAACAGGAGCAAAAGAAAAGGCTTCACAAGAGAGCTTGGTTTAGAGTTGGCTAAGCCCAATATATTAAAAAGAAAAAACAGTACGGTGAATTTCACCAACAACAACAAGATGTTTTCGATACTGTTTTAAACCCCCGACGCAAGGAGCGGTGTTATAAGTTTGACGTGTCTGTGTGTCTGTCTGTCTGTCTGTCTGTGGCATCGTAGCTCCTGAACGAATAGACCGATTGTGATGCAGTTTTTTTTTGTTTGAAAGTTGAAATAATAGAGATGGTTCTTAGCTACAATTCATGAAAATCTGTTCAGGCGTTTCAAGGTTATCAGCCTTTTTTTGTGTCGGGGCTTTCTTAAAATTTTGTAAATTTTACTTATGTCCTATTATCAACAAACACCACCCGCAACTGCTGCTATGCTTCATATTCCAAATAATCCACCGGGTGATTCAAGAAACGTACCACTGTCCCGAGCACCATCGAAAACTTGCAGATTTTGCCCATACAACGCAAAAAAAAGAAGCACTGTACGCACAAGCCACAGAAAAGAAAAAATATATATTTCCTGCCGCAATTGCGATACAATTGAGATTTACAAAATATTTGGTTTATTTCTGCCGTTTGGTTTTGTACTTTGTTATATTTAATTTGTAATATTTACTTTGTTTGTTATATTTAATATAAAACATGTGAAATTTTTCTCAATATAATATTTCTTATAAAACACCATTGGTTAATTTTGTTTAAAAAAAATAAATGTTTTGAAACTCCTGGCAAAGACCATACTGGCCTCATAAACATGCATGGATGTATGCGTGTATTGAGTAACATTCCAGCGCCGCAGTCGTTCGCGGGCAGTCGTTTGAGATGGTCTCCTCGCCCGTTTTTTGAGCAACTGCCGATGGTTTTTTCATGTTTTCAGCAATTTAATTACAATTATTATCACTTTTAATAAAAATTATGATTAACAAAAGCGATTCGCTTAGAATAATCATACATTTCCGATATAAAATCGTTGATTTGGACGCGTGTGTTGATTACACAGCACCGTAACGCGCGGATTTTTTTAGCACAGTAAGGGAAAGGTTAACAGGAACCGGAACGTAACAGAATGAACAAATTCAAAACGCTCGAGTAGTCCGACTTAAAACAGGACTTAGCTACACTCAGTCAATAACTTGCCTATAGTGTTGTCTGCAATTTTTCATATAACTTTTTGACGTGGGTGGTGATATTAGTTAGATTTACTAGCTATTCGTGTGGGTCGAAATCTATACTGATTATAAATAGTAAAGTCATTTAACAAACGATGCAAGATTAATTAAAACTATTATAATCTAGTGAACTATTGAAAGGCAGCCCTGATTCAGTGAACCTCGGCCGGGGCTAATATAAGGAAAAAGGGTGTTCTAATCCTAAAGCGACAGACTGCATCGCATAAATATCGACAGACAGTCTTCAGTCGTCACAGTAACTTGCATTCGGTCTGCAGTAACGAGTGTTACCTAGAAAATTTGTAATGCTAAGTATAATCAGCTGCGTGTTGTTGGTGGGAGGGATAATGATGGCAGAAGGCTTCTTCCCGAAAATGCACCAGCACAGATTTTCCGGACCGGCTCTCGGGGATTGCGGGGACTGCGGGGATCCGCTTTACCTGACCGCTTACATTAAGGAGGGGCGCTTGGCCGAGGCGCGCAACAAATCTAAAGTGAATTCAACCGACTTCCATGGTGTGAAAAGCTACTCCGGCTTTCTGACGGTGGATGAAGGGCGCAATTCTAACACATTTTTCTGGTACTTTCCTGCAGAAAAAAACCCAAAAAACGCGTCCGTGGTCGTGTGGCTGCAGGGCGGGCCTGGTGTCTCCTCACTGTTCGGCTTGTTTACCGAGAACGGCCCCCTTTCCTACAATAACAGCACAGATAAAGTGGAACTTCGTAATTACTCCTGGTCGGAGAACAACCACGTCATCTACATCGACAACCCGGTGGGCACCGGCTTCAGCTGGACGAAGAGCGGCATTGCGAAGAATGAGACGGTAGTTGGAAACAATCTCTACTCAGCCCTGCTGCAGTTTTTCAAACTGTTCCCCGACCTGCAGAAAAACGAGTTCTACGTCACCGGCGAGTCCTACGGCGGGAAGTACGTTCCGGCTGTTTGCTACACCATCCACCGCGAGAATAAGAACGCTTCACAGCGCATTAATCTTAAAGGGTTCGCCATCGGCAACGGCTATTCGGACCCGGTTCACCAGCTGTCCTACGCTCCCTACGTGTATCAGTTAGGCCTAGTGGACGACAAAGGCAAGAAACAGATTGCGGATCGCCAGAAGACCGTTGAGGATAACATCAAGGCTAGCAAATGGAAGGATGCCGCTAATGGATTGGATGACCTGTATTCCGTCTTCTTCAATCTGACGGGCATAGATAACATATACAACTACGTAGAGTTCGCTTCGCCATCTTTGGACGACTTCGCCAAACTTTTTAAAAAATCAAAGATACGCAAGGCCTTGCACGTTGGCAACCTGACTTACAACGGCTTGTCTTCAGATGTGTATAATAACATGCGGGAGGACATTCCGCAGTCGGTGGCGGGCTGGGTGGCAGAGCTGCTATCGTACTACCGCGGGGTGATCTACAACGGGCAGTTGGACATCATAGTGGCCTACCCTCTGACAGAGTCCTATCTGAAAGCACTCAATTTCAGCTCAGCGGCCGAGTACAAGAATGCATCTCGCTGTAAGTGGCGTGTGGAAAACGGGTCAGCAAACAAGACAACCCTCGCGGGCTACGCCAAGATGGCGGGTAACCTCACCGAGGTGCTGGTGCGCTCCGCGGGGCATATGGTACCCACGGACCAGCCGGTGGCCGCACTGGACCTTCTCCATCGACTCACTTCCAATAAAACCTTTTGTTAGATAACTTCCGAATGTTCAATATACATGTTTTCTTCTATAATGTATTTATTTACCCAGTAAGTATCCATTCAATATATATCTACTATCTCATCCAATTATGTACATAAAATTTCAAAAATCCACTCAATCGAAGGATACATGTTATCTACCTATATAAAATACAAAATTATAAAATTACAAAATTATAAAGCCCATTCAAATGAAAAATAATACAAAGAGAGGCAGGATATACAAGTAATACATATATATAATGAAGGTTATATATTCTATACATTTATATGTTTATACAGTTTCTGATCAATGTTGCATGTTAGTATTTAATGATTTGTGTTTAATCCGATTGTAACCTGAAAATGCAATACCTATGAATATATTATTATGTACATGGATATAAATAAATAAATAAAATAATATAATTATAAATCAAATATAAAAATTGAAAATAAAAAATTAACCCAATTTCAAATACGACCATATTCCTGTCGTGGTTTTTTGTCCCGGTGACTTTTCTGCCACTGGATCGCCCGATATTATTTTTCCAAGGAAACGGCTTTTTTTGGAATCGTTCCTTTTGGGTTTTAAAAATTTCAGGCACAACCCTGATTCAGTGAACCTCGGCCGGGGCTAATATAAGGGAAACGGCTTCTCTAATCCTATAACGACAGACTGTATCGTATAAATATCGACAGTCTTCAGTCGTCACTGACTTGTATTCGGTCCGCAGTAACGAGTGTTACCTAGAAATTTTTTAATGCTAAGTATAATCAGCTGCGTGTTGCTGGTGGGAGGGATAATGATGGCAGAAGGCTTCTTCCCGAAAATGCACCAGCACAGATTTTCCGGACCGGCTCTCGGGGATTGCGGGGACTGCGGGGATCCGCTTTACCTGACCCCTTACATTAAGGAGGGGCGCTTGGCCGAGGCGCGCAACAAGTCTGAAGTGAATTCAACCGACTTCCATGGTGTGAAAAGCTACTCCGGCTTTCTGACGGTGGATGAAGGGCGCAATTCTAACACATTTTTCTGGTACTTTCCTGCAGAAAAAAAACCGGAAAACGCGTCCGTGGTCGTGTGGCTGCAGGGCGGGCCTGGTGTCTCCTCACTGTTCGGCTTGTTTACCGAGAACGGCCCCCTTTCCTACAATAACAGCACAGATAAAGTGGAACTTCGTAATTACTCCTGGTCGGAGAACAACCACGTCATCTACATCGACAACCCGGTGGGCACCGGCTTCAGCTGGACGAAGAGCGGCATTGCGAAGAATGAGACGGTGGTTGGAAACAACCTCTACTCGGCCCTGCTGCAGTTTTTCAAGCTGTTCCCCGACCTGCAGAAAAACGAGTTCTATGTGACGGGCGAGTCCTACGGCGGGAAATACGTGCCGGCTGTTTGCTACGCCATCCACCGCGAGAATAAGAACGCGTCGCAGCGCATTAATCTTAAAGGATTCGCCATCGGCAACGGCTATTCGGACCCGGTTCACCAACAGTCATACGCTCCCCTCGTGTACCAGTTAGGCCTAGTAGACGACAAAGGCAAGAAACAGATTGCGGATCTAGCAAAGAAGATAGAGGATAACATGAAGGCTAGAAAATGGATGGATGCCTATAAAGGATTGGATGACCTGTTGGGATTTGAAAACCCAAATCCCCTCCTCTATAATCTGACGGCCATAGAAAACATATACAACTACGTAGAGTTCACTATGCCATCTTTTACCGACTACGCAAAACTTTTTAAAAAACCAAAGATACGCAAAGCCATGCACGTGGGCAATCTGACTTTCAACGACGGCTCTGATGTGTTTAAGAACTTGCGGGAGGATATTCCGCAGTCGGTGGCGGGCTGGGTTGCAGAACTGCTGTCGCACTACCGCGGGGTGATCTACAACGGGCAGTTGGACATCTCAGTGGCCTACCCTCTGACGGTGCCCTACCTGCAAGCGCTCAACTTCAGCTCAGCGGCCGAGTATGCAAAGGCGCCCCGCGGTAAGTGGCGTGTGGGGAAGCGCCTGGCGGGCTACGCCAAGACGGCGGGTAACCTAACCGAAGTGCTGGTGCGCTCCGCGGGGCATATGGTACCCACAGACCAGCCGGTGGCCGCACTTGACCTCCTCCACCGACTCACTTCGAACACATCCTTCTTTTAGATATCCTTCCGATATTCAATAAACATGTTTTCATCTATGTTTTATTTATTAACCTAGTAAGTATTCATTCAATACGTATTCACTATGTAATCTCATCTTATAAAATCTCAAATATGTGCATAAATTTACAAAAATCCACTTAGTCGAAGAATAAAGATTATCTTAATAAAATAAAAAATTATAAAATTGTATAAACGCCCACTCAAATGTCAAATAATATGAAGAGATGCAATAGAAGTAATTCATATGTAATATAATTAGTTCAAAATAAATTTTAATATTATATTTAATGTGTAAATCAAATGAATTTGGAAACCATAGTGATTCCTTCCATATGAAAGACAATTTTAAAGAATAGTACTTTTTTAGCATTGGAAAATTCTTTATATGTATTTCTATTTCGAGTGAAGTTTAAAGTAAAACATTTTTTACATTCGAGTGCTTATATTTGCTTAGTTATTGAGTATGCTGGGGTCATTTTGAAGCAGTTGAAAATATACCAACTTATAATATTAATATATTGCGAGTACATAAATGCGTAACATTTACAGATTGTAGTATCTATTAAATATTAAATAAAAATTATCAGCTAACATTTTGCAAACGCGTGAAAAGCAAACATTTTTCCAAGTTTCTTGAAATAATTTTTTCAAAAAAACTAAAATTACCTAAGATTAAAATTTCCAAAAATTCACATAATTTCAAAAATCTTCCTAGAATGAAATTTTCGACACTGGCGTAAGCATCCAGTACGATAAATATTTATCGATAGATCTTTCGAAGATAGAGAAATTTCGAAAACTTCGGCCGTGCCTGACTTTGCCTGACTTTGCTTAATGCGCTCGGTTAATGACTTGCCTATGTCTGCAACTTTTCATATTACCGATATTCGTTAGATTTGTAGGTACTGGGTGATCGAGTGGGTCGAAATCTATACTGGTTATCAATAATAAAATAATTCAACGAATAATGCTAATAAAAATAAATTAATTAAAATTATTATAATCAAGTAAACTATTGAAAGGCAACCCTGATTCAGTGAACCTCGGCCGGGGCTAATATAAGGGAAAAGGCTGCTCCAATCCTATAACGACAGACTATCGCATAAATATCGACAGACAGTCTTCAGTCGTCACTGTGACTTGTATTCGGTCTGCAGTAACGAGTGTTACCCAGAAAATTTGTAATGCTAAGTACAACCAGCTGCGTGTTGCTGGTGGGAGGGATAATGATGGCAGAAGGCTTATTTTCGAAAATGCACCAGCACAGATTTTCCGGGGCGGCTCTCGGGGACTGCGGGGACTGCGGGGATCCGCTTTACCTGACCCCTTACATCAAGGAGGGGCGCTTGGCCGAGGCGCGTAACAAGTCTAAAGTGAATTCAACCGACTTCCACGGTGTGAAAAGCTACTCCGGCTTTCTGACGGTGGATGAAGGGCGCAATTCTAACACATTTTTCTGGTACTTTCCCGCAGAAAAAAACCCAAAAAACGCGTCCGTGGTCGTGTGGCTGCAGGGCGGGCCTGGTGCCTCCTCACTGTTCGGCTTGTTTTCCGAGAATGGTCCTTTGGCTTACAATAACGACACAGACAAAGTGGAACTTCGCAATAACTCCTGGTCGGAGAACAATCACGTTATCTACATTGACAACCCGGTGAACACCGGTTTCAGCTGGACGAAGAGCGGCATTGCGAAGAATGAGACGGTAGTTGGAAACAATCTCTACTCAGCCCTGCTGCAGTTTTTCAAACTGTTCCCCGACCTGCAGAAAAACGAGTTCTACGTCACCGGCGAGTCCTACGGCGGGAAGTACGTTCCGGCTGTTTGCTACACCATCCACCGCGAGAATAAGAATGCTTCACAGCGCATCAATCTTAAAGGTTTCGCCATCGGCAACGGCTATTCGGACCCGGTTCACCAGCTCTCCTATGCTCCCTACCTGTACCAGTTAGGCCTAGTGGACGACAAAGGCGAGAAACAGATTTCGGATCAAGCAAAGAAGATAGAGGATAACATGAAAGCCAAAAAATGGATGGATGCCTATAAAGGATTGGATGACTTGTTGGGATTCGAAAACCCAAATCCCCTCTTCTACAATCTGACGGCCATAGATAACATATACAACTACGTAGAGTTTGGTATGCCATCTTTGGACGACTACGCCAAACTTTTTAAAAAACCAAACATACGCAAGGCCATTCACGTGGGCAACCTGACTTACAATAATGGCTCTGATGTATTTGAGAACTTGCGGGAGGATATTCCGCAGTCGGTGGCGGGCTGGGTGGGAGAGCTGCTGTCGTACTACCGCGGGGTGATCTACAACGGGCAGTTGGACATCATAGTGGCCTACCCTCTGACGGAGTCCTATCTGAAAGCACTCAACTTCAGTTCAGCGGCCGAGTACAAGAATGCATCTCGCTGTAAGTGGCGTGTGGAAAACGGGTCAACAAACAAGACATTCCTCGCGGGCTACGCCAAGACGGCGGGTAACCTCACCGAGGTGCTGGTGCGCTCCGCGGGGCATATGGTACCCACGGACCAGCCGGTGGCCGCACTCGACCTCCTCCATCGACTCACTTCCAATAAAACCTTCTGTTAGATTCCAATATTCAATATACACGTTTTTCTCACTTACGTGAGAACAATCCAGTTTTAAAAACTCAGTTAATATACAAATATTTACATAAAATTACAGACATTTACTCAGCCAAAGGATACGAAACATATTAACTACATAAAGTGTAACATTTTTCAACAATTGAAAGCATGTCGAGTATTGAGTATACACACATACTGAGTGTGTCGAAGTAATTTTGAAGCACTTGATAATTGCTAACAATCTTAATTTTACGAAATACCATTAATATTGCGAGGTAACATATATGGATCGTCTTAAACCATAGTGAACTAACTCACTTAACAATTTTTGAATTTTTAAAGAAGAACCAATCAGAGAAAAACGGTCTATGATTGGCTAAGACAGTATTTCCCTGATTGGTTCTCTCTGGCAGAGCTAGATTATGATTTGGATCCCTCATTTCAAGTTCTAACTCAGAAACTGCAAAAAGAGAGTTCGATCCAAATGAATGTGTAACATTTGCAGATTGTTGGTTAGTATTAAATTTAAAGTACCTACTTATAAACATTATCAAGGAAATTGTACACGCTAACGCCCTAACAATTTAACAATAATTTTAAAAAATTGTTTAAACGGTAAATGCCCACCTGAAAGAAGCCTGCCAACAGCGATAAAACAAATGACAGACAATAAATCATCCAAATAAGAAATGTAATGTGGCTGGATCACTACTTTTTTGCTAGACATTTATGAAAAAGGCCCCTCAAGTGCTGCTTTTTTTGCATTTCATAAATATTTTGACGATTACCATCCTGCTCCGGCATAGCACCAGCAAGCGCATAGGTTCGCCGTAAATATAATCTGTTAGTATCTTTATCTTAATGACTGTACTTTGGATTGTTGCAAACGGAAGTGGTGCACTCTATTATTTTAAAAAGAAGTTACAAATAGTATCTCCGGTGAGAAAATGTCAAAAAAAGTTATTTGGAATTTCACAGCGTCAAAAACTTTAAGGACGGGTTGTTTCAAAAAATTTGATGGATTCATAAAATTTTTGATGTTAATTTTCACGTTCTGCGTAAGTTCTATTCAAGTTCTATTATTACATCATTATAGACCAGTTGATTCACAAAACTGAAATCATCACAGAACTTGAATAGAACTTACGCAGAACGTGAAAATTAACTTCAAATATTTGATGAATCCATCAAATTTTTTGAAACAACCCGTCCTAAATATAAAATAAAACATAAAAAATAAAATTTCGCGACTCATTTTCCGAGTAATTTTTCCCCAATTTCCAATTTTCCCGGAAGATATTTTTGAAATCTATAAAAAAAAATTCCGAACTTTGCATAACAACATCGAAAAGATAACGTCTTCAAAAAATTACCAAATATTTTCCGATTTTCCCAGAAATTTTTTTCAGAAAAACTTAATTGTCCAGTTTCAAACATTTTTAAAAATCAAATAGGAAATTAATATAGATAAATGCCTTTATATCTTCTAGTTAAAAAAAAGACTACTCATTTTCCTAGCTAAAATTCCCGGTTTCTACTTTCCCTGGAAGATATTTTTAGAAAAAAAAAAATTTCAAAATTTCAAAAAATTCTAAAAATGAAAAGATGAATATCCACCAAATGTTTCCCGG
This sequence comes from Glyphotaelius pellucidus, assembly GCA_936435175.1. NCBI lineage: Eukaryota > Metazoa > Arthropoda > Insecta > Trichoptera > Limnephilidae > Glyphotaelius > Glyphotaelius pellucidus. The sequence continues at coordinate 5,422,538 of OW386556.1, forward strand.
CCTATTTTCCGACCAGAAGAATTTTTCAAAAAAAAATTTCCAAGAACAAAAAATTTCCAAATTCCAAATAACAAAATCAAAAAGATGTTATTTTTTGAAAAAGGTTTAACCAAACATACCGTTTTCCAAAATCGAATAAATTATTTGGAAAATAATAAAATCAACCCAATAATTTCTGTATGACGAAATTCCTCTCACGGTTTGTGTCCCGGTGAACTTTCTTCCACTGGGCGCTAGATTTTTCGAAAAAACAGCTTTTTGGAATCGGTTCCTTTTGGCCTTTACAAATTTCGAAAATTTGTGCTTTGTCTACAAAATGTATCTAAAATGATATATTATTTACAAATGGTCGAAATATTTGAAATTTTAGAGCTTCCAATCCGATTTGGTTGAAAATTGCCAAGGTCTAGGGGAAGATACTCGGAAATATGTCAAAATACACAATTTCGGCGGCGTTCTTTAATTTCTTGAGATATGATTGAAAGTAAATTTCTTAGTCAAAGGGAGTTTGTTACTTAGTAAAAATCAGTTTTAATTCGTTCAGTGAATTTTGAATAAAGCGGGATCTTATCTGCTAGTTATTATAATTAATCTGGTAGGTAAAATAATCGCCCAATAAGTTGTAACCTGATAATAATTTCTGATAAGATCTAAGCAAATCCCGGGAGCAAACTTTCTCCACAATTCCAACCTCACCGTAGATCTACGAAACAGAAGACTGTAATGCCAAAAGTCTCTTCAAAATCCGAAATCACAACAATCAACAGACTATATACGAGTATGCCACGAAAGATTGCAAGAATTGACCAGGCGGCGCAGCTACCTTAATCCGCAATCCCTCGCAATACAATGAGAACATAATATGTGAACGGTCCATTTCAGTCGGAGCATGCAGATTAGCACTTGCGCAATTACTGATCTCAAGGAAGAGATTCATCTAATCGAGCAAGATATCTGCGGACCTTCTTACTCAAATAAGGCGATCCTCCTCTTTGTATACAACTTAACGTATACCAAGTACAACTAACGGAGACCATGTGTCGAATACCGCAAACTCAACGTTCAAACTATTCCAGACAAATATCCGATAACATGGATAATTTTTTTTCCTCTAGCGACCATCAGATACCAGGAGAATCCGAAGAAATTTCTAAGACGGTCATGATCTCTTCATCGGACTTTTCAAACTTACAACTTAACATCAGAGATCGTTATCCCAAACGGGAAGTAGGAAGACTTGGATCCAATACCCAATTAATAAAATGAAAATGCTTGGCTACATTCTTCGAAACTCCAGAGATTTTAGTAATATTTATAACACTAAAAATTTTGTACATATCCCTGATACGTAGTCAAGTCAAATATAACTCCTCGATCTGGTCCCCCAATTTTAAAATACATTCAGATTTAATCGAGAAAATTCAACATAAATTTCTGAGACACTTTAATTTTAAACTCGGTATTCCCATTGAAAACATAAACTTTAATTACTTGATGAAAGAAATAAATTTATTAAGACTCTCAGCAGATCGAAGAATTATATCCGACTTAATATTTATGTTGAAAATTGTAAATGGTAGAAGAGACAGTCCTGATTTAGCTAAGTTCATTGAATTTCATATACCCACGAGAGCCACTAAAATTCTATTTAAATGCTACAATAATCGGACTGAATATACGAAACATTCGCTTTTACCTAGATTACATGAAGTTACTAATAGATATGCAGATGTGGCACATCTATTTAACTGCACGGAAGGTAGGTTCCAGAGGGCTATTCTATCAAATCTTTTCAAACAATATTAATTTTATTTGTACTATAGATTTTTGTATGTTATCGCATCTCTGATGTCATTTCTCTTTCAAACGCCACAATTTTCTGTTTTCTGTTACAATATTTATTTACTGTTTCTAATATGTTTCCGTTGATTATGTGACATGTGTGCTTATGGTATATTTACACCTTTGATTTTAAATAAATTAAATTAAATACTCTGGCACCTAAAAAACGTACCATTCAATAACGGGAAAATACAAATGTCATATTAAGTCAAACAAGAATCCTTTTACAAGCAAGATTCAAGATTTCCAGACCAATTGTAGGTACCACTATTTCAACATTTAATTTCTTGTCTAAAAAACTCGTTTTATTTTTATTACCCATAAACGTATTTAAACAATAAATTAAGTTGGTTTAATTGTTTTCTGAGCACGTACGGTACGCTATACATAAAAACCAATCTTCAATATTCGTCTATAACGCGCTATATTTATTAATTAATTAAGTTTATTATTTTCTATATTACATTTGTATAATTGGACGTGCTTTTTTTTACATTAACTCCACATAGGAGGCCAAGAGGAAAAAAAAACCCCAGGGACTATGTCCTCTTTGGGGACGCTGTGAGGAGGGCCTTTTTAGTGAAAGGAAGGAGAGGAAGTTCTGGGAAGGAAAAAGGTATGAGGGGTGGGTTGGAGCCAGTGTCCAGGAGTGACGGGACGAATGAATCTATCCTTTCCACTGGGGATCAAGTCAATGTTCCGAGAGAATCCTGCTGGAGAGATCAAAAGATCTTCCTCAACCAGTCTCTCCCGATCCGGCCTGCCGCGCTATTGGTGGGCAGACGCGTCCGCCGCCAATATCCGGACAAACCTGACCCCATGAACCCGGGCACCCCTGATAAGTCACGAAACATAGCGAACCACTTGAGGTGACCTACAGCAGAGATGTTGGTCAATTACCCTTCCCAACCCAAATCCCTATTTTGCAGTCTATTTCAGTTATAATCACACTTATTTTAATGTTGTGTATGAGTTTTTTACCATTTGTTGAATTCACATTTGTACTCTTATTATTTTTTTAAATATTCTAGTTTATATTCAGTTAGTCTTGTTTCTAAATACCTATCTGTGAACATTAATAATTGGTCTGTTTTTTTATCATCCTCTTATGTTTATTGTATTACTAAGACTGTTAATGTTCCTTAAATAAATAAATCAATGAATGGTTCCCGGGTCGGCCAAATTGAACACCTATATCAAGATACCTACTTACATTAAAGAAAGGATGAAGAGGAAATTCTGGGAATAAAAACGGTATGTGGTTAGGAATCTGGGGTCAATGCATTCAGCAGTAACGGTATCAATCCATCCCTCCCACAGCGGTGCAACGCGATGGGTCGAGAGTCCGGCTGGAGAAGTCTAGGTTAGGTCTACCTCAACCAGTCTTTCCCGATCCGGGCCGCAGGTGAGCAAACGCACCAAGACCTAGACAAACCTCATCCCGCGAACCCGGGTAACTCACCTATAAAATATATCAAACCACTTTGGGTGACTTATAGCAGGGATGTAGGTTATCCAATTTAAAAAAAAAATGTAAATTTAGGAGCATATATGTTGGCATTATGCTTGCCGAGCAGTATTAATTCCTAGCTATAATAGATATGGAATTAAATATGTGGTGTATAACCAAATATTATGTTGAATTGTAACGTGTCTTATTTTTAGTATTATTTAAAAAAAATAATTCCGTAATTGCAAAAGGAAAAAAAGTATTTTTAACAGTTTTTCGAATTCCTTTCTTTCCAGCCCATTCTGAAGCCATTTGGTGTTTTATCCTAAGGATGTTATCCTTTCATAAAAACTTTTTCATTTTCTTACCTGGGGGGAGATTGTGTTGTATGTTTTTGGTTCAATGTGGGGTATATGTTTTTTGGTACGGGTAGCACGTTTGGCACCGTGGTTCGTGTTTGTGCTGTATATATCGTAGACCTTTCCTCACTTCAAAAATCAATATTTTTTTTATAATCTAGTGAACTATTGAAAGGCAGCCCTGATTTAGTGAATCTCTTCTGAATAATAATAATTTCTTCTTTAATAAGTTTAAATACTGAATAGCAATCGAACAGCGATCCATTTATCGTAGAGTTATTGACAGACGGTCTTCAGTTAGTTTGTGTTCGAACTCGCAGCACTACCTAGAGCCTAGACTATTTACAATGCTAAGTACCATCAGTTGCATGTTGCTGGTGGGGGCGGGAATGATAATGAAGGCAGAAGGCTTCTTCCCGAATATGCATCGGCTCAGATCTCCAGGAGTGTCCCTCGGGGAGTGTAACGACTGCGGGGAGCCGCTGTATTTGACCCCGTACATCCATGAAGGGCGTTTGGCCGAGGGGCGCAACAAGTCCAGAGTGGAGTACCCCGCCTTTCATGGTGTGAAAAGCTACTCTGGCTTCTTGACGGTGGATGCAGCGCGCTCTTCCAACACCTTCTTCTGGTACGTCCCTGCACAAAATCATTCGGAAACCGCGCCCGTGATCCTGTGGCTGGACGGCGGCCCGGGTCTCTCCTCACTGTACGGCTTGTTCAATGAGAACGGCCCCTTTACCTACAGAAACGGCAGCGTAGAGCGGCGCACCAATAACTCCTGGACGGAGAACAACCACGTCATCTACATCGACAACCCGGTGGGCACCGGTTTCAGCTGGACGAAGAGCGGCTTTGCGAAGAATGAGACGGTGGTTGGAAATAATCTCTATTCGGCCCTATTGCAGTTCTTCCAGCTGTTCCCCGAACTGCAGAAAAACGAGTTCTACGCGACGGGCGAGTCCTACGCTGGCAAGTACGTTCCGGCTGTTTGCCATGCCATTCACCGTGAAAATCAAAACGCGTCTCAAAAAATCAACCTTAAAGGCTTCGCCATCTGCAGCGGGTTCTCAGACCCGATCAAACAGCAGACTTACTCTTCCTACCTCTACCAAATTGGCCTACTGGACGACATCGGCAGGCAACAGATGGCAGCTCTTGAGGAGGCAGCGGTGGATAAAATGAAGGCTCGAAAATGGATGGATGCCTATAAGTTAATGGACAAGGTGTTTGGATTCGAAGGCACACCTTCCCTATTCCACAACTTGACAGGATACAATAACGTACACAACTATATGCTGGTAGACGGCGATCCGCATGGAGGCGACTTCGAAAAGTTGTTTGAGAACCCCAAGCTACGGAAGGCCCTGCACGTGGGCAATCTTACGTACATCGGCTTTTCTTCGGATGTGTTTCAGAATTTGCGCGAGGACACGATGCAGTCGGTGGCGGGCTGGGTGGCAGAGCTGCTGTCGCACTACCGCGGGGTGATCTACAATGGACAGTTGGACATCATCGTGGCCTACCCTCCGACTGTGAGCTACCTGCAAGCTCTCAACTTCAGCTCGGCGGCCGAGTACAAGAAGGCACCCCGTGGCCAGTGGCGTGTGGGAGGGCGCCTCGCGGGCTACGCCAAGACGGCGGGTAACCTCACCGAGGTGATGGTGCGTGACGCGGGGCACAGTGTAGGAGTGGACCAGCCGTTGGCCGCACTCGACATCATCTATCGTCTGACTTCCAACAAACCCTTCTTTTAGATACTTTTAGAACACTTAATCATAAGCACGTCAACACCTCAGCACAGGTTCCCCTAGTGAGGTGTTTACGATTCATACAATATTACCCTCACACAGTTTTACCTTCTCAAACCTACCTTACACCCAACATAATACTTTAAAAAAAAATCTTTTTGCCTACTGCTACTGAAAATTAACGTTTTTTGTACTCCTAGGTAAACCTCTATAATCAATTGTAAAATTGTGTATTCAAGAATAGACATAAATAAATTTAAAAAAAGATAGGTTGAAGTACATTTAAATTTAAATTTACAAGCACTCGGGTACTTTAATCTAATCATTAGACTCCGTATTATGCGCAATAACGATAATGCAAAATGTAATATACTCGTTTGTGTAAAATGTAAATAACAATAATGCAACTTCCCAATTATCACGATGTACATATACAGTATTTTTTTAAACTTCTTCTGTGATGCAACAAAAAGCTGTCGTTTTTAAAATTTTTCAAATGATTTTTGATTATCAAAAAATTACAAATTCCTGGAAAAGTATCAGGATTCTCCATTTTCAAAAACTGAAAACTGAGTTAATTCTATTAGTACGATCATCTCCAGACAGGTTTTCAATAAAACACTCAACGATCGATAAGATTAAAAGAAAACTTCTAACCCCATAAGCGAATGAACAACATTTCAGAGAAAACCCTATAATAATACTTTGGACATCTAAATCAGACTAAACGTTGCGAATCTTTCGTTTTTTCCTCTTTTTCTTTCCTCTGTCTGTTTGCTCGGTACATTTACCCTACATAGTATGTAGGGTAAATGTACCGAGCAAACTAGTACATATTATTAATGTAACGTAATGTCCACATTCATGCATTTTAAACGTATTTTTTTTACTTAATGTTAGACATTAATGAAAAAAAATAAGTATTGGGTTAACTGTAAAAATTGGTATCTACCTGAGGTTTTCTGTAAGTATCCTTTGTACTTGATACTTTTATTTGTACAATAAAGATGTTTTGAATTTGAATATGTGAAATCTGTTGAGAGCTCTCTTCCCAATTACGTTAAGAGGAATATAAACGCTAGAAATATTTCGATTCTCATGCCATACAAAATTTTAAATCGCGCGTCGTGTTTGCACGAGGTAAGTAAGCGAAAAGTGGTTTTATTTATTTTGTGCATCATTTTATAAGAATGAAAAAAAGGTCGAACATACAAAACCTCAAAAATAGTCTTAGCCATGAGGGGGTATTTTTAAAAATTGTTTCTTATATTAGTTCATATTTAAGTCATGAAAAAACCTTTTTTAGTGGTTTACGCTTATTTTTTGTTATGGAAATAATAATTTTTTTCTAATTCCAATACATAGAAAAGCTAGTAAAAGCTTCAATTTATCCGTAACCTGTTTTTTGATGTTCATATTGTAAACCGATTCGTCGTAAAGATGAATCTAAATAGTTTCTAAATAGGATTTCACATAGCTTCGTCTTAAAAGCTTTTCAATTTTACATGCTCCAGAAATTTTTTTTTAATTCAATTAATATAATAAAAAATCATAAATACAGGTCTACAAAAACAGGAAAAATGATTTATTGAAAAAATTAAAAAATCTTTCAAATCGCTCTCCTGAACAATTAACATTTTGTCCTTTACCTTCATTAGCGTTTGTTATAAATCATATAAATATTATGATTTCACAGAGGACTCAAAAATGGGCTCAGCTCCAGTGGAAAAAGTAAGAGATGGAGCAGGTGGAGGATTGAGAACAGATTGATCTTTGTCGATATGGAGCAACCTAAGTATCGGATTTTTATTGGGGATGATGAGAAGAGGGTTTTTTTAAAGGAAAGAATGGAGAGGAAGTTCTTGGAAGGAAAAAGGTAGTGGAGTGGTATAGGAGTGAGTAGGAATCTGGGGGTCAATTTGTCCATGAGGGACAGACATATGTATCCATCCTTCCCACTGCAATAGTTTTCTAGAGCTTCTTAGTTATCCAATCTGAAAGGATAACCCTAAAATTTGTGATAAGAGATCGTTCTCCAGCGAGAAGTGCTGTCAGATTTGTGTGATTTTCTACGGCTGTTATTTGCTTTTTCTACGGGCCGATGTCAAAATTTCAGCTGAGCTGTCATGTATTTTAGTTTGGGTCGTTTTAAACACGAATTCCTGCAAGTATGCATGATTATTTATTCATTTAACAGCTGTAGAAAATCACACAAATCTGACAGGACATCTCGCGGGAGAACGATCTCTTAGAGAATAGCTCTTCTGATATCTATTCCGTTCTTATGCAATAAGACGACGCCTGTATTTTTATTAAACTTATGGTCAGTTACAATGTTACGGTTAGCAATTCGAAAAAATTTAATTTAAAATCTTCCGTACATCTACGTTCACTGATAAAACCATTCGCAATTCATCTTACCACCCCATCTCCCACATCCGTCTTTTATCATCATCAGGACATCCTCTTTGACAGCAAGACTTTCGACTAACACATAAGAAAAAACGGTGAGGAAAGCGAACAAAATGTTAGGTTATGTAGCACCACCGAGGGGTGATACGCATCATAGTTGCCTACCCTCTGACGGAGTGCTACCTGTACCTGCCGGTGCTCAACTTCAGCTCGGTGGCGGAGTACGCGAAAGTACCCAGGGGTCAGTGGCATGTGGGGAAGCGCCTCGCGGGCTGCGCCAAGTGGGTAACCTCGCTGAGGTGACGGCGCGAGGCGCAGGGCATCCTGAGCACCTTCCATTGAAATACCGGTAGAAAGAGGATAGCATTCCCACCCGACGCCTGTGCTCTAAAGATTGCAATCCGTCTGTTAAGATGGAAGAATCTATCGATCGGACCGCCCGTTTCTGCACAGAGTCAAGGGTATTTTTCAGGTATTTTGGAGCTCCAGACCAGAGGTGGCTGCCAAATTCAACCGTGGGGCGCACTTATGATTTGTGCAGGGTCAATAGTTGTGTATTATTAAAGTATCTGCGGGCCCAGTACAGTACGCCCAGTTTTTGAGAGGCTAACTTAACTCTGGCTTCAATGGAGACCCCATATCTGAACTGGTTACTTAGAGTTACACCAAGGACATCAATAGAGGGCCTGTTCGGAAGATTGCTTCCGTTGAAGGAGACTAAATTTTCATTTCGATACTTGATCTAGTTCAAAATTTACTTTTTTACATAGGGTGAAAGTTTAATTATTTTAGAAAGAAACGCTTTTTGGAAATCAATATATTAAGTTGAATTAATTGTTTGCGCCCGTACACACCCAATTTGAATATGAATAAATAGTTTTGTCAGTAAACAAACTAAATTCTTTCAAGAAAAGCATACTAAAACAATTTTCAAAAAGGCATACCAAAACAATGGTGATTCAATCCGGTATTATATTGTTTTATTTATAAAGATATTCAAATAGTGAAGATAAGTTGGATTGATTGTTGTCTGAACGTGCGGTATACCTACATAAATCGCAATCCTCAATTCAAACCTCCATAATGTGATATATTTGTTTATTAATTAAATTAATTATTTTCTTTATTACTTCTGTACCTATAAAACGTAAAACATGATTAATTGATTTTAAATTTATGAGCATTGACATTATGTTTGCCGGTCGGCATTAAATACTAGCTAAAATAGATAATACTTGTTCTAAGAATTAAATATGTGGTAAGTATAAAAATTTTATGTAAAGTGTAATTTTTATAATTATTATTTGTAATTTATTATTCAGTGGGTTCCGAAGTTGCAAGAAGTTGCAAAGATGAAAAAAAGAACAGTATTTGTAACAGTTTCACGGATTCTTTTCTTTCCAGTCCATCCTGAAGCTATTTGGTATTTTTTCCAAAGGTTGACAATTTGCAGTTTCTAGCCTCGAGAAGATTTTGTTGTAGGCTTTTAGTCTGGTATGGAGTAAAGGTTTTTTGGTACATTGTAGTAGCACGTTAGGCCCCATGATTCATGTTTGTACTGTGTAACGAAGACCCCTCGTCCCTTCACAAACCAATTATTTTTTTTTTAATCTAGGGAACTATTGAAAGGCAGCCCTGATTCAGTGAAACTCTTCCGAATAATAATAATTTCTTCTTTAATAAGTTTAAATACTGAACGGCGATCCAACAGCGATCCACTTATCGTAGAATTATCGACAGACGGTCTTCAGCAGTTTGTGTTCGGACTCGCAGCACTACCTAGAGCCTAGGCAATTTATAATGCTAAGTACCATCAGTTGCATGTTGCTGGTGGGGGCGGGAATGATAATTACAGCAGAGGGCTTCTTCCCGAATATGCACCGGCCCAGATCACCAGGAGTGTCCCTCGGGGAGTGTAAGGACTGCGGGGAGCCGCTGTACTTGACCCCGTACATCCAGGAAGGGCGCTTGGCCGAGGGACGCAACAAGTCCAGAGTGGAGTATCCCGCCTTTCACGGTGTGAAAAGCTACTCTGGCTTCCTGACGGTGGATGCAGCGCGCTCTTCCAACACCTTCTTCTGGTACGTCCCTGCACAAAATCATTCGGAAACCGCGCCCGTGATCCTGTGGCTGGACGGCGGTCCTGGTGGCTCCTCTCTGTGCGGATTGTTTAACGAAAACGGTCCTTTTATCTACAGAAACGGCACCGTGGAACGGCGTAACAAATACTCCTGGACGGAGAACAACCACGTCATCTATATCGATAACCCGGTGGGCACCGGCTTCAGCTGGACGAAAAATGGTTTTGCGAAGAATGAGACGGTGATTGGAAACAATCTCTATTCGGCCCTACTGCAGTTCTTCCAGCTGTTCCCCGAACTGCAGAAAAACGAGTTCTACGCGACGGGCGAGTCCTACGCTGGCAAGTACGTTCCGGCTGTTTGCCATACCATTCACCGTGAAAATCAGAACGCGTCTCAAAAAATCAACCTTAAAGGCTTCGCCATCTGCAGCGGGTTCTCAGACCCGATCAACCAGCAGACTTATTCTCCCTTCCTGTATCAGATTGGCCTACTGGACGACAACGGCAGGCAACAGATGGCAGCTCTCGAGGAGGCCGCGGTGGATAAAATGAAGGCTGGGAAATGGATGGATGCCTATGAGATTATGAACAAGGTGTTTGGATTCGAAGGCACACCTTCCCTATTCCACAACCTGACAGGATATAATAACGTACACAACTATATGCTGGTAGACGGCGACCCGCATGGAGGCGACTTCGAAAAGCTGTTTGAGAACCCCAAGCTACGGAAGGCCTTGCACGTGGGCAATCTTACGTACCTCGGCTTTTCTATGGATGTGTTTCAGAATTTGCGCGAGGACACGATGCAATCAGTGGCGGGCTGGGTAGGAGAGCTGCTGTCGCACTACCGCGGGGTGATCTACAATGGACAATTGGACATCATCGTGGCCTACCCTCCGACTGTGAGCTACCTGCAAGCACTCAACTTCAGCTCGGCGGCCGAGTACAAGAAGGCACCCCGTGGCCAGTGGCGTGTGGGAGGGCGCCTCGCGGGCTACGCCAAGACGGCGGGTAACCTCACCGAGGTGATGGTGCGTGACGCGGGGCACGGAGTAGCAATGGACCAGCCGTCGGCCGCATTCGACATCATTTATCGGCTTACTTCCAACAAACCCTTCTTTTAGATAGGTTGAAGTGCGACGTGACATTTTAATTTAAAACATACCTGGGTACTCTAATCTAATTATTAGACTCCAGATTATACGCAATAACATTAATCCAAAATGTAAAAACGATATTTCACTTCCCAATAAACAATACGTACGAACATAAATAGTTTTTTTTAAACTTGTTGTATGATGCAATAGTTATAGATGTCATTTTCACAATTTTTCAATTGATTTGTTGATTATCAAAAAATAACAAATTCCCGAAAAAGAATCAGGATTCTCCATCTTTAAAAATTTAAAGTTTTGATGCTCACATTGTCTACTATTCGTGAACACAGCGCTGAAAAAGAAGAAGATACGTATCTTAAGTATCGTTCAAAGAAACTGTGAATTTTTTCACAAATATAACTTGTAAAATAAAAGAAATAGACTTGTTTAAAATAATTTTCGGAGCATACTTTGCGATTTTTTTCTATCGAGGGAATTTCATATAATTTGCGTTTCGGCGTGGAACGTACCTAGATATTATCTAAGAATTATATAAGAAATCGGTCGAAATACGAATAGTAGACCTTTAATATAGTGTAGTTAATCCTATTAGTACGATCATCTCCAGACAGGTTTTCAATAAAACACTCAATACTCGATAAGATTTACAGAAAACTTCTTATACCATAAGCCAACGGAACAAGGTTTGAATAATAAATTGAGCAGTAACAGGCTAATCTTTCCGAATCTTTCGTTTATTCTCTTCTTTTTTTCCAATGTCTATTTGTTAGATATATTTACTATTTTTTATAATTCATGGATTTAATATGGATTTTTTTTTATTAATTATTATAAAAAAATAAAATTGTAAAAATTGGGATCTACCTACGGGATGTCTGTAAGTATCTTTTGTACTTTATACTTTTATTTGTACGATAAAGATGTTTTGAATTTGTTATGTGAAATCTTGTGTGAGCTCTCTTCCCAATAACATGAAAATTCACTTAAGAAGAAGCTATACGTGAAATCCTATTTAGATACTATTTAGATTCATCTTTACCACGAATCGGTTTACATTATGAACATTTTTTATGAACCGGTGGATGCAATTTTTAGCCATTAGTTGTTTTAATTGTTTGTCTAGTTTGTAGTTTTTCTAGATTTTAGAAATGTATTGTAAGTTTGTACAGCGCCCTTGAGGTGATTTTTCACAAAAACGGCGCTATATAAATCATACAATATTTTATTGTTCTCTAGATTTTATGTCCGGGTTAAATCTTCCTCACAGGAAAAACTTAATCCGTCCACACACTTTTCCACAAATGTTAATCTAGTCAATTCACGCGATGTAATTGCATTGTATGTATACTAAATACAAAACTATACAAGAACAACACGTCAACCTACCAGAGACCATATGGGAAAATACTTCACCGACTCCAGATATTTTCATATCAGAGGGTTCGGCTCGATAGAACTCCTAACTGAACCGATAAATCCTACCGATCCCTCAATATAAATATTTAAAAAATCTTTCGTAATCCTACATGTATTTAATATGACTGATTTTTGCATTTTTATATAAAGATTCTTTGACAAATCTAATAAGCCTAAATTTTTAATTAGAGAGCTAGGTATAATGCCAGTAGCCGAAATAACAAATGGTAATATTTTTATAGTCCGAGAATGCCAAATTCTTTCAATCTCATTTCCTAAATCTGTATATTTTCTAATTTTTTCAGAAACAGATTTTTGAATATTACAGGAATTTGGAATAATAATAATAATAATTATTTTTATCAACAAATGTGCTACGGATAAATTGAAGCTTTTACTAGCTTTTCTATGTATTGGAATTACAATAAAATTATTACTTACATAACAAAAAATAAATGCGTAAACCACAAAAAAAATGTTTGCATGACTATGAAGAAACAATTTTCAAAAAACACCCCTTTATGAGACTATTTTTGAGGTTTTGTATGTTCTTTTTTTTCTTTCTTATAAAATTATGCAAAAAAATAAATAAAAAAACACTTTTTCGCTTACTTGCCTCGGTGCAAATAAGACGCTCGGTTTTAAATTTTGAAGGCATGAGAATCGAATTATTTCTAGCGTTTGTATTCCTCTTAAACAAGCTCCAGAAAAAACACCTTAATTCGATTCTGAAAGTAATTCGTCTCCATGATAAAACATCGAACACCGGTGAATGCCATGCATCATGCACGTTGGCAATCTGGCTTACAACGACTTGCGGGACGACGCGCGACGTTCCGCAGTCGATGGTGGGCTGGTGGGTGGCAGAACTGCGAAAAAAATTAACGAATCGTGGAATTTTACAGTATTAAAATTTTTTACAAAATTTTGGAACCCGTTTTCCGAGCATTTTTTTCACTATTTCCAAATTTGTCCAAGGAAATTTTTGAAATATTTAAAAAATGAGAGAGCGATATCAAAAAAATAATATCTTTAAAAAAAAATCCGAATTATTTTCCGATTTTCCCAAAAGAATAATTTCCAGATAAATTCAATTTTCCATGATCAAAAAATTTCCAAACTTCAAATAAGAAAATAATAAAGATAAATGCTTTTTTGTCTTCTAGTATTTACAAAATATTCACGGTTTATTTTCCTATCTAAAATTTCCCGATTTCCATTTTTCCTAGAAAATTTTCCGGAAAAATAAAAATGGAAAATTTCAAAAAATTTTACAAATAAAAGAAGAATATCCATCAAATGCTTCCCGACCAGAAGAAATTTTTCAGAAAAATAAATTTTTCCAAGATCAAAAATCTTAAAGCACGAAAAGTTTCAAAACTCCAAATAAAAAAAAGGAAAGATGTAACTTATTATTAAAGGTCTAACCAAACGTAACGTTTTCAAAAATCATATAAATATATAATTTAGGAAAATAATAAAATTAATCCAATGAAATTACTCTCATGGTTTTTGTCCCGGTGACCTTTCTGCCACTGGAGCGCTAGATATTATTTTTTGAAGGAAACGGCTTTTTTGGAATTTGGCTTCAACTACAAATACTTCAAAGTAAAGAAGCTGAAGAATGCAGAAAAGTAAAATTTGTCCAGAAAAAATATTATTAAGTCTGCTTTTTAGCCGTTGAAACAGTTTTGTGGAATTATGTTGTAAGTTGATCTCAATGCAATATCTCGAACGTAAATGGTTTCATTATTCACAATTTGGGAGGCGGAAATGGGTACCGCCGCCCCGGGAACCTTTATTGGATAACCAACACCTTTGCCATTTTTTTGCTTTAAGGGCAAATGCTTCAATGAAATGTATATAATTTATGTTAGAAAAGCATGTTGTTTTCTATATTATTGTTGTTTAAGACAATTTTTTTCCACAACACAGCATAAATTCTAAAAATAATAAACAATAATTTAATTTCTTCTTCAAACTTTGTGGCATCGTTTTTAATTAAATGAAAACAAATAACTTTGTAAAACACCACCATATAATCAATATTATCAGTATTATTTGTTTTTTTGTTTTCGAAACATATATTGCAAACACAATATTGATTATATGGTGGGGTTTTACAAAGTAATTTGTTTTCATTCAGTGTAATTTAAAGACCTTTCTAGATGACTTTTCATTTAAAACTCATAAGAATTGTATGTTTTATGTATTTTAAATATTTAATGTTATGAAACATATCTGGTTTCGTTTTTAAAATTTTTCTCGGAACAAGAATATTGTTGGATACAACATTTTTCCGGGCTAGGGCTCAACCTATGGAGACCGTATGTCGAATACCGCAAACTCAACGTTCAAACTATTCCAGACAAATATCCCATAACGTAGATAAAATGTTCTCTTGTAGTGATCTTCAGATACCAGGAGAATCCGGAGAAATTTCTAAGACGGTCATGATTTCTCAATTGAACTTTTCAACCTCAGAGATCGTTGTCCGTAGTGGGGAGTGAGAAGATATGATGCCATTATCTTGCCACTTAAAATACATACCATTAAAAAATTACCGACTTCAACAGAAGCAATAAGATATGGATTATGGACATGGGAAGGAAGAACATAGTTACAATTTTGCAACCTACAAAGATTAATACTTGTACTGTGGTTTTTCTTAGGTATAACTTAGGTATATTTTTGCTCTCGTAATATTTTAACATAGGTAGGTACTTATTTATAATTCAAACACATAACCATGAAAAAAGTGATCTTAGAACGGGGTACCCCAGCAAGGACACGTTATTTTCTTTAAAAAATAGTGGGTGAGATTTGCGGTTGTGCAGAGTGGAATTGTTATGTCTGTGTATTAAAAATGACCTTGATTGTGTTTACTATCACTGCCTGAAAAATATGGTAAAAATAATGGCATGGAGAGGAAAGGACTCACCGAAAAGGAATTTGTAGGCTGGCCCTCGTCTGCTTTTCTCCATCCAATATGCACACACAGTGATATGCGCGAATTATTTTATTTTATAAAACACAGCGGAATTAGGTTAAAGGCGGAGCGAAGCACAAAATAGCTATATGATGCGGCGGGCGTTTTATTACAGACTCCGAATTAAGGAAGGACGGGTAGGCAATGGATGGGTAGGAAAAAGGAATTGGCAACAATATTACTACCAAATCCCAAGCAGTGACAGTATGTATGTGTAAGAGTAGGTATGTATAAGTGTAGGTGCGTGTATGGGCCTAACCAAATAGTTTAAAAAAATAATAAAAATAAATTAATACCATTCAATAAAAAGAAAATATAAATGTCATCTGCATAATAAGTCAAACAAGATTCCCTTTTCAAGCAAGTATAAGTTTAGTTCAAGATTTCCAGAAGAATTGTGCTACCATTTCATCATTGTATTGTGTCTTGTGTCTCTAAAAAGCTTAGTTTATCTTTATTACCCATAATAAACGTATTCAAACAGTAAATGAAGTTGGTTTAATTGTTTTCTGAACATGTACGGCGTATCCTTCTGTAAGGCGTTATATTTATTAATTACCTTTGTTCTACCGGTATTTCAATGGAAGATGTTCCGAGGAACTAGCGTCATTGATCCCCTTGGCACCGGTGAATAATCGAGAAACACGCGCTCAACATATTTACACGGTTGACATTTGTCACATGAGAATGGGTCGTTTCTACGACTTCTTGAGTTCAACAGCTCGGCTGTGAAACGATTTGCTGTCCTCTGTGTTTCCTCCCCCCTACAACATGGATCTCGTCAAGACCAATGTTCACGCCTTCCTCTCCTCTAAAAGACCTTCCACACAGCAACCACAAAGATGACCCAGGCCCTCGAGAAGAGCTTTCAGGTGTCATATTTTCAGTGCGCTTTTCCTCGAGGTCTCCGGTGTGGATTTGATGTAAAAAAAATAATTCAATCGATTGTTTTCCATATTACATTTGTATGATAAATTCGCTTTTTTACAGACATACATTTTTTTACATTAATTCCATACAAGAAAAATCTCAGGGCCTATGTCATCTATGGTGATGCTGTGGGGAGGGTTTTTTAAGGAACGGATGGAGGGGAACTTTTGAGATGAAAATGAAAGAAGATATAAGGAGACAGTGACGGACGTATCAATCCATCCCTCCCACTGTGGTGCACGGCGATGGGTCGAGAGTGTCCGGCTGGAGAGGTCTAGGTTAAGTTTCCCTTTAATTTCCGAAGATTGTTATCCTTCGGAAAAAACATTTCCCACTTTCTTACCTCGGGAGAGATTGGGTTGTATGTTTTTGGTTCAATACGGGCCATATGTTTTTTAGTATGGGTAGCACGTTTGGCGCCATGATTCGTGTTTGTGCTGTATATATCGTAGACCCTTCCTCACTTCACAAATCAATCATTTTTTTATAATCTAGTGAACTATTGAAAGGCAGCCCTGATTCAGTGCATCTCTTCCGAATAATAATTTCTTCTTTAATAAGTTTAAATACTGAACTACAATCCAGCAGCGATCCACTTATCGCAGAGATATCGACAGACGGTCTTCAGTCAGTTTGTGTTCGAACTCACAGCACTAGGAAGAGCCTAAAAATTTACAATGCTAAGTACCGTCAGTTGCATGTTGCTGGTGGGGGCAGGAATGATAATGTTGGCAGAAGGCTTCTTCCCGATTATGCACCGGTCCAGATCACTAACAGTGTCCCTCGGGGAGTGTAAGGACTGCGGGGAGCCGCTGTACTTGACCCCGTACAT
The DNA here is from genome assembly GCA_936435175.1 of Glyphotaelius pellucidus. Taxonomy (NCBI): domain Eukaryota; kingdom Metazoa; phylum Arthropoda; class Insecta; order Trichoptera; family Limnephilidae; genus Glyphotaelius; species Glyphotaelius pellucidus. Next base: position 5,439,717 of record OW386556.1, read on the forward strand.
CCAGGAAGGGCGCTTGGCCGAGGGGCGCAACAAGTCCAAAGTGGAGTACCCCGCCTTCCACGGTGTGCAAAGCTACTCCGGCTTCCTGACGGTGGATGCAGCGCGCTCTTCCAACACCTTCTTCTGGTATTTCCCTGCACAGAATCATTCGGGAACCGCGCCCGTGATCCTGTGGCTGGACGGTGGGCCCGGTGCCTCCTCTCTGTACGGTTTATTTGGCGAAAACGGACCTTTTATCTACAAAAACGGCAGCGTGGAGCGGCGTACCAATTACTCCTGGACGGAGAACAACCACGTGATCTACATCGACAACCCGGTGGGCACCGGCTTCAGCTGGACGAAGAGCGGCTTTGCGAAGAATGAGACGGTGGTTGGAAACAATCTCTATTCGGCCCTACTGCAGTTCTTCCAGCTGTTCCCCGAACTGCAGAAAAACGAGTTCTACGCGACGGGCGAGTCCTACGCTGGCAAGTACGTTCCGGCTGTTTGCCATACCATTCACCGTGAAAATCAGAACGCGTCTCTAAAAATCAACCTTAAAGGCTTCGCCATCTGCGGCGGGTTTTCAGACCCGATCAACCAGCAGACTTACTCTCCTTTTCTGTATCAGATTGGCCTACTGGACGACAACGGCAGGCAACAGATGGCAGCTCTCGAGGAGGCCGCGGTGGATAAAATGAAGGCTGGGAAGTGGATGGATGCCTATAAGGTAATGAACGAGGTGTTTGGGTATGACGACACACCTTCCCTATTCTACAACCTGACAGGATGCGATAACATACACAACTACATGCAGCCAGAAGGAGATCCGCATGTAGAAGACTTCGTAAAGTTGTTTGAGAACCCCAAGCTACGCAAAGCCCTGCACGTGGGCAATCTTACATACAACGACTCTTCCTTAGAAGTGTTTCAGAATTTGCGCGAGGATACGATGCAATCAGTGGCGGGCTGGGTGGGAGAGCTGCTCTCGCACTACCGCGGGGTTCTCTACAACGGGCAGTTCGACATCATCGTGGCCTACCCTCTGACGGTGAACTACCTGAAAGCGCTCAACTTCAGCTCGGCGGCCGAGTACAAAAAGGCACCCCGTGGCCAGTGGCGTGTGGGGAAGCGCCTCGCGGGCTATGCCAAGACAGCTGGTAACCTCACCGAGGTGATGGTGCGTGACGCGGGGCACGGTGTAGCAAGGGACCAGCCGTCGGCCTCATTCGACATCATCCATCGTCTGACTTCCAACAAACCCTTCTTTTAGATAGGTTGAATGGGTGAAATGACATTAAGGACGGGTTGTTTCAAAAAATTTGATGAGTTCATCAAATATTTGAAGTTAATTTTCAGGTTCTGTGTAAGTTCTTTTCGAGTTCTGTTTTTTTATCATCATAGGCCAGCTGCTTCACAAAACTGAAATCATCACAGAACTTGAATAGAACTTACACAGAACGTGAAAATCAACGTCAAATATTTGACGAATTCGTCAAATTTTTTGAAACAACCTATCTTTAATCTAATTAATAGTCTCCAAAATGTAATAACAGTAAAGCAACTTCCCAATAATCAATATGAACACAAATGGTATTTTTTAAAACTAGATCTATGATACAATATTACGCTGTCATATTTACAAATTTTCAAATGATTTTGTTGATTACCAAAAAAAAATTTTAAGAAAAATTTTCAGGATTCTCCTTCTTCAACAACTGAAAGTTCTGATGGTGACATTATGGCAACATGAAGTTAATCCTATGATCCTAAAATCCGATAATCCCACGATCATCTCCAGACACGTTTCCAGTAAAACACTCAACATGTTACAAATATTTACAGAAAGCCTACTAATAGCACAAGCCAACGAACAAAATTTCAGAAAAAAAATCTTACTACATACTCTTATTAAAGTATAGGTAAGTATACAACAACCTTTCATTAGACAAATATATAATAAATTTATAAGGCAACTTTTTAATACGTAATGTACGAGCCTATATACCTCGGAGATGTGGACCAACTTTAAGAAAGCATCACTAAAAAGAATGGAAGTACAGTACAACAATTCATATCGAACGCTTTTTGGATTGTCCTGGTACTGCAGTGCCACCGAGATGTTTGAAGAAGGGTGCGTTCCCGGATTCCGAGCACTAATGAAAAAACGGATCACCAACTACAGAACGCGACTAGCCTCGAGCGAAAATAGTATTGTGATGGCAGCATTCCACTTCTTGCAGTCATCTACAAGCGATGGATCCACTTCCTGAGGACATAGATTAAAACAAAAAGTTTATTTTTTTTTATTATTATTATTATTTTCTTTTAAATTTCTTTAACCATGTAAATATTTTTTTTATGTATCCTTTTTATATCTTGTCATCAATTCTTGGGATTGCACCACCCTCCCCGAGATCTGGTAAATGATTAAAAAAAAAAAAAAAAAAAAAAAATAATAATAATAATAAACAATTTTATCACCTCATTTTTTTACCATTTTTACCATTTACAAAAAATTAACCAAGTCTAACGGCGCGTATGCGTTTTGGCGGGTGAAAACAGTTTCTACAAAATTAGTATTTCTTATCTGTTTCTATGGACAACCTTGAATAGGGATGTGAAGCGTGGTTTATTATAAATATTCTCCTTTTTTTTAAGGTTGTCACTAGAACAAAAGTTATAACCACTTTTGTGGAAACACACGAGTTAGCTTGAAAACAAGACACAAGTACTTGACTGCTAGGTAAATATTTCCCTATTAGGGACACACTCAATACGCACTTTTTTTTACAAAAACACTTAATATCAGTTAAATAATAATGAGAAGTAAGTATTTCAGTTTCCGGAATAGGCCACTTGCATCACATTTTTTAAATTTTTTTTCCAGATCAGGCAAATATTTTAAGACATCCCGTAATTTTTTATTTTTTTTAATCGTATTTTTGAAACCCTGGCGATTTTTTGAAAATTTCGATCCGAAAAATCGGACCATTTTTTATAAACCGGAAAGACGGGACATAATTTTATGGGTGCGAAAAAAATATAATTACATAGCCGAAAATCATTTAAAAAAAAACCGACTTATTCCACATGAATGGTACAGGAGAATAACGAGGCATTCCAAAAATATTACATCTCGTAAATATTTGTTTCCTTGATCCATCTTATTGATCAATAATCATTATAATGTTCAACGTCTACATATGACTAAATCCAATGTTATAAATTTGTACTTGTAAATTATAATTGTAATAATATATTATAAAATTTGATTTTGTTAAAATCAGCACTGTTACCATTATACTCCTAAGTCAGCCGCTGCGGAAAGCATCTGTACGATGTTCACTTTAAACCATCTGTCAAAACGTCAAACCAAACAAAAGTTCGCAAGGTAACAAACAATAAATCTAGTGAATATTAAGTGTTAAATTGAAAAATTCGCCGGAAATCAAAGTGTTGCCATATAAATAAAAATAAATTAGTGTAGAATTTTACAAAATTAATTGAATATTTCGGGGACGGAACATTTCCATATAGTGACGTCACGAGCCCAAAAAACGGATTTATTTATTTAAAAAAGAAAAAAACTATAAATTTCTAAAAAAAATTATTAGCATTTTCGTAATTTTAGTAGAAAATTCTATCCACACGATTTTATCCAAGTCATTATGAAATCCATGCAAGTGGCCTATTGGAAAATAATGCATTTTAGTGGATATTTCATTAAAAAACAGACAATTTCACATCTTTTCTTCACGCCATGTTTTGATATAATAATATTAAATGGCCGCCAAGCAAATATTCGTTTTTAATTTTAACGAAATAACTATTAAAATTCATTATTTTTCGATTCCGGAAACTGAAATACTTACTTCCCATTATTATCTAACTGATGTTAAGTGTTTTTGTAATAAAAAGTGCGTATTGAGCGTGTCCCTAATAGGGAAATATTTACCTTACAAACATTACATATTGGAATAACTAGAATTTTATTAATGAAGTATTCTCTTGTAAATTGATATAAGGCGTTTCTTTTATACAATTATCCGATTTCTTTTCTCTCTCACTTTATAAAGTAGGTAATGTAATTATTTCTGATTGTATTAATGCTCAACTCATAAAGCGACTCAATTGCTTAACGATTCTGCATTAAACGTGGACATTTTCAATGTCACTTACTATCTTTTGACGCGTGCCACAAAATAGTAAAACTACTCCCATGCCTTTTAACCCCCGACGCAAATAGAGGGGTGTTATAAGTTTGGCGTGTCTGTGTGTCTGTCTGTGGCATCGTAGCTCCTAAACGAATGGACCGATTATGATGCGTTTTTTTGTTTGTTTGAAAGCTGACGAGATGGTTCTTAGCTACAATTCATAAAAATCTGTTCAGGCGTTTCAAGGTCATAAGCTCTTGTTTAGAGCTTTTTTGTATCGGGGGTTATTTAGTTGATTTAATAATTGATTTGTAATCTTCCTGGATGAACAACCGGTGAACAACCGTTTTACGGAGAACGTGAAAAAAATGGATTGATGGCCTCAATTTTATTTTCTTCTTTCAATATGTATTATCTTTGTTACAACCCTGTTAAATTTTTCAAATAAAAAATAAAATAATTCTATACTTTATATTTTAGATAGGTACCTATTTTGACTGCGTAGCATACACATGTCTGACTTTTTAGTGCAGGAAATGCAATTTTTTATTGCATTATTAACGCTGAACATAATTTATGTTAAAATGATTTTTACGACTTACTGATTAACAAAGTAAGGATAATTGCGCATTAAATGATTTTGCGCAATAATTGTTATCATTATAACTTATTATATATTCCGCTTCGGAATCTCGGGATTACAGATGTTCAATATTATAGTAAATATATTGCACAATATATTGTGCAATATACTGCTAGAGGACACAAGCGTTGCAATATTATTGTCCAATAATTTAGCTTACAACCGACACTTCTGCAGTCAACAACTCAATATGTCGAAAAGTAAAGCATGTTTGGCTATTGCTTTAGTCATAGCTTTGATGAAGGAGAAAAAAACGCAGATGGTTAAAAAAAAAAATACACTAATGAAAATTTTCTTTACTTTGTTGCTGTAATCACTGCTTTTAACATTCCACAAAGCTGGTAAACTTTGGTACAATTCAATACACTCCACAATAATTTTTCTCTCTTCTTCTTTACTTATGTTATCATTCGTAGCCATCTCGATCGTAAACCTATATCTCACTATGATGTGGACTTGTGTGGCTTGGCTGTGGAGACAGAAATGAATCATTATTGTGCAATATCACCCACAGACGATTCAATATTTATCAGAAAAAATCATATTGCACAATAAATATCTAACTCTTTATGATTGACTCAATATATTGTGCAATCCTTCAATATAATCCAAAGACGGTCAATATTATTGTACACTATATTGATCATAATATTTAACATCTAGGGGACGCTTCAGAGCCTACAATCTAGCACATTCATAATCAAATATTAAGTTTCTGCAATTCAGCAGCCATCTTGGGATGGGGGGAATTAAATCTCCTAAGCCCCCATCTCATATACGACCAAGCAAGATAATATTCCAATTAAGATATATTTAGATGGGACATGAAGCAAAAAAATATATTCCACTTTTATACCTCCAATTTACCTCCAACTATATACATCCAATAATTATGTACGACAATTGAAATACAATGTTGGACAATATTATTAACAACTCTCGAACTAAAAATTTGAAACAGAAAAAGGATTCGGTCTCGTCACGAACTCGACCTAAGCCTTGCCGTGGCCTTACACTACATTTCTCTTTGTTCAGAAATAACCTATCTTTAAGAGGAACGTATGCGCGGCCCACTTCGGCCAGTTTCATACAAATCTTAAATTTGGATTTGAGATCAAAATACCCAACCAAACTTAATAATTATTTTTGTAATCAAAAGATATATCAAATATCTAGTACGGATGTGAGCTTCCTTATTTATTTTTGCTTTAAATTATAAGATATAGAGTATATAGACCATTAAAGATTTTAGTGTTTCATGATTTTAGAGGCAACTTCGGCAATTATTTGTGAGTAAATGAAAAACATTAAAAAAATAATCTTACTATTTGTATTTTACAAATACAATGAAAAATAAAATAAAAAATTGATTAAAATGCATTTTTTGAGGTAGTAATTTTTAATGTATAATCCACAAATTTTTGTTCCGCCGTAAATAGGTAATTTGTATTTTAAACTTACACATCAAAATGTTTTTTTTTTTATTTTATTTTTAATTCTATATTTCATTATATTTCTACGATAAATATAGTAAAATTATTTTTTTATTGTTTTTCATTTATTCACAAATAATTGCCCAAGTTGCCTCTAAAATCATGAAACACTAAAATCTTTAATGACCTATTTGAAAATAAATAAAGTAGCTCACATCCGTACTTGATATTTGATATACCTTTTGATTACAAACATAATTTTTCAGTTTGGTTGGGTATTATGATCTCAAATCCAGAATTAAGATTTGTAAGAAACGGGCCGAAAAGGGCCGCGCAAACGTTCCACTTAACAACTGAACTTATCCGACACTACCCCCTTTGGTCATATTTCAACTAATAACTCCGAACATTATCTTAATTTTCTTAACACACAGATCTTGTAATCATATATATGAAAACGGTTTATTTTGCAATAATCCAGTCTATGCTTTCTTATAATATAGTGTGCTGGGGATCCTGCCAAAAGACCTACTTAGAACCACTTAATATTGCCCAAAAATTGATTCTTAAAGTTATGTTCAAGAAAAAATTTAGATATCCAACTCATTTACTTTACAAGGAATGCAATGTCATGAATGTAAAACAGTTATATATTACACAAACGCTTTGTAGATTTTTTAATAATATTAATATGGCAGAAAGAACACAGCAAATTCGTACTACTAGAATTGGCTCTGGTCTGAACTTTGTTGCAATTCAAACTAAAACTTCTTTTGGCCAAAGAAATTATTTTTATCAGGCTCCGCTCATTTTTAACAGCCTTCCAGAAAATATCAAGTCATCTAATTCCTTGAGCACTTTTAAAAAGATTGTCAAATTATTTATGTTAGCCGAGGATTGCCAATTGATTTTTTCAACTTTGTCCTTTCTAAATTATTAGCTAAATGATTATGTTTATAGTAATAATAAGCCAAATTAGTATTAGCATTCTTCTGTCAAATTAAAAGCATATTATATTATATACATATATTTATTATTTACAACTTCATCGTTAAAACAAAAACAAAAAAAACTTTTATTTTTTACTTTAAATCAGTCCTCAAAAAAATGGTCACCCTACAAAAGTCTACATGTTTACATGAATGTACTACCTAGCGCCAGCAGTTTAGATTTAATCTCAACCTGTAAGAAATGCAACAATATTGTTCTTTCAATATCTGTATAATTTTGTGTTATTTTGTTAATTGTAGAATTGTTAACCTCAACACAGGCTTGTCCTAGTGAGGTTGCAAATTGTTTTGTAAACATTTTTACCTGCAATGTAAAGATACAATAAATAAATAAAAATATATAAAGACAGCAGCCAAAAATATGTGAAAAAATAAGAAAATGAAGACAATGTTGATAGTTCTTAATTGAATTATGATACAGTTAAATATAACCAAAGACGATAGGGGGTTGAATACCTAGATGCAACCGAATGTTTTTCCGATTTTTCTGTTTCAGATTTTTCATTTAAAAGTTGTTATTATATCATATTGATTAAATATTACAATTTCAGGTTTTACTCAATATGTTATTCAACACAAAAAAGCATTATTTTTAATTTAAAATATTTATTGATGGGCAGCCCTGATTCCTGATTGACCCCCGGGGCCGGTGCTAAGCGGAGAAAAGGTCGCACTTATTTCAGCGACCGACCAGTCGAAATCGCGGCCAGTCAGACAGTATTCGTTGACGTGTTCAGTTTGTGTTTGCTCTACCTACTGTGAGTAGGGGAAGGGAATTCAAACAAACAATGCTAAAGACGCTGAGTTTCGTAGTGGTAGTGGCGACCTATCTGCTAACGGCTGAAGGGTTTTTCTTCAATGCTTACCGGCATAAGTTTGCCACGAAGCCCCTTGGGGAATGTAAAGACTGCGGAGATCCACTGTACCTGACCCCGTACATCCAGGAAGGGCGAATAATCGAGGGGCGCAACAAGTCCAGAGTAAATTATACTGCCTTCCACGATGTGAAGAGCTACTCTGGCTTCCTGACGGTGGATTCAGCGCGCAATTCCAACACATTCTTCTGGTACTTTCCTGCAGAGAATAAACCGGAAAACGCGTCCGTATTGTTGTGGTTGCAGGGCGGGCCAGGCGCTACATCGCTGTACGGCTTATTCTCTGAGAACGGACCATTCACCTACAAAAACGGCAGCGTGGAGCAGCGCAATTACTCCTGGACGGAGGACAACCACGTTATTTACATTGACAACCCGGTGGGCACCGGCTTCAGCTGGACCAAGAGCGGGTACGCGCAAAACGAGACGGTGGTGGGGAACAATCTCTACTCGGCCCTACTGCAGTTTTTCAAGCTGTTCCCCGAGCTGCAAAAGCACGAGTTCTACGTCACCGGCGAGTCCTACGCTGGGAAGTACGTGCCGGCTGTTTGCTACACCATTCACCGCGAGAATCAGAACGCGTCGCAGCAAATCAACCTTAAAGGCTTCGCCATCGGCAACGGGCTGTCGGACCCGCTCCACCAATTATACTACGCTCCCTATCTGTACCAGTTAGGCCTAGTGGACGAAAGTGGCAGGAAGCAGGTTGCGGATCTAGAGCAGACCGGCGTGGAGCATATCAAAGCCAAGCGCTGGATGGACGCATTCCACGTGTTCGACAAATTGCTCAACGGAGACCTTACACCATACCGCACCCTCTTCTTCAACCTGACGGGATTTGATTTCTACTTCAACTACCTGCATACGGAAGATGTGACACATTCGATGGACTTCGTGAAGCTGTTCGACTGTCCCAAGGTGCGCCGTGCCATTCATGTGGGTAACCTGACTTTCCACGAAGGTACGGAAGTAGAAATGCACATGCGCGAGGACATGATGCAGTCGGTGGCGGGCTGGGTGGCAGAGCTGCTGTCGCACTACCGCGGGGTGTTCTACAACGGGCATGTTACCCTTAAAGTGTAATGACATATCGTTATGTGTTTGTGTTATAAGATTAAAGGGAGATGTAATAATGAGCCTTTGTCGGGCTCGGGTGTATTCTGCTAGTCAACTTTGATTTCCTCACAGGAAACCTTGGACGCCAAACCCAGTCTAATGTCTGGGTATGTCAACCAGCGGAGAACACGGTACTCAATTCTCAGAGTGTGGGCCATTGGTTTTCATAGCATTCCTGAAAAGGCTGTACAAGGAATCTACATAATAAAACAAAATGTAGAGTATAGAATCGGTTCACTGTATTGATTTCGTAAGACATAATAAAATAAATGGTATGGACTCACCCCCGGGACCAATATCGTAATTTTATGCTATTCCTAGCTACCCTAATTAAATTTACTGCCACCGAACTCCCGATGTCGGGAGAACCAACCCCACCTCCTGGTGGCAAGGGTGGTCCCAACCTCTGCGGCTCAGCTTGGCCCTGCGACCTCCTCAGCAGTCGCATGGAAGTGATGTTAGACCTGGACCCTCAGGAGAAGGAAGGAGTACCCAGACTCTACTCCAAGTTGTAAAGGAAGGCCCGTCAGCAATTCGAGGCGAAGAATCGTTCAACACTGCGGAATCTCGGGTTTGTTCCATAAATAAACCCTCGGGGGGAATTCGATAGTTGGCCTGCATATAATCACGGGCGCAGCGAGTTATTATTTAATCCGATGACTCGGATAATGGGGGACAATAGTCTTTTCGCTCGGACATTGCCAATTCACTCGTGGTCACTGGGACCCTCGCGAAACTCACATTTTACGTGAATAAATCTTCGGTTAGTTGCACCGCGCACCATTATAAGCGTGGCGGGTTATTATATACACCGATGTCTCGGATAAAGAGGTACATTGAACGTAACACACGTACATCGCCATTAACTCGTGGTCACTTTTGGGACCCGCGCGAAAACTCGCATTTTACGCGAATAAATCTTTGATTTTTATATTTAAAAAAAAACACAACGTGTTTCCGTCCCCCGAATGCAGATGCCCAAAACTTGGATTTCAATCACATCGTCTTAAAACTTAACATTAATTGACCGTTGTTTTCACGGCGTACCGCACATCTCGCCGTCAAAACCAGAGTCCGGATCCGGAAAACAAACCCAAAAAAAAACCGCCGCCTACCGACACGTTGAACGAAACTCCCCTAGGTTTGCCAACCTAACCAATTAAAATGCATTTAAAAAAATAGTACCTAACTTACGATAAATACAATCGCTTCATAACATTACCCCCCTTCCCACAAAAATGTTTGCCCTCAAACAAAACTACTAAAAATCTAAACATGCCCTGAACTATCTACGTTGGTCCCAAGGAGTACCTGGTAAAAAAAACAAACACTAAATGTGAAATACAAAATGCAATTATTAGAAATGAAAAAGAAAAGAAAAATCCTTAAATAGTACTCTTATGACGAATGAGTGCATCGTAACCCCAATCGCGCCTATCCTGCGTGTAGGCCGGATAGTAGGTTTACGATGCAACCATTCTCGAACTTAAAAACTAGTAAACCAATATAACCTAAGAACAACTTCTTGTAAGATGATACGTGAATGGACAACAAGCACCCTCAGCACTGGAAAAAAAAAATTCTGGGTGGTTGTAATATTGACTCTTACCGAGCACTACCATTGACGTATCATCTGGAACAGAACACATAAACTAACTTAAAAGATAAGTCTTAAAATTAAGAAACATACATTTTTATGATTAAATCACTCCTCCAAATACGTCAAGTTAAATTCTATGCATTAGGCATCACTGTTCCAAACACTATCACTGAATTTATATAGCCTCTCTTAGGCCGAAAATATTTGATGGGTTTACCATCTACACTTCACTGAATTTATATCCTCTAGGATAAAACTAACCCTCTTTTGGGAGAGTATTCCTAACTAACCTCCTATTCTGGTCCTTGGGTGAATAATATTTAACCAACAACAATTATACATTGTAAAGGTAATTTTAATAGTGTACAACCACCGCATCGGATGGTGCCAAATAATTTTTAATAGTATACAACCAACGCATCGGATGGTGCCAAATAATTTTTTTAATAGTATACAACCAACGCATCGGATGGTGCCAAATAATTTTTAATAGTATACAACCAACGCATCGGATGGTGCCAAATAATTTTTAATAGTATACAACCAACGCATCGGATGGTGCCAAAGAAATAAAACAAAAAAAAACCAACTGTTTTAGAAGGTGTCATTTGTTAATAAGATGTGCAGCTATAATTTAGTGCAGCCATAAGTATACGTCCAACTCTATAGAAGGCGTAATCGGTAAGTAAAGAACAAATTGTAAGGTTTTCACTGTAAACCGTTGTTCAACCATATAGTACATAATAACAATATTATAAGTCTCTCAGGACAATAATAACAGAATACATCCAAAATCTTATACAAATATAAATGATTCTACTTCCTATGTTGGCTTAAAATGTGGAAGGATATGTGATACCATATCGTGCCACATTATAAGATCTCAAAAAAAAATCTTATAAACAAGGTGGACATTACAAAACATTTTCTGTAACTAATAAAAACAAAATTAAAACGCTTTTCCAAAAGCTGAGGCTTATCTGACGCAGCCTATGTTTATAGAGTAAAACAATATTTTGACAATATTATACGAAATAAATTTACCAATAAAACAGAAGAAGAGTGAGAGAAAGAGAAAAAAATACTTTGAATTTTAGCAATTACTTCTGTAACCTGACAAAATAGGGTCTAATAATGTCAATGCACTGAAGGTGAATAACATTAATTCTTCATTTAAAATCACTTAGAAAACAAAGAGATACAATCCCTGCGTCTCTGTGTTTTCTATGTAATCTGGAACAACAAATAATGACATTATCAAAAGCATGAACATAACCCAAAAAAAAAAAAAAAAAAATATGTCTGAAACACGCAGAGATAGTGTGCGGATATGCCCGCGTATTTCAGGATACAAGACTTACAACTAATAATCCTACTTAATCATCTGTTCAGCCGACGTCCAAATTTACGTCTGTTTTAGCGTTAATACTATCGATAAATTTATACTTATACATGCACATATGTATTTTTAAATATATTCTCAACTCGAGCATTGCCACTAGAGTTGAGGTTGTTATTGTAATGAAACAAACCACCCTCATCATCAATCTTACAAAACACCCCCCGCCAAGTAAATAACCCAATTCCTTAAAAATGAATCTAAAGACAGGACTAATGACTGTCAGAATGTCGGGTCGTTTCAACTCGGTTGATCAGGCCGGGTTAAAACTCCCAAGCATCAAATATTAACTAACATATGATAATTTGCAGTACTCGGTAGGGATGATTAGTTAGAGACTTGATTGTTTATGACGCAAAAAAAAATAATTATACGTTAAGTGCATGAAGTATTATGTTAAAATCGTGTTTGCTGAATGTATGGGCTAAATAAATATTATTCACTCTTTCCAAGAGCTCAATATTAAATTCTGTTAAACGGCTTGATTGTATATATTGTGACTTAATTTGGGAATTGTAAAGTGATTTATTTATCACTTTTAGTAGTAACGTGCTATGCTCACACTACTCGATTTAAATAGAGTAATATGATTATTGTTTCTTGAGTGTGCTGTTAGGGTGGTCAAAACTCCAATTGAAAACCCGAACAAACTCGACACACTTTACACGGTATTACTGGTATGTCCATGATGGATCAGTGAGGCAACGGACCTTCTGCCTCCTGCAGCCTAATCATCTGCAGGCAACAGATCCTCCGTCTCCTACCTGATGCTAGAACATACTGTTCCGAAACGTCGGGCAACGGCCCTGCTATGTACAGATCTCTTATCTGTCCATAGTTACTCCGTCTCCCGGAATTAAGATGAACGCTTGGCTTTCCAAAACGTTGCGAATAGGTAGCGGCATACACTACTCTCATCTCTTCGGAACATGGAAAAATTATTGGTAATCAAGCAATTTCTTAATTGTACCCAATAATTTCCTATAATGACGTGTTAACTGAGTATAATGATATGTTTCTCGCGGTAACTCGGTACGGCAGGAAAACAAAAGAACCCAAGTTAAACATCGACGACCAAAAAAAATATTTTTGAAAAAAAAAAATTTTTTTTAGAATTCTCCAAGTCCACAAATTTCCTTAAAGCAATGCCCGTTATTGTAGAAATTGATAATAAACACGAAAGTGTCGCGAATGACATTTTATAAATGATAAATGTATTCGGAACAATTGTCCGAATTGTTGTAATAAATAACACGTCTTTGTTATTGAATTGTTGTTGTTGTTATTGTTGTATATAGGAGTTGACATTGTTGTTGTTATTGCTATATATATATATTTTTTTTTAATGTGTATGTTGCCCATTTAAATGAATATATTTTTTAGTTTATTCAAATCAATATGTAAGTAGCCCATTGAAATAAAAAAAATTAAATTAATATGCAAGTAGCTCAAAAAAAAAAAAAAATTTTTTTTTTTTTTTTTTTTCACTTAAATTTCTATGTAAGTAGCCCATTTAAATGAAAATTTAAAACGTCAGTCAGACATTAGTAAATAAACAATTTACAAGTATAATTTATAGTAGGTTTTGACAGAGCTTTATACAAATTTTCCACTCGAAGCAAAAACGAATTACCCGCATTGTCATTAAAATCTCAGTAAATATCTTAAATATTTGAATAATCTTTAATAATTATCCTCCATTCCTATTTAAACACATAATAAATTGATTGAAAACACAACAGTGTTTTGACGTATGCCGAAGTCATAGAGAAAACGTAACGAGAAACCGTCATAGACAATCCGAGGTATTCTTAGAACAGCTAGCATTGATTGGTTCCGGACAGAAAAAAAAATTATAGAGCTCTACTTAGCACATTGTCCATAGTCTATGACCGATTTCTATGCTTTCAAACAATAACAATGAAATTGACAATTCATTTTAGGTTACAGAAGGTAAGGATTTCAGGTCCTATGCATAACTGTGTGGTATTGGAAAAACAATAAATACGAGATTAATCATTTATAAGGTGCCCACAATATAATTACGCATAGATCCCTTTACGAATTCCCGCCGGTAATAGTGCCAGTGAATTGAAATAATGACATTTGTTGTTATTTCCAATCACCGTCACTGCAATCATAGGTTATGACCGCGACCAAGTTTAATAAATACAAACGAAATTAAGACCTCCACTGAACAGATGAAAAATAATTTTTGGGCATTATACATTACAGGGCGAAGAAAACATTTTCAGGAATGCTATAAAATCGGGACCAGACAGCGTATGGAGCGCCATATTGTTACCCTTAAAGTGTAATGACATATCGTTATGTGTTTGTGTTATAAGATTAAAGGGAGATGTAATAATGAGCCTTTGTCGGGCTCGGGTGTATTCTGCTAGTCAACTTTGATTTCCTCACAGGAAACCTTGGACGCCAAACCCAGTCTAATGTCTGGGTATGTCAACCAGCGGAGAACACGGTACTCAATTCTCAGAGTGTGGGCCATTGGTTTTCATAGCATTCCTGAAAAGGCTGTACAAGGAATCTACATAATAAAACAAAATGTAGAGTATAGAATCGGTTCACTGTATTGATTTCGTAAGACATAATAAAATAAATGGTATGGACTCACCCCCGGGACCAATATCGTAATTTTATGCTATTCCTAGCTACCCTAATTAAATTTACTGCCACCGAACTCCCGATGTCGGGAGAACCAACCCCACCTCCTGGTGGCAAGGGTGGTCCCAACCTCTGCGGCTCAGCTTGGCCCTGCGACCTCCTCAGCAGTCGCATGGAAGTGATGTTAGACCTGGACCCTCAGGAGAAGGAAGGAGTACCCAGACTCTACTCCAAGTTGTAAAGGAAGGCCCGTCAGCAATTCGAGGCGAAGAATCGTTCAACACTGCGGAATCTCGGGTTTGTTCCATAAATAAACCCTCGGGGGGAATTCGATAGTTGGCCTGCATATAATCACGGGCGCAGCGAGTTATTATTTAATCCGATGACTCGGATAATGGGGGACAATAGTCTTTTCGCTCGGACATTGCCAATTCACTCGTGGTCACTGGGACCCTCGCGAAACTCACATTTTACGTGAATAAATCTTCGGTTAGTTGCACCGCGCACCATTATAAGCGTGGCGGGTTATTATATACACCGATGTCTCGGATAAAGAGGTACATTGAACGTAACACACGTACATCGCCATTAACTCGTGGTCACTTTTGGGACCCGCGCGAAAACTCGCATTTTACGCGAATAAATCTTTGATTTTTATATTTAAAAAAAAACACAACGTGTTTCCGTCCCCCGAATGCAGATGCCCAAAACTTGGATTTCAATCACATCGTCTTAAAACTTAACATTAATTGACCGTTGTTTTCACGGCGTACCGCACATCTCGCCGTCAAAACCAGAGTCCGGATCCGGAAAACAAACCCAAAAAAAAACCGCCGCCTACCGACACGTTGAACGAAACTCCCCTAGGTTTGCCAACCTAACCAATTAAAATGCATTTAAAAAAATAGTACCTAACTTACGATAAATACAATCGCTTCATAACAGGCAGTTGGACATCATCGTGGCCTACCCTCTGACAGAGCGCTACCTGCAAGCGCTCAACTTCAGCTCGGCGGCTGAGTATGCAAAGGCGCCTCGCGGCAAGTGGTATGTGGGGAAGCGCCTCGCGGGCTACGCCAAGACGGCGGGTAACCTCACTGAGGTGTTGGTCCGCGACGCGGGGCACATGGTGCCCGCAGACCAGCCCAAGGCTGCGGTTGATCTCATCCACCGACTAACTTCCAATAAAACCTTCTTTTAGATAACCTCCAAATATCCAAAATGCAAATGTTTGAATGACGATGTACGTACAAACCTTTGCAAGATTTTTAGATAGAGCGAAATTGGTTTGAATGTCGTTGAAATTACTACCATGACTGTAATATTGTTTTCACTACAATGTAAATTCTTTTACAGCGACAAGAGTTTGTTGTGCCATTAAAATCGACTTCCATATTGTTTGTTAGTTATCACATCGACTTTGTTTTATCACACAAAATCCCACAAAATTCATATTTTTCCTGAGAGATAGACGGTGTTGATTGACAATTATTTCCCATTTTAAAATTGTGGGACTATAGGTAGGTACTTATCTAAAAACAAGATTGTTGGTAAGAAGCGCAATGCGAGAATTTAATTTTATTAAGCATTGTAGGTTCATGGGGTGAGGTTTTTCCGGGTCTTGGCGGCGGATGCCTATGCCCACCTGCTGCATGGCGAGCCGGATCGGGAGAGAATGGTTGAAGAAGTCCCTTTGATTTGTCCAGCCGGACTCTCTCGGAACACCGCCTTGCACCGCAGTGGAGGGATGGATTTATACGTCCGTAACTTCTGGACACACTGACCCCCAGTTTCCTACCCACCCCTAATACCACTTTCCTTCATAAATAAATAAATAACATCACGAAAAAACTGACATAAAATTTCTTTTCAAAATTATAAATAACCCTGTAGAATCTTTCCTCTTGACCACAATCAAAATAATTAACAATCACCGTCTAGCAAAACCCCTCGAAACTTTCCATATTCCTTTCCAAAAACAATTTAACCTTCTATCCTCTTTTGCGAGTGTGTCGACTATACAGGGTGTCAAAAGACCTACTTGACTTGCTTTAACCTGATTCCATTTTAATTGTAAAACTCACCCCTCATACCCTTTTCCTTCCCAAAACTTCATCTCCTTTCTTTTCCTAAAAATACTCTCCATACAGCATCCCCAAAGATGACAAAGGCTCTGTTGGGTATTATTTTCCTCAGAGCTTCATGTGTGGAGCTAATGTAAAAAAAATAGGTAAACACATGCATCGATTTTGTCAGTGGCTTCGAAACTTTGTTATGCCTACCTATAATGAAACACTAAAACTGTGTGTACCACATTTTATGATACACATATTTTTTGACTTCGCATTTATAATATATTATGTACCGAGTTACACAAATATTTTAACTTGTTTATCTAATTGCTGTTCGTATGCAATTGTTTAACTACGATTAATGGCTATTGTAAATAAAATGTGTAAAATTACGTGTGTATTATAATGTAATAAATTATTGAGCCATGACGGTATTTTTTTTTTGCTTTAGAGGGAAATTTAAAAAATTTCCAATAAATAAAAATAAAAAGAGTATTCTCATAACCTTTCGCATTAAAAAATAAATAAATTACTTTATCTTTATTATCCAAAAACATTAGAAACTTCAATAACCTGAATTTTATTAACCCCTGAGCTGCGAGTCGCATGCATTGTTGTCGCCCTGAACGGATGCGCGGTCCACAATCTTAATTTTAAATTTGAGGCCAAAATAAACAACCAAACTAAAAATTTATTTTGGTAATCAGAAGGTATATCAAATATCTAGTTCGGATATACGCTACTTTATTTATATGTTATTTACATCCATATTAATATTATAAATGCGAAACTGCTCGAGTTTGTTTATGACCTTTTCACGCATAACACAATATAAAGACTTTAATAATTCTTTCACCAATATAAAGCTAAATTATTTGCGCAGACTACAGGTTGCATATGGTGGTAAGCTCTGGCGTTATGAAATTATAAATATTAATATATTATATTTGTTATATGTTTACTGTCGCTAACTAAAGCGAGTTTTTGCTAACGTCAGAAAAAAATCTTTTCCATGGAAACAATGTTTATATATTTTTGGGCTCTATGCTGGTAAGTACTCAGTCTACTGGTCAGCTACTACTGCAGAAAATTCAAATATTAGAATTCGTTTTTTTTTTTGACAAGCTTGGAATAAATGTCAGATGAGAGTTCCTATATTAAAAATATAATTCGTAACGATTATAAAGACTGAATGATAAATAGAGTATTTTTTTATTATATTAACGAACTTCTAAATATTTAAATAAAAATAAACATCCGAAATGTTTGTAAGCGCATAAATTCCAAACGAATGAACAAAATTGGATAAGTATTTTTTTTTTCTTTGAGCTATAGCATTATGAAATTTAGGTGGCAGGCGAGATGTTTGAAAACTGAATGTAAGGGAATGAATATATGGAATGCGGGAGGGGATGGGGGTGGGGTGGGGGGGAGATAATTGATGAGTGCAAGCGCTACAGTAATTTCCAGTAATACCATGCGAGCGAAGCCGCGGGGATAAGCTAGTTATTAAATAAAGGCCATTCAAGATTTTAACATTTCATTATTATAGAGACATCTTGGATAATAATAGTGGTGAATAAATGATAAACATTGAAAAAAAATATCTTACTACATTTATTATAAAAAAATAAAAAAATAAATTATTTTAAAAAGCATTTTGACAAGGTGTAAATTTAAATTACAAATTACCTATTTGCGTCGGAATAAAATTAAAATTACTATCCAAAAAACGCATTTTTACGATGTTTTATTTAAAAAAAAAAAACCTTATATTATACACTTGATAAGGTAAGAAATATTTTTTAAATTTTATAATTAACTCGCAAAAAATTCCAAAGTTGCCTCCAAAATGAATAAAAATTGAATTCTTTAATTACTTATACATCCATCTTTTTAAAAGAAAAATAAATGAAATAGCATATTAAAAAACATACTTGTGGAGACATACAAATTGATACAAACATATTGTAAAACCGTAAACTTTAAAACCGCGCGAATCCTGCGTGTTAGTTCCTTTGATATTGCCGTAAATCAGGCATGGGCAACCTTTCCTAGGTCTGGGGCCAAATTATCATTCTGTCTCCGAGGGCCAAATTATCATTCTGTCTCCAAGAGCCGGGCCAAATTATTAAACATAATAAAGTAATATTAAATTAAACATGTTGCTACTTCTTATATATTTACTGATAAACGACATAATATTAATATAACATTCCGATTTCAAAATTTTGTGTGAAGATTGGCCTTATACTTGGATTACGAGACTATCAATATATTGGCGTTGGTATCGCTAAAAGATAATCGCACAGAATTGTCGAGATTTTCATCTGTTTTTTTTCTCGTTCGAATTTTTGATTTGGTGTGTTTCATCTTCGAAAAAAGCTGATCACACGTAAATGTGCGTAAATTTTTTTTTCTCGCAAATGCGTGTAAATTCGTATGTTTTTCTTCCACCAGTATAATTTATAAAAATCCGTCAAAGCAGTGTTGTTAAATTGTGATTTTAGCACATATAGAGCTTATTAAACCTGAAGCTTAATAAGCTCCATATGTAAATGTGTGTCATCTCCATTACTTAATCTCTCTCTGGAACTATTAATTTATTTCTCTATTACTTCGCCGAGATGAATCAGGGCCGGACAAAATAGCTCGGCGGGCCGGATCCGCCCCGCGGGCCGGCGGTTGCCGTAAATTATACTTTTTCGCGTCAAAATTGGAAACCACAGAAGCAATTAATATATTTAAAACCTCATTTTTTAACCGCAAACAGTTGATAGGAAATTGTGCCCCGAAAAACCACAAATAACAAAAACTATATTAAATACGACAAATAAATGAAATAATAATAGAAATTGAATTGAATATGAAATTAAAAGGATACTTTCATTGAACTAACGCGAATTTTGCTTTATTTAACTAATATAATCGTTTTACATATATACCTACCCTAAATCGCAGTGTCAAAATCAGACTGCGGCTTTATAAATATTTGTGACCTAACATTTTATATTTATCACCACGTTTTTATATAACGTAGTAAAACAAGAAACAAGGATTTTAATAAGACATATTTCATAACAAAACACATTGCTAATCTTTCAGGAAATAATTTTCTAGTTGCTTAAATCTTGTTGGGTTTTCCATTTCCATTCTCTCAAAATATGCAATTTGAGAGCTGGTTAAGTTGTAATTTACTGGGTTAAAAGTTTGCCCAACTTATTGAAATTTACATGTATATCTTTGTTATGAATCCCTCTAAATGAAAAACTATAGGTCAAATGCACACATCATGTAATTAGATCGAAATTGTAAAAATGAACACAATGATGGGATGAAATTTGAAACTCCAATTCCGCTCACGTAAAATATTTAAAAAGTCACCAATTTTTTTTTAAATTTAAACTTCTCGGAAACACATTAAATAATTGAATTGCAATATCTGTCGTTTATAAACATGTAATAAAAATCAATTAAAGTAAACACTTACGACATTCTGAGCAAATACACGGCTGACAGTTCAACTGAGAATTTTTTATCTAACGACGCGAATAAATATGTTTTATAGAAGCTTCCAGTAAGTGACAAACAAATAAAAATTGAGACATCTGTAAACCAGGCGTTAAAGGATTTTATAAGCTGAATTATTATGCGAGTCGCAGATCGCAAGGGTATTTGAAAAAAAAAAATTAACGCATCTAGGAAAAATTTGCCTAAAACTGGCAGCAAAGCAATCCGAGATATTTTAAATGGTGCCGCGTTGTGGCAAAATGCGCTCCAGTGGTTAAAGTAATATTATTCTGTTTGGTTGAGTATTTTGGCCTCAAATCCAAAATTAATTTTTTGTATGAAACGGGCCGAAATTAGCCGCACAGCCGTTCATCTTTTTCGCACTACTACCGACATATCTGAATAAGATTTACTGATACTGATTTATGGTTTAAGGCGAAGGTAAAATAGTTATCTGCAACATCGATCGACAAAATGTTCAACGAAAAAAAACAACTCACTTTAATGTTACCAGTGTAATTATTGTTTTTAAAACTCTTAACTAAATTAGAATATACAGAAAATAATCATTTGGTCTAAGTATTTATTTATTTATTGCTTCTTCACAATTTAAATTATTTTTTAGCATTAATTATTAACCCCACTAGGGTTCGCCTGTATCGGGGTATAACAAATATTATATTATAGTATAACAAAGCGATTTTTTTGCACGTTTGTCCACCGACTGCAAAGTTATCGGTGTCAAGTTTTAACATCATATTAAAATTTGATTCAATACGTATTAAATTTATTCCGGATCAGTAGAAACTTTCCGTGGCCCAGCATCGGCCCGCGGACCACCGGTTGAAAAACACTGGTTTAGAGCCATTAG
This sequence comes from Glyphotaelius pellucidus, assembly GCA_936435175.1. NCBI lineage: Eukaryota > Metazoa > Arthropoda > Insecta > Trichoptera > Limnephilidae > Glyphotaelius > Glyphotaelius pellucidus. The sequence continues at coordinate 5,461,007 of OW386556.1, forward strand.
TTATAATAAAATTAGTCTTGTTATCATATTATTCATTGTTGACAGTTTTATATGACAATTGACAGTTCGGTGCACGAGATTGGAATGGCTTTAACCACCGACCAACCGAGTCGTATCGATGCTTTTAACCTTCTGAGTGCCAGCAAACGATTAATCGCTTTTCTTGTGATCGTTGCACACAAGGACGGCACCAAAAATAGGTTAAAGGATTGTCTTCAAACTAATTATAAATATTTTTGAATCGTTCTCCACTAACCAGTTCACAACGATCCGTAAAAAAAGTTTTTGTGAACGTGACCCAACAGCCTGGGCATGCGCGAAATCTTTACTTCAACCAGAGTTTAGAAAAAAGTTACACTGAGTTTCACGCCATTATTTAACTGGTTCGAAAAAATATCTTATAGGAAATATAAAAACATTAAATTTATATCCACCGTTTTCCACATTTGTTAAATCGAGCGCATTCTTTTCGGGTAGTCTTGGCGACTCCGCTCCAAAGGAAATGAGCATTAAGAGAAAAAACTACAAATAAAATGTTTAAAAAAAAAAAAATTACAGTTTAATCGTACTTACATGTTTTATCTTACTGTATCACTAAATCAAAGATAAAAAAAATACAGAAATAAATCAATATAAAATAATTTAATGACAAACAAATACCTTTGTGTAACACCACTATTTTATTAACAATATCAACATGTTTCGAAAACTATGTTTTCTTCGTCAGGATAATAAGTCAATAAAAAATAACAAAAGACAAAAAAGTATAGACTAATTAGAACATAGACAAAATATTAGATAGGAGAGGTGATTAATTACCTAAAATATATCATAAAAAACAATTATATAAAATAAAATATAAAAATTATTTTAGAATGGGTAAAAATTACATTAACATAATAAAAAATCTTTTAAAAAGAAATTAAGAAGTCTAAATAACAAAATAAATTATTATAAATATAAGTATTAATACGAAAATAAATTTAAAAGATGGCTATTTTTAAAAAACGTTTGGTTATTTATAATATTTAATTTACTATTAACACTTTTTCTAATTTCTAAAATTTCTAAATTATCTAATTGTATACCCGTTGTGTTAGTGTGTAAAATTTTTAAACCTTTATTAATATCAAAAGAATGACCTGTTTCCAAAATATGGTTTGCAAATTCTGAATAATTATTATTATTTAAACATCTTAGATGTTCCTTAACTCTAATGTTAAAATTTCTAGAAGTCTTCCCAATATAAAAAAAGTTACAATCATTACAAATTAATTTATAAATGTTCTAATTAGTCTATACTTGTTTGTCTTTTGTTATTTTTATTGACTTATTATCCTGACGAAGAAAACATAGTTTTCGAAACATGTTGATATTGTTAATAAAATAGTGGTGTTACACAAAGGTGTTTGTTTGTCATTAAATTAATGATGACGCCACAAAGTAAATATGCCTATTTTGAAGAAACAATATAAAATAATTTGATTATATGTATTAATTAGAATAAGTACTACAACCACCTGACCCCAACTCACCCTAATAAGGTATTTTTTTAAAGATTTCTTTAGGTAATCTTCTCATACGCATTTCTGATCGGAATTTCAAAAAAAAAAAATTTTTGGCGTTGTAAGTTGATAATTCGGCCGTGTGTGTTTGGCGAGAACTGTCAAAAATAATTGTATTTTGAGCAAATATTCACAATTGGGAAACGTTCTAAACATGCTGTATTTTAATTCACTTGTTTAGTTTTTTTTAAATTTATTGTGTTGATATTTTTTCATATTTCTGTGTTTGATACTGACAATTCGTGGAGGGATTCCATCATAATGATATGTTGAAGCAATTTAAAAAAAAAATCGGTTTTTTTATTTTTGACCGTCACTGGTAGAGCCTATCATTTTTTTTTTGAAGTGAAAGATTCTTTAGCACCGTTGTGATTTGAAACACGAAAAAGAGATAAACAGATACATATTTAGGATTTAACTAGCGAGAGAACGGGATAAATCGGTCTCCTCTTTGTGCGGTGCTTCGTACCCTCCTTCGTAGACTCTTGTCTACTTTAGTTTTCTGAAGGTTTCACTTCTACCGCGTATGAACTGCCACTTGTATTTATTTTTAATTTAATTGGGATACCAACACTATAATATTGAAATGAGAAATGAAGTATGCCAATATAAAGGTTAGACATGACTTAATTTATAGGTTGCATAAAGAGTATTCTTCGCAGAGAGCAGAGAGCTTCTTCCAATGAAATCATTTTGAAGTACGCGGCCGAATCTTGGTGATTTAGTGGAGACGATAGCTACGGAAGTTTAAGTATCGTAGGAAACGATTTTTAACACGTTTCAGATTGTGCACAAATGATTTGTGTTATGGGTTTCATATTTGTGTTGCGTGTTCTAATGTTTTTCCGATTTTTCTGTTTCACATTTTTCGTTTGAAAGTTGTTAATATATCTTCAATGATTATAGATTACAATTTCCGGTTTTACCCAATAGGTTATCCCACTATTAAATTATACAGAATATTTTTAATTTAAAATATTTATTGATGGGCAGCCCTGATTCCTGATTGACCCCCGGCCGGAGCTAATCGGAGAAAAGGTCGCACATTACAGCGACCGACCAGTCGTAATCGCGGCCAGTCCGACAGTATTCGCTGAAGTGTTTAGTTTGTGTTTGCTCTACCTACTGTGTTTACAATTACAATTCAAACAAATAATGCTAAAGATGCTGAGTTTCGTTTTGGTGGTGGTGACCTGTCTGCTGACGGTTGAAGGGTTTTTCCTCAATGCATACCGGCATAAGTTTGCCACGAAGCCCCTCGGGGAGTGTGAGGACTGCGGGGAGCCCCTGTACCTGACCCCGTACATCCAGAAAGGTCGCTTGGCCGAGGGGCGCAACAAGTCCAGAGTGGAGCACTCCGCCTTCCAAGGAGTGGAGAGTTACTCCGGTTTCCTGACGGTGGATGCAGCGCGTTCTTCCAACTCCTTCTTCTGGTATTTTCCTGCAGAGAATAGACCGGAAAACGCGCCCGTATTGTTGTGGTTGCAGGGCGGGCCAGGTGCTTCATCGCTGTACGGCTTATTCTCTGAGAACGGACCCTTCACCCACAAAAACGGCAGCGTGGAGCGGCGCAAGTACTCCTGGACAAAGAACAACCACGTAATCTACATCGACAACCCGGTGGGCACCGGCTTCAGCTGGACGGACAACGGCTTCGCGCAAAACGAGACGGTGGTGGGTAACAATCTATACACCGCTATGTTGCAGTTTTTCCAGCTCTTCCCCGACCTGCAGAAGAACGAGTTCTACGTCACCGGCGAGTCCTATGCCGGGAAGTACGTGCCGGCTGTTTGCTACGCCATACACCGTAAGAATCAGAACGCTTCACAACAAATCAACCTGAAAGGCTTCGCCATCGGCAACGGGCTGTCGGACCCGCTCCACCAATTATTCTACGCTCCCTATTTGTATCAGATAGGCCTAGTGGATGACAGTGGCATGAAGCAGGTTGCGGCTCTCGAGCAGACCGGCGTGGAGCATATCAGAGCCAAGCGCTGGATGGACGCATTCCTCGTGTTTGATAAATTGCTCAACGGAGACGTTACACCATACCCCACCCTCTTCTTCAACTTGACGGGATACAATTTCTACTTCAACTACTTGCATACAGAAGATGTGACGCATTCGGGTGACTTCGTGAAGCTGTTCGACTGTCCCAAGGTGCGCCGTGCCCTGCATGTGGGCAACCTGACATTCCACGAAGGTACAGAAGTTGAAATGTACATGCGCGAGGACATGATGCAGTCGGTGGCGGGCTGGGTGGCAGAGCTGCTGTCGCACTACCGCGGGGTGATCTACAATGGACAGTTGGACATCATTGTGGCCTACCCTCTGACGGAGCGCTACCTGCAAGCGCTGAACTTCAGCTCAGCGGCCGAGTTTGCGAAGGCGCCCCGCGGCCAGTGGCGTATAGGGAAGCACCTCGCGGGCTACGCCAAGACGGCGGGTAACCTCACCGAGGTGTTGGTGCGTAACGCTGGGCATATGGTGCCCGCAGACCAACCCATGGCCGCGGTTGATCTCATTCACCGACTCACTTCCAATAAACCCTTCTTTTAGATAGTCTCTAAATGTCCAAAATGCAAATGTTTGAATGATGACGTACAAACCTTTGCATGATGTTATTGATACGAACCAAGCAGATTTGGATATCGTATAAATTACCACTATATTGTTTTCACTAGAATGTAAATTATTTGTTTGTTGTGCCATTGAAATCGACTACATTTGTTAGTTATCACATCGACTTTGTTTAATCACACAATATCCCACAAACTTCATATTGTTCCGGAGAGATAAGACGGTGTTGATTGCTAGTTATTTCCCATTTTAAAATGGAAAGACTGTAGATAGATAGGTACTTATCTAAAAACGAAATAAAATAATTTCATTTTATTTGGCATTATAGGTCAACACGTTTACTGATCATGTCAACCGCTTCGAAGTTTTGTTATGCTTACATATGTACAATGAAACACATTTTATCAAATATATATTATCTGACTTGATATTTATGATAAATTATGTGCCTTGTTACACAAATCTTGTAGTTTTTTTTAGCTCTTTGCTGCTTTTAATGCAAATTTCTAACTTTGTGAAACGCTGTTGTGAAAAAATTATTATATATATTGTATTATAACATAATAAATTATTGAGCCTTGAGACAATTTTTCTTTGTTTTAGGTAGAAATTTAAAAATTTTCAATCAATAATAAAAGTTGTAGGTATTTTTATAATCTTTAGCATTTAAACAAAAAATTATTTAATCTTTTTTATCCAAAAACATTTGAAAGTTAAACGTTAAGGAGGTGCACGACGTCGTAACGTTCGATTCCATACGGCATACGTAATCGTATGGAATCGAACATTAAGTTTCCATATGTAATCACTATCGTCGTTCGGAATCGATTCCATTCGTAATCGCCTGTCAAATTTGTGTAATTGTATAGACAATAGCCATAAGGCTTGCTTTTTCAACTACTTTATTATTTATTCATTTAAGAGGAATATAAACGCTAGAAATATTTCGATTTTCATGCATTCAAAATTTAAAACCGAGCGTCTGATAACCTATTTTGTGCACGTAAATAGTTGTTTCTTATAGTAATTGTTGAAATGAAGAGTATTTACCATAGTTCTAGATTTGGGAAAACTTTGGGTTGATTTAAAAAATTTGAACAATTCATCAAATATTTGAGGTCAATATTCACAATTTGCATACGTTCTATTCTATTCAAGTTCTGTTATTATATCATTATAGGCCAGTTGCATAAAACTGAAATTATCACAGAACTCGAATAGAACTTTCACATAACGTAAAAATTGACCTCAAATATTTGATGAATTGTTAAAAGAATTTCAAACGAGAAAATCGTGAAATTATCACAGAACGTGAGAATTAACTTTAAAAAATTGATGTATTGTTAAATTTTTTTGAAACAACCTATCCTAAATATTTAAATAACCTGAATTTTATATACCTAAGCTGCGGATCGTACGCATTGTCGTCGCCCTTGTCGCCATTTTTAAAACTCTTATCTAAATTAGAATATTCAGAAAGTTATCATTTAGTCCAAATATAACAAAGGGATTTGTTACTTTGCATGTTTATCCGCAACATCCACGGAAGCTTCACCGACTACAAAGTTATAGGTGTCAAGTTTTATATAAACCCATGATAAAAGAGAAAAGAGCCTTTTTGGCCCGGAGTTCTGTATGCCAGTATATCAAATGTAAAAAAGTGTAAAGTTTTAACATTACATCCAAATTGATTTAATACGTATTAAATTTATTCCGGATCAGTAGAAAATTTCTGTGGACGCAGAACAACGGTTGAAGAACACTGGTTTAGAGCCACCATTTATAATAAAATGAGTCTCGTTATCATGTTATTCATTGTTGACAGTTTTATATGACAATCGACAGTTTGGTTCATGAGATTGGAATGGCTTTTAACCATCGACCAACCAAGTCACATCGATGCTTTTAACCCTCTGAGTGCCAGCAAACGATTAATCGCTGTTCTTGTAATCGTTGGCGAGAACTGCCAAATATTCAAATTTTGAACAATATTCACAGGTAGGAAAATATTCCTAGCATGCTGCATTTCGATTGTTTTTTTTAGTTTTATTGCAAGATCATTTACATTTATTTTTATTGTTATTATTAAAATTCATATTTATATTTTTGAAACTGACAATTCGTGGTGGTATTCAATAAAAAGATATACTGAAGAAATTTGAAACTTTTCCCACTTTTATTTTTGAAGTAAAGCTTTTTTACGCAAGCTTGACTTGGGGAGTAAGCTGGTGAATGCGTGACGAGAGCGTTACGAAAAGTGTGATCGGGCGAGGCGAACGAAGCAAAAAAGTTTTACTCCAGTCGTGTAGTCTAAAGCACACTCGTTTTTGAAGTAAAACTTCTTTAAGGACGCTTGACTTGCTTGAAAAGTGTCGGGCGAGGCGAACGGAAGTTGAGAGGGAGACATAAGTTAGTGAAGATAGAAAAAGAGAGAGAGTTACATTTCGTATGTTACTGTAGGGGCAAGAGAGAGAGGTGCGAGCACACATTTTCTTTCTCTCTTTATAGCCAGTTACGTTTCGTATATCTAAGACACAGTGCAGGCCTATTGTCTGTATCACACTGTAGAAGTTTTACTTCAGTCGTGTAGTCTAAAGCACACTCGGTTTTGAAGTAAAACTTATTTACGCACGCTTGACTTGGGGAGTAAGCTGGTGAATGCGTGACGAGAGCGTTACGGAAAGTGTGATCGGGCGAGGCGAACGAAGCATAAAGAAGTTTTACTTCAGTCGTGTGGACTAAAGCACACTAGTTTTTTTAAAATTTCTTTTTGTATTTTTAAATTACGTAGTAATCATATTGTTTTCATCGTAAATCCATACTAACGGACAGCCCTGATTCCGTGACCCCCGGCCGAGTCTAATCAGAGAAAGGTCGCGCTCATTCCACGGTCATCGAGTGTATCGCAGACAGTCACACATTTGATATTCGTTTAGTTTGCGTTTATTCTCCCTGCTGTGAGTAGACATTACGAACTAAATATACAATGCTAAATAGACTGTGTTTCGTGTTGTTGATGGTGACCTGTACGCTGACGGCAGAAGGCTACTTCCTGAGTGCGTACCGGCCCAAGTTTGTCACGACACCCATCGGAGAGTGCGGAGAATGCGGGGAGGCGCTGTACCTGACTCCGCTCATCAAGGCTGGGCTCCTGGCCAAGGGGCGCCATCAGGCCCGCGTGAAGTTTCCCGCCTTCCACGGAGTGGAGAGCTATTCCGGATTCCTCACGGTGGACAAAGCGCGCTCTTCCAACACCTTCTTTTGGTACTTCCCAGCGGTGAACAGCCAGAAAACCGCGCCCGTGGTCCTGTGGCTGCAAGGCGGGCCAGGCGCCTCTTCGCTCTACGGCTTGTTCACCGAGAACGGCCCCTTCGCTTACAAGCATGGCCGCGTAGAGCGACGCAAGTACTCCTGGACGGAAAACAACCACGTCATCTACATCGACAACCCGGTTGGCACTGGCTTCAGCTGGACGGACAACGGTTTCGCACAAAACGAAACGGTGGTGGGGAACAACTTATACACCGCTTTGCTGCAGTTCTTCCAATTGTTCCCTGACCTTCAGAAGAATGAGTTCTACGCGACGGGCGAGTCCTATGCTGGAAAGTATGTGCCGGCTGTTTGCCATGCCATCCACCGTGAGAATCAGAACGCTTCGCAGCTCATCAATCTTAAAGGCTTCGCCATCGGCAACGGGTTTTCAGACCCCGTCAACCAGCTCTTCTATTCCCCCTATCTTTACCAAATCGGTCTCGTGGACGACAATGGCAGGAAACAGATCGCGGCCGTCGAAAAGACCGGGGTGGAGTTCATCAAAGCCGGCCGCTGGTTGGACGCTTCCAAAGTGTTCGACAGGCTCATCGATGGAGGTGAGACGCCATACCCGTCCCTATTCTTAAACCTGACTGGATACAAGAACTTCTATAACTACCTGAAGACAGGAGACGAGAAGCATTCGGACGATGACATCAGCAAGCTGTTCGAGTGCCCCGAGCTTCGACGTGCGCTGCACGTGGGCAACCTGACATACCACGACGGCTCGGAAGTAGAAACAAACTTGGTCGAGGACGTGATGCAGTCTGTGGCAGGCTGGGTGGGAGAGCTGCTGTCGCACTACCGCGGAGTGATTTATAACGGGCAGTTGGACATCATCGTGGCCTACCCTCTGACGGAGCGCTACCTGCAAGCGCTCAACTTCAGCTCGGCTGCCGAGTACGCAAAGGCGCCCCGCGGCAAGTGGTATGTGGGGAAGCGCCTGGCGGGCTACGCCAAGACAGCGGGTAACCTCACCGATGTGTTGGTACGCGACGCGGGGCACATGGTTCCCGCAGATCAGCCCATAGCTGCGATCGATCTCGTCCAGCGACTTACTTCTAATAAACCCTTCTTTTAGATAACCTTCAGATATCCTACCTACGTATGAATAATCGAAGGTATGTCGTATGCACTATTATATATGGGATTTCAAATTAATCATCGGATACGCGAGGTGTGGTTTTGGATATTGATAAAAAAAATTACAAAAATATAAAATTTAAAAAAAAAACTATTACATTACTTTTTTTCCACGACCCCTATGTTTGCTGACTTTAAATCTACGTCCTTTTTTATGTACATCAATTTTTATTTAGATTTTGTTTTTGATAATGAATGAATGAACGCAAATCTTGGAAATGGAAATTAACTTACTTCCCGACGTCCAATAGAACTGAAACTCGGCAGATAGAATCGATGATGTCGATGACGATGCAATTTATTAACTTTTGGTGGCATGCATGCGCACACACACGCATTTTTCTGAAATATGAAGACGTCGGATATGGGTGCCGCCGCCCCGGGAACCATTTATTGAATAACCAACACCCCTGCCTATCCTAAATATTTCTTTTGTTTGGTGACGTAGCAGGGTGACGTAATTTGAGGTTTGTCTAGGTCTTGGCGGCGAATGCGTTTGCCAATCCTACTGCATGACGCGCCGGATCGGGAAAGACTGGTTGAGGCAGACGTTTTGTTTTCTCCAGCCGGACTCTTTCCACCCATCGCCTTGCACCGCAGTGAGATCGATGAAATCATCGTCCGTCACTCCTGGGCAAACTGATCACCACCACAGTACTACCCACAGATTACTACCCACCCTTCATACCTTTTTCCTTCCAAAATTTCACTCCCTTCCCTTCACACAGCATCTCCATCTCCAAAGTATGTTTTCCTCAGAGCTTCCTATTTGGAGCTAATATTAAAAAAGCAGGCCCAAGAGATGGCCCGAAAATTGAAAATAGACTTTGTTTATTTATTTGTTTGATATCGTTTGTCGTCCCAGTATCCCACAAAGTGCATTCTGTTCCAGAGAGATAAAACAGTGTTACGATACCAGATAGGAAAGGTATACAAAAATAGATATCATGACATTACTGTAAAACAACGCGAGATCTCATGTCATCAGTCAAAGGTTACATTTCTAACTTCTCTGAACAATTTGCTATTTCTGGCTATTCATTTGTGACTTCCTCAAAATATTTTGGTTATAGATCATTCCGAGTGATTAATTCTAGACATAATGACGTTATTGTTGATATGTTTTAAATATACCAAATTAAACTTGATTATCATATTGTTATTGTGAGATACAACGTTATTAACGCGATGTTAATAATTTCATAAACTCCATTTTGTAAACATTACATAATGTTAAGGGACGTACTTGACTTACTTTAAGAGGGAATAACTTGAAAAAACCGGAAATAATATGTCACTCTTAAATCAAATTTTAGACGTATTGAATCTTTTCCACAAAAAAATATAAATTGATTTCGAAAGACTGTTCTTTTATCTAGTAAAACTTTTTTAAATTTTGAGAAAATATGTTTATTTTTAGTATAATAAGGTTTTACCGTAGGTCGTTAACAGATTTGTTAAATTTTCAAACAAAATTTTGTATTATCAACATACATTTCAAATCATAGTATCTATCATGCAGTAAAATAAATCAATAAATTATTTGGGAAACCTACTATTCCGAATTTTAATTTGAGTTCAAATAAATTCATAAAAAAAAAGATCCGCGCCCTTGTTTTGTGACGAAAATACTTCATTTTGTCTATTTATTTAAGGTCTTACAAACTAATATATTTTTAAAAATTACATTATTATTTTGCTTAGACATTATTGAAAAAATATAAATACTTATGATCAAAAAATAATTACAAAAAGTATATAATTTTAATAGTTTTATCATCACGTCATTGAGCATTTTTTAGTGTAGGTATTTATTAAAGTAAATTTTGAATGAAATAAAATCGATATTGAGTTATTTTGTTAAAATTGCACCAATTGGAAAGTTCAAAATGTATTGTAGGAGATACATTGAACAAGAAAAAATATAGTTTGAAATATGAAATGATATAATTAATTAGGAAATTGTAAACTTAAATGTACAATTTACTAAAATAAAACAAATAAATAATAAAATGCTGGTATGGAGAATAATTAATCTTTCTCATCGGAACCGCTCTGCACCGTTGCAAGGGTACGATCGCAGGATCATCGTTCGACGAAATTTAAATTCTCGGCCGCTGGTTAATGGCTCTAAAAGAACTTTGTAATCATTAAAAAATATGGGGAAATATAATTGAGGATGATATTGTTAATATCAGGTACGCGGCAAACGTCATAACATATGTCTGGTAATGTTGTAGGTAACTTGAAAACAAGCTTATAGGTCCGAGTGGTTCAATCTGAATTTAAAATATGAGATCGACAAAAATGACAGGATAAAATTTAGGTCTTAATAGCCGAGTATCCCGGTGAGACAAGAGATCCCAGTTTCGAGTATTTGCGTCAAAGTAGAAAAGAGTTTCTCTGGATTAGTTCCTCTGGATTAGTGATACAATTAAATTAGCTTACAAAACATTAGCTTTACATTCAATAAATTTAAATGATTCACCTCTTCAAGGAATATAAGAATCCACTAAATTAAAAAAAATAATTAAAAAAACTATTAAATGGTTGCAATGTTGAAAAGGTGGCAAGATTTAGATACCTCGGCAGCATTCTCACGGAGACTCTTGACCCAGATGTAGAGGTTAAGTGCAGAATTGAGGCAGCAAGAACTGAATTCAGTAAAATGAAATTCCTCTTCTGCAATGACAACCTCAATTTAAAACTAAGGCAGAGAATGTTAAAGTGTTATGTGTGGTCAGTCTTGCTGTATGGATGTGAGACATGGACCTTGAAAGTAAATACCATGAACAGGTTAGAGGCTTTTGAAATGTGGCTTCACCGGAGAATGCTCAAGGTTCCATGGACCGACATGATAACTAACATAGAAATTCTCAGGCGGGCTAGAGCAGATAGAGAACTGCTCACATTAATAAAAGTCAGGAAAATTTCATTTCTGGGTTTCACTTCGAGGGGAAAAGTATCACTTGCTCCAATTAATATTGAAAGGAAAAATAGAAGGCCGCCGTGGGCCTGGTAGGAGACAAATGTCTTGGCTGCGAAATATACGAGAGTGGACCGGCATTAGAAGTGCGGAGGAGCTGTTCCGGGCAGCACAAGATAGAGAGACATTTTGAGAGAGTGATCGCCAAGTCGGGGGGATCTGATAGGGCACACGAAGAAGAAGAAAAGAGTTGTGTGAAAAATTTCTATTTTACGTTTTATCTCTGAATAGATTGCGATTATCTATGCCCCACGAAAGCCGTATTTAAGTTAGATCACTCCATCTCCGTTCCGATGTCGCTGGTGTCTCTTTCCGACGGGACCGCTTGTTCATAAATTATCATTTGTTTTCGTTCTTCTGTAAAATTGACTTTTTTTGATTTACTTATATATGTTTAGTTTATTCACACAATGGTGATCACTCACCCACAAACAGGACGATGGCGGGATGGTCGCTCAGCCTGTCCAGAGAGTACTGGCACAAGATGGTGACGGGAGCTGGTTTCCAGGGGAAGTTCTGTGGACAAATGTAAAGAAAATAGGCATTGGAAACAACAATTTCGACTATAATTTCCTTTGTCTGTCTGCAACTCCGGTTCAAAAAACTCTACAAATTTTTACTTAGAATTTAAATATCAAAATTGGAAATCAGTCTTTGGAAAATGGAAATTTTTACTTAGAATTTAAATATCAAAATTGGAAATCAGTCTTTGGAAAATGGAAATTTTTACTTAGAATTTAAATATCGAAAATTAGAAATGTGTCTTTGGAAATTGGAAATTTTTACTTAGAATTTTAATATCAAAATTGGGAATGTGTCCTTGGAAAATGGATATTTTCACTTAGAATTTAAATATCGAAATTGGAAACGTGTCTTTGGAAATTGGAAATTTTTACTTAGAATTTAAATATTGTAATTGGAAATGTGTCTTTGGAAATTGGAAATTTTTACTTAGAATTTAAATTCCAAAATTGGAAATGTGTCTGGAGAATTCGGACAAGTGATAATAACATTATATTTTTCACAGAAAATTATTTTATTTACCATTTTGAAAATTGGAACTGTTATGACGAAAATTCAGACTATCTTCATTGACATATATTATATTTACATGAGGCAAAAAGGGAAAAAAATTGGCAACTTTTTTACAACCAATTACTCTAATTTGTCCTCCAACGCTGTAATACTGAACGACCGGAAACTACCAAATCCAGGCCCCGCGCACTGCTACTCGTGTGATAATAGTAGAACACGTTTCGACGTGATATTAGTACGAAATAGCGCCTATGACTAACCCGTGTTTTTCACAGGTTGACGCTAGGTATTCACAATTTGGGAGGCGGGTATGGGTACCATCGCCCGGGAACCATTTATTGGATAACCAACACCGTACAACGCCGTAGGTCACTCCAAGTGGTTTGCTACATTTGGTAACTTAGCAGAGGTGCCCAGGTTCATGAGGTGAGGTTTTTCTAGGTCTTGGCGGAGGATGCTTTTGTCCACGAAAGTCCATGTTGGAAGAGACTGGTTGAATGAGTCCTTTCGACCTCTCCAGCCGGACTCTCTCAACCCATCGCCTTGCACTGTAGTAGGAAGAATGGATTCATAAGTCCTTCACTCCAGGACACACTGACCCCCCAGATTCCTCTCCAGAACTTCCTCTCCTTCCTTAACCGAAAAAGACCCTCAACACATCATCCCCAAAAATGACCTAGGCCCCGAGAGAAAATATTTTCCTCAGAGCTTCTTGTGTGGAGCTAATGAAAAAAAAACATGTTTTATGTTAACCCTCAATTTATCATTTTTTAATGCTAACCCTCCCTCTATCGTGTAGGTACATTGATAAACAACAATAAAGACCCACCAGTCCCTCGGGGTCTCCCGCTGCCCAGGAGCGCGCGTCCACGGGCGGCGCGCCGGGCGCTAGCACGAGCAGCGCGGGGATGCCCAGCACGCCCAGCGCGCCCGCCAGCTCCGTTCGTGCCGCCGAGCACGCCCACGGCACGCTTAACCACGGCATGCCGCCCGTCACCAGGCGATATGACTCCTCGCTTCTGCAAAATACAAAAACACATCATCAGCACAAACCAAGAGGATATTAAAAATATTATAATTTTATTACTTATGGTTAATTATATAAAATTATTTATTGTAAAGCTCCTTTTTAAAATCTGAAATATGTGAATCTAACCTCAAAAACGCGGATCACAAGATCACAACGTTGATGCTTAGTTCACACTGAGCTATATATCTGCGAGCAGATATCTGTTGATTCGCGAGCACTTATCTTTTGTCCTCTCACACGAGGCTATCAAATATTTCTTCCTGTGGTAGGAGAGGGGGTCAGTCGAATTAGGGAGCGGCAACGGAACGCATATTTTTTGTACTGAAATCTGTCAACTTGACATCTGTCATCCACGGGTCTAGGCAGCTCCGTAATTACAATGACCCCCTCTCCTGTTTTAGTCGGAGAAGGGGAGAGTTATCTTCTGGGATATCGCGTCTGGAGCGGTTACGTCTGAGATGTTTGTTGTCTATGATTGATCTGCGCTTAAAAACGCTTAGGTGTGAACGGTCTGAAGGGCTTGTATGGAGAGCGTTATTTGGCGTGCTATGATCTTTTATATTTGATAGCTGAGTGTGAACCAGCTTTAATTCTGTATATTTTGCGACAGCGTAACGCGTGTAAAATCAGCCATATACGTCACATTTTGACAGTTTTTTTAAATGAGGTATTCCGTATCGCGCTAATAGGTACTGCACTGGTTTTAAGAGGAACGTATGCGCGGCCCGTTTTGGCCCGTTTCATACATATCTTAATTCTGGATTTGAGATCAGAATACCGAACCAAACTGAAAAATTATTTTTGTAATCAAAAGGTTTATCAAATATCTATTACGGATGTGAGCTACTTATTTTTATTTTTGCTTTAAATTATAAAATATAGGCCATTAAAGATTTTAGTATTTCATGATTTTATAAGCAACTTGGGTAATTATTTGTGAGTAGATGAAAAACAATTAAAAAAAATTTGGTTGTCTGTAAAGTCGGTTTACGGACGATGATTTTACGTGATAACGTCATATAATAACGAGGGAGTGTAAGAGAGATAGATGCGCCTAAGCCGAACGCTTAGGCCTAACTCTTGTTCCCCGTTCTCGCTTGTACGCTCGGCTCAGGCGGAACGTGACAATGAGTCATACTTTTTCGTGCATGCAGCGGGCGTTCACATCGATTTATAAGACGTTATCACGCCAAAAATAATGTTACTTTATTTATTTTCAAAATACAATGAAAAATAAAATTGAAAAATCAAAAACGTTAAAAAAGCATTTTTTGGGTAGTGATTTAAATATATAAACGACAAATTTTTGTTCCGCCGTAAATAGGTAAATAAATATACCCAAAGTCGCGGGAAAATTTGCGAATCGAATATTATCGGGTACAAATATCAAAATAATACGATAACTAATCATCGTCATCATCATCAGTATCATCATCATCATCAGTATATTAATACGTGAAGTAAAAACTTTGTACCCCTTTTTACGAAAATTGCGCGGACGGAGGAGTATGAAATTTCGCACACAATTAGTTTATATAGAGAAGGAGTGCAGAATGCTAATATTTTTTTAAATTATGCATAAAAATACATAAAAAAAACATTACAATTATGGTCGAATTTCGACCATTGGGCGACCACTAGTGTTTTAAAATAGGTATTTAAGGGGTCATATACAGTTAGAATTTTCTAGAAATCGATTTTTTTATTATTCCATTTTTGTAATGTACGTATATTTGTGTACACACAAAAATTTTCAAGTAAATCCGGTGATTATTTTTGAAGTTACAGGCATATTTGTAAAGACGTGTCGGAGCATTTGAAAGTAGGAGACAAACTTCAAACGCGTTTTCCTCAAAACTGTGTTTTTAAGTCGGTGACCAAGATTACTCCGAAACGGCTTAACCGATCAGTCTCAAATTTTAACACAAGCTTTTTTAGTATATTTTAAACTTATTAATCGGCCTGTTCTCACCAATAAATACACATTTTTTTATAAACAATATAAGGCCAACATTTTGGTAAAATATCGATTTTTTTTTTGAGAAGCCGCCATTTTGTCAAATAAATTTAGTTTGCTCGTCCTCCGATTAATTAGAGGAATGTTTACAGCTGGTTCACACTCAGCTATCAAATATAAAAGATCATAGCACGCCAAATAACGCTCTCCATACAATCCCTTCAGACCGTTCACACCTAAGCGTTTTTAAGCGCAGATCAATCATAGACAATACACATCTCAGACGTAACCGCTCCAGACGCGATATCCCAGAAGATAACTCTCCCCTTCTCCGACTAAAACAGGAGAGGGGGTCATTGTAATTACGGAGCTGCCTAGATCCGTGGATGACAGATGTCAAGTTGACAGATTTCAGTACAAAAAATATGCGTTCCGTTGCCGCTCCCTAATTCGACTGACCCCCTCTCCTACCACAGGAAGAAATATTTGATAGCCTCGTGTGAAAGGACAAAAGATAAGCGCTCGCGAATCAACAGATATCTGCTCGCAGATATATAGCTCAGTGTGAACTAAGCATTATTATTATAGCGAAATCCATTTGGTTTTTTCATTTTAAATGATCCAGTCTAGAGATATGATGGTCACCGCAAGACGCCTTTTTTTATAGGAGCTTCCAGAGATCAGCTATAGCAGCTTTCAAAATTATTATTTTTACAAAAATAAAAACTTCGAATACTGTTAAAAGTTACCACAATATGTGAACAAATTTTTAGTTTAATAAATTTAAAAGTCTTCTCAGGAAAAATTCTTGAAAAATCCCTTTTTTTGAGCCTCCTGACTGTATATAACCCCTTAATCCACACCAACAAACGCATTTCACATTTCTTCTGAGATATACATTTTAAATTTAAACCAAAGTGACTAAATAAATATTATCAATTTATGTGAGTAAGGAGGGAGTGCCAAGACAGAGTTGTTTGTCGGTCCATCCTCTCTTCCTACCCCTGCAGGGAAACGGCGTGATGTTAATTAGTTAGTTAGTTTTCATTTTATTTTCGTTATTTGTTTTGGAGTGTCATGCCGTATTGCGCTACCTCCTTCTTTAGTCAAAGTTTCGGACAGTGCTACAAGTGTCCATCATCAGGGTAGATGTGTGGCGTTGGCTAAAGAAAGAGGTAGCGCAACACGGCATAACACCCTAAAAACCTGAAAAATCTAAAATAGTATCATAATCAATTTATTGTTATTAAACACAGAACAACTGACCTGTCGCTGCTGACATAGATGAGGTGGAAGTCATGGCCACGTCTCCTGACGAGGGAGAAAGTTTCCGCCAGTTGAGGGGTTAGTGACTTACAGGGCGGACACTGAAACCAGAAACCAGCTGTTATGTACCTCAAACACTGTCGTTGTTTGTATCTCTCGTCGGTTTCACGAACAACGAGTAATTGTTGTTAGGCACTCAAGAGGTTAATGGTTCAACACGTATTATTTTTAGAAAATTTGAAGGTAGGTAGGCATTGTAATACTTTTATGTGAATACCATGCGAGTTACATTGCTGCTCAACGCCAGCGGATCTATGGCAACCCAATTGATTAGGTTGGGAGACAAAAGGTCGTTTCTACGGCTCGTTCTTGAGTTCAACAGCTCGGCTGTGGAACGATTTGCCGACGTCTGTGTTTGGATCCCTGCTATAACACGGGTCCAAGGACTAAGCCCTTCCTTTCCTCATAAAGGCTCTCAGCATCCCCAAGGGGAAATTTGTCCGCCTTCCAACTATGTGACAGTCCAGATCTATCCAACAGGACTCTCGGAATATCGCCTTACACCGCAGTGGGAGAACAAACTGACCCTCAGATTACTACACCCACCTCTCGTATCTTTTTCCTTCTAAGAACTTTCTCTCCTTCCTTTCCTAAAAAGGCCCACTACACAGCATCCCAAAGATGACATTGACCCTGAGGGGGATTATTTTCCTCCGGGCCTCCTGTGTGGAGCCAGCGTAAAAAAACGCGTTCGCTTTTGTGTAAAACATTGTTTAAAACAACGAACACATTAAAAAATTGACAAAAAATCTATATGGAAATTATCTATCCTAAATCCCTCTGAAATATTAGGTCAAAACTCACCCAATGAGCTGCGAAATAGAATGCCTTAATTGAGGTCTCCGGCAGGTCATTGTAGGTCAGTGAGGGTTGTGGCGCCAGGTCACTGCAGCGCTCCAAGAGGACACCTTCAAGGATCTGTGATAAGAAAAAACATAAAATCAAAATTCAAAGGATTACCAAATCATTCGCCACAAGAACATCTGCTGTTGGAATTTGGGTACACAATTTTTGCCTCATCATAATTTTATTAGAAAGTTCGTCAATTATTCAGAACGTGCCTCAGGGTACGAATAATTACTAAGCTACGACAAATTCGAATGTGAAAAACGTTACTATTTTCTACTTTCGCACAGTAATTTACTTAATATAGCATTATGTAATAAATGTATGAAACCATAGGATTATTAATGATTATTAAATATCTAAAATAAAACATTGCACATTACAAGCAGTGCTTAGTGTTAAAATATTTTTACATAATTTTCTTCTCAACAAACAATACTAACCAGCTTCGAAAACAAACCCTTTCTTCCTAAATGGTTTAAAATAAAAGAACTCGATTTTTTCACTTTCTTCTGTTCCATTTTCAAATAGTTTCAAATCAAGTAGAGCTGGTTACGAACGGTGAGTACCTACCGTGGAAAAGTGGAAAAGAAATCGACATGACGGTAGGAACCAAATACGTTCTCAGTTCGAAATTCAACAACAGGAAATTTGTTTTTTTTTTAACAACATGTTTTTTTAATGAATAGCAGAAATTCGAAATGTTGTAAAGATTAATAAATCCAAAAATTAGTTGATTACTATTTTTCTATGTTCTTTTTTCTCTTACGATCTGCGTCGTCGAAATATTTCTACGAAAATGAATGCGCCTTTTACGACGCGCCTTTTAAGAGCATTTTTTCTTTAAATTAAAAATAAATTAAATGCTGTTATTTATAAATTTACAAAAAATATAAAGTATTTTGAAAGATCTATTTATTTTCATTTCATAATAAAAATTCATAATTCATAAATCGCAGGTTTCTAAAGAAAACATTTTTCTCCTGAACAACCAATATTTTGCTATACAGCATTTAAAATTTCAGTGATCGAATATTATACATTATTCCTGTATGTTTTTTTTTTTTACTAAAATACATATTTTTTCTTATTTACATACCTTTTAAAACATAAAAAAATAATGATTAGACTGAGGATTGAACCTTCCTACCCAGGAACTGGAGTCAACCACGATCCTAACCCAGCCAAATGCCGAATAGATTTCGACCTTCATTTATTTCGTATACTGCTGCAATGTCATCGAATTTCAGAGAAATGCGTATATCGATCCTCCAGTTGATTAGCCAGACATCTCCGAAAAATCGAAAATTGAATTGAGTTTGCAATTATATTTAAAAGTGTATCTGGTACAATACTATAATTACTCATAAATACCACCAAATCAAATAATGCAGTAAAACTTGTAGTGAAATAAACAAAAAATTGATGTTTTCTGGATTCCTAGTAGGAAATTTCAAAATGTCATACTAATGCATCGGACAGTTACGCTTCCCGGTGTTATTTAATATGTAAAACACAGACATGTAAAAAATATTTCATTTATAGAATGTTGCTTTCTTCGTTAATTCAGTATTTCGGTATTTGGAGAAGTCTGACTAATCAACTGGACGATCGATATGGTCGCATGTGCGTGCGTGATTGCCGCCAAAAATTGACAAAGTGCATTGTAATCGATAAAGAGTCTATCTTCCAAATTTCAGCTCGATCGCTTATCAGGAAAAAGGTTAATTTTCACTTCCAACATTCCATTTCATTCATACTTTCATTTCAAGAAAACAAAGGTGAATTGCTCGCATCACGCATCAAACAAATTATTTGAACACCTAATTAATTATATTCGCCAACGTGTGTGAACCACGCTTTATGATTAGACCAGAGAATATTATTTTTGTGAACGTTCCAAAATAGAATTTGACAAAGATAATAATAAAAATTGCCAAGCGACCATTTTTATTTGTAATTTGAAAAGCACTTTCATACGGCTTATTTTCGCAGACCATTATACTAAGCGGGATTAATGTTGCAAAGATAAAAAATGTAATTTATTATCAAGCTCAGTTCTTAGCGGGAGTCTTTCGACACGATGAGATTATTCATGATTGCAATTTGAATTTAGTATGATATTCGAAAACCCGGTAATTTTTTGGGGGTTATTTTTACGTGAATACAGCACAGTATTACAACTATCGCCAAATGTTGCCAACTATTTGTTGCCAGAGGAACCATGGCGTCTCCACTCGGGGTTATTTTGTGAAGCTGGAGGGAGTGGGGAAGAGAAGGAGATGGGAGGAAGGAGGTCGAAAAGTACCTGGCTATTCAGATCTGGTCACCAAATACGACTAAAGCCATTTCAAGCAACGTTTTCATTCTGAATGGTGGTCTTACACCAAGGTGATACTGAGAGTATCTTTCACTCTGGAACGTGCCGCAAATAAACTATGTATTATTTAAAATGAATTAATTGTGAAATAACACAAATTAATCAAATAAAATTTATTTGCCACATCCGGATTCAATCCCACGACCTCCGGAATGCGAGTCAAGAGCCTTACCGCTAGACCACGCCGGCCGTCAATCATGATGTAACACAGGCAAAACCTTCGCCTCGGAACAGAAATCCCCGTGAATAAACTATTGTAGTTACTTTGAATGAGAACTGTGAATACACTGAAGGATGATTATGAGTAAACGTTGTACATATATATTGAATTTAATTAGTCTCTGATAAAAAAAAATAAAAATAAAAAACTAGATGCATGACATGTTTGATGATCTAAGAAGAACAGTATGATTCTTGCCTCTGGATCGAGAGGTTTATCCTACCTGCGGTATCGTGCGTGGTCTCCAGGGGAATCCCTCGGGCTGCAGCAGCTGGTCTAGCGAGGGCCGGCTGACCTCCCCAGCGGGCCCCACTAACACCAGTGTGGGGGCCCCTGCCTTAACGCGGTGCTGACAGATTAGACGCGTCTGAGAATAAAACAAACCAGTGGTCAAACCACAGATCATGGGGTAAACAAGAACAAACAGAATCATTGTTAATTCAACTGTGATTAAATGTTGTTTCACGGAATTATTTAAAAAAAGTCTGGAACGCAAATACAAATCGTGGTGTTCTCCCTTTCTAAAACTGTTTAAAAATCATATTAGGCTGTACACAGTGTACACAGCATACAATTTAAAGTTACTTCTTGCAGAACAGCAAGAAATGCTGGAGATCGGAGGTTGCCTCCAGACCATCCAATTTACAGTTAGGTCAACGGCGGCCCGCTCCGGGCGACACTTTTAAGGGGCGGAAAAATTTCACAATAGATAATAATAATAGCTTGTAAAAATTTTAACCATTTCATTCATATTTTTGTCACACCTACGATTCGGGCCGATTGAAATGAGCACGTAATTTTCTGGAAGATACTCTGCCCAATAATAATGTTAGGAAAATTCCTCACTATTGCCATAAGCAAATTGAGCAAAAAATATTTGAGATCAACATTGAGAATTTTTAGGCTAAACAAACTGGCTATCTTGTCTATTGAGCAAGAGGTATGCGATGCTACAGTGCAATAAAATACTGCCTTTTAAAAAGTAGACGAATAAAGTTTTAGTTAAAGACAGAAGTTTTGAAACTATAAACTAGAAAAAACTTTTCAGTCCTGAAGCGGTAATCGAACCCTGGATAGCAGCTCTATGGTCAGAGCATTAAAAAAACAAGCTAATCACGTACTAATAAAGCAAAGTAAACTTTATTGGTTAATTTTTGTTATTGTATGTATCATTTTTATGCGAAAATTCACATTTTTCGGTAGTTCGGGAAGTGGAGTAGTTGAAAAAGTCGTAAATCCGAAGCTGCAGAGACCCTGCATGCAGCAAAGCAGGCATCAATATCTCTTATATATATCTCTTCGTAATACAAAATGATAAAGCATGACTTTATGAGCCCGTAGGGTAGAGTGGTGACGATTGAAACACGTTATGATGGAAACATCTCTATTTATTCGAAAACTATGATACTTAATAGTGTGACGCAACACTCGAAACTCCGTCAGGTAGGTTGGGACCTTTCTCCAAAAGCTTTCTAGCCGGCTAGAAACAAAAAAAATTCAATGAACACTTATGTGTTCATTGAATTTTTTTGCAGGTGAAAATAGATCACACATAATTATAATGTTACTTACAGTACTATTTCCACCTACTGATTATTTCCTTGTAAAAGATACTACTTATTTATTTAATAGATCTGTTTGCCCCCTTAACCGGTAATTTTAAGTTTTTTTATTTTGTTTGTGTTTTAGTGCCATTCTTTACACAAAGGTGTTTTATTCGTATCATTCAAGTTCTGACTGATTTTTTGTAGGTGATAAGAGGTTACTTCCAATATTAATACTCTTTTATTGTTTAATAGATCTTCATGGTATATAATCTAACCGATTATATAAAGTTTTTTTTTTATTGCGATATTTTCATATATGATGTCACATCACAATTCAAAAGTTTAATTTTTTCGTAACATTACCTTTTTTATTTATTTATTTTTGAATTTTACACTTTATTTTACATTTTATAGTTGATAATTTTACACATTTATTTATTTTAATTTTATTTTACTCTCAGATCAGAGTTTGAAACATTGTCATGATTGAAACATTGTGATGGTTGAAACAGGTACTTTTGTATGGAAGCAAAAAACTTATTTTTAATATCATTCTACTCTACTCCAGAACAATATTGCAGTAAAACTTTGTTGATTATGCCAAATACTCATAGTTACTACAACTAAGAGTACTTAAACACAAAAAATAAATAAAAAAATATTTAAAGTTGTTTCATTTCAAGATATTTATGTTCATAGTTTTTAAAATAATTGTGAAATGTTTAATCACTATTAATGATCTCATTGAGTACTGTTACAGTAATTAAATTGTTTAATATTGATTATAATTACTCCATTTATTCCAAAGATATTAAGAGCGTTTCAATTATCCCCACATACTGTTTCAATCGTCCACACTATGGGGATAATTGAAACAGATTTCCCCACCGTTTTAATTGGTTATTGTAGCTTACCTGTAAGAGTTGTGGCCATACAATAAATTTAATTTGATAACTAGATAGATTATAATTCATCCGGTATAAACATCTTATCCATAAATACAAAAGAAAAATTACTACAAATAGTTAAAGTAAAAGTGTTCCAATCATCCCCACTCTCCCCTATCAGGCTGAGAGAAATTCTCCCAAAAAGATTCTAGGTGTTTTGTAGCCAGCTACAATCAGGTATTATACAATAAAAGTAAGATAGAAACTTTTGAAATATCAATTCGAAAGATTTTGGGCATATTACGGCAAGTTACGTCTTGAGCGATCGCTTGCCTTAACGTGCCAAATTTGTGGAACCCAAATATATTGGATAAACGAAATCTGAAATCTAGGTTAATCAATTGACTTTAAACTGCAGTAAGCAGATCATATGTTTCCGTGTTAATATTTTGAAAAATGTTTTTGATTAAATCGAATGGCCAAATCGAAAACCGAACTTTTTTTTGATTTTACGCATTCTTTCGTAATCCTCTAACTAGCCAGGGCTTATAACAATACCCCTTCGTGTTTCTAACTAACTAGTACTACGGCTTGCTTGGCCTTTTTACTAATACCTTCTGAAGGCTGTATTTAATTGACTGAATTTACGTTACATTAATATCATCATAAGGAAAAGTCGTTACTGGATAAAAAACCCCATGCAAGTTTCAAAAGAGAAGGGAACATAAGTTCTGAAATTTTTCCCAAAATTTACATTTACTCCTCGAAAACCGAAATCTCATCGCTCGAGGGGATATAGGTATCTACATGGTGTCTGGACCGTCGCGACGCGTCGCAACGGGCTCGATGTGTCGGTTGCGGGTAAGAGGAGCCTGCGATTGGGTATTCCAAGCTAATTCGATATATATTAATCTTTCGATACTGTAGGTATGCACAAATACATTTAAACGTTTCTTCTATAAAATGATTTGCTTGTACCTAATTACTTTATTTTAATTTCC
The DNA here is from genome assembly GCA_936435175.1 of Glyphotaelius pellucidus. Classification (NCBI taxonomy): domain Eukaryota; kingdom Metazoa; phylum Arthropoda; class Insecta; order Trichoptera; family Limnephilidae; genus Glyphotaelius; species Glyphotaelius pellucidus. The sequence goes on from OW386556.1 coordinate 5,484,822, forward strand.
TGTTAGAAAAATGGTAGAATCTAAGTGGAAACGAATCGCAAAATAACTTGCTGTTGATGAGTGTCTTTTATTGGATTTCATCGTGCGTAGTGTATAGGTATAATAAAGAATAATACGAGAAGTGACTTGTGGGCCCAATTTGGGTCTATATTTCCATACAAAACTTTGTTTATGAAATTCAAATGGGATGGATCAAAGATTAGAGGCGGACAAGTAATGGAACGTTCAAAATTGTTTGTAAGACTTCTAGTGTTGTATTCTTTATTCTACGGCGTGGTGTATCCATATTATATTATATTATATATTATATACTAGCTTTTCCCCGCGGCTTCGCTCGCATGGTATTACGGGAAAATACTGTAGCGGTTGAACTTATCAATTATCCCCCACCTCTCCACCCCACCCCCTCCCGCATTCCATACATTCAGTTTTCAAACATCACAAATTTCACAAAGAAAAAAAGAATTATACAATTTTGTTCATTCGTTCGGAATTTATGCGCTTACAAACATTTCGGATGTAAAGGAAGTTTGTTAATATAATAAAAAATTACACTATTTATTATTCAGTCTTTATATTCGTTACGAATTATATTTTTTAATGTAGGAACTCTTATTCAGATAACTCTTATTATAATGTCAGCATTTATTCCAGCTTGTCCAAAAAAAACAAAACATATTCTAATATTTGAATTTTCTGGGGCAGTAGCTGACCAGGGGGCTGAGTACCTACCAGCTTAGAGCCCACAAATATATCAACATCGTTTCCATGGGAATGATTTTTTTCTGACATTTGCAATTAACTCGCTTTTGTTAGCGACAGAAAACGTTTAACAAAGATAATATATTAATATTTATAATTTCATAACGCCAGAGCTTACCATCATATACAACATATAGTCTGCGCATATAATTTAGCTTTCTATTGGTGAATGAATTTTTAAAGTCTTTTTATTGGTTAGTGCCTGAAAAGGTCATAAACAAACTCGAGCAGTTTCGCATTTATAATATTATAAGTAAGTATGGATTATTATTTGTTCTCTAGATTTTATGTCCGGGTTAAATCTTCCTCACAGGAAAAACTTAATCCTTCCACACACTTTTCCACAAATGCTAATCTAGTCAATTCACGCGATGTAATTGCATTGTATGTATACTAAATACAAAACTATACAAGAACAACACGTCAACCTACCAGAGACCATATGGGAAAATACTTCACCGACTCCAGATATTTTCATATCAGAGGGTTCGGCTCGATAGAACTCCTAACTGAACCGATAAATCCTACCGATCCCTCAATATAAATGTTTAAAAAATCTTTCGTAATCCTACATGTATTTAATATGACTGATTTTTGCATTTTTATATAAAGATTCTTTGACAAATCTAATAAGCCTAAATTTTGAATGAGAGCTAGGTATAATGCCAGTAGCCGAAATAACAAATGGTAATATTTTTATAGTCCGAGAATGCCAAATTCTTTTAATCTCATTTCCTAAATCTGTATATTTTCTATTTTTTTCAGAAACAGATTTTTGAATATTACAGGAATTTGGAATAGCGACATATTATTATTATTATTATTATATTATAAATGCGAAACTGCTCGAGTTTGTTTATGACGCTTTCACGCATAACACAATATAAAGACTTTAATAATTCTTTCACCAATAGAAAGCTAAATTAGAAAGACTACAAGTTGTATATGATGGTAAGCTCTGGCGTTATGAAATTATAAATATTAATATATTACATTTGTTATACGTTTTTGTCGCCAACAAAAGCGAGTTTTTGCTAACGTCAGAAAAAAATCTTTTCCATGGAAACAATGTTGATATATTTTTATACTCAGTCTACTGGTTAGCAACTACTGCAGAAAATTCAAATATTAGAATTCGTTTTTTTTTGGACAAGCTTGGAATAAATGTCAGATGAGAATTCCTGTATTAAAAATATAATTCGTAACGATTATAAAGACTGAGTGATAAAAATAGTATTTTTTATTATATTTACGAACTTCCAAATATTTAAATAAAAATAAACATCCGAAATGTTTGTAAGCGCATAAATTCCGAACGAATGAACAAAATTGGATAAGTAATTCTTTTTTTCTTTGAGCTATAGCATTATGAAATTTAGGTGGTAGGCGAGATGTTTGAAAACTGAATGTAAGGGAATGAATATATGGAATGCGGGAGGGGATGGGGGTGGGGGTGGGGGGGGGGGGGGAAGATAATTGATAAGTGCAAGCGCTACAGTAATTTCCCGTAATACCATGCGAGCGAAGCCGCGGGGAAAAGCTAGTAAGAAATAAATATTAAATTTTATAGTAACTTTTTTAATATGAATACCGCACAAAAGTTCAAACTGCCCCGAGCCAGCGGGATTGTATCACCTCCAATTTAGGCATGCTGTGAGGCTAAATTATCTCCACACAGGAGGCCCTCAGAAAAAAAAAATCCTTCAGGGCGTATATCATCTTTGGAGATGCTGTGTGGAGGGTATTTTTAGAGAATGGAACGAGAAAAGGTTTTGGAATGAAAAAGATATGAGGAGTATGTAAGAATCTGGGCGTCGACTTATGAATTCATCCCTCCCACTGCGGTGCAAGGCGATGGGTCGAGAGAGCCGGGCTAGAGAGGTCAAAAGGATTCTCTCAACCAGTGTCTCCCGATCTAGTCCGCCACGCAGTAGGAGGGCAAAGACATCTGCCGCCAAGACCTAGACAAACCTCACCCCATGAAGCCGGGCACCCCTCCTAAGTCACCAAACGTAGCGAAGCACTTGGGGTGACCAATGGCAGGAATGTTGGTTATCCAATAAAGGGTTCCCGGGGCGATGGTACCCATATCCGCCTCTCAAATTGAAAAGAATTGGATTTACTCACTCTAGTATCGACGTCTTCTAAGGGTACAGCGCACCAGGGAAGCGCTTGAATATCACTTAAGAAGGCTTCAGGGTCTTCCACCTCCCCTTGCACGGAGGCACTGAGCGAAGCCCACGCCACGTGCACGATCTCCAGCGCCCCAGGCAGCGCGGCGTGCAGCGCGCGCAGGTGCTCCGTGAACTGCTGCCCGCCCGCCCAGGGGAAGTACAGCCCGATCAGGGGCGCGGGGCGTAGCGCTTGGGCTGTGGGAAGAGGGGGCCCGGTGACCCCGCAACGCAGCAGACGGGGCCCGCAGAGCCGCTCTTGCCAATCCATCACACTCGGAAAGCTCTCCGATCAAAGACGTCACCTCTTTCAGGCGATCTGTGATAAATCCGTTGTCAATGTTAACACTCCCGTTTGCTCATAAACTGCTCAAGTAATACTGCCCTGCACTCATGGCAAATAATGTTTTTGACAATGAGAGAGCCTCTTCCCGGGGTAAGTACTGTAATAAATGGCGCAGGTGTTCACCTCTTTCAAGCGTACAGCTGATAGATCCGCTACAAGATCTTTTCTTTCCCATAAATTGCACATGTACTGATATAAAACTGCTCTAAAGTCTTGACATGAGAGTCTTCTCTCGGGGTAAGTACCCTGATAAAGGTCGTAGATATTCACCTCTTTCAGGCGTTCTAACGTAAAATCTTGCTTTATCATAAATTACACTTGTGTTAAAAGTATTTTGTCCTGCAAATCATGACAAATATCTGGCATTTGACATAAAATCTTTGCTTTATCATAAATTACACCCGTTTTACAATAATTCTGCTCTACACATCATGGCAGATGTCTTGACAATAAGAGTCTTCTCTCTGGGTAGGTACTCCGATAAAGGACGTAGATGTTCACCTCTTTCAGGCGATCTGACATAAAATCTTTACTTTATCATAAATTACACTCGTTTTACAATAATTCTGCTCTACACATCATGGCAGATGTCTTGACAATAAGAGTCTTCTCTCTCTGGGTAGGTACTCCGATAAAGGACGTAGATGTTCACCTCTTTCAGGCGATCTGACATAAAATCTTTACTTTATCATAAATTACACTCGTTTTACAATAATTCTGCTCTACACATCATGGCAGATGTCTTGACAATAAGAGTCTTCTCTCTGGGTAGGTACTCTGATAAAGGAAGTAAGTATTCACCTCTTTCAGGCGATCTAACGTAAAATTTTTGCTTTATCATAAATTACACTCGTATTGCATGAATTCTACTCCACACGTCATGGCAAATGTCTTGACAATAAGAGAGTCTTATCTCTGAGTAAAGGACGTAGGTCTTCGTCTCTTTCAGGCGTTCTGCTGTAAAATGTTTGCTTTTCTCATAGATTGTGCGTATAATACTGCTCTACACTCATTGCACATTGTCTTTGATAAGGAGAGGATCTTTTCCCAGGGTTTTATGATCAAAGAGTTCACCCCTTTTAGGAGTGTTAGTAATAACTGCGATGTTATTTCTAACTGCTTTTCATTCGCGGTGAGATATTGTCTTTGTCAATGAGATTTTTTAAGTGGTTCTCTTTTAAAGGACTTTCCTCTTTCAGGTGTTCCGGCGATACTTTCGCCCTAATTTCTTTATTTTTCTAGTGAAAATAGCAGGTATAATACCTACACTCAGGGGGGTTCTTTGATAGTAATAGTCTTTTCACAGGGTGTTCTTATAAAGGACTTCACCTCTTTCAGACAGCTTGCTGATAGGTCCGTTCTCAACTTTTCCTTTCTCATAAATAACACCAGAAACACTGTTTTGCATTCATCGTGAGTTGTATTTTACAATGAAAGTGTATTTTCTAGAGGCGAGGGAGTCCGAGTGATACTTCTTCAGTTTGGTTTGGCGTCGCTATTGTTTAGATTGTTATTGTTTTTGGTGACAACGGTCATTCATCACCAGTAACCCCATTACCCCATATACGATGATGTTTGATTATGGCACATAACACCGGCACTGTACGGAGTGCTGACGAGGCTACGCGAATACGGGTAAAGCGAGGCGAGCGCGCTAACTACACTCTCGCGTTCAGACTCCTTCAGGCAGTCCCTCCGAGGGTACAGAGACTTCATAACAGAAATAGAGGTTAAACCGTGGCAGCGGCAGCACACAACCGGTAGCACTGACAGAAACACAACATTCACCGTCTAACTCCGGAATATAAACAGTAAACACTCAACGCAGAGGTTATGAGCTTTCAATAATATTATCGTGCTAGTGCGCATGCGTGGCCTGACGCTCGATACCTTTATGGCCCTACCGCCGAAAGCTCTGTGATAACTTCCCTTTCTGTTATTTGCGCAGTTTGTGAGAGAAAGGGAGAGGTCGCGAGTGGACTGTCAGCGGTACGGCTTTAACATTACTTCCCCTCGCCGGAACTGTTATGTCATAATGGAGCGAAGCGAATGCACCGCTTTAAATAATAATGGGGCGCAGCTTGCATTGCCACTGAGTAGCGCCATCCGCCATATACTCCACAATCCACATCGCTGCAGTGGTACCTACGGAGTACAGACAGGTACCGGGGAATCCTTTCGTACCTACCCACCTACATGGCTACTACTGTTGACTTACCTTCAACCTACGGTGTGAATGTACTTACCTACCTAATATTGTATAGTGCAGGGAACAGACAACAGACAGTATTCGGGGCGTCTACTTCGTAATAAACGCACAGTTCATAAAACTGGGGTCTGCGACTTCTTACCTAACAAGTACCTAGTTCTGTGAACAGTGAACAGTCTAAACCTCGCGTCAAGATGAATGATATCCGGTTGGGAAAATGGTGGGTATAAAAAAATAGTAGGCAACTAAATGAGTCTTACTGGAAATGGTCAAAAAATATTGAAGGACGATCGGTCCGCGACATTATGAACCCTAGTGACCCCCTGTAAAAAGTAATTTTTGCCTTCAGGTACGCGAAGATTACAAGGGAAAACTAAGTAACAAAATTTTTTTGGTTGTAATTTTGAACTGAGAATTCAAGTTTGTTTTATTTTATAATTAGGTACATTATACTCGTATATACTATGTAGTTTTTAAATTTAATGTCCGGGTTAAATCTTCCCCACAGGAAAAATTAAACACTTCCACACACTTTTCCACAAATGATCATCTAGTCAATCCACGCTATACAAGTGTACTTTATAAGGGGGTATTTCACCATCCTCCCAATAGCTTATCCATACACATAACGAATATTAATAAATAAACAAATAAATACTTGCAACTGGTAAAAAACTCGGCTAACTTATTCTATATGTAGCCATTATTCATAGGTTCAAGTGCCGAATAGTAAACTCCGACTTTTTAAATAAATAAATCCTGTATGATTAATCTAAAATGTACTTTACCGTATGAATAATCTATTAGGAGGATGGTCAAATACCCCCTTAGTATAATAAATACAAAACAATACAAGAACAACATGCCAACCTACCAGAGACCAAATGGGAAAATAATTCACCGACTCCAGATATTTTCATATCAGAGGGTTCGGCTCGGTAGAACTCCTAACTGGACCGGTAAATCCTACTGATCCCTCAATATAAATATTTAAAAAATCTTTCGTAATCCTACTTGTATTTAATATGACTGATTTTTGCATTTTTATATATAGATTCTTTGACAAATCTAATAAGCCTAAATTTTGAATGAGAGCTAGGTATAATGCCAGTAGCCGAAATAACAAATGGTAATATTTTTATAGTCTGAGAATGCCGAATTCTTTTAATCTCATTTCCTAAATCTGTATATTTAATTTTCTATTTTTTTCAGAAACAGATTTTTAAATATTACAGGAATTTGGAATAGCGACATTAATGATATTATTTTTATTATTAAATAATCTTCCTTGCGAAGCGTTCAATAATCAAAAAAAGTTTAAACACCTCTTTGAAAAGTCATTAAAAGCATCAAGCAGTCATGAAAAAAATCATTTAAAAATAGCCCCATAACCCTAAACTAACGTAACTTAACCAATTTTTATATATTTTTTTATCACTCTTAACGACTTTTCTGAGGTGGTTCTGAGTCGGTTTCATTCTCAGTTGTCTGTTCTTACGACGGGCTATTTTACAGAATTTCACCAAATCATCTAATTTTAATTAGTCAGGTAATTAATTTTATTCATTTTAAGTTCATTTTCAAGTCCTGTAAAAGTTCTTTTCCAGTTCTGTTATTATATCATTGTTGACCAGAAGATTCACAAAATTTAAATATTAACAGAACTTGATAGAACTTTTACAATAATATAACTTGATGGAACTTTTACAGCACTGGAAAATTGATTTTGAAATTTGGTGAATTGTCCAAATTCTGTGAAACATCCCATCCTAAGAAATATATGGTAGAATCTCCTTTCGGAAAGTACCATTTATAACGGTTCCATGCCAACTGAGAATAGAGTCAACTCAACACCTCTTTGAAAAGTCATTAAAAACATCAAGCAGTCATGAAAAAAATCATTTTAAAATAGCCCCATAACCCTTAACTAACGTAACCTAACCAATTTTTATATATTTTTTTATCACTCTTAATGACTTTTCTGAGGTGGTTCTGAGTCGGTTTCCTTCTCAGTTGTCTGTTCACCTTTAAAACTATTGGGAGGCGGATATGGATACCGCCGCCCTGGAAACCACCACAAGTGGTTCGCTACGTTTGGTAGGCAGAGGTGCCTGGGTTCATGAGGTGAGATTTATCGGGGTCTTGGCGGCGGATGATTTTTCCCACCTACTGCATGGCGGGCCAGATCGTGAGACACTGTTTGAGAGAGACCTTTTGACCACTCCAAAACGACTCTCTCTGAACATCGCTTGTACCGAATTTAGGGGGGGGGGTTCGACACTCCTGAACATATTGATCCCCAGATTCCTACCCTCCCCTCATATCTTTTTCCTTCCCAGAATTTCCTTTCCCTAAAAAGACCATCCACACAGCACCTCAAAAGATGAAAAAGCGATTTTTTTCCTCAGGGCCTCTGAAGAGTGCCTATGACGGCATAGCGGCTGGGATGGGAAAGTGGTAGGTAATATTTTCAAAACTAGCCACAATATGGCTCCACCGATAACGTTTTCAGATTGGTCCGAGTTTTGAGGGTCAGGTTAGGTGCAAGCTAGTCAGTCTGTAATGTTTTGCCGAGCGTTACGCGTCATGTTGTAAAATCGCTGTTTTGAAACAATATTGTGTGAAGTTTTGAATCGACCCGGTGCCGAGGCCCTGCATGGAATAAAGTTAGTCTGTCGGTACCTAATACTTATGAATAGTTTGTGATTGCATTAGAATAAATGGTTTGCAAATATTCAAACATTATGGTACACGTTGTTGAGATGGCATACCCCTTGAGGCGGTGGCATCTTTCATGAGAAATTTTTTGTGAATTTTTTGTTGAATGTGAAACGACACCGTTTTGAATTCATGAATTAATATCACATCGAATAAAAAGGTATAAGTTGAACATAAATATATTTTTTTCAGATATGTCTCCATATTTCTCCATATATTTCACGAGCTAGAGAATGGCGGCTTCAATGCCAAATTTGTAAGAAATTGTGCCATGCTAAATATCCCATAGAGTAATATTTACATAAAAACAGACATACATCCCACACACACAATGCAGGATATTGTACACCGATATCACTGAAGGCCGATCGATTTCATGTTGACCGCCGGCCGAATCTTCCTGGATGAGGTTTTTCATGGTTTCCTCATCCCCGAAGGCAAATGCGAAAGAACTCCAAATAAAAGGACATGCTCGCCTCCGTCCTACTCCCAACATAACACAAACAGACAAGTATGTATATATTTTCATCGGCTGCTAGTTTTGCTGATGAAGATTGATGATGATGATGAAAACATGCAATTTTAGTAGGGTTTTTAGATAACAATTTTTCCCTACTGATGAAACACAAGACCTCTAAGTCTATAATAGCCAGGTAATATTTTAAATAGGTACCCACATGAGGTAAAAATTGCGATGCGCAAATGACGCCGTTCTATTTGTATAAAGAATATTAAATTTAAATTCAGTAAATTTAAATGATTCACCTCTTCAAGGCCCATAAGAATCTAGAAAATGAATTTAAAAAAATGCGGCGATAGTAGGTTGTTGGTTTCCAGGTATTCCATCAGATTATTATTGACGATCTTTTCAAATACTTTGGACAGGGAATTAAGCAACGTAAAAGGACGATAATTACTAATATCAAGTTTGGAGCCTGTTTTGAAAATAAGGATAATGAGACCTTGTTCTATAATGGTGGGAAACAGGCCTTGGTGGATGCTAATATAAAGCAGATGAGTTATTTGGTACTTATACCGGGGGCAATTTTTTAAGAACATTGTTAGGTATTTCATCAATGCCGGTGGATGAAGAGTTTTTGGGCGAGTTTATTGCTAAAGAAACCTCTTTCTCTGTAATCGTTTTAAGAATAAAGCCGGTTGGGAAATCATCATTGATTGTGCGGTCACTAGGACCACGCGTATCGTTATTTATTTGAATTTGTTTTGCTAGTTCTGGATCTATATTTGCGAAGTAATTGTTTATAAATCGACAATTTTATTGTGTTGGGTTTCGATGTAAAGTCTACAGTGATATCATTGATATTGAGAGAGTTTAGGGTGTCAGTGGCTTTATTTGAATTGGTAGCTTCCTTGAGAACTTTCCATATTTTTTTAGGGTCATTGCTGCAACCGGAAATTTTTTATTGCAGTATAGATTTTTGGCTTTCCTAATACTTCAGGTTTATTATTCTGTGAACATGTTGAGGATCTCTGGTACACCTAACGCAATCAATGCATGTCTGGTATCAGATCTAATAATATTCCCAAATTAGTTTGACTCACGGAAAATTCGACTTTTTTAACGTTCATGCTTTCTACGATACATTTACATCGGCTTCAGATATTAAATTTACTGGGAGAAAAATTCATGGCGTTTCATCTACTGTTCATTCGCGCGGGATTGAAAAAAATATTATACAAGGTGTCCGAAAACTCGTAGTACAAGCGGAAAACTGGTGAATCCACATCACATAAAGAACCCAAATACACATAAAGATTTTCAATTTAAGCATTTTTACATTTAAAATTTTAAAAAAAAATTTTAAATTTAAAAATTTTCGGCTTCTTTGGGGTTAACGTGGAAATATTTTGATATTGGAGCCAAGATGCTACTCTAAAATTATCTATTTATGCTACTATTAATCTCTTTTCGTGTCCATAGTTTATTTATTTTCATCTTATTAATTTATTCTTACACCTCTTCTAAAATTTCACTTCTTCTAAGCATTACAATATGGTTAATTAGCGTATTTACTTTGTTGTGTAGCAGCCCACTAATGGCGGCCAATAATGTACTCTACTTGAAACTAATACAAACGATTTTCGGCAAACCAAATATACTCGCTACTTGACTTCATACTGGACCAATTCAAACAAATCTTGTGAGATAAATTGATAGCGCAGATGGGTACCTACTTACATTATGTAGCAGTGTTCCGTTTCCAATAAAAAACACTGCATTACAAAAATCCAAAAACTACATCACAAAAAACACATTTTACATGTCATATATTCTGCGTTGGTATATTACACAATAATTAATCAAGCACTATTGTTTAAATATGAAAATAACACAAAAGTAATTCACAAACACACACTTTGTTTTAAAGTTTATAGGTAATTAACGAAAGGATTGTTGATAAATTGTCAACAGTGAACCGGCGTGAACTAAACTAAACTGCCGTAAAAAAGTCCATGAATCCGGGAATCACCCTTTCAGTACGGTGCGGAGCGGTGACATTTCTTGGACACTATAGTTCGTCTGTTCTTTCACGTGTTTATTGAACCGAGGAAATAGAGAGAGTTCTAGTTTCGCAACGCAATTTGAACTACAAGGTGCATGAACATACATAACATAACAATCAGCTGTGATTTGACCGTTGAGCAGCCGACTATTTTATTTTTACATTGATTTAATGATGGGCGATTTCAAAATAATGCCTTAAATCCGGATTTCTTTGTTTGTTTTTCTTTTAAATAGTTTTTATTACTTAGGAACTGTGATCGTCACTAACAATTTACAAGAATTTGACAAAAAAAATCAACTTCGGAAGCTCAAATCAAAAAAGTTATACTACAAAATCGACTCCGAATGTGATGTAGATTTCCCAGTTTTTCGTTTGTACCACGAGTTTCCAGACACCTTGTATTTACTCCAAAAACATACTGTTTACAATAAAAGCTGTAGCGATGAAAGAGGAACTGAACTTAATGTTAGGAAGATAGGATCACAACATCACCACATCCCAAGCTCAGAAACTTCAAGACCTGGAATCGATTATTGAGTATTATTGAGTAGTTTTGGATTGAATCACCGATGTAATTTTGTATTTGTCAGCCTCTCTTGAAAGATTTGAGTTTTTTTATTGACAAAACTATTTATTCATATTCATTTTGCGTATGTACGGGCGCGAACAATTAATTATTATTAATATCTTAAAGCATAACTTGCAAAAGTGTCTAAAACCTAAAATAATTTTATTGGCGCCATCTGTGAATGCGTAGATTATAACGTACGTTGCGTTTAACCAAGGTGATCCCATAGTCCTTGAAAAATTCGAAATCGTCTGTTTTGCGAGGGATTATAAAATACTTGAGAAAACTTGACAACCAATAATAGACGAGAGGCGTCAGGCTCATAAATCCCGAGTTCCGCCCTCAAATACACTGTAGTAAAAATTGTGAAAAATATGAACATAATAATTATATTAAATACTTATTTATGATTATCAAAATACATGGTAAAATTAACATATTATGGGCCTAATTTGTAGAACAAGTAACTTTCATTTATCAAATTTTACAGGAGGCAGTAAAGACTGTTTTTTAAACTCATGAACCAAGATTAACCGCTCTCCTTCGCACGGAATAGACTAGGTTTATAAAACATTTGAACGTACTTAAGATTTGTATAGTTTATTTATAAAAAAATGTTTTATAATTTTGAATTTTTAAATTATTTTTTATAATATAACTTTATAGGTAGTTATTAATATGCAATTTACAGTTATTTTATCATACGATTTATTTAACTCTTCTATACACTCTTGCAGTTCACATTTCTTTAGAATTCTATTGAAAAGTTTTTATTTTCAAGCAACCAGTTGGGCAGCGTTGTGGGGCGGCTTAAAGAGGATCTGTAAGAAGGGATGTATTAACGCGAATTTTGAAGATGACGGAATATATGAAGGAATCATTTGCTCTGTGTGGAGGAGGGTACATTAATGCAAACATTTAGTTTACAGTTAAGTAATTGACTGAGAGTGGTGAACTCCAAATTTTAAGTGGATAAAAAAAAATCTTCATTCTTGGGAATCTGTTTTATATAATACCGACTAAACTTTAATTGACAGTTAACAAAATTATGGCGTTGTTTCTATCAAGCAAATTTATCTTATTTTCTAGTGCCTTTTTTATTTTTTTTATGTGAATACCACACAAGAATCTCAACTACTGCTATTTGGAGTCAGTGAGACTATGGCATCCCCAATTGGGGTATGTTGTGAGGCTGAAGGTAGAGAGGAAGCGAAAGAGATGGGGAAGAGGAAGGTGGGGAAGTACCTGACTATTCAGATCTGGTCACTAAGCAACGTTTAAATTTCGAATTTTGGTCTTACACCAGGGCGATACTGAGAGTATCTTCCATTCCGGAACATACCACAAATATACCATAATAAATTATATTTAATTATTTGAACCCGCGACCATCGGATCGACTTTCCCCCCAAACACGGAGGCCGTCAAATACATTTGACCAGGAGGCCTACAATTATATTTGAACTGCTAATAAATTAGATTGTTTAAAATTCTTTTGGACAATTTGCATTTATTTAAAAATAAAAATATTGGAAATAACAATTTTCAACAAAAATATTCACCAACAGCTTGGCGGTTAACAACTGAAAGGGAAAGCTTCGGACTGTAATTTAGGTATTAATAAACAAAAAAAATATATTTAATCATTCCCCAAAAGTAAGAACTTGGCAATAAAAGTTAATTAATTAAAGCTAATACGTTTCTCTTCTACGGAGATTTGATGTGCATAGTTAGATTTATGCCAGTGTTAACAACGTAAAAATAATTAAGTTCATTAATGTTACGGCGGAATTTAAAAAATCGTGTTTTTTTAAATAAAAATAATATAACTTTTTCAAAATGTGAATCGAGTACTTCAAGGAAGTCGCTTTATACGGAAAATGAAACGAATTTATAAATATTAAATTGTTAACGATATATTGAAATTTGCTCACTGTGCGGTACTGTTGTCACTGTTTAATACTCAAAAGCGCGCCAGATTTAAAATTGTAAATGTCAAATCATTGGCAAAGTTATTGCCTACTTCAAACGACATTTGGCAACAGAATTATATTTTTTTTTTTCAAATACGAGTATTATTATATAAATAAAGTAAATTATAAAGTGGTTAACCGGTATATTCAAACATCTACGTATATAACTAGGAAATTTTAAAATCGATAGTACGTAAACTCGAATAACATTTTACGGCGCAGAGAGTCACGGACGTCAAGGACGTCCGTCCACCACAACTGTTGGGTGGAGAATGCGACAAAAAGGCGGTGACGATTGTGTGGTCCTTACGTCCATGGCATAAGGTTCACTTTGAAATAACATTTTCGTCGAATGCCGGCGGTCTTGATTGATGTCAAAAATAACAACGCGAAAATGCACATTTTATTTTATTTCGGGAAGTTCATGCATAAATATCGACTTTTTTCGCGATTATCATAAAAGAAACTAAATTTGCCACATTATGCAATAAAATTAAATACGAAGAGGGGTTTACAAGTAGGAGAGTTTGCACTTGAAAGTGTTTTTTTATAGACCTTATACTTTATTTTTTTCTAGGCTTATTAAAAGACTTATAAAAAAAATGACCGATATTTTTAAGGGCAAAGATATGTTCTACACGCAGTATTTAACTGAAGCATCTAAAATACTTTTAAGCAATTAAATTTTCAAAACAAAAATACACGATTTTGTATGATTTTGCATTATGTCGCAAGGCATCATCTTAACACTGAATATGTACTTTTTTAGTTATAATCTTACAAATTTCCTTCAATAAAGATATATTATTATTTTCAAGAAAGAAATGTCTCTTTTTGAGAACGGTATCAGAGGGAGATAAGTAAAGTTTAGTTGGCACATACTGTCTTGATGACAGACTATTTATTGATGGCGAAAATGTGCGTAAGGAAACTCGGTCACCGAGAAATTTGAACAAAGGGTATTTTATCAATCGTTGCTGTCACTGTCGCTCTCACTCCCACGAATACTGAACGAAAGGGACAAGAGCATCTCAGGCTGATAATATTTTATTTTATTTTGTTTAGTTTCGGAGACCAACAGTTTACATTAACCCTAGAAAGATAACGTGCGCCTCAGAGGCGCCAGCGAACCGATATATCGCTGTCTTTTTTTAACCGATGCGTGTACAAGCTTGTGTTTCCGAGCCAACTCAGTCGTCGGTCAATACTGTCGAGGGATGATCGCTGCTGTTCGGCAAGTATCACAGTTTTGTTGCTACGACAACGCGCTGCGCTCGAGAGGCGCATGTTTATCTTCTGTGTAACTTTTCTAACTGTGTAACAACTGTATGTAAAATTTGATTTTTACAATATTTTTTGTAACTTGAGACTAATTATATAGTAATTAATTATTAGTAAGACAAAACACTAAAAATGTTATATTTTTAACCAAAATATCATTTTATATAGTTATTACTATAAATAAGTCTAAGTTCTGTTACTTTTTGTAAAACCTTACATATTTCTTTAAATTAAAAAAAAATAAAATATATTGGTGTTTTATTTACTTATTAAAAATGTTACACTTGATTGAAGTTAGGGGCCATCCATAAATTACGTCACGAATTTCATGATTTTTTTACCTCCCCCCCCCGTCCCTGTCACACATCGTCACATTTGTGAGACCCCCTCCCCCTAGTGTGACGTCACATATTTTGCAATTTTACATAAAAAATTTTTTTTGCGTTTTAATCATTTAGATTTTTACATGATTTCACAGAGCTGATGAACCCCCCATACCACACAATGTCACACTTCTCTACTCCCCCCCCCCCCCCCCCCCCTTATGGTGTGACGTAATTTATGGATGGCCCCTTATAAAAATAAAGTAAAATTTTTTCATTTTGTTAATACAGTGTAAACTCTATATAACGGCACTGAAGGGACATCGTGTATTTTGACGTTATAGAGAGATGTCATTAAATGGAGAGAAGAAAAATCTGTATTAGAAAAAGAAAAGTTTATTTCAGACTAGTTTTACTAATTATATACATAAAAAACAATATTTATTTGAACGCTATTGCGTATAGTCTGTTATTTTCGTCTGACGTCTTTTGCTGCACCAGTAATTTTGTTGTATTTTTTTACTTATTTTATTCATATCGTGCGATATTGAGGCATCTTGGTGATAAAGAAAGTAGTTTTCCAATAATTTTGCTGCTTCCAGAGCTTCTTTAATGCTCGGCGGAGGCTCAGGCTCATCCGTCTCATCTTCTTCATCTCCTTGTTCTTGATCCTCAGTTTTTCTCACCGAATCTAAAATTTCTTTGTCTGTGAGTGAAGCCGTTGTAAGCAGACAGTCGTCTACTTCGATGTAGGTTTGAAGATTTTCTGTAAATTTTCCTGCCATGTTGGACTGTTGAATCCACTCAGTTAATAAAAGGTCGTCATCGCTATCAAACTCCGGTTCCGTTTCCACCTCATCACTCATAGAATTTGTAAAAAGTCCAGCATGTCGAAAAGAGTGCTGTATAGTTGTGGGTGTCACTTCTTCCCAGGCTTTAGATAAAAAATTTACAGCATGCAGCACATTAATAGAAGTTTTACCCTCAGATTCGACTATTTCCATCAATAATTTCTTTCTGTAGTGACCCTTGAGGCTTTTAATCACGCTTTGATCCATTGGCTGCAACACACTAGTCGTATTTGGAGGAAGAAATGCCAACTCTATGTTTTGAAGGTTTGATATAAGAGGGTGGGCAGGACAATTGTCAACAAGAAGTAAAATTTTTCGTCCCTTTAATTCTGCATCCCACTTTCGGACTTCTTCTTCAAAAAGTTGACTGGTCATCCAAGCTGATTTATTAGCTTTATACGTCACTGGCAATTTTTTGATGTTCTTAAAACACCGCGGATTTTTCGATTTGCCTATTACCATCAGCTTTTTTTTTTCTGTGCCATCCATATTAGCAGCCACAAGTACTGTAATACGCTCCTTGGAGAGCTTTCCTCCAACACACTTTTCCCCTTTAAATTTCAGAGTTTTATCTGGGGTCAACTTATAGAAAATTCCTGCTTCATCAGCATTAAAAATGTCACTTGAGGCGTATTTTTCTGTCAATTTTGACCACACTCTATTAATCCAGTCGTGAGTAACATTCGTATCAACACTTCGTGCTTCTCCACTAATTTTGCCATAGTTGATATGGTGACGTTGCTTGAATTTTCCGAGCCATCCCTCTGATGCTTTGAAAGAAAGTAAACCAAGTTCTTCGGCAAACTTCTCCGCCTTAGCTTTCACGATCGGGCCCGAGATAGGCATATTATTCTGGCGCTGTCGGTGAAACCATGATAGCACAGCTTGATCCAAATCTTCGTATTTAGGTTTCTTTAATTTTTTGGAAGATTTTCCATCCTCCTCTGCTTGTAGAATTTTTTCTTTATTTTTCCATATTGTGGACACGGTAGAGCGACTAAATCCAAAGCGTCTGCCAACATCACTTATCTTCTCTCCCGCCTCTATTGCGCGTATCAGTAAAACTTTTTCGTCAATACACAGTGATTTTCTCTTACTTGCCATGTTTATACAGTTTGAAAGTTTGTGGGCAACTAACAATATGATAACGAATAGATAATCCATGAAACCTAATAACGACAGTCTACACGTGCAAACAATCCCAATTTGTAAACAAAAGAAGGGATTTCTTAGAAAACAACAATCAACAGGTGCAGGGAATCCCAATTTTTAAACAAAAGAACGGATTTATTAGAAAGTTCGGTATGTATGATGCTGACAGTTTATGACGGTCAGTTTATTACGGGCATTACCGACATTTTATTACGGGGTAGGATAATAAAGCGACAAAAGAACGTACACATCTGGGCCGATTTTACTAATTTTGGCAACTAAAAAATAACTTTTTATTACTTAATTCTTGTCGTTATTGAGAGTGGGTGCAATGCTAAATAGAGTGTATCATTGTATGGAAGCTAAGCTAAACCAACCAAAGCCGAGTGATTTCGACGCTTTAGGGAGTTTGTCGTTAAATCGAGTGACGTTACATGGAGTTTACACTGTAAATCGGTTTTTTTAAACTGTGCGCCTCTCAGACGCATGTCTATCTTTTCAATACTAAAAAAAAAGGTTATCTTTCTAGGGTTAATAACAGAAAATAATGTTACCCGAGTCGCAATAATTGTACCATTTACAGGTTTCCACATGGATATAAGTGAAATGATTTGAGAGATAATTATGAAAAATTAGGGATAAAGATAAGTACCCTTTACACACAGAGTTTGGAGCGGGACGTGCCCCGCGCCATTTCGGGCCGCCGCGCAGAAAAGTAAAGACCGAAAGTAAGATAACGGTTTACAGCGCAGTTCACTGTGAGACTTTTCTGCGCGGCGGCCTGAAGTGGCGCGGGGCACGTCCCGCTCCGAAGTCTGTGTGTAAAGGGTACTATAGAAGGGGTAGGATGGGGGGATTGGTTTAGTTGAGGTGCAGTAATAGTACTGTAGCTATTTAAGAGGAAAGTATGCGCGGCCCATTTTGGCCAGTTTCATTTTTTTTTTCTACATTAACACCACACTCTCTGAGGAAAATAATTTCCCTCAGTGCCTATGTCATCTTTGAAGATGCTGTGTGGAAGGTGTTTTTGAGGAGAGGAAGGAGTGAACATGGGTCTTGAAGAGACCCATGTTGTAGGAGGGAGGAAACACAGAGGCCGGCAAATCGTTCCACAGCCGAGCTGTTGAAGTCGTAGAAACGACCCGTTCTCATGTGACTAATGTCAACCGTGTACAAATGTTGAGCGAGCGTTTGGCGTGTTTCCCGACTACGCACCGGTGCCGAGGGGATCAATGACGCTAGTTCCTTGGAGCATCTTCCATTGTAATACCGGTAGAACAAGGACAGCATTCCCACCTGGCGCCTGTGCTCTAAAGATTGCAATCCGTTTGTTAGGTTAGGAGAGTCCATCAAACGGACCGCCCGTTTCTGCACAAGAGTCAAGGGTTTTTTTTCAGGTATTTTGGGGCTCCAGACCAGAGGTGGCTGCCAAATTCAACCGTGGGGCGCACTTGCGATTTGTACAGGGTTAGCAGTTGTGTACTATTACATACATACATATATAAATTTTTTAATGGCCTACCTATATCTTATAATTTAAAGCAAAAATAAATATAGTAGCTCACATCCATACTAGATATTTGATATACCTTTTGATTACGAAAATAATTTTTCAGTTTGGTTGAGTATTTTGATCTCAAATCCAAATTTAAGATTTGTATGAAACTGGCCGAAATGGGCCGCACATACGTTCTTCATAATCCCAGTAAAACGGCTCTAATGGTCATAAGACATGGACAAGGACCAAAAAATATTCCTCCAGCTACCCTGAACGGTGTGAACCTGCAGGCGACTGAAGGAACTAAATACCTTGGACACATAATCACCAGTAATCTGATTGACGATGACGACATCATTAGGCACAGAAGAGCTCTCAGCGTAAAAGCAAACATGCTCAGTAGAAGATTCCGCCTTTGCAGTACCTCTGTAAAGAGGACGCTCTTCCTTTCATTCTGCGCAACGCAGTATACATTCGAACTCTGGGCAAACTACAAGAAGAGTAGTATAGAAAGACTTCGGGTTCAGTACAACAATGCCTTCTGCATAATGTTTGGTCTCCCCAGATAGCAGCACTTCCCGGATGTTCACGGAGGGGCGAGTTCCCGGCTATGCAGCCCTTATTAGATCCAGGGTGGCAGGAATGAGGGAAAGGATAAGCAGCTCGGGAAATATCCTCGTCACGGAAGCCCGCCTCAGTACATCATCCAGCATTGATGCACACTGGAGAAAAATGCTGGCTCCTAATGTGATTACAGAATCCTAAAAGCCTATCATTAATATTTTCTTTTGTTACTACTACTATTACCTTATTATCTTTTTTTTCTTTGATGTACAATAATATCCACCTGATTTTTTAAAAATATTTTGAGTATGTATTACACCCTTATGGGATGTGTGACATAGACATGATAGTAGTCGATGTCTATATTATATGTATTAAAAAACGTTTGCACTAGTGTCAAAATTCATACAGGAAATTGAGGAATACGTCTGTATGGAAAACCTCCGCCAGGTTCACCTTTTCAATGTCTTTTTTTATAATATATTAGCTGAACTCCCCGGCGTTGCTCGGACTTTACAGAGTTTTTTTAATATCAGTGACCTTTCTCCTATTTTGAATGTCAAGAGTGCAAAATTTAATAAATCTCGGAATAAAACTGTAGATTTTTAAACAAATCCACGCTGCCCACCCGCCATCCGCCACAGACGCACAAGAAGACTAGCATCAAAAATAATTGATACTAAAATGCAATATTTCAATTTAACACCCCACACTAAACATCCCACTGGACTTCGAAATTTTATCAAGCAATCCTGCGGGATTTGAAACAGGTGGGAAAAAAATTACATACACGCAAATACAAATTTGTGAATAATATTTACAGCTTCGTATTTGATTGGGAGTGGGAAAGACAACAGGAAGGTAAAAATTTAAACACTTTTTTTAATGTTAATATTATTTACAAAGAAAAACATAAAAATAAATTATTACAAAAGCTTAAACAACACTCGTAGGAACAATTTAACATAAACCCCTTAACATGCTGGACGAAATAATAACTCTTGATTAAAAAAAAAAAATTTATGTAAGTACAAGCTTAATTGCATGAAATAAAAAAATTGTTATATGTATAAAACTATGAAATTAATTTTAGGCACGGGCTTCTGAGAGACTAGTTGAGGCAAGCCCTTCGACCTCTCCAATCGGACTCTCGACCCATCGCCCTGCACTGCAGTTGGAGGGATGGATCCTTATAAACCCTTCGTACCTTTTTCCTTCTCAGAACTTTCTCCCCTTCTTTTTTTAAAAAAGCCCTCCACACAGGAAATTAACATATTAAATTACTTAAATTTAAGCAGGTAAAATTCCCTCCATTTAATTCTGGCAGTGTAGTCCCAACACCCTATAGGATGTATTTATTTATGTATGTATAATATTCAGGATAGTCGAACATCCCCATCAGTCGCCGTAAAGTAAGTCCTCAGCTTCTTGGCTAGCTCGGGGCCCAGTCTCCGTGGGGCCGCTTGTGGCCCTGCTGCTCGGCGCACCTCCACGGCCGCCAGCTCCTCCAGCACTCGGTCCGGGGAGCCCTGGAGGGCCTGCGCGAGGACGCGAGGGGAGGGGTAGCGCCGACAGAGAGCCTGGCCCACGTCCAGCCCGCCCTGGGGGAACTTGGCCAGGGCCTGGCTCCACAGGCGCAGCAGGCCGTTACCTAGCAACACACAATATTATTATAATTATGATTTAATGAGCAGGTAAGATTCTCGTATCTAATTTTATAATAAATAATAATTTTACAACAGTAACCGAGTTAACTTAAATTTTAAAATAAGTTAATCATTTCTTCTCCCCAAATAAGAATCCAATCAAACTTTAAATTGGTTTATATTAGTAGCATCGATTACATGCTGTGGAAGTTAGTTGCATGCTTCCACTTCTATGTTTGCAAGGAAGTAAGTACATATAGATATAAATAAAGTATTGTATTACCTTGGGCATCAACTTTAACGCAGTCCCGATTGTCTCCACGCATGTAGAAATCTGACTGAAGATCTTGGGAATGCTTCTCCTTTCTGCATAATAATTAAATAAAATTATTATTATTATTTAAAATTACTAAATGCATATTACAATAGATTGATTTTCAAAATGGCAGGTATAAATTATAGGATACGGAATAAATAGTTACGGATTAACGTACAAAACATACTTAAAAAAATAGAACAATTACAAATCCGTTTCCTAAAATTGATATCAGGCAAAAAAAAGGTCCAGTTATGTGAAGGTGATTATAAAAAAATGTTCTCCTTGTGTAATGTCCTCTCTATACGCAGTAAGGTAAATTACCAATTAACGCTAGATGAATTCTGGAATACAGAATTCAAAAAACCTGTAAACCACAACTACCCTACTAGGCATAGAGAAGCACAAATGTTTATTGTCAATAAATCTCAAAATGTATACGGAGATAGAACAAAAAGCCATAAAATTCCGGAAATATTTAACGCATTACCTGAAAATATCAAAAATGAGACATCTCATTCAAAAATCAAAACAAAAGTTAAATCTTTCTACCTCCGAAGAACGTGAAATCAAATAAAATAGTTCCTATCTATTTTTTTTCTCACCGTATGTTTGTACTGTGTAAAATATTTTTACTACAACGCAATTCATAAACATTAAAACACTATAATAATTAGTTTGTCGTAATAATTAGTATTTTAATATTAAGTATTATATTTAGTATATACTATGTAAAACTGAAAAGTATACTGTATTAAATAATTAGAAAAAAATGAGAGATTTCTTACAATCAAACTGATTGATCAGTTTCGTAAGATTTGTAAAATATGATATTGTAAAATTAAAACTGAATAAACATATTTAAAAAAAAAAATGGCGCAGAAGAAAAATATTACATGTTAGTGAGTCAAATATGGGAGGGAAAAAAATTATGGTAATGGGGAATTTACACTAACAATTTTTTTCACATGTCTAGTTTCCCTGTAGTGTCGTAGTGACTCACCGCACAGCCACTCCTTTTTCACAGTCAATTAATATTGCATGCGGCTAGTTGCATTTTTCGCCTGCGACTGATCGTTTTCTCGATTTTTGTCACCTGGCAAAAGTGGTCTACCCTGGCGTTTGCAATTTCAGTCCCCTGCGGCCTGCCAATGGCAGTTAGCGGGGCTGAAAAGTTGGGAGAAACAAACATTTTTCAAGTAAGTATTGTGTATCTGGTGACCGGACAACTCAGAACGAAACCAACTCAGAACCATCTCAGATAAGTCATTTAGAGTGATAAAAAATATATATATGAAAAATTGGTTAAATAGGTTACGTTAGGTTAGGGTTATCGGCTAATTTTAAATTATTTTTTTCATAGCTTTTAATGAATTTTTAAGGAGGTGTTGAGTTGACTTTATTCTCAGTTGGCATGGATATGGTATCTATACCTAGAAAAATAATAATGAAACTATTAACTATATCAAGTAAAAATAATAATAATATACAAACACAACGTAGACTGTCAATTGCAAATTCGTTGTACCACATTAATCCAAACAGCCATAATCCATAGGTACATACTGCTGCACACTATCCAAACAATCACAAAACCAAACAAAACTTGGTCACTAGAGCGCTAGAGCTAATCGTAAATGATCGGTTCTACTTCGGATATGTTTGTTTTTAGAGGCAGGCCTCAAAATAAACAACGCGTGACCATGGCTACAGTCCATTTTGATTCCTTCCCCACTCCCCTCTGCCTACATGTAATCAGCGTCTCTCGGAGGCGGGCCCTACCTCCGCCTCACTAGCTTATTATAGTCCTGCGTTGTGTAGTAGCTCGGGGCGGTAAGTGAATATCCACGTGTGGCCGGCCGCGTTGCACTGGTGTGATGGGTTACATGACATAAAGACAACAAATCCTAGCGAAATATGAAAATATTCTTGGGTAATATTTAAATTGAAGACTTATGTAATTTATAAATTGGTGACATTTAAATTAAAATTTTACTACATTTTGTAAGTACGGACACTTGTAACTTGTATCTTTTTCCCCTTTTCTTCTCTCTTTTTGGTGGGGATGCATAGCCTCCCCTATCTCATAACACAAACTGCCGCAAGTCAAAACATCTTTTTGCGTGGTTGATTATTAAAATCGACTAGTGTAAATCAAGATAGAAAAGAGATAAAGGGTAGGTGTTGGATAATAGAAAAGAGGCGGGTGAAACTCACTTGAAGGGCGCTTCCGCAACAGCCTTGGTAAACTGTAGAACCACCTGAGCCAACTCTGCGGGGGTTTCAGCCCTCACGCAGCTTACTGACTCCGAGAACAGTAACTCTGCAACACACACAAGAAAGAGAAGATATAATTTATTTATCAAAAGGAGAAACTTCAACGTTTATTAATCTTTAAAATGCCGAGCTACCGTGGAATAATATTATTGACATATTGCATCTGCCCTGATGATGGACAGTGTAATGCTGTCCGATATAGTGGCTAAAGAAGGAGGTAATAACCCAAAAATAAATCACGATAAAACATTGTTCGTATGTTTTCATAAAATGTCAAATTTGTCCTCACTTGTTAAATAGTAATCTAGATCATTCTCAGTGACTTCAATCGAATCCATGTCCAGTTCTGTCTCTCCTCTCATTTGCTTTTTCCATCTTGAGTTTTTCTTGTTTTTTTGTTTTCTGAAAGAAGATAATAACTATAGTAAATATTTAATAATTTACACAATTTTTGTAAGAATTTTTTAAGTAATGATTTTCATATTCCATATAACTGAGCTAATGTGTCTGTAGAGGAAGTTCTGGGAAGGAAAAAGGTATGAGGAGTGGGTAGGAATCTGGGGGTCAATGGGTCCAGGAGTGACGGAGGTATGAATCTATACCTCCCACTGCGGTGAAAGGCAATGTGTTAGGAGAGACCAACTGGAGAGGCCAAATGGTCTCACTCAACCAGTCTCTCCTGATCTGGCCCGCCACGCAACAAGTGGACAGACGCACCCGCCGCCAAGACCTAGACAAACCTCACTCCATGAACCCGGGCACCCCTGCTAAGTCAGCAAACACAGCAATCTACTTAGGATGACCTACAGCAGAGGTGTTGGTTATCCAATAAATGATTCCTAGGGCGGCAGTACTCATACCGGTGACCGGCCAACTCCAGTGATAAAAAAATATAAAAAATTGGTTAAATAGGTTAGGGTTAAAAGCTACTTTAAATTTATTTTTTTCATAGCTTTCAATGACTTTTCAAAGAGGTGTTGAGTTGACATGGAACTCTCGTACCAGCCTCCCAAATTGAATATCGTTAGAACTGTTTGGTATTTTCCAAATATTAAAAAGTTCTGCCTTCAAAATGCTGTAAATAATATTACGATACATGAAAATAATATGAAATTTCGTTGTAGAAGACAAACCTCATTTGTTATCTGGGGATTTCACCATTTAGATGAAAATTCCCAAATATTCCCCGTTTCAGAAATATTCTCCGAAAATAAATTCCCAGGAATTTACCCTTCACTAGGCTTAAGGAACTGGGGGGAAACAAGAGACTGGCAGGATTGGTGATTCCCAGAGGCTGCAGAGACTCTCCGAGGATTGTATCGCAGTCGGTGAGAAAGAAATTGGAAAAACGTGTTCAAAGGTAAATAGTCTAACTTGAAGTGGCTAGCAGCCCCGTAGAGCAGTAGGGTGACCTGGGACCCCGGCTCAGCCCCCTTGACATCTGCCAGGTGCGGCAAGAGCCCCCGTTTCTTCAGCAGCTCCAGGGCTTCCGAGATGAACATCACCAACAGCAGGTGGGGCTCTCGGCTCACTGAAGACAGGGAAAGCTGCAAACAGTCAATATGTACGTTGTTTGACGGGTTTGGTCTGCCGCGGCCATACGCAAATATGTAACAAAAATGCCGCCCAGATCTCATGGAATACATGACAAGATGACATAGGCCCTGAGGGGAATTATTTACCTCAGGGCCTCCTGTGTGGAGCCAATGTAAAAAAAAAATCCTGCCGTGAATTGAACAATTTAGTCTCACATAGAAAAACAAGAGTAAAATATCTACTAAGGATGTGCAACAAGTGTTGTAAAAATTAAATAAATGATAGAGGAATTTTCATATTTAAGCTTTCCAATTGAACCCGTTTTCAAGTTTGACAACTTGTGGAGATATAAAAATAATAATATTTTTTATTAAATTTCTTATACAACGTAATTTGACAGCCTCCTTCGTAGAGGGGTAAGGCTCTCGACTTTCAATCCAAATCCAGTGTGTGCAAAATAATTTTATTTTATCATTTTGTGTTATTTCACAATTAATTAATTTAAAATAATATACAGTATATTTGCGGCAAGTTTCAGAGTGGAAGATGCACTCACAGGATCGCCTGGTGTAAGAACACCATTCGGAATTGAAACGTTAACTGTGTTTGGTGACCAGATCCGAAAAGTCAGGCACTTCCCCACCTTCCTCTTCCCCATATTCCTCCCCTCCCTACTACCCTCAACCTTACAACATATCCCATTCAGGGATGTTATAGTCTCACTGGCTTCAGACAGGAGCAGTTTGAACTCATGTGGTAACCACATTAAAAAAAATATCATTTTCGCATGTAGCAAACACATTGTGGGAATACATTATAATAAACACGATGGTATAACTTTGTTTAATTCCACTTTTTATTTTCTTATCCAACTAGTTTCGGTTCAACCTGAACCTTCTTCAGGGAAGAATAAAAATATACTAAACAAAATACAGATATTCAGAAATTACATGTTAATTAGAAGAGGGAGAAAGAACATCAACTTAAGTGGGGGCGAGGAGGGGAGGTGGCTACGAGGGAGGGGTGGAAGTGGGCGGGGCTAGTGGAAATATTTTAAAAATGGGGCTGTTGGACAAATCTAATTGTTTATTAAGTAAATTAGTTTTATTTATTTTTATTATTTATTTTATTTAAATAAAACTAATTTACTTTAATAAACAATTAGATTTGTCCAACAGCCCCATTTTTAAAATATTTCCACTAGCCCCGCCCACTTCCACCCCTCCCTCGTAGCCACCTCCCCTCCTCGCCCCCACTTAAGTTGATGTTCTTTCTCCCTCTTCTAATTAACATGTAATTTCTGAATATCTGTATTTTGTTTAGTATATTTTTATTCTTCCCTGAAGAAGGTTCAGGTTGAACCGAAACTAGTTGGATAAGAAAATAAAAAGTGGAATTAAACAAAGTTATACCATCGTGTTTATTAAAAATATCATTATTTGTGGCGGCATAGCCCTCTAAGCTGCAGAGCGGCATAAGCGGCATAGCCTTCTAAGCTGCAGGAAGTGATGATCAAGCATATCCAGAAGAAAGTTGTGAGGAGGAACCAGGGTAGGAGATGAACTCCGTCGTATAGAGAAATCTTTTCTGAACCCTTTCCAACATGAGAGAGCACCCACAAGTAATAAAATAAATATAAACCTGTTACCTGTCCATGCAGTTCCATGAGCAGTCGGTTGGGAGGGGGGCGCCGAGTCCAGGACAGGCTGCCAGCAGGGGAAGTAGGGGCTGCGGGGGTCACGCCCACCCCTGCCTCGCCCAGGGCACCCGCCACCAGCAGGAACTCTGCACGAATCAGCAGGGCGGGGTCTACCTCGAGAGTAATGTACTGAGAAAAGCAAGATATTAAAGAGATGTCAATAATAATTAATATTAAACAGGTGAAACAAAAAAACAAAAATTATAATATAAATATGCTGGTAAGTAAAAACAAAGTATCTCTTTGAGAGTTTTATATATTAATACGAAAAAAACATGTCGAGAAGAAAAGCGGTCAAATTATCCATATTTTGAACGAAAGAAGTAGCTATTGAAGCGCATTTTTTTCAAAATCCTAAAAAGATGTGGCCAAAATTTCAGAAGGAGATGCATCCTGAAAAAAGGTTTTTGTGGAAAAGTTTTTTTGCACAATTTTTTTTTATTTTCTCTATATTTTTTTGTACTTACATTTTTTTCTACAAAACCTTATGTTTTAATAATAAATATCTAAAATAATAATCCAAAATATATCTGAAGAGCTATTCTCTATGTTTTGTGAGAACGAGATTGTTCTCCCGCGAGATGTCCCATCAGATTTGTGTGATTTTCTACGGCTGTTATTTGCTTTTTTTATCGGCCGATGTCAAAATTTCAGCTGTGAGTTGTCACTATTTTAGTTTGGGTCGTTTTAAACACGAATTCCTGCAAGTATGCATGATTATTTATTCATTTAACAGCTGTATAAAATCACACAAATCTGACAGGACATCTCGCGGGAGAACAATCTCGTTCTCACAAAAGATAAAGAATAGCTCTTCTGAAAGGCTATTCCATAAAATTTGTGATAAAAGATCGTTCTCCCGCGAGAAGTGCTGTCAGATTTGTGTGATTTTCTATTTTTTTTTTTTTTTTTACATTAACTCCACACAGGAGGCCTTGAGGAAAATAATTCCCCTCAGGGCCTATGTCATCTGGGATGCTGTGTGGAGGATCTTTTTAAGGAGAGGAAGGAATGAACATTGGTCTTGAAGAGACCCATGTTGTAGGAGGCTGTTGCTATGGCTGTTATTTGCTTTTTCCATCGGGCGATGTCAAAATTTCAGCTGTGAGCTGTCACGTATTTTAGTTTGGGTCGTTTTACACGCGAATTCCTGCAAGTATGCATGATTATTTATTCATTTAACAGCTGTAGAAAATCACACAAATCTGACAGAACTTTTCGCGGGAGAACGATCTCTTATCACAAATTTTAGGAAATAGCCTTTCTGGGGGTTAACGCTAGAGTGCCTACGTCTACGTCTAGTTTTGGTAATTTGATTTAGATACCAGAAAGTACCTTCTCTAAAACCTCCCTTACTTATGAATGCTCTGAATACCTATGTAAGGTGCTCTATGTTGATGAAATTGTGGCTTATCTGATATAGAAGTCAAAGACCTATCCTAAAACTTAAACATATAGATTGTTTTAAGAAATCATTGACATACAGTTTGTCAAATAAGATTAGAAAACCTAGGGGGCGCCACTGTTGTTCAAATGGAAATACTAAAAACATAACCGTGGTGGTAATCTAAAGCTGTGTAACCTACATTTTTATTAAAAAGGCGTAAAAAAAATATTTTTTCAATAAAAATATATTTTGCAATAACATAATGAAGAATAATGATATTGTAATAAAATATAAAGCACACTTTAGAGATTGCTCACATTTATTTAATATTAGCTTAAGTACCTAGCGTTGCCCGCGCTTTAGATCATGTCTCTAATTTTAGATCTGAATATACATATTTAACTCATTCAGATCTAAAAGTAGTGTAACTAAACTCATCATTAATGATTCTTCCTTTCTACCTACTGTTAAATTCAAATTTGTGTTAAATTAAATGAAAGCCAATCACTTTGTTAAACATAACTTAATCAAATTTATGTCATTAAATAGGTACCTTAACAACAGTGCTTCGTCAATTTTAATTTTTTTTTTTTAAGAACAAAAAAATGTTTTTTTAAATGTGTATACAGTGTTCTGTATTTTCAGTGTCACTGCACTTTAATAATATATGATAGGCAAATTGGTGTTGCCAGCCTACAAATTTTGTGCTTCCATTTTTTATATTTTCTACTCTTATTTGACAGACAATACTGCTATCTAGCAGTATAACAGGATTGAATTGTAATTATTATGTAACATTTAAAGAAATACAACAGGGATATAAAAAACATAAAAGATTACCTTCATACATTCTCCAGGCTTCATGGTCTTAAGGATCGCCAAGAAAGCCTTTCTTCGGGCTTTTTCTTCAGCAGGGCCCAGGGGCTCATCGGGGGGCTCTAGGCGCACCTCCGTTGACTCTGGCGGCTCCCCCAAAGGGTCCTGGCTGCCCCCCAAGCTAGAGACGCCCGAAGAAGTAGTTCTGGGCAACTTTGGTGGTGGAGGTAAGTCCTCATCGTCAGAGAGAAGAGAAATATATCCCTGTTCTTTGTCTTCCACCGTCCAAGATGTATTTATTTTGTCATCTTTTACAGCACCTTTAGTTTTGTCGAACTCTGAAATAATAATGTACCATAATAACATATTGGTAACGTTTCAGAATTACGCTTTATGCTTAATATGCAATTTTTTTAAAATATCTCTTGGTTTCAACTTAATTACTACAAGAAACAACTATTTATGACAGAGGAGATGGTAAAAGAAGCGTTAAACTAATAATTTAGTGAAAATCATGAAGTAAAGTATGCTATTTAAACTATACAGAATTCATGCAGAAGTTAAAGTTAAAGGCGGGTCTCCTGCTTAAACAAATGCTTCAACAATTGCTTTGATATTACTATCAAAATTTTTTGTTTCCTTTCCTCTGTTTGTTGAAACACGGTTGAAAGATCGGGGTGAAGAATAATGTCATAGGGCAAAGTTCGCAATGAACACTTGACGTTTGGCATTTACATAAATAAATGTTAAAATGTGTTCTGATGAAAAAAAGATGCTACATCAGGGAGAAAGCTCAGATATTTTAAAAGATATTTATTTATCAGGAAAGTTAAAAGTTTAAAGTAACCATTTAAAAATTTACAGTGCGTAAATAATTATGTGGACGTCAAAAAAACATTGAGTTCTGATGTGTTTCGGATTCCGGTCCCGACAAGACCAAAAAACCATAAATATAATAATAACAATATATGGCTGTTTATGAAATTTGCCATTTTTGTGTAAAATCACTTCAAGGGCGCTGTACAAAAACATATTACCCTGTTCCCGCGCGGAGAATATTCCAGACGTTTCTCGATTTTAACAGAATAATTATATTAATATTTGTTATTTTAGGTATAATAATATTTTTAACTCATGACTATTTAAGCTCACTCATTGCACGTAACCTCACAAAGTCGTTCGGTTTATTCTCCATAAATGACCGCACCGCACGGCTCCTGTGAAAAAATGAATAAATCTCCCCCCCGCGCCGGCCTTCCCGCTTCACCCGGGATGGGATGTTTTCTATGTGATGTTTGAGGGATTGTCAAGGCAAAAGGGCCTTAACATTGATTATTGTTATAGTCTGTTTGTAACTATTTTCTGGCAATTGAACATATCTACGACTTCTGAGGAAGCATTACCAACTGCGTTCAATCTAGGTACATGTTTTTGTTGCAGCTAAAAATAATTTTAGATCAAGTAGTTCTTGTTGGTATATGGAAGGTAGTGAAGCTTAATAAATAAGGGTGGCCTTCAATACCATTAACAATATCTATATATTATATATGTATAAAAATCAAAATTTGCTTGCTTGGGGTTGTATGTGTTGTCTATGTATCGCTACATTAAGCATAGGAAATGTTTGAAACTTTCAAAATATCTTCTTTAAACCCCTGTGAAGGTTTCTGGATTATTACAACCACACGACGATACATCTGAAAAGCTTTTTAATCATTACAAAAACTCTTGCGAAACTGCCAAAAATATCAAAATTTGAGAATGACAATGAAAATTCAATTTTCGAAACTCTTTAAATTAATTAATTTATTTTAAGTACTCGTCTAATACTACAGCGGTACTTTACATAAAAGACAATGTGGTAGTTCATTCTCTCTTCCTGCCCTGCAGAGAATTGGTGTGATAGTCAAATAGTTTATAAAAATCTGATCTTTAGCAACTTTACCAAATATTTAAATGGAGGTTTTAGAATTAGTTTGGGTACAGTGAGGCTGTGATATTCCCACTAAATTAGAAAAGTTTTTTTAATGACTAAGGATAAAGATTTATAATTTTACCTGAGTTGATAATACCGCTAACATAATCATAATTGCCAGTGTGTATATTTGTTGCAGAAGAGGAATTTTCGTTGTAATCAGACAGGTCTATAACATCCATCTTTTCGCATTGAATTTCAAATACAACTTTATTTGTATGAACTAAAAATACGATAATAATATCATAATATGTACATCGAAGTTTAACGATGGGTTATTCGATATCTTTATTATAATTCATAACAATTTTATTTATTTATTACAGTTTTAAATAAAATATAATAGAGCAAACATTTTAGACAAAAATTATTCACAAACGTCAAATGTGAGAAGTTGAGAAGAATGAGAAGACCTCAAAAATTTCAAATACTATTTGTGTGTTGGTTGCCTGAATATATTTTGACGTTTCGTCAAAGAGTTTTTCTTTCAGTTTTCTGTAGTAGTGATGTGACTGATGAGCACAATCAAGGCATTAAGATAATCGAAATGTTTTAATCGAACTTGAAAACATTACAAACTTAATTCCATGATCATTCCAAATAAATTAAATATACACTAAGCAAAAAGATATGTAACCTCAAAATAACATATGAGCCTTGTTAAATTATAAAAATTATCACCGGTAACCTTTTACACATAAGACATACCTAAATCGTAGCCTAAATGTATTCATTCATGGTTTACAATTTATTCACTAAACGGGTTGATTATAATAACTCAATATGTGAATCAAATCTAATAGCCAACATATATTCAAGAAAGCCATCTGAGATAATTTTGATAATTTAAATAAAATATAATAGAGCAAACATTTTAGACAAAAATTATTCACAAACGTCAAATGTGAGAAGTTGAGAAGAATGAGAAGACCTCAAAAATTTCAAATACTATTTGTGTGTTGGTTGCCTGAATATATTTTGACGTTTCGTCAAAGAGTTTTTCTTTCAGTTTTCTGTAGTAGTGATGTGACTGATGAGCACAATCAAGGCATTAAGATAATCGAAATGTTTTAATCGAACTTGAAAACATTACAAACTTAATTCCATGATCATTCCAAATAAATTAAATATACACTAAGCAAAAAGATATGTAACCTCAAAATAACATATGAGCCTTGTTAAATTATAAAAATTATCACCGGTAACCTTTTACACATAAGACATACCTAAATCGTAGCCTAAATGTATTCATTCATGGTTTACAATTTATTCACTAAACGGGTTGATTATAATAACTCAATATGTGAATCAAATCTAATAGCCAACATATATTCAAGAAAGCCATCTGAGATAATTTTGATTTTATACATATATTTTTGGGTTTGGTACATATATTTTTTTATACTTATAATAATTTGATATATTTGCATTTTCAAATTAATTCAGAGGTTTGAAAACGATAGCCTCGATTCCGCTTACGATCATTTTTGACGTCGATTGTTTTGATTGCATTTAGAAAGATTTCGTACGTTTCAAAATGGTTGTCTCGGACTCGGACTCGGACTTCAATGTGTTTTCGAACGAATTTTGACATCGAGATGCGAGAATCAATTTGTTCATGACTGGTCGGCAAGCTCAATAATAGTCAAAAGAGCTAAATATTAGCAGTACAACAATTTAGTTTTCTTTTGAGAGCCAAGTTTATTTACAAGAATCCTGTTTTTAGAAGTCGGTTAAAACGTGGAATAAAAAAACTAAAAATTGTATCATCATTTATCAAATAATATAAAATTTACGTCAATATTATTTTTTAAACTAACTGACATTTTTAATTACATTTCAATGTACCGATGAAAACTTGAACAGATGTATTATATTAAAAATAATTACAATTTGTCAAAATACAAAATAAACAACGAGAGCAAACTTCGCACTCGCGAATATTAAAATATCAAATGTGCATATTAGAGAAATACAATTAAAAATTGTCTGCAAATAAAAGTTTAACAAAAAATATTTAACTAAGGAACGCCACATTAAAATGTTTTGAAAAACTGTCACTACTAAAGAAATGTTAAATTCTAAATGCCAACAGAGCTCATAGACAAGGGTAGATGGGAATTTTCGGCGGTAAAGGCGTACCAGAATTTTTTTACTTATTTAGTTCTTCATTACCAGCAATATTTGTTTTGATTTTTAAAGTATTGTTAATAATTTTGGTATAGTAAAATACATTTTGAAGATGTCATTCGTCAAAGAGCCGAAGTGGCCAAATGTCGTTTGCGGTTCGCGAGCCGCAGTTTGCGACCACTGGTCTATGACAATGAATCGAAATATTTCGATGATCAAAAATTCGAGCAAATAATCGATCATTCATCGATTGTGCCCATCGCTAGCGTGTAGCGGGTGGCAATGGTGGCAGCCTGCTGATAGTCGTAGTTCTGTCTAATGTCTATGATAAATAATCAGTATGAAATGGATGAAAAGTCTATGGCCTAAAAAAGTATGGTGGACGTGGCCTGTGTTTAGTATGTTTTTGTAAAAGTATTGAAATAACACAGCAAAATGTCCGACACGGCACCCGTGAAGAGTGTGCCGGTGCAAGGCGACCCCGAAATGAAGGGCTGGCTCTTCAAGTGGACGAATTACCTCAAGGGCTACCAGAGGCGATGGTTCGTCCTCTCCAACGGAGTGCTGTCATATTACAGGTACATTGTTTTTGTCAATGGTCGACTCCTGTACTGTCAAATCTTGCCGATACTTCTTACTGTGTTCTTATCGGAAATTGATACGCGTAATTCGCCCAATTGCTGGTTGCTCGGTAAACAAGTCTACATGTCACTCGGTCGTATCGAGTCTTGTCAAT
This sequence comes from Glyphotaelius pellucidus, assembly GCA_936435175.1. NCBI lineage: Eukaryota > Metazoa > Arthropoda > Insecta > Trichoptera > Limnephilidae > Glyphotaelius > Glyphotaelius pellucidus. The sequence continues at coordinate 5,518,284 of OW386556.1, forward strand.
GTCGTTGTAAACAAGTTGCATAAGTTAATATCGTATTCCTCTCGTCGTTTCATCAGCGAGGCCTTCAGTTCTACCTTACCCGCATGTTGAAGTCCTTTAGATGGCCAGGCCACTGTTTGGAAAGTCACCTGCCATCTAAACGGACTGATGTCTGAGGGAATGCTTTTTGTTTATTGGCTTTCTCTGTTCGGGTGTGGAATGGTGCATGGGGCATGGCTGTTTTTCGAAACGCCGAGTGACTGGACAAAGCACACCGAGTGACCCTACGTTCGGTCAGAAGAAATTAATAAAACTGACAGCTGACATCAAATGTCACTTGTCAATGTCACTTTGTCCTCTTGACACTTTGAATCTGACAACTAAGTTACTGATCTGATAATAACTGATCACATTGAAATTCTTTTAATGCAATGCAAATATTGCCATCTTGTTTTTGTATCGTTTGTTCATGTTTCACTAGCAGCCTGTCAATTTTGTTGAGCAGTTTTGCAACTGTGGATCTAAAACATTAGTTGCAGAAGTTAGTTACATTATGTAGACCGATTTTATTTCATCAACTTATTTTATCAATAAAAGTTGATATTTAACAATAATTCACATATGAATTACTTTCAAACATGATTTGTTTGTTAGATTAACTCTTTATCTACTTGAAAATGTATTAAATCCATGACTAATGTGTCATAAAAACTTGCACTCGATGTAACTATGAATCAGGGCACAAATTCTGGAAAATTTCAGATCTTTTGACATCCAATGTTAGCAAAGCTTCTGTACAAATGGATCGTAGTCCACTGATAGCTCCGCTGTAACCTCTCTTTCGGTTATGTGCCATATTAATTTGAGAGTGATTAATTAAAAGAATATATCTTTTAATGTTAACCTTGTACCTGCCCTTTTGGATGGTAATAAGAACCCATTTAGGTTACTTCTCTTATTTCCGGAAAGAACTGACTCTAAGCTTAATGTTTATCTTTGTTAGTTAGTGAGGTTACGTAGTTTATTTCAGAAAGATCTGATGTTTAACTAATTGCTCTAACTTCATTAAAACCCAATGGATTATGTGTATTCTGGAATGAGCCGACTCTAAGCTCTAAGTTTTATGAGTATTTAAACTTAATAGGTGAGATTACGTGTATTATTTCCGGAAAGAACCGACTCTAAGCTAAATGTTTAATTTTATTTTGCACACCTATCTACTCTATTTGTCGATTATGTTATTGTTCCCAAAAATGTAAATGTATCTGGCCGAGTGTTGATCGGTCGGGGGGGGGGGGGGGGGGGGTTGTTTGTTTGTCGTTGGAGGCAGTGGGGGTGTAGTAGTGTAATGTAGAGACAGACGGGTGTGTGTGTGTGTTGTAGGTGTGCGGGGCCCGTGAGAGCGCTCTCCCTGCGCAGACAGCCGCGGCCCCGCGAGCGGTGAGTCCCCGCCAGCCCTAACACTAGCAGTAGATTAGTCACGCAATGCCGCCTTAGCCTTAGCGCTATAACATAAATCACCTCATTTGTTACACTGATTCACCACACTCACCGATGCTCAAATAGTGTTTCACATTCATACTGCGATACTTCAGGGAGTTACCCTCCAAAACTGGTTGGAATATCGCTTACTCTTCCAGCTCTAACATGTTTTTCTTTTAAATCTTGTTTTTTTAATGCATTTAACCCATTGGCCACATAATTAATTTTGTACCAAAAATTGAAAACCTGCATTGGTCTACTAAAACTTTTGAACCATATATTCAAATGAATTAATTTCTTTAAATTTGTTTACATATTGGATTAAGGTAAAGAAAAACATAACAATATTAAAATGTGAGTAAATAAGGATACAAATATAACCTTTTATTTTTTCATAAGTTTTTTTTTCACATTTTTATTCATAAAGTTACAAATAAACATAATATTCATGTATCGAACATTAATAATTTTTATTTTTTACGTACATGTATGCTAATAACTAATAAAATAATTTGGTATGATAGTCCCCAAAGCAATCAGGGACATGCAGGGTCACTGCCTAAAGCCTAGAACCACTCGCAATTTTGAAGGAAATTAAATGGCGGCTGGCTGCATACAAAACTTGGAACACTAAAATCAGGGAAAAACATAAGAAACATATTATTATCAATTCTACGAAATGAATTATTAATTACCTACAGAGCTTTCGGCATTTAAAATTTTATTAAAAAATGTCGCTTTCATGCTCGTTTTCCGTGTTTTTGGCGGACCTACTCTAACCCGGCAGGCTGCCGGGGTTTGTGGCCAATGGGTTAAGGTTTATTTTTAACTTCCTAGAGGGATCGGGAAAATTAATACATAAATTAACCCCTCCCCTTCTTTTATAAAACCTAACCGCTAGATCTTGAGTTCCAAAGCTGTTTGCATAATGTTTTGTCCTGAACGCATGATCGTATCAAGCTTTGCTGAAAGGGTTAAGGCTTTCAACTGTGTAAAACAGAAAACATGTTTGGTACACTTGATGTTTAAAGGTCCGAGGAATAAATAATGATGATCTAAGAAAAAAGTTCTACAGAAGTTTTACAGGATTGTTTTTTATTTTTGTGCATTTTAAATTTGTCACATATAATGTAGTGCGAGCCTAGCTTTATTTTTTACTTACTTGAGATATGTGCGGCAGTCGTTTCAGCACGTGTTCGCAAAATATCTGGAAGGTATATAAACCGGACGTAATTATAAAAGTAATTTTATCACTTGTTCGTGGGCATTGTCGAGATTAGAGAAATGAAATATTTTCCTTATATTTTCATCACCTCCCAAAGTGTCACAATTTAGAATAAAACACAATGGTGTACAGTAAAATCCTGACTATTTATTCTTATATCAGGAACAAAGAGAGTTTGTTTGTTTATTTTTTTTTTTTTACATTAGCCTCCCACATGTTATCTTTGGGGATGCTGTGTGGAGGGTCTTTAAGGAAAAGAAAGGAGATGAAGTTTGGGGAAGGAATAAAGGTATGAAGGGTAGGTAGGAATCTGTCAGGTCAGTGTGTCTAGGAGTGACGGACATATGAATCAGTCCTCCCATTGCGGTGCAAGGCGATGTTCTGAGAGTCCTGCTGGAGAGATCAAAAGATCTCCCTCAACCAGTCTCTACTGATCCAGCCTCCCATGCAGCTGGTGGGCAGATGCATCCTCCACCAAGACCCTCTGAGCTACCAAATGTAGCGAACCACTTGGGGTGACCTACGGCAGAGGTGTTGGTTATCCAATAAATGGTTCCCGGGGTACCCATAACCTTTATTTATTTATTTATTTATTTATTAAAAGAAGTTTATACAATGAACAAAAAATTGTGTTAATTCATCCGCCATGCTAGGGATGTCCCTGTGTTATGGCGGATGAAGTTTACAGATTGTTTAGGTACAGTGTACAGCTATTAACTTATGCAATTCATTTAAGTAGTTTAAGTAACATATTTAGTAACAAATTAAGTTAGTAATTTAATTAACACATTAAATTAATTTATGTTACAAGTTGTATCAATTATATTACAATTCAATTAAAATAGCAAATTTTTACTCATCATCGTTACTGAATGTAAGGATCCATTTTGATAATTTTTTTTTAAAGATATGGGGTTGGGTTTCGGATTTTTTCTCGGGGAGAAGGTTAAACATTTTAGGAGCTAGGTACATGAAATGTCTTTGAGCTGATGTGGTGCGTAGTGTAGGAACATTGTAGTGTCGTTTGGTTATTGTTCTGGTGGTGTAACTGTGATGTAAAAGAGTTTTTTTCTTGTATTTGAACATGAAATGTGTTAGTGTAAATTTTAGATGAAGTTGCCGTATGTTTAAGACATTATATTCTGTGAAGAGTCTATTGGAGGAATATCTTGTTGGTCGCTTGTTGATAGCACGTAAAATCGTTTTTTGGGCTTTTTGCAGAGGATCAATAAAATTAAGAGCACAGCCGCCCCAAATTATGATGCCATATGCTAACTGGGATTGGCAGAGAGCATAGTAAACCGTTTTTAGTGTTATAGGAGTAAGTATATTTCTTAGAGTTCGAAAAACATAAGAGAGCTTGCGAATTCGGGGAGTTAGACTGGCTAAGTGCTGATCCCAACGAAGATGGTGATCAATTAGGACCCCCAGGTATTTTATATGAGATACTTTTTCCAAATTTGGGCAAGTACAGGAAGAGTAGGGACTTGGACAGGAGTGTATTGTTATTTTCTGATTGATAGAAGGTTGGGTTGCAGCAGATAGACTGAAGGTTAAGAATTTAGTTTTACCAGCATTGAGGGTGAGGAGATTATCATCTAACCAATTCTTTACCAGACCTATGTCATATTGAGCTATGTCGAATGCTCCTTTCCAATTTTTATGTCGAGCTATAAGCACAGTGTCATCTGCAAAGGATATTATTTTTCCGGTTATGGGTAGGTTACAGAGTTTATTGATGTATATGAGGAACAAAATAGGGCCTAGAACACTTCCTTGTGGAACTCCGAATTGGATTGGTAAAGGGTTGCTTAAAGCTATGTTGTTAATTTTCACGGTTTGTGATCTTCCAGTTAGGTATGAGGAGAACCAGTTAAGAGTTGATTCCCGGATGCCTATTTGAGATAGTCTTTCCAGAAGAATGGGGTGGGAAACCGTGTCGAATGCTTTGGCTAAGTCTAGGAATATGGCTAGGCAGGAATCGCCTTCATTCAGGCTGTTGGTGATGTTCTCAGTCAAGTCTAAGATTGCAGATTCTGTACTCATTTTTTTTTGGAAGCCAAACTGATTGGGCGAGAGAATCTTCTGGGTTTCCAAATGTGAGATAAGTCTACTTTTAACAACTTTTTCAATGATTTTTGATAAGACACTTAGCAAAGAAATGGGTCTGTAGTTTTCGATATTTGTTTTGTCGCCACTCTTATAGATTGGAATCACCGTTGCATGTTTTAGTTGATTAGGGAAGGAACCGCTTTTGAAACTTAGATTTACAATATGTTTTAACGGTGTGGAAATAAAGTGAGCTATGTGTTTTAGTATGTAAGGTGAGATTTTATCAATACCTGCAGCACTATTTGTTTTTATGGAGAGTATTGTGTCAACAATTTCTTTAGTGGATGTGGGGGCTAGGATAAGGGTGGGATGAAGAGAGTTCTGCTGTTTTACCCGTGAAGTTAGAAGATTTTCGGTTTTATTTGTGGTTTTAAGAATTTTTTTGGCTAAGTTCATGCCGATGTTACTGAAGTAATGGTTGGCGTGATCGGCTAAGGTTTTTGGGTCTTCGTGGACTTGGATATTTTTACCATTAATGAGTAGTGATTGAATGTTGAGTGAGGTTTTTTTATTTTCTGAGATGTCGTTGACTACGTTCCAGATTACTTTACTGTCATATCCTGAATCTTCAATTTTTTTTTTATAGTATTTTTGTTTGGTTATTATTATCAGGTTATTGCAGATGTTACGATACTTTTTATAGAAACGTAAGACTTGGGGGTCTGGATTATTAAGTGCTTGTTTATGTAGTCTGTCTCTTTTACGTATGCAGAAGATAAGGCCATTCGTAATCCAAGGTTTCAGTTTCTTTTTTTTATTGGAGGCTGTTTTGGTGGGGAAAGACGCTTGGTTAATGTGGGCAGTTAGTGATGCAGAAAAAATTTCAAGAGCTGTGTTGACATTTTCAGAAAGCAGGGTAGACTCCCATTTTTCTTGTTCTACAGACTTTATCAGATAATCCATGTTTACAATGTTATGAGAGGGATTGCTGGACTTAGGGGGAGTAGATTTTGAGTTGTGTAATTCTAGGATGGTTGAGTAGTGGTCTGTTACGGTAGATTCAAATACAATTGATTTAGCGGTTCGCTTAGTTCTGACCATGATGTGATCTATGCATGTCTTAGTAGTGAGTGTAACTCGGGTAGGTATGTTGATGTATGGTATAAGGCCATGCAGACCCATGAGGTTTAGATATTTTGTAGTATGAGGGCTGGCTTCGTTTAGGATGTCTATGTTGATGTCACCGATTATGATGAGATCCTTAGTGGTGTCATCGATTTTTTTTTCGAGCGAGTAGAGAAAAGGGGAGACGTTATTGGACTTAGGGGAGCGATATATGGCGAAGATATTTAAGTTGTCAATAGAGACTTTGAGGCAATTTGCATGGTCAACTGAGGTTTCAGACACTATATGATTTAAGTGAGATTTTACATAAACTATGACCCCGTCGGATTGGGACCAGTGCTGAGTTGTATTATACACAGAGTAGTTGTTAATTATTTTCGGGATATAATTTGCATTAATCCAGCACTCTGACAGAACAATTATATCAAATTCATTTCCTAAGTCAGTTAGGAGTACAAGTAAATTGTCGAAGTTTTTATTGAGGCTACGGATGTTCATGGCAAACATTTTTAGTGCTTTAGGTTTGGAGATCATTTTTTTATACGCATTTGTATCATTTGTCGTTTGAACAGTGATGTTAAGAAAATTATCGATAGAGTTAGTTGGATCCATTATGAGCGTCTGTGTTTGGTGGGGGTTCGAATTTAGCAGAGATTTTATTAGTTGTGTGGATGTATAAGTAGTAGCAATTAATATTTAATGAATTTTTTTGCAGATGTTTAGTTACTCTAGAGCTTAGGAGAGTCACAGATATAAAGCGAGTACGTACACTTAAAGGAACTACGATCATTGGGTTAATTAAATGTATTGAAAGTATGAGATTAAGGAGTTTTGTAAGGATGGAATGAATAATAGGAAGAACAATAGGAAGAATGTGATTAAGGATAAACATTGAGTAATTTAAAATCACCGAAATATAAAAAACTTTGAAAATAAAAGACATGAGGACAATTGGAAGAATGTGAGTAAAAATAGAAATAGAATAATTTAAAATCATTGAAAAATAAAAGACATTGAGAATAAAAGACATTGGAAGAATAGGAAGAATATAAGTAAAAATAAAAATAGAATAATTTAAAATCATTGAATAATAAAAAACATTGAGAATAAAAGACATTAGGACAATGGGGAGAATGTGAGTAGAAATAAAAATATAATAATTTAAAGTCATCAAAAAATAAAAGACATTGAAAATAAAAGTCATCAGAACAAAGGGAAGAATGTGAGTAAAAATAAAAGTAAAATAATTTAAAATCATTGAAAAATTAAAGACATTGAAAATAAAGGTCATTAGAACAAAGGGAAGAATGTGAGTAAAAATAAAAGTAAAATAATTTAAAATCATTGAAAAATTAAAGACATTGAAAATAAAAGTCATTAGAACAAAGGGAAGAATGTGAGCAAAAATAAAAGTAAAATAATTTAAAATCATTGAAAAATTAAAGACATTGAAAATAAAAGTCATTAGAACAAAGGGAAGAATGTGAGCAAAAATAAAAGTAAAATAATTTAAAATCATTGAAAAATTAAAGACATTGAAAATAAACGACCTTAGACCAATATGAAGAATGTGAGTATGAATGAAAATAGAATAAATTAAAATTATCGAAAAATAAAAGACTTTGAAAATAAAAGAAATTACAACAATAGGAGGGATGTTAGTAAAAATGAAAATTAAATAATTTAAAATCATCGAAAAATAAAAGACATTGAAAATAAAATAAATTAGTACCATAGAAAGAATTGGAGTAAACATGGAATAATTTAAAATCATTGAAAAATAAAAGATATTGGGATAATCAAAATAATTACAACAGATTGTATGATTTAAGTTGTTAAAGTATTGGAAATGGTTCAAACCATTGTTATAATAATAGTTCAGGCGATTAAGATAGTAAAGTGAATTAGAGAAGAATTTAATTGTATGGAGAAGTAAAGGGATTAAAATTAAGTGTATAATAATTACTGAGCGACGTAAGAGAATTAATAAAATTACCATGTTTAGGAGATTTAACAAAATTAAACGTATTAAGATTAGTAAAAAAAGTGCAAGAAAAATAACAATCAAAACAAAACAACCAAATACAATATCTACAATCAATGAGATAGAGGGAATCAAGTGGTTAGATATTAAGAAATGTGATAAAATATATGGATTTAATTTTTGAATATCATTATTTAGAGATGATAAGTGAGGTAATTGATTTAAAATTAATAATTTTATTTGATGACTTGTAAGTTTTGTTGAGATGCTTACATACTTTGAAACAATCGAATGTATAACACATATCAAATTAGTAAAGATAGTTAAGCAATTAAATATAATTAAGTCAATTGAGTTAATTAAGATAATTTGATATATTAAAATTGTGGAAATATATGAATCAATGGTAACAGTTATGTATGATGGAGCATTTGGATAATTTAAAATAATTAGATAAATGGGAATTATGAAGTAGGTTAAGATAAATATTTGAGGTAGGTTGATATAGTTAATAATAATAATAATAAGTTGATTTATAATGTGAGCAAAAGTGTCTGTAGAAAAAATAAAAATGAAAATTAGTAAATTAATATAGGTAAGCATAAATGAAAAGCAGTATAAGCGGAGAGCGGTATAAATGAAAATTAGTAAATTAATATAGGTAAGTAGATTTAGTGATGGAATTTTTTTGTAGACCTCAAGTCACATTTTTTTGATGTCCGATTCATATGAGATTCTAAGGATTTTAGAGTCCTCAGACTGGCGTACATAAACCTGACCTTCTTTCGACCACGTGTATTTGTATTTTTTTATTTTCGCCTGTTGTTTGGTTTGGGCCAGGAGAAATTTCTTTCTTGGTGTCAGGTGGTCGGAAACATAAATAGGAGAACCATGAGCCATCTGAGCGTGTTGTAGTCCTAGTGAAGAAGTTGTTATTCGGCCTTTGATTCTAATATGTTCTTTTAGTTTGGCCAAGAACAGATCACGCATTAGTTTTGAGCCGAGGGTGACTATTATATCTCTTGGTTTAGAGCGGGTATCATCTGAGCGGCTCCTACCTCCCACCCGTACAATAGAGGTCACGTCTTCGGGTTGTACAACTGATTTTATGATGTTTGTGGAAAGATTGTGGAACATTGCCGCTAGATTTTCATTAGGATTTTCTGGGAAGTTTCGCAGTTCAAGGTTGTTTGATTGAGCCTCGTACTCCTGATTGTCAATTTTGTTCTCCAGGTACTCCACTGTTTTTTTGAGGTCTTGTTGTTCCTTTTTGAATGTTTCAATTTCGGTTTCAATTTTTTGATTTTGGATTATGGTTTGGTCGATTTTTTTAATTAGGTCGTCGTATTGTTTACTGACGAAATCAATACTTTTTTGTGTTTCCTCCTTGTATAATTCCATTTTAGTTAAAATTTCTTTTTTCATGTTATCCATTTTTTTGTCCAAGTGCTGAATTATTTTTTCCATGTTTTTGTCTTCTAGTTCCAGTGCACTTTTGCCTCTAGTTGCCATGCTTAATTAATATTAGACTGATTTTTAATTTTATGTTTTTAATTGTTGGATTAAGATTGTTTTATGCCAATTCACTGACGAGTTTTATGCTAATTCAAAGTTAAACAACTTTCAACGAAATGTACTAGTGTATTTTAGTTGTTTTTAACTCAAGACACTGATTTTTATTGTTTGATTCAAAGTTTGTTAAACACTTTTAGAACGAAATGTCAAATCACTAGGAGAAATAATCCTGGATAAATTGTGTCAATTTTTTAGAAAAACAAAAGTCCCTTTATGAGCATATCCCGGTAGAATACCGGGAGAAAAATACACCGGGTGATAGCCTGAGCAAAACACTGCACTTCAGTAACAATTTTTTTTCGATTTAGACACTATTTCATATAATGTTTCTTCAAAAAACTGGAGCCTGCGAAATTGGCGACTGTACAAAGTTATTGTTGTAATATTGACCTGCCCCCCATTGTTTAATTAATTCCTGGATAATAGATACCATAATAAATTAACTTTTGATATAACACAGTGAGAATTGTGCTACAAATTGACATAAAAAAAACATTCTAAAAAACTTACATTTACGGACGTACAGTATAATTTTGAAGTGAAAATTTCTTTAGCACCGTTGTGATTTGAAACTCAATGAACAAAAAATAGCGACACTAATAAGAGACAAACACATACCGTTGCTTCGTAGCCTATCGGTCTCCTCCTTGTTCGGTGCTTCGTAGCCTTCCCATTCTTGTTAGTTTTCTGAAGGTTCCACTTCTACCGCGTGTGACTGGACAGACTGGAAACAGTCTTTATAATTGAAAACTTAAATCTGAAAGTAAAATAAGTGTTATTAATATTACATAGAGTTGATTTTGCAATTTTAACACGAATCATAAATGGCTTAAAATGAAAATACCAAAATAATAAAAAAAAAATGTGGACAGTGCGTCATCACTAAATTGATTACTGTTTCATGCCTTTATGACTCAACTTGCTACTGGCTTGGCCAACATCTGATAATAAACAATAGATACAAGGCGGAAGTGTTAAAATAAACGTTGTATCTCATCTTTGTTTATTATGATGTCAAAGACAGCTATACATTTTTTGTGTTGTTTATTTCTTTTAACATATTGAGTACGGATTTATTCAGCAATAATTTAGGCCTTGAATACCATTTGCTATCATTAATATTGATTTGAAGACACTTTGCGTGGCTTCTGTAAGAACTCGGACCTAGATTAATTGTGCCATCTCCCATGTTTGGTCTTTTGAAAGTAGCCCGGCGTGGTCTAGCGAGAAGGCTTTTGACTCGCAATCCGAAGGTTGCGGGATCGAATCCCGGCGTGGAAAATAAATTTTATTTGATTAATTTGTGTTATTTCACAATTAATTCATTTAAAATAATATATAGTTTATTTGTGGCACGTTCCAGTGGAAGATACTCTCAGTATCGCCCTGGTGTAAGACCACCATTCAGACTTGAAACGTTGCTTGAAATGGCTTTTGCCGTATTTGGTGGCCAGATTTGAATAGCCAGGTACTTCCCCATCTTCCTCTCCCCATCTCCTTCCCTCTCCACTACCTTCAGCCTCCCAACGTACCCCAATTGTGGCCATAGTCTCACTAGTCTGACTGCACCGAATGTGGTTTAGTGGGGTCCACGTCTTTCCTGATGGCTTAATAGTTGGGTCCACATCGAGATGTTTGTTTTCACTTCCGCTGCCACTGAGCTTGCCACAAGAGGAGTGTCATAATAGAAGTCTTCAGTCCAACAGTGTCTCCCTTTGTGAGGCGGCTAACCGGGAGTTTTGCAAGTCGTCTCAAAGTTGATTGATTCTTTGATGATTATATAACAATCATAGATCTATTGTTGCATAAATTTGCCCGAAAGTTGTCACAATTTGTCCATATTTTAAATTACTGCCTTACAGATTTACAAACTTATCTACACATGCGGCCAAAAGAGGAACTAACGAATTTTACATACACAACTATTTTCAGTTCACAATGTGATTTCCATGTATATTCAAATATCCAATTATCTGTCAAAAAATAAAACAAGGTGCCAAATAGTTTTTTTTTGTTTTTAACCACTGGAGCAACAGCGCAATTTAAATTTTTTTTCTCCGATTGCTCGACATTTTTTGGTGACCATTTTGAATATTTTCCGCCCAAATTAAAAAAAATCATTCCTCCGAATTTTAATATGTAGACATACAAACTGATTATAGATCTATAAAGCCAATGAATTCACCTATCTTCTGTCCTTTATCACATATTCGTAGGATTTATAAAAAAAAATATCATAAAATCGTAAACTTCTACTTAATTACTTACAAATACGGAAAATTTGCCAAAATTGGCAGCAAAGCAATCCGAGGTATTTTAAAAAGTGCCATATTGTGGCAAAAAGCGCTCCAAAGGTTAACATAATTTTCAATTTATCGTGATCTATTTTTGGGTCATCTTGTAATCTTATACACTACCTGATGATGGACACTGTAATGCTGTTAAAAACGTTGGCTTAACAAGGAGGTAGCGCAATATGCCATTATATCCCAAAAATACTTTTGTTCGTTATAATATGTTTACACATCATGAACATTAAACAATATATTGTATCAAACATGATCTCTTCTAGCGCGTATTGTACAATCATAAATATGTACGCTTATAGCTTAGATGTTCATATAATTACTTTGGCTTCAAATGCTTTTGATGGATTTTGTTGTAAACAAAGCGTTTATTTTAATAGCAGCTAAATCGCTTGCAGTCACAGCTGTTAGTATCCGAGGCATTCTGTTAACACCTCAAGCCTCGGCCATATTTTGTCAGAGGGTCAAAATATTTCCGCTTTGCAATAAAATCCAAATAAATGGATTATTTCTGAACATGTCCGAAAACTAAAAACTGTTGTTGAAAGGTGATAAAATACGCTTTCAAATTTTATAATTCAAAATAAACATAATTTTTAAAAAATAAAAAATTTTCATGCAAACATAAAAAGTTTTAGAAATTGCTCACATTACTTTTTTTTCTAACTAAAGTTACTTTACTGATAACGAAAAAAGTAAAAACACACATTTTATTAGTTGCAATTTTTTTGTTTTCAAATTGTGATCCTAAACTTTAGTTTCATAAAGGAGTACATTTTACTTCTTTTGTGGTTAATTTTTAGATTTTAATATAAAGTGTGGTGTTTTCTCTTTCGAAAACCATTTAGATCGTAGATTCTCAACCTTTTTTTGCTTACCGCCCACTTTGAGAACATTTATATTTCTAGCGCCCCCTAACTCATCACGACGAATGGGGCGTAATGGGATACCACGACAGGGTTACATTTGCCATAACGGAAGGGGCGTATCGGGATACCACGATGAAGGGGGCTTAATGGGATACCACGACAGGTTTAAATTTGCCACAACGGAGGGGGCAAAATGGGATAGGGAAAATATTTTTTGTGGGTGGATGGATGGCCCCTAAAGGGATGGGGTGGGATGGGTTTCTCTGGGTCTCCTACCGCCCCCCTGAAAGTCTGAAACGTCCCCCAATTTTCTCTTGGTCTTCTACCGCCTTCCTGAAGGTCTGAAAGGCCTCCAAGGGGGTGTTGTCGCCCACTTTGAGAACTTATGATTTAGATCACTATGATAGTAAGGGACACAATGATTTCTACGAGACCTATATGAGTTGTTCCTGACTGGTTAAAAGCCGTTTATATCCATTATTTGGATTGCCTCTGCAGTATTTGTTATCTAATTTACTTGAGACAATTTTCTTTCATTTTGTTACTTTCATTGTGATAACGTATAGGTCATTGCTTCTGAGACGTGTGCGCTAAATGTAATTTATTGCTCCCGATTGTTTTAAATTACTAAATGTATTTTCGCTGTCAACCAGTTAGCCATTCATTCCATTAGTTTTTAATATTTACAGCTTGACACTCACAACTTTGCAGTGGGTGGTGTTCCCATCATATATATAGGGAAAACTGGGGCCAAATAAATCACTTGGCCTTATTGGGAACGCAATATAATCTTTCTGAATATTTAAATTTAATTTAATTAAAATTAAGTTACTGAACTATCATACTGTTTCTCCCGATGATAGGCAGAGAGGAAAGACCACCAAACAATTCTATCTTGATCGTCTCATTCATAGGCACTCTCCTGTTGTTCTAATTCTCAACTTGACCCAACTTAAGTGGAACGTTTGCGTGGCCCTTTTCGGCCCGTTTCATAGAAATCTTAAATTTGGATTTGAGATCAAAATACTCAACCAAACTGAAAAATTATTTTTGTAATCAAAAGGTATATCAAATATCTATTACGGGTGTGAGCTACTTTATTTATTTTTGCTTTAAATTATAAGATATAGGCCAAAGATTTTAGTGTTTCATGATTTTAGAGGCAACTTGGGCAATTTGTGAGTAAATGAAAAACAAAAAAAAATAATTTTACTATATTTATCATAGAAATATAATGAAATATAAAATAAAATTTAAAAAAAAAAAAAATTATTTTGAAAGGTGTAAATTTAAAATACAAAAATTTGTCGTTTATACATTAAAATTACTACCCGAAAAAATACATTTTAAACAATGTTTAATTTTTAATTTTCTTTTTCATTTTATTTGTAAAATAAATATAGTAAAATTATTTTATTATCTAGTAAAAAAAATTAACATTTCATCAAATATTTGAAGTAATTACATTCTGTGTAAGTTCTATTCAAGTTCTGTTATTATATCATATTGTAGGCCAGTTGCTTCATAAAACATGAATAGATATTTCACAGAACATGAAAATTAACTTCAAATATTTGATGAATTGTTAAAATTTTTTTAAACAACCCATCCTTAGTTATCATATTAATTTCTCTTCTGACTGCATGCTAAATTATCCGTATCAAGCTGTACCTGTTACACATAACTTATAATTTAAATCTTATTACATACAATTCATAAGCAAGAATCAACTTACTAAGATAAATAAAACTAAATAAAGCAAGTGTCAAATAAATACGTCTTCTGTCTATTTAAGTTCTAAGAAACTGTTCTAAATGTGGGAACTGGATGAACTTGGCACTTAGCCTAATAGAATTAATATGTGTTGTTAACCTCTTTGTGTTATAATCATGCAACATAACAACGTTATAATCATGCAGCATAACAATGTTATATCATGTCCCCATTATAATGCAATTACATTGTTAATTTATTGTTATTAATTCAAATGATAATTCTTACTTCAAGCCACACTTGTTTTTAAATTACAGTCATTTGCACTATGTTTATGGCAGTGGAGTAGCAAAAGTTGGGAGAATGGCGTGGAGCACATGATTAGATTTTTTTAAATATCCCACAGGGATCAGTTCCCACAGGGATCGGTTCTGTCTCCGACTTTGTTTTTGTTGCACATCAATGACCTCTTGACGTGTGCACCGATTCATTGCTACGCGGATGACAGTACAGTCCATGATAGCTTTTTGTTTGACAAACCTCCAAAGGGCTCACAAACCCCAATGGCTCGGAGGGCTTTGAAACAAAGAATGGACGGTTACCTCGAGAGTGTTTCCTCTTGGGGTAAGAATAACCTCGTCGAATTTAATGTTTCAAAGACCCAATCATGTCTGATCACGTCTAAAAGGGATCGAAATGATAATCTAGTCTCCTTCAACAGAAGCATTCTCCCGAACAGGCCTTCCATTGATATGCTTGGTGTAAGTCTAAGTGACCAGCTCAGGTACGGGGGCTCCATCGAGGCCAGAGTTAAGTTAGCCTCTCAGAAACTGGGCATACTGTACAGGGCACGCAGATACTTTAATAGTACACAACTGCTAGCCCTGTACAAATCGCAAGTGCGCCCCACGGTTGAATTTGGCAGCCACCTCTGGTCTGGAGCCCCAAAATACCTGAAAAAACCCTTGACTCTGTGCAGAAACGGGCGGTCCGTTTGATAGATTCTCCTAATTTAACAAACGGATTGCAATCAGGCCCTGAGGGAAATTATTTTTTCCTCAGGGCCTCCTGTGTGGAGTAAATGTAAAAAAAAAAAAAAATATATATATATATTTTTTTTTTTTTTGTTGAAGAAGAAGATAACACTTATAATCTAAATGAAAATATGAAAGAGAACAAGACATAGAAAAATAGAAAAAGACAATGGTCGCAACTGGGACTCGAACCCAGACCTCTCGTCTAACCGGGACGTGCGCGTTATCCAATTTCGCTATTGAGTCCCAGTTGCGACCATTGTCTTTTTCTATTTTTCTGTGTCTTGTTCTCTTTCATATTTTCATTTAGATTATAAGTGTTATCTTCTTCTTCAATGATATATTACGTTGATGGGAATAACCTTCAAAAGTTATAAAAAGAGAGTTTTTCTTATAAAAAATTGATTATTTTTTTTGTTTTGAAGAAATGAAAGCACTTATACGAAATAAATGTCGGCCTTATCAACTCGCAATTTGGCCCGGTTGGTAGTGCGGTTGATTCCTATCACTGTGTAGGAAGGTTCAAAAGTCAGTCAAACCAAAAACAAGTATTTTTATTGCCATTTGGGGAATCCCCCACGAATTATGCCCTAGTCACGAGTAGTACGCGGCTGGCGGAGGCAAAAACATAGGGAATGTATGGCGAGCGATATGCTGAAATAGGCCAAAACGAGATGATCTTTTATAGCTAAGTCTGTTGGTCCTATAAAACAAATTAAACCTTTAGATAGAAAGTTAGCCTCTCAAAAACTGGGCGTACTGTAGAGGCCCGCAGATACAGATATACACAACTGCTAACTCTGTACAAATCGCGAGTGCGCCCCACGGTTGAATTTGGCAGCCACCTCTGGTGTGGAGCTCCAAAATACTTGAAAAATACCCTCGACTCTGTGCAGAAACGGGCGGTCCGTTTAATAGATTCTCCCACCTTAACGAACGGATTGCAATCTTTAGAGCACAGGCGTCGGGTGGGAATGCTATCCATGTTCTACCGGTATTTCAATGGAAGATGTTCTGAGGAACTAGCGTCATTGATCCCATCGGCACCGGTGCATAGTCGGGAGACACGCCAAACGCGCGCCCAACATATGTACACGGTTGACATTTGTCACATGAGAACGGGTCGTTTTTTCGACTCGTTCTTGAGTTCAACAGCTCGGCTATGGAACGATTTGCCGGCTTCTGTGTTTCCTCCCTCCTACAACATGGGTCTCTTCAAGACCAATGTTCATTCCTTCCTCTCCTCAAAAAGACCCTCCACACAGCATCCCACATGACATAGACCTTGAGGGAAATTATTTTCCTCAGGACCTCCAGTGTGGAGTTAATGTAAAAAAAGACCGGTCAAATAACGATTGTTTAATTGTTTTGCCTTTAATAATTAGCGGCTCTGGAATTTTCGTTTTGCCTCCGCATTCTGCCTTCTAGTCATGAAACACGCGAGAATAGCGAGGCCAGCGAGCGTCCTATCCTGGCTTACTCTCAAGCCTTGGCACAAGCTAGAGCAGTTTAAACGACGCTTGGAAATTTTAAGCCAGTATCATTGCAATGACTAAAGTAACAACCGTACACTAGCCGAACATGTACTAGCTTCGCCGAGCTCGAGAAGCTAAACTAAAGTCGGACAGTAACTTCGTGGTTGGGGTCGCCACTAGTTCAAATTATAGAACCCCGTCCTATTAAACTATCCTGGCTTGAGTTGCTGGCCTTCTCGCTACCTCACTAGCTTACTAAGTTAAAAACAAAACTAGTTCTTTTTGCACGTAGCTAGAGTTACTAGCTTGCTGGATTACTAGCATTAGCTTGCTGTCCTGGCTTGAAATACTAGTATCGTGTGGCTCGGACATTAAATACCGACCGCGGTATCGCCATTTTTAAAAATTGAACAACATTCAGCATAGATTTTTTTGTATTTCTTGGGCATTAACTATGTAACAATTTCTAGATATTTTGTTATCATGTTCATACTATAAATTTTAAAACTAGAATCAGGGAACGTGAATTTTGTCTACGAAATAATAACTATTCAGAGTTTGCTAACCATTTAATAGAGACAGGCCATAGCTTCAACAAAGAAGAAACCAAGTTTAAACATTCCAATATAAATATATTCCAATCCAATAAAACCTTAGAAATAAACAAAAAAAAAATAATTTAGTTAATAAAATAATAGCACCCTGTAAATCACCCTTATTAACGATGTTCCCATGTAATGTTGACTCCTCCCACCATTCTCCCCATCCCCCAAAATCACCCCTCCCGCTACCTCAACCTAATTAAATCTAATCATTTTTGTACTTGTGTAGACTTTTTAAGTTAGTTTTAAGTTTGGTAGCAGAAAAATTAAAATTTACGTAACAAGTTACATTACAGTAAAAGTCTTCAAAACAAAATTCAGCATAGAATTACATCAGGAAACAGATCTTTTATTGTGATGCAAAAAGACCATTTGTTTATTTTAATATAATTACGATCAACTTATTCTAGTAGCCTTTGCACTCTATTCATATGATTTTAAATGTAGAGTAATTGCAAATATCTCATTTCAGTGATTCATCTGTTTTGTTTGGACTTTGATATACGTTTAAAAAAATATTTATTTATCATACAAAGAAATAGAATTTTCATGGATGTAATTGGCTTTGTGGCAAGCGACACAAAGACATTGTTTATGCAATAATAAATTAGTGATTAAAATGTTGTTTAATTGAATTTGAAGTATTTATTTAACTTTTTGAATAATATTATCGTAACATGAGCCAGTCAAGTTCCGACAGATAACAACACTTGTGTATTGTGTAAACAAGCTGATTAACTATAATTACTAATAACTAATAATGTACAACAACTAATCATCGATTCTGCACTGTACTGATGTTGAATGTATTGTAGTTCATTTATATCGTAAGTAAGTAGCGAACACGTGCGTAGGCTGCCTTCACACTCGTAAGAAAACTTTATGGCTTACGTAAGTTTTTAATAAGTTACTCAAAGGAGCGATTACATAATATTTATGCATCCAACTTTTGGTAATTAATGCAGAAATTCAACTTATGTAAGTGCTTCTAGCGACCGTTACTTCTGTAAGTTCATTTGCGGTAAAATGGCTTCTTGTTAACAAAGACTGTTGGCTGCTGTCAAATTTACGCGATTTTATCAATAAAGACGAAAGAAAAAATAAAATAAAGTGTTGGAATCAGTTGGAATAGAAATTGCCTTGAGAGAAACAATTCTGAAAATTGAATGGAGTTATTTAATTTTATCCAAACAACAGTCACATATCAGCAATCGACTTCGAATTCAAATACGTTTTGTTGTAAACAGAGTGGAAGATACTCTCAGTATCGCCCTGGTGTAAGACCACCGTTCAGAATTGAAACGTTGCTTGAAATAGCTTTAGCCGTGTTTGGTGACCAGATCTGAATAGCCAGGTACTTCCCACCTTCCTCTTCCCCGTCTCCTTCCCCTCCCCACTACCTTCAGCTTCACAAGATACCCCAATTGAGGAAGCCATAGTCTCACTGGCTCAAGACGGGAGCAGTTGGGACTCTTGTGCGGTATTCATATAAAAAAAGAGACATTGAGATTACAAAGGATTGGACCGATAGTTAAAAATCAGCAACAGCAAGCTCATTTTCAGAAAGCTATTTTCCACCAGAGTTAATTATGTGTCTTTGGTTTTTGGAATCAGAAAATTTTCTTTCCTTTTACATTCGTTTTCGTGCTTATTTGAGTTTTATTTTGTGTCAATTTTTATATTGCTTTTGGGAGATAATAACATACTTATCGACTTACCCTAATCAGATTTTAGTTTAAATAATAAAAATATTAGTTTTTATGGAAAAAAAAATCTTGCGAAAACCTGTCTTTTAATTTTTGACATCTCGCATCGTCGCATTTTGGTTCCATTTCTTACGGTAAGCGTCTCAACTTATTCCAGAAGCTGTGAGAAAGCTGTAAGTTTGCGCAGACGCGAACGCGTCAAAAACTTACGTAAGAACGACTTCTATAAATTACCGTAAGTTTACACTTGCAATTTCGCCATAAGTTGCTTACGTAAGCGACTTACGGGGAAAAACTTACGTTTTTGAAAACAGCCTAATAAGCGCGTAACCTTAGTAAGTAAGATACAATTAAAACACGTTTCATTAACAAAAAAATATATGTATACATAAAGTAAAAAAAAAAAACAGTAGTACCTATTGCTCTGTTTGAAAAATATTCAGAATTTTTTTCTTACATTATCATAAATGCACCCTCACACCCCCTGAAGCGTCGCGGTATGAGCGTAGCGTGAAACACTGTATTTATGTGAGAACTATCGATTTATTAATGCATGTCTAATGCGGCATATTTTCATCCTCATTACCACCCACTGTGTCCATTTAAAACCAAGTTATTTCTTAAAACGCTTTGTACTTTGCTTACAATTTATTCTTAAGGCTGGTCTCCTGATACGGAAAGAAAAAAAACGGTGTGGCCCTGCCCCAATGTTTTTGTGGATATTTTGTAAAACATTTTGTCGCAGGAGACCGGCCTTAAGACGCTGTGACCCATGTAATCGCTTTTTATTTTTTTATATATTATTAACAATATTTGAATATAATGCATATCCATTAGGGTGGAGTAAAATAACTATGACAATCAGAAGAGCGATTCTCTATGTTTTGTGGGATGTTTATCGAGTTAACGGACGTGATCTCCTGTCAGATTTGTTTGATTTTTACATATTTACTGTAGCATATTTTAGTTTAGCTCGTTTTAAACATGAATTCCTGCAAGTATGCATGATTATTTATTCATTTAATGTACGTTATACATAGAAAGAGCAAATAAATCACACAAATCTGACAGGAGATCACGTTCGTTATCTCGAAAACTATCCCACATAAGGTAGAGAATTGCTCTTCAGGTAAACTCCTCTCCTCATTTAAACCCATTTAAAAAGTTTAAACCCCTAAGAAGTTATCTTTCTGGAAACCCTTTAAGATAGTTTTAGCGTAAATAATATGTTGGGATTTTGATTGAGCGCTTTTATGATTCCCATAGCGACGGCACGGCAACGGCACGGCGATGACACGGCAACGGCACAAAAAGTGCATTCTTTATCACAATAGTGCTGCAGCTCTTTCTTACACATTATATATGAGTGAGACAAACGATGTACGTGTATCTGTTTCCCCCAAAGGATAAATGCAATCATAGTCATACATCTCCCTCACTCTATATTAAAGAATTGAGATACCGCTTGCCATGCCGTTGCCATGGAATTATAAAAGCAGCCATTCACTAACAACTTTACGAAACCGTGAGATTATTTCATAAATTGTGTCAACCTTTTTATAATCTTTTAATGCTTATTATTTGAACCCCCTTATTAAATTTTATAAAATGATACACTTCCATTTATGTTTAGTAAATGGATGATTGTCGTTGTGTAAATTAATAATAAAAAAAAGTTTATTAGAAAGGACTTACGTATTCATTGTTGCCTATTGCTGCACAATGTTTTTTTATTTAGCCAATTCAACCACTTATTTCTAATAGAATATGCATAACCAAATATGATGAAATATACCACCGTCATTTTTTTGCATACTTAGTGAAAGCTTTGGTAAATAATGAACATTACACAACAGACTGAAAACGTTATTTTTTTAAAAATTAATTTATTGCATGTTTTATTATATCTATTGACTTTAGAGCCCTATTCAAAGTTTCTATGACTGACAATACGTGTATGACAATATTAAAAAAAAAATTATATGTATACTCACTCGAGCGATTTTTGGCATATTAAGGCAAGTTTGCAAAACGTCTTGAGCCATCGCTTGCCATAACGTGCCAAATTTATAGAACCTAAAAATATTGGATAAACGGTGAAGTGTATTGTCTGTCAAATAAGAGTAGAAAATATAAAAAATGGATCCACAAAATTTTTAGGCTGGCAACACCAATTTACCTGTCAAATATCTTTTAAAGTGCAATGACACTGATAATACAGAACACTGTATACACATTTAAATAAAAAAAATTTTTTCTTAAAATAAAAAAAAAAATAATCGAAGAAGCACTGTTGTTAAGGTACCTACATAAATTTGATTAAATTGTGTTTTACAAAGTGATTGGCTTTCATTTAATTTAACATAAAATTTGAATTTAACAGTAGGTAGAAAGGAAGAATCATTAATGGTGAGTTTAGTTACACTACTTTTAGATATGAATGAGTTTAATACATTCAGATCAAAATTAGAGACATGATCTAAAGCCCGGGCAACGGCCAGGTACTCAAGCTAATATTAAATAAATTTGAGCAATTTCTAAGGTGTGCTTTATATTTTACTAGCTGGTCCCCGACATGCGTTGCAATGCCATTCAAAGAAATAAATTGATTCTCACTGAATGTCCTTTCCCGTGCGTCCCCGTTCCCTTCCACCTTCCCCGCTTTACCCCTCCCTCGTCTCTTCCCTCTCCGCGAACCCCAACTCCCTCAATCCCCTTCCCCCTGCCTTTCCTCCCTGCCGCTAAAATATATGAAATACCCACATTTTAATTTATACAAATTTCTTAACGCCAGAGCTTACCATTATATATAGCTTGTATGTTATTCTGATGTATGAGCTATATTATTGTTAAGTTTCATTAAAATCCATTCAGTAGTTTTTGATTGAAAGAGTAACAAACATACATACAAACTTTCGCCTTTATAATATTAGTAAGATTACAACATCGTTATTCTTCGTTATGTTAACACAAAATTGCAAAGGTATAATAATAAATATCTATATGAAATTCTAATTTTGAGATCAGTGGTTATCTATATTGCAATGAAAAAATATGTTTTTCGCTTTTATGCCTTTTTAATTTTGATAAAAATGTAGGTTACACAGCTTTAGATTAACACCACGATTATATTTTTAGTATTGCCATTTGAACAACATTGACACCCTCCTATATTTTCTACTCCTATTTGACAAACTGTAGTTGGATTCATGGGTTTTAAACGTCAGTAAGCGCTTCATAAGTTTCCACGTTAATATTTTGAGGAATGAAGAAAACCGAACACCCATTGCTCGAATGGATACATACGCACGCTAATAATTTAATTTCGCAGTTTTTTTTTTGAAAAACTAGGAACAAGATGATATTTTTTCACTCCACCCTAATGTACATTTAACAAAATGTTTATTTTTTACCACATTTCGCAGCTTTATCGTTCTTAAAAATAATATAACATATTAGGTGTGTGGTTATTATTCATAATTCAGTAGTTTTATACACGGTGTCCGGAAACTCGTGGTACACGCGGTAAAATGGTGAACCTACATCACTTGAAGGATATGGGAAGGAAAAAATGGGAGAAATCAACGATTTAAAAAATGCAATTGCTGAGATAATTGGATTTCAAAGTTTAATTTTTTTTTTTACATGAGCTCCACACGGGAGGCCCTGAGGAAAATAATTTACCTCAGGGCCTGTGTCATCTTTAGGGGTGCTGTGTGGAGGGTTTTTTTAGGAAAGGAGAGTTCTGGGAAGGAAAAGGGTATAAAGGGTGGGTAGGAATCTGGGGTTCAGTGTGTCCTGGTCATCCAACTTAATTTAATAAAATGTTTAGTTCTTACCTATTTTCGTAGTTTTATCGTTTTTTAAAATAATATAACATATTAGTGTATAGTTATTATTCATAATTCAGTAGTTTTATACACGGTGTCCGGAAATTCGTAGTACACGCGGGAAAATAGTGAACCTACATCATATATATGAAGGATATGGGAAGGAAAAAATTGGAGAAATCAATGATTTAAAAAATGCAATTAATTGCTGAGATAATTGGATTTAAAAGTTTAATTATTTTTTTTTACATGAGCTCCACACGGGAGGCCCTGAGGAAAATAATTTACCTCAGGGCCTATGTCATCTTTGGGGGCGCTGTGTGGAGGGTTTTTTTTAGGAAAGGAGAGTTCTGGGAAGGAAAATGGTATAAGGGATGGGTAGGAATCTGGGGTTCAGTGTGTCCTGGTCGCCTCCAACACCTAGTCAAACCTCACCCCATGAACCCGGGCACCCCTGCTAAATCACTTGGGGTGACCTATGGCAGAGGTGTTGGTTATCCAATAAAGTTTACCGGGCGGCGGTACCCATTCCCGCCTCCCAAATTGAAATACCTATACTTTGATCTATATTTTGATGTGATGCAAATATGTGATATAATCAAGGTTATCGTCGCTATATTACGGTATAATGAATGGAACACGATTTCTGACAAATATTTACTGAACTTATTAGTACGACAAAGTGTTTAAAAGTGATGGCAAATAGGTGATATCATGACACAGGCAAATAAGACCAAAGACAATAGTACAATACAAAATTATGATAGATGAGAATCACGCTCGCGTATTGCCTAAAAGATTTTCTGAATTATGAGTTTTTAAAAATTTTAATTAAATCCTTTTTCCGATTTCATCAAAATTTTAAACGATAATATATTTCCATGTAATTAGGGAAATTATTTTGTGACCGCTAGCGATTTTTTCAAATATTTTATTTGTTTAAAAAATAAAATGTTTTTTCAGAGAAAACAATCTACATTAAATGTAATCGTACGATTATTGTTTCAATAATTATACGATAATAACCGTATGTCCTTAATAATTATAACCGCAATTATTTCCTATTATTATTTCAATAATCTGAACTGTAACCGTAATTCAACTCGACCACCACAACACGGGCATGTGCCTAGCATGGTGGTCTAAAAATCATAAAATTCATGTAACAAACTTTTTAATGAAAAAAGAAAACAAAAAAAAAAAAAAAATTGTCCTATTATTATTTCAATAATCTTAACTGCAATCATAATCGTCCTATTAATATTTCATTAATCTGAACCGCCACCATAATCATCATATTATTATTTCAATAATGTTAACTGCAACTATAATCGTCCTATTATTATTTCAATAATGTTAACTGCAACTATAATCATCCTATTATTATTTCAATAATGTTAACTGCAACTGTAATCGAAAGAAAGGGTATGAAAATAATCCAAGACACTATCTAGATTGCATTTAGTTCGGGGAGAATGTTGCAATTTGCAATCAAACATACAAATAGCAGCCAATAAATGTTAGGGACCGTTCAAGTATTACGTAACGCAATTTGGGGGGGGGGGGGGATCTTATAAAACGTTACTGTGCGTTACCGGGGCGGGAGGGGGGTTCGAACAACGCGTTACGTAACATGTTTTTTTTTTATTTAAATAAAAAAAATAGGGAATTAAAATCTTCCAAGTTGGCAACGCTTTTCGTTTATGTTTTACGGGGAATCTCTCGATTGTACTGTACGTCATTTTCATGTTGCTCTCCTAAGTTGGCAACCCTTTCGTTTATTGTTATTACGAATTTTAAGGAAGGGAAAAATATTTCCCTTGGGCGCGAAAGGGTTAAATGTGTTATTTTATTTAAGAGTTTATTAATAAAAAAAAGCTAAAATAGGAGAATGTTTAAGAAAAACAATGGTGGATGAAGCCAAAAATATATGTAAGGACAGGAGCAGGTAAGGAAAACGGCGTAATTAAATATAGAGTAAGATTAGTTGTAAAAGTTTATTAGTGAGCCCATTTTAACATGTTTTACACTTGATCAAATGTTAATTACATTGTGTGATTGTTTAATAAATAACAATGTCTATACTAATATTATAAATGCGTGTGTTTGTTTGTTACGCTTTCACGCATAAACCAATAAACTGATTTTAAAAATTATTTCACCAATAAAAAGCTACATTATATGCGAGTAATATAGGCTGTATATAATGGTAAGCTCTGGCATTATGAAATTTAGGTGGCACGCAAGCTGTTTGAAAACTGAATGTTCCGGGAATGAATGTATGGAATGCGGGAAGGGGGCAGGGGGAGGGGGGCGGGGGAGTGGGATTATTTATAAGTGCAAGCGAAACAGTAATTTCTCCCTAATACCATGCGAGCGAAGCCGCGTGTAAAAGCTAGTGAATAAATAATAAAAAAATATGCAATAGCGTACAGCAATATACGAATAAACAACAGCGTGTATTGCGAGTTAGAAGTCTCTTGTTTTATTTATTACCGCAAATGCGATTAAAACATCAACAAAGGTATTTAAGCGACTTTCCAGTACTTTGCTCAACTAACTTGTGACTTTTAGGTAAAAATAGTCACTTGGGTGTTACGTAACGTTTAAGGAGGGGGGGGAGGGGTGTACAGAAAAACGTTACGGCGCGTTACATGGGGGGGCGGGAGGGTCAAAAATCTTCAAAAATTGCGTTACGTAATACTTGAACGCCCCCGTGGTAGTTTTTAGTGAAAGTATGCTACACACATAAAAACTTTTGTTAAAAGTTTGTCTAACTATTATTATTTATACTATTTGACATTCAGTGGTTTAATAATTTAAAGCACGCAGTATTAAGATAACAAAATACTCCATATTAGTGTACATCCGGTATACAGCAATATGCAGCTAGACCTCAGTAAAACTAAGGACAACAACAGTAATTCGTGATTATTTGACGGAGATAGATTTGCCGGCTCTATAAGAACTATCGCCGTATAAGGAGTTTCCCTGTTCCGTGAGCTGCAACTTTGGAAGTGTGATGCAATGCGGCAAGTATTAATATACACGCCATAGTACAATATACATCGTATATATATACATTGGGACTCTGCATAATGAGAGTTGTGAATGTTTTGCGTGAGTTGTAAGTAATTATTATGAATTTGAATGAAATACAAAATAATGCTGTATTCTACACGAAGTTTTGGCTACGAAGGAGTATAAATAGATATTTAATCTTATGTGCTTGAGATTCATACGAGGGAAAGCAGAATTTTTGTTTGTTTGAATACCGCACAGTTCGACACTGGCATCCCCCGTTTGGGACCTGTTGTCAGGCTGAAGGTGAAATGAAGGAGATGGGAAAGAAGAAGGTTGGGAAGAACCTGGCTATTCAGATCTAGTCACTATTTCACGCGATGTTTCAATTCTGAACGGTGGTCTTACAATCTGAGAGTATCTTCCACTCTGGAACGTGCCGCAAATATATTAATTACCTTTCATAAAAATAAATTTATCTTTCATTTGTTGTTGCCGGTTAGTAAGCCGGAAATATTATAAATATATAGCAACACCTGTCAAGCGTTTAAACAAAAGAAATACACATTTCAAAAAATAAATTATTAATTAATAAAATAATTTTGATGTTTTATCGCTTTCTGATATGATTTATACTTATTAGTTCCAATTTTGAAAATTAAAAGTTCGTTGAACTTGAATAAATCTTATGCATTACACATGAATACGCAATCACTTTACGCATGCACCCATGCACCGACAGCCGAAATTAGCACGTTAAACAATAACTACAGGCTGCCCCAGAACAGGAAGCCCTACCGAGGAGGACTGTGAAAACTGTTTGACATAATTCTTATACAGGCTGCGGCAGCATAACTTCATTTTTTTAAATGCGCGCCATTCAGTCGGTTGATGTCGCAGCGAAGCGCTAGTGATCTCGTTCGAAAGGCGGAACTATAAAGTTTTGTCCCGACCAGTTTCGTCGCTATCGTGCGTTGAAACAGTGAGGAGCGTGCGTTTGCCGTTGAGGCCTACTTTTCGAACGGATGTTCTGTGATCGCAACCCAGGTCGCCTTTAGGGTGCGGCAGTATAACTTCCTTTTTCAAAACTTAATAAAACCCATTGTATGAATCAGATTTTTTTTATTTGTTTTTTTTTAATGTAGGCACATAACTAAAGTTTTGTTTTACTTAGTCTAAAATTAGCGTAGGGAGTGTGGCGAACCCATCGCTCAGGGAGTGGAAACACAAACCTGCAATAGCCATCCCAAGCCAAGGTGTGAGCTACCGTGCTCAGGCTGAATGTCCTGGGGAACAGTGTCAAGAACGGTGAATCCGAGAAACAAGGTCGCATCTCGGAGTATTTAGACCTTACTCCAACATTCGGGGCTCTGCTGGAGTGGACCTTCTATTTCCCTGGTCACTCGTGGGACAAAAAAATTGGACCATTCGAAAACTAGGGGCCTTTTGGGAACCTAGGAGTGCTGAGGCCACCTCCGTGGACTTTCTTCCTGGGGCCCTTAGGAGGAACCAAGAGGAGAAGCCGTGGAGAGGAGAGTTGAGGCCACCTCCATGAACCCTTTCCTTGTGGGGCCTTCACGGAACCAAGGGGAAGGGCACTCTTCCGGCACGGGGCCTTTGGGGAACCGAGGAGGAGTGAAGTGGAGAGATGATGTCCTCTTCCTATGTGGGGCCTTCAGGGAACCATGTAGGAGTGAAGAGGAGAAATGAGGCCATCTCCGTGAACTCTTTCTTATGGGGCCTTTAGGGAACCAAGGAGGAGTGAAGAGGAGAGATAAGTCCTCTTCCCTCCTGGGGCCCTCGGGGAGCCAAGGTGGAGTGGGGCTCTTCTCTTGTGGGGCCTTTAGGGAACCAAAGGGAGGTGGACTCTCCATCGTGGAGCCCTCGGGGAACTAAGGAGTGGAGAGGAGAGATGAAGCCCTCTTCTCTCGTGGGGCCTTCAGGGAACCGCGGAGGCGTGAAGAGGAGAAATGAGACCTGGGAAGACACATTGTCGAACCAGAAGACATAGCTTCATTTCCAATGACAATCCTGGTGAACTTTGTAAAAGGGACTGGATTACTGTCAAAGGAATGAGGTAAAATGGGAGATAGCACAATGGGCCTACGGCGTAAGTGCTCACGGGAACTTTATTTATGTAAACCGTCTCCGCTCTTGAAAAAAAAAAAAATAGTAGTCTAAATTGAAAAAAAACAGCTCACGTAATTAATGGATGCACCCTAAATAGTACAGTGTGATGCAAGTCATTAAGTTTATAAAATTAATTACATATTGGAAGGTTTTAGTACCTATTGCGTAAGTCCATGGAATATTTGTAGGTAATTTCGCCTAAGTTTTTTAAATCTATCTTCTCTTTGTGGTGTAGATTCACCAATTTCCCGTTTGTTCAACTACTTACCGGACACCGTGTATAGTTCAGCAATTTATCAGGAACGTTCAGTTACACAAGTTAGCGGAACAAAATTAATTTTTAATATTTTTTCAAAACAAGAAATAATTTTTATTCACTCAGTATTTATTATTGTAGTTAAGTTATTTCCATTGTGTATATTTTTTATAGATGTAAATAAATAACAATACTTTTGGTTTGTTGGTCGGTGCGCAGGAACCAGGCAGAGATGGCACACACGTGCCGGGGGACCATCACGCTGGGCGGAGCGCTCATCCACACCGTGGACTCTTGCACGTTCGTCATCTCCAATGGCGGTACGCAGACCTTCCACATCAAGGCGGCCAGTGAGGTACTACTAGTGAATACAATCCCGAGCATGTTTTTTAATCCCGGGATTACGGGATTTTCGATGCGTAATCCCGGGATCCCGGTACTATCCCGGGATTAGGAAATATGGTTAAGGCCACACTTCCCGACGCAAAAAGAAGAAGATGGAGAGATATGAAGTTACGAATGTTGGACAGAACGCGCTAATATTTTCAATGATAAAATTGAAGCGAAAATTATGAAAATGCTTAATAAAACATGACTCGTTTAAAATAGAGCAAAAATCTCGTGGAGCGTCTCTTAAGTATCATTTAAAGAAACATTGTGAATTTTTTCACAAATATAACTTGTAAAATAATAGAAATAGACTTGTTTTCAATAATTTTCGGAGCATACTTTGCGATTTTTTTCTATCGAAGGAATTTCATATAATTTGCGTTTCGGCGTGGAACGAATCTAGATATTATCTTCAAAAATAACATATTTTTGTAAGAGCTTAAAAACTTCAAATGTTTAAGGGAGATATGTAAGAAATCGGTCGAATTCGGCTAGTGGACCCTTAAAAAAAATTTAAAAAAAAAAAAAAAATTGCGGCCCTAATAAGGGCCTTTTGTTTTGTTTGACTTGGACGACGACGACGATGTTGATGATGATGATTTGTCGTGTTGTTGGAATAAGATAAAATACAAGCATAGATAGTAAGTTCTTAAACATTATTTATTAATGTTGTTTGTTACACAAGACAACTTATCTTTACTATCTATACTAATATTATAAATGCGAAACTGCGTGTGTTTGCTTGTTACGCTTTCACGCCTAAACCACTAAATCGATTTCAATAATTCTTTCACCAATAGAAAGCTACATTATATGCGAGTAATATAGACTGTATATAATGGTAAGCTCTGGCGTTATGGAATTATAAATATTAATATATTATGTAGAGATATGTAATAACGAATATTAGAGAGAGCGCGCTAGTATTTAAAACGATAAAATTGAAGCGAAAATTGTGACAATGTTTTATAAAGCACGACTCATTTAAAATAGAGCAAAAATCTTGTGAGGAACATCTAAAATAGCATTTAAACTGTGAATTTTTTCATACGTGTAACTTCTAGATAGCATATATTTTTTGAAGAGCTTAAAAATTTCAAATGTTTAAGGGAGATATGTAAGAAATGGAAAGAAATTCGGGTAGCGGCGGTTTAAATTCCAAATTAAAATGACGAATGTTACCGTTTAGGTGGAGCGTCAGAGTTGGGTGACAGCGCTAGAGCTCGCCAAGGCGAAGGCGATCAGGGCCGCAGAGAGCGAGGAGGAAGAAGACGCGGCCCCCGCCCCCGCAGAGCAGGCCTTCGCTGCCGCCACCCGCGAGCTGGCCGCGCGCCTCGACACCCTGCACACGTGCGCGGAGCTCATCAGCAAGCACGGGGCCGCCCTGCAGCGCGCCCTGGCCGACCTGGGCCAGCAGGACGAGCAGGTGGCGGAGCGGGCCACGCTGTTCCGCATCGCGACCAACGTGATGATGAACGCGTGTCAGGAGTACCTGGCGGTGGCGCGGGCGCAGGGCAGCCGGTGGGGGCGCCTGCTGCAGCACGAGAGGGAGCAGAAGCAGAGGCTGCAGGAGGTGGTGGAGCAGCTGGCGAGACAGCATGATAATCTGGAGAAGAGCGTCAATGCCCAGCCGCCCAGTAAGTGTTTTCTGATTCCTCTTTTATTTTGCTTTACGGGTGTTTTACGATGCTTTTTTCGTCCAGTTTTCGGTAAATATTTCGACGTTCTTAACCCTTGGAATGCCAGAGGTAAAATGTCAATCGCGCGCTGTACGCTGGTTTAAGTAGGTTTTACACCATCTCTTTTTCAGCCCGATTCCCGTATAGAGACCAAAGACAAAATTTTTCGCTTTACGCGATTGCTATTAGAGAAGAAAATAGCGATCGCCTAAATCGAAAATTTTTGACTTTGGTCTCTGGAATCGGGCTGAAAAAGAGATGGTGTAAGACCTACACTATGTTCGTAATAAGCTATTAAAAGAATACAAAATAAATTCTAAAGTTTTTAAAGAACATTTAAGTTGAAAGGAAATACTATAATATAAAAGGAGATAAACTATCGAAAAAAACTGTCTATTTTCTGTCAGAAAATAAATAAAAAAAATATGTGAAAACAGAAATCAATGCTTAAAAATAACACATTAGATATTTTAGTAATTTTTTAATAAACATTTTTTTTCAACAAGTGAGAGCTGTTTAAAAGTGTTGGATACTTAATAAATAATAATAAATAATTAAGCAAAAAAAAATAAATATTCTTAATTCTTAGTTCACACTGAGCTATATATCTGCGAGCAGATATCTGTTGATTCGCGAGCGCTTATCTTTTGTCCTTTCACACGAGGCTATCAAATATTTCTTCCTGTGGTAGGAGAGGGTCTCAGTCGAATTAGGGAGCGGCAACGGAACGCATATTTTTTGTACTGAAATCTGTCAACTTGACATCTGTCGTCCACGGGTCTAGGCAGCTCTGTAATTATAATGACCCCCTCTCCTGTTTTAGTCGGAGAAGGGGAGAGTTATCTTCTGGGATATCGCGTCTGGAGCGGTTACGTCTTAGATGTGAATTGTCTATGATTGATCTGGGCTTAAAAACGCCAGAGCTCACCAGTAGTAAAATCCAATTTGGTGCCGTTGTTCGGAAGTCAGTCATGCGCGTAAATACATTTCGGCGATTCATTTTTTAGAGATAAATATTAACTACGATGACTGATTTAAAAAATATATATCAACATGGTTTTACGGCAACGATTTGTTTTGCTTTTCTTCTGACGTTAGCAATAACTGCCGGCCTCCGTGGTCCCGAGGCAAGACTCTCGACTCACAATCCGAAGGTCGCGGGTTCGAACCCGGCGTGCGCAAATAAATTTTATTTGATTCATTTGTGTTATTTCACAATTTATTCATTTAAAATAAATAGTATATTTGCGGCACGTTCCAGAGTGGAAGATACTATCAGTATCGCCCTGGTGTAATACCACCATTCAGAATTGAAACGTTGCTTGAAATGGCTTTAGCCGTGTTTAGTGACCAGATCTGAATAGCTAGGTACTTCCCCACCTTCCTCTTCCCTATCTCCTTCCCCTCCCCACTACCTTCAGCCTCACAACATACCCCGATTGGGGATGCCATAGTCTCACTGGCTCCACACGGGAGCAGTTGGGACTCTTGTGCGGTATTGTAAAAAAAAAAAAAAATAACTAAAAAAAAAAAAAAAAAAATAACCCGCCTTTTTCGACAGAAAACGTAAAATAAATATAATATTTTAATATTTATAATTTCGTAACGCCAGAACTTACCATTATATATAGCCTATATTACTCGCGTATAATGTAGCTTTCTATTGGTGAAAAAAATTCTAAGATCGGTTTATTAGTTTATGCGTGAAAGCGTAACAAACAAACACACGCAGTTTCGCATTCATAATATTAGTATAGATTTAGAATTTTAGGGTAGGTACTTTCTATTACATAATTCAATTTACCAAATTCTGACACAGGCATTTAAATACAATAGCGAGTTCCCGGCATATGCTATGCCACTTAATAAAGAAAAAAAATCGCTCTACTTACCCTTTCCCATTCGTCCCAGATGATGCCAGAACTCACTTTACACGTATATAAACCATCGCGGGAATGCGCACATCAAATCCCCAAAGTTTCATTGCAATCGGATGAACGGTTTAGCAACGCAAAACATCTCACAAACATAGACAGAAACAAACACATTTTCTATAGATCAGCAATTTTAATATCAAAAATGTCAGTTGAGTATTTTTAAATTTTTTTAAAGTTTACATTAAAAAAATTTGTATTTAAAAAATGTTTTTGTAATTTCTAATAATACCATTTATTTAAGCGTATTTCACCCTTCAAAACCAGTACCTATTTAGTTTTTCGATACGTTTACAAATATTCCATTTATTTGAATTTTTATTGCGAAATCGATATATATCGAAACATTTTTACCTTTTGACAAAATACGCCAAATTTTTGAAGGGTTAAGCTTTGAGCTTTAAGCTTTGAGCTTCAAGCTTTGAGCTTTAAAATTTTTGAAGGGTTAAACTTTGAGCTTTAACCTTAAGCTTTGAGCTTTAATCTTTAATATTCAAGCATTGAGCTTTAAGCTTTGAGCTTGAAGTTTTGAGCTTTAAGCTTTGAGATTTAAGCCTTGAGCTTTGAGGCTTCAAGCTTTCAGTTTTAAGCTTTGAATGTAAGTTTAGAGCTTTAAGCTTTGAGATTAAAGTCTTGAGTTTAAGCTTTAAGTTTTGAGCTTTAAGCTTTGAGTTTAAAGCTTTGGGCTTTAAGTTTTGTGATTAAAGCCTTGAGCTTAAAGCTTTGAGCTTCAAGCTTTCAGCTTTAAGCTTTGAATTTAAGTTTAGAGCTTTAATTTTTGAGATTAAATCCTTGAGCTTCAAGCTTTGAGCTTCAAGTTTTGAGCTTTAAGCTTTGGGATTAAAGCCTTGAGCTTAAAGCATTGAATTTCAAGCTTTGAGCTTTGAGATTTAAGCCTTAAGTTTTAAGCTTTAAACTTTTAGCGCTAAGCTTTATGCTTTGCGCAAAGCTCAAAGCCGAATGCATAAAGCTCAAATATTAAACTCAAAGCTTAAAGCTCAATCTTAAAGCTCAAGCTTAAAGCAAAAATTCAAAGTTTAAAGGCCAAAGTTTAAGCTTAATATCAAAGCTCTAAACTTGAGTTCAAAGCTTAAAGCTTAAAACTCAAAGCACAAAGCTTAAAAATAAAGCTCAAAGTTAAAGCTCAAAACACAAATCTCAAAGCACAAAGCTTAAAGCACAAAGCTCAAAGTTAAAGCTCAAAACACAAATCTCAAAGCACAAAGCTCAATACTCAAAATTCAATATCAAATCTTAAAGTTCAAGGCTTAAAGCTCAACACGTAAAGCTTAACGTTGAATGCATAAAGTTCAAAGCTTAAAGCTCAAAGCTTAAATTTCAAAGCTTAAAGCTAAAACTCAAAGCACAAAGCACGGCTTGCGTTGCAATGCAAAGAAATCAATTGATTCTCCTTGAATGTCCTTTCCCGTGCGTCCCCGTTCACCTCCCGAGTCCCCTTCCCCTTTCGCGTTTCCCTTCTACCTTCCCCGCCTTCCCATCCCTCGTCTTCCCACCCACGTACCCCACCTCCCCCGTTCTCCTCCCCCCTGCCTTTCCTCCTTGCCACTAAAATATATGAAATACGCACATTTTCATTAATACAAATTCAATAACGCCAGAACTTACCATTATAAATAGCCTATATCCTTTGCGGGCGTGCGCACAACAAATCACCAAAGTTTCATCGCAATCGGATGAACGGTATGACAGCGTATAAAATACGAACAAACAATTTTTGATTTTTATACATAAGATAGGAAAGATTTGATTGTTTGTTGGTGTCCTTCCGTACGGCCCGTACCCCAGTGACGCTAACATTGTATAATACTTACATTTTTAAACTCGTGATATCTTTTGAATGGGATGTCCGAATTGAATAATTCAAAAAGTTATATAAAGGCATTGAAGCAGTCTCGAATATAAAATAATTTATATTGATAAGAATTAATATCAAGATACAAATAAAGAGTCTTTTCTAGCGGCGGCATTTCAATTAAATTTTTTAAATAAAAGAACACTTATTGTGGCATAACTATAATAGTTAGACATATGCTGTCGCGACATTTTTTGTAGATAATGATGTGTTCTACAAAGTTGTAGTACATTATTTTATTCTATCATCAATAGTTTTTGCAGCGCACGTGATTTAAAGAATATTTTCGGTAATTTTTTTACACCTTGGGTTACATTATTGTAGTTTTAGTAAAGATCCCTAATTTTTTTTAAATAGAATATAGCCTATGTTACCCGGGAATAGTGTAGCTTCCCAACAGTGAAAGAATTTTTCAAATCGGTTCAGTAGTTTCGGAGCCTATTCGATGCAAACAAACAAACAAACAAACAAACAAACAAACAATCAAATCCTTCCTCTTTATAATATTAGTATAGATGATAGCGTAGTGTGAACCAGCTCTAAATTATTTAATCTAAAACATCAATTTCATTATGTTTTCGCCTTCTGCTGTTTTCCAGTTGATTACTTCATTGTAAAAATTGAGAGTCTTGTATTAAAAGAAAAAAAATGTCATTTATCTTTTTATTTTATTTTATTTGTACGTATCCTTGTGGATAGGTTTTAGAAGTAGGCATTATCGGAATCCTACCATCTCGCAACACAGACGTATTCTCTACAATGAATGGTCGATTGGTTTCACATCAAATGAAATTAAAATATTGATTAATATAAGAATCTTGGTCCAGGATTGGTTGGTTTTAAAAATCCCCTGATTGTTCATAATTTTTTTTTGTACCACAGATGTGTACGGCAGAATTTTTTTTATTTCAAATGGTAGATCTGAGTCTAAAGAAAAATATATAAAGTAAAACGAAACTTTTAATTTGAGGACTTAAGTATCTTTTGATAATCAGTGATTCAATTATTATAAATCTAAATAGAAAATATTATTTATGCTGTTTCCGAATGGGTCCGTTATTTGAAGTCAGGAAATTTTTCGTGTGGGAAAATTTTTGATCACGAAAAATAAATTTTTCAGTAAAAAATTCTTCTTTAAATCCGAAAGTGGGTTGGGGAATTTTTATAAAAACATTTATCTTTAAATTTAAAAGAATCAAAACACTTTGTATTTAAACCACGAATTTATTATTTTATATATCTATCGGTTTCGCTTCGATCAAGCTTCATCATGATATATTAATAACTAACTACTGAGGCAGAGATATCGTTTATCAGAAACATTTATCTTTTATTTTGTTAAGTTTAGAAGTTAGAGAAACATTTATCTTTTATTTTGTTAAGTTTGGAAAGTTTATGATACCAGAATTTTTTTTCGGGAAAAATAAAAATAAAATTGCTTGGAACATTGTTCGGAAAATGGGTCGGGAAATTGTAAAAGTTTTTGAAACTGAGAAATTATAAGTTTTTTTAAATTTTCTAAAACTTCAACTTTTCTTTTTGAGAATAAAAGAGGACATCGCTTCCGTTTACAACATACCTAAACGGATGCACCACGTCATGTAAAATTCGGAATCAGGCCGCCAACAATAACACTCCTCATGTAGATTGGGGGATAAGGTTTAAATTAGCCGCCTGTTTAGATTTATTCACAAAAAACATCGCCATTTTATTTTATTTTGCGAAACTCAGGCACAAATATTTAAATGTTATACGATCATTTTCTAAAGAACTTAGTTTTCCACAATATGTAATCAAACCATCACTGAAAAAGAGTTCTTAAGTAGGAGATTTTGAACTGTAAAGAGTTTTTATAGGCATGATACTTTATTTTTTCTGATTGTATAAACAATAAAATAAAAAAAAGGTTATATAATAAAAAAAATTTGAACTTCAAAGCAGTTTTTGTAGGCTAGATACTTAATTTTTTTGTGGGCTTATAAAAAGACTAATTAAAAAAACTAATTAAATGCTCTAGACCACACGACTGAAGTAAAACTTCTTTATGCTTCGTTCGCCTCGCCCGATCACACTTTTCGTAACGGTCTTGTCACGCATTCACCAGCTTACTCCCCAAGTCAAGCGTGCGTAAAAAAGTTTTACTTCAAAAAATTCGAGCACAATAACTCAACCAATACTTGAAAAGTGAGGTCCTAATCAAAGCGACCAACGAGCGCAGACCTCGCGCAATTTCCGTTTCATATCTCAACCAATAGGAGAGCCTTTAAAATTGACATCATTATCAAAGCGGCCGATGAGCGCACTTGATGCGTCGCAGGTGTGGTAATCGTCATTTCCGTTTCATCCGAAATCCAAATCACAGCCATGCTATAGAAGTTTCACTTAAAAAAAACTCGATTATTTCAAAGGCAAATATGTGTTCTAATCGCAATATTTAATTAAAGCATCTAAAATATTTACAAGCGATCTAATTTTCAAAACAAAATCACGCGATTTTGCGTAGCTTAGTAGTGCATCGCCACTTTCAGATTCAAATATGTTACTAGTTGCGAGGTGCCCGCCTTTTACCTCGTTATCCCATGCCACTATTTAACTGCATCCAATATTATCTAGCTACTGTTACTAGCTCCTGCTAGTCAGTCCCCCGCTAGCATCGCGCCCCGCGTGTCGTGTGTCGTGTGTCGTGTGTCGTGTCGTGTGCCGGTCCCAGCGACCTTCGCTGCTAAATGAGTACGTTACCAATGTAAGCATCGTGTCACTATGTGTATCTACCACTACAAGTATATTATACTCGTGTGTGTATATAGCTCCTCGTAGTGTGTGCAACAAATACTGCAGTGTGCTTTCGTGGTGCTACCGCTGAGAGAGCCGCTGTGGAGCGTTTCTTTCTAACAAGTGCTGCATTTATGGCAATAAGGGAGAATTTTCCCACCCTACCCACTCATATCTACCTTCATCCAACTGACAGAAAGATGCGTTGCAATGGTTCTCTCAGCGGCAGGGTGACGTCAGTTGTACGTTCTGCTGCCGCTGAGAGTTCCATAGTAACCTGTCGTTACCTTTTCTGCAATTTAATCATTCTTGGATACCTAACTGAATAAGTCAATATTAATTTTGATTTGTGTAACTTTACACTTTAATTTTGATTTCACTTTGTATTAAACTTTGTTTTGCTTTTTTATCCGTATTTTATGTGTTGATTTAATTTGGTATCTCGTAATGATGACATTGCAGTTAGCAACTTTTTACTCGACAACGATATGAAAAAAGAGGAAGAAGTTGCAACGGGGCTATCAGTGGTTTGCCCTTGCGAGGTTAAGATGAAACTATACGTGAAATCCTATTTAGATACTATTTAGATTCATCTTTACGACGAATCTGTTTACATTATGAACATCAAAAAATATGCTACGGATAAATTGAAGCTTTTACTAGCTTTTCTATGTATTGTAATAATAATAAAATTATTATTTACATAACAAAAAATATAAGCGTAAACCACTAAAAAAAATGTTTTTTCGTGACTTCACTATGAAGTAATATAAGAAACAATTTAAAAAAAATACCCCTTTATGGCTAAGATTATATTAGAGGTTTTGTATGTTCTAATTTTTTTTCATTCTTATAAAATTATGCACAAAATAAATAAAAACCACTTTTTCGCTTACTTGTCTCACATAACACTCATTTTGTAGATGGCTATAAGGTTTAAATATCCTTTTAACACCAGCCGCCTATTTTGATTTATTCACGAAAAAACATCGCCAAAAAGTGTGTTTTATATTGTGAAGTTCAGGCACAAATATAGAAATGTTTTACGATAATTTTCTAAAGAATTTTAATGTTCCACATTATGCAATAAAACCGTAACATAATCGTAAGTAGGAGATTTAGAACTTCAAAGCAGCTTTTTTATACCTGATATTTTATTTTTTGTGGGCCTATAAAAAGAGTAATAAAAAATACGTGATTATTTCAAAGGCAAAATAAGTACCTAAAATATTTCTGAGCAATCTAATTATTTTCAAACCAAATGATTTTGCATTGCTTAGTAGTGCACCACTTTAACCCCTCAGGCCTCGGCCCCATTTTGTCGGAAGGTTAAAATATTTCCGCTTTGCAATAAAATCCAAGTAAATGGAATATTTTTGAACATTTGAATACACTTTCAAATTTTATAATTCGAAATAAACGTATAATTTTTGAAATATAAAATTTTTAATGCAAACATAAAAATGTTTTTAAATGGTTCAAGTCACGTTTTTTCTAACTCAAATTGCTGATAACGAAAACAATAAAAACATACATATAGTTTAATAGGCAAATGTATTATAAACGTTATCGTCAACTTGCGTTTGTGTCGTTCCACGTAAAAATAATTGAAAAAAAATTCACAGTTTAATTTTATTTTTCAAATTGTTTTCGGAAACTTTGAATTCATAGATGTACATTTGAATTATTTTGCGTTTAACTTTTAGATTTATTTATTTAAAAGCCATAATATCGCCTTTACTTTCAAGTGATACACAAAACAGTGGTACATAGGAGGTTGGACAGAGCGCGCTAATATTTTCAATGATAAAATTGAAGCGAAAATTGTGAAAATGCTTAATAAAACATGAATCGTTTAAAATAGAGCAAAAATCTCGTGGAAGGCATTGTGAATTTTTTCACAAATATAACTTGTAAAATAATAGAAATAGACTTGCTTTAAATAATTTTCCGAGCATACTTTGCGATTTTTTTTCTATCAAGGGAATTTCATATAATTTGCGTTTCGGCGTGGAACGTATCTAAATATTATCTTCAAAAATAACACTTATTTTTTTAAGAGCTTAAAAACTTCAAATGTTTAAGGGAGATACGAAAGAAATCGGTAGAAATTCAGGTAGTGGCGGCTTAAACAATATGATGTAGATATGATAAAAGCTAGTATGTACTTAAATTATGCAAATATGTATTACTACCAAAATAAAAAAAGTGAAATCTTAAGAAATAGAATACTGTAATAGGTATGTTAAAATAACAGAGCATTATATTTACACAGAATAAAAATATGTTAATAAAGGTGTCTTGTTAGCTATAGAATCGAGCTAAGTCAAATATATTATCTATTCATACATTCGCTTTTATTTGCAAATCTAATAATTGGTTATAAATGCCACGTAACTCACCCACAAAATACAAGAGCAAAAACGCATAATCAACTTCTTGTCCCAAAAATTAAATCAACCTTTGCCAAAAAGCACGAATCCTACCTCGCACCTCTCATTTACAACACATTCCTAAAAGAAACCACTTTTTTCTTGAATCAAAAAAACCTAAAAGGGTTTTATAAATATTTCAACACTTGGTTACTACACAAAAAAAGGGAATGCATCACCAAGTTACTAATAATCCCATCTTAGTCTAATCCTGATTCTCTATTTACATATATGCGATATTTAAATTTTTAAAGATTTATGCTTTCTTAATAATATTGCTTATGTTTTACCCATGTCTAGTTTAATACTTTATATTATTTTGTTGAAATGGTATTGTTTTTAGATGCTAGCTAAACTCTTAAATTTAATAAAACTGAATACTCCATGCATGCGTATACGTTTGTGTATGTATGTTATGTTTGTATGTGTTTATATGATTAATATGTTTTTATATGCTAATTGTGTATTAATATGTTCATGCACGCATATTTATGTACCCGTCTCAGAACAGACATCGTCTAGTGAGACGGGTTACAGACTTTTCTTGTATTATATTGTTACTGTAATAAACGCCCGGGTTGCCGGCAATTAATAAATAGAGTAATTTAGTATAGAGTTTATTGTTACCTTAAAAGTTAACTTTACTCGGAATAGCAAATTAGCTCGGTTGTTTCAGGGCTGTCATTTGGAGATTTAATAATAATTATGGATTAAAAATAATATTTTGTTAATAAAATAGTACATTTATTAGCTATGACCCTTCTGTATGATGGTTAAGATATCAGAAGATCTATTCTCTATCTTTGGTGAGAACGAGATCGTTCTCCCGCGAGATGTCCTGTCAAATTTGTGTGATTTTCTACAGCTGTTAAATGAGTACATAATCATGCGTACTTGCAGGAATTCGTGTTTAAAACGACCCAAACTAAAATACGTAACAGCTCACAGCTGAGATTTTGACATCGGCCGATAGAAAAAGCAAATAACAGCCGTAGAACAAACCTGACAGGACATCTCGCAGGAGAACGATCTCGTTCTCACAAAATATAGAGAATAGCTCTTCTGATTTAAGTAGTTTAGAATCTGTAGTAAAATGTGATATATTACCATGTAGACTGTAGTCGAATATTATCATGCCTAAGATTGATTATTGTTATTAAGGTATGTTATTATAGCCTTCTTATAACTATATTCCGTGCAGCTGAACACATCTACTACTTCTGAGAAAGCTTTGCCAACTGTATGCAATCTAGGTATAAGCGAGTATCCAAATGACTCAGTCCTGATATTGTTTTTGCAATTAAAAATAAATAATTTGAAGATTTGAATATAAAGCGTGGTGTTTCTTCTTTCTAACACCGTTTAGATCATATTTCTAACCCTAATAGTAAGGGAGATACAACGATTTATATGAGACCTATGTGAGTTTGAACAAATTTGTAAGTAATTTGAAAATAGTTGTATTGTAGTAAAAAAAAGCTGGATTAAAGTCGGTTTACGGACGATAATTTTACGTGATAGTCATGAGAAAACATTGCATTGATGCGTCATAAGCCGAACGCTTAGGCCGATCGTGCCTCTCTATCGCTTGTTCCGCCCTCTCGCTTGCACGCTCGGCTCAGGCGAAAAGTGACAATGTGTCATGCTTTATCGTGCATGCAGCCGGCGTTCATCGATTTATAAGACGTTATCACGTCAAAAAACATTGTTTTTTACGATTTGAATTTTTAGGTAGCTGGTAGATATGTAATTTACATAATAATTGTCAATCTGTTATTTCGACATTTCTGTTGTCTTCGTATCTTGTGTTATCATTGTTGTTACGTGCACCAAATGATCCCGGTACAGTAAACAGCAGCCGGTAGCCACTGGCTACTGCTAGTATTATTGCTACTGGGTCCCTCGTGACGGTGCCGTGCAGCGTCGGGCAGAGGTCGTCAACCAACCAAGTCTTCAGTCGGCGAGTGTGCATACTTCTAGCTCAGGTGCCGCTGATAAGCGAAATTATATACTTCTATAAACCGTTTTATGATCGGCACGTTCAATTCGCAAGGGGTTCTCAATCTGCGGCTCGCAAACATTTTATGATTTTTTTTGTTAAATTGTTGAAATATGATTGGAATTTTGGATTAGACAATGAATATTTAAGATTCTTTACTGTAAATTTTTTTTTCTTCTGAAAACACAAACACTTTTTGTGATTTTGACTGCTTAGTTTTATACGCACACAGTTGTCGTCAGCTCGGCTGAAGAGCTGTGTGCTGTGTGCGACTATTGAATCTGGAAAACTCCAGATTCGACGTAATGTGGGTGCGCGTCAATCTTGCCAGTACGGTAAGGTTTTATGCGTTTTTATACCGCTCACCAAACCTAAGCGAATCAGACACGTCCGAGTTCTTTAAACAATTAAGCATCACTATTGATGACCTCTTCCCTACGACAGAGTTTGTGGTCCTGGGGGACTTCAATGTTTATAACGAACCTTGGTTCAAGTTCTCGGGATCAACAGACTCGGCTGGACGACAGGCGGAATCCTTTGCCCTTTGCCACGGACTGGAGCAAATGGTTCAGGAGTCTACAAGGGTTCCTGATGTCCAGACTCACCGCTCAAATCCTGTTAGACCTGTTTTAACCACTGTGCCACACGGTTACAAGATTGAAGTCACAGCGCCTCTAGGATCGTCGGACCACTGCCTGATGACGACGTCAATCCCCGTAACCTTCAGATCGCCAAACGAGAGGCTGAAAAGAAAAGTGTGGCACTGTAGGTCTGCAGATTGGTTCGGTCTGCGCGCACATTTTAACGCTTTCCCGTGGTCAGCTGTCTGTTTTCGTACTTGGGATCCCTCAAGATGTGCCCAGGAAATTGGTGAAGTCATCACATACGCGATGGATGGCTTCATCCAATCCACTGTTAAGGAAACTGGTGTGGGCTCAAAGCCGTGGTTCAGTCGACAATGCTCTGAAGCAGTGCGTCGAAAAAACGCAGCTTACCGTGCCTACAACACATCTCGAACGTCCGAAAACAGAATAGTATACAACAAAATGGCAAAGGAAAGCAAGAGGATCATTAATAGATCAAAATTCGAGCACGACCTGCAGATCAGCAGAAAAACGCAATTTTCATCACGGTTTCAAAAACAGTTTTTAGTTTTTGTAAACGGCAGAATTATTTAATTTATTTGGATTTTATTGCAAAGCGGAAATAATATGACTGGCCAGGG
Organism: Glyphotaelius pellucidus; assembly: GCA_936435175.1. Classification (NCBI taxonomy): domain Eukaryota; kingdom Metazoa; phylum Arthropoda; class Insecta; order Trichoptera; family Limnephilidae; genus Glyphotaelius; species Glyphotaelius pellucidus. Next base: position 5,560,952 of record OW386556.1, read on the forward strand.
GGGTTAAATAAATGAATAATTTTGTCGAAAATTTCACAGTATTCCGGTGAAATAATTTTTTAAAAATTTTTAGAACGTTGTAACTGCAATTTTTACAGGTAGGAACTTTCAACTTAGAATAAAATGTTTTAAAAATAGAATTGCAGAAACGTCAAATAATAATTAATGTCAGTCAAATAGTTCACTACCAGTTTTAGTAATTTCCACTGGAAATAATACAGACTCAGACCTTGAGTACAAAATACATTAGAAGAGGACTTCTTTTATGGGCGCTTATTTCAGTAAGTCCAGCAGCTACTCCTCAATTTAATTATTAATATAATGAAACAAATAACTTTGTGTACACCACTATTTAATTAACAATATCGACATGTTTCAAAAACAATGTTTTCTTCGTCAGGATAATAAGTTAATGTTATAATAAGTTAGTTATTATCCTGACGACGATAACATTGCTTTTGAAATATGTCGATATTGTTAATTAAATAGTGGTGTACACAAAGTTATTTGTTTCATTAAATTAATAATGACGCCACAAAGTGAATTTGCGAAGTTTGAAGAAATAATAATTAATATTTTGTTAGTAATTGTTTATTCAGTTGTTTGTCGGTGTTATCTGATATACTGTCAAATAATGCAGCAGCTGTGAAACTGAACCTACTGACCTCTGAACATCGGAAGCACTGCATCTCGTTTATCAAATTAATAACCTATTTTGTGTACATAAATTATTGTTTCTTGTTGTAATTGTTGAAATGAAGTGTCATTTCCAAAATCTGTGGCGGCTTACGGAACATTTAAAAAAAGTTCGAGGGAATAACCAGACAAAATCGGAAATATGTCATTTTTAAATCAAATTTAAGACAAATCGACTCTTTTCCACGAAAAATATAAATTGATTTCGAAAGATTGTTCTTTTATCTAGTAAAGCTTTTTTTAAATTTTGAGAAAATATGTTTATTTTTAGTACAATAAGGTTTTACCGTAGGTCGTTGGGAGATTTGTTGATTTTCGAACAAAATTTTGTGTTATACAACATACATTTCAAATCATATAATCATGCAGCAAAATAAAGCTATAAATTATTTGGGAAAGCTACTTTTCAGAATTTTAATTTAATTTCAAATAAAATCATTAAAAAAATCCGCGCTCTTGTTTTGTGACGAAAATACTCCAGTTTGTCTATTTATTTACGGTCTTACAAACTAATATATTAAAAAAAATACATTCTTATTTTGCTTAGTCATTATTGAAAAATTATAAATACTTATGATCAAAAATTAATTTCAAAAGTACGTAATTTTAATAGTTTTACCATCACGAGTTAGAGCATTTTTGAATGTAGGTATTTATCAAAGCAAATTTTGAATGATGTACATAGTGATATTGAGTTATTATATTAAAATGCTAGTATTGAGAATAATTAATCTTTCTCATCGGAACCGCCCTGTATAGTTGCAAGGGTACGATCGCAAGATCATAGTTCGACGAAATTTAAATTCTCGGCCGCCGGTTAATGGCTCTTAACCCTTCAGAATTTTGGAGTATTTTTCAGATGGTCAAAATATTTCCGCTTTACAATAAAATGCAAATAAATGGAACATATCCCAAAACTAAAAAAATGGTTTTCTGTTAAGTCGGTTTACGGACGATAATTTTACGTGATAACGTCATTTATAAAACGATGGAGTGGTAGATAAATAGATGTGTCACAAGCCGAACGCTTGTTCGGCGCTCTCGCTTGCGCTCGCTTGCGCTTACGCTTACGTTTACGTTACGTACTTTTTGCGCTTACGATCGGCTCAGGCGGAGCGTGACAATGAGTCATGTTTTTCGCAAGTGCAGCCGGTGTTCATCGATTTACAAGACGTTATCACGTCAAAATTTATGTGTTATTTTGCTGCCCGATGATAATGTTTTTCAATTAAAAACAATAATATTATACCATCAAACTAGGACGATACTGATGGTATCTATCACCCAGTTATCTAATTTTTTCAGAATTTATTATTTTGTATTCGGCCCTCGCCTCGCTTGGAATGCGTCCGGCCCGCTGTTTGACCTCCCCTGCCCGGCGCGCGTGACGCGACCGCGACTCCCGACTTTCCCACTCGACGCTCGACTGGTGAACTAGTGTTCTAGACATACCCGCGTTGACAGCACGCGACGTACAGTTGGCAAAAGGGGCAAACGATTCGCGCATTTCGTCAATCGGTGATTACCACGTTACTTTATTATTAGTGCATATTGTTAGCCCGCCCTCACCCCCCTCACGCGCCCGACCCAACCCACCGGGATGGGTGCAATACACTAAAGGGACATACCTTTAGACATGTGTAGTGGATTCCGTGTGACTACAAATGCTTAATTCAATTTTCTATACTTGTGAAACTGATCCAATCAATATCAGCTGATTATATCAATTTTAATGCCGAAAGTTCTTATGTAAACTTGTGACATCAGTTTTCTTTCAAATCGGTGTTGATCAAGTGTGTTTGACACGTGTCTGTGTGCTTTTTTTATGTGAATATTGCACAAAAGTATCAACGCTCCCGCTTGGAGCCAGGGAGACTATCATCCCCGATTGGGGTATGTTGTGAGGCTGAAGGTAGTGGGGAGGGGAAAGAGATGGGGAAGAGTACCTGGCTGTTCAGATCTAGTCACCGAACACAGCGAAAAGCCTTATTTAAAAAATATATACTAAATGTTTACCGCCAAGAATCCCAACTGCTGGAGCCAGTGAGACTATGGCATTCCCAATTGGGGTATGTTGTGAGGCTGAAGGAAGTGGGGCGGGGAAGGAGATGGGGAAGAGGAAGGTCGGAAGTAACTGGCTATTCAGATCTGGTCACCAAACACGGCCAAAGCCATTTCAAGCAACGCTTCAATTCTGAATGGTGGTCTTACACCAGGGCGATGGGTTATGGGCTATTAAAAAAAATCATAAATTTTAATGATTTTTGAAAAGGCGTTGACGTTGCACTATTCTGAATTGTCGTGGAACCGTTTTGAAGAATGTGTTGAATTTGTAACCTACTGTATTCAGACGGCCGGTCGATTTCCACATGATCAAATTCAGATGCAGATTTGAACGGTGACCGGACAACTCGGAATGAAACCAACTCAGAACCATCTCAGATAAGTCATTTAGAGTGAAAAAAAAAAATTTAAATTAAAATAGGTTAAATAGGTTACGTTAGGTTAGGGTTATCGGCTAATTAAAAATTTTAATGACTTTTCAAGGTGTTGAGTTGACTTTATTCTCAGTTGGCGAGGAACCGATTTGAACGACTCGCTCGACAATACAACGCGTTGTGGCGGCGTCCCCGAGTGTGAGACTCCGGCACAAATAGGTTTGACATGTGCCAGAATTTCACTGAATTATAATATAAATAAGTAAGTATTCTCATCGCGAAAAGTGGATCCGCGGATTCTCCGGTCGGGTTTTTCTGCACCTGAATGCTTTGAACCTGTTTGCCCGCGATTTTATTCTGCGACAAACATTCTTAGATAAGAAAAACAGTGTGACGTATGTTTGTGTGTGCTTATAAATTAATGTCTTTCGTGCCCACGTTTTTCTCGCTTTTCCATTATTTCATTTATAGATAATAAATACTAGCTGGTACCCGGCATGCGTTGCTATGCTATTTAATAAATAAATTGTTTCTCCCTGCGTGTCCTTTCCCATTCGTCCCGTTCCTCTTCCTCTCCCGCGTCCCCTTCCCCTTTCGCGTTCCACTCCGCCTCTTCATTAATTTATTACCTTCCCCCGTCCCGCGAACCCCCTCCCGAGTTCTCCTTCCCCCTCCCAGGTTCCCCTCCTTGTTTTTTAGAGACAGATATTAACTACGACGCCTGAAATAAAATTTGCCGCAAATATATCAACATCGTTTCCACGGCAACGATTTGTTTTGCTTTTCTTCTGACTCGCTTTTGTTAGTGGCAGAAAACGTATGATAAATATAATGTATTAATATTTTTAATTTCATAACGCCAGAGCTTACCATTATATGCAGCCTATATTACTCGCATATGATGTAACTTTCCATAGGTGAAAGAATTTTTAAAATCGGTTTTGTTCTTTATGTGTGAAAGCTTAACAAACAAACACACGCAGTTTCGCATTTATAATATTAGTATAGCTGTGGATAATTTTTTGGTTCCAAGACAAAACGGAACACTGAAGAAAAGTGGTAAATAATAAGAAAACATATCTAACAACACAAATTAAATCATTATTTTATCGTGTTCTGTTTTTACTGTTTTGTTTTATCCGATTTTTTTATGGTCCTATCGCAGGCATGAAATTAATGTCGATCTGCTGATTGCCAAAGAATGCGGAATCTATATTAGGATGCATTTAATCACTGGAGCGCTTTTTGCCACAATATGGCACTATTTATAATACCTCGGATTGCTTTGCTGCCAATTTTGGCAATTTTTTCCCTTCTATGTAAGTAATTAAGTAGAAGTTTACGATTTTATGATATTTTTTTTGTACATCCTACGAATATGTGATAATCGACGAAATATAGGAGAATTCATTGGCTTTATAGAACTATAATCAGTTTGTATGTCTCCATATTGAAATTCGGAGTTATGCTCTTTTTAATGTGGGCGGAAAATATTCAAAATGATCATCTCGAGCAATCGGAAGAAAAAGTTTTAAATTGCGCTGTCGCTCCAATGGTTAAAAAAATAGATTTACTAATTCTGTGCTGTTAAATGAAAATTGCCAGGATTAAAAATCACTAACTAACCATCACGCCGTTTCCCCGCAGGGGTATGCGGAGAGGACGGACCGCCAAACAACTCGGTCCTGGCACACACTCTTTGCTTCACTCACATTCATACATCGTCTCATACATACTCTTCTATTATTCTGACTTTTGACATGGACCGACTTAAGTATCTGATTCACTTGATCGTGCCATGTCTTCCTCGGGCGTCCCCGACTTCTACCATTCACATTTGCGTCATATATTCTTCTTACAATACTTTCTTCGTTCATTCGCTCTACATGTCCAAACCATCTGAGGGTCCCTTTCTTAATCTTACTCATTATGCTTACATCAGCCTTACATTCTTTGCGGATCTCCACATTTCTCACACGATCATACATGGTTTTACCACACATACACCTCAGGGATCTCATTTCTACAGCATTCAGTTTACTTTCATCCTTCCTCTGCCAGTTCCATGCCTCACTGCCATACATCAGGGTAGGTACCAGGACTCCATTGTGGACTGCTAGTTTCGCTCCTTTTGACAGTTTTTTTTATTAGCGCCAACGACATTCAGTCCTCCATTAATGGAGTTACCGGCATTTACCCTTCTTTCGATATCTCTATCAGCCTTCCCATTTCTCGTAAACATACTACCCAGATACACAAACTCATCCACCTGCTCCAAGTATTCATCGTTCACAACTATATCACACACTGTTTTCGTACTTTCTCTTTCAAACACCATGACTTTAGACTTACTTACATTCATCATTAACTCATTCTTCATACATACTTCGTTCATCCTAGACACTAGAGACTGTAAATCTTCCATAGTGTTAGAAATCAATGATGATCAATGTTAGAACTCAATGATGCTGATTAAAAATCAAATTATTTTAATGTTTATTTTTCAAATTCAAAAACCACATTAGTCCTGTCTTAATTTTGGTACTTATTTTTTTTCGTAAAGTTGGTTCTTATTTAGGGTTTAATTTAAAAGATTTAAATAAACTTGTCTTACAACCTTTGTTAGTATTCATAAAAATATATTATTTTTTTATTTTAACTTTTATGAGTAAAAACTCAAATTGTAATATTTAATTAAATGAAGACACCATGAGCGAAACTCAATCGAAAATCTGAAAACAGAAAAATCAGAAAAAGATATTTGCACTCTGGGACTCGAACCCAGGACCTCTCTACTTTCCGGGCGAGTGCTCTTGACCACTGAGCTAAGGTGTCCATATCCAATTCGGTTACTTTTAACTGTACCATACTTCGACTAAGAATCACCCATATTCTTAACGCATATTTTTATTGGCTGCCATCTTTGTATGATTGCAAGATTCAAACCCGAACTAAATGAAATCTAATTGGTGTCTGGATAAATTTTTATCCATTTTATTTAATGTGCGACATTTATTGACTTTTATGCAAGTCTAGGATGAATGTTATTATTTTTTTTATTTTAACGGAGGTTTATTTGTCCCAGAGGTGCATATATCTTTTTATGATTTTTCTGTTTCTAGATTTTCGATTGAGTTTCTCTCATAGTGTCTTCATTTAATTAAATATTCAAAAAAATGTAATAATTTGTGCGTTCGCCTCTGTATATTTGCTTTATTTATAAAAAAACAGATAAATGGAGAGTTGCAGCAATGAATTCCGTGGTATAACTTGTAATGCTGCACATAAACAAGAGAAAAAACGCCCGAGCTGAACCACGAATTGCGAGAAAGAAAGATCGTTTGCGGTTGCTTCGTTCCTTTCCCAGAATTCGTGGTTGGCACGCGTGCTTTTTCTCCTGCAGCATTGCGTCACCAACAAAATCGAATGATTTTTTTAATTGATTTATTTTCATCTGTCGACACATATAGGTCAATTAAGGTTCCGTTCGTGATATTGTGATACAAAGTTGACCGTGTTGTTAAGGAAACCACAAGCTCAAAATGTATGTATTCTTAATATGTCTTACGTCGCCACGAATATAGATAATAGCCATAAAAATCTTTTGGCAAACGGAGCTAGAGGTCACGATTTCAAGCGCAAAATGGTTTTTTTTATTTATTTTGTGAATAATTTATAAGAAAGAAAAAAAATTAATCGATGGAAATTGTCACAGACAGATTTAAGCTTAGACTTATACTTATGAGTGTGTCTGTTTGTTAGGCTTTCACTCCTAAACCACTAAACCGATTTTAAAAATTCTTTCACCAATTGAAAGTTACGTTATCAGCGAGTAACGTGGGCTGTATATGATGGTAAGCTCTGGCGTTATGAAATTGGTATAAATGTATATTTTAGCGGCAGGGAGGAAAGGCAGGGGGAAAGTGAGGTTTGCGGAGAGTTTTATTTTTTTTATATGAATACCACACAAGAGTCCCAACTGCTCCCGTCTGGAGCTAGAGGGACTATGGCATCCCCAATCGGGGTATGTTGTGAGGCTGAAGGTAGTGAGGAGGGGGAGGAGATGGGGAAGAGGAAGGTGAAGTAGTACCTGGCTATTCAGATCTGGTCACTAGACACGGCTCAAGCCATTTCAAGCGACGTTTCAATTCTGAATGGTGGTCTTACACCAGGGCGATACTAATAGTATCTTCCACTCTGGAACGTGCCACAAATAAACTTTATATTATTTTAAATTAATAAATTGTGAAATAACACAAATTGATCAAATAAACCAATGCCACGTCGGGATTCGATCCCGCTACCTGTGAGTGAGTGAGTGAGTGAATAAGTGAATTAATCTGTTGTATTTATACCCAATACCATGCCAGCGAAGCCGCGGGTTTAATTAATAATTTTCATAAAGTAATTAACTATTTTATTTAAATTCTATTCAATAAAAACGGTAGTAAAATCTTGAAAATATCCCAATCATGTTTTTTTGTACTTATAATGTAAACCAATTCGTGGTAAAAATTAATCTTAAACAGTGATTTAGCATTAATCTTTGCCTTAATACTCACAGATTATATTATTAAAAAAATCACTTTGTATCAGTTTAAATTACAATCATGAAATCTCAGTCTACAAAAAAGCATAATAAATAATAATGTAGGTATTTATTTATTTATTTATTTAAGGAACATTAACAGTCTTAGTAATACAATAAACATAAGAGGATGATAAAAAACAGACCAATTATTAATGTTCACAGATAGGTATTTAGAAACAAGACTAACTGAATATAAACTAGAATATTTAAAAAAATAATAAGAGTACAAATGTGAATTCAACAAATGGTAAACTAATACACAACATTAAAATAAGTGTGATTATAACTGAAGTAGACTGCAAAATAGGGATTTGGGTTGGGAAGGGTAAGGGGAGGAGAGGGATAAGGGAAAGTTAAGGGAAAGTTGCCACGCAAGTAATATAAAAATATTAGATACAATTAATTCATGTGCTATTCGCACCTAGAATGTTATACAATGAAGTTCTGAAGCGACAGTAACTAGCAGTAAATACGTCAGCACGTGTGTCTATATTTGCAAATTTATTGTTATAGTAGTTACATGTCCTTTGCATTAATTCATTTTGGTTGGAATTGGTGTAGCATCTATCAATATAGAAAAGGGTATTTTGTCTACTATATCGAATGGACGTGTGGACATTTATTTTGTATAGCAACTCCGGGCAGTCAACTTTTGAGTTAATAATTTTGTACAGGAGCATCTGATCAGCGACAAGCCTCCTGTTGAGTAGTTTCGTGATTCGAAAATGTTTCTCGACTTCGTCGTAAGAGTTGTATATGTTGACTGATTTAAAATTGAGGAATTTGAGGAATCGCTCCTGAACTTTTTCTAACCTGTTAACATAAACAATATAGCGCGGGTTCCAAACCTGTGAACAGTATTCCAGGTGAGGACGAACATGTGAATTGTAGAGAATCAGAGAGTTCAGGTTTACTTTGCGGCCATTTTTACATCTACATGACTTTTGACAAGTGGGTTTTATTTATTTATCAGAATTTCGGCGTATTTTTCGGACGGTCAAAATATTTCCGCTTTACAATAAAATGCAAATAAATGGAATATTTCTGAACGTATCTAAAAACTAAAAACTGTTTTTGAAAGGTATTAGAATACGCTTTCAAATTTATTCAAAATAAACATATAATTTTCAAAATATAAAAATTTTGCACGGAAACATAAAAAAGTTTTAAAAATGACTCACCTCACGTTTTTTCTAACTAAAATTACTGATAACGAAAAAAACACGTACTGATAAGTTTTTAGATTTTCACAGCCAAGAGTATTTTCGTTATTTGTTTTTGGGGTGTTATGCCGTGTGTAATTACACATCTGCCCTGATGATGGACACTGTAACGCTGTCCGAAACGTTGGCTAAAGAAGGAGGTAGCGCAACACGGCATAACACCCCAAAAACAAATAACGAAAAACACATACTATTTTATTAAACAAATGTATTAGAAATGTTACTGTCACCTCACTTTTTTGTCTTTTCATATGAAAATAGTAAAAAATTCTCAAGGTTTCAATTTTTTTTTCAAATTGCGCTATTAGACTATAAAGCGTGGTGTTTTGCCTAGAACATATTTCTCACTTTGATAGTAAGGGAGTTACAGCGATTTATACGAGACGCGTTTAAGCTGGGACAAATATGGTCTCCTGCCATTCAAGGGGTTAATTTTTTATTCCAGCAGGACTGCAATTCCAGTCTGCCATATTACATAAACAATTATATTATAACACATATTTAGGCTAGTTAACCTACGAATTTACAGCGAAACGCCGTTTGCGGTTGCTTCGTTCCTTTCCCGTGATTCGTAGTTCGGCTCGCGAGTTTTTTGTCATGTTTATACGCCGCGTGTCGTTATCTACAACACACATAGGTGTATTGAAAGTTTCGTTCGTGAGATTGTGATGCAAAGTTGACCATGTTGTTAGGGCGATGCGCCGGTCCTTGAAACATTCGAAATCTGAAGGGGGGCGTGGCGTTTTGGGAGGAATTACAGAATACTTGACACAACCAATAAAATGAAAGCGCGCGCTAAACCTGTACCTCCCCAGTTATTTTCAAACCAAAAACACATGACTTGCAATTGCCCTAAGTACATTAATTTATTGTAACATCGTGACTGCATTATTTATGTTATGACGTTATATGACTTGTTCGATTCTCGGAAACATTTGATTGCTCGCTTTAGATAATATTTTGTTGTTAAAATAAACACTAATGTCAGCCGCGCCTAAGCTCAATAATTTTTTTATGTCCCACCAAACGATTTTGGTTGGGAATCCCTATCTATTTACATAGGGCGTTACAGGCAGGGCTGGGCAAAATACATGCTTTGCTGTAATTAAAATACAAATTACAAAATACATTTGGTTTTGGTAGAACGTTTGGTTGCAATAAATTGTCGTAAGTGCCCTTATCGAAGGGTGCGTTTCCATAGAAGCAAAGCTGAGCAGAGTGAAACAGAGACGTGCAAAAATTGACCGATCATATTGCTCAGAAGACACATCTCATCTCCGCTCCACATGTAAAGTTTTGTGGTTTTGACGGAATTTGGTCATTTATTATCAATTATCAATTAACTCACGTCTTCATGAATAAATACCGCGAAACGATGAAAACGACAATTGACGAGATACTTGCTTTGACGCACAGTATTGCCAACTCTAAATATTAACATATATTGCTCTGGATTCTAGCGTTTTTATTTGTGTATTATCTATGTCAGTTCATTTTTCATTATCATTATTAAGATCGCTAAATGTATTTGAAAATGTGTTTTGAAGCTATAGGTATTTAAAATACAAATTACAAAATACCTCAGCATCAGGTAATTGAAATACCAATTACAAAATACATTTTAGGAAGTAATTGAAATACGATTACAAAATACGTATTTGTATTTCAAATACTTATTTCAATTACAAGTAATTCAAATACTGCCCAGCCCTGGTTACAGATCGTACTTGACTTTGTTTAAGCAGTGATTCCTGACATCATTCGGAATAAAAATGTAAATAAAATTTTGGTCTCCGGTGACATTAATGATGTTTTTTTTTGTTATATTTTTTCAACTTAACACAAAAAAATCAGTAGGAATTGGACAGTTTTAAAAATGATACTTTAATTCAAAACAAATACCACTTCATTAAACTAGTGTTACAATCACAGAAAAAACCAATCGAAATTAGAATTTTAATTAATAAATCAGGATGGAGACGGTATTTTGAGCTATTAGAAGTATTTACTTTGGGCCTAGTAATTCGCCACAAAACATTTAAAAAAAATTAATGTTTAAAAAAAGGTTATCGCTGGAATTTTAATGTTTCAGACAACAATAGGTACAATTTGAAACGATTATATTGCAGTTATGATTATATTATAATTAAAAATTAATGATGCACGGCGCATCGTCAAGTGCTTCATGGCCGAGCAGCTCTTTGTTAAAAGGCATGCTTTATTTTGGACTGCGAAAAGTCGCTAAACGATTATGTCGCATTAGGTTGTTGAAATTTCGTTGCATTTACAAACTAACTAAGCATCACGCCGTTTCCTCGCAGTGGTAGGCAGAGAGAACGAACAGCTCGGTATTGACACCCACACTCCTTGCTTCATTCACATTCATACATACTCACCTGACATAGCCCGACTCGAGTATTTGGTTCATTCGATCGTGCCACGTTTTTCTCGGGCGTCCCCGATTTTTTCTACCATTCATATACGCGTCGTGTATTCTCCTTACACTTTTTTCTTCTCAATTTGGAGGGCGGGAATGGGTACCGCCGCCCCGGGAACCTTTATTGGATAACCAACACCTGTGCCTTAGGTCACCCAAGTGGTTTGCTACGTTTGGTGATTTAGCAGGGGTGCCCGGGTTCATGGGCTGAGGTGTGTCTAGGTCTTGTAGACGGATGACCAGGACACACTGAACCCCAGATTCCTACCCACCCCTTAAACCCTTTCCTTCCCAGAACTCTCCTCCACTTCCTTACCTTAAAAAACCCTCCACACAGCATTCCCAAAGATGACATAGGCCCTGAGGGAAATTATTTTTCTCAGGGCTTCCTGTGGGGAGCTCACGTAAAAAAAAATTCCGTCACAAAAATAAGGCATGAAAAACATTTTTTAAATGTTCAAAATAATGTCCCGAATCCAAAAAGATTTTGAAAACTCGGGAGTCGGGAGTTTTTGCTTCTTCAAGAAACAGATTGCAGCGTCATAGTCAAGAGGAAACGAAGAAATTTGAATTATAGGTACACGTATTACAAAACTGTCGCTTTACACTCCCCCCCCCCATAAAGAGTGAAAGGGACAACTGCACCTCAGATTTGTTATACCCAAATAAAATCGTCAAAATCTAGGTTTTTATTTCCCTGTTTTCTTCTCGAAAACTGGACCGATTATAATTTTTTTTCGCCAGCTATATTAGAAGAAAATATTGCATGTATCCACGTTTTGATTTTGTATTCTGAACGTATGTTGATGGCGTTCAAACAAGGCAATTTAAAACAAAAATGGGGAGGGTCCTAACTCCAACGAGAGTGACTTATCAAAAAAAGCAAAACGTGGGGATACGCCAGTAATCGATATCTTATTATATAAAAACAATATTCCAATATTATTATAAAATTCCGACAGGAAATAGGGGAATACGTTTGTATGTACAAAACGCCGCCCACCTTTCCTCTAAGATTTTCTTAGAAGAGTTTTATTGCTTGTAAATTTATTGTTGATCATAGTCGGCTATAAGACAGCTATAATGTTTTTATATGACTGTTAGATCATTCCCAGAACTCTTTATAGTTATTTCTTCGTCAGTGGCTCGTCGCTAGATTATTTCCTCCAAAGGCTCTGTGCTATGAGAAATGATTGGTATGGGAATTGGGAATTCTCGCACTTAAATTGAAGCTAGTTGGAGACCGCTTTATTAACTTTTAATCTCATCACACGTGAGAATTCGCTAGCTGAATTACATACCACGTACCTCGTTTCGGAGAATTTTGCTTCTGCAAAACATTTATGAATGGTTGAAGTAAATTAGGAAGTATAATAGTAATGCATTAGTATGAAAACATTAGGATTTATATTAAGAACAATTATATACTTTGAATCGTTACAAATCATAAAACTGTTGTACATATCATATTCCTAGTTGGAAGCCCAATTGAACATAACTCCATAGTTTGGTCGCCCTTCTACAAATTTCATATTGTTGTAAATTTTAATTTAACATCCTTTAGAGCACATACATTACCTGTCGTGTTAATGAATATTTTAAATATTCCAACTTTAGAAAACGGAGGAAAAATAAACGACCTAACCTTTTTATTAATTGTTAAACCCTACATCCGATTTTTGTGAACTCCTGCATTGAATAAATCTAAGTGTATCTGCACGATCAACTAGAAAAAATGTACATTTTATTTAATGTAAACATCTCATTTCAACTATAGTTTGCATTCCCCAAACTACGTTTACATAGTAACAAATCATACAAAATTGTCATCATACAAAAGATGCATAAAACAGAATTTGTCTGCTATTACTACGACGTAATCATAATATAATCATTAATCAAGTCCTACCAGTACGCACTCGCTATTATTAACTTTGTAAACAGATGTATGTATACGCAATTGTATGAGCGTTCCCAATATCTATGATTAGAAACATATCATAATCAGTGATACCTTTTATATTTGGTAAATTTAATTTATATTATCTTCAATTTTTGGCTCCTAAGAGCATTTCTTACTCTTTACTTGTTACATTTTTTTTTAATATTTATAACTTTACACTTTTTATTTCCTACCTTTAAACTTTCTATCTCAATCTGTAACTTTTCATTATACTTAATATTTTATAATTTTATGCTTTTACTTTATACTTTCATTTATCTATCTTACTTTTTACTTACTGCTTACTACCTCAACTCCTTTTTTTACCTTTTGTTTTTATATTTAACTTCAATTTATGTTGTTACTTTCGTTTTGTTATTGTTTTATAATACATATATAATATAATTTATGTTAATGGCACATGTTGTGCCGTATGTTTTTGAAATAAATAAATAAATAAACACTTGAATAATATGGATGTACGAGTATTTGACAAAATTTGGATTTTGCAAACTATTTGCAACACCATATTTGCGAACTATTTCTAATTTATGATTATGAACAACAATTTTATACATTTTTTTATTAATATTATCGTTGACTTGGAGGATGTTGGCTTTATCAACTCTTTATTTTCAATCTAGTTTAAAAAAATAGTGCATTGTATATAAAACCTCTGTAGAAGTTTAAATAAGATAAATAAAATACGATACATAAAATACGATACATATAATACGATACATAAAATACGATACATAAAATACGATACATAAAATACGATACATAAAATACATGGGGATATGGAGAATCAATCAAATATGTATAAGGGGGACATGGGGCACAAATCAAATATGTAAACTTAAATTAATGATATATTTACATTTCACACTCCCACAAATACACTGACAAGTCTAAAATCGGGTGTTTTGATTCGAGTACATTTGGTAGTATATATTTATTTATATAGGTACCTTTGAAAGAACACTTTAAAATTCCACATCTCTTACTAACACGATTAGATTGGGTTATGTAAGCTAGTGGTCCCCAACCTTTTTTTTGGGGGGGGGGGACGTTGATTGTTTATATTTTAGATTGTTTTGATATTACACGTTATTATGTCACCTAAAAGTAAAACTAGTACACATCGCCTCCAAAATGTAAATATCTCTTAAAATATAGTAAATACAGGATTCAGATTTTGGTTAATCCATCATTACACATTTACAAATTTATTAACACAACAATAAGCTCTCGTTGGTCGTAATAAGTATTTTGTTGAAAAACGGGAATAAACGAACCAATACAATCAAATTAGTTCCTATGTCACGTATTCTCAGTAAAACGATTCCACTTGCATTTGGGCAAGCAGAATATAAGAGCGGTGACTCACGTCATTGCGTCTCACTCGAGCTCTTTACGTTATATATGAGAGTGCGCAAGATGAAAGCCCAGTCGTGTTTTTAACTTGGCAGGAAGGGGTTCTCAACTGAATAATTATTTTTGTCGATGATTATTACATTTTTTAATTGGGTATGTTCGATTTTTTTTACGTAATTTTGATCTAAGCTAGGCCTTGCCACTGCCCGGTACCATTTGATCCACGGACCGGGGGCTGGGGACCACTGATGTAAAGCATTACAAATTTACATTAAAGTCTTTCATATTTGTTAAATTGACATAGTTGGTATCATACTTTTAAAGTGTAGTAGACATAAGAACCGGTGTTCTTGGCCATCATTTCGAATTTGAAGAGAGGAAAGGCAAATTTATCTATTAATTTTATTTAAATGAGCAAATTTCATAATTATATAGAAGCTTGGAGTCGCGTCAGACTTAGAATAGAAGAACGGAGAGGATTCAATTTTAGATAATGCTTAATAGAAGAGAAGATATTTATTTGGAGAGCGACAACAGAAATATATGTGATCTAAAGTATCCAATTCACTTCTAGATTGCAAAAAATACAATCCGGGAGTCAAATATGTGAATTTTAAAAAGGTGAGAGGTAACGGAGCAACGTCCAATTCAAAGTCCATTATCTCAGTTTGGTTTGCATAACATGTAGATGTAGGTATACAGGTTCCTGTGAGAGCTCTTACGGTCATCGACGGTTCTCTACCTTCTGACGCGTCTTGTTTTAAAATTAAAAATACAATGTTTTTAGATTAAGAAGAACTCTACCATTATACAGGGTGCGGCAGAGAGGACGGACGGTTTTAAAAAAATCATAAAATAGTTAATTTTTACTCAAAAACAAATTTATCGATGGAATCAGGTTCGCAAGGAAATAGCATTTGATACAGTCAAGTGTGGAAAATCACATCAGGCATGTGGTGGCCGAAATCGTCGATGCAGTGCTGGAGGCGTTCTTGGAAGTTCGCGTAGACTCTCTCCAACATCGCTCTCTCAACTTGGGCGACTTCCACGCGAATTGCGTCCTTTTTTTTACGATAAATCAATTCCAATTTTAAAAATGCTTTAAATTTTTATTCTAAAATATATTTTTTTAAATTCATATGAATTTAAAAAAAAATTATAATATAACTATTTTATGATTTTTTTAAAAACTGTCCGTCCTCTCTGCCGCACCCTGTATATATATATTAGCACTACGCGTGTACTTTTTGATAATAAACTGGAATTAATTTGCTAATGAGGTCTTTAGTCATATTTGAACAACTTTCGTTTCTGCAAGCTGAAACGGAATCAATCGATCGCGTCTTAGATGAATTAATTCGGTCCGTTTGATAGATTCTCCCATCTTAACAGATGGATTGCAATATTTAGAACATAGGCGTCGGGTGAGAATGCGATCCTTGTTCTACCAGTATTTCAACGGAAGATACTCCGAGGAACTAACGTCATTGATCCCTTCGGCACCGGTGCATAGTCGGGAAACACCCCAAACGCGTGCTCAACATATGTACACGGTTGACATTTGTCACATGAGAACGGGTCGCTTCTTCGACTCGTTCTTGTGTTCAACTGCTCGGCTGTTGAACGATTTGCCGGCCTCTGTGTTTCCTCCTTCCTACAACACAGGTCTCTTCAAGACCAATCTGTATAACTTCTAGCTTATTCAAATTTCCTTCGTTTTCCAAAAATAACATCATAGAGCAGTGATCTAAATAATCGCTTGCTGAGGATTGGTTTGTACTCCTGCATTTTTAGGTTTTTTTGAAGCTGTGAATTGAAGTATATGTTAGTTCGTTCAAAATTCAACCAAATACGTTGTTCTTTTACTTATAGATAGACTAACCCTTGTATTTAAAAAAAATGTTTATTATTATAAATATATATAAATAATTATTATTAGTTTGAAATAAAGGAAACAAAAATATAATTTTTTGAAACTCAAAAACTTTTATTTTCAATACGAGTTTTTGTGGACATGGTACAAACCAATCCTCAGCAAGCGAAATGTAGAGCAACTATAGTTTTATAAATGAGCTCTGTAGTGTTTCTGTATAAAATTTAACCTAATTAGCTAGGACTCACACCTCTCCAGATAATTCGATTTATTGGTTTAGGTAAAGCTGATTTAATTAATAGAAGAAATTATCCATAGATGTCAGGAGGTGCAAATTTCCCTCTTACCAAGGAAGCATTATAAAAAGCCTGTGTTTAGGTTTTTTTACTCACTGCTCGTCTCATCATCATACCTTCTTAACAAGTAAAACGTAAACTCCTTGGTTTGGGTTAGGTAGTTTGGAGCTCCTGAAATATTCTCAATGTAATTGGGAATAGAGCAAATAAAAGTCACGAGTCCTTTAAAGTTTCCTGAAGATGCGTTATTATTTTATTATTTACAAAGTTCCTTCCTCCAAAATAAAACAGTTTCTATTTAATTTATTTCTTAGTCTTCTAAGAAAATTTACGTTTTTGATATTTTCTTTAGCACATATTCAAAATTGGCTGTGAAAGTTAGTTTGAATCGAGTATTACACCAAGATATTTGTTTTCATTTACTTTTTCAATTTTTTCATCATTAACTGCCAAAATTTAACCCCGGGTTACGCGTTATAAATATTTTTACCGTGCTCGCAAATATTGCTAACCGACCATAGATGACGGGTTTAGTCAATATCGTATTGATACGGGGTTTTATCGTTCGACCTTGGTAGATAACGAAATATGTATTGTTGTTTGATAGCTTTGTCTGCAGGTGGCCAGTGCAATATAGTGACAAATGCACGTGCACTTGCTTTGACTAAGTATTTACAGCAAAATATATTATTATTAAGTATTTTATTATCAGCAAACAAAAGCCAGCAAACTCAATAAACCTAATTAATTAAATTGCGGCAATACAACGAATGCTTATTATTATGAGACATTATTTAATCTCCAATTTTGTTATTAATTATATTTGACTAGCGCAGACCCATGAAAAATCACGGGATATTAAAATTTTTGATTTCGAGAAGCTGAAAGTATTTTGCCTCAGATTCACATTGCCTTTAAAACAAATATTGTAATTTTTTTTATAAAATAATATTTTTTTACATTAGCTCCACTCATATATAGAAAATATCCATCGGGGCCCATATCATCTTTAGGGATGCTGTGTGGAGGGTCTTTTATAGAGAAAGGAAGTAGACAGAGTTTTGGGAAGGAAAGAAGTAGGAGGGAATCTGTAGTCTCAAACAGTCTCCCGATCGCCATGCAGTACGCGGGCAAACGCATTCGCCGTCAAGACCTAGACAAACCTCATCCCATGAACCCGGGCGCCGCTGCTAAATCACCAAATGTAGCGAACCACTTGGGGTGACCTACGGCAGGAGTGTTGGTTATACAATAAATTATTTCTGGGGCGGCGGTACCCATTTATCCCGCCTCCCAAATCTATCAACTATCTATCTATCTAAAGAAGAATTTATGTGGCGGAAGGGCAGGCGGTCGCGTTTTGGACGACGGGCGGCTTGGTTTTGATTTGTACAGTTTTAGTATAGTTGTTGACCTACAGTTTTCTTCAGAGATCGATGAAATTTTGAACACTCGACCTTCAAAACAAGAGGAAGGTCACTGTCTACGTCAGTCTGATTTCGACAAAACTCTGCGTAAAGCCCAGGCAACGCTGGGACTTCAAGGAATTCAGACATATTTTCAACGCCTTGGATCTACAGATCACTTGGTGGAATACACAAAATTTTTTGACCGATTAGTAGACAAAATCAGTTGCAGATTCAACCGCTTTCTATCTTGGTGCGCCATCACTGCGCAAAAAAAACGAGTGTGCTTTAGACCACACGACTGAAGTAAAACTGCGCGCGCACTGCTCTTTCTTGCTCCTACAGTGTGATACAGACAATAGGCCTGCACTGTGTCTTAGATATACGAAAGGTAACTGGCTATGAGAGAAAGAGAGAAAGTGTGTGCTCGCACGACACTCTTGCCCCTACAGTAATATACGAAACGTAACTCTCTCTCTTTCTATCTTCACTAACTTATATCTCCCTCTCAACTTCCGTTCGCCTCGCCCGATCACACTTTTCGTAACGCTCTCGTCACGCATTCACCAGCTTACTCCCCAAGTCAAGCTTGCGTAAAGAAGTTTTACTTCAAAAACATTTTTCCACTATAAAAATGGCAGTAGGATGGATTCAAATATTCGTTTATTACGGAAATATTTTTCTCTCTTATAAAGAATTTATAAAAATCCTTTCGTTTTACCGTGTTATGTTCCTGGCTTAAAATACGCCCCTGTCTTTGCACAATCGGGCTTAATTGGACCGCTGATTCTCTAGAATCCGTACCAGGATATAATATAATTAATATACATGGCGGCATGTATCTAGCGCATATTAATTAATTCCAAGTCCAGGGTCCGAGCCATCCAGTTCTGCATGCCGGGCCGGGCCCCAAGGTCTCCGGTGACCGGTGACGCGTGACGTCACGGCCTTGGGGGGCCTTGGCCGACTGAAGCCATGCCGTAATCCGCTGCTCGCCGGTATCGGGAACACTATAGCTTCATACGTAACGTCGTGGGGCTTCTCTATTCCCCGGGAAGCGAAACTGTGCCTCTTCATCGCGAAACGAAAACGTTTTGTCTTCATTGTGAATCGAAAACACGCTTTCTCTAAGGATGTGTACTGTTCGTCGCGAAATTAAAGCATTATTATCTCTTGATCGCGAAACATGTTCTCTTCATTACGAAACGAAAACATTATGTCGTCATTGTGAAACGAAAACACGCCTTCTGTACGAATAGCGAAATTAAAGCATTATCTCTTTATTGTGAAACATTCTCTCGTCATTACGAAACAAAAATATTGTCTTCATTGTGAAACGAAAACACGCCTTCTGTACGAATAGCGAAATTAAAGCATTATCTCTTTATTGCGAAACATTCTCTCTTCATTACGAAACGCAAACATTCTGTCTTCATTGTGAAACGAAAACACGCCTTCTGTACGAATAGCGAAATTAAAGCATTATCTCTTTATTGTGAAACATTCTCTCGTCATTACGAAACAAAAACATTGTCTTCATTGTGAAACGAAAACACGCCTTCTGTACGAATACACTATTTATTCATCACGAAATTAAAGCATTATCTCTTTATCGCGAAACATTCTCTCGTCTTTACGAAACAAAAACATTCTGTCTTCATTGTGAAACGAAAATAGGCTTTCTGTACGAATTCATAATATATCTGGGGTTAAGGGATGTACTTGATTTTCTCTAACCAGTTGTTCCTGCCATTATTTGGAGTAAAAAATGTAAATGAACTTTTGATCTTCGGTGACTTTTTTTTCCCAAATTTTTTTAAATATAAAACTTAATAAAAAAAATTCTTCCACATGTCATCACTGGTCACTCAGCCGAGTAACCAAACAAACCCTCACTCTGAACCTAACTGTCCAATATCTACTAATTTTTTAAGTTGAAAAAAATTACAAAAATGTTTTAACCGTTACCGCGCAACGAAAGCTATATTTTTACAATAATATTATTACTATCATTTTAATGCCCTGTCGATATTGGGAGTCGAAATTTCCTGTTTTTTTTTTAGTCAATCAGTGGTAGTTGGTCTCTTCGGCGTGAAAGAAAACATTCTCTCTTCAATGTGAAAGGAAAACAGACTGTCTTCATCACGAAAAATTTTTTCTTCGTCACGAAATTTTAACTTTATGTCTTCATCACTAAAAGAAAAATCTTTATCGCGGACCGAAAACGTTCTCTCTACGTCGCAAAATGATCTCTTTATTGTGAGAGGACGACAGTTTCTTCATCCCGAAATAATTTACTTCATTGCGAAACGATATCGTATCGTGTAGTGGCACTCAAAAAAACTTCCGGTATCTTTTTGTAGCCAATCAATGGCAGCCAAAAAGTTACAGTTTCCTCGGCATTTATCATTATTGGCTAGGAATTCACGCCAGGAGTTTTTATTACTTAACTAGCGCAGACCTGTAAAAAATCACGGGATATTATAATTATAGGATTTGTGAAGCAGAAATTATTTAAAAATATTTATTTATGTATATATATTTGCCTCAGGATTTCAAAAACCTTTCAAAAGAAGAAATTAACATTTCGAAAGTAATTTAACTTGAAAAATTACGACATTTTTGAAGCATCTGTCAAACATTTAAACAAAATAAATACACATTTCAACTAAAGAATTAAATAAAGAAATATCAATTAATAAAGTAATTAAGGTATCTACTTTAGGTCTGTGATTTGTACTTATCAGATCCAATTTTGAAATTTGGAAGTACATTTCAATAATTTTTTGCATTCCGCAGACCTGAGTTGGTCACTTGGCATGTTGGGAAGTAGGGTTCGCAAATCCCGCTCCTTTTTCAAATCCCTTCGGATTGCGGGATAGAATTTAGAAATCCCTCTGGATTGCGGGATGGAATTTAGAAATCTCGCAGGATTGGCGGAATTTTTATTAATTTTTTTTTTTTTCATAAATATGAGGCATAAGACCCTAAAAATTATTTGATAGATGAATCTACTCGCGGACAAGTTATATCAACAAAATGGCAATCAGCACTGATCTATATGTACAACAAGAGACACTAAACTTGTAGAGTGGCATCTGCTGCATAGGCGGCCCAAGTTGAAGTCACCACTCACAATTCAATAGTATTTTATGACAGACACCGATTAGATAAGTTGTTCATCCGGAGAGTAAAATTCACAATGATTAGGCAGTTTGCATTTTATCATGTTACAATAATATTTCAACAAATTAAATTTTGTATCCAAAAGGACACTTCAGCGACATCTGTGGTCTGTGGTTGTCCATTCGCAGTTCAAACGGACAATACACTTTAGTATCCCTGTAAGCACACAGAGACTGCCAAACAACCACTTTGGGATAGTTTTAATTTATAATCGCACTTGAAAATTCCCCATATCCGAAGGATCAAATATTGCTGAAATCCTGTGGGATTGAGAGATTGTAAACCCTAATGGGAAGATTGTGGGGGGATTTTCCACCTTGATTTCATCTTATGCGTAAAGTCCACTTGATTGTTGTGTATGTGATGGTTTACGTATATGTTTTGGTTGTCCAGGTGGAAGTTCCCGGGAGAGCGAGGAAGAGGAAGAACACGAGTTCTACGACGCGCAGGACGGAGGCAGCTGCACCAACCTGTCCGGACATGACGAGACCTCCTCCTTCATCATCAAGATCCCCGTGAGTACAGAAACCCCCGGTCAGCTCCAAAATTTGCTTCATCCACTTTCTTATTCAAGCAAGCGTTTCATTTGACACATCAGTGTGACATTTTTTTCATAAATGACCTTTGAATTCAAAACCATTTCTTTTGCTCATTTCTACAACCAAAATAATTTTCAGAGTCGACTGTGTTGTATTTCCGTAGATAATTGTATGACGATGTTCTAACATCATCTTCTTATAGCTTCCATTTACTTTACAAGGTACGAACATCACTTTGAACCTTTTGCAATTGCCATTTTTTTTATCTGACAGATTTTCGTTTTTATGAGGCGCAGTGTAGTTCGTCACTTAGTTGGATAGGACTTTAACTTTGCCTTGCCATGTTCTGAGTTCCCATACATTCCTCCTGTGGTCTACTCACTAACCAATCTGTATGCAGGTCCAGGGTCACCGCAGAAACTCTTCCTCCTACAACGACGAGAGCTCTGAAGGATCCGAGACGGAAACAGTGACGGAGACAACACAGGTAATGCTTCCTACATGGTTGATATTATGCTTAAAATTTTTTGCTTTTTTTTTTAAATGCGATTTTAACCCTTAGGGGCCATCCGTAAATTACGTCACAGCTTAAGGGAGGGGGGGGGGGGGGGGAGTAGAGAAGTGTGGCAAGGGGTATGGGGGGGTCAAAAATCATGAAATTCTAGGGGGGAGGGGTCTCAAAAATGTGACAGGGGGGGTGGGGTAAAAAAATCATGAAATTCGTGTGACGTAATTTATGGATGGCCCCTTATGTATAAACAAACTGTACAAAGGACAAGGTCAGAATCGCTTGCGCCAATATCATTCTTGTCGTAACCGATGGATTCATTAATCTAGCTACTCTAGAATATTTTTAAATGAATTTTCTATGACTTGGTGGATCATTTTTTGTAAATGCCAAAGGCGAAAAATCGAAGTTTTACGTATTCAAATGCATATAAAGGTCTTTATTTATTTGCAAACTCCTTTGAATTGTGTTTTTTCTTGTTGGGTATGTATTCAGATTTGTGTAGAAATAATAAAATCAGTTTATATTTGTGTGATTATATTTTTTGACAATTATTTCTAGCAACAGAAACAATCGCAAAAAAAGCGATTCCTATGTTTTTATAAGGTTATTTGACCAGAAAGCGACAAGGTAAAATCCGCGCGGTTTTCTGAAAAACGCCTGGCATTCAACAGGTTAACCCATAGAGTCTGGAGCCTCTTTATTTTTCAAAGCAATTTCTCTTAGGCGAACTGTCGAACTACAGATTGCACAGGAAATATTTTCACATTACATACATGCAATTCCAGCTAAATTCGCTATTTTTGAATGAATTTCAAAATGAAATACTGTTTTGAAAGCGGATGAAAGACTGTTTCAGATTTTAGTATTGCAAATCGACATGCAATAAAAAAAATTGAGTGCGAATGTAGATAAAGTTTTTTTTAAATTTTCTTAGCGATGGTTTTTATCATGTAAATTGTAATTCTTGTAAAAGGGGTTATAAAAGTTATTTTCCCGTCACTTTTTTTGCTTTTTATAAAGGTGTTCCAAAATTAACGCAAAATTTGAATTTGCCGCCATTTGTGAAATGAGTCAAAATAAAAGAGTGCGTACGTGCCAGCAAAGCCGTGGAGCCCGATGTGTTATTCCATAAATCACCCTATCCTATATGATATGTACTTGATGATTCAATAAAAAAATAACAATCTAAAGAGTAAAAAATGTGTTTTCTATTTAATTCAAATCTTGCGTTAATTTTGGGACACTTTTTAAAAAAATATTTGTGGCGTTGCCTGGGGTTTATGCAAGTTTTTCAAAATCAGCAGTAGTAGGCGGCGTCCTTCCTCTTGTTTTATTTTGTTGAGTGTGCGAAATTTCTTCAAACTTGAAATAAAACTGTAGATTTTTATAAAAATCAAACCCACCTACCCGCCACAGACCCTCTTCTTTACATAAATATGTAGATATTTATTAAAAAATTTGCAAAACTTGACAAACATTTTTCAAATGCTAAATATTGCTTTATAGAATTATTTTGCAAACTTTTAAATTCAGATAAAAAGTGTGGTGTTATCTCTTTCTAACCCTATTTAAATCTTATATGTAATTGTAATACAAAATTAAATAGAATGACTTTTATTAGTCCGTGTCAAACATGGAGCAATATTTCGAGTGTTTGACTTCTGGGAGAAATATCTCCCAGAATTGCTCTATGGATTAACGGGTCTTTTGCTTCTTTTGTCTACGACGCTAACCATGTTATGACATGTCCCAGGTCCTCTTTGTGGCGGAGCAGAGTCGGTCCGAGCAGAACCAGGCCGGCCCACTGGAAGGGGGCGCCAAGGCCGCGCACGTGTCGCTGGTGGCTCCGGGGGTTGGGGGGCGAGTCCGCCGAACTCGCATCCCCGACAAGCCCAACTACCCCCTTAACCTTTGGTCCATCATGAAAAACTGTATAGGTATGAACTTTTAAATTTTTAATTGTTTTCTAAAAATTGAACAGATTGTTCAACATTATCTAGAATTTTCCGTGACTTGAACATTAGTGACATCTTTTGGTAATCGATAGAAGCTTAACCAAGCTAGTGACTAAACATGATATTAGCCAATAAGGAACTCTAGTCCGATATTATTTTTTTTTTAAATGAATAGTGACCTTCTAACTTAAATAACAGCATTTTTATATTTATAGTTAGTTTTAATATTTAAAATAAATGTCAAAGTTTTGAATTTTCAAGATCCCCCGAAAAACACCGCATCTAGTGTGAATTGTGTGACGTCATCATGACCAAAAGTTTTAGTTATTTTCAACAGGTGTTGTTATTTTGTACGGAAGAAGCTATGAAACTATTCAATAAGTAAAACGTTATTTAGGTGGAATTATTTATTTATTATATTTTTCAATATTATTACGGGAGAGTGGTAAAAAATTGTTTGAAATTATTATTTTATTAGCTTTACGAATCGAAATCAATATTATGGAAACCGAAGCATCAATTTTGTAGGCAACTGGATACAGCGAATCAGCTGTTCGACGCCCGCCATTTTGAAATTCAGAATTGGAGCGTTTAAAGAGTCATTACAATCGTTTTTGTACAGTTAAAGATTTTGAATATTTTAAATAATCTAGATAAACTAATAGAGATACTCTATTTTTGATACTAAATTATTTAGGCCTAATGTTTCAATAAAAACATCAACCATTATATGTCTAAATCTCTATAAACCAATAACACGGAATGTTGAATGGCTTGTCAAAATTTCTATACAAAATGACCACGTGACTGGAGAATTATGGACGCGGTGACGTCACCATTAACTATCCAATAATACCAACTTGACAGGGTGTTTTAATGACACGTTTTAAAATGGACTTTGTAATAATTTTTTTAAAACTCTACGTTTAATATTATTTGATAAAACTTATATATTCAGAATCAGCGTTTTTTGGTCTATATGAACATATTTTTTTAAAGCCATAATATTTTTCACTGGAGTTCCTTATTGCGGGAAGTTCAAAACAAATTAATTTTACGTAATTCATAAAAACCACTAATTACAGCTTACAGCAACACCCAAATTTGGGTAGTCATCGCTCGAGTAGATAAGTTTATTTTCAAGTTATTATTTATAAGTTTAGTTTCTTTAAAAACCTTTATATTGATGACCTTTAGACTTATTATTGACTGATTTTACTTATTATTTATTGGCTGTTGGATTGTTGTTGTATTCAGACTTATGACTGATTTTTACTTATTACTGAATGATTTTACTTATTACTGAATGATTTTACTTATCATTGAGTGATTTTTACTTATTACTGAATGATTTTACTTATCATTGAGTGATTTTTAGTTATTATTGAATGAATTTATTTATTATTGACTGTTGTATGTTTAGATTTATTATGGCTGATTTTATTTATTTATTACACGCCCTAATGGGCTTTTACATTCTTTGTTTATAAGTCAAGTATCACAGTACTTTTAAATACTTAAAAACTAAAAGAAAATATAATATAATGAAAAAAATGTAACAACAATAATACAAAATAAAATACATTGGTAAAAATGATAAGAAGTCACAGATACAAATATATTCAAAATAAACAAAAAATGCAGAAATTGTTCACGACTATTTGTGTCTAGATTTATAAAAGAATTGGAATAAACAATGTTTATACTGGTTATTCTTTAAGTGAAAATATCTCCTAGACCAGAATATTTATTTCCGAGATTGTGAAGTCTCGGAATCGGGGAATTTTGGTTATCATTGAGTGATTCCACTTATTATTGACAGTTTTATTTATTTATTTATTTAAAATTTACGGCACAAAGTGCCATTTACAAGCTTGTGTATATTTAATTACAGTCATAGTACATTATACAGGCATTAAAAATAAACAATAATATCAAAAAATCATTATGTAGTGACCTCGTTAATGTATAATTGGCTGAAATGTTCGATCAGTACAACCTTATATTTCAGTATGGAAATATTAAAAATATCAGCCACATTGGCATAAAAATTTCCAATGGTGTGTAATCTATTTACAACTTAATTGGAGCCTGATACCGACATATAGTTGTCACAATAAAACAAACTAGGGAACCTTGATCTTATTGTAGGTATATGAAAGTTAATCAACTTTAATATATCAGGGCTATCCAACTGATAGTTAACGGTTTTACTTATCATTGAGTGATTTTACTTATTATTGCTGATGTTACTTATTATTGACTATTTTATTTTTTATTTTATTTATTTATTATTTTTTTTAAAGAAAGACAAACATTCCCGGGTTACGAATAACCCAACAATGTTTGAAAATCTTCTACTACCACTACAGAAAGCCGAAAATGTTGCTTGTGTTGTGATGGAGGACTTAGCCAGCCAAGGAATCGAACACGGGACGCTCGGGTGGGACCCAAACGCGATGCCCACTCAAAAAACAAACAACCACTGACTGGTCAGTGGTTGTTTGTTTTTTGAGTTTTGATTTGACTTATTATTGACTGTTGTATGTTTCATGTTACAGGCAAGGAGCTATCTAAAATCCCCATACCCGTAAACTTCAGCGAACCACTATCCTTCCTCCAACGCCTAACAGAAGAGTTTGAATACTCGTCAGTCCTGGACGTAGCGGCCCGCTGCGAAGACGCCACCGAGCAGCTGGCCCACGTGGCGGCCTTCACCGTGTCGTCGTACGGCACCACCACCCACCGAACCGGCAAACCCTTCAACCCGTTGCTGGGAGAGACGTATGAGTGCGACCGGATGGCGGACCTCGGCTGGAGAGCCATCAGCGAACAGGTCAGCCACCACCCTCCCATGGTGGCGCAGTACTGCGAGGGGGCGGCCGGCTGGCGCTGTTGGCAGGAGTTCACCATGACTTCCAAGTTCCGCGGAAAATACCTGCAGATTATACCGCTGGGGAATGCGTACGTCGAGTTCAACAACACGGGCAATCGTTACAAATGGAGGAAGGTAAGCATCGTTCTTGTATTACATTACGTATTTATTCAAAATTTTTTCATCTGTATAAAAAATCCAGACACTCTCAGACGAAGCGTACCTGAATGCTGATTTAGGCTTCGATTTTTTTTTTTTACGTGAGCTCCACACAGGATGCCCTGAGGAAAATAATTTCCCTCAGGGCCTCTGTCATCTTTGTTGTCATGCTGTGTGGAGGGTTTTTTAAGGAGAGGAAGAGAAGGAGAGTTCTGGGAAGGAAAAGGGTTTGAGGGGTGGGTAGGAATCTGGGGTTCATTGTGTCCTGGTCATCCGCCTCCAAGACCTAGACAAACCTCACCCAATGAACCCGGTCACCCCTGCTAAATCACCAAACGTAGCGAACTTGGGGTGACCTATGGCAGAGGTGTTGGTTATCCAATAAAGGTTCCCGGGGCGGCGGTACCCATTTCCGCCTCCCAAATTGGTAGCAAATAATTAGTGATAAGTAAGTGTTCACACCACGGTTCGTGCGCCGTAAAAGGTTGTATTTTTCGTAATTATTTTCAAGCAAACCATGAACGGATTTTTTTTAATAAATACTCATAGTCAATATAGAAGACTGTATACAAATTTTTGTACTCGAATCTAAAGTATAGTTTGCGGTGTACGCCACTTCCAACAGGACGCTCTGACGAAATTGCTGCTCGGTGGTTGACAGCGATTAAGCCGTACGGCTTATCAGAAAAATAAAATAAAAATATATTTAGACACTAGACATTTAGGCTTTGGTATTTAATTATTATGAATTTTGGTATCTAAAAAAAAATGGCAGACCAGCAAATTTTATTTCCGGTTTATATGAAAAATTTTCATTGTTCATAAAAAAAATAGAAGTGGGCCCTTTATAAAAAAATCCCTATGTGGTGCCATAGAGACTGGATTTTCGAATAGTTCAAAACTTGGTGCTTGCAAATCAGATGTACAGTTTTTTTAATATGTTGTCAAAGCCAGGTTGAAAAACGTAGTTTCGAGAAAATGCGTTCAAAGTTTTGCTGAAGGATAATTCAACATATAAACTGTTTCAAACGGTTTCACATAAAATGCTGTATCTCTGTCAATTTTACGAATTTCTTTAAAACATTTCGTAAGAGCATTCTTAACAAATGCATCTTTCAGAAAATGATTTTTTTTTTTTTACCATGTATAGTAAACAGCCTTACTTACAAAAAAACAGTTCCCAACCGTTGAATGGTATTTTAGTTGCACATTGAATAAAGATTTTACATTTTCTATTTTGAATTACTAATAAACAATGTCTTTAACTGTGCTGCGCGAGAACTGGCAATATTGCATTTTGGTAAACTGGCGCAAGTGTCGTGCGCCTGATTTTCCTGGCAAAATGACAGTTTGGTTTGTGATTGTAATTCAAATCATGTTAACCACTCAGGCCTCGACCATATTTTGTCAGAGGGTCAAAATATTTCCGCTTTGCAATAAAATCCAATAAATGGAATATTTCTGAACACATCCGAAAACTAAAAACTGAAATAAACATTTATTTTTGGAAATAAAAAAATTTTGCATGTAAACATAAAATTTTTTTTAAAAATGGCTCTCCTACGTTTTTCTAACTAAAATTACTGATAACAAAAACTAAAATTACTGATAACAAAACAAATAAAAACATGTTCTTATTTTATTAGACGAATGAATTATAAATGTTATTGTAACCTCACTTTTTTGTCGTTTTATGTAAGAATAATTAAAAAAAAATTTCCAAAGTCTCATAATTTTTTTTCAAATTGTTTCTGAAACTTTGATTTCATGAAGATGTACATTGTACTTCCTTTGTAGTTAGCTTTGAGATTTGAATATAAAGCATTGTGTTTTCTCTTTCTAAAACTGTTTATATCATGTTTTTCACAATGAAGGGAGATACAATGATTTCTATGAGACCTATATGAGTTGTTTCGAAAAGCGAACAAATTAACCTGAGGGGTTAAGGTCACAATGTCTAGCTAAACGCCCATTGAATGTTCTAGGTCACAACAACAGTTCACAACATAATCGTGGGTAAGCTCTGGGTGGACGAGCACGGAGACATGGACATCGTGGGGGAGGGGGCGGCCATAGGGCTGCGCTGCCACCTCAAGTACCTGCCCTACTCCTACTTCTCCAAGGAGACGCAGCGCAAGGTTACCGGAATCGTCAAGGACATAGAGGGCAAGGTAATTCATTATGATAACAGGCTGTGGGTGGACCAACATGGGGGCATGGACACTATTTCACTGCCTAACAACATTTCGTCACCTCAGTTGGACAAGGTTCTAACTGACATTTTTTTCAAAAATGACTTTTGAAAGCAAAAGCATATCTTTTGCCCACTTCCATAACCTAAATAATTTTTAGAATCATATGTGTTGTATTTCTGTAGATACTTGTATGAAGAAATTCTAAAATCAAACTACATTTATTTTACAAGGTATCAATTACAATATCACTTACACTCTATTTTATCTGACAGTTGATGATTGTTGGAGGTGCATTATAGTTCGTCACTTTGGTTGGATAGTGTTCTAATTTTGCCTTACCATGTTCTGAGGTTTCAAAGTTTGCAAAGACGAATTTTCGTAATCTATTTAACAATTTTTGAGTTTGAGGTTCAATCTCATTTGTCCACCCGAGCGACAGACCAATTTAAAACTTTTTTCTTGGATTACTCACGATTTTCCACCCATATTAAAAAAAAACGGTTCCGTGCCAACTGAGAATAAAGTCAACTCAACACCTCCTTGAAAAGTCATTAAAAGCTATGAAAAAAATAATTTGAAATTAGCCGATAACCCTAACCTAACGTAACCTAATTAACCAATTTTTTACATATTTTTTTTATCACTATAAATCAGTGTTCCGCAAACTTTTTGTGTACAAGGTACACCTACCAATTCAGAAATTTTAGAGGTACACCGAAGAAAAAAAACAATCTTTATTTAATATTTACTTCAATCAAAATAATATAAAAAAAATGTTTAATGAGATATGTGAGCCTACTTAACTGAGAACAGGCAATTTGGAGTAATCGTTGATAACGAGCGGCTAAAAATCCGCTCTGCGGGTTTTTGCTGCTGGGCCCTTCGGGCGGCGGACGACAAAACAGTAGTTTTGTAACAAACTTCACGTACGAAGATGGTTTTGCATAAGGTGCGGCGTCAAAGATTTTCTTGAGGCGGGTTCTTAAATTTCAACCGTTCAGACGCTAGAGTATTAATACCATCAGATGCCGCTCTTATCCCTTCGTCAATCGTCCTCAGGCGTTCTTTTTTTAAATTTAAACATAGTGAGAGTTAAAAACCCCAATTCGCGTAAGTAGGTCTCGGCGAATTGCAGTAGCACGCTTTGAAATCAGTGTTTACTCGTTTTTATTATGCAGCCTAAAATTTGCTATCTCTGTTTGGTTTTAATGTCCGATTAGTTTCTAGCTCCATGAATTCTTCCTGCTCATTTATCGGTGAGTGTCCTAGGGAAATGCTATCTGGGAATGGATTTCGTACTCAGTCCATAGAATGTAGGTCACACTTAGAAAAATATGAGTTCATTTTTTCTGCTAATAGCTCCAAGTGTTTTAAATCAAAGCCTGCACTTTTTTTTCTAAATCGGCAGCAATGACATTTGGGGACACTTCATTACTACCATTGGTAGCGTGGCTGACTCATAACACCAACCAAGCCCGAAAGCTTTCAATCTTGTCCGATGACGTATTAGAATCCTGCCTTGCATTTTTTTGTTGATTTAAATGAGCGAATATGTCCGCCATTCACTCAAGTTTTGCCACCCATTCTTTTTTTTAAACAGAGAAGCAAAATCTGAACCCTATTTCTCTAAAAACTGGCACCACTGGAAAGACTAAGCGGGCGCAGAGTCGCATTGTAACGTTGCGGTGAGGCACACCAACTAACGGCCACGATACACCAGTGTGCCGCGGCACACACTTTGCGGAACACTGCTCTAAATGACTTATCTGAGATGGTTCTGAGTTGGTTTCATTCCGAGTTGTCCGGTCACCAAAAAAAACATACCTCAGAATTTTAATACGGAAGACACATAAACCGAATGAAGTGCTTTGTAGCCAATGAATTCACCTATATTTAATAGTAGATTTTATGTGTCATACTAATGTACCGGATCGCTGTGCTTCCCGGTGTTATTTTATATCATGTTTATTTGTAAAACGCACACATATGTAAATAATATTTGATTTGAATAATGTTTCCTAATTATCTTATTATTTGGAGATGTGTGACTAATCAACAGGATGATCGATATATGGCCATTCGATTTGATTTAAAAATTTCATCAGTGCTAGTTCTTACAAGGACTTTCAGAATAATTTTCATGATGGTTTGCCATTTATTTTGTCTAATTGTATTTAATGCATGTTGTAGCCGCGCTGGGTGATCCAGGGCCACTGGGACAGCAACATAGAGATGGCGCCGGTGACCAGCACCAACGCAGACAGCACAGTGTGCAAGTCGGGCAAGTTCAGCACGGCGTGGCAGCGAGTGCTGCCCCCCGAGGACAGCGACCGCTACTACGGCTTCACGCTGCTGGCGGCGCAGCTCAACGAGCCCGAGGAGGGAGTGGCCCCGACAGACTCGAGATATCGACCTGATCAGCGCCTCATGGAAGAGGGACGCTGGGACGCGGCCAACAGGTTGATAGACATTTCATTTTGAATTTCATTAGGGAGTGCCCATCCATATATTATTTTAATTTTATTTATTTATTTATTTTAAAATACAGGAAATAACATAAAATATAAGAAACAAAATATAGGTAACATAAAATATACGAGTTGACACAAAGTAGGTAACATAGAATATAAGTTAAGAAAAATTAGAGATAAAGATAGTTTATGAAGTAGGAAGAAATAGTTAGCACATACGCCCTTTGAAGTTTGACAAATTTAATTTATTATCACATACATCCATATTGTTTAAATATTTGTTACCAAGACTGTGTAAACACTGTATCGGAGAATGCAAAATATAGTTGGAATGAGATGTATTTATATAAAATGTTAATATTTGTCTAGTCGTTTGTGTAGGTACATGAAGATTTATTAATTGCAGGAGTTCACAACAATCGAATTTAAAATTTAACAATTTTAATTAAAAGGTTAGGTCGTTTATTTTCGTCTGTTTTCTAGAGTTGGAATATTTATATTCATTCAGAATGGGTAACTTTTTTTTTTTTTTACAGTTAATACCGCACAAGAGTCCCAACTGCTCCCGTCTGGAGCCAGTGAGACTATGGCATCCCCAATCGGGGTATGTTGTGAGGCTGAAGGTAGTGGGGAGGGGAAGGAGATAGGGAAGAGGAAGGTGGGGAAGTACCTGGCTATTCAGATCTGGTCACTAAACATGGCTAAAGCCATTTCAAGCAACGTTTCAAGTCTGAATGGTGGACTTATATGCTCTAAAGGGATATTATGTTTAAAACTTACGAAATGTAGAAATTTTCTTTGAATTCTTTCAACATAATGAATATGAATTTTGTAGAAGGGCGACCAGACTATGGGGTTATGTTCTATTAGGCTTCTAACAAGGGATGTGTATAATAGTTTAATAATTTGTAACGATACAAAGTTTTTAATTGTTCTTAATACAAATCCTAATGTTTCCATATCCTTATTTACAGTTTGTTGAATGTGGATCGTGAAGTCTAGTTTCTCATCCATTATTATGCCAAGATCTCGCATTTCAGTTACTCTTTCTAGATAATATAACTTTCTACATAACAATAGATTATCCCTCTCATACCTATTCTCAATCGTGCTGACCTCTGGTCCGGGCCACCGGCTTTGTGGTTGCCTGCCGGAAACTTACGTACGAAAAACCTAACTCCCCAATCAATTCATATATCTTTGAAAGCCTAAATATGAATGCAAGTTCCCTACAATATAAAACAGACCACAAAGTTATCGCTCAAATCCTGTGTTGTAACATTTGTTAATTTATCGGCCAATAAATTAGATGAATTATTAATGATGGTTCTATTTTCGTAATAACTTGGTTGTTTTTTTTTTTTACCGTCTCACCAGATAAAATGTATATATATTTATAAATCTCCCATATTATGTCGTTTCCCCAGAATAGCCAGTTATATTCAGAGAGTTTTTAAATGTATCCTTAACTGGTGGCCTGCCAATTGCGCGCCCGGGACGCGCCCTATAGCCGAATAAAAAAAAAAAACTTTTTGATATGCGATTTTATGTATAAAGAAAATGTATGAAGGACAAGGTCAGAATCGCTTGGGGCATTCTTGTTCTTGACGTAACAGAAATAAGAAACACACCTAGCTACTCGAATTATTATTTGGGAATGCTTCTGTGACTTTCCAAATGATGTTTCTCCCGCGATTTCAACTGTCAAACTGTGAGCGCCGGGGGGTCATGAAAAGATCGATAAACCTATCAATTTGTCAAATAAACGCAAGTAATATTGTTTGTAGGCATAGTTTATTGTTCAGGGAACGTGTTTCGGTAAATATTATATACGATAGCATAAAATAAATCCGCAAAATATTACATCAAAACATCGCAAAATTTACCCCTTTGCTCCATGGCTTTCAAGGGGTTAATGATACACTGGCGCTCAAGAGGTTAAGCTGTGATTAAAATAAGTTAAACTACTGAAGATGTTTCTTTTTTATACTAAAAACAAACAGTTTTTTCCGAAAATTGTGATCTTTGTACAATTTAAAACATTTTTTTTGTAACTTACATTATATTCTTTAGCTACAAAAGTTTTAATGAATCATTGATTTGTATTAGATCGCTAATCTCTGGTGGTGATGTGATGAAATTCCTTTAGATCTAGGGAAACAAAATGGAAAGGAAAAATGCAGCTGGCATATTATAGATCATTCTACACAATAAGCTACATTGTTTGTTTGTGCTCTTGTTCATCAAATCAAGTTTTCTAGAGTTTCCCGTATGTTCTAGGAAACTCTATAAAACTTGATTTGATGAACACAAGCTCAAACAAACATTAACTTGTTGTGTAGGTTCATCTTTATTAGCACAGCTGTATGGCGCTTTAGTCATTTTTCTTTTCCAGCGTTGACATTTATGATTTTTTAAATATCTGAGAGAATTTTTTTTCTCCCCTTTCAATCTCCGATTGAACTCCCAATGTGTTCTTTCTTTTTAAAAGTCTAAAATATTTGTAATTGATGTTTTAAATTATAATTATTTTTACAGCGAGAAGCTGCGACTAGAAGAGAAGCAGCGCTGCAAGAGACGGCAACGCGAGGCCGCGGCCGAAGCAGCGGCCGCCGGAACGTCCCCCGCCCCCGCCCCCGAGCAGCCCGCCTGGTTCTCCCGCCACCAGGCACCCACCGACTCCACCACCCACTTCTACACGGGCGACTACTGGCCCTGCAAGGAACGCCAGGACTGGTCCCGATGCCCAGACATCTATTAACTCTACACAACCAAACAGATTAACCACCATCAGAGCTATGTTGTTAAAAGAGAGATTAGGTTAGGTTTATTAACTGTGGCGTTTCAAACAAATAATGGACAGAGCTGAGAAGATGTATGTTGTAACCTCATGGACGAGATTAGGTTAAGTTATTAATCGGGGCGTTGCAAACAACAAAACATACTACGATCAGAGCTGCGATGGTTCCATGACAGTTGATCTCCTGACTACTTACACACAAAATGCAGTCAGTTTAGGGAAAATATGGTATACCTACTTACACAAAATGTAACTAAGGTCCCCGAAGCGGTGTGCGAAAAGATGTACGGCCGAATAACAAAAGTACAAAACATTTTCAATCAAATACATCAAGGATAAAATTACTTGTGTATATACTGTACGTACCGGGTATGAGTACAAAAAATCGACACTGTAAATAAATTCGTTTGATATCTGTACCAACTTATTATTAAACATATTTTTGAAGTCGTTAGTGAGTTAGGATTTAAATTGGCAAATAATGCACAAAAAAATTATAATTTTATAATAAATGTCATATCGGGGGATCAATTGTTGGGTCACCAGCTGCGATGTACGTTGTAACCTCATTTACATAAAACGGAGCATGTAATTGGTTCGAATAAGTTGGGTTACTATCAACCAAACTTTGGTCAGAGAAGAGAGAAACGTTGTTACCTCACAGACGAAGCGTGTAGCGGTGAGAGATGTTAGATTAGGTTATTGAATGGGGCGTTGTAAACACCAAAACAATTTATAGTCAGAACTGAGAGATACACTGTAACCTCATAGACGAAGCATATAACGGTACGAGACGTTAGGTTAGTTTATTAACCGGGGTGTTGCAAACAACCAAGCAAATTACGGTCAGAGTTGAGAATTACGTTTTAACCTCATTCACAATGACGAGGCATGTAACGGTAAGAGAGATTAGGTTAGGTTTAATTGTAAAGTTCCAATAAATCAATATCGAAGATTTTCATTTTAACCTCATAGACAAAGCATGAAACCGTAAGAGAGGTTAGGTTAGGTCGCTAATAGGGGCGTTATAGGCAAACTAAAGTTCAGCCGCTGAGTGAAATGTTGTAATTTCCGCCTAATTATCAAAGATATGCGTGTAACGAAAAAAAGTGTTTATAATGGAGTTGTAACGGTAGAATGGGAGAGTTAAAAGAGAAAGTTTCCGTTAAGTGTGCTGGAGTGCTACGATTGAAAATTACGAAATATTTTGAATTAACAATTTAAAAATATCACGAGCCGCCCATGTTTTTAATCTCTCTGTCTGTTACATGCGTCGTTTATGACAGCGTGGGAGTTGCGACGAAGCTATTGGCGGAACGCCTTTAGTATTGTTTTCCAAGGGCTTAGTTATTAACAGAATTATAATATAAAGATGGACTTTACTCTTTTATATTTATTAAACATTATCGTTGATAAAAGAATAATGTCTCGATAGTAAGATTTACGTGAGTCGGTATTTTGCTCAGAACTACAATACAATTTATTATCATCATGATTTTTTTTCTGTACAATAATAACAAGAGGTTGTTCAATAAAAAAAAAATTAAAAATATTAACAAGAAATCTCTGATTAAGGTCTGAATTATTTAAGTCGATTAATTTTGACGAGATCTACGGCAAGGCTTTGGTTCTGAACTCAAAATGTGTGAAACATAAATAAAATTGAGTTTTATACTTTTGAACTTCCTTTCAACATCCGTTAGGGGTGGGATAGATTCACTAGCTCCAGTCAGTAGGACGTGGTGTGGTGTAACGTAAAAATCTAAGCTTCTGAGCGATGTACCGGCTGATTTAGATTGGTTTAAATTATTATTGGAATATAGGAATTTAATATTTATTAATCGTAACAACGACTTCCGCGGTGTTCGTCGGGTTCCGCCTTGTTAGACGAGGTATTAACGGGACCGAGTTGGACGCTCCGAGCGGGCGGATGTTCGCCGAACTTTACGTTTGTATCTGATGTTCGCCAAACTTCATATTTGAATCCCGTGTTCGCTGAACTTCATGTTTGCATCTGATGTTCGCTGATTTTCATGTTTGTACTTGATGTTCACCGAACTTCATTTCATATTTGTAGGTAATATCTGATGTTCGCCGAACTTCATATTTGTACTCGATGTTTGCCGAATTTCATATTTGTGACTGATGTTCGCCGAACTTCATTTTTGTATCTGATGTTCGCCTAACTTCACATTTGTACTCGATGTTCACCGAACTTCGTATTTGTGATATTTGCTGAACTTCATTTTTGTATCTGATGTTTGCCGAACTTCACATTCGTGACTATTGTTCATCGAACTTCACATTTGTTTCTGATGTTCGCCAAACTTCATATTTGTATCTGATGTATACCGAACGTCATATTTGCAATCGATGTTCACCAAACTTCATGTTTGTATCGGATGTTCGTCGAATTTCATATTTCTATCTGATGTTCATGTTTGTATCTGATGTATGCTGAACTTCATGTTTACATCAGATGTTCGCCGAATTTCATGTTTGTATCTGATGTACGCGAGATGAACTGCGCACTGTTGCACACAATCCCATCCGCTTCCTTGTACAAGCAACCGCTGCCTGGCATAACGTGCTTGAAGAATGATTTCGACCCGCCAAACGCAAAACACCTATCCTAATTGCAAATGTTACATTACGAGAGCGAACTTAGAAGCTATATTTTCATTGCTTTGTCATAGATAATCTTTCAAAAGGCGGGAAGAACTTTATATGAATAATGTTCTAATGAAACTAAAATATTTAAAACAAATTTATCTATTGTTAAATTGACACAAACATCTTATGACCATAAAAAACAAAGTTTTGTACAAGCTACTGGTTTAGCTTTTAGTGCCATAAAATGCATATCAAAATGACTGTTAGCGGCTTAATTCTTTCTGCATTGCTATGATTTTTTTATAAAAACCACTTTTAACATTTATTTCCTTTTGCTAGGTGTACATATTAACCCACAAATGATGTAAAAAAAAAACACATTTTCGCAAATTTTTAGGGTTATTTATTCCTTTCTTCATCATAGGGGTAAACACTACATTGACCCCTCAGGGCCGGAGCCCTGCAGTTGCAGTGTTGAAGAATCGTGCCTATGCACGGTGAAGCACTGCAATTGCAGTGTCAACCTTAAATATTCATTTTACCTACGAATAGTCTGTCAAATAAGAGTAGAAAATATTAAAAATGGAACTACAAAATTTGTAGGCTGGCAACACCAAATTAACTGTCCAATATTCTTTTAAATTGCAATGACACTGAATGTATAGAATATAGTAAACCACATTTTAAAATATTCAAAGAAAAAAAAATTAAATCGGAGAAGCACTGTTGTCAAGGTACCTACCTAATGACATACATTTTATTAACGGTGTTTTACAAAGTGATTTGCTTTCATTTAATTTAACATAAATTTGAATTTAACAGTAGATGGAAAGGAAGAATCACTAATGGTGAGTTTAGTTACACCACTTTTAGATCTGAACGAGTTAAATATATTCAGATCTAAAATTAGAGACATGATCTAAAGCCCGGGCAACACTAGGTACTTAAGTTAGTATTAAATAAATGTTAGCAATTTATAAAGTGTGCTTTATATTTTATTACAATATTGTTATTCTTCGTTATGTTAACACAAAATTGCAAAGGTATTATAATAAAATTTCTAAATGCATTTCTAATTTTGAGATCAGTGGGTATCTATATTGCAATGAAAAAAAAAATTTTTTCAATGTTATGACTTTTTAATTTTTTATAAAAATGTAGGTTACACAGCTTTACATTAACACCAAGAGTTAAATGTTTAGTATTTCCATTTGATTAACAGTAGCGCCCTCCTATGTTTTCTAATCTTATTTGACAAACTGTAGGTTAGTTAAAAACAAAAATAAAAATGTCACTTGATCAAGTATGGTATTCTTGTCTACATGTTGGTTTTAACAAAAAAAATATTATCCTTGCTATCCCCTACAGGTTTAACTAATAAGAAATCATTTTTTTAAGCTTAAATTGTGTGTTCAGTTTAGATAACTACAAAATAATTTTTTTATTTAAT
Source organism: Glyphotaelius pellucidus (assembly GCA_936435175.1). Taxonomy (NCBI): domain Eukaryota; kingdom Metazoa; phylum Arthropoda; class Insecta; order Trichoptera; family Limnephilidae; genus Glyphotaelius; species Glyphotaelius pellucidus. Next base: position 5,599,985 of record OW386556.1, read on the forward strand.
TAATTTCAAATATTAAGAACAACCAGTATTCTGTTCATCAAAAAGAAACCACACTAATTTACAGATTTCATCACAATAAGAACTAACGAGATTTTTTGTGTATACAATTTTGATATTTATTTGCAAGAATCATTTTACCGTCCATCGTCCATCTGCGCTTGCAATTTATGTAGTCATGGATTGCTGTATTGTTTTTTTTTATGTCAATATTGATTGCTGGTAGCACTCTATGTATTCCCAGTCCAAATGTTGCATATTGCATTTTTAAAATGACTTTTCTTGTTAAACCCTCAGGCCTCGGGCATATTTCGACAGAAGGTCAAAATATTTCCACTTTGTGATAAAATCAAAATAATTGGAATATTTCTGAACACCCGAAAACTGAAAACTGTTTTTAAAAGGTGATAAAACACGCTCTCAAATTTGATTATTAGAAATAAACATATAATTTTTTTGACGTGATAATGTCTTATAAATCGATGAACGCCGACCGCACTCGCGAAAAAGCATGACTCATTGTCACGTTCCGCCTGAACCGAGTGTGCAAGCGAGAGCGCGGAACAAGCATTCGGCTTGTGACGCATCTATCTCTCTTCCACTCCATCGTTATTATATGACATTATCACGTAAAATTATCGTCCGTAAGCCGACTTTACAGACAACCAATCTTTTTTAAAAAAATTTTTAGAATGCAAACATAGCAAACTTAAAAAGGCTCCCTTACGTTTTTTCTGACTAAAATTACCGATAATGAAAGAAAACACACTTTATTAGACAACAAATGTTATTGTCAACTCACATTTTTGTCGTTTTGTGTAAAAATAATTAATAAAAAATTCGCAAAATTTCATAATTTTTTTCTTAGATGTACGTTTTAATTATTTGTGGTTAATTTTTAGATTTGAATATAAAACGGGTGTTTTCTCTTTCTAACACCGTTTAGAACATATTTCTCACCATGATAGTGAGGGAGACATAACAATTTCTATGAGATCTATATGATTTGTTCCCAAAAGCGAACAAATGAGCCTGATGGGGGAAAATGTAGCACTATTTTTAAATTTGCAAATTTTCAGGACAATTTATGACAAAACAATGATTTTTTTTTAATTAATTTATAAGTTGGCTCCTGTAATTGTAACAATTGAGTATTTTGGTTTGGGTTTGTCGAGTCATCGCTGTTATGTTACGCTCGTCTAAGTATGATTTGGTAGAAATAATTGTCACCTGTGAATTTGTAAACTTTCCTGTTTGTTATCTGTAAATATAATACGACGGCACGTGCCAGTGTCAGAGAGGGGAGGGGTGTGGATGAGGCCTTAAGTAGTAAATGCTAATTTGTTAAGTGTTTTTTTGCATTAAATAAACAATGTTAAGTTCTAACTTGAGTTTAATTTTTCCTGTCACTTTTTAACCCTATATTGTCGCAGATTCTGAAGTAGACAACTACTTCCAATAGGAGAAGGAACCAGAAGAAGTTCCCTGATAATCCTCCAGACTTGTTCTCCATTTTTCTTATAAAAGTCAAAATTTTATTGGACTGTTCCACTTTCAACCATTTTGGGAGGGTTTTTTTTTTTTACATGAACTCCACACAGGAGGCCCTGAGAAAAATAATTTCCCTCGGGACCTGTGTCATCTTTGGGGATGCTGTGTGGAGGTTTTTTTTAAGGAAAGGGAGGAGAGGAGAGTTCTGGGAAGGAAGAGGGTTGAAGGGGAGGGTAGGAATCTGGGGTTCAGGGTGTCTTGGTCATCTGCCTCCAAGACCTAGACAAACCTCACCCCATGAACCCGGGCACCCCTGCAAAATCACCAAACGTAGCGAACCACTTGGGGTGACCTATGGCAGAGGTGTTGGTTATCCAATAAAGATTACCAGGGCGGCGGTACCCATTTCCCGCCTGCCAAATTCTAACACAATGTGTGTAACACAATTGCCACCGACTGCTTGGAAAATATATCGTTCGCCGAACTTCACATTTGTATCAGAAGTTCCCCGAACCTAAATCCGAGGGAAATAATTTCCTTCAGGGCTGATCTTTGGGTATGCTGTGCGAAGGGTCTTTTTAGAAGGAAGGAAGGAAAAATATAAAAGGGGTGGGTAGGAATTTGGGGTTCAGAGTGTCCAGGAGTGACGTATTGCAACATACGACGTTGAGAATCCGGCTGGATAAGTCAAACGGTCTCCCAATCTGGTCTGCCACGCAGCAGGTGTGTACAAACCTCACTCCATGAACCCGAGCACCCCTGCTATGCCACCAAAGTTAATTATCCAATGAACAGTTGCCTCCCAAATTGAATGGTACAGAATAAAAAAACCAAGGACATTCTCAACTTTTTTATTGACACAAGTAGATGTCAAAGGCATTTCATAAAAATATTTACAATAATTATTCAGTATTTTATACAAATTTTACAACCTGCTTGGCCCGATCATAGCCTAACTTCTGACGTAACTTATGATATGGCAGACGTTAACAATATTAAAGGCGGCCATTGGGAGCTGAACGGGCATACTTCAAGGCTCCCTCTTGGGGCCTTTGTTAAATAGCTTACCTGCAAATCTCTAATGGAGTGAATATAATTATTTTTCTTCGCAACTTTGTCTCAAATTCTGATTCCCAATTGCTGGGTTATGTAAAAAAAAATTACAGAAGATTCTCAGACAAACTACAATATGTATTACGATATCTGTCAAACTTATCAGGTCTTTATCTAATAGATGTCAACCGCATTCAGCACAAAATATTATATATTATGTTCCTACATACTTTCATATAAATGCTGTAAACTTACAAAACTGAGTTACAATGTTCTTTAAGAGCTGGTTCACACACAGCTATCAAATGTAAAAGATCATAGCACGCCAAATAACGCTCTACATACAATCCCTTCAGACCGTTCACACCTAAGCGTTTTTAAGCGCAGATAATCATAGACAATACACATCTTACGACGGAACCGCTCCAGAGGCGATATACCAGTAGATAAGTCTCCCCCTCTCCGACTAAAACAGGAGAGCGGGTCATTGTAATTATGGAGCTGCCTAGACCGGTGGATGACAGATGTCAAGTTGACAGATTTCAGTACAAAAACTGCGCATTCTTTTTGTACTGAAGTCTGTACTGTCCGCTCCCTAATTCAATTGACCCCCTCTCCTACTACAGGAAGAAATATTTGATAGCTTCGTGTGAAGGTACAAAAGGTAAGTGCTCGCGATTCAACAGATATCTGCTTGCAGATTTATAGCTCTGTGTGAACGAGCTTTAAAGAAGTGACAGTCAAGTAGATTAGTACATTGTTGCATTGCTGTCAAAGGTCAGAAACTCCGCAAACATGTTATGGGGTACTGACCAATTGTCATCACAGATGACATCTAGATTAAGTTACAATACTTTGGTAAACACGTGGCAGTATTGTGGTGTGGCTGCCCAAAATCAGAAACTCAATAAACATGTTATGAGGTACTGACGAATTGTCATCACAGATGACGTCTTGTCAGAATGAGTTACAAGTGACATATTAACTAGTGCAGATCATTGCAGCGTTAGATATTATGATGTGCTCAAGACAAATCGATATAACATCAGATTGAGTCATACGTAATACTTTTGTAACAAAGATATTGAAATACAAGAGATATGTTATGATAGCTGACCAACCGTCGGCGGACTATCGTCTAATGGGCCTAGTTTGAATACGGAAAAAATTCATTCATTTTGTTGAGTTTTTGAAGGTGTGCAGTAGTATTGGTTAACAATATCGGTGACTTTAAAAAATTTTAATTAAAATTAAATTTGATAATTTTATTATCAAGTTCTGCAAGTATTTTAGTATGTATTTTTGTTACAGCTGTTTCGGTTTACAAAACCATTTTCAAACTGTGGTATTCCACTGTTAGACGACTTATTTATATGATTTTAAATGTCAATTATTAAAGGTGGGGGAACCTCACATAATACAGTCTCAATTAGTGTATCAGCAAATTGGTTTAACCGGTAATAAATCAATATAGAAACCTTCAAAAATTGACATTCAAAATCATATAAATAAGTCGTCTAACAGTGGATTGATCGCAGTTTGAAAATAGTCTTGTAAATCGAAACAGCTGTAACAAAAATACATACTAAAATATTTAAAGAACTTGATAATAAAATTATCAAATTTAATTTTTAAAAATTAAATGGAGTTCTACGAATTAAACACAAAAACAATTCATTAATATCGGTGATGCCAGGAAGCACAGTCCCACCCAGTAGAAACTGAGGATAGCACATCTCTTATATTTCAATATCGTTGTTTTGAAAAATTTGTGACACCTTATTCTTAGAAAGTGCCGATTAGTACATTTTGTTGCTGCCAAAATTCAGAAAGTTTGTACACATACAATGAAATGACCATACAAACCAATTACAAAATGCGTTTTTATTTTGTAAGGTCCCAACAGATTTAATTAAATAGTGCAGGTTACTGTGTTGTGGTCATATGCAGAGTATAACAGCATGTATCCAAATGATATTCACCAGCAATTCCTGAGCATATTTGGAGTGCAAAAATTAGATGTGATTTTGTTGTCCAGTGATATTTTTCATCTATTGAAAAAAGTAACAATAAATTTTCAATCACATGTTGCCATTGATCACGCTACTACACATCGTAACGGGATCACATGCTGCTGGAACGAGACGGAGTGTGTATCATGTGACCCTTGCTGGCTGCACCCAACCACTCACTCACGACGTGTGATAGAAAAATATTTTTATCATTTTTAATTGAAAAAAATATCATTGAACAGCAAAATGAGATCTACATTTTTTACATAAAATATTATTTTATAATTATATGTATACTGCACAAGAGTCCCAACTGCTCCCGTCTGGAGGCAGCGAGGCTGGCATTCCTAATTGGGATATATTGTGAGGCTGAAGGTAGTCGGGAGGGGAAGGAGATGGGGAAGAGGAAGGTGGGAAGTACCTGGCTATTCAGATCCGGTCACCAAACACGGCTAAAGCCAATTCAAGCAACATTTCAATTCTGAAAGGTGGTCTTGCACCAGGGCGATACTGAGAGTATCTTCCACTCCGGAACGTGCCGAAACATAAAATATATTATTTTAAATGAATTAATTGTAAAATAACACAAATAATCAAATCAAAATTATTTGCCATACTGGGATTCGATCCCGCGACCTTCGGATTGCGAGTCAAGAGCCTTACCGCTAGGCCACGCTGGCCGTCGCAATATTCGCAGGAATCGCATGTTAAAGTCGTTCAGTGCTGTTACACTCTGTATATTATTAATCAATACATATTGCACACCTGTAGAAAAGGGTCGTAAGTCAAAATTGTCTGCTTCATAAATTTTATTTTTGTCTCTGAATGGTGAAGTGATTGTGACTATCACTGCCACACGAAAACCGTATTTACGTTAGATCGCTCTATCTTCGCAAGATGTCGCTAGCGTCTCTTTTCGACGAGACCGCTTGTTTCATCAATCGTCATTAAAGTTGTTTTTCTCTCCTGTAAAATTAACTTTTTTGACTTACAACGCTTTTCTGCGGGATGTGCGAATTATAATAATGCTCATAAGTAATGTGTGTTACAATTAGTATCGTGAAACATATCCGTGTATAGTTTTTAATTGACTGAAAGTTGAAGGATAAAAAATTTCCTTTAAAAGTAACGGAATGAGATTGCAGTGTTTTAGCAATTGTGATCTTAGTGAAATTAAACAAAATATTTTTTAATAAAAAAATATTTGGAATCTGTTTTGATCCAATCCAAATTCATTACATTCTTATGACTATCAGATCATTTATATTGATTCCTATGAAGTACGAATTTGATTGTACAATGATGAAACTGCCGCATTTAACACAAAAAAAAACAACTTAATTTCTTTGAACATGATGAAAATATTAAAAGACATAACATGTATATGTAGATGTTTATGTAGATAAACATGTACATAAGTAGAAAAAAATCTCATGGACTTAGTGTAATTTCTGGTCAAATAGGGAGATTAACACTGAGGTTGGAATGTCACATAGTTCTGTCTTGGCGTACCCCTGTTAGCTCTATTTACATCCATGCATTGTCTGATTGGAGTGACTCTTAAAATGACACGACTGAAGTATCTGATTCACTCTTATGACATGGCTGAAGTATTTGATTCGCCAACTTGACATTGCTAAGTATCTGATTCACTCGTATGACATGGCTGAAGTATGTGATTTACTTGCATGACATGACTGAAATATGGGTTCACTCACACGAATTTATTCACATGACATAACTTAATGGTTCACCCATACAACACGACTGAAGTATTTCATTCACTCACATCACATGACTAAAGTATTTGATTCACATCATATGACTGAAGTATTTGATTCACCCACATCATATGACTGAAGTATTTGATTCACTCAGGGGGTATTTCACCATAATCGTGATAGCTTATCTACAGGATATCATATATTTTCGATTTATTTATTGATAAAGTCTGAGTTTACTATTTGGTAATCAATCACTATGAACAGTGGCTATATATTGGATAAATTAGCCAAGTTTTCTGTCTATTCCGAATTTGTTAATTTATTAATATATGTTATCCTATGGATAAGCTATCAAGATGATGATGAAATACACCCTGAATCATCTTGGAACACCTCAGACTATTTCTTCTATTCACATGAGCATTATACATTCTCACGACACTCCTTTCTCTGTCCATCAACTTCACATTTCCAAATCATATAAATATCACTTCATACACTCACATCATTAATTTCTGATTAGATTTTAGCACAAAACTCTATTCCACTGCATTACCTTCGATCTACCTCTGCCAAAAATTTGCAAATTAATGTCCAATCCATTTTGTTATAGATGTATTTTAACATCTCTACAAAATCCTTCAATGTTTCCCGTCGAAGTTTTATCGCTAGATATTCCTGCATAAGATTGCCATCCACAACGGCGCACGGCCGCTCGCAACACAACTGCTTTCTGATTCGCATTCAACGGGTTAAGTACAAACAAGTAAAGGATAAAATAACTATAAGGATAAAAACACCGAGAGATAAAATCCCCAACAAGATAAATTTTCCGTATACCCGCCAACTCCAAATATGCCCGCTACACAACATTGTTCATTTCTCACAAAATTATAGCATTACTCTGTTAGAAAATAGTTACAATTTTGAAATGTTTATAAAAATCTAGGCCTCATAATATCGAGACTAATACAATATCTCACCTTCGAAACACGCAACCGGCATCCGTACACAAACTTGTATTATATAATAATAATATATCTTAAACATACAAAGTGATTAAGTCTAATAACAGACTCTCCGAGTGGTATCAATGGCAAAGTTCAAAACAATCTGCAAATTCACAATAAATTTTTTAAAATCAATTAGATTGAATTGTTTCCAATTCTCGTAACATTTGATGAATTTGATCAAACACTGATAGGGTTGAGAATCGATGTTTATTGGGGACAGTACAGATGTCAAAATGATGCTGATTGATGTTTTTGTTTGAAACAACCCAGCCTATTAACCACATGAAAGATTGCTATCCAATTTTAGGTAGGTAATTTTTGGTTCCATGGCAGTAGATCCCCGATAGTTGGCCCCCGGGGTTCTTAAATACAACATGCAGTCAGTTTAGGGAAAATGGGGTATACTTACTTACACAAAATATAGCTAAGTGTCCCTGAAGGGATGTGCAGAGACGATGTACGACCGAATAACAAAAGTATAAAACATGTTTTCATTAAAATGCATCTAGGATAAAACTACTTGTCTAAATACTGTACATACCAGCGTATAAGTACAAAAAATTGACAAAATAAATAAATTTGTTTGATATCCATGTAACCTTATTATTAAGGGTATTTTTGAAGTCGATTTTAGATTTGAAATTTGAAAAAAAATGTTATCATTTTTAATAATTATAATTTCGGAGGCAAACTGTCGGGGGTTCAACTGTCAGGTCAAGGTGATTTTTAAGATTAAATGAATTTATTTTTAAGATTTAATTTTTTTTTAATAAAACCTTAAAATACGGGAGAGACGGTGAAATCTAGGTGTTTCAGTAAGCAGTTTGTAAGTTTATGTATTAATATTTGTAGATATGATATTATTTATCAAATCGAATGTCCGAATCAAAAACAGGGAACAAAGAAATCCCCATAGCTAATCGAATGGTTAAATAGCAGAAAACAATAACTTCACAGTATTTACGCTTTAACATTCTCTATGGTAAAATGATATTTTTGGCAAAGAGGAAATTAATCTACTATTAACTCACGGTAAAAAATGTTTATAATATTATTTAAATGCACTTTCATAAAAAAAACCTGAAGGGTGGTTCTGTATCTTTCCTGACAGCGTAAAACATGTTAAATCAACTGTATATGATACATTTTGACAGTTTTCTTAAATGCAATGTTCCGTATTTCGGTAACGAACTAAATACTGTGCTTGTGAAAAGACACCAACTCTTAAAAGTAGTTACCCTAACACTAGAGGTGAATCCTGATTAACTCATCCCGTGCTGCAGCCGCGCCGGCGCGCGCGGAACAAAATTTAAAAAAAATTTTTTAGAATGCGATTTTAAAGATGTTTAAAGAAAATGTATGAAGAACAAGGTCAGAATCGCTTGGGGCATTCTTGTTCTTGACGTAACAGATATTCTAAACGCACCTAACCATTCGGAATAAATTTTATTAAATTTATCCATGACTTCCAGGCTTCATTTTTCACGCGATTCGAGCTGGCAAACTGTGAGCATCGTAGGGCACGAAAAGATCGATAAACCTATCAATTTATCAAATAAACGCAAGTAATGTTATTTTTATGCATAGTTTATTGTTCAAGGAATGTGTTTCGGTATATATTTGATATCGTAAAATAAACCCACAAAATATTACGTCAAAGTCAAAACTTTACGAAATTTACGGGTTTCCTCCCTTTGCATATGACGAGGTAAGTGATGTCAGACACGGGAAAATTTGTAAATTGAATGTCAACGTGTACAAACATCAAAATAACAGACTAATAAATAAATAGATAGTAATTTATGAACGCCTATTAGGTTATATGAAAGTAATTTTAATCAATCTTTACTAATATTATAAATGCGAAAGTGAGTGTGTTTGTTTGTTACGCTTTAACGCCTAAACCACTTAACCGATTTTAAAAATTCTTTCACCAATAGAAAGCAACATTATCAGCGAGTAACATAGGCTGTATATAATGGTAAGCTCTGGCGTTATGAAATTTGTATGAAAATTTGTGTATTTCATATATTTTAGCGACAAGAAGGAAAGGCAGGGGGAAGGTGTGGTTCGCCGAGAGGAAAGAGACAAGAGGGGGAAGGCGGAGAAGGTGGAAGGGAACGGGAACGCAAGGGAAAGGACATGTAGGGAGAATCAATTTATTTCTTTGAATGGCATTGCAACGCATGCCGGGTTAGTATATATTATAAAAGTGTAAATAAAGTATGCTAAAACTCAGAAACGAATCTCGAAATGATCAAGGGAGTTATATTATGGTGTGGTAGCCGTCTACCTCCATCCATGAAGAAGGTTCCCGTTTTTACCTGAAAGGCGTGCTTTTGAAGATGTAAGGGCTGGAAGTTCTGCCCTCTAGAAATTTCTAGATTATTCAAGAGTATTCGGGAGCATTCCACAAAATTCCAAAACATCCCAGAACACTCTCGAACGTTGTGAAATGTTTGGGAACACGGAATGGAAATTGAACGTTGAATTTAACGAACAATCCAGAACACTCTCGAACGTTGTGGACCATTCAAAGCCTTTTTTGTATGGGTGGGGCTACCCATTGATAGGGGTATATAAAGCAAGATCCATTGTGGGTTCGAACCTAATTCAATCTCATATCAACTCCCTGAGCGAAGCCGGGTATCCCAGCTAGTAACTAATAAATAGTAATTTGTGATTTTAAGTAGGTAATTAATCCATTTAACACACAACAGGCATAGACAAGCCATTGAAACGCTGTTTTAATGCAAAAGATACAGAATCATCCTTCTGGAAAGCCAAAGGACTTATTGAGCCTTGGAATATTCATTTAAACGTTAAAATAAGACAAGAAACCAAATTGAAAAAAAAAATGTTAACACTCCGATTTAAAAAATAAATATGATCGAAGATGAGGATTACATAATACCATTCCACAGTGGATACTTGAGAATTGTTTATAGACATTTTGAAGCTGTGATAAGTTTGTCTATTCTGATTCGTATACCATGTAACATTTGCACCCATAAACATAATAATTGATGATTGGGCTAACTGTTGATAGCTCTGTTGTAACCTCACTCCCTCTCTCAATTACAATACATAGTACGATAAGACACAATAGGATTACAATGGACCTTGCAAAACCTTCATTCTCATTAGGGCATGCAAAAGAATTAAATGTTACAACCATAGATAATAGAAAACAAGAGAAATGGAACATGAATTGTTATTAGTATGAAACTGTAAGCGCTGAAGTAATTACTACCATTACTATTACCATTACTATTGCAAATAGCATCAACGCACAGCAACCTTTCATTTGTAACGCATTACTTTATTTGCGGCACGGCCTCTGAAGGGCTATTCCCTAAAATTTGTGATAAGAGATTGTTCTCCCGCGAGAAGTGCTGTCAGATGTGTGTGATTTTCTACAGCTGTTAAATGAATAAATAATCATGTACACTTGCAGGAATTCGTGTTTAAAACGACCCAAACTAAAATATGTGACAGCTCACAGCTGAAATTTTGACATCGGCCGATAGAAAAAGCAAATAACAACCGTGGAAAAACACACAAATCTGACAGCACTTCTCGTGGGAGAACGATCTCTTATCACAAATTTTAGGGAATAGCCTTTCTGATCGGCACGCTTTCATGTCGTATTAAGTACCGCAAGAGATTTCCAACTGTTCCCAATCATCTGGAGCCAGTAGGACTATGTTATTCCCAATTGAGGTTAGTTATAAGATGGAGGGAAGAGGAAGATTAATTGGATCGTCTTAAACCATAGTGAACTAACTCACTTTGCAATTTTTGAGTTAGAGCTTGAATTGAGGGCTCCAAATCATAATCTAGCTATTATGTCAGAAAGAAGAACCAATCAGAGAAAAACAATTTATGATTGGTCAAGAGAGTATTTCTCTGATTGGTTCTTTCTGGCAGAGCTAGATTGTGATTTGGAGCCCTAATTTCAAGCTCTAACTCAGAAACTGCAAAAAGTGAGTTAGTTCACTACGGTTTAAGCCGATCCAATTTAGGAGGCGGAAATGGGTACCACCGCCCTGCGAACCACTGATTGGATAACCAATGACCTCTCCAGTCAGCCGCTCTCAACCCATCGCCTTGCACGGCAGTTAGACGGATGGATTCATACATCCGTCACTCCTGGACACACTGACCCCCGGATTTCTTTCCATCCCTCACACCCTTTTCCTTCCCAGAACTTCTTTTTCTTAATAAGACCATCCAAAAGCATCATCCCCTAAGATGACGTAGGCCTTGACTGAAATTATTTTCCTCAGGGCCTCCTTGGTAGAGTTTCAAGCAACGTTTCGATTCTGAATGGTGGTCACCAGAGCGATGAGAGTAGTTCCACTCTGTTGTATCTCCCTTCGTTTCAATTATCTATGGCTGATTTAGTGACAGTTTTGAACTCGGCCATCAATATGCGCACACCATATAACATTAACAAGAGCACGTATTCCATAAAGGTATCACAGTGAAACCGAGTCCATCAGTCTTATGCGAGGCCTGCCAGGTATTTGGTCTTATCCTTGAGCGCCTGCGCCAGACAGACGGAGGCCCTGACATGGCCCTTGACCAGCGGGCACTGGGGCTCTTCTAGGCCCAGAGCCTCCAGCTGGGAAGGCAGGGCCCAGGAGGCTAACGCGGGGGCTAGACCAGCGACTGCTTCCTGCAGGGCGACCGTTAGAGGTCCGGCAGGCTTGCGCGCCCCCTTGCCTTTAGGCCCCCGTGCGGTGTCGGTGGATTGGCCGCAAATGACGCAGAGGAAGGATACAACCTGCAACACAAAAATAATAATTAAAAAATCATCACACCGTTTCCTCGCAGTGGTAGGCAAAGAGGATAGACCATCACACAACTGTCTCTGTACACACTCCTTGCTTCGAACACATCCATATATCCTCAATATTATCCTCTTCAATTTATTTATTTTGGAACATTGAAATTGTATTATTAATATTTTTTGTAAGTATTCGCTAGTCGAGATCCTTGCCCCTGACAATTGGCATCCCTGACTTCTTCCATCATTCATTTCCGCATCATATATTCACCTTACACTCTTTGCTACTAAAAAAGTGTGTGATAAATTGAAAATCAGACAAATTATACACTTTTAATAAACAGTGTAAGAAGCTCACCTCGAGGAAATTGACAACTTCTTCCATGGTCTTCCGGTGCGTCCATAGAGGATCTAAAGCTGTGGTCTGCCGCTCCACCGCAGCCAGGGTCTTGGAGTAGTACTCCTGCACCAGCACGGCGCAAGGCTCTTCAAGGGCCGGCGCTCCCACACAGGACAGTCCCGCCAGGCAGACATCCAGCGCAGGCCCCCGCACCAGAGACAGCAGGCGCGAAGGCAGGGGGCCCGCCGCACTATGGGGCCTCACAGCTTCAGGAGCCCTAGCTCGCTCCTCCGTCAAAAGTTGCGCTAACTGATCGCGTATGACAATTGTTGATCCAGGAGTTGTGATGGTGCGCAAACCTTCGATAAGCAACGATCGAATTTTTAAATACGTGAGTTCTTGACGGAACTGTTCTTCTTTCGCTGTTTCATCTCCGATGGCTGGCGGGTCCCAGTGAGCAGAAACCTGTAAGTCCCTGTTGTCTGTGAGTAGGTGGAATTCCGGGGGCGCAGGGGCTGCCAGGAGTAGGGTACTGGCCTGGGCGGGGGCGGTGGCTCCCAACAGGGCCAGGTGCACCCCTTCTACGGAGCACCAGGCGTGGTAGAGAGAGTTGTGAAGGCGCTCTCTCCAGTCCATCAGTTCGTTCAACTTCATAAATGTACCAAACTTGTAGGAGAATGTGAGATGATCGACACTCTGAAAATAGGTGACTAATTTTATTGGTTGAAATAAACAAACGGTATGCGTTTTTGATATCAGGCTAGAGTAAGTGAAATAGAGCACGTGCTAATTGGAATATTATATAATAGGCACTTCTAGTTTTCTACATTATTCTACGGTTAAAATGATGAAAAGAAGCACATAAATGTATATAAAAACATACAATGTAAAAATATCTAAAACTGATAAAATCTTATCATATCTAAAACTAGCTGTAAATCACAAGTGTTGAGAAAGTTGTTGAGAAAATTATTATTTGTAAGAAAAATGCTTTTTGTAACCTAATATTCTTTACATATCTAGGCCTTGAGTTGTATTTCTAACTGGGAAAGATAAAATGACTCATAAAATACTAAATAATGAAATACTGAAGACATGTGTTCATTTTTGGCTTCGTCACAACCGAGTCTTTGTCACAACTGTTGTATTAATATATATAAAAAAGAATGTTTCTTTGTTTATCCCTTATGCCCTCCTAAAACATTCATCCGATTGCGATGAAACTTTGGTGATTTGATGTGCGCATGCCTGCAATGGTTTCTACATAGAATAGCGTTATGAATTTATTTCCTATACCATTCATCCGATTACGATGAAACATTGGTGAGTTGTTGTGAGCATGTTCGCAAAGGTTTTTATATACACTGGTGAGCTCTGTCATTATGAAATTTGTACAAAATTTTGTAATAGGTGGCGCACGAGTTGTTTGAAAAATGAGTGTATTTCAAGTAGTTTAGCATCAGGGAGGGTAGGCTGGGGGGAATCCGGAAGGGGCAGAGGGGAATGAAGGGGAGGATTAGCGGGAGTTGGGGTTGAGGGAAGGGGGACGCCGGGGAAAGTGGAAAGAAAATGTGGAAGCAGAAAAGGGGAGGGGGAAAAGCAAAGAATATGGAGGGGAAACGCGGGAGGGGAAGAGGAGGTGGAAGGGGACGATTGGGAAAGGACATGCAGGGAGAAACAATATCTTTACTTAAGTGGCATTGCAACACATGCTGGGAACTAGCTAGTTAATCTATAATTAATTGCTACATTTACCAATTATAACTCTACCTTTTACAAAAATAAAAACAAAATTTTGTTCACAAAAAAAAAAGTTGTACATCCTCTGCCTTGTCTAAATTAATCACAAAGTTAGTACATATTTCCCAAGAAAAAATATTAATAAATATTTTGTGTTTGAACAGTTTTATCTTGTAATGTACGCTTGCTACTTATTTTTTATAATTTATTACCAGTTTTGACACAAGCGATTTGATTTTAAAAGTAGTGAATAACACAGACTTGTCAAAACCGTTAGCAAATTATAGAAAATAAGTAACAAGTGTACATTACAAAATACAAACTGTCTAGAAATTGTTACTAGATGATGCCCAAGAAATACAAAATACCCAATTATTTAATAAAAAAATATCTCACTCACATCTTTGTAGCTGCTGGAAAAGAACTTTACTGTTTGGATATAGATCTCTTTCGCCATCGCCAGCAAACCAGACCGCGCCAACTGCGAGTGGTGCAGGTGACACAGCGAGTCCAGCTGCACATGCTTCACATCCAACTCCTCATGTAGCGAGTGCGCACCCCACGCGCAACCCAGCGTATGGTAGAACTTTATCGCCAGCAATTTGCAATGGTAATCCGTTGGACAAGCCACCAACGCCACTCTCAGATCTTTCAGACCTTGCAGTAACGGAGCGGAAGATTGTGCGGCCAGGGATTCCGCCCAGCGCTTGTGCGCATCGAGCGGGGCGCAGGCGAGATCGGGGAGGCTCGGCGAGGGCGCGCCGCAGCAGGAGCAGAGTTGGGCCAGGGTGACGCGGCGTTGGAGCAAGGCGGCATCTTCTTCTCCCGGCGGGGGCTCTAATGCGAGGAGCAAGGGGGGCAGGTCGGAGGCCAGGGGGAGGTAGGGACGGAGGTCTGCCACGCAGCAGGGCTTGCTGCCAAATGTGACGAAGTATTGGAGAAGCAACTCCGTGGCATCGCCTAATAAACCTGAAAATAAAATTTAAATGCAAATAAATTTTCAGAAGAAATATTGTTTCTTATGGTAGGTTTGCCATACCAATAAGAAACATAAAAATTTGTTCTATGCTACGTTAGTACATAATATTTTTATCTTCCGTACAATATTTTTCTCAAATAGACTGTGTAACAAGATCTTAATGATAAGGTGACGAAATGTGATGCTTCTTTGTAAACGTAATAGTTTTATACATTTATATTTTTGTTGTGTTGAAGTAATCAGGCATATTGAAATTATTAAAAATTCCTATCCATTAATAGATATCTCTCATTTTTATACATAATTATTTGTGCAAAAATACAGTGTAAACTGTCGTAGTTTGCAGAAAATAAACAACAGGTGGTGTTGATATTTTATGTTACAAAAAATAATTACATCATATCAAATTTGTTCTCACAGAATAATTAAGCGAGGATAATAATGGAATTTATAAGAGCCATTAATCAGCGGCCGAGAATTTAAATTTCGTCGACCGATGATCTTGCGATCGTACCCTTGCAACTGTACAGGGCGGTTCCGATGAGAAAGATTAATTATTCTCCATACCATCATTTTAACAAAATAACTCAATATCGATTTTATTTAATTCAAAATTTGCTTTGATAAACACCGACATTCAAAAATGCTCAAACTCGTGATGATAAAAATATTAAAATTATCTACTTTTGTAATTATTTTTTGATCATAAGTATTTATAATTTTTCAACAAGATCTAAGCGAAATAAGAATGTAAATTATTTTTTAAATATATTAGTTTGTAAGACCGTAAATAAATAGACAAACTGAAGTATTTTCGTCACAAAACAAGGGCGCGAATCTTTTTTTCTGATATTATTTGAACTTAAATTAAAATTCTGAAAAGTAGCTTTCCCAAATAATGTTTTGATTTATTTTACTGCATGATTACATGATTTGAAATGTATGTTGTATAATAAAAAATTTTGTTTGAAAATTTAACAAATCTGCCGACGACCTATGGTAAAACCTTGTTGTATTAAAAATAAACATTTTCTCAGAATTAAAAAGAAGCTTTACTAGATAAAAGAGCAGTCTTTCGAAATCAATTTATATTTTTTTGTGGAAAAGAGTCAATGCATCTAAAATTTGATTTAAAACTGACATATTTCCGGTTTTTTCTGGTTATTCTCTCTAAGTTGTAAATATTGTGCCATGAATGTGAACTTACCTTGCGGATCTTTGTCCTGCGCTTTGAGTCTTTGATAGAATTCCATCAGAGCTAGGTGCGGCCCTCGGAGGGGTTTCTTATTGTCCGCCCCACAGGATCGCAGGAAGGCGGCACACAGCGCCGGACTATCATCAGCCTGCTCCTCTCCCTCCCCAGGAGTGTCCCCGACTTCCCCTTCACCAGCCATCAGACGGAAAGCAGAATCCAGATACACCAGATAGTAATCCCAGCGATCGGGTGATTCTCTCAACAGACCTTTTGTCAAACGGTTAAGTCGACGCCACGCTAAGATCTGGCGTAGTAAAGGTAGTGCTGCCGAAGGCCACGCACCGGGGAGTAGTCTGGCTGCGAGAGGTCCAGCTAGCAATTCAAGAGCGCGTGTTTGCATCCCACGAAGCTCTAAAACGTGGAGATACAATCGTAACTCTTGCTCCGCTTGTAATCCGTCTTCTCCCAAGCGATCAACCATTCTTTGAGCTAGTTCTAAAAGTACCCCGCGTCGTATTGGGTCTGTACTTCCCACTCCGCGCGTGGCTTGCAGGACTATGCTCATGACGGCCCAGAAGTAGTAGGGGTTCTTGGGCTTGTGGCGGAAGAGTTGCATGGCTGCGTGCTGTTGGCGCTCTAGAGATCCCACGCGGACGTACGACATGAACAGGTGCGTGTGGAGTTCCTCGTTCTGAGGGTCTTTCTTCACGGCCGCCTCGTACATCTGACACACCTTGTCCACTGAAATATCCACAGATACGGTACATTTATATATTGTCAAAATGCCATGCGACAGATCTGAGACTCTTTTCATGAAGTCTATCAAAGTTAAAAATCAACATCCCAACACCCAGACCAGACACATATATTTAATTAATAAATTTCGGCGCTATATGGGAATCGAACCAGCAACTTCCTGACAATGTTATGTCTAACGTCACAAGGGCAACCTTTTCAACGTTATCTATTTTTATTATGACAATTTAACTATCATTTAACTGTCGGTTTGATTCACTGTATGATTTTGATATTGAACCAAACTACGTGCAACATTGACTTTAAAAATACTAACCATTATTCACTGAAAAGATTAATATGTAATTTAATGTACGCAGCTCCTTTTCTATGGCACTGAGTATAATATCAAAAGTTGTTTGCAGTTGAAATAAATATTAAATTACACAATTATTTTTCTGAAAAATTACTGAAAAACAAACACTTCAGCCAGTGTCAGAGGTGAAATTCTAATTAAGAGAATCTAATTCTAAAATCGAGACCCCAATCTCGCCTATCAATTCTGATCACTATTATAATTTGATAGTTTTAGAAGCTTTTTGACTTAGATCCAAAAATAGAATCACATGAAGGGGAAATATAACTACGTATGAAGTGTGGAAATCTTCAGAGAGTCAGTGATAGTGGCATTCACGTCGTTGGACTCGCTGGAGCACATTAACTTGATAGATTTAGGAGATTTCTCTCGGAACCAAAAATAGAATCACATGATAGGAAAACAGAATGATGAATGAAGTATGGATAAGTTTGGAGAACGGTAGTTGTAGAAGCACTCACGTTGCTGGGACTCGCGGTAGCAAATGGTCATGACCTGCAGAGTGGCATCGTCTGCTGGCAAGTCTGCCGCCAGCGCGCCGAGCCCGCCCAGCGCCTCCCGCTCGCGCCCTAACCTCCAAGTCGCCAAACATCTCAGAGCGCGCGCACACTGCAGCGAGGGAGACTTCTTCAGCACTTTCTCTATCTCCTGCAGCGCCTTCTTGTTATTGCCGACATCCAGCCAATCTGCAAGGCACACAACACACGCATATTTACAAATCAATTCACTTTCTGACGGATGGGTCGGCGGTCGGCACAGACGATCAGGCCTGTTTACGACCCTTGTCAGCGGTATAATTTCGTGATAAATGGAGGAAGCACACACATCGGACGACGTGGGTATTTGTGGCGAGACTTGAGCGTACTTTACCGTAAATCGGCCGCAAGCGGCGTTCGACAACGCAACTGTCGTGCACATGCTGCGACTTCGCCGCCATTTTTGACGGGAGAAGACAGAACGAGCGGCTACAGCAGGTGCGCCATGCTGGCTACATGCTCACCGGTCTCCACGGCTGTCACTTGCCGCACTACGCTTGATACGCAAATATTATCCTAATTGCTAATGCAATTTTTGGTTCCATGACAACTCAACAAAGTGGTATTTCAACATCCCTTTGAGAAGTCAAATAATTATGAAAAAATAGCCCATAACATAACCGTGTGTGGTTTGGTTTATTTATGACATAGCCTAACATAACCTATACCAAAACCCATTTTCAGCACTTGTTAATGCCTTTTCAAAGAAGTGATGAAGTGGCACATTGTTGAGTTGTCCGGTCACCCGATTTTTACGCTCAACGACATCTATCATCAACAATAATAGCGTCCGCGCAGTTTCCCGCTGGAAATTCAACAAAATTAAATTACCTAATTAAATAAGTCAGGTATCCATAGAGAGCTTATGAGCAAAATCAAATGAAGAGATTAACACATATTAGAATAACTTGCATAATGAATAAGTTATGAAATAATGAAAATAATGATTTATTAGTTGGGCCTGAAGTTCAAGACAAGGTTTTTCGCTCAATCAGAGGGCTCTTGCTGGAAAACATGACAATAATTGGAAAACAGCGAAACTGAATGCTGAAACTGAGCAAAATTAGCTGAAAAATACATTTATGATATCAAAAAAGAGCATCTACAATTAATGCCTTTCTGACATGCCACGTCGGTCACGAACAACTTTATTTTTCAGTAGTTGTTTTATATACCTAATTCTGGTATAAATTTAATTAATTTGTTTTATATCCTCATTTTATCGTCTTACATTATAATAGTTTTGTTGTTTTTTGTTTACGTTTTATAGAATTCTGTCATAAATTTGAAATATCTGTAGGTATTATTTCTAATAGGTAAAATCACAAAAATGTAATTTGTTATTGTTTTTTTTTGTACAATACTTCACGGCTCGTAAAAAAGATAAAATAATTTTTTTAATTCCTCGAAGATGAATAAATAAATAATTTATGTTACTCAGTATGTAATCACCTGTATTTATTGTACTCACCTGTATTTTCAATCTGTCTAATAATAATGAAAAATTATCTTCAAATTGAAAACAATAAACACATCATTTTAACCACTTTTTTATTGTTTAAATACAACCTACGAGTACATAATTCGCAATCTACGCTCACTTCATCAGGGTTTGCAAAACTAAATTACGTAAGATACCGTGTGAGAAGGAATGGGCGGCGGGAGGGGAGAGTACAGGATTTATAATGGAAACAAATTTAGCAGAGGATCTTCCAATAAAGTTTATATTTAAATTATTCTTCTTTACATTTTTTCTAATTTCTAAAATTTCTAGATTATCTAATCTTAAGAGGAACATAAACGCTAGAAATATTTCGCATGCAGAAGTCGACCCCATGCCATACAAAATTTAAAATCGCGCGTAGTATTTACAAGAGGCAAGTAAGCGAAAAGTGGTTTTTATTTATTTAATGCATAATTTTATAAGAATGAAAAAAAGTTAGAACATACGAAATCTCAAAAACAGTCTTAGCCATTAAGAGGTATTTAAAAAAAAATGTTTCTTATATTACTTCATAGTTAAGTCATGCAAAAACATTTTTTTAGTGGTTTGCGCTTTTATTTTTTGTTATGTAAATAATAATTTTATTGTAATTCCAATACACAGAAAAGCTAGTAAAAGCTTCAAGCTTAAATTTATCCGTAGCATATTTTTTGATGTTCATAATGTAAACCGATTCGTCGTAAAGATGAATCTAAAATCTAAATAGTATCTAAATAGGATTTCATGTATAGCTTTATCTTAACGGATATAATAAATATTTCAGTGCATAAAATGATGACCGGAGAACTCAACAAAGCGGCAGTGTAAGAGTCTTGGGCCTCTGAGCATCTAAGTCCGGGCCTGCTCCGACCATTACAGGAATTAAAAAAATATATATCTGAATACAGTTTTCCAATCATCAGAGATACAGAGGTTTAATAAATATCAAATAAACACTTATCAAATGGATTTCCCAATGGTAGAAGAAGTCGGGGTTACTCGAGCAAGAATGGTAAGATCAAGTTGACTGGTTGAATTTGACTATCCTAAAGTAATGTAAAATAAATATATAATCTTAAACGTATTAAATAAATAAAAAAATCAGAGTGTGCAGTTCACACGCGAGAGAAGTGAAACCTTCAGTAATCTAAACTTCGATAGAATGAGACGAATGTAGAGTATCAGGAGTAGGATAATTTTAGGGTTTATTTATTATAATATTGTTACCAAGTTTAAAAATAGTTTTAAATTTTATTCTACGAAGCGCCGCACAAAAGGACACCGATTAGTCTATCTCATTCTCTCGCATGCTAAATCCTGTAGATGTACGTGTTTGTATTTTTTTAGTGTCGCTCGATTCCGTTTCATCGAGTTTCAAATCACAATGGTGCTAAATAAGCTTTCACCTCAAAAAAAAAATCTAATCTCAAACGGTTTTCTTGGGTCAAGTCAAGAGTCGGAATAACCACGGAGTAAGTAAGTAATGACAGAAGAGTATGTTTGAATTGATATATGAATGTTAATGAAGCTAGAAATGTGGGCTTAGGCAGAGTTGTGAGACGTTCCATCTTCACTGCCTAACGCTTCAGAGAAACGACGTGAAGGTTAAAGGGAGATTCCAGATAACTTAAAAAGTTATAGTATCCACACATTTTCATGATTTCATGACAGTTGATCCTCAACAATTGACAATTGGCCCTCCGGCATACTTATAAAGCCTCGATTACATTGAGCGAGTTTACAAACTACTAACGGGTAAGTTTAAAAGCGGGAGAATCGGCGAGTGAGATTGTCATGATGTCACACAAAACTATCTACTCGCTCAGTAGCGATAGTAGCAGCTAAAGTAACGACTTCCGCGCGAACCAATTCGGTCGACATTTTGTAAAAACTTGAGTTCGCAGCTAGCGCCACACGCTAGCCAGTAGCGAGAATTACGGCTCCCGCGCGAACTAATTCTGACAGTTACGAAATCAGCTGTTGGTAGGCCGCCATTTTGAGCGAGTAGCGAGTAAAGCTGACCACCTTTCAACTTTTTTCGTAGATTGTCCACAATCTGCTAGTTAGCTGGTAATTCGATTATACTGGGCGAGTTTACAAACAAATAGTGAATTTCCCAAATAGTAGCTTGTAAACTCGCTCAATGTCATCGAGGCTAAGCAATATCCAGTGTGTTTAGGAAAAATAGGTATAGCATACACAAAATATAACTAAATGTCCCGAAGGGGTGCGCAGAATAACCTAAGTTTAAAACATATTTTTATTCAAATAGGATTCAACTATATATATTCAAGGATAAAATACTGTAAATACCAGAGTATAAGTACAATTAACGTAATAAGTGGAGGAGTCTTATCCACCATAAAAATTGGAGTAAGGGGTCACGATTTCTGCAACGAGAAGAAAAATCTATACTAAAATTTCCTCTGAAATCATATATTTTGTGTAACGTTTTTTCAAAAAATCAAATAACGAATTATACAATTCAAAGTGTCAAAAGAAAGGTCACTTATCTCACAGACAATTAATTTTACAAACAGTCATAAACACCACGTTTTCATGAGTGAAAAAAGGATCATTACATGTACAAAGAATTTTAATGATAGACGAAATGCAAAACGGTCGAATTAAAACGCTCAGTCAAGAAACAAGTTTTTTGGATTCTCTACCTGATGTAGGTTCCTCAGTTTTCCTCAAGTTTTTTTTTACATTAGCTCCACGTGGGAAGCTCTGAGGAAAAAAGATTACCTCAGGGCCTGTCATATTTGGGGATGCTTTGTGGAGAGTCCTTTTAGGTAAAGGAAGATGAGGACTTCCTTCTGGGAAGGAAAAGTGTTTGAGGGGTGGGTAGGAATCTGGAAGTCAATGTGTCCAGTATGGAGTGACGGACGTACGAATCCAAACCTTCCCATTGCGACGCAAGGCGATGGGCCGAGAGTCCAGCTGGAGAGATGGTTCATCAACCAGTCTCTCCCGATCCGGCCCGCCATGCAAAAGGTGGGCAAACGCTTTCGCCGCCAAGACCTAGACCAACCTCACCCCATGAACCTGATACCCCTTCACCCAGTCATCAAACGTAATGAAAATGAATCACTCGGGGTTACCTATGACAGAAGTGTTGGTTATCCAATAAATGGTTCCCATACCCGCCTCACAAATTGAGTACCACGAGTTTCCGGACACTGTCTGTTTATAATATAATACATTTAAAAAGTATTTTTCAATTATTTTTTAGTCCGCTCCTGTGCAGTGTAATAAAAGAAAACAATTATAATTGATACTCAATACATACCGGTACGCAGCATACAGCGAACCAACCGCTAGTCAGCTGCTGGTGATAGTGAGAGAAATTGTTCTACTTCCGTCAGAGGTAAGAAAGAGCTACCAACTCTACCTGGGAACCGAAACACAAAACACTCCATAACTCATCGCATTCATTCACCGCTCAGTCACCTGTGCCGGAACGTTGAGGCCAGTCGCCTCTGCCACGAAAAACTAGCGATCCTCCCATTTAATATAAATTATAAACAAACCGTTCCTGCCTCCCTATAAAGAACTGAGAGTTAGTTCTTAGTTCCCTGATACAATCATCTAAAATAAATCCCTGTTACAAGAAGACAATAATTCCTGCTCGGGCTTGCCTATTACAATCTTACTATTCCTGTGTCCCTGTTACAACAAGAAAGTTCCTGTTTCCCTGTTACAAAGAACGGAGAGTTCTTAATTCCATGTTATCTGTATTAAATCCCTGTTACAAGTAGATAATTTGAGTTTCCCTGTTACAATTTTATCATTCCCGCATCCCTGTTACAACCAGAAAGCTCCTGTTTCTCTGTTACAAAGAACGGAGAGTTTTTAATTCCCCGTTACCATCGATCTTAGATCCCTGTTACAAGTAGACAATTCCTGCTCTAGCTTCCCTGTTACAATCTTATAGTTCCCGCATCCTTGTTACAACCAGAGAGTTCCTGCTTCCTTGTTATAATAACCAAAACATCCCTTCTTCCCTGTTACAACAAGACTTCCCGCTTCCCTTTTACCTCAACAAGTTATAAACATCAAGTGTCAGTAGTGAGTTAGTTATACAGCGATTATTAGTGAGTGATACTGTTCTATATTCGAGTGGTTCGGTAACTATTTAATCTCATTAGCACGAGGCAGGAACCCTAGCAAGTGCAGTTTCGAGGGCTGGTTGCCCCGCATTGGCTGCGGCGGACATGCTGATGTTGCTGATCTTGTGAACGGAGCTTTTACCATGATGCAAAACTCATTGCAGAGCTTTACGATGGTGAGTTTGACCCGCACTTGACCTAACTATATTATATTATATTGTATTGAATAACTATATTATATTGCGTGACCTGAAGTTTACCGAAATATAATATTACATCGTGAGACCTCAAGCTGACCTAACTATATTATATTGTGTGATCTGAAGTTGACCTAAATTTATTATATTGTATGACCTGAAGTTTACCCAGGTATACTATGTGCCCTAAAGTTGACTTAACTATATTATATTGTATGACCTGAAGTTTTCCTAACTATATCAAGTGACCTGAAGTTGACCCAACAATATTTATGTGACCTAACTATATTATATTGTATGACCTGAAGTTGACCCAACTACATTTTTGTGTGACCTAACTATATTATATTGTATGACCTGAAGTTGACCCAACTATATTTTACACGCCGAAAATTTAGCGTTTGCGATCAAGAGAGGTTGTTTCACGGAATTTTAACAATTTATCAAATCTCAAAGTTAATATCAAGTTTTGTGAAAGTCCCATCCATTTCAAGTTCAGCTATTATTGAAGTACTGTAATACAACCGGCTCGTAATGAAATAATACCAGAACACAAATAAAACTTTCAGAGAACTTGAATTTTATCTTTGAAATTTGACAAATTGTTCAAATTCTGTAAAATAACCCGTCCTGAATACGCAAGATTCGTTATATTTTATTTCGTTTTTAAATATCTCTCTTCTAACTTCAATGTTGTTTTGGTTCTTTCTCTTCTAATTGTTCCTTTTTTTAGCAGTCTAATTAATAAGTACAGGTTCTGAAGTGAAAACTTCTTTAGCACCGTTGTGATTTGAAACTCGATGAAACGAAAAGAAAACACTAAAAAGAGTTAAACACATATTCGTACATGTATAGGATTTAGCCAGCGAGAGATTTAGATGGAATAATGGGGTGCTTCGTAACCTCCCCACTCTTGTACACTTTAGTTTTCTGAAAGTTTCACTTCTACCGAGTCCGTGTGTAAACTGCACACTCGTATTTAAAAAAAAAATAATTTGGAAAACTTCTCTCCCCACTTGCCACTGATATCGGTAAAATATACGAAGAACTACGAACAATTAGGAAAATTATTTTTCGACCTGTTTTAGCGTAGGATATATTCTGTTATCCCTTTATACAAACTTCCAAAATATGTTTGTCTGTACCTAATACTCCAAAGAAGTAATTGTTTAAATAAAAAACAACTATCTTTGAACAATAGAAGGATTAAATAACCTTTGTCAGTAAAGCCTTACGCAACATTTTTCAGTTTATTTTTACTAAAATCCATAACTTCCCACAATCGAATCTTATGCTAAATTTACCCCCTTTGTTTCCCAAGGTCTGTACAGAATAAATTAATCACACGCTACCTGCGAACCTTTCGGTAGGGACCCACCTTACAACCCAACACTTTATTTTTGACACCATTTATTATGTAATTGGGGTAGGTACTTTTCAGTACCTTCTCAATGTTTTCCTTCAAGTTTGAAAGCGTTCCATGTGAGTTACCAACCCATTTTCCAATAGGCAGGTAGCCATTTAAATATTTCTTAAAATGTAATTGTGTTCTATTTTTAATTTGTTAATACGTTAATTGGGTTCTTCGTAATTTAAAGTTGTTTTTTTAAATTGTCACATTCATTATCTTTATGTGTTAACCACTCGGACTTGCATGCTTGTTTTCACGATACTTTATTGTTGCCAGACATATGTGTGACGTAGGAGGCGTACCTGACTTATTAAATGCTAAATTACTGCATTTATTGCGTATAAGTTTCGTTTTGACAAATGGATTATTTATTGGCAGGGAAAATAGTTAGGGAGGGAAAGCAATTTAGAGAATCGTCAGGTATTCAACCGGATTCCGATTCAGACAACTTGGAATATTCGGACTAGAGAAAAACCTGCATTTCGATTTAGATTTACCGGGGAATATTCGGATATGAGAATGATTAGCGACTCAACCCGAATTCCAATTTAGATTTACCCGGGAATATTCGAATAAAAGAATGATTAGCGATTCAACCCGAATTTCAATTTAGATTTACCGGAGAACATTCGAATAAGAATGATTAGCGATTGAACCAGGATTCCGATTCAAATAACCGGGAACTTTCGGATTAGAGAATGGTCAGAGATTCAACCAGGATTCCGATTCAGATTTATCCGGGAACAATCGGGTTAAGAGAAGATTTTGAAAAAGCGAATGATATTTAATGAAAATAAATTAATGACATGATATTGATATATGTGAGAGATGGAGAAAACGTGACATTATTTTTAACCAAAATACTCCATCTTCTTTTCTGACCATCTCTTATCGTAGATTGGCTATCATCATGGTAGATAATTGCATCGTGCCTTATTATTTTACAGATAAATAGTGGACATTGCAAAGCGTCATAACTTATGGAAATTAGTTTGTGATAATGTACGAAAATATTTGCATATGGAAAAGATTGAGCAGAATTTGTACCGTCGACCTTACCATTGGAGTTTTTTTAAATGAGAGGTAAAAATTGATTTTCCGCTTTATAGTTAAAATGATTAGCCATTCAACTTAACGTTTAGTTGAGTTACTTGTCACGCGCCTTTCCAAAGCAGTGCAACCTCTAATATAATTAACAATGGAGAAAAACTGATTGTTTTTCCATTGTTTACAACGATAAGTTTGAGGAAGCGCTCTTTTTGTAGGAAATAGTCAGGTAACTGAACTTACAACGAGGAAATCTACTCTATTTTTTATTTATTTATTTCAGTATTTAATGTCTTACTTAAATAGGAACCTAGTGATGGGTTAATTCTCTGGATTTTATTTTTAGGGAAATATTCACGAAACGGGGAATATTGCGGGAATTTTCATCCAAATGGTGAAATCCCCAAAATAACCAATAAGGTTGTCTCTTAAGGCCCCGTACCCGAGCACGAAAAGAAGAAGATGGAGAGATGTGTAATTACGAATGTTGGAGAGAGCGCGCTAATATTTCAAACGATAAAAGTGAAGCGAAAATTGTGAAAATGTTTAATAAAACACGACTCGTTTAGAAAAGAGCAAAAATCTCATGGGGGTTGGCTATGAATTTTTTCATACATATATCTTGTTAAATAATAGAGACAGGCTTGAAAATAAAAATTTTCGGATCATTCTTTGAAATTTTTTTCTATCGAGGGAATTTCGTATAATTTGCGTTTCGGCGTGGGGGTTGTATAGATATTATCTTCAAAAATAACATATATTTTTTTAAGAGCTTAAAAACTTCAAATGTTCAAGGGAGATTTGCAAGAAATCGGTAGAAATTCGGATAGTGCCGCCTTACAAAGAAATTTCATGTTATTACAAAATCATATTATTATTTTTTCTGTTCATGTGAAACAGATACTTTGTGATGTGACAAAACAATAACTTTATAAACACCATTTTGATTTTTCATACTTTTTGCCGACCTGGTTTCGCTACAACCGTAGCTTCTTCAGGGCAATATAACGAGTACATAATACTCTACTGAGTAGAGTCTACTCTATAGTAGAGGATTGTACCGGCCATATTCTTGTAGATACTCCTATATTTTTTTAGAGTCATAATAGTTTTCGTAGAAATTCTTTACTATTGTATACACTCCTACAGGAATAATGGACATTTGACACTTGCATAGACAAAGAAATTGAGGAGTCACTTCCTACGGATATATTATTTTCGGAAATGTATTGTGCATTTGGTAAACAGCGGATGTCCCGTTTACAGAAGATTACATTATATTACGCAAACTAAAGCAAAAATTATATTTACGTGTCTACCAAATTTTGATAAGAGTTCATGGAATTTGACACTTTCTTGAGACTAATAAAAATCCCACCTGAGATTTTCTATGGAACTGTGTCATCTTTGGGGATACTGTAAGGGGGGTCTTTTAAAGGGAACCTCTTGATGAGACACTTTTGTAGGAGGGAGGAAACAAAAAAGTTAGAAAGTCGTTTCACAGCCTAGCTGTTGCAACTGTTGTATATATTTAAAGAATTTGAATCTTCGGACACGATCTTAGATTTTCACGGCCAAATGTATTATCGTGATTTATTTTTGGGGTGTTATGCCGTGCTGCGCTACCACCTTTTAAGCCAACGTTTCGGACTGCGTTATAGTGTCCATCATCCATGTCCATTGTCTGCCCTGATGATGGACACTGTGACGCTGTCCGAAACGTTGGTTAAAGAAGGAGATAGTGCAACACGGCAGAATACCCCGAAAATCAATCACGATAGTTAGAAACTTTTTTATATATCAATATACCGTTCCGATGGAATTCCACCACGAATAATTCGTGTTTGTATCAAAAATGGAAATATTAAATATGGAAATAGTTCGACGGAATACCTTCATTTGAAATAAAAACAGAAAACCACGCAACCGGAGTGGAAGATACTCTCCAAAAGATACTCTCGGCATTGCCCTGGTGTGAAACCACCATTCAGAATTGAAACGTTGCTTGAAATGGCTGTTTGCTGTATAACCGTGTTTGGTGTATGACCAAAAATGGACAGACAGGTACTTCCCTCACATTTCATTTTCCTCTCTCCTTTCCCTCCCCAATTACCTTCAACCTCACACCATACTCCAATTGTGAATGCCATAGTCTCACTGGCTCTCACGGTTGGGAGTAGTTGGGACTCTTGTGCGTCGCATTTAAATAAAAAAGGTCACTTTCATCACAAACCGCATTACTTCCTTACTAAATCTAAGATTAAAGCATATTTAAAAATATATATATTCACTGTTGTTCAATAAGAAACAATAAAAATTACATTACTGGCTTTACTGACATAACAACATTTAGAGGTGAATGCCTTACACTACCCACTACCTATTTACTCTTCTGACTTCGCTCCGAGGATGCGGCCGTGAACCTGGCTGATAAAAGGAGAAGATGAAGAGGTGGGATTGAGTCCCCAACTGGTGCGGCCTACACCTCATTGTTGAGTAGAACAGGACTGTTATGGCAACACTTGCTGACTGGTTACTTCCTGAATGTTAATCTGCCTCAGTGCGGGGGAGGACGATGTAAGCCTAAATTTTTTCAACAAATATCTCGACTAACATAATAACGAATAATAATATATGCTTATTCATGTGTCTAATTGACTACCGGCTTCAGATAATTGATTCCACAGAATTGCAGAGGGTTGACTGTCAAACATAATCTAAAAGTGTCAATTTACCAGTGGCCAGGAGTTCCACAAGGATCTGTTTTGAGGCCATTGCTTTTTTATAATATTTCAATAAAATTATTCTAGTACTATGCAATACAGTTTCAATTGCAGGCGTTATAATTTAATACTAACAATTGTTTTATTTTTTTCCCTTTTTGTAACAACTTTTGAAGATAATGATATCCTTGCTGAGGATTTCATTTAAATATTAAAATTTAACAGTGTGGATAATATGAAGTAGTTATAAATATATAATGTTTGTTTTAGTGCAGTTGAGGGTCGGTTTTAATCTGTATTTGGTGTCAGTATATTTTCTATTTCTGATCTCATTAGTTCTTCGGGCTTGAGATTAGCAAAAATTAAAAAAAGGTAAAAATGTTTCCTTTTTTGGATTTTGTCGAAACCTTTTTTATTTCATAAGTCCTCCGTTGTGTACCTGTAGGACATACTGAAAAATCATAACAACCCATTTGATGCAAGGAATTTCCCCTTTAAGTGATAAATTTACTATGTTATTAGCAAATATTATAGATTTTGGCGTTCACATCGTAGTATGAAATTTTGTAGGTAACTGTAATTTTACAAAACCAATTTGTATGAACCTACGCTAAGAAGGGACTCTACAGAATGTGAAAGAACCTCGTGAATCGAATTAAGTGGGTATGAAACCTTCGTAAAATTTGAATGTTTCAAATACTACGACAGGCTGGGCACGAGGAAAGATTGCCAGTTGATAGGAGATCATGAACATGTGGGTTCCCCAGTAGAAGATTAGAGGAAGGCCGAGAAAGAGGTGGTCTGATTTAATGGAAAAATTTTTAGCCGTCTTCTTTCAACTTTAAAATATACCCAAAATGCTGTAGACCCACTAAGAGTTTAAAAATCCCGCACCTTTTTACTTACACTCTGGAAGGATTTAATTGAATTTCATCGTAACTGAATTTAAAAAAAAAAATTTACTTCACACAGGAGGTCTATGTAATCTTAGGGGATGCTGTATGGAGGATTTTTTTAAGGAAAGGAAGGAGAGAAAGTTCTGGGAATGAAATTTGTATGAGGGGTGGGTAGTAATATGGGGGTTCCAGGAGTGACGGACGTTTGAACGCAAACATACTTTCCATAAACCCTTTAAATTTTTAAACTCTTAAAAAATATATGTTATTATTGAAGATATACGAGTAATATCTTTACATTTGCCACGCCGGAACGGTAATTATATGAAATTCCCACGAAAGAAATAAATCACAAAGTATGCTCCGAAAATTATTTAAAACAAGTCTATTTCTATTATTTTACAAGTTATATTTGTGAAAAAATTCACAATGTTTCTTTAACTGATACTTAAGAGACCTTCCACGAGATTTTTTCACTATTTTAAACGAGTCATGTTTTATTAAACATTTTCCCAATTTTCGCATCAATTTTCTCATTAAAAATATTGGCGCGCTCTTTCCAACATTCGTAATTACATATTTCTCCATCTTCTTTTTTTTTGAGCTGGGAAGCGTCGCCTTAATTATTATCGTTTTTAATATTAGCGCTCTCCCTCGAACATTCGCATTTACGTACATCCACGTCTTCTTCTTTTTGAACGCTTACTACCGGGCCTTAGGAAGAAGATTTACTAACAAAAAATAAATAAATAGAAGAAAGCTGGTTAGGTGACATTAATTCCATTTATGTAATGGCATTCAGTTCCTACTTGCTTTTAGTAACTCAGTGATGTAATAATTGATGTAAGAATGTATTAAATGCGTACCAACTCCTCCACACCAGCGCAGGTATCTGACTATAATATTTACAGTGGGTTTACAAGTCTTCGTTATTTTAAAAGAGTAATAGTGGGCCTGTGTGGTAGATAGAGTAGGAAGCATGATTGAATGTTTGCATTCCGCGTGCAATGCCTTCATAATCCAGTCAAAACAATAACACATCAGCAGCTTTCATCAATAAAAAAATAATTAAATAAAGACACCATGAGCGAAACTCAATCGAAAATCTGGAAACAGAAAAATCAGAAAAAGATATTGGCACCTCTGGGTCTCGAACCCAGGACCTCTCTCTTTCCGGGCGAGTGCCCTGACCACTGAGCTTAGGTGTCGATATCCAATTCGGTCACTTAACTGTACCATACTTCGACTAAGAACCACCCATACTATCTTCATTTTCTTAACGCACATTTTATTGGCTGCCATCTTTATGTATGATTGCAAGATTCAAACCCGAACTAAATGCAATCTAAATGGTGTCTAGATAAATTTTTATCCATTTTATTTAATTTAATTTTTATTTAATTTTTATTTAATTTTTATTTATTTATTTTATTTAGGATGAATATCCTAGACTTGCAGAAAATTCTTAAATTGATTGAAAATTGTTATAAATAATTTTTCGGCTTAAAGTAAAAAAAAACGTTATCTGCAAAAATATGAAAAAAAATTAGGAATTAAAGTCAAACAATGTAATTACCAAAAATATAAATACTTCTTGTACTTAAAGTCAAATAACATTATCTACAAAAAACGTACACTTAATTCTGTACTTATTTCTAGGATTTGAAGTCAAATAACGTTATCTACAAATAACATAAATAATTCAAGGGCTTTAAGTCAAACAACGTTATCTACAAAAATATACTTAATTTTTTAGCCTAAAGTCAAACAACGGTGTTTACAAAAACAAATAAATAATTCAAGGGATTAAAGTCAAACAATGTTATTTACGAAAAACATTTCAATTATTCTGGGGCTTAAAGTCAAATAACGTTATCTATCAAAAATGTACAAATAAATCAAAGATGGCTTAAAATCAAAAACCGATATTTACAAAAATGCATAAATGGTACGTTTTGTTGCTTTGAATCTGTAAATAATTTTGTTTGAATTTCAGCCTTCGATTAGTCCTACATCATCGCACAAGTAACATCTAGCTTTTATAATGATTGTAGTGGGTGGAATTTAAATAATGTCAGGTTTTACGTAACAAGGGAAATTCTGCCTTTCTTTTAAAACACAAAAGCAAAAAAGTTACAAAATTTTTCATGAATTTTTCTTAAAAAATCAGTTTTTTTGTATCTACAAACGTAGTGTAAAAGTAGCGACGCCCTCGACTGCATAAATAAGATTGTCGATCTGCAGGTAGTTGCGTAAAAAATCCACAGCTTTTTGCTGTTTGCTTCTCAAGTGTTTTCCAAATACTGATTTCCATTATTGGTTGGGCAAACAACCGAAATATATTTTGACCAAACAACTGGAGTAGGAAAATCATGAACCAATTTAACAAATATGAAGGTACCCACGTAGATCTCGAGGCTGTGACGAATTTATCTACTCGTAGCAGTCGCATTAGCTCCTCGTAGCACAATACATTACGGCTGAAAACTGAAAAAAAATTTGAAGTCGTTATTTTTAGTTTTATATAGTTTACGTAGATATTAATAAAGGAACCTTGTACGGACTTCGTAATAATAATTATTGGCAATGTTCCCATGTTATGTTGACTCCTCCCAACGCTCTCCCATTTCCATCAAAATCACCCCTCCCACTTACCCCACCTAATAAAATTTTATAATTTATTTATTGTTTGAAACATTTACAGAGTGTTAACAATTATTACAATAATAGAATTGCCCTTGGGATGTACATAAATATTAACACTCCAATTTGAAATGTTCACAGCATGAGTAATCAATGTTTAGTTGTTACTAGACGGAAATGCTTGTAGTGATAACAAAAACAATGATAATCAAAATGAAATATAAAACATAGTAGTGTCAAAAATAATACAACCTGCAGAGAAAGAGAAAAAAGAAAGAAAGGGTATGAAAATAAAGCAGCTACACAAAGGTCGCGGGTTCGAACCCGGCGTGCGCAAATAAATTTTATTTGATTAATTTTGTTATTTCACAATTTATTCATTTAAAATAATATATAGTATATTTGCGGCACATTCCAGAGTGGAAGATACTCTCAGAATCGCCTTGGTGTAAGACCACCATTCAGAATCGAAACGTTGCTTGAAATGGCTTGTTTAGTGGCCAGATCTGAATAGTCAGGTACTTCCCCACCTTCCTCTTCCCTATCTCCTTCCCCTCCCCACTACCTTCAGCCTCACAACATACCCCAATTGGGGATGCCATAGTCTCACTGGCTCCAGGCGTGAGCAGTTGGGATTCTTGTGCGGTATTTCATATTAAAAAAAACATACCACGTCAAGGTAGGAGTTTGATAATTTGTTTTTTGAAATATGTGAGATTGTTTGCATAGATATCTATACGGCCACATTCAATGGAATTTATATAGACGACTTTCTGTGCTTGTGTAAATTTTAAGTTAGTTTAAGTGTGCTAGTGAGTGTATCGACACGGGTGTATCGAAACCAGTAGCAGATTTTAAGTAACAAATGTACATGGAAAGTAAAACTCTTCGGTTTTATACTAATCATAATTCTTGGCCCATCTTCCTTGATTCAATTATCTTTTCGAAAGTTAATACCATCAAATTTACGAGCATAAAAACTTTGCATGTTTTTCTAGCGGTAATTTTTTATCTTTACAGAATACAGTACAGTACACAGATTTCTCTGGGTTTATAATTTTAATATCTTCCATAACGGTTTTTTGTTCGTGCTCCATTTGGGTAAATCGCCAGCATCTCCGATAAGTGCCAACAAAAGATGTGTAGGTACGGTAAACCGGTTTCACCGCTTTCACGCTAAAAATGATTCAAATTGATATATTTTATTTGGTTTGCGAACCATTTTTGGAATTGAGAATCCCACTCTATCATTGCATTATTCCGTTAGATGAGTGGGTCCGAGGACTGGTCAATCTACCATAATCAATTTATTATTATAATAAGATAACAATCGTAGAAAGTTTTTGAATTTGCTTTCCTCACTTTTATGGCGTTTTCCAGAGTGGTATCACAAATAAGGAACTCGATGAATCGAAAAAGCGACACTTCTACCACTTGTAAACTGCTCACAATTTGTTTATTTTCTGTGTTTTTTTCAATTTCATATTTCAGTTTAGATTGTAAGTGTTATCCTCTTCTTCAATATTATATTACACTGGTTCCCGGCATGCGTCGCTATGCCATTAAAATGCCTGTTTTATATATCAGTTCATAAATAAACCTAGTATGTATATTATTTAAATATTGTATAACTATTATATTTTCGTTATTATTAAAATACTGTTACCCCCTGTGTACCACTGTATCATGGAACACTTGAATGTAAAAGCCATTTTATGGCGTTTAAATTAAGTAAATAAATAAAATAAAAAAATGAAAATGTTTGTATACTTTTATATTTATTTGTTAATTGAAATATTTATTAAGGTTACAATTTTACAACATAATATAACATGAATATTTCAATCACTCTCCTAATAAAGCAGCTGCTTGTGTTTAGGAGAGGACAACTAAGGATGGGTTGTTTCAAAAAATTTGACGAATTCGTCAAATATTTGACGTTAATTTTCACTTTCTGTGTAAGTTCTATTCAAGTTCTGTGATGATTTCAGTTTTGTGAAGCAGCTGGCCTATGATGATAAAAAAACAGAACTCGAAAAGAACTTACACAGAACCTGAAAATTAACTTCAAATATTTGATGAACTCATCAAATTTTTTGAAACAACCCGTCCTAAATATTTTTACATCAATTTTTTTTTTTTTTTTACGTTAACTCCACACAGGAGGCCCTGAGGAAAATTATTTCCCTCATTACCTACCTATGTCATCTTTGAAGATGCTGTGTGGAGGGTGTTTTTGAAGAGAGGAAGGAGTGAACATGAAGAGACCCATGTTGTAAGGGGGAGGAAGAGACCCATGTTGTAGGAGGGAGGAAACACAGAGGCCGTGAAATTAAAAATATTATTACAAAAACTGTTAGTACTTTTTAAGAAAACACGATAAAAGTAATACAAATAGGTTCTTTAATAAATGATACAAAGGATTGTTAAAGGAAAGACATCGATTAAAACAATAAGTAAAGTTATGAGGTGGTACTAGAGTATTTTAATTTAATTTTTTTTTAAATATTTGTCGTAGTTTTTTTCCGTGTTTCTCCCTGCATGTTCATTCACATGCGTCCCGTTCCCTTCCCGCGACCCCTTCCCCTCCTGCGTTTCCCTTCCACCTTCCTCGCCTTCGCCCTCCCTCGTCACCCTTCCCGCAAACCCCACCTCCTTCGTTACCCTCCCCCTCCTGCCTTCCCTCCCTGCCGCTTAAATATATGAAACATTTTCAAACCACTCGCGCACCACCTGTAATAATTTTTTATACAAATTTCATAACGCCAGAGCTTATCATTATATATAGAAACACTCTTCTGCTAAAAAGCATTGTTCTGTAAAAATTTTGAGTCAATCCATTTATTACTTTCCGAGATTTGCGGACCCAAACGTACGGAACCTAAATTTTTATCATCATCATCATCATCAGTATATTAATCATCATCAGTATATTAATATGTGAAGCAAAAACTTTGTACCCCTTTTTACGAAAATTGCGCGGACGGAGGAGAATGAAATTTCGCACACTTATAGTTTACATAGAGCAGGAGTGCAGAATGCTAATATATTTTTTAAATTATGCATAAAAAATATATTAAATCAATAAAATAAACGCTACACATTAAATTAATAATGGTCGAATTTCGACCATTGGGCGTCAGTATATCAATACGTGAAGCAAAAACTTTGTACCCCTTTTTACGAAAATTGCGCGGACAGAGGAGTATGAAATTTCGCACACTTATAGTTTACATAGAACAGGAGTGCAGAATGCTAATATATTTTTTTAAATTATGCATAAAAAATATATTAAATCAATAAAATAAACGCTACACATTAAATTAATAATGGTCGAATTTCGACCATTGGGCGTCAGTATATCAATACGTGAAGCAAAAACTTTGTACCCCTTTTTACGAAAATTGCGCGGACAGAGGAGTATGAAATTTCGCACACTTATAGTTTACATAGAGCAGGAGTGCAGAATGCTAATATATTTTTTAAATTATGCATAAAAAATATATTAAATCAATAAAATAAACGCTACAAATTAAATAAATAATGGTCGAATTTCGACCATTGGGCGTCAGTATATCAATACGTGAAGCAAAAACTTTGTACCCCTTTTTACGAAAATTGCGCGGACAGAGGAGTATGAAATTTCGCACACTTATAATTTACATGGCCGTGGTTCAGTCGACAATGCTCTGAAGCAGTGCGACGAAAAAACGCGGCTTACCGAGCCTACAACACATCTCGAACGTCCGAAAACAGAATATTATACAACCAAATTGCAAAGGAAAGTAAGAGAATCATCAATAGGTCGAAATTCGAGCACGACCTGCAGGTCAGCAGAAAGCTGGCTGCCTGCCCGCATGGTAGCAGAGCGTTCTGGTCGCTTGCGGGCTCTATAGGTCGCAATTTCTGCAAACCCAGTCTGCCACCTCTTACCAGACCTGACGGCTCTCTAGCAAATACCGCCGCCGAAAAGACTAACTTATTAGGCAAAATGTTCGCGGAAAACTCGACCCTCGACGACCAAGGTGCTATCCCGCCGTCGGTTCCTCACTGCGGTTTTCGTATGAAAAAGCTGAGGATTCGGCATCGGGATATACTCCAAGTCTTACGAGGGCTTGATGTTAATAAAGCTAGTGGGCCTGACGGAATACCTGCCCTGGTATTGAAGAGGTGCGCTGCAGAAATAGCTCCAATTTTGACGAAGCTTTTCAAAATGTCCCTGAAGTCTGGGTCTGTGCCCTCTGGTTGGAAAAAAGCGATCATTCACCCTATTCCAAAGAAAGGTGACCGCTCTAACCCGGCCAACTACCGCCCCATAGCGATCACATCTGTTCTGTCAAAAGTGATGGAACGTGTGGTCAACGACAAACTACTCACATACCTCGAGAAGAACAAAATTATTAACGACCGTCAATACGGATTCCGGCGGAACCGCTCGTGCGGTGATCTTCTCGCGTATGTGACACATGTTTGGGGGCGGTGCCTGGAACACTTTGGTGAGACCCAAACCGTTGCACTGGATATTTCCAAGGCCTTTGACCGGGTTTGGCACCGAGGGCTTGTCAACAAACTGCCTTCTTACGGACTTCCCGCTTCCTTGTGTACGTGGATTGCCGACTTTTTGAGGGAGAGGTCGATTCAGGCGGTTGCTGATGGTTTCACCTCTTCCTCGCATTCGATAAATGCTGGCGTCCCACAGGGATCGGTTCTGTCTCCGACTTTGTTTCTGTTGCACATCAATGACCTCCTGACATGTGTACCGATTCATTGTTACGCGGATGACAGTACAGTCCATGATAGCTTTTTGTTTGACAAGCCTCCAAAGGGCTCACAAATCCCAATGGCTCGGAGGGCTTTGAAACAAAGAATGGACGGTTACCTCGAGAGTGTTTTCTCTTGGGGTAAGAATAACCTCGTCGAATTTAATGTTTCAAAGACCCAATCATGTCTGATTACGTCTAAAAGGGATCGGAATGATAATCTAGTCTCCTTCAACGGAAGCAATCTCCCGAACAGGCCTTCCATTGATATGCTTGGTGTAACTCTAAGTGACCAGCTCAGGTACGGGGGCTCCATCGAGGCCAGAGTTAAGTTAGCCTCTCAGAAACTGGGCGTACTGTACAGGGCCCGCAGATACTTTAATAGTACACAACTGCTAACCCTGTACAAATCGCAAGTACGCCCCACGGTTGAATTTGGCAGCCACCTCTGGTCTGGAGTCCCAAAATACCTGAAAAAAACCCTCGACTCTGTGCAGAAACGGGCGGTCCGTTTGATAGATTCTCCTAACTTAACAAATGGACTGCAATCTTTAGAGCACAGGCGTCAGGTGGGAATGCTGTCCTTGTTCTACCGGTATTACAATGGAAGATGCTCCGAGGAACTAGCGTCACTGATCCCCTCGGCACCGGTGCATAGTCGGGAAACACGCCAAACACGCGCTCAACATTTGTACACGGTTGACATTAGTCACATGAGAACGGGTCGTTTCTACGACTCGTTCTTGAGTTCAACAGCCCGGCTGTGGAACGATTTGCCGGCTTCTGTGTTTCCTCCCTCCTACAATATGGGTCTCTTCAAGACCCATGTTCACTCCTTCCTCTCCTCAACAGCACCCTCCACACAGCATATTCAAAGATGACATAGGCCCTGAGGGAAATTATTTCCCTCAGGGCCTCCTGTGTGGAGTTAATATAAAAAAAAATAAAAAAAAAACATAGAGCAGGAGTGCAGAATGCTAATATATTTTTTAAATTATGCATAAAAAATATATTAAATCAATAAAATAAACGCTACACATTAAATTAATAATGGTCGAATTTCGACCATTGGGCGTCAGTATATCAATACGTGAAGCAAAAACTTTGTACCCCTTTTTACGAAAATTGCGCGGACAGAGGAGTATGAAATTTCGCACACTTATAGTTTACATAGAGCAGGAGTGCAGAATGCTAATATATTTTTTAAATTATGCATAAAAAATATATTAAATCAATAAAATAAACGCTACACATTAAATTAATAATGATCTAATTTCGACCATTGGGCGACCACTAGTATTATATTATATAGATTGATGAGTGTAACCTTCAAAAGTTATAAAAAGAGAGCTGTTCTAATAAAAATTGAAATGTCTGTATTATTTGTTTAGCTTGATGTGCCATAATAATGTTTGAGTGCTAGTAAATTTCTACCCATTTATACTTACTAAGAGAAACGGTAAATGTCATTATTTGTTCGACATATTTACTCTTTCTATTCATGATTGAAGTCATTTCAGAAATGATTGTTTTCGTTTTGCATTTTAAGCGATTATTTACGCTACATGGAGCAGGGCCGGCCTTGTAAACAATATTGAATTACAGGCGTATATAATTTAAAAAAAGGGAAAAGTCGCAACTGGGATTCGTACCAGATTCTCCAGCCTTACCGGGACAAGAATCTCTACCAATTGAGCTATTGCCATCTAATTATACTCCAAATTTTTAATATTTTTTATACTTCCATTTCCCGGCATAGCAAGATGATCAGGGTACCTAGCATAGTCGATCGATATAACCCTGTATCAATACGATATTGCCCAAATCCGTCATCTATTGTCAGATAGAAATATTTGCGATCACGGTCAACAATTGGTAAGAGAAATTCCAACCGACGCCGACGATTGACAAATTTTAGCCCCGATTCCATAGTATCAGATAAGTTTCGGTTAGCTGTCAATAAATGCATTTAATTGAATTATGTCGTTCGTCAATCAACATTACCGGCTTATTTAATGAATGTATTGAACTATAGAAGATTTTTGTATTAAAAGAAGTCATATAAGCGATCCATGGACTTTATAATTCAAGACGCGACCAAATTATTCCGTTGGAATTTTGATAAACTTAAGTGGCTGAAATATGACTAAAGAAATGATTAACTAATTAACTCCCGTGTAGTGTCAAAAGGTAAATGCGGACTACCGATGCATATTAAGGTTTGTATTTCAATTTAACATTGCCAGATTATTCATATTATTACTGGCTTTTTTATTCGTATTTATATCGTCAACATGTGATTTCGACAGTCGGTTAAAAAAGCCATCAATTTTAGTGCGACCTCCACAGTGTCAGATAAGCTGTGAATAATGAAAAAAAAATGAAAAAAAAATCATTTCTATATGCCAAACAATACGGTTTCAGAAAAAAAATCTAATACTCTCTCTGCAACTAATGATCTCATAAATAAACTTAGAACTAGCATAGATAATAAAAACTATGTCATAGCAATTCTCGTAGACCTTCAAAAAGCCTTTGACACCGTAAGTCATGAAATACTGATTAAAAAAATAGAAAAAACAGGTGTAACCGGTCCAGCTATCAAACTAATAGAATCCTATCTATCCAACAGAAAACAATGTGTTAACATAGGAGATAAAAACAGTCAACTCGAGAGTATAAACTACGGAGTTCCACAAGGATCAATACTGGGGCCACTTTTATTCCAAATATACATAAATGACATCTGTCAGCTAAAACTACATGGTGAAATCTTCTTATACGCAGATGATACGGCAATTTTTTACTTCGGCAAAAACTTAGAAAGTCTATTAGAACAATCTCAAACGGATCTTAATGTACTAAACGATTGGCTAATAAAAAATATATTAACAATAAATATTAATAAAACCGGTTACATGATCTTAAGCTCACCTAAAAGAATAATACCATCGCATAAACCATTACAAATAGAAGAAAGAGACCTACATATTCTAGATAGCAAAAAATACCTGGGCTTATATATTGATAAACATCTAACATTTAAACAACACGTAGAAAAACTAAAAACAAAAATCATCCCATTAATTGGTGTATTTGGTAGAATTGCTCATCTTCTACCAACAGAGGTAAAGAGGGGCTTATACTTTAGCTTAATCCAGTCCCACCTAAATTATTTAATAGAAATATGGGGAAACACATACATTACGTACTTAAACGACTTACAAATAATACAAAACAAAGTTATTAAGAAACTCTTCAACTATAACCCAGACACTCCCACAAAAAAACTATACCAGGAAATGAACCTTTTGAAAATAAGAACATTGTACGAATATAACATATGTCTTTTAATCTACAAAATACAAAATGGACTTATACACACAAACACAACATTTATAAAAACATCACAAGTACACGAACATTATACAAGACAACACAATAAATTGTACACAAATACAGTCAAGACTGAAAGTGGCAAGAGAGGTATTGGCCACGAGGGAGTTCCCATTTATAATCTCCTTCCAGATAATCTAAAAACGGAAGAGAATATAAAAACCTTTAAAAAAAACTATTTAAACTTAAGATTTTGGAACAAAATTAAAAACTACTACATAATATGCTCTGTATTTAAGTTAAGAAAGCGAAATATTATATTTCTTTTAACTTAATAAAAAAAAAAAAAAAAATGTCGTTCGTTATGTAAAATAATTGACTTATTAATGAATGGATGTGAACTAAAGAAGCTCTTAGAATTGAAAGAAATCGCATAAGCGATCCAAAGACTTAAATCATCTAAAACGCAATCAATTGATTCATTTAAAACTTTGAGAAACGAAAGTTACTAAATACCTCTTTAACTAATTAACTCCCGTTTAGTCTCAAAACGCCAAAGTATATTAAAGTAAGTATTTCAATTTGATTGTCAACTTATTCGTATTTTTAATTTTTATTGTTTGACATTTATGAAGGAGTTTCCATAGATCCGCCAGTGTTGCCATCATATATAGTTTTCTCATTTATAGCCTGTCAATATCTGTCTGTATATCAACAGTGCGGCCGTGCTAGGGAAAACGATATATAATCATCGGTAGTTACGCCAACCGATCCGATATTGTGAAGTTATCAATTTCACTGTTATCTTTTAATCTCTATATCTTTATCTCTTTCATATTTTCATTGTTAATATTATCTTTAATATTAGATACAATGAGATTTATTAGTTACAATAAGTTAAACCTAATAAAATGAATGTAATATTAATTAATAAAATAAAATACTTTTTTGTTTAAAACCACGAGATTTATTAATTTTTGAACCGACCGGTTTCGCTTAACTTAAGCATCATCAGGGTACAAATTAATACTAAACAAGAAGTACATAATGTGTGCTTATATATAACAAAATATAGAGGGAGACAACTCCCTCTATATTTTGTTATATATAAGCACACATTATGTACTTCTTGTTTAGTATTAATTTGTACCCTGATGATGCTTAAGTTAAGCGAAACCGGTCGGTTCAAAAATTAATAAATCTCGTGGTTTTAAACAAAAAAGTATTTTATTTTATTAAATATGTCAAACCACAAAGTGATTGCTTTCTACAATAGTAATATTAATTTACGGGCGATTTCAACTTACAAAAGTGAGGGAATGCTTAATTTTGTATTGTGTAGTAGGTAATTTGAATACCACCTTGATTTGTTATAAATACAGTGGAATCCGTTTATAACGACAGCGAGGGGAAATGACAAACACGTCATACTAAGCGGACACGTCATACAAAGCATTTTGTAGAAAATAAACAACCTCCTGTTTTTGTTAGGTATAAATGTAAGTATTTATTTTAATAGAGAGAAACACAGCATATCAAGACTCGTGACGAGAGCGTCACGTGACCCTCCCGTACAGTGCCGAAGGTGTTAGGAATTATGTCGGTCACTATAACCGACATAATTTTCCATGAAATTAGGACAAAATTTATTAAAATGGGTCATAATAAGTGACATGTCACTATAAGCGAAGTCATTATATCCGAATTTGTTATAAAGAATTTTATATGAAAACCAAACTTCCAAAGGGTCCACTATTCCAATTTCGACCGATTTCTTACAAATCTCCCTTAAACATTTGAAGTTTATAAACTCTTAAAAAAATATGTGTTATTTTTTAAGATAATATCTAGATACGTTCCACGCCGAAACGCAAATTATATGAAATTCCCTCGATAGAAAAAAATCGCAAAGTACGCTCCGAAAATTATTTAAAACAAGTCTATTTCTATTATTTTACAAGTTATATTTGTGAAAAAAATTCACAATGTTTCTTTAAATGATACTTATGATACGTTCCACGAGATTTTTGCTCTATTTTAAACAAGTCATGTTTTATTAAGCTTTTTCGCCATTTTCGCTGCGATTTCATAACTTAAAATATTAGCGCGCTCTGTCCAACATTCGTAATTACACATCTCTCCATCTTCTTCTTTTTCAGCCGAATAGCGCCGCCTTAAGCGGTTGGTCAGTATAGGCAGAGTCATAATAAACGGATTCTACCGTACGTTACAATAACTTGTGTAAAATGGTGAAAACGTGAAATCTAACAAGTAACAACTTCTATTCGCCACAGTGCGTGTCTATTTAGAATAATATTATCACAAACCTCAGTTCAATTACAGTCAGGGGACAAAGCTGATTGTTATGCCGTATGAATGCCTAAGACTTCTCTTGGGCATTCATTGTTAAACAATCTGTTACTAGCAGGGAAATAGTCCTCGAACAATACACAGTAGTTATACCCGACAGTCTGACTTTCACACGATCGTGTAATAAAAATACATTTAAAATGTAGAAAGGTAATTAAGAAGTAATGAGTGGTGTTACAACCTCCTCTTATCTTTTTGTAGGCATATTCTTTTTTAACCGTTTCCCATGCTTTCTATAAATGCATTTGTTTTTAGATCGGATTATTGCATTCATTGACGTGAAACTTGGCATTTACGATGTTTA
Organism: Glyphotaelius pellucidus; assembly: GCA_936435175.1. Classification (NCBI taxonomy): domain Eukaryota; kingdom Metazoa; phylum Arthropoda; class Insecta; order Trichoptera; family Limnephilidae; genus Glyphotaelius; species Glyphotaelius pellucidus. The sequence continues at coordinate 5,643,250 of OW386556.1, forward strand.
GAGGTTACGTCTGCAAGATATAATGTCAACTCAAATGATCTTATATAATATCCATTAGTTTTACCACCGAAATTCGCCCGAGTTTCAACACATTTTTTATATAAATCTTTGTTTATATTAAACAATCAGTGTCTTATTAAAATTTTTGCGGAAACTTATTGCTTTTTTGATTCCATAGATAATGCTGAAATTAAGATGTGAAGTAAATTAGTGATTAAACTTGAAATTACAACTTGTGTAATTTTGGTAATGAAGTACCTACCGAGCTATTCAGATTTTCCCTCTTATCACAATTCGAGGGTTTAAGGTCATAGAATAAGGAACTCCAGTGAAAAATATTATGGCTTTAAAAAAATATGTTCATATTGACCAATATACGCTGATTCTGAATATATAAGTTCTATTACATAATATTTAACGTAGAGTTTTTAAAAAAATATTAAAAAGTCCATTTTAAAACGTGTCATTAAAACACCCTGTCAAGTTGGTATTGCTGGATTTTGGCGGCGTGACGTCACCGCGCCGCGTCACCTGGGTCAAAATTGTAAAGAAATCAATAGAAATGTAAGACGCAAGCCGTTCGACATTCCGTGTTATTGGTTTATAGAGATTTGGACATATAATAGTTTTTGTTTTTATTGAAACATTATTTAGGCCTAAATAATTCAGTATCAAAAATAAAGTATCTCTATTAGTTTATCTATATTATTTAAAATATTCAAAAACTCTAACTGTGCAAAAAACGATCATAATGCCCAGTAAAACGCTCCAATGCTGAAATTCAAAATGGCGGGAGTCGAACAGCTGATTCCAGTTCCCTACAAAATTCATACTTCGGTTGGTCATGATGACGTCACACTAGATTCGGTGGTTTTCGGGGGATCTTGAAAAATTAAAACTTTGACATTTATTTTAACTATTACAACTAACTATAAAAATAAAAATAAATATGCAGTTATTTAAGTTAGAAGGTCATTATTCATAAAAAAAAATTAAAAAATGGACTGGGGTTCTTTATTAATAATGTTGGTACTCTTTCATAGATCATTTAAGGATTTAATTATTTTTACAAGTTGTGCTTTAAAATATTAAGATGAATTAATTGTTTACGCCCGTACATACGCAAATGAATATGAATAAGTAGTTTTGTCCATAAACAAACTCAATTCTTTCAAGAAAGGCTAACAACAAATACAGTATTGGTTGAACAATATTGTATTTGTTATCTTTTCTAGAAATATTTGAGATTGTTTAAGGACAAAACTATTTATTATTATTTATATTGGTTATGTACGGGCGCAAACATTTAATTCATCTTAATATTTTAAAACGTAACTAGAAAAAAAACGTGCTTTTTCCTAAAATAATTAAACTCTTGCCATCTATGAAAGGGTAGATTACCTATTCTTTTGAGGTTATTCTAGTCTAAAAGAATGAATTGTAAGTATTTTTTCAGGTGCAATAAAAAAAATAATATTTTTTATAGCCATTACTCTACCAAATATTAATTAAAAATCAAAGAACACATAAAAAAAATCAAACGAAAAAATTAAAAATTCAAAAAGTTGGGGGTTGAAGTGGAGGGTCTCAACAAAATGGCACGCAATGGTTGACACGATTGCAACCCTCCTAATAATCAGAAAAATAAACCAAATTCATTTCTAATAGGGGCGATAAAGTAATATGTAGAGAAGACTCACACCAACTTTCAAGTAAATTGGTTCCGTAGAACTTGAGTTATCGTGTCAACCGTCTCGAAAAATGTAGTTCAGAGAAAAATGTGTTTAAAATTTTATTCTATTAAGATTCGAGTTAGAACAATAACCAAACGACACTACAATGTTCCTACACTACGCACCACATCAGCTCAAAGACATTTCATGTACCAAGCTCCTAAAATGTTTAACCTTCTCCCCGAGAACCTAAAATCCGAAACCCAACCCCATATCTTTAAAAAAAATGATCAAAATGGATCCTTACATTCAGTAACGATGATGTGTAAAACTTGCTATTTTAATTGAATTGTAATATAATTAATACAACTTGTAACTTAAATTAATTGAATGTGTTACTTAAATTACTAACTTAATTTGTTACTAAATTTGTTACTTAAACTACTTAAATGAATTGCATAAGTTAATATCTGTACACTGTACCTACCCAATCTGTAAACTTCATCCGCCATAACACAGGGACATCCCTAGCATGGCAGATGAATTAACACAATTTTTTTGTTCATTGTATAAACTTCTTTTAATAAATAAATAAATAAATAAAGATTCCGTCCAAAGCGCGACACTAAAATGGTTATAAAATAATGCGAATTTCGATAAATCCTTTTAAAGAGATATTTTTGCATAATAATATCTAAAATCTAAACTACGAAAATATGAAAAAAAAGGTTTTTTTTCTAGACTAGAATACCCCCTTAAGTATCATCTTAATGGCAAATAACGTTATCTACAAAAAAAAAAACATATGTAGAATTCTAAAACAAAACAATAAAATTGGTCTTTTTGTCGATATTCTTATTTGACTTAGTGATGCGCGTTTTCATCCCACGACAAAATGTCCCCGACAAAATATCCTACGGACAAAACTTCATCCAACAAAATATTTACTAAAACCTCACCTACAGGATGTCTGTATTATTTTTGTTCCATTTTACTATTTTTGAATAATAATTTACTGTCTATAAAGGATGTCTGTATTATTTTTGTCATATTTTTTTGTTAGGTTAGGTTTTAGTAGATATTTTGTTGGGGGATGTTTTATCGGGAATATTTTGACGGGATTATTTTGTATCGGAATGAAAACGCGCGTTTTACTTTAACCTCTAGAATGTATGTAATTTGTACATGAAAAAAGTGATTTCGTTAGATCATTTTTATTTGATTTTCCGGATTTTGCCGACCCCTCTGTGTTTAGAGCAAAAGAGCTTCCATTCTGCAACGAAGGTCATGATTGTACCATTATTTGTACCATGATTGTACCAAGACAATATTCATCTTAGTTATGGCCTGCTAAAAAGACATTACGTAATGCGGTATTCGTCTTTCTAAAAATGATATTTTTTTCTCAGGACCGGATATGCATACATTTAAAAAAATGTTGTAACTTGATGCATAAAACCTGCTTGATGATTTATTCAATTGAAAGTTGTAACAAAAAATGTTTGCTTTGAAAATTGATTTTAAGATGCGATTTAGAAGCAGGATAGTGAAGGCATGCAAAAAGTTACGTATAATCAAGAAAGATTTATTTCACGAACTTTCGATTTGAATTTCCAAATTAGATTCCATTTGAATGGCTGCCAGCTTCATTATGCCAATAAAATAGTAATGTCTAACGGCGCTTTTTATGAGTTTTCACCTAGTGATTAGTAATCCCTGCTAAAACTCCGAATGTAACGTTTTAAGTATTTATTTATATCGAGAAATGCATTTAGCCTTCTGCCTTCTATCCAACGTGTAGTGCCTTCGCTCATGGAGAAACTGAAAAAAATACGAGTGTGCTTTAGACCACACGACTGAAGTCAAACTTCTATGAGAGGAAGAGAGAAAGAAAATGTGCGCGCGGACTGCTATTTCTTGCTCCTACAGTGTGATACAGACAATAGACCTGCACTGTGTCTTAGATATATGAAACATAACTGGCTACAACGCAACTGAAAACAATGCAACTGAAAAACCAGCGCTGACGGTCGCCGCGGCAGTCGCGCTTCAGGTTGCCACGTTAGCGGCTGTCATGACATGTCAGATCAGAAAAATATCGATTTTGTTAAGAAGGTTGATTGCGATTGAAAATACATAGGTATTTTCTTAATTTCTAGAAAAAAGGCATGTTGAAACATGATCGCTGCCCTCTTCTGCCTTTCAATGTGCGTACCCTGTATAATCTCACTGGCTCAGGGGGTCCAGCAGAGTGGAACCGATAACTTTAAGCCTCGATTACACTGAGCGAGTTTACAAGCTACTAGCCGGTAAGTTTAAAAGCGGGTGAATCGGCGAGTGAGATTGTCATGCAAAACTGTCTACTCGCTCAGTAGCGACAGTAGCAGCTAAAATAACGAATCGATTCAGTCGACGTTTTGTAAAAAACTTGAGCTCGCAGCTAGCGCCACACGCTAGCCAGTAGCGAGAATTACGGCTCCCGCGCGAATAAATTCTGACAGTTACGAAATCAGCTGTTGGTGGGCCGCCATCTTGAGCGAGTAGCGAGTAAAGTTGACCACCTTTCAACTTTTTTCAATCGTCGGTCGGAATTTCTCTAACCAATAATTGGTAACTCTTATCAACAATTATTATTGACCGTGATCGCAAATATTGATAACTGACCATAAGATGACGGATTTGGTCAATGTCGTATTGATAAAGGGTTATATCGATCGACCATGCTAGGTAACCCGAGAGCTACTTCTATAAACAATGTTATACCCATTGAAAGCGACGCCAATTGAAGCCACAATAGGATATTATTAGAAAATATTCACTGGACGATGACTTCCGAAGGCGATTAGACTGATTAAATGAATATGAATCGCTATTGCAAAGCGACAAAAACGAAAGTGTTTGTTATGCAGGAAGCCTTTCATCTTTCTGTCACGTGCAGCGGGAGAAATCTCTACAATTACCTGCCACCGCCACCAGAACCAGCTATGTTGTGATTGCAGTTAATTGCATGGCCACTTCAGTCACCTGGATTCAAGTATGGAGGTGATTTGCGGGGCAGACGCGAAAAATGAAAGATGAAAGATTGCAGATTGAGTCAATTATAGGCATTCTTTCTCTCAGGGCTGGATCCATGCAAACTCATAATCAAGTCATCTCAACTCAACACCTCTTTGAAAAGTCATTAAAAACATAAAAAAAATTAAATTAACTAACCTAACGTAACCAATCTTTTAAATATGTTTTTCATCACTTTGAATGACTTTTCAAAGGAGTTGTTGAGTTGATTTCATTCTGAGTTGTCTGATGACTGGATTAAGATCACGACAACTCATTTAGGAAGATCTCTATTACTGAGTTACTTAAATCCAAAACAAATTTGAGTTCATTGAACCAGATTTCAGCGCATACCCGTGAAAAATCACTGGAGTTCTTGACAATTCAGTACCAATTAAAAAATATATTTCCTATATTATAAAATAATTTTCTTTTGAAATGTAATCTTATAAGTATGTACATACAATAACGCTTGTTTTTGTTTGGTTCCACACAATCAGTTCAATTTTTGAAAATGACACTTAAATTCAAAGCAAATTTGGGTTCATTGAGCCGGAGTTAACGCAGGATTGGTAGGAGAGGTGTGTTTGATGATTCTTAAAAAATTTTCGGTATTATTGCGAACAATTCGAAATCTTGGGTTTAATGACTTGGAAGTTCTTAAGAAAGCAGTTAGTGCAGTCCCTCTGAAACCACTCTCGCTAGCAATCGTGAGATCCCAATAAACCGACCCTCGCTTCGCCTTCCACGACTCTAATAATGGGTCGAGCTGCTTTCAGGTACGGACTTTGCTGTAATTCGAAAATAATTTATTTAACAAACACCTTTTTATTTATTTTTACAGAATAATTCAAACAAACTGGCGCAGCCGGCAGGTTACGCACATACTCACCAAAAGAGAATCTGATTTAGGATCTTCCGCTCCAACAATATTGTACTAGAAAACGTCTTTTTTTCAATAGGCCAGAGCATTACATTTAAAAAAATCGTTTTAGGCTTGTCACGGGGAAAATTCTAAGTCATTCTTTATATATATTTTTTAAACTAACTGTAATATTAACCAATTTAAGAAAAAATAATTAACTTGATGAATTATTATAAATTCTGTGAAACAATCTGTCCTTAGTGTTGCTACAGTGAAATAAACATTAATGTGGAATTTTGTAAAAATAGATAAAGAAAATCGTAGACTGGACATTTTTATATAGTCGTCAAGAGCGAAAAAAAACCGATTTGCTAATTGAATTATAAAAAAAACTATAAATTTCTAATTTTATTTCGTAATTTTTTTTAAATTTTAGTAGAAATATCTATTTAAGATGAAGACTTAGCAAGAGTGTCCCTGAGTGAGGTGAGGTTTGTCTAGGTCTTGGTGTCGAATGCGTTTGCCCACCTAAAGCGTGGCCGGCCGGTTCGTGAGAGACTGGTTGTGGCAGACCTAACCTAGACCTCTCCAGCCAAACTCTCTCGATCCTGCCCTGCACCGCAGTGGGAGGGATGGATTCATATGTCCGTCACTCCTGGAAACATTGACTTCCAGATTCCTACTGATCCGTCATACCTTTTTTCTTCCCAGAACTTCTTCTACTTCTTTTCCCTAAAAAGACCGGCAGAGCGAATGAACGAAGAAAGGAGTGGAAGAAAAAATGTATGACGCAAATTTGAATGATAGAAGAAGCGACGCCCGAGGAAGACATGACAGGATCAATTGAATCAGATGCTTGAGTCGTGTCATATTCAGAGTCATAATAATATAAGAGTACCTATGTACAAGACGATGTATGAATGAGACAAAGAGTGTGTGCCAACTCCGAGTTGTTTGACGGTTCGTCTTCTCTGCTTACCTCTTCGGAGAAACAGCGTGATTGTTAGTTTGTTATTAAAAAAAATCCACACTTTTTTTCAAGTCATCATAAAATTCAGGTGGCCTATTATTAAATCTTACAAAGTTCACGTGACGTGTATTTCCTGGTCCGAGACTGTTTGCGATGCGAAGTGTGTTTATGGGTCACGTCACTTCAGTCGGGCCGCGCGGCGTGATGACCAGTCAGCACGCACAACTTTCTACGGCACGCCTCTACTCAAATCTACGCACACTACACTCATCCCACATAACAATTACCACTGAACATATAGATATTATGTGCATGGTGAATGTCCTAAGTAAGCTTATTCTTTCCCTACTTCCCCTGAAACCGATCAAACATTTTTAAATATAGAAAATATCTTTTTTTATGTTTAGTAAGCGTTAACAAAAAACTGTTTGAAAGGGAGATATCGATCGTCCAGTTGATTATCGAGAAAGCAGTTTTAGCTAAAAGTGTACTCTCTATCTGGTACAATGATTACTCATAAACACCACCAAATCAATTATAATGCAGAAAAACTTGTAGTGAAGTGAACAAAACATTGATGTTTTCTGGTACACTAGAAGGAAATTTCAAAATGTCATACTAATGTACCTGGCCGTTATGCTTCCGGTGTAATTTTAAGGCATATTTAATGTGTAAAACACAGTCAATAGAGAGCATTCGAAAATTGCTTTCCTCATTATCTCAAAACTTAGCTTCGGAGATGTCTGACTAATCAACTTGACGTTTGATTTTATATTAGAGAGAGCGCGCTAATATATATTAAAAAAACGATAGAAATTGAGAGGCGTTAGCGAAAATATTTAAAAAAAGCATGACTTACATATTTTAAAATAGAGCAAAACCCTATCGACAATATTTAAAGAAACGCTGTGAGTTTTTTCATACCTATAACATGTTAAATAACAGAAAAAGATGTGTGTTTTTTTAATACTTTCTGGGCTTACTTTGGGTTTTTTCCATTAATATAATTTCATTTAGTTAGGATCAAAAATATCTTTAAAAATAACATATATATTTAAGAGCTTCAAAGTTAGTGTTCAAGGGAAGTGTGTTTATTATATTTCGGTAGAAATTCATCATATTTTATTGGGGCCTATGTCATCTTTACGGATGCTGCGTGGGGGGTCTTTTGATGGAAGGGAGGAGTGAAGACAGGTCTTGAAGAGATTCGTGTTGTGGAAGGGAAGAAACACAAAGGCCGGCAAATCGTTGCACAGTCGACCTATTGAACTTAAGGCGACGCTTCACGGCTCAAAAAGAAGAAGATAGAGAGATATGTAATTACGAATGTTGGACAGAGCGCGCTAATATTTTCAATGATAAAATTGAAGCGAAAATGGTGAAAATGCTTAATAAAACATGACTCGTCTAAAATAGAGCAAAAATCTCGTGGAAGTATCATTTAAAGAAGCATTGTGAATTTTTTCACAAATATAACTTGTAAAATAATAGAAATAGACCTGTTTTAAATAATTTTCGTAGCATACTATGCGATTTTTTTCTATCGAGGGAATTTCATACAATTGGCGTTTCAGCGTAGAACGTATCTAGATTTTATCTTAAAAAATAACATATATTTTTTTAACAGCTTAAAAACTTCAAATGTTTAAGGGAGATATGTAAGAAATCGGTAGAAATTCGGGTAGCGGCGGCTTAAGAACGAGTCGTAAAAACCACCCGCTCCCACGCTTATACAAATAATTAGATTAATCTTTACTACAAACCGGTTTACAATATGAACACAAAAAAATAAACTTTCGATAAATTGAATTTTTTTCTATCGTTTTGCTTGAGTAGAATTAAAATAAAATTGTTAATTACTTTATAAAAAAAATAAGCGTAAAATACAAAATTTTTAAAACGCAAATAAGAAAGTTTGTCACAAGTTTGTGGATAAGATTATCTTTAACAGTTTACTGTGATTAATTTTTGTTATTCGTATAAAATTAAACACAAAATAAATAAAAACTAGTTTTGCACTACAGTCGACCGTTTCTAAAATACGTTTGCCAAGCGATTTTTCTGTCTTTTAGTACCTATTCGTGGTGATAAAAAACAAACTAAAAATATGCACATTTTTGGCATGTGTATTCCTCTTAGGAGCCTATGTAAATTTAGGACATCGGTTTTCTTTCAAAACGATATGAATAACCCTTCTAGGGGCTTTTAGTTCAGTGACAATGTACGCTATTACTAACTAGTTGCTTTTTATAGGCACCTGGCTAGTAACTTATGACAATCTTGTAATAGTTTATTGTTATAGTTAATTAACACGTATGTTGCAAGAGTTTGTGACCGCTGACCATCCCACTTTTATGCCTTGATATACGATACGAATAATGAATAGTTTTATTAAGTAATTGATTTAAATTTATGGTTAACTGTAATCAAATATTTGAGTATGAAATAAAGCATTCACTTCGTACGAATCACTAATTTAGTGATATGTATTTTTTGTAATGCGATATTGTAAATAGTCATGAGCCAGTGAAGCTAAGTAATTTTTGACCTGAAATTAGTACCTATCCACTGCAGTAGTTTATCAATATGCACTATTTACATTTTTATTACAGGGTTACTATTTGGTTTTAAAATTAGAATATGCATAGTTCCTACCGGGATGTAATTTATTTAGTACCTACCTCTCCCTAACCATCACTTTGCTAGAAAAGTATTTGAAAATTGGAACAATGACAAGGAAAAATAACAAATTCGAGTGCATTTGTTTTTGAACCAAGCAGTAGAATTGGGACTACCTTCGAAGCAAGTTGTTGGTGTTTCTTGTGTACACAGTCTCGTTTTTTGATGTAAAAAGAAGGTATTAGACCATCTCAAAAGTAAACATTAACATTTTGTATTTATTCGTCTTGTTGTGGCGATAATTACATCGAGGTATCGCGGTGCATCTATATTGTGATTGTATTGTGTGCTCCTTTGCAGAGGTACAGTGGTAAATTAATGGTTATCCTTTTTCCTCGACTCCCTAGTTTTTCCTACACATATTGTAACCCAATTCCAGCAAACACCATTTTGTCTCATTTCATTTTTAGTAAGTCAGTTTCCAAGTGCATCTGGATATGTAATTCGTAAGCAGTTTCGGATGCAAAAGTTACTTTATTACAAAAATTTAAACAGAGAGCTAGAATAATAAGGAAGAAGAATAATAAAAACTCTTTGCAGATATTATTTAAAAAATGTATTTAAATTTTTTTTATATGAATACAGCACAAGAATCCCAACTGCTCCCGTCTAGAGCCAGTGAGACTATGGCATCCCCAATCGGGGTAAGTTGTGGGGCTGAAGGTAGTGAGGAGGGAAAGGGGACGGGGAAGAGGAAGGTGGGGAAGTACCTGGCTATTCAGATCTAGTCACCAAACACGGCTAAAGCCATTTCAAGCAACGTTTCAATTCTTAATGGTGGCCTTACACCAGGGCGATACTGAGATTATCTTCCACTCTGGAACGTGCCGCAAATATTGCCTTACCGCTAGACCACACCGGCCGTTTATTTAGGAGAAAACACAAATATAGACAGCAATTTACAATTAATAAAAACATTTACATAAAACAATAACTAGAAAATTTGCCTGCACCCTAACTATTTCTCAATAATTGATTTGAACAGCAGAAAAATAGACATTTACAAATGTTTTTTCATTTAAATAGGGAAAAAATAAAATACGTAAGAATTACAGATGTAGATGTAGATGTAGATGTAGATGTAGATGTCGCACATTAAAATAAAAATGTAGATGTAGATGTAGATGTCGCACATTAAAATAAAATTGGATACATTTATCCAAGACGCAAACTAGATTGTATTTAGTTCGGGAAAAACTGCAATCATTCATAAATAAAATGAAAATGATGTTGGTGGTTCGAAGGCGAAGTATGATACAGTTAAATACGACCAAAGGGGATAGGATCGAATAAGCTCACTGGTTAAAGCAGAGCCCCCGTAAGGCCAAGGTCCTGGGTTCAATTCCCTGATGCGACCGAATATTTTAAAATTTTCTTTTGAGAGTCGCTAATATTGTCTCCAGTGATTAAATAAATTTTTTGTATTTAAAGTGATTGCTTATATTAAAGGTATGACGTTCGAAAGTCGAAGTCCTCACTTTTTATAGCATGTTTTTCTACAATTTATCAATTCAAATTATGCTAAGAACTATTGTCAATATATATAAATATGCATAGATACCTACGACATACGTTAGAATATTTACGTCAATTTATTTGACTCAAATAGAATTAGAAAAACTCTATCTTATATATAAAAATAAATTTTTGTTTGTTTGTTTGTTCGTATGTTATGCGCTGCCATACCGTTCATTCGATTGCGATGAAACTTATGTGATTTGTCGTGCGCACGTCCGCGAAGGTTATGGGCTATATATAATGGTAAGCTCTGGAGTTAAGAAATTTGGATAAATGAAAATGAAGGCATGAGGTGAAGGGTAATGAAGGAGGTGGGGTTGGATGGCGAGGAAGGTGAAGGCGTGGAAGTTGGAGGGGGAATGCGGGGGAAAGGGACGCGGGAGGGAAACGGGGACGCATGGGAAAGGAAATGTAACGAGAAACAATTTATTTCTTTGCATTGCAACGCATGCCGGGTATAAGCTATATATTATATTTATTAGATATCCCACACCTCCGCCATAGCTCACTCCAAGTGGTCAGCTAAGTTTGGTGACTTGGAAAGGGTGCCCGGGTTCATGGGTTGAGGTTTGTTCAGGTCTTGACTACGAACGTGTCTGCCCATCAACTGGTATGGCGGGTCGCATTGGTACAGGCTGATTGAGAGGGACCGTTTGACCTCTCCAGCCGGACTCCTTCGACCCATCGCCTTGCACTGCAGTGGGAGGTATGAATTCATACGTCCGTCACTCCTGGACAGACTGACCCCTGGATTCCTAATTCCTAACCACCCAGCATACCATTTTTCTTCCCAGAACTTCCTCTTCAGCCTTTCCTTTAAAAAAACTCTCCACACAGATGTCATAGGCCTTGAAAGTTAAATGAGAGTTTAAAAAAATACGACAGTACGTCACTGAGGATGCTGGGTTTTGTCCTACGCACTGCGAGAAATTTCAGAGACACCCGGATTCTCACAGTACTATACAATGATTTGGTTAGAAGTAGGCTTGATAGTGGTTCGGTGGTTTGGAGCCCACCAAGTGAAATATTCCCTCATTGGAGAAGTTCAGAAAAAAAATTCTGAGATTTATCTGGAGTACTGCTACTACCCGTGGCTCTACCCTACCGATTTTCCCCTGGGCATGCTCGGTATGAACCGTCTACGAGTCAGAAGGGATGTGCTCATTGTAACACATTTCTTCAGACTGATTCGTGGACGGTTCGAAAACTCGGCTATCATGGAGAGCATTAGTTTCTGTGTTTCCGATGGTTATCTCCTATAGACTGTTTTATCTCTCGGCTTGCAGAACTAACTTGCCAATGGTTATGCCAGTCGGGAGAGCAGTCTTTTTTGTTAAATAGAATCGCTTTGAATATCGCTATGTTTAAAATCAATGAAGCACAATTTAGACAGCAAGCTTTATTGCTGTTAGTTTGATTGTGTTTCATTGATGTTTAAATTGCATATCCTTGAATCTTAATATTTTTTCTACTTTAAAACGATTCGAAATTTTGATTTTGTTATGTTACGTTTTGTTAGGTGAATAAATTGTTTTGTTATGTTTTGTTAGGTGAATAAATTGAATTGAATTGAAAAAAAATTGATATGAAGATTTCTTTGTATTTTGAACTCGAGCACAGTCTTTTATTTGTTGATTTGTTTTCATCTGTCCTCGCATATATTGTGTTGGTGATTACGGAGCAGTTTAAAATGCCCGGCTCGTACCATTGCGACACAAGAGACACCAGAAAATGCAATAATTCCTGTCACATTCATCGACCGTAGCTGTCAGTTGAACGTTTGCCGTGAATTTTAAAACATTAATTGAATTTTGTTTTCGAAAAAGTTACCTAACGAACTGATACAATTAAATGTTAACTATAAAGCCGAGCATTTGTATGTTTGTCTCAACAAATGATATTCAAAAACAAGTCTCAACATCAGTGGCGTAGCGCTGGGGGGGAGACGGAGGGGCGGGCCGCCTCGGGCGGCACTTTAAGGGGGCGGCAAAATTTCACAATAAATAATAATTATATCCTGTAAAACTTTGAACCATCTCAATTTCATATTTTTATCGCACCTTTGATTCGGACCGATTGAAATGAGTACAGAATTTTTCTTTACTTATTCTGTGACGAAACCGGGGAATCCCCTTTCTTTAAATGAAGGTATAATAATGACATCTTGCTCATTGTAGTGACTGGCAACACCGTCTGAACTTAATTCCAGGAATTCCACTATTTTATTTTGTGCTTGGATTGTTCAAGAATTATGACTAATATTCAGCGAGAATGACTTAAGGGAAGTGAAGTCAGTGAGTGATGTTTTGACGTGTAAGAATTTTTGTAACAAATGTGATTATTGAAGTAAAACATCTTTACTCACGCTTGACTTGGGGAGTAAGCTAGTGAATGCGTGACGAGAGCGTTACAAAAGTGTGATCGGGCGAGGCGAACGAAGCATAAAGAAGTTTTACTTCAGTCGTCATTGTAAAACATAAACGTAACTTTTTTTATTTGTAAACTTTACAAAACACAATGATGATGATTGTTCTTTCCGGAAAATTCTTCAGAATTTCTATATATTTTAGTCTTTTAAATTGAAGTGCCTAAATGAGGGGCGGCGAAATTTTCTTTCGCCCGGGCGGCTGACACCCACGCTACGCCACTGCTCAACGATGTTGTGTACCTAACTATTAAACTGGAAGGGTTTTCTCTCCTTCGAAAAACATTGCCGCTGCATGCGGTCCCTAAACCCTTCATCCGATTGCGATGAAACTTTGGTAAGTTGTTGTGTGCGCGCCCGCGATGGCCTCTATATATAGTGGTGAGCTCTGGCGTTATGAAACTATTTCCCATACTATTCATCCGATTGCAATGAAATTTCGGTGAGTTGTTGTGCGCACGCCCGGAATGGTTTCTATGTATACTGGTGAGCTCTGGCGTTATGAATTTTATATTAAAAAAATTGCAATATGCCGCGCGCGAGTGTTTGAAAAAATAATGTATTTCATGGTTCCATGCCAACTCGGAATCAAGTCAAATCAACAGCTCTTTGAAAAGTCATTAAAAGCTATGATTTTTTTTATAAAATAGCCATAACCCTAACCTTACGTAACCTATTTTATCAATTTTAAATATTTTTTATCATCACTTTTAATGACTTTTCTGATGAGGTTCTGAGTTGATTTTATTCTGAGTTGTCCGGTCACCGTATTTCATATAGTTTAGAGTCAGGGAGTGGAATCCGGGAGGAGGGGGGAACGCGGGAGGTGAAGGGGATGCAGGAGGGGAACATGGACGAATGGGAAAGGACACGCAGGGAAAAACGATTTCTTTATTTAGTGGCATTGCACGCATGCCGGGGATTCGCTAGTTGTTTTATAAATTAGTAAACTTGCTTTTTATCGAAATTTTTTCTAAATCTTCCAAAAAGGACACTTCTTATCCATTTTTTGGCAGTAAAATGGGAATTTTCTTCAAGAAAACAACAGAACACGTCGTAGAAGAATGTTACCTTCATCAATTCCGCTATTTTCATCAGTTCCGTGGCTTCATCAGGACATTATTATAATTGTCACACCACACAGTGTTTCATATGAAAATTTAATTAATTGTATTGTTACGGAAGCAATGGCCGATTGCCAAACTCAACGCAAACTGCAACTTAATTAATATTTAAAAACATATTATGCATATTAATTATCATATAGGAATCTAATAACATAATAATATGATTATAATATGTCATTGAGCTGAATGATGTGCAGACTGCTTAATCCCTTCCTCCTTCCGTACAAGTTAGTGTTATGTATGGCGACCCTACAGTTGATCCCCCGACAGTTGGCCCCCCGAAATTAGACCCTAAAATCGACTTCAAAAATAACTTAATAATAAGGTTAAATGGATATCAAACGAATTTATTTTCAGTATGGACTTTTTGTACTTTTATGCTGGTATATACAGTACATAAACAAATAGTTTTATCCTTGATGTATTTGAATGAAAATAAGTTTTATACATTTTTTATTCGGCGGTACATCCTCTCTGCACACCCCTTCGGAAACACGTGTTATATTTTATGTAATTAGGTATACCATATTTTCCCTAAACTGACTGAATATTTTAATTTATTTTTACATTATTTTTGAGATTGCAGTGTGCATGGTCTTTTTAGGGAAAGGAAATAGAGTAGGTTCTGAGAAGGAAAAATGTATGAGGAGTGGGTAGGAATCGGGGTTGAAAATTGACAAAAGAACGAATTCATCCTTCCCACTGCAAGGGTCGAGAGAGTTCGGCTGGAGATGTCAAAAAGATCTCCCGATCCGGCTTACCAACCAGTAGGCGCGCAAGATCATCCGACGCCAAGACCTTGACAAAATTCATTCCGTTAACTCGTACTGTATTGTCCAATTCCCCGCCATGGGGGTGGATAGACCCGGTCCCTGCATCCAGTCAGGTGGCAGAATTCCAGTAGGGCCGTCCCACTAACGCCCGTGCCTCCCCCGGCGTCATGAGCGAGCCTGAGGAATGTTTGCGCGAGTCCGGTTCCTTTCCGTCCTGCCTCCGGTGATCCGAGGCTCACTTCATTCCCAGGGTCTTTGGGAGTATCTCCCCTCTTTTCCACAAACACTTCTTCAAGGGTATTCTTGGGAAACCGGCTAAGGGACGCGGGTGTTTGGGCACGTTGCGGCCAGGCCACTTGCCCGCTCATTCTCGCCGGGACTGCCCCGCGATAATGGGAAAAACTGCCCCCGATATCTTTCTTTTTATATATTTTCTTTGGTTTTAATCTTACTTACACATGTAAATATTTTGTTTTTATTTCACTGTAACTAGATGCTGAACTAACAGGCGAACACATCTATGATGTGTCTATCTTGTTAATTACTGCAAATGTAAGTATGCATACATTTTTCTTCTTACTAACAATCATGCCTGCAGGGACATTGGAGGGTCTAGATTTGTTTAAAAATAAATGTAACTTCCTTTTTACAAAAAAATTAAGAGTCCTGACGTGTGCGGCTAAGGAGGTTAAACAATCAGTTTCCTCACACAGCCGTTGGGAAAGTGGTGGGGTCCCCTCCAATTCCGTTAACCCGGTCACCCCTGCTCAGTGCAAACGTAGCTTACCACTTGGGTGATCTACGGCAGGGGTGTTGGTTATCCAACAAATGGTTCCCGGGCGGCGGTACCCATACCCGCCTCCCACATTGTATATAAGTGTTGTGTTCACACAAACAGTTCTCCAACTCGTCTTGGAAGGAAATTACTTCTTTGGGAAAGAATAGAGTTCTTTGGGATTTATCGTATTATAAGTTGTAACTGCGAGCAGTCGGCCTAGCTGGAATCTGGCTGTATGAGATCTGATTCCCACCGAGTTTTGTGGAAGCTCCTGCACCTCGGCCCCCGTCTCTCTGGAGCGCTCACCTCTAACTAATCCAGCCGCCATCTTGCCGACTTTTGAAAAGCTCTTAGCTAAATCATCTCTAACAATAAGTAAGCCGAGGAGCCGACTGTCGGGGGATCAACTGTCTTGAAATTTAAATCCCTTCCTCATTCCTTACGAGGTAACGTTATGTAGGTATCCATCAGATTGACTATAAAGATATCTACCATTTATCGTTTTCTCTACCAAATAAATTAATGTTAGGTTTATTTAAGGTGGTAACTATTAATAATTAAGGACACGCGCGTTTAGAACCCATTGTTTATTGTCTTCCATAAGCAATGAGATATTGCCAGAAGCAATATGCAATAGGTACTTATTATTAGTTGTGTTTGCACATGCATAACTGTCCTGATAATGGGCAATGCAAGGCTGTCTGAAACGACGTCTCAAAAAGAAGGGGTATTGCGTGGCGTATTATTCTGGGTATCTAGCACGGCTAATCGATAAAAGTTTTATAAGAATGTCGTTAACTTGTCATCGTCACTGAGCTTGATTGCGTATAGCAAACGAATAAACAATAGTTCACGACGACTTATTGTTCTGTTGTCTGTACGTTAGCGATCTGCAAGCGTACTCAGGAAAGACTACAAGTTATCGACAATATCGATAAATACTTTATCTGGAGCTCTAGATATTAGATATGCGTTGTTAGATAGGTGTTGTACAACTTACGGCAGTTGTTCCCAACTTTTCGATCGACCAAGCAGAGTCTGCAATCAGCTAAGCGATTTGAAAGTATTTTTAAGGTAACGCTCGATTCGCGTTGTTCCCAAATATTTTATCGTTGCTTATCTTAAGTGACCGCCGACATAGACAATAAAATGGCATCAAAGTAAAAACTTTCGATGTTAAATTAATATGAAAGTGTTAATTATTGTGTGTATTATTAACACACATAATTTGTTTAAATACTGTTATTCATAAACTGGCTTTTTATAATTTTTAAACAAACGTATAAAATATGTTAAAAATAAAGTGTCAGCTGTTGACACTTTTTATAACTTTGCTTTACTCAGTCGAGCTTAATCCACGTGTCCGGCTTCCTTAGATTGAGCGATTCCTAAGCGACGCTTGTGTGCTGGAAAGAGCGTAGTTGTGAATTTGAGCAGTGTTGAGCCTTAGTTTCGGCTTAACAGTTGATTAGTAGGGTTGGAACAGCGGCCATTAGTCTTGTTTTCACTTCGAAGGGTGACTATCATCAGATCAATCTTCGTCCTGTATATCGAAGCTTGGAACAACTAGAACCGAGGAGCGGTTGCACATCTTTTGTGGATGCTGAAAAGATTTCGTACGGAATAGGCTGTCAAATTTGTGTGATTTTCTATGACTTTCAATTGCTTTTTCTAAGGGTAATGTCAGCCGTCGCCGATTTTAACTAGTTTGAAACACAAAATACTGTAAGAATACGAGATTATTTATTCATTTAATGTACGTTTAAAGACATATACCGTGGATTTGACATTTGCACAAAATAGGTTCTTAGTTTGGGCAAAACAAGTAATTCATGCATATAGATTAAACGAAGAAATCGTAAATGTCAAATCCACGGTAAACAACTTAAAATGTACATTATATGAATAAATAATCATGTATAATTACAGTAATTCGTGTTTCAAACGCTCTAAACTAAAAAAAAATGCGACAGCTGACATCTGATATCGGCTCCCGTTACCCATAAAAAAAGCAAAAGCAATTGAAAGCAATTGAAAGTCATAGAAAATTACACAAATTTGACAGCCGATTTCGTATGGAATCTTTTCTACAAAAGATACATAATTGTTCGTCTGAACTCATACCAGTTATTTAGATTTCGAAGTTACTAGGCGCTGTGTCATCCTTAATTTGATCAATTTTTACCTGGATTTTAAGTTGGGAAATCTATTTGTCGATCATTATGATGTGACAAAGATATAGAAGAAAGATAAGGTTTCAAATCGTCGTGGATTGTCCGATGTCCATTTACGAAAAATTAGATTCATCATTTGCAACAAAAAAAAAAAGAATGAATGTTTGTCACAGTCGGGTGACTTGTTGCGTAATATCAATGGTTCTAAATTTTCACACCAGGGCGGTGACATTGATGGAAAAACTCTCACAGTGTTTTGCAATTCTAGGCACAATAATCTCCCTGAGTCGATTTTCATCAGCTGTACAGAAAATTTCAAGATAGGCTCTATTTTTTTTCTCAAAATACATATACATATTTTGTAAGATCGTATACATAACAAATATTACACAATCAATGTAGGTAGATAGCTAAAAAAGAGTTAAAATATAAAATAGCTGCAAATTTATATTTCCGAGTTTGAAGAAGCGATTTTTTGCACCAAAAAAACTTCTTTAGAGGTATATTTTTTGATAAAAAATGCTATCTATTTTATATGTCACTTTGATGAAAATTAAGATCGACTCCCACAACGAAATTTCATCTTTTACTTTTGAATTTTTGGAAAATACGGTAATGTAGCACTGCCTTTGAATTATTAATTTTACTGAGTATGACATCACGGGACACTATCGCATACATTTTAGCAATGTTCACTTTGAAAGCTCATAACATCGTCAATTTTGGCGATTTTGTAACACTACTTTTATTGTCACTATAAGTCTTTAAATATAATACATTTTCATAAAAAATTAGGAGATGACTTCGTTATAAAAATATGAACACAATGAAACAACTGACATACGTAATACGTGGCAGAACAGCCTTAAATTATTACCGCAGATAAATTTTCTAGACTGGTATCACCGAGAGTCGTCTATCGACACAGAAGATGACAATGCAAGATTTCTATTCTTGCATCGACTTACTCCGGTCCACTATATTTATGCCCCGGTCACTTTACCTTCCCTCCCGCCCTTCCCTCAAGTTCAGTTTTAAGTTAATTGTAAAATAACACTCTTTGTAAATATATTTGACTTGAATAATCAAGAGTTGGCAATCAATTGGCAAATATCCACAACACCGCGGAGCTCAGTTAACAGATCTTCAAAATAAGTTTTGGAAAAATTAAGGCTTTTTATATTATTTTCTTTGGTAAAGTTAAAATAAAATTATTAAATACTTAATAAAAAATATAGGCTTAAACTACCAAAAAAAAGTATTTGTTCGTTTGAAAACGTATTAAAAAAACACTTAAAAACATACAGTGTTATGGTTAAGATTACCTGTTCCTCGATATATATTTTTTCTTATGAAATTATTCACAAAATAATTGAAATCAATTTTGAGCTAAAGTCGAGCGTTTCTGGACTCAGTTTGCCTACCGATGTTCATGCCTATTAGCAATGTTCGTGGGGATATAAAGCCCTCTAAGCTGTCGATGAAAAACCGTGCTTAACGTGTACCGTTTATCAGCTAAAGCGTATTTAGCAGTTCGTGTTGAGGTTCAACCACTTGTCACTTACCAACTCTTACCACTTTCTCTCTCCTCCCAGTAAAGTAGATACTATCGGGTCCAGTTCCCATCTTCTGATCTCTGGTCGTGAACAATGATCACGACCATCCATTCTCCCATTGTTATTTGTTGCTTGTTGTTTCGAGTGTTTCTCATATTATTTTTAATATTAGTGCTACCGCTGTGCGCATCGTTTTTATAGACGTAATGACTTGTTTTTCTTTTTTATTATGTATATAGGGTATTAAGAGACGTACTCGTCTTACTGATATGTCTCTAAACTTCCAATATTAAGACAACTTGTGTTGTTCTTCCAAATAAGTTAAAGGTTCGTATGATTACTAGTTCTTATAACTGTGTTTGTTATAACATACTTCCCAAATACACAAACTCATTCACTTGCTCCACGTATTCATCATTCACAACTATGTTGCACATTGTTTTCGTACTCTCTTTCAAATACCAATACTTTTGACTTACTTACATTCATCATTAACTCATTCTTCATACATGTTCATCCCAGACACAAGCGACTGTAGATCTTCCATACTGTTTGAAATCAGCACCGCATCATCAACACACAACAGGCAACAAACTTCCAGATCACCCAATTTCGCGCCCAACCCCATCTCTTTTAATTCTTGCATACCATGTATAGATTGAATAACCACGGTGACATTACGCAGCCTTGCTTAACACCTTTTGTGATGTCAAACCACCCGGTAAAATCGCCGTTCACCCTAATACATGCAACGCTTCCCTCATACAGAGACGCGATTGCGTGTATGAGATTCGTATTCACTCCATACTTGGACAACACCTTCCATATCTTTTTCCTGCCAACTCGGATATTTAATTATCGTGAATGTTTACAATGAATATTAAACTAGACAGACGTCTTTACTAGACTAGCGTAATCGTTCTTACTTACGACACGAACGGCGATAGATGGTAATCTGATATCCAAGCTGCTATCTGTTGGGATAAAGCAGAACTCCGTATTAAAACTAAGCTATGGACATCAATTGCAAATTGAAACTACGTGCATAAACAATACACTACACTTACTTTAAGCAGTGATTCGTGACATTATTTGGAGTAAAAATTCATAATTCAATTCGTTTTGCTTTTTCAAAAATAAACGTTTTTATCTTTCACATATCGTCAAGAGCCACTCTGACCAGCAACCACCGAACCCCTCACCCCGGCCCTAACTGTCCATTATCGGGTGATTTTTTTTTATATTGAAAAAAAAGGTCAAAAATATCACAGGAGGCCTAAATTTATTATCCATCTTTTACACCAAATATTGTCAGGAATCACTGGTTCACTGAGTTCGTTAACACCCTGTATACTTAACGAAATTATTCTCTGCCGGAGACTTTGGAGATCTGATCACATCGTAAAATATGTTAAGTGTCAAAACATAGTAGATAAATACTCTGGCCCAAATCATTTACGCGAATTGCAGTGTGAACAAACTTTGTATTCTATTAATTAATTCTGACTCTATTCAGTATTGAGAAAACCCTTGAAATCTTTATCCATCGCTATAAAGGGAACAATAAGACGATTTGTATGTCAGAATTTCAACAATTGGTCAAATTTCAAAGTTAAAATTGAAGTTCTGTGAAAGCTGTATCGCGTTCTGTTATTATTTAATTATGGGCCGGTTAATTCACAGTACTTGCGTAATATCAGAACTTGAATAAGACTTTCAAAGAACTTGAATATTAACTTTGAAATTTGATGAATTATTCAAATGAGAAATGAAAACTACTCGTCCTGGTAATATTATTTTGAACTAAATAATATTTCTAGTTCTTTTGGAATTTCAAAGTATTGTTGTTTTATCAAATAAATAAATAAAAATTAAACAATTTAACAAGGAGTCAGAGGGCTGGTCATTTTTTCAGGTCAACGTGAAACAAGTTTCCTCACGAAACACCTTAAAATCAGGTTCCTGAGTAGAACAACGCGACGGCAACTTTTTTTATTTGGACCCTTGTCGCATTTCATACTGATGTCGAAAACAGGTTAACTTTTTTCAGATTTCTGATC
Source organism: Glyphotaelius pellucidus (assembly GCA_936435175.1). NCBI lineage: Eukaryota > Metazoa > Arthropoda > Insecta > Trichoptera > Limnephilidae > Glyphotaelius > Glyphotaelius pellucidus. The sequence goes on from OW386556.1 coordinate 5,664,902, forward strand.
TTGGACAAATATTCATTTTGACCGGAGTCTAGAAGTCAATATTTCAAGAAGAAAAGTGGTTTTTATTTACTTTATGAATAATTTCGTAAGATAGTAAAAAGTTAATTTATGGAAACTGTAACAGATAATTTTAGCAATAAAATTATATTTTTATAATGATTTTATTTATTTTTTGAAATTTTTTTTGATAAAAAAATATTGTAATGGATTTAAAAGGTTTTATGTTTTTACAGGTAGTGAAGAAGCGTTTTTTTTTTTTAATTTTTTTTTTTGGCAGCATGTTGAAGTCAAAAAAGCGATTTTTGCTAAAATTTTCGGTGAATTTGTTTTTATAAAATGGAAAAAAATATTTAAAAAAAACTCTCCGTCCTCCGTCACTACCTGTTGATTTAAGTGTAAAAATAGTGTGCGAAATTTTAAAAAGATCGGTCAAGTAAATTTTGGGTTATGATGTTCACGGACTAAAAAACATTGTTTGCCAGAAAATCAATTTAAAGTTTTGTTATACTCGAAATATACTGGAAAAGTGTAAGAGGGCCGGTCGCTTGAAATGCTGTAAATTCGTTAATTTTGCTCCGATTTACTTGAAATTTTGGCAAAATACTCTCGAGATATTGTGCATTTAGAAGAAAAAAAAATTTAAAAATGAGTTTTAAAACCTTACCCCCCCTTAAAGAAAAACGATTGCTTTAAAATATTGTGATGAAATAATTGTTTGCGCCCGTACCCTTCCCAATATGAATAAATAGTTTTGTCCATAAACAAACTCAAATCTTTCAGGATACAATATTGTATTTGATAGCCTTTCTTATAGGCAAATTTGAAAACGATACTGGTAGGTAACTGCATACAATTCCAATGCGATATGTGACGCATCAATTTCGTTTGATATCCAAAAATTCTCAGGACGTGCGCTTTGTACATAAATTAAATAATGACGTCACTGGCTTTGTGAAATGTTAGCACGATTTCTGAATGATCCTGTTGTTTTTTTTGTGTTCGCGAATTGCACATTCGTAGAATTCGTAAATAGAAGTGATTCAACGTGTAATTGTTATTTTTTGAGATTGACAATTATTCATTCAAATTCAGAGTGGTATTATATACTCGGGCCAGTTGTTCCACAAAAATTCAAATATAACATTGTCATAAAATGGCTATTCAGAGTATTTTTTTAAAAGTAAAACTTGTTTAGCTCCGTTGCGATTTGAATTTCGGATGAAACGGTAATGACGCATTACAGCACCTACGAAGCGTCAAACTGCGCTCATTGGCTACTTTGATTATGATATCACTTTTCAAGGCTTCCTATTGGTTGAGATCTTTTAAGTGAAGTTTCGCTTCTACCGCGTGTGAACTGCACTCGATTTTTTTAAACATTTTAAAGTTGCCCGTTAAACGCCGATTTTAGGCGCCTTTCAGTTTTCTACCAAATTGCAATAAGCTTAAGTGGAACGTTTGCGCGGCCCTATTCAGCCCGTTTCATACAAATCTTAAATTTGGATTTAAGATCAAAATACCCAACCAAACTGAAAAATTATTTTTGTAATCAAAAGGTATATCAAATATCTAGTACGGATGTGAGCTACTTTATTTATTTTTGCTTTAAATTGTAAAATATAGGCCATTAAAGATTTCAGTGTTTCATGATTTTAGAGGCAACTTGGACAATTATTTGTGGGTAAATAAAAACAATAAAAAAATAATTTTACCGTATTTATCATAAAGATAAAATGAAATATAAAATAAAAAATTAAAATTTAAAAAAATCATTTTGATAGGTGTAAATTTAAAATACAAATTGCCTATTTATGGCGAAACAAAAATTTGTCGTTTATACATAAAAATTACAACCCAAAAAAATGCATTTTTAAGGATGTTAAATTATTTATTTTATTTTTCATTGTATTTGTAAATCCCAGATCATGAAGTTGTACCATATAAGTTGCTGAAAACTTATCCAAAACAGTCCCCCTCAGCCCAGGATCTCTTAGTGAGGAGGACTATAAAAAATATCAACATCTATTTTTAATTTATATTTGACATTTATCTTCTATAAATCGATCGTCCAGTTGATTAGTCAGACATCTCTAAATACCAAGTTTTGAAATAACGAGAAAGGAAATATTCGAATGCTCACCGTAAATCAAATATTATTTACATGTGTCTGTGCTTTACATATTAAATATGCTACAAAATAACACATCTAGCATACCGGTCCGGTACATTAGTAGGACATTATGAAATTGCCTACTAGTAGTAGTAGTGTTTGGTAGTGTTTATCCACTGGACCGATTATGGTCGAAAAATGGACCACTTTTATTTTTCTGCGATTGACAGCAGTCCAAAATTGTACCAAATTTTCCTACCGTTCGTAAATAATTTATTGTTATTATTTAAAACATTTCCATGGCCAGCATTTTATTTTTAATCAAAGCTATTGAAATGCCTATCTATTACGACGATAGATGTAGCAGATCCGAACTTCGTAGACTATTTTAGAACGATGTTAAAAATAAATTTTTAAAATATTTTTTCACTCAGAATTTCTGATCAGCTGTTTAGGGTTAAAATTAAGTCCCTTTACCATAGATATGCACCTTTTCTTATCAAGTACACCACGGACAACATACAGAAATCAAAAAGATTTTATGTTGACTCGAATAAATACCTCTCATGGAGTTTCAAAGTAACAAACACGCAGGATTCGCGCGGTTATAAAATTTACGATTTTTTTTATATTTTTTTTTATAAATCCTACAAATATGAGATAAACGGTAAAATACAGGTTAATTCATTGGATATACAGCACTATAATAAGTTTTTAGGTACGAAGGTATGGTTTTTTAATGTTGGTGAAAAATTTAAAATATGATCTTCTGAAAATCTCGAGCAAACGAGGCAAATTTATTTATTTCTCGTGGTCGCCCCAGTGATTATGAAAAACCTGAATATTGTACCAAATAGAGAGTACACTTTTACATATAATTGCAAACTCGACTCAAATTTAGATTTCTCGGGCATATCTGACTAATCAACTGGACGATTGAAATGTGAAAAATAAAACATATACATTAAATTAAAAAAATGGGAACGGTGTACAAAGGATGGACACACAAGAAATTAATTGCCCGAGATTTCCTAGAACTTTTGTAAATGTAGCTGTTTCTCCTCAACAAGAAAATTTTGGTAAACAATGAACATTGTGAATTATGAACAATGACACTTTTCCTTACAACCAAACATTTAGCGGAACTTGCGTAAGGAATATCGTTCCGCTTCAGCTGTAGTAATTGCATGAACCGTATGTTATTTTAGAAAGGAATGTACACATGCAAAATGCATTAGGTATATTCACATATTCTACGCCAGACACGATTCAGTTTTTTCACTAATTTCGAATAAATACATTGCTCGAATTAATATTCAGGTATTTATCCAGATGCGGTTCAATGGGCGAAGGATTGGTCCTAACAAACCTTGATTTTCTGCTATAAATTCTTTAAGGGAAAGTTTAATGCATTATTATAATAATAATGTTATGATGCTCCTCTTAGCACGGTCGATCGATAAGAATTGTATCTATAACTTAAGGTAACTTCTCATCGTTCTCTTGCACGACTGCAGATCGCCAATGAATAAATAACAGTTCACAATGACTAAGTGTTCTTAACATAACAAAAAATTTAAGAAAAAGTTTTTCAGATCTTTTGTTTATCCACACGTAGTTGACAAGGAAAATAATTGGAGAAAAATTGTATTTTTAAATAATAGCACTTCAAATTTAATAATTAAAAACATACCCGATAATATCCAACCAGCTCTTTACGCCAATAACAAGTTAAAAAATTATATATTAAATAACAAAGACAAAGGTTTTTTTTTTAACAAATCTGGAGTTTATAAATTAATTTGTAATGATTGTAACTTTTTTTATATTGGGAAGACTTCTAGAAATTTTAACATTAGCGTTAAGGAACATCTAACATATTTAAATAATAATAATTATTCAGAATTTGCCAACCACATTTTATAAACAAGCCATTCTTTTGATATTAATAAAGGTTTAAAAATTTTACACACTAACATAATGGGTATACAATTAGATAATTTAGAAATTAGGAAAAGTAAATTAAACATTATAAATAAACAAACGTTTTTTTTTTAAATAGACATCTTTTAATTTTTTTTTCGAACTAATACTAATATTATTTATAATAATTTATTTTGTTATTTAGACTTCCTATTTTGTTTTAAAAGATTTTTTATTATGTAAATTTAATTTTTTACCCATCCTAAAATTATTTTTATTTTTTATTTTATATAATTGTTTTTGATGATATTTTCAGTAATTTAATCACCTCTCCTTTCTAATATTTTGTCTATGTTCTTATTTGTCTATACTTGTTTGTCTTTGTTATTTTTTATTAACTCATTATCCTGACGAAGAAAACATAGTTTTTGAAACGTGTCGATATTGTTAATTAAATAGTGGTGTACACAAAGTTATTTGTTTTCATTAAAGTTCTTAATATAGTTGAAACCAACTGTTGTTTGTAGGTTTGTAGGAACGATGAGAAGTTACCGAAAGTTATCGAAACAATCCGTATCGATCGACCGTGCTAGCGGTCCTGGTTATAATTCCGCTGATATAAAGCCACATACATATAATAGAAATAAAGGGGATATGGCGTATTGCGCGGTTTCATACTGTAGTGTATGTTGTTGTTGTTACATAAAAGTATTTTGTAACAAGGTGTGTGCACCCTCTTATACACAATTTATTTATGGTCTCGGTGTGTGGCACTTCTAGTGCTTGCCTATTGACATTTGGGCTTTGGTTATATTGCGAGCCCTGCAATATTCTGGAATTCAACAGTTGTTGATCCTGCGTACATTCAAAAAGGAAGCCAGCTATTCTTGGTGTAGCAGCCGAGAGCTTAGGGCGGTCCTCTCGACCGCAACACGACGGATCCCTTTTGAAGATCGCTACGATCGTGATTGTGAACCTTGGCCGTCATGCTCGCCGTCTTTGGAGCTGACAGGAAATCATCCTGGAGGGATTCTGGAGAGTCAGTTTGGCTGAGAGCCAATTCTCTGGAGTCCTGCCCTTCTCACGATGTGAGATTCGTTTCACTAAAGAAGATTTCATCATTCGTCATTTCAACTTACCACGGTATCACCATGAACTATTTAAACTTAAGCAAGCCCTTGCCAGACAGCTTTAGTTTCACGATGTCATTTTTTAGTTTAATATATATTTTTGTATTTCTAATACCTTGTTTTCTTTGAAAATCATTGACCTATTCCATACATCTGCAATGCGAGTCACTCTTGCTCATCATAATCTACCTTGTACGTTGTTGCCACTCATCCCCGGTAACAATGTGAAAGAGACAACTGTCGTCCGTTCGAAGTTACGAAGATAGCCGATCATATCCGATCTACAGAAGGGCAACTTCAGCGAGCATTTCCCCTGCTCCAGATTAACCTAGAGCGTCCTTTAGAATGGACGATAAGTCCAGTTAAATATTCATCGTAGGTATTTCATCACCTTTCCAAAACAGTTTTTAGTTTTTGGATGCGTTCAGAAATATTCCGTTTATTTGAATTTTTTCGCAAACCCAAATAAATGGAATACCTATTTCTGAACGCACAAAATAGGTCAGAGGCCTGAAAAGAGGCCACGAAGGCAGCTAATGCCTTGTTCAAATTATAAATTTTTTGTTATTCAACCTAAATTATTAATTATTACCGTTGGGTTTTTACTATTTTGTTTTTTTACATTAGCTCCACACAGGAGGCCCTGAGAAAAATAATTTCCCTCAGGGTCTGTCATCATAGGGGATGCTCTGTGGATGATCTTTTTAAAGAAGGGAAGAATAGGAAGTTCTGGAAAGGAAAAAAGGTATGAGATGTGGGTAGGAATCTGGGTGTCATTGTGTCCAGGAGTGACGGATGTAAAAATCCATCCCACCAACTGTGTTTCAATGCGATGGGTCGAGAGAGTCCGGCTGGAAAGGTCAAAAGGCCTCCCTCAACCAATCTCTCTCGATCCGGCCCGCAACGTAGCAGATGGGCAGACGCATCCGCCGCCAACACCTGGACAAACCTCACCCCATGTACCCGGGCACCCCTGCTAAGTCACCAATGGGGTGACCTATGGCAGAGGTGTTGGTTATCCAGTGTATGGTTCCCGGGGCGGCGGTACCCAAACCCGCCTCCCAAATTGGAAATTTCACTTATTGAACGATTCTTTTACTCTCTATCTCTCCATCAAACAAAAATCCTGAAGAAAACGTAAATGGGGTACGAGGTACGAGCGCAGTCTGAAAACTGATACTTCAAAGCTGCATAGCTCGTGATGGAAATGGCATTACAAGATAAGTGCTTTGAAACAGAAAGTTGCATAAAAAATCACAATGCCCCAGCTTACCGTTCGTGAGTAATTCAACTAAGTATTTCATTTTAAGTACAGATCGTCTTTATATGTTTTGACAACTACAGACTTACGAAGTTAATTCCAAAATGTGCGCAAATTATAAAGTGCCGTGGATTTTTATGTTCACTATCCTAATTTTTGAATGGATTTTGCATTTTAAAACCAAAAAAATTTCGTTTAGCTTAGGAAAAGCGTGCAGTGCCATCTAGCGGCCGGTAAAATAATTAATCGTAAGAGGTGATGATCTCGACTAAACAATAAGTACAACCGCCTGGAAAATCATTGGCTCAATCCGGAAAACTAACAAAACAAAAAAATACCTAGCACCTTGTCGATAGATGTCTCTAAACGACAAAGGCTATTATTTCATTATCATTTGCACGAATATATCATTATGATATTATTAGAGTTGTTGACGCGATTATGGATTTGGTGATAATTACATTAAATTTATGACCTTGCGATAAGATGTTTTACTATGGCCCGAAGGCCGTGAGTACAGATATCAGCGGGGGCAATTAAAATTAATTTTGATTGGGTTTTTTTTTAATGTATTATCTCTACGGGTTTTTACATAATATATCATACTTGTGAATTTATCGAGGCGAAAATTTAAGTGATTTATATTTTCTTATGAATCAAGGTTTGATGACGACCAAATTGGCAATGCAAAGAAGAATTTAGAGTAAAAATATCCCTCACTCTTGAACCTCGAGGGTCATATCACAGCGTCATAGTGTTTATGTAATATTTAAAGTTATTGTGTGATGACTTTAGATAATGCATGGTATTTTATATTATATGCTACCTTAGGTTCTTAGCCAGGGGGTGAGCTTTGTCTAGGTCTTGCGGCGGATGCGTTTACTGGTTGAGGGAGACCGTTAGACCTCTCCAGCAGAACTCTCTCGGCCCATCACTTTGCAGTGGGAGGGACAGATTCCTACTCATCCCTCATACCTTTTTTCTTCTAAGAACGTCCTCTCCTTCGTTTAATTTTTTGTAGTAGAGTTAAATCAATCGCTGAAGATGTCATTTGGCATATAAATATAAAATACAATTGGTACAAATAATAAATAAAAATATTAAAGAAACAAAACAAAAAAATGTGTGCAGTTCACAAGCGGTAGAAGTGAAACCTTCTGAAAACTAAAGTAGAAAAGAGTGGGAAGACTACGAAGCACCGCACAAAGAGGAGACCAATTAATTTACTAGACAAGAGTAGGGAGGCTACGAAGCTCCGCACAAAGAGGAGGCCGATTAATCTATCGCATTCTCTTACAGGCTTAATCCTATAGGCTGTAGAATAGATGTAAGTGTTTTTAGTGATGTAATTTTTTTTTAGTGTCGCTTTTTCGTTTCATCGAGTTTCAAAACAAAACGGTGCTAAAAAAGTTTGCACTTCAAAACAGAAATAGAAACAGAAACAGAAATAGAAACAGAAACAGAAATAGAGACAGAAACAGAAACAGAAACAGAAATAAAAACGGTAATTGAAACAGAAACAGAAATAGAAACAGAAACAGAAACAGAAACAGAAATAGAAACAGAAACAGAAACAGAAACAGAAACAGAAATAGAAATAGAAATAGAAACAGAAATAAAAACAGAAATTGAAGCAGAAACGTCAAAAATGTCAGAATTTGTTTGTTAATAAGTATTTGTTTTTATCCACAGAGGGTCGTCTTGCTGTTCATCCTGGGCGCTCTGTGCCCCGCCGGTCCCGCGCTGTCCCACGGCCGCCTCATCGAGCCGCCCTCGCGCGCCTCCGCCTGGCGGTACGGCTTCGCCACCCCTCACAACTACAACGACCACGAGCTCTACTGCGGCGGCCTCACGCGGCAGTGGCGCAAGAACGGCGGTCACTGCGGCGTGTGCGGGGACGCGTGGGACCAGAAGACGCCCCGCCCGCACGAGTTCGGGGGACGCTTCGGGCAGGGCGTCACCGTGAGGAGGTACGCGGTCGGAGCCACCGTGTCGACGCGCGTCGAGCTGACCGCCTATCATGCGGGCTTCTACGAGCTGCGCGTCTGCCCGCACATGGAGAACACCACGCAGGAGTGTCTTGATAACCACGTGCTTGAGATGGAAGGCGGTGGCACCAGATATTATCCCCAGGAAGGGAACAAGATCTACGAGGTTCGTTTTATTTTTTTTCTACTTCTTAACGCATTCCCTGGCAAAACAAGGAGCGTCCAACGGGTTTCCCTCGTAAACCACATTCCTCTGTTTAACATTTATTCCACCATCAAAGATAGATCCAGCAATTTATGGGTAGAGTATTGGCACAATGTTAGTCAATCCAAGGGAGCTTGCTATACCTCAATTCAAAAGACTGTCCCATCAAAACCGTGGTTTCAACAATCCACAGCCTGTACTGTCAATAATATGTTCAATGACATTATTTTTTCGTTTCGTTCAAACAGTTTATGGCAAGGGTCGACACTATGCTATGTATGTATTCCATATGATAGAACAGACGTGCTAGCTCAGCTTCGCATGACAAAAAGTATTACTAGTATTATTAGTGGACATTTTCAACACCTCATTTTAGGAAAGAACTGTAATATTTTCAGTTATTCAATTGATTTCATGTGCAGGCATTTTAATGAATTTACACAAATCCATAAAACCTCCACTTTTATTAAACGACTTGCACGCTTACACACTCACTGGTATTTTACGACCTTTCGAAAACTTTACTGACAATTTTTTAAATGTGTTGCATTTGCAAGAAGCACTTGTCCGCAGCATCTTGGAACATAGCTCCGTTATTTGGGCCCCCTCTGAACAAAACCATATCCTCGAAATAGAAAGAGTTCAAAACAGGTTTATGCGTTACCTGTATATGAGGGAATATACGTACTACCCATTCCTCTATCCATCGTTGTTTTTAACAGGAATGCTCGATCTTTGTATATTAGAAGCCCGCCGAAAAATATTTTTGGGTAAATACTTTTTTAAGCTAATCTCCGGCATTATACTGAATCCGCCCATGTTGAAGGAGATTATCTTATATGTATCTAACGCGTGCAGTCGTGGGAGATCCCACTTCTTCCTATTAAAATGCTTCATTAAACAGAGCAATTCAAATGCTAAATGAATCTGTATTGAGCATCGACATCTTCAATGTCACCTACATAGAGTTCTGTAACTATCTTCTGACATACTTCACAAAATAGTGAAACTGCCCCCATACACTTTTTTCTGTATTTTGTAATCTTCTCCATTATATTCTGGTGTATAACTGTTTTATGGAGAACCTGATAAAATAAATAAATTAATAAAAAGTTTTAAGTTGGCTAATTCTTTTATCATTTTCATTATAGGTCAAATACAAGTTGCCTTCAGACCTGATGTGCGAACATTGCGTCGTCCAATGGCGTTACATAGCAGGGAACAACTGGGGCACCTGCTCCAACGGCACCACCGGAATGGGCTGTGGCCACCAGGAAGAGTTCAGAGCTTGCGCCGACATTGCCATTGCACCAGCGGGCAGGATCGGACCAGCATACGTTGCACCAACAAGGCGACCAACAACCACGACTACAGACGTTAACACATCGGAGACTGTTGATGGCGAAACTGGCGCAACAACAGAGAGTAGCACTCCAGACGTCGAAATTGAACTTGATGTTCCAGATCTGCCAGCGCCTCGTGGTTCTTTGTTGGCAAGCTTATTACCAGCTGGTGGCACTCTTTTGGCGGTTTTGGCCGGTCTGGCGCTGATATATCTCTACTATTATCGTGGAGATAGGATCAAGAGCTTGTTGAAGTCACGTGGCAGATTAGCGCCAGCTCCACCAGTAGTTCAAGCGCCGCCGATGCGCCCGCCACGTCATAGAAAGCCGGCAGATACAGTATTAGAAGTCAGACCTGATCTCGACAGTAAAATAGAGCCAGGGTTTGAAACAATTAAACTCAACGAGCATAGAATTATCTGAGGGAACAAAAGCAAAGACAGCAATCTTACAAAATGTTTTTTTGTGGCATTGTCACTTTTAAAAGATTTTTTTAAACAATATGAGAAGCGGGTATGGGTACTGCCGCCCCAGGAACTATTTATTGGAAACCATCACCTCTGCCTTAGGTCTACCAAATGGTTCTCTACGTTTGGCGAGGCGTGTCCAGATGCGTGGTGGGGCGGACCGGAAGAGACCGGTTTGGGGAGATCTTTTGACCTCTTCAGCCGGTCCCATCGTCTTGCACCGCAGCGGGAGGGATGGATTCATATTCATTCCGTCACTCCTGAACACACTGACCCCCAAATTTCTACCCACTCATCATACCTTTTTCCTTTTCAGAACCTCCCCTCCTTCAATTCCTAAAAATGATCCTCCATACAGCATCCCCAAATATGACATAGGTCCCGAGGGAAATTATTTTCCTTACGGGCCTCCTGTATTTATTATTATTTTTTTTGCATTTTGAGGCTCCTCCTCAGAGGAGGAAAAAGATCCCTCAGGGCCTTTATCATCATTGGGGATGCTGTGTGGGAAGAAAAGGGAGGAAGGTCTGGGAAGAAAAAAGCATGAGGGGTGTGTAGAAATCTGGGAGTCGATGTGTCCAGGACTAACATACGTATGAATCCATACCTCCAACTGCTGTGCAATGCGATGGGTCGAGAGAGATCTAGGCTAGGTCTCCCCCAACCATTCCCACCCGATCCGCCACACAGTAAAGTAACCCCGTAAACCCGATCACCTCTGTTAAGTCATCAAATGTAGCGAACCACTTGGGGTGACCTATGGCAGGGGTGTTGGTTATCCAATAAATGATTCCAAGGGGCGGCGGTACTGTAAATTGAATGGAATGAATCCTATATGAAGTTATTGTAAAAAAATGCCTTTGGATGTAAAACTCAAAATGACGAACTAAAATTTTTGTGTTTTTAGACATGAATACACATGTAAATATAACATTATTATAAAAGTTGATGGAGATTTACAATTATCTAATAATTATTGGTGATTGTAATAATTGCAGTTGATTCTACCTATCACTGTAATCATTTGTGTACCGTAATACACAATTTACGTAATACAATGTATGTGTATATGTATGTCGTATTAGGGAGCGAATAACCTTATTGTAAATAAATTACAAACCAATAGGTTATGCAGAAAAAATAATAAATACAAATCAGTACCTATGTTGTAATCTGTAACCCTATGAAGTATTGAGGCTAAATGTAGAATATTTTAGTTAATATGAATAAAACAATAAAACATGTTAAAAAAATCTAGTATTACTATTTTTTAAGGTTATCCTGTTAACCCTTGGGGTATTTTGATCCGTCAGATTTTGGATTTTGTTATTTTTTTATGTGAATGTCGCACAAGAATCCCAACTGCTCCCAACCGCCTAGATCATTATGAGGGAAAGGAGATGTGAAAGAAGAAGGTGGAAAGTATCTGGCTATTCAGATCTAGTCAGCCATACGGCTAAAGGGTTGTTCTTCTTTTTAACCTACATAACTTTTACCACTCTGTCACATTTCCACCACTCTGTTACATTTTGTTTTGACTATAAATTAATTCTATCTGGATCTCAGAGGGGCAATTGTAGCAAGGAGGCCTAAAATGCCTATTGGGGGTGACAAACACGAGGTGCGTGTATATCTATTTTGAATGACAACCCACGTGAAAGAATTAACGTACGACATAAAAGTTGTAGGAGACAACTTTTTGAGATTTTTAAAAATATTTTACAGAAGACAACTGTAATTTGTGCGAAATACACTTCTATCTCGAGGAGTTACAACTCTGTAACATAATTTTTACTACGAAAGTATAAACACATATTTTTTTAAAACGCACACAGTCGTTACGTCTTTAGTATAGTAGATTTTAAAGTAATAATGTTGGTAATTCTATTGAATTTTTCTCCACTAACTGGTGGAGACAACTTTATGTAGGTCAAAAAGAAGAACGACCCTAAAGCAATTTCAAGCAACGTTCCGATTTTGAATAGTGGTCTTACACCAGAGCGATACTGGGAGTATATTTCGCTGTGGAACGTGCCGCAAATACACCTTGTTTTATTTTAAACTAGCTTTTCCCCGCGGCTCCGCTCGCATGGTATTACGGGAAATTACTGTAGCGGTTGAACTTATCAATTATACCCCCTCCTCCCCACCCCCACCCCCTCCCGAATTCCATACATTCATTCCCTTACATTCAGTTTTCAAACATCTCGCCTGCCACCTAAATTTCATAAAGCTATAAGAAAAAAAGAATTATCCAATTTTGTTCATTCGTTCGGAATTTATGCGCTTACAAACATTTCGGATGTTTATTTTTAATTAAATATTTGAAAGTTTGTGAATATAATAAAAATTACACTATTTATTCAGTTAATTTATTCAGTCTTTATAATCGTTACGAATTATATTTTTAATGTAGGAACTGACATTTATTCCAAAACAGAAGCTTGTCCAAAAAAATAAAACATATTCTAATATTTGAATTTTCTGAAGCAGTAGCAATCGTTTCCATGGAAACGATTTTTTTCTGACGTTAGCAAAAATTTGCTTTAGTTAGCGACAGAAAACGTATAACAAATATAATATATTAATATTTATAATTTCATTACGCCAGAGCTTACCATCATATACAAAATATAGTCTGCGCATATAATTTAGCTTTCTATTGGTGAATGAATTTTTAAAGTCTTTATATTGTGTTATGCGTGAAAAGGTCATAAACAAACTCGAGCAGTTTCGCATTTATAATATTAGTATGGATGATCAAATATCACAATATCTTGCAATACGAAGGTCGCGAGATCGAGTCCCGGAGTGAGCAAATAAATTTTATTTGATCAATTTGTTTTATTTCACAATTAATTCATTTAAAAATAATATATAGTACATTTGCGGAACGTTTCAGAGTGGAAGGTACTCTCAGTATTCTCTGGTGTAAGATCACCATTCAGAATTGAAACGCTGCCTAAATGGCTTTAGCCGTGTTTGGTGACGAGATCTGAATAGCCAGGTACTTTCCCACCTTCCTCCGCCCATCTCCTTCCCCTCCCCAAAACCTTCAGCGTCACAATATACCCCAATTGGGGACGACATGGTCTCAGTGGCTCCAGACGGGAGCTGAGACTCTTGTGAGGTATTCATGCAAAAAAAATAACTTGACGACTACAGCCGTATTTTAGAAATGTTCTGTTTTAACCAGTATATTCGTATAAATCTGTATACGGAATATACTGGATAAATCTGTGTGCAAAAGGAAAAATGAGATGAGTCCAAAACGCACTAAGCGAGATAACCTACATTCAACCTTTTGTCCTTGCATATTTTTCATTTTTGAATCATGCAAAATGTCATGTGTTCAATGAAATTTAATAACGTTAAACATTCTACAAGTTTATTTTTTCTTTGCAAGATGTATACCTAACTGCGGGCTAAATAATTCAAAAGTAGATTTTTCTACTCATCCCCCTTTTCCTTTCATGCGTATATGTAAGTATATATTTTTTTAATTAGCTCCACACGGGAGTTCCTGAGAAAAGAGAATCCCTTAGGGCCTATATCATCTTTGGGGATGCCGTGTGGAGCGTCTTTTTAGGAGAGAAAGTTCTGGGAAGGAAAAAGGTACGAGGGATGGGTGGAAATCTGTCCAGGACTGACGGACGTATGAATCCATCTCTCCCACTGCGGTACAAGGCGATTAATCGAGAGATTCCGGCTGGAAATATCTAGTTTAGGTCTCCTTCAACCAATCTCTTCCGATCCTACCTGCGTCGCAGTTGGTGTTCAAACGCATTTGCTGCCCAGACCTAGACAAATTCTTACCCCATGAACCCGGGCACTTCTGCTAAGTCAACAAACTCAGGCAGGAGTGTTGGTTAGCCAATAAACGGTTCCCGGGAGGAGGTACCCATGCCCGCCTCCCAGACTTTTGCTCTTAGTTCAAAATGACCGTTTTTGGATGACGATGTCAATGCTAGGATTAAGTAGCTAAGCTTTTAAAATAAAGTTTTAATATGTTGAATAAATGTTATTGATTTTGTTATTTTTGTATTCAACATGACTGGTGAGTGGTGTTTCATGAGAGAAAGAAATATGTGAAAATTGAAATTAAAAAGTTATTAGTGCTTTCTGAATTTATTTTATTTTAATTCTAGTCGTTATTTCCCAGCGTCGCCCGAGTGTGGACATTGCTATTTAAAAAAATTAAAATATTTTTTTTTACATAAAAGCACCATATTTATTTATTAATAAACGCCATTTTTCGAGGCTTTTAGCATAGTTAGAAAAATGCATATTTATTGTACATAACTGAACCGCCTGAATAACAATATTTTATATTTGTTTAAAGATAAATTGAAGATGTCCACTGACTTGGTATAATTATTTCACTCCATTAGTACTCTGGGCAAAGAGAAATACATCTGTTAGAAAGTCCCAGAATTTCTGCACTGAAATAATCCATGGTATTACGAAGTGGAACCATAAGTTGGAAATTTATTTGCGAGCAGAAAATATTTTCACTGACCTGGAAAACACCCAGATTGTGGAAAACTCGATTTTTATAAATAAAACTAGGATAACCCGTGAAAAATCACGGGTTATTATAATTCTTATTTTAAAAATAACAATTAAAATAATTTTCTGATAAAAATATTACATTTTAGATAGGTACCTACATACTTTATCGCCTTTTTTTACAAGAGCTCCACACAGGACGCCTGTGGGTATGCTGTGTGGAGGGTTTTTTTTAAAGGAAAGGAAGGAGAGGAGAGTTCTAAGAAGAAAAAGGCTCGTCTGCCAGACTCGACAGTCTCCGAAAAGGCTCGTCTGCCAGACTCGACATTCTCGGAAAAGGCTCGACAAGCTTCGGCTTTCAAAATTCTTTATCCAATCAGTTCCAAATTTTGAAAATGACTTCAATGAACCAGATTTCACGCAGGAATAACGCACAGGTAGCTAAAATTAATATTTTTGAGATAAGTACTTTATTTTTTATTTTTACCAGTAGTTTCGATTAAATAAGTTTTAATTTTCACGAATCAGCCCCCTTACTAATTTAATAAATTTTTATCGCTATAGTTTATATTCATGTAGTTGTGAAAATGCATGTAGTTTCAATATCTCTTAACAGGTGTAGTTAGAAGTAGTTATGTGTAGTTTTAATGTGTCAACATAGTTGTACTAAATGAGAGAGACCACAGTCACCCGTTTAGGTCCAATACCCGAACGGTTACGAAGGTACCTGACCATATCCGATCTACAGGAGGGCGCCTTCAGTGACCATTTCCCCATCTCCAGATTATCACAGCGCTTCAGTTAGAATGGACGTTAAGTCCAATTGGTTATTCTTTGTAAATTAGACGACAGTAAAAAAGACTGGCAATCTAGACGAACCACAGTATTACTGAAACTCCCGATCATTAGTGTTTTATGTACATCAGGGGAAATAACTGCACACCACAGTTTATAAATTAATTTCGCTTTCATTATTGAAAATCTTAGTACTTCAATATTAAAAAATGAAAGCAAATTACTTTGTGAACACCACTATTTAATTAACAATATCGACATGTTTCAAAAACTATGTTTTCTTCGTCAGGATAATAAGTTAATAAAAAACAACAAAAGATAAACAAGTATAGACAAATAAGAACATAGACAAAATATCAGAAAGGAAAGGTGATTAATTACTTAAAATATCATAAAAAAAACAATTATATAAAATAAAATATAAAAATTATTTTAGGATAGGTAAAAAATTACATTTACATGATAAAAAATCTTTTAAAACAAAACAAATACTTCAATATTATTTCGCACCAAGGACAATACACCCAGTATTATTTAGACATGTACAACCGCATTCCAAAGCATAAATTATGATAATTACGATGAGTCACCTAAAAGGTACATTAATAAAAAATTTCCATACAAATGTTGTTTATCAAAAAATGTCTTTCAAATTTGTTAATAAAACACATTTGAGCATAAATTTAATCAATTTTGATCACTTTGTGAATACTTTTTTGTTTTTGTTTGGTTTATTGTAATATGACAACCATTTTTGTTAATACGTACTACTAACATTATAAGAATATCCATTCGAGAGATTTTGGTCTACATCAGATAATAAACAGATTTTCCGCTCTATAGTATCTATGTCTTTATTTATTTTTTTATTATTTTACTACAGCCATAAAATTGCAGTTTAAAACATAAGCAGTTTATAACAAAAGTACAAATAACAACACAATGTTACGTTTAAAACAAAAGATAAACAGCATCGTACATACGGAAATGCATACCTACATGTAAATGGAGGCGCAGTTTATAATAAAATCAGTTTATAATAAAAGTACAGATAACAACGATGCAATGTTACGTTTAAATAAAAGATATTCAGCATCGTTCCTTTGGAAATGCATACTTATAAGTAGAGGCGCAGTTTATAACAAAATCAGTGTATAACAAAAGTAAAAAATCACAAAATAATGTTAAATTTAAAACAAAAGACAATCAGCATCGTAGCTTGGAATTCATTCTTTTAAGTGGAGGCGCAGTTTATAACAAAAGTACAAATAACAAAATAATGTTACGTTTAAAACAAAAGACAGTCAGCACCGTACCATTGGAAATGCATTCTTATAAGTGGAGGCGCAGTTTATAACAAAATCAGTGTAAAACAAAAGTACAAATAACAAAATAATGTTACGTTTAAAACAAAAGACAATCAGCATCGTACCATTGGAAATGAATTCTTATAAGTGGAGGCGCAGTTTATAACAAAATAACAAATAACAAAATAATGTTACGTTTAAAACAAAAGACAATCAGCATCGTACCATTGGAAATGCATTCTTATAAGTGGAGGCGCAGTTTATAACAAAAGTTCAAATAACAAAATAATTTTACGTTTAAAACAAAAGACAGTCAGCACCGTACCATTGGAAATGCATTCTTATAAGTGGAAGCGCAGTTTATAACAAAATCAGTGTAAAACAAAAGTACAAATAACAAAATAATGTAACGTTTAAAACAAAAGACAATCAGCATCGTACCATTGAAAATGAATTCTTATAAATGGAGGCGTAGTTTATAACAAAAGTTCAAATAACAAAATAATGTTACGTTTAAAACAAAAGACAGTCAGCACCGTACCATTGGAAATGCATTCTTATAAGTGGAGTCGCAGTTTATAACAAAATCAGCGTACAACAAAAGTACAAATAATAAAATAATGCTACGTTTAAAAAGAAAAGACAATCAGCATCGTATCATTGGAAATGCATATATACTTACGTATACATAGAGGCGCAGTTTATAACATACTCAGTTTATAACAAATGTACAAATAACAGCACAATGTTACATTTAAAATAAAAGACAATCAGCAACGTACCATTGGAAATGCATACTTATAAATTGGTTTTGATAAATTCTTTGATGTTAGATCTGTCTTGGCTGATGATCCAAGACTTGATGTCAGTATGTTGATATGTCAGTACTTGAGTAACCACTTGACTTATGTTCTGGAAAAAAATCAGAGACAAAGGCGTGAAAATTTTAAAATTTCCGCCAATTGAACAAGTCGCCAGGAGACACGATCTTTGTAGCCGGATTTGATTTTCTCATGGTCAATTTTGTAAAAATTGTCGCAGTGTCACGAGCTAATCGAGCGATCCTAAACACCCATGTATCCTGATAGATCAATCTAAATAGGAAATGCTGGGTGATTATTGATTACAAGGGTCCCAAATGCTCCAAACCCTCCTGAGTTAGTGGATCTATGGCATCCTCAATTCTGGAATGATATGTGGCTGAAGGATGTGGCTATGGAGAGGGGAAAGGGAAGGCGGGGAAGTACCTGGCTATTCATATCTGATCACCAAACACGACCATTAAAATTCTACTTTCAGGCCAATCAGAATTGAAAAGTTCTTTGAAACGGCTTTAGCAGTGTTAGGTGACCAGATATTAATAGCCAGGTACGTCCCCACTTTCCTCTTTCGCATCTCTTTTACCACCCAACTACCTTTAGCCTTACAACATACCCCAATTGGGGATGGCATAGTCTCACTGGCTCCAGACGAGAGAAGTTGGCACTCTTGTGCGAAATTCACATAAAAAGTTTAAAACAAAAATAACGACACAATCTTACATTTAAAATAATAAAAAAGCATTGTGTCATTGGCTGATGATCCAAGATCCAAGCGTCTAATATATACTTCCAATAATTTGTGTTCTGTCTGTGACCTCTAATGACCTCTAATTTCAAAGTTACTGCAATTTACTGCCGCCCCAGGAACCATTTATTGGATAACTAACACCTCCGCCATAGGTCACTCCAAGTGGTTGGCTTGAACTTTGGTGACTTGATTTATTGTCTAGGTCTTGGCGGCAGATGCGTCTGCCCACCTACGGCGTGGCGGGCCGGATCGAGAGAGACTAAGGGAGGCCTTTTGACCTCACCAGCCAGACTCCGTTGACCCATCCTCCTGCACAGGTTGGATGGATTCATAATCAGAAACACTGACCCCCAAATTCCTAACCACCCCTCATATCTTTTCCTTCCCATTACTTCCTCTCCTTCCTTTCCTTAAAAATACTTCCCACACACTATAAGATGACACAGTGGCCGTCCATAAATTACGTCACTCCAATTTCATGATTTTGACCCCTCCCCGTCCCTTTCACACATTGTCACATTTGTGAGACCCCTCCCCCTAGTGTGACATATTTTGCAATTTTACATCTAAAAATAGTCAAAATTCAGGTTTTTTACATATGACGTCACTGAGCTGATGACCCCCCCATACCCCTTGTCACTCTGTCATACAAACTCTCCACACAGCATCCCCAAAGATGACATAGGCCTTGAGGGAGATTATTTTCCTCAGGGCCTCCTGTGTGGAGCTCATGTAAAAAAAAAAATATATATATATATATATATATATATATATATACTTTTCTACCCCCCCCCCCCCCCTCCCCCCATTAAGGTGTGACGTAATTTATGGTCCCTAAAACGTGGTGTTTTCTTTTTCTAACACCGTTTAGATTCTAGATCATATTTTTTTACAAAGATAGTAAAGGAGACACAACGACTTCTTTGAAACCTATATGCGTTTTTCCCAAAGTGAACAAAATTAGCCTGGGGGGATCCCCTGCGTAATATGTAGTTTTGTGGTTTTACAAGGTTTGGTTTTCCCAAGAATGAATTCCTACGCACATTGATGGGATTTCACTCGTTGGGATTATTTATAAAACACTAAGATCTGAGAAATGAACAACATCGCGTGACATATTTAAAAGATATGTGTTTATCATATTTTACTTCCAAGAATTCTTTAGCTTTTTAGACTAACTTAATATAGGAGTACCTATATTTTTTTTTTTATTTTATTTTTTTTATTTATTAACAATTTTTTTGGTACAGTTGGTAACATTTTGTGATACAAACTTTTTATATAAACAGTTTTAAAAAAGTAGAGAATAACATAAATAGATTAGATTAACCAAAAAAATCCCACATAGGCATCGCCAGTTCGTGGGTATACTTGAGTGATTTTAAGACAGATAATTACTCATAAACATACAATATATTGTAGAAGTTTAAAAAAAAAATTAAATTAAATACATAAAGAATAGATTTAGTGTTTACTGAAATACATTCAAAAGACGTTTATAAAGAATAATAAAAATTTGGTTAAGTTACAGCAGGTCAGATGTTACAGCAAGTAAATGTTTGTGTCGACGGTATTTATCCAAGACTTTAATACATTTTTATACTTGCTTTAGGTGGATATATTTTTACAATCAATTTCTGTAGCCTTATAGAAAGCATTATATATTTTTGGTATAATAAAATATGCATGTCTTTGCGCAAGCCTAGTGTTACACAGTGGAACTTCAAATACATTATTTAACCTATTACTAAAACGCTTTTCATTTTTTGTAAAAATAACATTTCGTGTAAATATATATTTTAAACATTGTTTACAGTAAATTTTTCTTATATCTAACAATTCAGCCTCATGGAACAATTGCACGGAGGGGTAGTTTATATCTTTATGCAACATTATTTTTAGTATTAATTTTTGAGTTATTTCTAGTGGCTAATTAAGTTAATTATTAAGTCTATTAAGTTATTCTTTTTCCTGTACCTAATAATATAAGGTAATTACATTTTTCAGTATATTACACATGGTGACCAGACAACTCAGAATGAAACCAAATCAGAATCACCCCAGAAAAGTCATTACAAGTCATTTGCCGAGTGTGCGCCGGCGCACACGCCAAAATTTTCAGTTTTTTTTTATTTATTTTGGAATGCGATTTTAACCCTTACGTATTTTTTTTTTTTTTTTTTTTACATTAACTCCACACAGGAGGCCCTGAGGAAAAAATAATTTCCCTCAGGGCCTATGTCATCTTTGAGGATGCTGTGTGGAGGGTGTTTTTGAGGAGAGGAAGGAGTGAACATGGGTCTTGAAGAGACCCATATTGTAGGAGGGAGGAAACACAGAGGCCGGCAAATCGTTCCACAGCCGAGCTGTTGAACTCAAGAACGAGTCGTAGAAACGACCCGTTCTCATGTGACTAATGTCAACCGTGTACAAATGTTGAGCGCGCGTTTGGCGTGTTTCCCGACTATGCACCGGTGCCGAGGGGATCAATGACGCTAGTTCCTCGGAGCATCTTCCATTGTAATACCGGTAGAACAAGGACAGCATTCCCACCTGGCGCCTGTGCTCTAAAGATTGCAATCCGTTAGTTAAATTAGGAGAATCTATCAAACGGACCGCCCGTTTCTGCACAGAGTCAAGGGTTTTTTTCAGGTATTTTGGGGCTCCAGACCAGAGGTGGCTGCCAAATTCAATCGTGGGGCGCACTTGCGATTTGTACAGGGCAAGCAGTTGTGTACTATTAAAGTATCTGCGTGCCCTGTACAGTATGCCCAGTTTCTGAGAGGCTAACTTAACTCTGGCCTCGATGGAGCCCCCGTACCTGAGCTGGTCACTTAGAGTTACACCAAGCATATCAATGGAAGGCCTGTTCGGGAGAATGCTTCCGTTGAAGGAGACTAGATTATCATTTCGATCCCTTTTAGACGTGATCAGACATGATTGGGTCTTTGAAACATTAAATTCGTATAAAGAAAACGTTTGAAGGACAAGGTCAGAATCGCTTGAGGCATTCTTGTTTTTGACGTATGAGGTGTCCTAAATACACCTAGCCAGTCGGAATAATTTTTATTAAATTTGTCCATGAATTCGACCCTTCATTTTACCCGGGATTTGAGCTGTTAAACTACTTAGCGTCGTTTTCGTGAAAAATATCGTAAAACCTATAAATTTATGAAATAAACGCAAGTAATGTTGTTTTTATGCATAGTTTATTGTTCAAGGAATTTGTTTCAGTAAATATAATATACGATAGCACAAAATAAACGCACAAAATATTACGTCAAAGTCAAAACTTCGCGATTTTACGTCGTTTCCTCCTTGGCCTTTGGGAGGTTGAATGATGAAAAAATTGGTTAAATAGGTTACGTTAGGTTAGGGTTATGGGCTGTTTTAAAATTATTTTTTTCATGGCTTTTAATGACTTTCAGAGGTTTATTCTCAGTCGGCATGGAACTGAGGGAGAAGACGGAGAGAGCGAAATGAAAGGCATCCGTGTTGGTTGCGAGTCCAGTCGTTTATTGAAGCATGAGCTACGTAGCTGAGGTCGGTCGGTGTAACATGAGATGATGAAGTGCCGTAGAATGAAGCGTTGCGGGTGCTCGGTCATGATGGATGAAGCAGGTCGGAGATGCTGTGGTGGAGCAGGCCACGGGCCTGCAGGTCACCAGAGTGCTGCTCGACGCTCGTTGCGGAGAAGACCTGATCTTCCAGGCCGTTGCTCGACGCGCGTTGCGGAGGGAAACGGTGGTGACTCGGTGAGTGGAGCCACCGGCAGATAATCCTGGTGATGTCCACGTAGGAAGCTGCCCTGGAGGTGATGAACGGCGGTGACTCGGTGAGTGGAGTCACCAGCGTGATGCTTGACACCGTGGCGGTGTAGGATGACCTCGTCTCCCAGGCCGCTGCTCGACGCGCGTTGCGGAGGGAAACGGCGGTGACTCGGTGAGTGGAGCCACCGGCAGATAGTCCTTGTGAAGGTCCACGAAGGAGACTGCCCTGGGAGGATGCACGGGCACTCGATGTTACGATGGTTCGCTGTAGAGAGGCGAGACCGTTGAGATTGCACTGAAGTGTTGATAAGCGCGCCGCAAGACTGACTAGAACTGAACTGAACTGAGCTGAACAAGTTTGTAGTTTAGCGGGCCGCTTTATATAAGAGCGAGCGGCCGAGTAGCTTTCCACTCGCTGGCAATACGTGCGCTGGAAGGTGCTAGAATGTACTCGTCACTGCAGTCGTGAATGCACGCTTGAGTCTGGACCTTTCGCGAAGTTGGTGCATATTATTATTCGTCGGCAGCCGGTCTCACGAGTACATTGTCTGCCTATACGTGCGTAGGTAGGTGCTGCGCGTAGTGCGAATTTGCAAATACTTTGCGGCGGTAATTCCTTCTCGCGAATTCTAGAGTGGCGAAAAATAGTTGTATGAACGCCACAGAACCATTATTATTATATTATACATACAAACGGTTGTTCTTTTTTAAACCTACATAACTTTCACCACTCTGTCACATTTCCACCACTCCTTCACATTTTGTTTTTCCTATAAATTAATCTCTCTGGATCGCAGAGGGGAAATTGGGCAAGGTAGGAAGGAGGCCTAAAATGCCTATTGGGGGTGACAAACACGAGCTGCGTGTATACCTATTTCGAATGACAACCCACGTGATAGAATTGTCGTACGATATAAAAATTGTAGGAGACAAGTTTTTGAGATTTATAAAAATATTTTATTAAACATCATTTAAAATAATGGCTTTTACTTGATAGGTTATACCTTTTGGAGTTTAAAAATAGTTTTATATTTTATGTCGTCTTATCATTTTTTTGTAACATTATAGAATACAGGCAAGTCGAGGTGGCAGAAGACAACTGTGATTTGTAGAATTACACTTCTATCGCGAGGAAATGTCACTCTGTCACGAAATTTTTACTACAAAAATTTAAACACATATTTTTTTTTAATACGCACACAGTCGTTACGTCTTGAATACAGTAGATTTTAAAGTAATTGTAAAATAATAATATTGGTAATACTGGTGGAGACAACTTTATGTAGGTTAAAAAGAAGAACGACCCAAGTACATCTATATATATAAAAATCAAAATATGCTTGGGGATTAGTGAGATGTCTGTATATTGCTATATTAAGCATAGGAAATGTTTGAAACTTTCAAAATACCTTCTTTAAACCCCCGCGAAGGTTTCTGGATTATTACAACCACATGATAATACATCTGAAAAGTTTTTTAATCATTACGAAAATTCTTGCGAAACTGTCAAAAATTTGGGAATGACATTTTGCAAAACAATGATTGTTAAATCAAAATTCAAATTTCAAAACTCTTTAAATTAATGAATTAATTTGAATACTTACATATCAATTTGAATCGAATCAAGAACTATAGATATTTTAAATAGGTACCTATGTTAGGTACCAAATTTGAAGAATTGTTCTTAAAATATACAAAAATGAATATTTGTTTTATATGAAAAACGAAAGTTTGAATTAAAATAATTGTAATAGGTGGCACGCGAGCTGTTTGAAAACTGAATGTACTGGGACTGAATAAATGGAACACGGGAGGGAGGTGGAGCAAAAAAGGGGATAGGGAAGGCGGAAAAGGTTGAAAGGGGAAGCGGGAGGGGGAAGGGACGTGGGAGGGGAACGGGGACACATGGGAAAGAACATGCAGAAAGAAACAATGTATTTCTTTAAATATAGCTTTGCAACGCATGCCGGGAACCAGCAAGTTAAGTATAAAATATCTTCTTATATTATATATCGCACACCTGCAACCATACTGACATACTTCAAATATTGTTATGTTAAATTGGAATAATTTTTAATTAATTTATTTATTAACATTCAAACCTGCTAAACTATGTCTGCAGTTTGCTAGGAGGTACCTACACATTGACAACATTTTATGCAATAACGTGGACATTGTCAAACGTATAATTTATTTATTTATTTATTTATTATGAATTAACGCCGATTAACGGCTTTTACATAGGAATTAAAATAATTTGAAATGGATACATAATATGCATAGTTAAGAAAAAATATTCATATGCCAAAAAATTTAAAAGTACATATTGAAGTGACAGCATAGAGTAGAAAAAGAAAACCTCATATACATGTAAACCTACAAGATATTTTGAACTAAAAAAATAACTAAGTATAATAATGATAATGATTAATCAACAATTAGATAAATTCGAAAAATATAAATATAGATATGTAAAAAAGATCAGAGTATGCAATTCGCACGCGGTAGAATTGAAACCTTCAGAAAACTAAAGTAGACAAGAGCGGGGAGACTACGAAGCACTTCTTTTATATGATTTTTTCCATATTTTTGTAGTCGAATTCCAGTGCACCTTTTCCTTACATTTGGTCATCTTATTAGTATTTGTGTTTTCTTCTTCGGAGTCGCTAGATGTCGCTTTATTTTGTGTTTTCTTTTGCCTGTTCATTTTGGAGTGGTTTGGAGCTTGGATATTAAGTTTACAAAAATAAAAATATATTTATTATTTTTGGATTTCGTAGTATTCGATCGTAGTATTTCTTTGAATAACATTGCAACGTTTGCCGGGTACCAGATGGTGTTATATGAAAATGGAATTGGAATTAGGTTTAACAATTTATAAGCCCTTCTAAAAAAGCCGTTAATAATAGGTCAAACATAATTAATAATGGAAACTTCACATAAATTCACTTGTAATGAGAATCCGGAAACAAATATATATTTTTAAAACGATTAGAAACATTATGTAACCTAAACTATTAAAAGATGTATACTTTTCCCTTTGCCAAAGCATTTTAATTTATGGTATATCGGCATGGGGTGGAGCCGCAGACACATACATTAAGCTGCTTAACACAGCTCATAAATCACTTATTAGAACTATGTACAAAAAACCATATCTTCATCCCACTGAAAATCTTTTAATTCAAAACAAAATACTTGATATCAGGAAGCTATTCATTAAAAAACTTATCCATATAAATTGCATAAAATCATCACCTTCCCACATATGTCACTCCCAGAACACTAGAGCTAAATCTAACAAACAACATCTATCTATCTAACAAGTGCCAAAAATAAAATCCACTCTTGCTAAAAAACATGAATCTTACCTCGCACCTTCCATATTCAACATTTTCTTAAAAGAAACACAACACATTACTCAAACCAATAGAAAACGTACATATAAAAACTTTAATACGTGGTTATTAAACAAAAAAAGGGATTGCATTAACAAGCTACTAGCAAACTGAACGTGTTAATTTTTTATACGTAGTATATTATTATTTAAACTTATATTAAAATTAAAAAAAAAGAACTTTCTTACTGAAAATGTTCAATTACTTTATATATGTTCGTAAATTTTTATATTTAGATTATTATATATAGGTTATCTTTTGTACTTTGTATTTTTATTTATTATCTTTGGTATTTTTTTTGCTTTAATCTTTACTGATATATGTAATTATAGATACTGCTACCCGGCTCAGAACAGATATTGTCTAGTGAGTCGGGTAACGCACATATATGTAAATGTAAATAACTCTTGATATTAATAAACGCCCGGGTCACCAGCACCTTTAAAAAAAATAATTTAATTAGTTTAACTGATAGTTCCATATATAATTGAAACTGAAACTGTTCCCCCCATGTATACTGTAACGCTTGCGCTAAGGAGTTGTGTGTCGCTCTGCCTTCTTCATGTTAGGTTATGTCATCTATACTTTTAATAATAATATAGACTATAAAAATATTACCATTTGTTATTTGGGCTACTTTCATTATACACAGCTCTCTCATTCAAAATTTAGGCTTATTAGATTTGTCAAAGAATCTTTATATTAAAATGTAAAAATCAGTCATATTAAATACGTGTAGGATTACGAAAGATTTTTTACAAATTTATATTGAGGGATCAGTAGGATTTATCGGTCCAGTTAGGAGTTCTATCGAGCCGAACCCTCTGATATGAAAATATCTGGAGTCGGTGAATTATTTTCCCATTTGGTTTCTGGTAGGTTAACATGTTGTTCTTGTATTGTTTTGTATTTATTATACTTATACAGTGCTATTGTATAGCGAGGATTGGTTAGAAGGTAAGATGATCATTTGTGGAAAAGTGTGTGGAAAGGGTTAAGTTTTTCCTGTGGGAAAGATTTAACCCGGACATAAAGTCTAAAGAACAATTAAAAGAGGAAAGATTTGATTGTTTGTTTGCTTTAAATAGGCTCCGAAACTGATACTACTGAACCGATTTAAAAAATTCTTTCACCAGTAGAAAGCTACATTATCAGCGAGTAACATAGGCTCTATATAATGGTAAGCTCTGGCGTTATGAAATTTGTATAAATGAAAATGTGCGTATTTCATATATTTTTGCAGGAGGAAGGAAAGGCAGGGGGAAGGTGGGGTTCGTGGAGAGGGAAGAGACGAAGGAGGGAGAAGGCGGGGAAGGTGGAAGGGAACGGGGACGCACGGGAAAGGATAAGAAGGGAGAGTCAATTTATTTCATTGAATTGCATAGCAACGCATGCCGTGAACCAGCTAGTGTTACATAGATTGGTTTAGGTTGGGTTAGGTGTATATCTACTAACCAATAGTTAGACATATTTGAGTTATGGCAGCGTTGTCGCGGAATTCCGATGTATGCATGGTAAATCGTGTGCAATGACCTGGGCTTGGTAAAACCCAGGGCCAGGGACACTCTCCATAAGTCACTACTTCTTGTGGTTTGTGTTTTCAAGGAGATAAATGCATTTATCACGGACAACAATGCACTTCTGCATATCCGCATGCCCCGGATACAGAGTTGTAAACCTCTTAACTCCAGATGAAGGAGTCACAGGTTTGTATTCTGTTGAGAGCAATTGAAAGAAATTGGGTTTTGTCTTACTTCATACAGGTCGTATTCAGTAGGTACAAGGATTTTAACCAGCGATTTCTGAGTATGTTTTTGCCTGACTTAACTATGAAGTAATAATATAAGAAACAATTAAAAAAAATACTTCTTTATGGCTGAGACTATTTTTGAGGTTTTGTATGCTCTAACTTTTTTCATTCTTATAAAATTATGCAAAAAATAAATAACAACCACTTTTTCGCTTACTTGCCTCGTGTAAATAAGACGCTCGATTTTAAGAGCTGGTTCACACTCAGCTATCAAATATAAAAGATCATAGCACGCCGAATAACGCTCTCCATACAATCCCTTCAGACCGTTCACACCTAAGCATTTTTAAGCGCAGATCAATCATAGACAATATACATCTCAGACGTAACCGCTCCAGACGCGATATCCCAGAAGATAACTCTCCCCTTCTCCGACTAAAACAGGAGAGGGGGTCATTGTAATTACGGAGCTGCCTAGACCCGTGGATGACAGATGTCAAGTTGACAGATTTCAGTACATAAAATATGCGTTCCGTTGCCGCTCGCGAATATATAGCTCAGCGTGAACTAAGCATAAATGAGAATCGAAATATTTCTAGCGTTTATGTCTCGCTAGGCATTACCTCGTTTATCAAGGGTTTGCCCGAGGCCAAATTTTAATTTATTTCGTCGAATTCGTAGTTGAATTATCATTTTTTTCTAAATACATACACACTATAAAATATTATAGCACTTTTTTAATTTTTATGTTGTGTTGTGAACAATAATGCCACCGTATATATATATATTGTAAATGACGTCACCGCTTGTCGCGATTACTTTGTCCCGGTGACAAGCTGTCACTGGATCACAGTGGATCCTGGGAACCGGCTATTTTAGGAACCGGTTCCTATCCGACTTATAAAATGGTCACCAACACTCAAACTGGGCGAAGCCGAACCAAAAGCCACCCGTAAGGCCTAGCAGCAAAAACCTGTGAAGCGGCTTTTTAACTGCTAGGGATAAGTGTAATAACTAAATGGTTAATTGGCTTGGGTAGAAATAAGACTGAAAAATGAATTGTTTAATAACCTCACTTAAAATAATATTAAGTTATTATACGTGTGTTATAAGTGTGTGTATAATCATTAAACGAACATTAATAACACCCTGTAGCTATCTCCTTGAAGAAAAACAATAATTAGTAAATCATTTTATAGTCAACGCATAGTTGGAGCGTTTAGTTCCTTAGAACAGGGAATTTACCTAGCATGGAACTTATATCCAACCGACAAGACATACTTTAGCACTTGTACACATTTTAAATATTTTCAGTTCTTATAAAACACTAGCGAGTTCCCGGCAAGCGTTGCAATGTGACTTAATAAAGAAATGCGTGTCTTTTCCCGTTCGTCCTGTTCCCCTTCCGCTTCCCCTTCCCCTCCCACGTCCCCTTCCCCTCATGCGTTCCCACTCCGCCTTCTCTCTAACCACACCTGCTATCCTGCTTTCCCCGTCCCGCGAACCCCCTTCCACGTTCTCCTCCCCCTTCCTCCTCCCCCGTTCCGTTTTCAAACAGCTGGCGTGCCGCCTATTGCATTTTTTTATTTGCAAATTAATTAATGCCAGTGCTCTCCAGTGTATATGGAAAAGCTTCGAGGGCGTGCTCACAACAACTCACCAAAGATTCATCGCAATCGGAAGAATAGTTTAGAACATAATTTCATTACGACTATATGTAGAAATCATCGCGGGCGTGCGCACAAAAATCACCAAAGTTTCATCGCAATCGGATTAATGGTGTAGGAAATAATTTCATGACGCCAAAGCTCACCATTATATGTAGAAACCATTAGTGACTCGGAAAATGATAGCCTGGATAATGAAAATCTGAGTGACAGTAGCGTTTTATGGCTAAAACAGATACAAACGGGGAAAAACAGATAAAAATGGGGTAAATTTACCAGGCTTAAGAGGTCCAGCTCGATCGAAAAATGAGAGACTCCGCTTAAAAGTCCTATAAATATCACACGTTTGTTTAAAAAATGTAGTAAACTTGTTTTCTTGGATTTATTATATGTCTTTCATTAATTTGAAATAAATAAATCCCAAAAAATGCTACCTTCTATTTTAATGAAGCATAAATTCATGGGGGACCTATATCCCCCAAAAGTGAATTTGTGTAGGCTGAAAATAGCGAGTGTTGTTAAGGGTTAATGAAATTCAAATGGATATATTTACGCAATTAATAAAGTGATTTCACAGGTAAGTATAGTCCTGTATTTTTTCTGCCAATATAATATGTATGTTTACATAATCAATGTTTACATTCGATATGTTTACCTAGCATCACGCACATTGGTGATTTTAGAGGCCGGTTGAAGGAGACTCCTTGAACTCTGCCATCGGACTCCCTCAAACCATCGCCTTGCACCGCAGTGACAGGGATGGATTCATACATATACAGTTACCTGACCTACCCACCCATAGACACATGAATATTACTAGACCTGACCTAAGTGATAAAAGCATATTATTTCCCCCTCCCCATACCGGTTCCATTTGGAGCCGGCTGGGCTCGCGAATGGCCTCGAGCGAATCCAAAAAGTGTGACGTCATCATTCTTGTGTGAACATTTTACGAAATAACAGGGCAAAAATGGTGGCTTGTTCTATGAAAACGTGTAAAAATGGGAGTGAAAAAGAGAATAAACCCAATTGTCGTATTACATTCCATAGGTAAGCATTATTTTACTTTGTTTTAAGCTTATTCAGATTATATAATATGATCAGTTTTAGTAACACATCTATCACCATAACGAATGTAGGCGTTTCTCAAGTGTGTTCGTCGCTGTTTACTGGGGTAAGTAAATAATGAAACATTTGTAAAAGTGTCTTAACTAAATACGGCAACAAAATATTCGACTCTGAAAACAGGTGAACTTTACTTTGCCGTATTTGGACTTCGCAAATTTGTTTATATTATCAAAACGTGAAATATGTGAATAATAAAGGTAGCTAAATAATAACACATTTAACAACAATCCTCTCGTATTAACTAACTTATTATAACTAACTCACATTTTACTTATATTTCTATTTAAATCTTAGTGTCCTAGCAATAATAATATATTAATGATTAAATTAAAATCGATGGTATCTTCATGTTCACAATAAAAACAAAATTTTATACTTATGTATACAAAGATTACCTAAGTACTTACCTTTTTATCCTCTCTCTCTCTTTTGTATTAATATTATCTTGTACTTTTTGTACCATAATTTGTACAATTTTTTTACTTTTTTACTATCACACTATACACTTGTTGAACTCATCTGTATAACTTTTCAAGATATTACAACTCATGTATTTTTTATTTATTTTTTCTATGTGTAGGTACTATTTATCGCTGCGTTAATTTTGCTGAATTCTTGAAAAACTTGCTTTCGAACAATTTATTCATGGTCAAGTTAATAATAAAATCAACATAGTAAATACCTACACGTTTCTCAATAACTACTTCTAAAGTATCTTAAGCACTCTTCTGTTTTACCATTATTACACTATGTAAACTTTTTAACTCGTTTGTACAATTTTAATGATAACGAAACTACATACCTATGTTCATATTAAACCTGTTTGTATCCTTAAATTACAGTTTATAATGTTATATACTTCATGCTTACAATTATACTCCTGAATAACATGTGTAACTTTAATAATGTGATTCTGTAAAAGCCTTCAAGGCGTGTATGAATAAATAAAATAAAATAAAAATAACGTGGCGAGCAATTCACGCTCCCATGTAAAAAGGTACATTCATTCAAAAGCAGATTTTAATTTAAAGGAGTCAACGGTGATATTTTAATGCGAGATGCCTATATACTGTCAGATTAATTAATTGACGAATCACATATCATCACAGTCATCTTCCCCCCTTCGCGTCCCGATGTAGTTTGTTTGTACCCCTCACCTGTCTGTTCTCGTTTAGTAATATTCATGTCTATGCACCCTCATTATTTTTCCTTCTCAGAACTTCCCCTTCTTCCTATTCTTAAAAAGACTCTCCACAAAGAAGATTTAGGCTTTTAAAGACGTTATTTTCTTCACGTAAAGAAATGTTCAGCGCCGAGACACTGCTCATAATACTTCATTTGCTACAGTTTTGCTCCTAGGCTGTTTCAAGTTTTTTCAGGGAAATCAACATTGTTAAGTCGATTCTGAACCCAGGAAGTGGCAAAAGCCTATGCTGACGGCCTCGCTTGAAACTATCCGGAACACAGATACCTATTTCTACTAGGATATTATTAGGTAACGACAAGAAACTTTTCAGAAGTGGATACGTCATAAAGCGACGTTAAATTCCTTCAAACACTATGCAAGCCCGCGAATACCCAACATTCCCCAGTTAAACACGATAAATCCACCGAAAATTATGTCATTCAGTTCTATTTCTGGTCTGTAAGAGGTGATTAACCGAAGAACTATAAGGTATAACCGCACGGGATACGTTTAAACGTCAATAGTAACGGCAGTGGCTGATTCATTAGCGGGTACAGATTGTCAGATTCCTCGCGGTCTCTGCGTGACGCGGATCACTACCGCAGTTTTGGAAAAACCGGTCTTTTTCACAGAGTTATAAAATATAGGTGGTAGCCCATTCAGAAACTGTGCTCTTTGTTCGAAAGAGGTATGTGACCTCTTTTGAACGAATGAAAGAGAAAGAGAGGTGACGTACTCAGGCTACTCATGGACTAAGCCAAATCTTACAGAAATTAGCCGAACATTTTTGAAATTAGCCGAAAGTTATCGAAATTAGCCGAACCTTGTCGAAATTAAACAAACCTTTTAGAAATTAGCCGAATCTTGTCGATGTTAGTCTAACCTTGTTGAAATTAGACAAACCTTGTCAAAATTAGCTGAACCTTTTTGAAATTTAACCAACCTTGTTGAAATTAGAAGAGCCTTGTTGAAATTAGATGAGCCTAATTGAAATTAGCTGAACCTTGTCGAAATTAAACGAACCTTGTTGAAATTAGATGAGCCTAGTTAAAATTAGCTGAACCTTGTCGAAATTAAACGAACCTTGTTGAAATTAGACGAGCCAAGTTGAAATTGGCTGAACCTTGTCGAAATTAAACGCACTTTGTTGAAATTAGACGAGCCAAGTTGAAATTAGCTGAACCTTTTCGAAATTAAACGAACCTTGTTGAAATTAGACGAGCCAAGTTGAAATTAGCTGAACCTTGTCGAAATTAAATGAAACTTGTCGAAATTAAACGAACCTTGTTGAAATTAGACGAGTCAAGTTGAAATTAGCTGAACCTTTGCGAAAATTAGCCGAACCTAGCAAACATTAGTCAATTCTAGTCAACATTAGCCGAACCTTGCGAAAATTAGTTAAAACTTGCCGAAATTAGTCGAAACTTGCCAAAATTAGCCAAGTCTTGTCGAAATTAGACGAACCCATACGGCAATTGTGTTTCGCGATCTTAAAGTTTTGAGTTGAACAACTTAATCTTGCGTACCTAAAGCAGAGTTCCCTCCGACCAACACATGAACATTTGCTTACACATTTGCCTACACATCACTATATACATACAAAAATGCAAGACCAGTTCCCCATTGGCAATATTTGTAGTAATGTGAAAGCAAACATTCATGTTTCCGGTCGGAGGAGAGCCTGCTTTATGTATACACATTCCTCGGGACAGTTTTTGGCGTTGGTTGCTTTGCAAAACACAGCACAAAGGCATACGTCAGACACCGCTGGTTGAAGGTAGATTAAAATTGTAAAAGTAAGTAAATGTATCAACCTTCAACAAGTGGACACACTTTGTCGCTTAGTGTCTCATCTATAAACCAAATACATCTACGGTCTAGATGAGACGAGTTTGTGGGCTTGTCTTTGACGTATTTCCAGACGAATCATACCATATTTATATAGTTACGTATGTAAAAACAGCTGTGTTCGACTCTTGAGGAAAACTGCGCGAAATTTGTAATAGTATTACGTAGGTTTGTTTCAAGGATTCTAAGGGGAAGTACATTCTCTTGTCTTGTGAAATGGAAAGTCATTTGGATATCCCGTGACGTTTTTAACCACCGAACAACTAATCTCTAGAAATGAGATCGATAGTTTTATTAATTTGCTACTTTAAAAATGTAACAAGCGTGACGTACACGTCAGATTTTAACCAGCGATAAAAAATAGAAGTCCTTAGACATTTTTTCAATTTTAAACTAAATATCTTAATTTCTTTCACCACACACCAGTGACAAGAGGGTTGTTCTTCTTTTTAACCTACAACTTCAAAAGTGAAGTCCTTGAGTGATGCTTTGACAATAACGTGTAAGAATTTTTGTAATAAATGTGATTATTATATTGTAAAACATATACATACATGATTTTTTTTATTTTGTAACCTTAACAATGAACAATAATGATGATTTTTGCCGAAAAATTCTTTAGAATGCAATATATGTTTTTTAAATTGAAGTACCTAAATAAGGGGGCGGCGAAATTTTCCTCTGCCCCGGGCGGCTGACGACCACGCTACGCCACTGCTTTTACCCCTTTGTCACATTTCCACCACTCTGTCATATTTTGTTTTTACTATAAATGAATACTCTCTGGATCTCAGAGGGGTAATTGTAATAAGGGGGGAAGGAGGCTTAAAATGCCTATTGGAGGAGACAAACACGAGCTGCTTGTATACCTATTTCGAATGACAACCCACGTGGCAGAATTAACGTACGACATAAAAGCTGTAGGAGACAAGTTTTTGAGATTTAAAAAAATATTTTATTAAACATGATTAAAAATAATAATCGCTGTTACTTGATAGGTTCTAATACCTTTTAGAGTTTATAAACAGTTTTATATTTTATTTATTTATTAATAAACGCCCTTCTTCGGGGCTTTTACATATATAGCATAGTTAGAAAAATACATATTTATTGTACATAACTGAACTGCCTCAATAACAATATTTTATATTTATTCAAAGATAAACTGAAGATGTCCACTGACTTGGTATGATTTTTTCCCTCCATTAGTATTCTGGGCAAAGAGGAATACATATGGTAGTTAGTCCCAGAATTTTTGCACTGAAATAAATCCTGATTTCTAGTATTACGAAGTGGAATTCGGAAGCTTATCAATTCAAGTAATACCGGACTATCAACAAAATCATTAAGAATTTTATATAAAAATACTAAGTCAGTGAAAATTCTTCTGTCTGACAATTTAAGCATATTCATGTCGTTTAAAATAGTGTTGTAGTTTAACATAATTGCTGGAATACCCATTTTAAAATTTAGAAAACGTAAGAATTTGTTTTGTATTCTTTCAACAGCTTGTACATGCATATTATAATGAGGATTCCAGACTCAAGTTGGCTTCTAACATAAGCAAAATATAACAGTTTAATACATGTTTATGTCGTCATATATTCTGTCGAATTCTTCTCCACTAACTGGTGGAGACAACTTTATGTAGGTTAAAAAGAAAAACGACCAAGAACCTAAAGCCGGAAAGCTTCCACACAACTAGGTTTTACTACTAACTAGGTTTCGAAAAGTATGTTTTCACGGGTCTCTATTTTGGGTTTAAATAATTTATTTATATATTATACGCCCATACAAGCTTTAACGATCAGGTGATGTATGTAATAATTTTGTATAAAAGTTATCATAGAACGCTTTAGTATCACGCTAACATTGATTATTATTATTGAGGTTTGTTATTATGGCCTTCTTTTAACTACATTCAGTGCAGTCAATACGTGGAACACATTAGTTATTATTGTGAATATTAAGTCAACTCAACTCAACCCAAGGGCTCAACTGTCACGAAATCAATAAGTCGTTCTCTTAACTCCTTCCTTCTTGTATTCATGATACAGTGTCAATTCTTTATAATAATAATGCACGCACGATTACAATATTATATTAAAAAAATCATATAATCCAATTTAATGTAGATCTGAATGTAATGAATTCTTTCAGTTCAATTTTCATCCACTTCCTGAACTACCGAAATGTGTGAATTTTCACACACGTTGTAAAAATGATAACAATACATACAGTAATAAAAATTAACCATTATTAAGGTTTAATTTGCTTTATAATACGGGTTTAGCGTGTTTTTTTTATATTTTTAGACCATATTTTTTTTTACCTGCCCCCGCCCTCACTATGAAATCTCAACGCCCTATAATTTTCTGTGGGTCTTCTACTGCCCCCCTGAAAGTCTCAGACTGGGAGGAGAAATCCGAAATGTATTATATACATAAGAGAAATGTATTATGCGAAATGTATTATATACAGAGAAAACAAAATCAAGCCAAAATCGGGTAAAATAAAAAAAACACAAAGTAAATATAAAAACCCCGCTGAAATTAACCAAATTAGTCGAATCGTGTCGAAATTAGTCTTACAATTTGGTAGGCGGGTATGGGTAACGCCGCCCCGGGAACCATTTATCGGATAACCAACACCTTTGCCATAGGTCACCCCAAGTGACCCCAAGTGAGGTTCGCTACGTTTGGTGACTTATCAGAGGTGCCAGGGTGGAGAAAGAGAGAGAGAGAGAGAGACTGGTTGGGGGAGGCCTTTTGACCTTTCCAGCCGGACTCTCTCCACCCATCGTCTTTCACCCCAGTTTGAGGGATGGATTCATACGTCCGTCACTCCTGGACGCACTGACTCCCAGATTCCCACCCACTCCTCTTACCCTTTTCCTTCTCAAGTCTTTCTCTCCTTCCCTTCCTTAAAAAGACCCTCCACAAAGCATCTTCAAAAATAACGCAAGCCTGAGGGCAATTTTTTCCAAGTGGTTCGCTATGTTTGGTGATTTTTAGCTGGGGTGTCCGGTTTCATGAGGCGCGGTGAGTCCAGGTCTTGGCGGTGAATGCACCTGCTTCATTTATTTATTTTAAAATATACGGCAGAACATGTGCCATTAACATAAATTATTTATATATAATAATATAATAACATAACGAAAGTAACAATATATACGTAAAGTTAAATCTAAAAACAAATTGTAAAAAAAGGAGTTAAGGTAATAAATTGTAAGTAAGATATATAAAATAAAAGTTAAAATAAAAAGTTAAACGGCAGGAAATAATAAAGTAAGTGTATAAACTATGAGATATCTTTAAAAGAATAGAAAGTACAAAAGTTATAATATAAAAGAAACGTATAACAAGTAACAAGTAAGAGATGCTTTTAGGAGCCAAAAATTTTGGATAAAATAAATTAATAAATATATGTTTGCCCGAAGATTTTTCTAATGCAGTAACCATGTAAAAAAAAACATTGTTCAATGCATTTTGCACTAATCTATATACATGCGAAACTTGGTGTAACTACCGAACCACCTCGATGGAACGACTCCGGATCCAATATAATGATGCATGTAGAATTATATTTGGATTCAGAAGATATAGCAGTGCATCGACAATGTTCACTGAACTAGGACTGCACGGATTCGCCGGTCTAAAGAGACATCGGGTCACTGGAGCCAGGATGCGGCTAATGGCTTCTGACAATGCAGTGGTGACCGCAGCGTTCCAGCACCAAACCCCACTCCTGAGTGAGCGCTGGGCCCGAGCTTGAAGAATAGAATTGATTACTTATTTATTTTTTTATATTTAACTTTTATATTTATATATATTTTTTTTATTTTTTTATTTTGTTTTTTTTCCTATTCTATGTTTAAAAAAAAAAAATCTGTTGTTTTAAAATATGTTATAAAATATATTATATAAATATGTACAATCATATGGGACGTGTGGGATTGCACTATCCTCCCCACATCCTGGAATAAAACTTATTATTATTATTATATGTAAATGGTAGGTATATTACGGATTATGACAATGCGATATGTTAGTTCTTCTTCTTTCATTTGGGGGGGGGGGGGGGGGGGGGGGGGGTCAGAGGGGGACATCTAGGTCTGCGAGCCAGTCTAGGGCCTCAGGCGTTGTCCTGTGGACCTCATCATCCGGGGAATGAATGGAGCGGACATGACCACATGTTCGGTGGTCTCACCGCATTCACACATCTCCAACTCCAGTCCCATCTATACATATCCAGCACCTTATCCTATTAATGGCGGACCAGAGTTTGCGAGGCAAAGAAAACCCAGGCTGTCTCTCAGTGGGGTCTTGTACGAGATGGGCATTTTTCACCTTGGCCGATTGCCACTCAAGCTTCCACCTATCTTCTGGGGTGAGAGGTGAATGGAGGAGTCTTTCTCCTTCTGTCCAGAAGGATTTTCGGGACTTCAAGCGGCATGCCGGGTGAGGGACGACATCATCATGCAAAGGTATTGCGCTTTTTTGCAGCGCCTTCTTGTACTCCCTTAGTGTTGCAATCTCTCGCCTGATATTTGGAGGGGTTATATTTGCATGTACGGGGAGCCAAGGGAGAGGAGCAAATTTGTATATGTTGCATATTTGTATATATATATATTTATATATTATATGTTAGTTTTGAAGTACCCATGATATATTTCTAACGAATAGATATTAGAGTGCCCACTGTTAGGACATAGTTATGGTAACATGATTATATTGGTTCCATGCCAACTGACAATAAAGTCAACTCAACACCTCTTTGGTTCATTCACTGCCAAGACCTGAAAAAATTTCACTCCATGTACACGGGTACCTCTGCTAAGTAACAAAAAGTCGCGAATCACTTGAGGTGACCTATGCCAGGGGTGCTGTCAAATAAATGATTCTCAGAGCGATGCGCGACGGTACCTGTACCCGCCTCTCAAATTGAAACAAGAAATATCACCGTATCGACTCCTAATGTGATGGAGATTCACATTTTCCCGATTGTATCTACGACTAGTTTCTGGACACTGTATACACGTCCTTATAGAAATGGCTATAGTTGAGCTAAAAGTAGCTATTGTAATTGTTTGTAAATACTTACCTAACTTGAAAGTTAACATAACATTGATAAGGTTGTATTTCTATTTTGGTAGGCGGAAAATTCTCAATCTGCAAATGCGTATATTTGTCATATTTGTACGTCACATCCGCGGTTGGGAAAAAAATGAGTGAGGACAAAAAACCCAATCAGCCGGTAAAGTCTCAACTACATTAGCTAGTTTACAAGCTACTAGCCGGTAAGTTTAAAAGCGGGTGAACCGGCGAGTGAGATTGTCATGATACAAAACTGTCCACTCGCTCAGTAGAAACAGTAGCAGCTGAAATATCGACTCCCGCGCCACGCAACTCTGTCGACATTTTATAGGAAACTGACAGCTCGTAGCTAGCGCCCACGCTAGCCAGTAACGGCTTCCACCCGAACTAATTCTGTGACGGATGAAATCAGCTGTTGGTGGGCCGCCATATTTAGGCATACACCAGCGAGTAGCGAGTAAAGATGACCACCTTTCAAATTTTGTCGTAGATTGTACACAATCTCCTAGTTAGCAAGTAATACTATGACACTGGTCGAGTTTATTAATAGATACTGAATTTCCCAGATAGTAGCTTGTAAACTCGCTCTATGTCATCGATGCTTATGCAAAAAATGCAGTCGATTTAGATAAAATAGGTATACCTATTTCCATAAAATATAACTAAGGGTTCCGATGGGGTGTACAGATATGAAATTCTTACCACCGTATTTTCAAGTATATATTTTAAATATAAAACATATTTTCATTCAAATACATCAAAGATAAAACTGTAAGTGTCCGACCGAAACAGGAGTTTCTACCGAAATCGAAACCGAATCTTCGGTATGTCTCAGTTTGGGCCGAAACCGAAACCGAAACTTTTTTAGACACGTTAAAAATCTATTGCTTACACTGAAATTCGGCTTATTTTTTACACTTATAAAACAATTAACACGGGTTAAATGAAAGAAAAAACAATAATTGAAGTTTGTGAAAAAATTATCATATTATTGCTTTAAAACAAAAAAAAATATATAAAAAATTAACAAAAGACGTCAACTTCTTGGAACAAAAATTTGTCAATAATCAACATAATTTACATTATAAAGGAAGGACTTAAGTACTTTAATTTTAATTACGTTTACAATTATAACTTATCACACGTGTTAAATGAAACAAAAATCAATGACTGAAGTATGTAAAAAAAATATTATTAATTTTTTTTAATATTAATTTATTTATTGCTATAAAACAAACAAAAATTAAAAAAAAAGTAAACTACTTCTTGAAACAAAACTTTGTCAATAATCAACGCTTACATTATAAAGGAAGGACCACGTTAATTGAGTAATTTAAATTTAATTGCGTTTATAATCACAACATTCTTATTACGCGTGTTAAATAAACTCAGCTGATGATGGCGGGTGACACACGAGCCACAAACTCACCCGAAGTCAGTCGAACAACGCGCGATAGTTCACGAACGCAGTCTTTCGGTGCGGCCGAAGAACCGAAACTGAAGCCGAAACCGAAACCGAAACCGAAACCGAAAGTACTTTTACTAAAAAGTACTTTTCTGCAAATTGTATATACCGGCGAAAAGTACAAAAAATCGACACTGAAAACAAATTCGTACCAACTTGTTATTAAAGGTATTTTTGAAGTCGATTTTAGATTTTTGATAGTAATTTTAATTTCGGGGGCCAAGTGTCAGGGATTCTACCGTCGGGTCACCATATTATTTGAAATCCAAAATAGTGCAGATAGACGGCCGGCGTAGTGCAGCGGTAAGGCGCTTGACTAGCATTCCGAAGGTCGCGGGATCGAATCCCGGCGTGGCAAATAAATTTTATTTGATTAATTTGTGTTATTTCACAATTTATTCATTTAAAACAATATATAGTATATTTGCGGCACGTTCCAGTGTGGAAGATACTCTCAGAATCGCCCTGGTGTAAGACCACCGTTCAGAATTGAAACGTTGCTTGAAATGGCTTTAGCCGTGTTTGGTGACCAGATCTGAATAGCCAGGTACTTCCCACCTTCCTCTTCCCCATCTCCTTCCCCTCCCCACTACCTTCAGCCTCACAACATACCTCAATTGGGGA
The DNA here is from genome assembly GCA_936435175.1 of Glyphotaelius pellucidus. Classification (NCBI taxonomy): domain Eukaryota; kingdom Metazoa; phylum Arthropoda; class Insecta; order Trichoptera; family Limnephilidae; genus Glyphotaelius; species Glyphotaelius pellucidus. The sequence continues at coordinate 5,705,441 of OW386556.1, forward strand.
TGCCATAGTCTCACTGGCTCCAGACGGGAGCAGTTGGGACTCTTGTGCGGCATTCATATAAAAAAAAAAAAAAAAAAAGTGCGCACTTACAGTATTGTTTTATAAATTGCATCTTTTGAACGTGACTCTCGTGCCGATATGATGTTTTCATTAAATTTATTCCAGAACCACTTAGTTTAAGACTGCGTCAGTCCTGATTGAGAAAATACCTCTGAATTCATTGGCGTAACGACTAACTTCGGGCCCATAAAAAACATGCCCAGCGTATACAATAAATAGGTAATATTAAAAATATCAAATCATAATGCTAAACAAATAACATTTACTATGTTTTAAACTTTCCAACTTTATTTTTTATTGTTTCTTCTTTTTATTTCCTCGATTTTCCCTCTTTTTTGTACAAATCATGTTCACACTAATCATAATTTGACTGTTTTAAAACGGGAATCATCCTAGTCGGATAGTCAAAACATTTCATAAACAATGTATTTAAATGTAAAACATCTTACTAAATAAATAAATAATATAAAATTTCGTGACCGACTTTTCGACCTTTCCTAAACAAGAATATCCTAATGACGGAATACAGACGGTGGTTATTCTAATCAGTGCCAGGGTGTCCAGCATTTTCGATTCAAGAGGAAGCTTTCTTAAGGTGATCCACTAGTCCTGGAAAAATTCGACAACGGAATCCACGCCTTTTTTAGGAAGCGATTTAAAAATACTCGAGAAAAAGTGTTTGGAAAGGTTGGAGAAGGTATTTGAGAGTTGTTTATCATAGGTTGATTTCATAAAGGCCTGTAAAAAATCTTAACTCCTTTTTTACGCATTGTTTGTTATAATAACAAGAAAATTTAAAATCGATTTTTTTTTTACATTAATCACCATTGAAGAAAATAATTCCCCTCAGGGCCAATGTCATCTTTGGGAATGCTGTGTGGAGGGTCTTTTTAGGAAAGCAAGGAGAGGAAGTTCTGGGAAGGCAAAAGGTACTAGGAGTGTAGGAATCTGATGGTCAGTGTGTCTAGAAGTGACGGACGTATGAATCCATCCCTCCCACTGAGAAGCAAGGCGATGTTCCGAGAGGGTACGGCTGAAGAAGTCAAAGGGATTCCCTCAAGCATTCTCTCCCGATCCGGCCTGCCATGCAGCTGATGGGCAGACGCATCCGCCGCCAAGATCCGGACAAACCTCACCCCAAAAACCTTGGCACCCCTGCTAAGTCACCAAACGTAGCGAACCACTAAGGGTGTTGCACGGAACCAAGCGACGCGGAGTCTAGAGACGTGCATATACCCTCGAATCTGGAAGGTGATTAAGTGCGACTTACCGATGCGCTATCGGCCCTTCTGCAGATGGCATAAGGATGAAATTCGCAGTTGGGTAACGCCTCTTTTAATTCACTGGAAAAAAATATCGCCAAAATTCATGTTTTATTTTATTTTGTGAAATTCAGGCACAAATATTAAAATGTTTTCCGATTGTTTTGTAAAGAACTTAATTTGCCACATTACACAACGAAATTTTATATGAAAATGGATTCATCAGTAGGAGATTTTGGCACTTGAAAGTATTTTTAATAGGCCTAAAACTTTATTTTTTTCTAGACTTACAAAAAGACTTACTCGATTATTTTCAAAGCCAAGGTTTGTTCTACTCGCAGATTTAATTGAAGCATCTATATATAATATTTCTAAACGATCAAATTTTCAAACCAAAAACATGATTTTTCATTAATTCGCTTAAGCCAAAATTTTTTGTATTCTTAGTGTGTCTTCTATCGCCACGAATTGAGGTGATAAACATAAAAATCGCTTGGCAAACGAAATTTACAGATCACGATTTTCGATTAACTTTAACTTACGATTCATTGATTAATCTTTTTCCTTTTTTACAAAACTATTCACGAAACAAATAATTTTTTTTTTTATTTATTTGAGAATAATTTTGGAAAAAGAAAAAAATTAATCAATGGAAGCTATCGCAAATAATTTAAACCATTAAGTGGAACGTTTGCGCGGCCCCTTTCGGACCGTTTCGTACAAATCTTAAATTTGAATTTAAGATCAAAATACCCAACCAAACTGAAAAATTATTATCGAAGAAAGCAAACACTTTGTGGCTTGACATTTTACAGAATGAAACAAGTTCTTTGTTTTAAAACCACTTTATTCAAATTTATATTCGTCGACCGGTTTCGGTCGAACTCGACCTTCTTCAGGACAATAAACATATAAACTAAATTAAAGTACAGAGTTAAGATAATGAGGTAAACACAAAAGAAAGGGAGAGCATATAAGAGAGAGAGAGAAAGAGCATCAGATAATGGTTGGGGGAGGGGTAGGAGGAGGGGTCAAGGGAGAGTGGGGGTTAGAGAGGGAGAAGGGACTAACTTTAAAATGGGACTGTTGGTTAATTCTAATTGTTTGTTTAAAATTTGGCAATTATTTTTCTTTGATTTTAATATTTCTACAGCTTCTAAGTTATTAAGGCGTCTTCCTATTTTATTTATATGAACTATTTGGACTCCCGTATTTTTATTAAACGTATGGTCAGTATCAATTAAGTGTTCGGCAAATTCTGAGAAACTTGTTTCAGAAAGAGAAACAGAGAAACCCAACTGTGTTTTTTTTCATTTGCCAAAAAGGAAGGGCGAGATGTGATGTTTTTGTGTTGAATGGGATCTCTACGGGGAGGGGCAAATCGGGATACGGAGATATTTTTGTGAATTCACGCGAACGGGGAGGGGCTAAATGGGATACTGCGAGGTGTCGGTGTCCCCCTGTTTTTTTAAACTCGCGGGAATATGTATGTGAGAACACGGGGTTTCATTGATGTTTTCTTTCATTTTGAAAATTCGTTTAATCAAAAAATCAAAATCAGACGGACATGTCAGAAAAATTCCTGTCAGCCTGACTGCACGTGACGTCACAAAGCTGATGACCCCCCCCGTACGCCTTGTCACACAATGTCACTCTTCTCTACACCCCTCCCCCCTTAAGGTGTGACCCCCTTAAGCCGCCGCTACCCGAATTTCAACCGATTTCTTACATATCTCCCTTAAACGGAATAAATAGTTACGGATTAACGTACAAAACGTACTTAAATAAAATAGAACAATTACAAATCCGTTTCCTAAAATTGATATCAGGCAAAAAAATGTCCAGTTATGTGAAGGTGGTTGTAAAAAAATGTTCTCCTTGTGTAATGTCCTCTCTATACACAGTAAGGTAAATTACCAATTAACGCTAGATGAATTCTGGAAAACAGAATTCAAAAAACCTGTAAACCACAACTACCCTACTAGGCATAGAGAAGCACAAATGTTTATTGTCAATAAATCTCAAAATGTATACGGAGATAGAACAAAAAGTCATAAAATTCCGGAAATATTTAACGCATTACCTGAAAATATCAAAAATGAGACATCTTATTCAAAAATCAAAACAAAAGTTAAATCCTTCTACCTCCGAAGAACATGAAATCAAATAAAATAGTTCCTATCTATTTATTTTCTCACCGTATGTTTGTACTGTGTAAAATATTTTTACTACAACGCAATTCATAAACATTAAAACATTATAATAATTAGTTTGTCGTAATAATTAGTATTTTAATATTAAGTATTATATTTAGTATATACTATGTAAAACTGAAAAGTATACTGTATTAAATAATTAGAAAAAAATGAGAGATTTCTTACAATCAAACTGATTGATCAGTTTCGTAAGATTTGTAAAATAAAATATTGTAAAATTAAAACTGAATAAACATATTTAAAAAAAAAAAAACATTCGACGTTTTTAAGCTCTTAAAAAAATATGTGTTATTTTTGAAGATAATATCTAGATGAAACGCAAAATTACGAAATTCCCTCGATAGGAAAAAAAATCGCAAAGTATGCTCTGAAAATTATTTAAAACAAGTCTATTTCTATTATTTTACAAGTTATATTTGTGAAAATATTCACAATGTTTCTTTAAATGATACTTAAGATAAGTTCCACGAGATTTTTGCTCTATTTTAAACGAACCATGTTTTATTAAGCATTTTCACAATTTTCGCTTCAATTTTATCGTTGAAAATATTAGCGCGCTCTGTCCGACATTCCTAATTTCATATTTCTCCATCTTCTTCTTTTTGAGCCGGGAAGCGTCGCCTTAGTGTAATTTATGGATGGCCCGTTGTGTTTACCGTCAGAGTTTTAAAAAAACAAACTTCTTATTTTTTAACCCACTAATCCTACCGCACTGCTTCAGAGGTCATATATATAATTGAGAAGATTTATCAATTATAGATTAATACGAACATCATAATCACAATACCCGTTAGTACGAGAAACTAACAGCATAGTTTTATGTTACTTACTGTTGGACTGCGTTGAGATTAAGATTTCCTCTTTTCATAATTTATTACAATGAATGTTGTCAATAATTAAGTGAAACATGTTATTCTAAACGTTTTATCATTAATTATGCAGAATGTAACGTAATCAGAGAGCCAACCTGATTTATAAAATCATCAGACAATATCAGATATTAAGTAAAGCCTCGATTACATTGAGCGAGTTTACAAGCTACTAGCCGGTAAGTTTAAAAGCGGGTGAATCGGCAAGTGAGATTGTCATGATGACACCCAAAACTGTCTACTCGCTCAGTAGCGACAGGAGCAGCTAAAATAATGACTCTAGCGCAAACCAATTCAGTTACGAAATCAGCTGTTGGCAGGCCGCCATCTTGAACGAGTAGCGAGTAAAGTTGACCGCCTTTCAATTTTTTTCGTAGATTGTCCACAATCAGCTAGTTAGAAAGTAATGCGATGACACTGAGCGAGTTTACTAACAGATAGAGAATTTCACAGATAGTAGCTTGTAAACTCGCTCAATGTCATCAAGGCTTTTCCCGTTTTAAAAAAGTACGCTGTAAATGGATTCTAAAACATTTATCAACTTTACATTAGAAATTCAAAACTTATCTATACATATTATAAATTAAAGTCCTCCGCCATGTCTGTCTGTTCGCGATAAACTCAAAAACTACTGAACGGATTTTCAAGCAGTTTTTAAAAATGGTACATGTTATAATATTACAAATTCGTTTGATAAACACACCAACTTATCATTAAAGGTATTTTTGAAGCCGTTTGTAAAATTACAATATAGCAGGGGGAACAACTGCCAAGTCACCCTTTTTCCATACAAATAATTCAACATTTTTGCCTGAAAATACCTTGAAACGTTGGAATTTCCAAAAATGTTACTTAACTTGTTTTTCATGCACTATTACGTAGAATCACCAGGCGAAGTTAGTGCACTTTACCCCCGACACTCTTCTTCTTGCTTGCACTGTCTCAACTCATTGCCTAGGTAGGCTGTTGGGGTCGGCTCTTCTCGTTTTCAGACTATATTGTCTTCGGTTCTGGGTATCGCTTTCATCCGGACCGTTTCTCTGCAATATTTTAGAGCATTGAGTCATCCAGTTCTTTTGTCTTCCTCTGGATGACTGTGTGACCGTACCCCCGACGCCTTATCTTATTTGTCTTGTTTATCTTACAAAAATATTTCATGATGTATCTATCTTACTTTTTGCTGATGACCTCAAAATTTTTAGAATTATCCAAAATATTTACCACTGCAACATTCTTCAAGATAATATCAACAAATTGTCAATTTGGTTTAATGAAAATAGGCTTTACTTAAATATCTCTAAATGTCAAATAGTTAGATTTTCTTGAACAAAAAATCTGATCTTTAATTACGACATTGATAACAAGGCTCTTGAGACATTAAAACAAATTAACGACTTAGGCATCACTTTTCAACCAAATCTTTCATTTGTCAACAAAATAACAGAAATCTGTAATAAGGGTTTAAAAATGTTGGGATTTATAACTAGGCTAACTAAAAATTTTATCAATATAAAGTGTATTAAACTGTTATATTTTGCTTACGTTAGAAGTCAGCTGGAGTACAATTCTCCCGTCTGGAATCCATATTATAATATTAATGTACAAGCTGTTGAAAGAATACAAAACAAATTCTTGCGTTTTCTAAATTTTAAAATGGGTATTCCAGCAATTATGTCGAACTATAACACTCTAATAAATGATATGAATATGCTCAAATTGTCAGACTGAAGAAATTTTACTGACTTGGTTTTTAACTTTATTGCTTGAACTGATAAGCTTCCGGATACCACAACGTAATACCAGAAGTCAGGATTTATTTCAATGCAGAAATTCTGGAACTAACTACCATATTATGTATTCCTCTTTGCCCAGAATACTAATGGAAGGAAATAATTATACCAAGTCAGTGGACATCTTCAATGTATCTTTAAAAAAAATATTGTTACTGAGGCTATTCAATTTTATTTATTTTTTTTTTATTTTTTTTTATTTAGTAAAATATTTACACATTTATGTACATTATTTATAAAATGTTTTGACTGTCCAACTAGGATGATTCCCGTTTTAGGACAGTCAAATTAGGATAAGTGTGAATATATATGGACCATGATTTATACAAAATGAGGGAAAATTGAGGAAATGAAAAGAAGAGAAAGAATAAAACATAAAATTGGAAAGTTAAAAGCGTATTAACATATTACTTAAAAAAAAGGTTTATATGTATAGGTTCTTGAAAAAAAGGGCTTAAACGTATGGTTCACTTGTATGCCATGCATACACAACAGTTATTAAAATGATAATAATAATAAATAAAAGGAATAAAAATATTTTTACACTTAAACATAAAGGGAACTGGTGTTTGCATTTCATAATGTAGTCCTATTAATGAGAACTATAAAGATAACAGAAACAATAAAATAAAATAAACAATTAAGGTATGATTATTACTGTTGTTTGCTTTGCATAGTTATCAAAATAATAATAAAATAAGTTTACTTATAAATGTCGTTTGCATTACAAAATAATAGGCTTACATATACATTTTGTATGAATATGAAATAAAAAAAGAGAAGTGACAGAATAAAATAAAATATCCAATTAAAACATAAGATTAACTGCTGCCTTGTTAAATTCTAATTTAAAAGTAATAGGTACGTACATACATGCACATAATATAAACAATTAGAATATAAAAGGTATCTTTTGCACAGTTTATTTTTTGTCGGAATTTTTGTTATTGATTTTGGTTTGTGTTTGATTTCATTTTTTGTGTAGTAAAAGTTCACTCTCCTTTCTCCCTAATTGATGAAACCAAGTAGTGGTCAATCTGCGAAGAACCCTTGTGCTTTCGTTATTCCAAGCATCAGGCATTAAGTTGTATAGTTTTGGACCTAAGAATGAGAAGTGTCTTTGAGCAAGAGATGTTTTGGTTGTGAGTGGTACAATTGGATTTCTCCGTAATTATGTACAATAAATACTGTATACTCGTATATCTTATTATTCATAAAATATGTAAAAGCCCCAAAAAAGGGCGTTAATAAATAAATAAATATAAATTATTTGTTCAAGAAGTTTGAACAAGAATGGCTGTCATTGCCTAGCCCTCCCTTTCAAAGATCGTCCGGTGCGTGCCACAACAGCGCGATAATCTGCAGCGCCTCTGGTGCCCTTTCAACCAGTATTGGTGGCAATATAGGATAACCCTTCAACATACACTTAGTGCTCGGTTCGAAACCTAAGTGTTGGTTGGGTATCCGCTATATCTACTACCACCTAGTCAAATAGTCAATACAAGTTTCTCGCAAAATGATATTGAAGAAAATCGCTTCAAAATAATAAGATTCTAATCGATGTTTTTGCTTTGTTTGTGATGTTTAGTACGTTGTAACCTTTAATTATGCGTATTAATGTAATAATTTAAATAAATACATGTGCAATTTTATGCTAAGGACCTGTAATACAAGTTTAACATCAATGTTGATATTGATGAGTGATTTATTTTCATATTGTTGTTCAGATATTTATGGTATTTTGCGGCGATAAGGATAATAGGATAAGAATAAGAGAAAGTGAGGATTAGGAGTGATGGGGTGTAATTTTGTGTTGTGTGTGGGGTTGTTAGTGATGTTGGGAATTGTGGTGACAGGACAGCAAGTCCCGCAAACACCCTGTCCTTCGATTTTCAATTACCAAACTGATGGTAGCCAGTGGTCTGGACTGATTCAGTTGACCAGCCAAACATCGGGCAGTGATCTCCACATTAAACTGCAGATGTCCATTGGAGTGCAGCTGCCATCGGTGAGTGACATTAGTTCGCTACGTTTGGTTACTAAGCAGGGGTGATCGAGCTCATGGGGTGAGGTTTGTCCAGGTCTTGGCAGCCGATGCGTCTGCCCACCTGCTGCGTGGTGATCAGGATAGAGATAAAATAGTTGAGGGAGGACTTTTATCCTCCAACCAGAATATCTCCACCCACCGCCTTGCACCGCAGTTAGGGAGATGTATTCATACGTTCGTCACTCCTGGACACACTTACCCCCAAATTCCTTCCCAATCCTCATTCTAAAAATACCCTCCACACAGCATCCCCTACGATGATATAGGCCTGCAAGGAAATTATTTTCATCAATAGGGCGGAGTGAAAAAACTTTTTTTTAAATTTCGCGTTTCCTGTATTATCAATGAGTGCCTTGGTAGAGTACCCTGTAAAGTACACAAAATATCATTAAATTCTTACTTCAGCTTCAGATGGAGCACTGACCCTAAAGTTCCGAGCACTGTAAACTGAGATGCGTGTGTAGGGAAAATTTGCCAATAGGAACTCTTGATTATGCGATCAAATACGCTAAGACGATAAGTACCGCCATATTTGATTATAAACTTGATACAAAATTAAAATCGCAACAACTAGAGTGACACGGGAGGGAATGTAAAACAGCCGAACTAGGCGAACCCGGGAACCGGAATAAATTTGCAATATCATGAACTGGACCGGAGAGCGACTCTCAGGAAAACCAGTGTGTAAAATTAGGTTTAATAATGTTTTAAGGTTGTTCAACCATCAAAACAAGCACCTCATCTAATCCAGTTTAAACGCCACAAAATAGATTTTATTTTCACCCTTCTAACTCACCCCTCTTTCAGATGTAGTCAACAACAACAAGGTACAACAGATGCAGTCAATCAGAAAAAAAAACAGATAGCAGCGCGTAGAACGTTCGTAGGAATAGCCGCGCAAACCTGATTGTAATTTGTTTGTATTATGTCTAAAACAAGAAAAAAATCACTGTGTTCTGAAAAAGACAATGTGTTACCAACTTATTCGGATGTAATAAAGTATGATTCGTGGATTAGAAATGACTTAACAGGGTCGAATTCTCCAGCGATGGACGGCAAAACGGAGAAATTGATCGAAGAATTTGTGCGGCAAGCGGTTGCGTCCTCTCTACAGCTCAGTGATAAGGGAAGCCGAGCTCCCCATCAAGATAAAGATGGCAATTTTTGTTATTTATTTTTGGGGTGTTATGCCGTGTTTCGCTACCTCCTTCTTTAGCCAGCGTTTCGGACAGCGTTACAGTGTCCATCATCAGAGCAGCAAAGATGGCAATGATCAAAACGGTATACCGCCTGACGCTCACTTACGGCCACTAGATGATATGGATGCTAAACGAACGAACACGCTCTAGAGTATAAGCTGCCGTAATGATTGGTGTAACTATAAGTGACCAGCTCAGGTATGGGGGCTCCATCGAAGCCAGAGTAAAGTTAGCTTCTCAAAAACTGGGCGTACTGTACAGGGCTCGCAGATTCTTTGATAGTACACAACTGCTAACCCTGTACAGATCGCAAGTGCGCCCCACAGTTGAATTTGGCAGCCACTTCTGGTGTGGAGCTCCAAAATACTTGAAAAATACCCTCGACTCTGCAGAAACGGGCGGTCCGTTTGATAGATTCTCCCATCTTAACGAACGGATTGCAAACTTTAGAGCACAGGCGTCGGGGGGGAATGCTATCCATGTTCTACCGGTATTTCAATGGAAGATGCTCCGAGGAACTAGCGTCATTGATCCCTTCGGCACCGGTGCATAGTCGGGAGACACGCCAAACGCGCGCCCAATATATGTACACGGTTGACATTTGTCACATGAGAACGGGTTGTTTTTTCGACTCGTTCTTGAGTTCAACAGCTCGGCTATGGAACGATTTGCCACCATCTGTGTTTCCTCCCTCCCACAACATGGATCTCTTCAAGACCAATGTTCATTCCTGCCTCTCCTCAAAAAGACCCTCCACAGCATCCCAGATGACATAGGCCCTGAGGGAAATTATTGTCCTCAGGGCCTCCTGTGTGGAGTTAATGTAACAATGAGGTATTTGAGAGGAGTGGCAGGGGTTACGAAATAGGATCACATAAGAAACACGACGATTCGAGACGATTTGAACATTGAACCACTACTACTCTTCATAGAAAAATCACAAATGAAGTGGCTTGGACACTTCAGCTCAAAATAGGGACAAGGCAGAATAAAAAATGAATAAGGCAGGCGCGCTGATGGCACCACCTTATTAGGGTTAGAGTGAAGCTGATGTTCACTCTACGCAAGAGCTATACCTGTAGATCTCGATATGGTATATCTTCTGAATCAAATAGCAAAGGTAGGATCACAAGAGTACTCACGATAAGTTGGCGATCTTGCCCGAATTGAGGTCCCTCGTGGTCGATTCTGCTATTCTGCGTCTAGATGAACCACAGGTAATTACGATGGTCAGTTTTGTAGCGATTAAGGGAAATACGGCGGTATTATCACCTTACGAGTTTCAATTTATGTCACGATAAAACGTTAGAATGTTGACAGTAGCGATACGATATGAAGACGTATGGAGGAGCCTTGTCGATGCAATGGGTCCCCGACCCGAATAGGATAAGGGGTAGAAGAAGAAGAAGAAGAGGAAAGGACTTATAGCGGTTATCTAATGGAGAAGATCCATAGTGTCATAGTGTGAAATAATTGCTTAAGAATATAATAATGGAATATTTATTTTTGTTATTATTAAATTAAATTTTTTTCTGTTTATGTTCTTGTTTCTTTACTGTGTTAATATATATAACTGGGACGTTTGGGATTGCACTATCCTCCCCACATCCTGGAATAAAGAATTTTTATTATTATAAGATAACTAATAAATTTTAAATAAATAATCAATTTAAAAACATATTATATTGAAAAATTTATCCTCAATACACTAATAACAATAATAATCACTAATGTTGTTATAATGACATGAACACATGTTTATAAAATGAACGACATGTAACTGGACAAGATTTATAACAACAATATGATACGAGTAACTTGGTATGTAAAATTAATTAACGTAAGATATTTATTTATTTATTTTCTCGAAATCGACAGTTTACATTTTTTCAGTTTGTACATGTTTGTATAGCCAAAATAAAACCAATTATGGATTTTCTCCTTGTGACTTTACCTCTGATTAAACAGCGTAATAAAAAATTAGAAATTACAAAATTTATAATAAAGGAACATGAAACCAAAAATTATATAAAACAAATGATTGTACAAAACTAAAATTTACATAAAACGTAAAAATATCAATACATTGGTATCCGTAAAAATCCAGGTTGTACGTATAAATCAAAACATAACAGAATTATATGTACAAACGATTTAAACATGCGAAACATATTCACATAACATATTAATGGAACATTAGAGAAATACTCTTTTATGTCCCCCTTATATTTAGTAAGTTCAGAATTAAAAATGTCCACCTTGGATAATACCCTATTGCAGAGTTTCCCAAACTTTTTCCGCAGCGGAACCCTTTGCGAACCCGTAAATTTTAATTGAACACTTGGCTTATTTTTTTTAAATTTAAAAAAAAATGTTATTAAGCACATTATTTATAATTTATCAATTATATTCCATTTTTTCTTTACATATAAATTCATTAAAATTATCTTTACCTAATCCATTTTTGTTCCATATATATCATATAATTCATAAAAAAATTATTTACAATCCATTTTTTGTTTGCACGAAAATTCATTAAAATTATTTATATTCCATTTTTTGTTTACATATTTGGTTGCGCAAATCAATTCGTTCGCAGGCGGGTGCGGTGTGATTCTAAAACAACAATTACTGAAAAACTACTCAAAGGAAAAGGAAAAGGAATAGGTATTGCCAAAACTCACCGAGTTCACTAGACATTTGCCGCTGGTTCTGTGGTCCTTTAACAATTCTCCCTTTGTCTTTATAATAGTTCACTTATACACTTATATACGTAAACACGGTTACTTTTGCAGCCGCGGCGGTGATCCAATAAGTTCCCAAATTGAACTTATGGCGTTATTTTCAAGTAAGTAAGAATGCACAAATTTCCTCTGAACTCGAAACGGGTGCGTTTTCAACAAGTCAAATAAAAAACAAGTGAATGCGGAAATCGAACGTTTTATTGGGTTTTGTCTTGGCGTGGGATGGGTAGGTACTTGGATAAAGGAGCTGGGCAAAGGAACAAGCAGTTTTCCAGTACTAAATCAAACAAAAAAACATTGATTTGCGCAAACATCATTTATAATATCAACGAAAAAATGGAATGAATAAAGCACATTAAGACTTTGATGATTTAGAGTCCGTGAATTGCATTTCTTCTTGACATCAAGCACTAAATTGGTAAGTTGGATTCTAATATCTGGCGTGCCATTGGTCGAGCCTGTTCCTATACTTTGTTTTCGTTTCGGCATAATTAGAAAGTCGCAAAAAAGATCGAAAAACCTATCAATTTATCAAATAAACGCAAGTAATGTTGTTTTAATGCATAGTTTATTGTTCAAGGAATGCATTTCGATAAATATAATATACGATAGCACAAAATAAACCCACAAAATATTACGTCAAAGTCAAAACTTTGCGAAATTTACCTGGTTTCCTCCTTGGCATTAAGTTGCAATGTGTGAAGTGTTCAGAAGAAGAATTCTATCGATAATAAATATTCTTTTAAAACCGCAACGCCAATAGTAATCTTCATAAATTACAACTTGGTTTTGGGAAAACCCTCAACACGTCATAATTATATATATTTATATTCTTTAATGAGACAAATCATAAAATAATTTCCTAATCAATTCTGCGTATTGACGCACAGACAGTCATTAAATATTATCTAGTTTCCTTCAACGGAAGCAATCTTCCGATCATGCCCTCCATTGGTATGCTTGGTGTAACTTTAAATAGATATTTTAGTATCCGTAATTATACTATTCAAGGGACAGAACATATATACAAGTGTTGTATTTTATGTTGGTAAACAGAGATTGTAACCTAACCTAACAAAAATAAATAGTGTCTTCAAATTATATAATTGACATCGAGGACTTGTAAACAAACTGCCATCTTACGGACTTCCCGTATCCCTGTGTACGTGGATTGCCGACTTTTTGAGAGAGAGGTCAATTCAGACGGTTGCTGATGGTTTCACCTCTTCCTCGCATCCAATAAATGCTGGCGTCCCACAGGGATCGGTTCTGTCCCCGACTTTGTTTTTGTTGCACATCAACGACCTTTTGTCGTGTGCACCAATTCATTGTTACGCGGATGACAGTACAGTCCATGACAGCTTTTCGTTTGACAAGCCCCCAAAGAGCACACAAACTCCAACGGCTCGGAGGGCTTTGAAGCAAAGAATGGATGGTTACCTCGAGAGTGTTTTCTCTTGGGGTAAGAATAACCTCGTCGAATTCAATGTTTCAAAGACCCAATCATGTCTGATTACGTCTAAAAGGGATCGAAATGAAAATCTAGTCTCCTTCAACGGAAGCAATCTTCCGAAAAGACCCTCCATTGATATGCTTGGTGTAACTATAAGTGACCAGCTCAGGTATGGGGGCTCCATCGAAGCCAGCCTCTCAGAAACTGGGCGTACTGTACAGGGCCCGCAGATACTTTAATAGTACACATCCCCTGTACAAATCGCAAGTGCGCCCCACGGTTGAATTTGGCAGCCAACTCTGGCCTGGAGCCCCAAAATATCTAAAAAAACCCTCTACTCTGTGCAGAAACGGGCGGTCCATTTGATAGTTGCATTCTTTAGAGCACTGGCGTCAGGTGGGAATGCTATCCTTGTTCTACCGGAATTACAATGGAAGATGCTCCGAGGAAATAGCATCATTGATCCCCTCGGCACCGGTGCATAGTCGAGAAACACGCCAAACACGCGCCCAAAATTTGTACACGGTTGACATTAGTCACATGAGAACGGATCGTTTCTACGACTCGTTCTTGAGTTCAACAGCTCGGCTGTGAAACGTTTTGCCGGCCTCTGTGTTTCTTCCCTCCTACAACATGGGTCTTGAAGAGACTCTTCAAGGTCTCTCCAAGACCCATGTTGTTCCTCTCCTCAAAAACACCCACCACACAGCATACTCAAAGATGATATAGGCCCTGAGGGAAATTATTTTCCTCATAGCCTCCTGTGTGGAATTAATGTAAAAAAACTTAGCCCCTCAGGCCTCGGGCCTATTTTGTCGGAAGGTCAAAATATTTCCGCTTTACAATAAAATTCAAAAAAATGTAATATTTCTTAACGCATCTGAAAACTAAGAACTGTTTTTTAAAGGTTCTTTTTGATCGTTTTTGAAATATGACAATTTTGAATGCAAACATAAAACAGTTTTAAAAATGGCTCACCTTAACGTTTTTTCTCACTAAAATTATTAACAACGAAAAAAAAAACCACACACATATTTTATTAAGCAAATGTGTTATAAATGAGAACTCACTTTTTTGATTTTCCATGTAAAAGTAATTTTTAAAAATCCCAAAGTTAAATTTTTTTCAAATTGCGGTCGGAAACTTTGGTTTCATAAAGGTACATTTTAATACTCCCGTACATTTTAATTATGCTGTTATTAACTTTAAAAAAAAATCGTGGTGTTTTCTCTATCTAACAACGCACAAAGCATATTTATAATCATGATAGTAAGCGAGACACAACGACTTCTATGAGAAATTTATTGTATCTTATATTACTTGCTGGCAACTTTCCCTTATCCCTCTTCTCCCCTTACCCTTCCCAACCCAAATACCTATTTTACAGTCTATTTTAGTTATAATCACACTTATTTTATTGTTGTGCATTGGTTTAACATTTGTTGAATTCAGATTTGTACAATTATTTTTTTTAAAAATTGCTAATTAGTTCTGTTTTTCTTTCATTTTTCTTAAATATTCTAGTTTACATTCAGTAAGTCTTGTTTCTAAATACCTATCTGTGAACATTAATAATTGATCTGTTTTTTATCATCCTCTTATGTTTATTGTATTACTAAGACAATGTTCCTTAAATATATAAAAAAATAAAATAAAATAAAATAAATAAAAAATAAATAAATAAATAAATAAATAAATTAATAAATAAATAAATAAATAAATAAATAAATAAATAAATAAATAAATAAATAAATAAATAAATAAATAAATAAATAAATAAATAAATAAATAAATAAATAAATAAATAAATAAATAAATAAATAAATAAATAAATAAATAAATAAATAAATAAATAAATAAATAAATAAATAAATAAATAAATAAATAAATAAATAAATAAATAAATAAATAAATAAATAAATTAATAATAAATAAATAAATAAATAAACAAATAAATAAATAAATATATAAATAAATAAATAAATAAACAAATAAATAAATAAATAAGTAAACAAATAAGTAAATAAATAAATAAATGAATAAATAAATAAATGAATGAATGAATGAATTAATAAATAAATAAACAAATAAATAGATAAATAAATAAATAATTTTGTATTGACAGATCGTAGAACGAACATGACACACTCTACTGTAGAAACATGCGCCGTGTTGAGTTTCAATCAATAATACAATAAACATGTTTCAAGTGATTTTGCTAATTTAATTGTTTTTCCCCTCTTGCCGACTCCCATTCCTTGACGTTATCCTATTTAGCTTTAAACGCCATGAAAACGCAAAATTAAAGCTGTAAAAGCTATTTTTTCAATAAATAATGCTACATTTCTTAAAAATTAAAGCTATGAATCAGTGTCTCTCATTATAACGAATATAATATTTGTTTGCAGAAAGACGTGGGTTTTATCGAGCCGCTCGGAGGACAAACGGAGCTGGTGCAGACGATCTTGCACGGGGGGACACTGCGTTATAAGGTGCATTTCCCTCTCCTCAGCCCTCTGCCACGCGTCACGGCCATCACCTTCAACGACCTCCTCGTGTGCCAGGGCCCACCAGGTAAGCCCTGTATATTGCCATGCGCCCGAAACCTTAAGCTGTTAGGGGGAAAAGAGTTGACCCCCTTCAATGGCAGAAAATCATGGTGTTCATAAAATGTGAGCCTGGGGTGTATAAATAACTAAAAATCGTTTCTGTGCTATGCTTGTAATTCCCTAAAAACTGACTGATGAATGTTGATTGACATGGATACAAAATGGCGATCAGCAGATCTAAATATTCATCAAAGACACCAACCTTACAGAGTATAGAGTGATGTCTGCTGCATAGGCGGCCTTTTAGATGTTTTCCAGTCCAAGTTAGATTCACACGCACAATTTAATAATATTTTGTTATAGACACCGATTTGGTTATCAAGTTGATTCGGACAGAGTAAAATCTACAATGATTCAAAATTTCAATCAATTGGTAGCAGGGCCATAGCCAGAGTTGAATTTAAGATAGGGCAGCGCTACAGGAAGGGCGCAAGTAAAAATGTAACTTGATCTGATCTGGTACATGTGTGAGGCAATGCTTAATTGTATGATCAAAACGTTTAGTTATTTAACAATGATAAAGGATTACTCTGTGTTCTTTCACCAGGTATGTAAGTATTTGTACACAAGGTAATTCTTGATCATTGCTAACGATGAACTTCAGAAAAGTAACTGCAGCATCAATGGCTTTTCATTTAATAAGGTTTATATTAGGTACCAAACATAATTTGGAACTACAGAATAAAAACAAAATTAAAAATAATAAAAAGTTCTTCCTTAAAACGATTGAATTCTTCGATTCGACATATCATTAAAAATATGAAGTACTTCATTTAGATCAACTGACTTAGTTATTTTCTTTTCAAAGGCTAGAAACACCGTGCCTGCCATTCTTTCGTGACCCATTGACAGCCTCTGAGGCCGATTGATCGCAGTCAATGTTGAAAACGTAGATTCGCACACAACAGTGCTGCAGCCTATTGTTGCTACAGATGCAAAAAGTTCATACGTATCTCTAAAAGCCTCTCGCTGTCTGTACAAAACTTGCATTGTGCTTTCCTTTTTATCCTCGGGACGACTCAAATAAGCTTTGACTACAGCAACCACTTCTCTTGATGGAATTGTTAGACCTGACCTGATTGCTACACTAATAGGTAGTACTTTTTAAAAAATCATATTAAACTATGAACAAACCGTTAACTGGTATATTATCAATTATCATAGTCGATGCTATTTCTTAAGGTAGGGCACAGGCATTTTAAGGTAGGGCGTTGCCCCGTAATGCCCCCTCCCCCTAGCTACGGCCCTGTAAATTGGTAGTTGCGTTTTTTCATGCCACACTAACATTTGAAGAATTCAATTAATTCACAATCAAAAGTACATTCAGCGACATCTGCGGTCTGTGGTGGTTTATTCACTATGACGTGCACAATATATTTGAATATCCCTGAAGGCACATGGAGACCGCCAAACAACTACTTTGCAGATATAAATATTTTTTAGTTTATTATATAATATTATTATTATTTTTTTTAAAGAAAGACAAACATTCCCGGGTTACGAATAACCCAACAATGTTTGAAAATCTCCTACTACCACCACAGAAAGCCGAAAATATTGCTTGTGTTGTGATGGAGGACTTAGCCAGCCGAGGAATCGAACACGCGACGCCCGGATGGGACCCAAACGCGATGCCCACTCAACCACTGACCGACTTATGATGCTTAATTAATCTAGATCTAGATCTTCCTTCTAGCCAGGTACTTCCCCACCCTTCTCCCCCCATCTCCTTCCCCTTCACACTATCTTCAGACTTCAAACATCACCAATTGGGGTGGCCTCAGCCTCACTGACTCCAGGTGGTTGGAATTTTCAATTGTCAGGCGATTCAACACTCAATTCGTGGCAACACGATCATATTATAATCTAAGTGATAGGTTAGGTTTATTTGCTCTTTGCTTTTCCTTTTTGCGGTGTGTAGGATTATTCATGTAGTTTCAACGTCCTTCAATAGATGTCGATAGTTTTGAGGTGTCTCAACAGATGTCAGTTAATTAGTACCTTAGAGGAGTGTCGACTGTCGTCGTTTGTGTCTAATGCACAAACGCTTACGGAAATAGCCGATGATGCATGATAGACAGCTGGGCTCTCGCAGTGTCGAGTCCTCAAGCTTCAGAATGTCTTAGATCTTAGAGCATCCAATAGGAAAGACGTCTAGTCCAGTTAAATATTCATTGTTAATCTTAAATAACATAGATAAAGCATCTTGTAATCTTGAATAATCTCGATCTTTATTGGAGTTTTTTCGAACATATTTCAAATAATTTCAAACAATGAGATAGAAGAGAATTACACTTTCTTGTTCAATTTTACCATTGTTGGAATTGAATAATCAATGGAAATATAATTTCATTTTGCAGAGAAAGCCGACTACGTAACTACCCTAAACTTGCATCATACCCTATCCGCCGGTGACCGCGGTCAAAATTCTGGCCAGCATCAACCTGATCGCTTCAACAGACCTGAAGTCAGCTACTACCGTCCTCAGCAGGGAGGAACCTTCGGCCAAGGTGTCAACTATAGCTACCAAGGGAACAACTTTGTCCAGGGAGGAGGTACCTTCCAACGCCCCGGCGACACCTTCGAGATCGACTTCCAGGAACCAACCACGACCAAACCAGCCAACAAGAGTTACAATGGATTTGAAGTACTGAAGGAGATTTTCAATGAGCCAGAGGTGTCACAAATAAAGCCGGCAAACCCTTACGCCGGTAACAACCCGATAGTAATTGACCTTGCCCCAGGGACGGGGTCCCACAACAATGAAACTGTTGAGTTGCGACCTGTAGGGAATGGAACTTACTATCAGATCGTCTACAAGACGCCTTCAAATCCGAATGACTTTGCAAGACCCGTGAAGGTTCCCAATACAGTTGAAGAAACCAGCACACCTGCTGATCAGCTGTAAGATTAATTTTCAAATAATGTTTTACTGTTGAGTTTGAACTATAATGTGGTGTTTAGGATTGAGATTCCTCTTTAATTCTTTTAACTCCTTGTTATATTTATAACATTTATTCCCCATTGTAGGTGAAATGTAAAACTACTTAATCATTTTTTGCATGAGACTCTCTCTGGCGCTCTAATTACAACTTTCAATAAAACAGTGTTATTTCGGGGCAAGATTTGTTGATTAATTAACAAATTACTTTAATCTATGATATTTTAAACTTAAATCGATCAACTTGAAACAACAGCTAAACCGGAATTTAAGGTTCAGATTTTAGAAAGAATTAATACGGAGGTACCTTATGTGAATGTAGAACTGATGATACAATACTGTAGCGCGGAGCTCTAGTCGGAGCCATCACGGCGGCTGGGGGACGGCTTTGGGGACAGGATAAAATAGCGGCCATAGTGAAAAGGGATCTCTAATGTTCGCTCTATCTCTGGGCCGGCGGGCACACAACCAGTGTTGTCAACCCGGATTTTGAAAAAGACGTAGGCCTGACTAGAAAATTACGCAGATCGAAGGCTATTAATACTGTTTTATAATATTGGTTATAAATTTAAAAAAAAAGAACAAACCCCTCTACGTTATAGCGGGTGAAATTTATGGATTGAATTTATTCACAATAATGATTTCTATTCAATTCGATTTGATTTATAATTTTGTTCATATTATTCTATTCCGCTCCAGGCCCAGAACTTGCGGAGTGACGAATCAGGTGTACGTGCCGCTGATAGTGGGAGGGGAAGACACCGCACGAGGCGAGTGGCCTTGGCTGGCCATGGTGCTCGTCAAGAAAGTGGTCTCGCTGGAGTTCGTGTGCGCCGGAAGCATCATCTCCACCAGGCACGTCGTCACGGGTGAGTGTTTCCCGAAGCCTGAACTGGCTGAATAACCTCAAAATCAAACTGAACAGTCACATATATCGGTGCAACGTTGCCGAAAAAACTGAATGTTCCGAATCCCGCACTCAAAAACAAATTACACAACATTCATTTCTCAAAAGGACGTGCACAAAATAAAGGGTTTTCCAATAAGATGTGTTATTTTGAATAGCCTTATTTATTATTTATTTTGATTTTTTATGGCCGGAATTGGATGGTATTGATCTGAACAACGTTTACTTTCAACAAGACGGCGCTACGTGTCACACAAGCAACGAAACCATTGATCTTTTACGGGAAAAGTTTCCGGACCGTGTTATCTCTCGAAGAGGTGATCAAAATTGGCCACCGACATCTTGTGATTTAACACCTTGCGACTTCTTCCTTTGGGGCCACGTGAAAGAGAAGGTCTACGCCAACAGCCCAGCGTCGATTCAAGACCTTAAAGATGGAATTCGTGAGGCTATCGAGGACATAGGGCAGCCACTTGGCGATTTGGTTATGGAAAATTTCATGAAAAGGATATAGTCCTGTAAGCGTGGTCGTGGTGGTCATTTGCCTGATGTTATTTTCCACTATTAACGGCATACCTTTTCCTTTATAATGAATTAAACATCCGATCATTTATATTCAAAAATGGCATTTTTCTTTGAATATCAAAATAACAGCTCTTATTGGAAAACCCTTAACAATAACATCTTTTCAGATGCTGATATTTTCCATTTATCCTTAGGCCAATTTACTAAATCCACAGTAGAAAAAATTAAAACAAGTTGTTAATTACGAACCCTCCACTCCTGCTCAGCCAGAGTTGAATTTAAGATAGGGCAGCGGGAATTACAGGTAGGGCGCAAGTAAGAATGTAACTTGATCTGATCTGGTGAATCGATTTTCGTCGTACATATGTGAGGCAATACTTAATTGGATGATCAAAACATTTATTATTTAACAATGATAAAGGATTACCTTGTGTTCTTTCACCAGGTAGCCAATAAGTATTTGTACACAAGGTAATTCTGGATCATTGCTAACAATGAACTTCAGAACTGCAAGTAACTGCAGCAACAATGGCTTTTCATTTATTAAGGTTTGCTTCAGCTTTGCCGCCCCGGTCCTCTGACGGGCTTAGTCACTGGTGAGGAGGACTGTAAAAACATTCTTATATTATGCTTTATGTTGCTGATACACTACTTGCCAATTAGGCCAATCCATAAGAATATAGCGCAAGTATGTCAGCAACATCATACTTACATCATGTTCAAACTTATCTATGGAAAATAATAAAAAATAAAACTTTGACAAAATACAAAGCGAAAGTATCCCACCAAAACAACATCTTCACACGCTCAAATGATGTTTTTTTAATCCTGTATTCAGTCTTCGCCTAGAGGCTGCTCTGATTGGTACAATAGTACGTTAGTTTTGATTTTCTTCCTTGGTGCAATTCATCACCGTGGTGCAATTTCTGTACATGATTTTTGATACCCACAGTTTTTGGTTCTGTTTTCAGCTGCCCATTGCGTACATTCCAAGGGGAACCGCCCCGTGAAGGAGAATGAACTGTTGGTGCTGGCAGGCGTGTTCAACATGCAAGAATGGATCGACGAATACACCATCAAGCTGGACGTAGGCAAGGTCTTCCTGCATCCCGATTTCAAAGCGAAGGAGGTCAGTATTTCACTAGGATCCTCTTAAAATCATCCTAGGAAGACCGCCATTCAATATCTAATGTTTGAGATGGTATTTATTACCCGTGTTGACTAGATGTGAAAAGCCAGCTTTTCATAACCTTCCTCATTATCTTCTTCCACTCCCTGCTTCCTTCGTCTTAAGGCTGAACCTAGTGCCACGCGTACCGTCGGTCGACCGACGACGTAGCACTGACGAGCTGAACCGAAGGTGTGTAGTGACATTATCGCAAGCGACTATGTGAAATACAAGTGTGGTACTATTTCCAGCCTAAAGTTTCAAGAAGAAGGTTGAGTAATACCTACAGATGTTACAGAAAGCATTTCATAATCTTTTAGTATTTCAATTAAAAAAAAAATTCTCTGAGTATACCTTAATGAAAAATATTTGGTTTTCGAATTTTCTGCTTTCGAAAAATTTTTTATTTTATTTTTTTATAATTTTAATATTGCATTGGTTACATTAATGAAGTATTGCCCATCTCACTAGGTGTGAAACGTCTGTGTTGAGATGGCAATTTACACAGTGGCTGTTATCCAGGTTTTTGTTTACATAATACAATAATTAAAAATAATAGTTAATAATAAAGGTAAAAATTAAATCTGTTTTTTTGTTTTTTTTTTTACATTGAATTGTATCAAGTATGAATATATTATGAAATATGCCTTATGGATATATTTATTGGAAGTAATCGATGATTTTACTTTTAAATAAATTTGTGCTTTGCGTTTTTCTAATGTCCATAGGTAAAGAATTGAATAGCTTAGTAGCATTATATATAAAACTTCTTTGCACGTAAGAGGTTTGACAAAATACGATGTTGAAAGATTAAAATCTCTAGTGCTTATTCGTTCTTCAAAAACTTTTCGAAACAATTTTTTGAGGTTGGGAACATTTAGTTTCTTAAAAATAAAATCAGTGCTCGTCCTCGACGGGACTTTAAGAATTACCTTCAGAATTAGTTTTTGAATCTTTTCTAAGGCCTCCAGGCAAGTATTTGTGGCACTTCCCCAGCTAATAATACCATATTCAAGTGATGATTGTATAAGAGCACAGTAAACCCTGTTTAAGTTGTCTTCTATTTATATATCCCCAACATTTTTTATATATATATATATATATTTAAAAAAGAAAGGCCTCAGGCGAAACTGATATCACAATCAAATACATAAACAATAGACCTACAATAACAAAAATACACCCAAAAAACTAATATATAAATTGAAAATATTTTATCAAAATGTTCGTGGTCTTAGAACTAAACTTCAGGACCTAAAATCAACTCTACCCACTTTAGATCACGACGCTTACGCATTCACTGAGACATGGCTAAATAATAATATCGACACATCAGAATTGGGTTTCTTTAACCATACGGTGTACAGAAAAGACAGAAATGAAAAAAATAAATCCAGAGGAGGAGGAGTATTAGTATCCATAAATAAAAAACATAATTCAAGACAACTCAAATGCATCTTTACACATATAGAACAACTATTCGTCATGGTATCCACCAAAAAGGAAAAAATTATTATCGGCTGCGTCTACTTTCCCCCTTCCTCTGACGCTCAACTATACAAGGACCACTACCATGAAGTTGAAACAATCCGAAGGAGATTTCCTGGCGCCGCTATAATTTTGACGGGTGACTACAATCTGCCTAATGTTGAATGGGACATTGATAACAATAAAACTGCATGCACGGACAACATCTACCACGGTTCTCACGATATTATCGAAATGTCAAATTTTTTGAGTCTTCGACAGTTAAACTATGTATTCAATGTTAGCTCCCGACTTCTCGATTTAGTATTTTCCAATTCATTATCAGTAAAAGTATCCGCATCTGCTGAATCCATTCTCCCTGTCGACAAATACCACCCCCCTCTAATAATTGAATGTAACAGTTCAGTAACAATAAAAAATCCTTCTTCATCAACAACATTAAACTTTTTCAAAGCAGACTATAATCAAATCATTAACCTTATATCTTCAACCGACTGGGACTTTTTGAACAATGAAGAAAACATCAATGAAATTGTTGATAAATTTTACTTAATTCTAAATAACGCAATCGATTTATTTGTACCCATTTCAAAAATTTATGTACATAATTACCCAAAATGGTTTAGTAAAGATCTTATTAAAATAATTAGCGACAAAAAAATTGCTCATAAAGCTTACAAATCATCACGCGATCCCATTGATTACGCAAAATTTTGCGAACTAAGAATGACTACCAAAAAAATGTCCAAGTTATGTTACAAAAAGTGCATAGATAACTGTGAAGAATTGGCTCTCGCCGACCCTCAAAATATTTATAAATTTTCAAACATGCTTAATAATATTGACTCCAGTATACCCTGTATTTAGATAACAGTATAACATGAATTTAGATAACAAAATGGCCGATAATCCCCAAGAAGTTGTCAATTTGTTTGCTGAATTCTTCAGCAAAGTCTATGAATCAACAAATAATTCTCCATTGTTTAATGCCACTATATCCAATTATAACCAAATCGATTTCAATCAGTGCAAATTTGAAGAAAGTGACATTAGAAATAAAATAAAATCTCTCGTCCTGAACAAATCAGCTGGCCCTGATAACATTCCCCCAATCTTCTTATCGAAATGCATATCAGTCTTGACTTATCCCCTTACTAAAATTTTCAACTTGTCAATAAAAACTGGCACCTTTCCGAAAAAATGGAAGACAAGCTTTCTGTCTCCAATTTTTAAGAAAGGAGATAAATCTGATAATTCCAATTACAGACCTATATGTATACAGTCGTCGATCCCAAAAGTATTTGAATCTGCTCTGCTATCTAAACTCTCGCCTGAGATCAATAAAGTAATTTCACGTCGACAACATGGTTTCATGTCAAATCGGTCTACTCTTACAAATTTAATGATCTATCAGGAAAATTTATTTAGTACGATGCATAATCGTCTTCAGACAGATGCTGTATACACAGACCTTATACATAAACTAAGATCATTTGGAATAACGGGGCATATTTTGAGATGGTTTGAAAGTTATTTACGTAAAAGAAAAATATCAGTTAAACTCAATTCGCACTTTTCTCACCAGTTTGAAGTATACACCGGTGTTCCACAGGGGTCACATCTGGGTCCAGTGTTGTTTTCATTATTTATCAACGACAAAACCACCATATTCAATGGAGTTATGATTCTATTATTTGCAGATGACCTTAAAATTTACAAAACAATAACTAATCCGAATGACTGTTGTATATTACAATCAAATCTTGTGAGGCTACAAGAGTGGTGCACCCTAAATGAACTGTTTCTCAATATTGAAAAATGTCAAACAATTACTTTTGCCCGAATAAAAAATCCCATTAAATTTAATTATAGCATCAACAACATTTTTCTTAAAAGAGTAGAACAAATTAAAGATCTCGGTATTATGTTTGACAATAAATTATCTTTTGTTCCTCATATAAATGAAATAACCAATAAGGCCATGAAATATCTGGGGTTTATTCTGAGAACAGTTAAAGAATTTCAATCAATTAATTCCTTTAAATTATTGTACACTGGGTTGGTGAGAAGCAACTTAGAATATAATTCTACTATCTGGGCTCCATTATACAAAACCCACCAACAAAAAATTGAAAGAGTTCAGCATAAGTTTTTAAGATTTATTAACTACAAACTGGGTATACCGATTGAAGAACTTAATTATATATACCTAATGGAATTACTTAACATAACCGATTTGACATCAAGGCGCATAAAAAGTGATTTAGTTTGTCTCTTCAAAATAGCGAATGGCAGACTGGACGCCCTCGATTTGACAAATTTTATTAATTTGCGAGTACCTACTCGCGAAACTCGGTCGAATGCATTGTATTCTGTTACCAATTCCGCTAATAATTATTTTATAAACTCTCCTATCCAAAGACTCCATTTACTCGGAAATAAATACAACTCAATCGACATTTATCGTCACCAATCTGTGTCTAAATTCAAACTCAGTATATTAGAATATTTAAAATAAAGCCATAAATATCAATCAATCAATTGCACCTTTATCAAATTATTAATTATCGCAAAACATGAAATATGTGAATAATAAAGGTAGCTAAATAAGAACACATTTAACAACAATCCTCTCGTATTACTAACTCACATTTTACTTATATTTCTATTTAAATCTTGGTGCCCTAGCAATAATAATATATTAATGATTAAATTAAAATCGATGGTCTCTTCATGTTCACAATAAAAACAAAATTTAATACTTATGTATGCAAAGATTACCTAAGTACTTACCTTTTTATCCTCTCTCTCTTTTGTATTAATATTATCTTGTACTTTTTGTACCATAATTTGTACTATTTTTTACTATCACACTATACACTTGTTGAACTCATCTGTATAACTTTTCAAGATATTACAACTCATGTATTTTTTATTTATTTTTTTCTATGTGTAGGTACTATTTATCGCTGCGTTAATTTTGCTGAATTCTTGAAAAACTTGCTTTCGAACAATTTATTCATGATCAAGTTAATAATAAAATCAACATAGTAAATACCTACACGTTCCACAATAACTACTTTTAAAGTATCTTAAGCACTCTTCTGTTTTACCATTATTACACTATGTAACTTTTTAACTCCTTTGTACAATTTTAATGATAACGAAACTACATACCTATGTTCATATTATACCTGTTTGTATCCTTAAATTACAGTTTATAATGTTATATACTTGCTTACAATTATACTCCTGAATAACATGTGTAACTTTAATAATGTGATTCTGTAAAAGCCCTCAAGGCGTGTATGAATAAATAAAATAAATTTTTTTTTTTTTTTTACATTAACACCACACAGGAGGCCCCTAGGAAAATAATTTCCCTCAGGGCCTATGTCATCTGGGATGCTATGTAGAGGGTATTTTTGAGGAGAGGAAGGAATGAACATTGGTCTTGAAGAGACCCATGTTGGTGGAGGGAGGAAACACAGATGCCGGCAAATCGTTCCATAGCCGAGCTGTTGACCTCAAGAACGAGTCGAAAAAACGACCCGTTCTCATGTGACAAATGTCAACCGTGTACATATGTTGGGCGCGCGTTTGGCGTGTCTCCCGACTATGCACCGGTGCCGAAGGGATCAATGACGCTAGTTCCTCAGAGCATCTTCCATTGAAATACCGGTAGAACATGGATAGCATTCCCACCCGACGCCTGTGCTCTAAAGATTGCAATCCGTTCGTTAAGATGGGATAATCTATCAAACGGACCGCCCGTTTCTGCACAGAGTCGAGGTTATTTTTCAAGTATTTTGGAGCTCCAGACCGGAGGTGACTGCCAAATTCAACCGTGGGGCGCACTTGCGATTTGTACAGGGTAAGCAGTTGTGTACTATTAAAGTATCTGCGGGCCCTGTACAGTACGCCCAGTTTTTGAGAAGCTAAATTTACCCTGGCTTCGATAGAGCCCCCATACCTGAGCTGGTCACTTATAGTTACACCAAGCATATCAATGGAGGGTCTTTTCGGAAGTTTGCTTCCGTTGAAGGAGACTAGATTAGACTAGATAGAACCGATCCCTGTGGGACGCCAGCATTTATTGGATGCGAGGAAGAGGTGAAACCATCAGCAACCGTCTGAATTGACCTCTCTCTCAAAAAGTCGGCAATCCACGTACACAGGGATACGGGAAGTCCGTAAGATGGCAGTTTGTTTACAAGTCCTCGATGTCAATTATATAATTTGAAGACACTATTTATTTTTGTTAGGTTAGGTTAAAATCTCTGTTTACCAACATAAAATACAACACTTGTATATATGTTCTGTCCCTTGAATAGTATAATTACGGATACTAAAATATCTACATCTATTTATAAAGAAAAAATTTAAAATTTGAAAAAAGATGTTAATATTTTTAAAGAATTATGACCATAATAAAAATGGCATTTCTGTGTCCCATTTGGTTTCCTTTAGAAAGAAACTTCCATCTTTAATTTGACACGATATCATATTTTTCTTTTGGTTCTTTTTATATTTCAAATTGATTGAATATTGTTTATCATGGATAACAAATAGGGCTTATGAGAAATACTGAAAATTTGTGTTGCTTTCTTTTTGAAGGTGTTGAAAATGGACATAGCGATTCTATTCGTCGCTAAGTCTATCACCTTCGGACAGTACATCTCCGCGGTGTGCCTCTGGGAAGAGGACGCAGACCTCAGCAAGGTGGTGGGCCGGAAGGGAGCGGTAAGCATCACTTATACTTCCACTAAGCAGCTAAGCAGTTAAAGCAGTTAAGGCTAAAACATAGGATGAAGCTAATGATACAGCTAAAGCTAAAGCTAAGGCGCAAGCTAAGGCTTAAATTAAAAATAAAGTTAAGGCTTACGCTAAAGCTAGGACTGAAGCTGAAGATAATTTATGGCTAAAGCTAAATCTGAGGCTGAAGCTAAATGTAAAGCTAAAGCTACAGTTAAATCTAAAGCTTAAGATAAAACTGAAACTAAAGTTAAATGTAAGGCTTAAGCTAAGGCTAAGCTTTTAGCAAAAGCTAAGTTTTAAAATAAAGTTGAGGACATATTTAAGGCTAAGGCTGGAGCTAAAGCTGAAGATAAAGTTAAGGCTGAAGCTAATCTAAAGCTAAAGCTACAGTTAAATGCTGAAGCTGAAGTTGAAATACTGTAGAATGCTAAAAATTAAAGCTGAAGCTAAAGCTAACGCCAAAGTCAGTTGAAGCTAAAGATCAGCAGAATAGTTTTATTGTGATGAGAGTATGTAATGTATTAGAGCGCCCTTGAGGTGATTATTTACTAAAACCGCTATATAAATCAGCCAAGTATTATTATTATTCTTGGATTATTAGAAAGTTACCGAATCAAAAAATTATTCAATTTTTTTATGAGAAAAACTCTCTTTTTATAACTTTTGAAGGTTATTCCCATCAACGTAATATATCATTGAAGAAGAAGATAACACTTATAATCCAAATGAAAATATGAAAGAAAACAAGACAGAAAAACAGAAAAAAAAAATGGGCGCAACTGGGACTCGAACCCAGACCTCTCGTCTAACCGGGACGTGCGCGTTTTCCAATTTCGCTATTGCCACCTTCTGTCAAACCGTCATATTTGTCAATCTCATATTTCAATTATTTAGAATCATTAATATTATCTTCAACTAGTTCTTTTTCCAAAAAAATTATTGCCCAAATTGGTCTTATAATTGAATAGCGAAACACGTCAACATGGCACTTCTTGTGTTATCATTTGTTCTATGGCTGAAACGCATCTAGAATCGGAGTTTATCAGGGATCTTTCAAGTTTCAAAAACAAAATGGCGCTGAATGGTCTTTTGATGACAATTTTACATTTGAATTTAAATTTTGGTGAAATAACTGGCTGTTAAGTTTTTATTACTTTTTAGTTCTGTTTTGTCACGGAGCTGATTTTTTTGTTCCCAATTCATGCACATCTAAAAATATAAACAAATTGCATGTAATTCTGTAGGTGGTAGGATGGGGACGGGACGAGAGGGGTCTGCGCGCAACTCCGGAGCCTCGGCGGGCCGACGTGACCATTGTCTCCACCGAAACCTGCCGCGCCTCTCGTCAAGAGTTCCAAGTCTTCACTAACGAGAAGACGCTCTGCGCAGGTAACCCTATATCTTACATCAAACAAACAACGACCAAACTGCGCGAACCACTAACCTAACCAACCTAACCTACCGAACCAAACTAACCTAACCTAATGTCAAAAAGAGCGACAAACAATTTCATTAATCCTTAACAGAAGGCCATGAGGAAAATGATTTCCGTCAGGGAGTATGTCGTCTGTATGAATGCTGTTTGGAGGGTCTTTTTAAGGAAAAAGATGAAAAGAAGTTTTGAGAAAGAAAAATGTTTATGACGAGATAGGAATTGAGGACTCACTGTGCCCAGAAGCGACGGATGCATGAGTTCACCCCTCTCGCTGTGGTATAAGACGATGGGTCGAGAGAGACCAGCTGGAGAGGTGAAAGCCAGCCTCTTACGATCTGGCCCATCAATGGTTCCCGGGGTGGCGGTACCCATCCCATAACCTAACATTACACAGCCTAACCTAATCTTAACTAAACTTTAGGGAAAGGGTTTTGGATTGTGGTGAATTGTGGATTTAATTCTGCCTTGGATTGACAGCTTGCACCCTTTCCTATCACTGTAAGCTGCGGTGCGGGTGTATCAAGAATTTGCCAATAATAACTCTTGATTATGCGGTCAAATTTATATACAATAAAACTTGCTACAAAATTAAATTTGTCGCGACTAGTGTAACACTGGAGGGAAAGTATATAACAGCCGAAGCTGAAGAACGTGAGAACCGGAATGGTTTTGCAATCTCATACACTCGGCCAGGGAGCGACTCCCGGGGATACCTTTCGGTAAAATTTTATTTTTAATAATTTTAAGGTATAAAGTAACCGCAATAAAATTGAAAATTTACGAGTTGATAGATTTATCGAAAAAGTCAATAGATGTCCTACATAAATAAAATCAGTTATTGATCTTACGTGTCCATCAATATTATTATCAACTCTCAAACGGAAATTTGAACCAGGAAAATCAGGATCTTTGCCTTGCCGGGGCTCTGTTCTGCCCAATGAGCTAATATTAATGTTGTGATCTCCAGATTTTTAAGTAGGTGAAATTATTGTATTTTTATAGTTATAATGTTGGTACAATATGAGATTGATAAAAATGTTGGAATGAAATTAGTTGGCAACAGTTCAGATGGCAGAATGCCAGTCCTTACAGAACATGGCTCGAATTTCTTTCTTATTTTCATTGCGAGTTGTCGGTAGTATCTTTGTCAATGATAAAAATATACTTGTTTGTAATTTTCATGATATGGATCGCTTGGTTTTCAGGAGATAAAGACGGGTCAGGACCCTGCAATGGAGACTCAGGGGGCGGAATGTTCCTTTACCAGGGGGGACACTGGACGCTTCGAGGTATTGTCTCCTACAGCGTCAACGACCCCGAATCTACCAACACGTGCAACCTGCAAGAGTACGTCGTTTTCACAGATGCCGCCAAGTTCCTCTCCTGGATTAAGTCCGTCCTCGCTGACAACTAACGGAAGAATATTCATTCGAAAAGACCCTGCCTCACTTCCTAGGTGTGATTGCAAAAGCAAGATTAACAAGCACAGTCAATAGTAAATGATAAGAAATGTTCCAAAAGACAATTTTTAGCGTGGCCTCCAAAGTGTCAGATAAGTTTCGATTATTTGTCAATATGCACATCTATTTGTCACATCTCTTTGAGTAATGTTGTAATGCAAAATTACTTATTAATAAACGGAGGTGAACTATCGAAGCCCTTAGCATTGAAAGAAGTCATATTTGCGGCCAGTGTTTTAATTCAGCGTTGTTAACATATTCATATTTTTACAAAGCCGTTTTATGTTTGACGTTGAGGAATGTCAATTTATACTGATCTGCCAAAATTGCCAATATCAATTGCTGATGTCAATATCGGTTCTGCCATCGACAGTGCCTGTTAGGGATATCGATATAAAACAGTCGGAAGTGAAGCTTATAAATGCGATGTCGTTAAGTGTCAATTTGATCGAGCTAGACCCCAGCAGTTAGGGGAAGACCACATATTAGAGTGGTTCGTTCAAGGGAAACCTCTTCAAATTCTCCATACCTCTCCCACATTTTCAATGCTGTGGATGATCCAAACGTACTAATTTCGGTTGTCTGTGTGTGGTTGTTTTTTCACTTGAAATCACTCTCAATGAACTTTGCTTTGAATTTAAGTATCATTTTCAAAACTGGAATCAGTCGTGTAAAGAATTCAGACAAGCGATGAAGCACCTTCCTATTCAAAAACACTTTATTATTTAAAACATTGGAACTGATTTGTCAAAAATCGAGAATTCAGACCATCCCACGGCATATCAAATATACTAATTTCGGTTGTCTGTGATGTGCTTTAGTTACACCTGCGTGAAATTTCTCAATTCTTCAATGAACTGAAATTTGTTTTGAATTTAGGTTTCATTTTCAAAACTGACTGAAAATAATAATTCAGAGAAGCGGCGAATTTCTAATTTGCCGCTTGTCTCTGTATAAAAAAACCTAATTTTATTTTTTGAAAAAACCTCCAAAATACTCTATTTTGATTGGAATTGTATAAAAAATGTTAACTTACCCCAGGAAGAGACTTCAATCAGTGGTTTTTCCCCGCAATGAATCAAGGCGTAAATGGGAAAGAATTCGTTGCATATTTTTATGTTTTGTTACTATATTTTTTATTAATAATAAAATAATACCTACAAGCGCGGCGTTTCTTTGATTTGTTTAATATTGTCCCATATTTTCAGAATCTGACAAATAAGGCAATGCACTCGTAAATTGATTTTTTCACAAAATCTAAATTGAAAAAAAATTTAAGGCATTTCAAATGGCTTCAATATTTTCACAGAAAAATTTTGAGTTTTATTTAAGTTTGCAAATTTTGTTTCAGTGTGATTTTAAAATAAATGCCCTAATAGTCCCGCTTGAGTATGCGACTTTTCAAGTAACCAAGTACTTCTACTTACGTTTGTTTTCTAGGATAAAACTTTAGTTAACCAAGGAAAAAATATTCATTTAATATATTAATTTATTACAATATAATTTATTACTAGCTTTGGCCCGTTGCAAGCAACTAACGGGCTAAAACACTACGCAATTTGACGTGTGAACGCGGATGAAGCGAAGAGTGTGTTAAATAAAATAGGTAAATTAAAAAATGTTGTTTGAAAGTGGATAAAGCGAGGAGTGTCCGCCTACAAAGGGCACAGATAGTTGACAGCCCAATTTCAAAGGTCTGCTCTCGGGCCGCTTCGGTCGCCCAGTTCAAGGCGTTCGGTACGGGCCTTTTCTCGCAAAAGGAGGCCAAGGAGCTTGCTGCTCAATTTTTCAATGCGCATTTGGGTTGTGCTGGTCGATACGCGTAATTTGTTACTCGAAACGTATAATTTACTGTTGCAAAGACTCCCACTACCGTAAAATAATTGTGCCACTGTGCCACTTTGGTCGCCGACACTTTTAAAACGGCCCAGGAGCTTACCGCTCAATTCAATACATCCACTACTGAACCAATCCAGCCGCCCGACTCAGGGCGTTCAGTATTTCATTTAATTTAAATTAGAAAAACTAATAAAGCCTTATCTCGAAAAAGGGTCCTACGAGTTTATCGCTAAATTTTTTCATACAGCACTTCGAATTGTGTAGGTCGAGATGTAAAATAATTATTCTTACCGTAAAATAATTGTTTTTACCGTAAAATAATTGTGTTTACCGTAAAATAATTGTTCTTACAGTAAAATGATTGTTTTTACCGTAAAATAATTGTGTTTACCGTAAAATAGTTGTTCTTACCGTAAAATAACTGTTCTTACCGTAAAATGATTGTTTTTACAGTCAAATAACTATTCTTACCGTAAAATGATTGTTTTACCGTAAAATAATTGGGTTTACCGTAAAATAATTGTTCTTACTGTAAAATGATTGTTTTGACCGTAAAATAATTGTGTATACCGTAAAATAATTGTTCTTACCGTAAAATGATTGTTTTTACCGTAAAATAATTGCATTTCATTTGCTTGTACCGTAATGTGGATTTAACACGATCTTTTTTTTTTAGCCCGAGTCCCTTTGAGACCAAAGACAATTTTTTTTTTTTGCTTTACGCGATCCCTATTTATATCTATTTTCATATCTAAGATTTCAGTTGGCATCACAGTAAACAACATAGTTGTTTGCTGTGATGCCAATAGATATGAAAATAGAGAAGAAAATAGCTATCGCGTAAAACGAAAAAATTTGTCTTTGGTCTCAAGGGGAATCGGGCTGAAAAAAGAAAACATATAAAACCTACATTACGGTGCGGTTTCGTACAAGTAAGTACAATTTTAATGATTTTGTTACGAGTACAGGAGGATGTACATTTACGGGGATGGTAAGGTTATGGAATTACAATTTATTTTCATAACTTTTAATGATTTTTCAAAAATGTGTTGATATTGCACGATTCTGAGTTCTCGTGGAACCACTGAAAATATTTATGAATATAAATATTTTTATTCATTAGCACAGGAGGCCCTGATTAAAATAATTTTCCTCGGGGCTTAGGTCATCTTTGAGGCTTACCGTAAAATGATGGTTTTTACCGTAAAATAATTGTGTTTACCGTAAAATAATTGTTCTAACCGTAAAATGATTGTTTTACCGTAAAATAATTGTGTATACCGTAAAATAATTGTTCTTACCGTAAAATGATTGTTTTTACCGTAAAATAATTGCATTTCATTTACTTGTACCGTAATGTGGATTTAACACGATCTCTTTTTTTTAGCCCGAGTCCCTTTGAGACCAAAGACATTTTTTTTTTTTTTTGTTTTACGCGATCCCTATTTATATCTATTTTCATATCTAAGATTTCAGTTGGCATCACAGTAAACAACATAGTTGTTTGCTGTGATGCCAATAGATATGAAAATAGAGAAGAAAATAGCTAACGCGTAAAACGAAAAATTTTGTCTTTGGTCTCAAGGGGAATCGGGCTGAAAAAAGAAAACATATAAAACCTACATTACGGTGCGGTTTCGTACAAGTAAGTACAATTTTAATGATTTTGTGACGAGTACAGGAGGATGTACATTTACGGGGATGGTAAGGTTATGGAATTACAATTTATTTTCATAACTTTTAATGATTTTTCAAAAATGTGTTGATATTGCACGATTCTGAGTTCTAGTGGAACCACTGAAAATATTTATAAATATAAATATTTTTATTCATTAGCACAGGAGGCCCTGATTAAAATAATTTTCCTCGGGGCTTAGGTCATCTTTGAGGCTTAACGTAAAATCATGGTTTTTACCGTAAAATAATTGTGTTTACCGTAAAATAATTGTTCTAACCGTAAAATGATTGTTTTTACCGTAAAATAATTGTGTTAATCGTAAAATAATTGTTCTTACCGTAAAATGATTGTTTTGACCGTAAAATAATTGTTCTTACCGAAAGATGATTGTTTTTACCGTTGAATAATTTTTCTTACCGTAAAATGATTGTTTGTACCGTTAAATACTTGCATTTCGTTTACTTGTACAGTAATGTAGGTTTAACACGATCTCTTTTTTTTAGCCCGATTCCCTTTGAGATCAAAGACGAAATGTTTGCTTTTCGCGATCCCTATTTATATCTCTATTTTCATATCTGCGATTTCAGTTGGCATCACAGCAAACAACAAAGTTTATGTGTTGTTTGCTGGCATGCCAATTAAAATTGTAGACATGAAAATAGAAAAGAAAATAGCTATCGCGTAAAGCAAAAATTTTGTCATGGCCTCAAAAAGAATCGGGCTGAAAAAAGAAAACATATAAAACCTACATTACAGTGCGGTTTCGTGCTAGTAAGTACAATTTTATTTATTTATTTATTTATAAATAAACGCCCTTTTTCGGGGCTTTTACATATATAGCATAGAAAAAACATTTTATTGTACATAACTGAACTGCCTCAATAACAATATTTTAAATTTATTCAAAGATAAATTGAAGATGTCCACTGACTTAGTATAATTGTTTCCCTCCATTAGTATTCTGGGCAAAGAGGAATACATATGATAGTTAGTCCCAGAATTTCTGCACTGAAATAAATCCTGACTTCTAGTATTACGAAGTGGAATTCGGAAGCTTATCAATTCAAGTAATACCGGACTATCAACTAAATCATTGAGAATTTTATATAAAAATACCAAGTCAGTGAAAATTCTTCTGTCTGACAATTTAAGCATATTCATATCGTTTAAAAGTGTGTTGTAGTTTAACATATTTGCTGAAATACCCATTTTAAAATTTAGAAAACGTAAGAATTTGTTTTGTATTCTTTCAACAGCTTGTACGTGCATATTATAATGAGGATTCCAGACAGGAGAATTGTACTCAAGTTGGCTTCTAACATAAGCAAAATATAACATTTTAATACACTTTATATTGTTAAAGTTTAAAGTTTATTTTAATGATTTTGTGACGAGTACAGGAGGATGTACATTACGGGGAAGGTTAGGTTATGGAAATAACAATTTATTTTCATAACATTAATGATTTTTCAATGGTGTGTTGAAATTGCAAGATTCTGAGTTGTCGTGGAACCGCTGATAACATTTATAAATGTAAATATTTTTATACATTAGCACAGGAGGCCCTGAGTAAAATAATTTTCCTCGGGGCTTAGGTCATCTTTGAGGCTTACCGTAAAATGATTTTTTTTACAAAAAAATAATTGTGTCGACCGTAAAATAATTGTTTTTACCGTAAAATAATTGTGTATACCGTAAAATAATTGTTCTTACCGTAAAATGATTGTTTTTAACCGTAAAATAATTGCATTTCATTTGCTTGTACCGTAATGTGGATTTAACACGATCTCTTTTTTTTAGCCCGAGTCCCTTTGAGACCAAAGACAATTTTATTTTTTTGCTTTACGCGATCCCTATTTATATCTATTTTCATATCTAAGATTTCAGTTGGCATCACAGTAAACAACATAGTTGTTTGCTGTGATGCCAATAGATATGAAAATAGAGAAGAAAATAGCTATCGCGTAAAACGAAAAATTTTGTCTTTGGTCTCAAGGGGAATCGGGCTGAAAAAAGAAAACATATAAAACCTACATTACGGTGCGGTTTCGTACAAGTAAGTACAATTTTAATGATTTTGTGACGAGAACAAGACGATGTACATTTACGGGGATGGTAAGGTTATGGAATTACAATTTATTTTCATAACTTTTAATGATTTTTCAAAAATGTGTTGATATTGCACGATTCTGAGTTCTCGTGGAACCACTGAAAATATTTATGAATATAAATATTTTTATTCATTAGCACAGGAGGCCCTGATTAAAATAATTTTCCTCGGGGCTTAGGTCATCTTTGAGGCTTACCGTAAAATGATGGTTTTTACCGTAAAATAATTGTGTTTACCGTAAAATAATTGTTCTAACCGTTAAATGATTGTTTTACCGTAAAATAATTGTGTATACCGTAAAATAATTGTTCTTACCGTAAAATGATTGTTTTTACCGTAAAATAATTGCATTTCATTTACTTGTACCGTAATGTGGATTTAACACGATCTCTTTTTTTTAGCCCGAGTCCCTTTGAGACCAAAGACATTTTTTTTTTTTTTTGTTTTACGCGATCCCTATTTATATCTATTTTCATATCTAAGATTTCAGTTGGCATCACAGTAAACAACATAGTTGTTTGCTGTGATGCCAATAGATATGAAAATAGAGAAGAAAATAGCTAACGCGTAAAACGAAAAATTTTGTCTTTGGTCTCAAGGGGAATCGGGCTGAAAAAAGAAAACATATAAAACCTACATTACGGTGCGGTTTCGTACAAGTAAGTACAATTTTAATGATTTTGTGACGAGTACA
This sequence comes from Glyphotaelius pellucidus, assembly GCA_936435175.1. Classification (NCBI taxonomy): domain Eukaryota; kingdom Metazoa; phylum Arthropoda; class Insecta; order Trichoptera; family Limnephilidae; genus Glyphotaelius; species Glyphotaelius pellucidus. Next base: position 5,742,693 of record OW386556.1, read on the forward strand.
GGAGGATGTACATTTACGGGGATGGTAAGGTTATGGAATTACAATTTATTTTCATAACTTTTAATGATTTTTCAAAAATGTGTTGATATTGCACGATTCTGAGTTCTAGTGGAACCACTGAAAATATTTATAAATATAAATATTTTTATTCATTAGCACAGGAGGCCCTGATTAAAATAATTTTCCTCGGGGCTTAGGTCATCTTTGAGGCTTAACGTAAAATCATGGTTTTTACCGTAAAATAATTGTGTTTACCGTAAAATAATTGTTCTAACCGTAAAATGATTGTTTTTACCGTAAAATAATTGTGTTAATCGTAAAATAATTGTTCTTACCGTAAAATGATTGTTTTGACCGTAAAATAATTGTTCTTACCGAAAGATGATTGTTTTTACCGTTGAATAATTTTTCTTACCGTAAAATGATTGTTTGTACCGTTAAATACTTGCATTTCGTTTACTTGTACAGTAATGTAGGTTTAACACGATCTCTTTTTTTTAGCCCGATTCCCTTTGAGATCAAAGACGAAATGTTTGCTTTTCGCGATCCCTATTTATATCTCTATTTTCATATCTGCGATTTCAGTTGGCATCACAGCAAACAACAAAGTTTATGTGTTGTTTGCTGGCATGCCAATTAAAATTGTAGACATGAAAATAGAAAAGAAAATAGCTATCGCGTAAAGCAAAAATTTTGTCATGGCCTCAAAAAGAATCGGGCTGAAAAAAGAAAACATATAAAACCTACATTACAGTGCGGTTTCGTGCTAGTAAGTACAATTTTATTTATTTATAAATAAACGCCCTTTTTCGGGGCTTTTACATATATAGCATAGAAAAAACATTTTATTGTACATAACTGAACTGCCTCAATAACAATATTTTAAATTTATTCAAAGATAAATTGAAGATGTCCACTGACTTAGTATAATTGTTTCCCTCCATTAGTATTCTGGGCAAAGAGGAATACATATGATAGTTAGTCCCAGAATTTCTGCACTGAAATAAATCCTGACTTCTAGTATTACGAAGTGGAATTCGGAAGCTTATCAATTCAAGTAATACCGGACTATCAACTAAATCATTGAGAATTTTATATAAAAATACCAAGTCAGTGAAAATTCTTCTGTCTGACAATTTAAGCATATTCATATCGTTTAAAAGTGTGTTGTAGTTTAACATATTTGCTGAAATACCCATTTTAAAATTTAGAAAACGTAAGAATTTGTTTTGTATTCTTTCAACAGCTTGTACGTGCATATTATAATGAGGATTCCAGACAGGAGAATTGTACTCAAGTTGGCTTCTAACATAAGCAAAATATAACATTTTAATACACTTTATATTGTTAAAGTTTAAAGTTTATTTTAATGATTTTGTGACGAGTACAGGAGGATGTACATTACGGGGAAGGTTAGGTTATGGAAATAACAATTTATTTTCATAACATTAATGATTTTTCAATGGTGTGTTGAAATTGCAAGATTCTGAGTTGTCGTGGAACCGCTGATAACATTTATAAATGTAAATATTTTTATACATTAGCACAGGAGGCCCTGAGTAAAATAATTTTCCTCGGGGCTTAGGTCATCTTTGAGGCTTACCGTAAAATGATTTTTTTTACAAAAAAATAATTGTGTCGACCGTAAAATAATTGTTTTTACCGTAAAATAATTGTGTATACCATAAAATAATTGTTCTTACCGTAAAATGATTGTTTTTAACCGTAAAATAATTGCATTTCATTTGCTTGTACCGTAATGTGGATTTAACACGATCTCTTTTTTTTAGCCCGAGTCCCTTTGAGACCAAAGACAATTTTATTTTTTTGCTTTACGCGATCCCTATTTATATCTATTTTCATATCTAAGATTTCAGTTGGCATCACAGTAAACAACATAGTTGTTTGCTGTGATGCCAATAGATATGAAAATAGAGAAGAAAATAGCTATCGCGTAAAACGAAAAATTTTGTCTTTGGTCTCAAGGGGAATCGGGCTGAAAAAAGAAAACATATAAAACCTACATTACGGTGCGGTTTCGTACAAGTAAGTACAATTTTAATGATTTTGTGACGAGAACAAGACGATGTACATTTACGGGGATGGTAAGGTTATGGAATTACAATTTATTTTCATAACTTTTAATGATTTTTCAAAAATGTGTTGATATTGCACGATTCTGAGTTCTCGTGGAACCACTGAAAATATTTATGAATATAAATATTTTTATTCATTAGCACAGGAGGCCCTGATTAAAATAATTTTCCTCGGGGCTTAGGTCATCTTTGAGGCTTACCGTAAAATGATGGTTTTTACCGTAAAATAATTGTGTTTACCGTAAAATAATTGTTCTAACCGTTAAATGATTGTTTTACCGTAAAATAATTGTGTATACCGTAAAATAATTGTTCTTACCGTAAAATGATTGTTTTTACCGTAAAATAATTGCATTTCATTTACTTGTACCGTAATGTGGATTTAACACGATCTCTTTTTTTTAGCCCGAGTCCCTTTGAGACCAAAGACATTTTTTTTTTTTTTTTGTTTTACGCGATCCCTATTTATATCTATTTTCATATCTAAGATTTCAGTTGGCATCACAGTAAACAACATAGTTGTTTGCTGTGATGCCAATAGATATGAAAATAGAGAAGAAAATAGCTAACGCGTAAAACGAAAAATTTTGTCTTTGGTCTCAAGGGGAATCGGGCTGAAAAAAGAAAACATATAAAACCTACATTACGGTGCGGTTTCGTACAAGTAAGTACAATTTTAATGATTTTGTGACGAGTACAGGAGGATGTACATTTACGGGGATGGTAAGGTTATGGAATTACAATTTATTTTCATAACTTTTAATGATTTTTCAAAAATGTGTTGATATTGCACGATTCGAGTTCCCGTGGAACCACTGAAAATATTTATAAATATAAATATTTTTATTCATTAGCACAGGAGGCCCTGATTAAAATAATTTTCCTCGGGGCTTAGGTCATCTTTGAGGCTTAACGTAAAATCATGGTTTTTACCGTAAAATAATTGTGTTTACCGTAAAATAATTGTTCTAACCGTAAAATGATTGTTTTTACCGTAAAATAATTGTGTTAATCGTAAAATAATTGTTCTTACCGTAAAATGATTGTTTTGACCGTAAAATAATTGTTCTTACCGAAAGATGATTGTTTTTACCGTTGAATAATTTTTCTTACCGTAAAATGATTGTTTGTACCGTTAAATACTTGCATTTCGTTTACTTGTACAGTAATGTAGGTTTAACACGATCTCTTTTTTTTAGCCCGATTCCCTTTGAGATCAAAGACGAAATGTTTGCTTTTCGCGATCCCTATTTATATCTCTATTTTCATATCTGCGATTTCAGTTGGCATCACAGCAAACAACAAAGTTTATGTGTTGTTTGCTGGCATGCCAATTAAAATTGTAGACATGAAAATAGAAAAGAAAATAGCTATCGCGTAAAGCAAAAATTTTGTCATGGCCTCAAAAAGAATCGGGCTGAAAAAAGAAAACATATAAAACCTACATTACAGTGCGGTTTCGTGCTAGTAAGTACAATTTTATTTATTTATAAATAAACGCCCTTTTTCGGGGCTTTTACATATATAGCATAGAAAAAACATTTTATTGTACATAACTGAACTGCCTCAATAACAATATTTTAAATTTATTCAAAGATAAATTGAAGATGTCCACTGACTTAGTATAATTGTTTCCCTCCATTAGTATTCTGGGCAAAGAGGAATACATATGATAGTTAGTCCCAGAATTTCTGCACTGAAATAAATCCTGACTTCTAGTATTACGAAGTGGAATTCGGAAGCTTATCAATTCAAGTAATACCGGACTATCAACTAAATCATTGAGAATTTTATATAAAAATACCAAGTCAGTGAAAATTCTTCTGTCTGACAATTTAAGCATATTCATATCGTTTAAAAGTGTGTTGTAGTTTAACATATTTGCTGGAATACCCATTTTAAAATTTAGAAAACGTAAGAATTTGTTTTGTATTCTTTCAACAGCTTGTACGTGCATATTATAATGAGGATTCCAGACAGGAGAATTGTACTCAAGTTGGCTTCTAACATAAGCAAAATATAACATTTTAATACACTTTATATTGTTAAAGTTTAAAGTTTATTTTAATGATTTTGTGACGAGTACAGGAGGATGTACATTACGGGGAAGGTTAGGTTATGGAAATAACAATTTATTTTCATAACATTAATGATTTTTCAATGGTGTGTTGAAATTGCAAGATTCTGAGTTGTCGTGGAACCGCTGATAACATTTATAAATGTAAATATTTTTATACATTAGCACAGGAGGCCCTGAGTAAAATAATTTTCCTCGGGGCTTAGGTCATCTTTGAGGCTTACCGTAAAATGATTTTTTTTACAAAAAAATAATTGTGTCGACCGTAAAATAATTGTTTTTACCGTAAAATAATTGTCCTTACCGTAAAATGATTGTTTTGACCGTAAAATAATTGTTTTTACCGTAAAATAATTGTTTTTACCGTAAAATAATTGTTTTTACCGTAAAATAATTGTTTTTACCGTAAAATAATTGAATTACCGTAAAATAATTGTTCTTACCGTAAAATGATTGTTGTAACCGTAAAATAATTGCATTTCGTTTACTTGTACCGTAATGTTGGTTTAACACGATCTTTTTTTTTTAAGCCCGATTCCCTTTGTGACCAAAGACAAAATTTTTGTAACCTCCCTACTTTCCAACCCGGAAAGTAGGGAGGTCCTGGGTTCGAGTCCCAGAGGTGCCAATATCTTTTTCTGATTTTTCTGTTTCCAGATTTTCGATTGTGTTTCGCTCATAATGTCTTCATTTAATTAAACAAAATTTTTGCTTTACGCGATCCCTATTAATATCTCTATTTTCGTATCGATTTTAGTTGGCATCACAGCAACATAGTTTCTGTGTTGTTTGCTGTGATGCCAATAGATATAAAAAAAGAGAAGAAAATAGCTATCGCGTAAAACGAAAAATTTTATCTTTGGTCTCGGGAAAGGGGAATCGGGCTGAAAAAAGAAAACATATAAAACCTACATTACGGTGCGGTTTCGTACAAGTAAGTACAATTTTAATGATTTTGTGACGAGAACAAGACGATGTACATTTACGGGGATGGTTAGTTTATGGAAATTACAATTTATTTTCAAAACTTTTAATGATTTTTCAAAAATGTGTTGAAATTGCACGATTCGAGTTCTCGTGGAACCGCTGAAAATATTTATAGATATAAATATTTTTATTCATTAGCACAGGAGGCCCTGAGTAAAATAATTTTCCTCGGGGCTTAGGTCATCTTTGATGCTTAGCGTAAAATGATTGTTTTTTCCGAAAAATAATTGTGTTTGTAGTAAAATAATTATTCTTACCGTAAAATGATTGTTTTTACCGTAAAATAATTGTGTTAACCGTAAAATAATTGTTCTTACCGTAAAATGATTATTTTGGACGTAAAATAATTGTGATTACCGTAAAATAATTGTTTTTACCGTAAAATAATTGTATTTACCGTAAAATAATTGTTCTTTCCGTAAAATGATTGTTTTAACCGTTAAATACTTGCATTTCGTTTACTTGTACCGTAATGTAGGTTTAACACGATCTCTTTTTTTTAGCCCGATTCCCTCTGAGACCAAAGACGAAATGTTTGCTTTACGCGATCCCTATTTATATCCTTATTTTCATATCTTCGATTTCAGTTGGCATCACAGCAAACAACAAAGTTTATGTGTTGTTTGCTGGCATGCCAATTAAAATTGTAGACATGAAAATAGAGAAGAATATAGCTATCGCGTAAAGCAAAAATTTTGTCTTGGCCTCAAAAAGAATCGGGCTGAAAAAAGAAAACATATAAAACCTTCATTACAGTGCTGTTTCGTTCTAGTAAGTACAATTTTAATGATTTTGTGACGAGTACAGGAGGATGTACATTACGGGGATGGTTAGATTATGGAAATAACAATTTATTTTCATAACTTTTAATGATTTTTCAAAAATGTGTTGAAATTGCACGATTCGGGTTCTCGTGGAACCGCTGGAAATATTTATTAATATAAATATTTTTATTCATTAGCACAGGAGGCCCTGAGTAAAATAATTTTCCTCGGGGCTTAGGTCATCTTTGAGGTTTACCGTAAAATGATTGTTTTTACCGAAAAATAATTGTGTTTACCGTAAAATAATTGTTCTTACCGAAAGATGATTGTTTTACCGTAAAATAATTGTGTTTACCGTAAAATAATTCTTTTGACCGTTAAATAATTGTGTTAACCCTAAAATAATTGTTTTTACCGTAAAATAATAGTGTTTACCGTAAAATAATTGTTCTTACCGTGAAATGAATGTTTTTACCGTTAAATACTTGCATTTTGTTTACTTGTACCGTAATGTAGGTTTAACACGATCTCTTTTTTTTAGCCCGATTCCCTTTGAGACCAAAGACGAAATGTTTGCTTTTCGCGATCCCTATTTATATCTCTACTTTCATATCTACGATTTCAGTTGGCATCACAGCAAACAACATAGTTTATGTGTTGTTTGCTGGCATGCCAATTAAAATTGTAGATATGAAAATAGAGAAGAAAATAGCTATCGCGTAAAGCAAAAATTTTGTCTTTGGTCTCAAAAACATTCGGGCTGAAAACGAAAACATATAAAACCTACATTACAGTGCTGTTTCGTACTAGTAAGTACAATTTTAATGATTTTGTGACGAGTACAGGAGGATGTACATTTACGGGGATGGTTAGGTTATGAAAATTACAATTTATTTTCAAAACTTTTAATGATTTTTCAAAGGTGTGTTGAAATTTCACGATTCTGAGTTGTCGTGGAACCGCTAATAACATTTATAAAAGTAAATATTTTTATACATTAGCACAGGAGGCCCTGAGTAAAATAATTTTCCTCGGGGCTTAGTTCATCTTTGAGGCTTACCGTAAAATGATTTTTTTTACAAAAAAATAATTGTGTTGACCATAAAATAATTGTTTTTACCGTAAAATAATTGTGTTAACTGAAAATAATTCTTACCGTCAAATAATTTTTTTTCCCGTAAAATAATTGTCCTTACCGTAAAATGATTGTTTTGACCGTAAAATAATTGTTCTTACCGTATAATGATTGTTTTTTACCGTAAAATAATTGCATTTCATTTACTTGTACCGTAATGTGGGTTTAACACGATCTCTTTTTTTTAGCCCGAGTCCCTTTGAGACCAAAGACAAAATTTTTGCTTTACGCGATCCCTATTTATATCTATTTTCATATTTAAGATTTCAGTTAATAGAGAAGAAAATAGCTATCGCGTAAAACGAAAAATTTTGTCTTTGGTCTCAAGGGGAATCGGGCTGAAAAAAGAAAACATATAAAACCTACATTACGGTGCGGTTTCGTACAAGTAAGTACAATTTTAATGATTTTGTGACGAGAACAAGACGATGTACATTTACGGGGATGGTTAGTTTATGGAAATTACAATTTATTTTCAAAACTTTTAATGATTTTTCAAAAATGTGTTGAAATTGCACGATTCGAGTTCTCGTGGAACCGCTGAAAATATTTATAGATATAAATATTTTTATTCATTAGCACAGGAGGCCCTGAGTAAAATAATTTTCCTCGGGGCTTAGGTCATCTTTGATGCTTAGCGTAAAATGATTGTTTTTTCCGAAAAATAATTGTGTTTATAGTAAAATAATTATTCTTACCGTAAAATGATTGTTTTTACCGTAAAATAATTGTGTTAACCGTAAAATAATTGTTCTTACCGTAAAATGATTATTTTGAACGTAAAATAATTGTGATTACCGTAAAATAATTGTTTTTACCGTAAAATGATTGTTTTTACCGTAAAATAATTGTTCTTACCGAAAGATGATTGTTTTAACCGTTAAATAATTGTGTTTACCGTTGAATAATTCTTCTTACCGTGAAATGAATGTTTTTACCGTTAAATACTTGCATTTTGTTTACTTGTACCGTAATGTAGGTTTTACACGATCTCTTTTTTTTAGCCCGATTCCCTTTGAGATCAAAGACGAAATGTTTGCTTTTCGCGATCCCTATTTATATCTCTATTTTCATATCTGCGATTTCAGTTGGCATCACAGCAAACAACAAAGTTTATGTGTTGTTTGCTGGCATGCCAATTAAAATTGTAGACATGAAAATAGAGAAGAATATAGCTATCGCGTAATGCAAAAATTTTGTCTTGGCCTCAAAAAGAATCGGGCTGAAAAAAGAAAACTTATAAAACCTACATTACAGTGCTGTTTCGTACTAGTAAGTACAATTTTAATGATTTTGTGACGAGTACAGGAGGATGTACATTACGGGGATGGTTAGATTATGGAAATAACAATTTATTTTCATAACTTTTAATGATTTTTCAAAAATGTGTTGAAATTGCACGATTCGGGTTCTCGTGGAACCGCTGGAAATATTTATTAATATAAATATTTTTATTCATTAGCACAGGAGGCCCTGAGTAAAATAATTTTCCTCGGGGCTTAGGTCATTTGAGGTTTACCGTAAAATGATTGTTTTTACCGAAAAATAATTGTGTTTACCGTAAAATAATTGTTCTTACCGAAAGATGATTGTTTTACCGTAAAATAATTGTGTTTACCGTTAAATAATTCTTTTAACCGTTCAATAATTGTGTTTACCTTAAAATAATTGTTTTTACCGTAAAATAATAGTGTTTACCGTAAAATAATTGTTCTTACCGTAAAATGGTTGTTTTTACCGTAAAATAATTGCATTTCGTTTATTTGTACCGTAATGTTGGTTTAACACGATTTTTTTTTAAGCCCGATTCCCTTTGAGACCAAAGAAAAATTTTTTGCTTTACGCGATCCCTATTTATATCTCTATTTTCATGTCGACGATTTCAGTTGGCATCAGAGCAACATTGTTTATGTGTTGTTTGCTGTGATCCAATAGATTTGAAAATAGAGAAGAAAATAGCTATCGCGTAAAACGAAAAATTATGTCTGGTCTCAAGGGGAGTCGGGCAGAAAAAAGAAAAAATATAAAACCTACATTACGGTGCGGTTTCGTACAAGTAAGAAAAATTTTAATGATGTTGTGACGAGTACAAGAGGATGTACATTTACGGCGATGGTAAGGTTATGGAAATTACAATTTATTTTCAAAACTTTTAATGATTTTTCAAAGGTGTGTTGAAATTGCACGATTCTGAGTTGTCGTGGAACCGCTGATAACATTTATAAATGTAAATATTTTTATACATTAGCACAGGAGGCCCTGAGTAAAATAATTTTCCTCGGGGCTTAGGTCATCTTTGAGGCTTACCGTAAAATGATTTTTTTTACAAAAAAATAATTGTGTTGACCATAAAATAATTGTTTTTACCGTAAAATAATTGTGTTTACTGAAAATAATTCTCACCGTCAAATAATTGTTTTCACCGTAAAATAATTGTCCTTACCGTAAAATGATTGTTTTGACCGTAAAATAATTGTTTTTACCGTAAAATGATTGTTTTGACCGTAAAATAATTGTGTTTACCGTAAAATTATTGTTCTTACCGTAAAATGATTGTTTTTTACCGTAAAATAATTGCGTTTCATTTACTTGTACCGTAATGTGGGTTTAACACGATCTCTTTTTTTTATCCCGAGTCCCTTTGAGACCAAAGACAAAATTTTTGCTTTACGCGATCCCTATTTATATCTTTTTTCATATTTAAGATTTCAGTTGGCATCACAGCAAACAACATAGTTGTTTGCTGTGATGCCAATAGATATGAAAATAGAGAAGAAAATAGCTATCGCGTAAAACGAAAAATTTTGTCTTTGGTCTCAAGGGGAATCGGACTGAAAAAAGAAAACCTACATTACGGTGCGGTTTCGTACAAGTAAGTACAATTTTAATGATTTTGTGACGAGAACAAGACGATGTACATTTACGGGGATGGTTAGTTTATGGAAATACAATTTATTTTCAAAACTTTTAATGATTTTTCAAAAATGTGTTGAAATTGCACGATTCGAGTTCTCGTGGAACCGCTGAAAATATTTATAGATATAAATATTTTTATTCATTAGCACAGGAGGCCCTGAGTAAAATAATTTTCCTCGGGGCTTAGGTCATCTTTGATGCTTAGCGTAAAATGATTGTTTTTTCCGAAAAATAATTGTGTTTATAGTAAAATAATTATTTTTACCGTAAAATGGTTGTTTTTACCGTAAAATAATTGTGTTAACCATAAAATAATTGTTCTTACCGTAAAATGATTATTTTGAACGTAAAATAATTGTGATTACCGTAAAATAATTGTTTTTACCGTAAAATAATTGTATTTACCGTAAAATAATTGTTCTTACCGTAAAATGATTGTTTTAACCGTTAAATACTTGCATTTCGTTTACTTGTACCGTAATGTAGGTTTAACACGATCTCTTTTTTTTAGCCCGATTCCCTTTGAGACCAAAGACGAAATGTTTGCTTTACGCGATCCCTATTTATATCTCTATTTTCATATCTACGATTTCAGTTGGCATCACAGCAAACAACAAAGTTTATGTGTTGTTTGCTGGCATGCCAATTAAAATTGTAGACATGAAAATAGAGAAGAATATAGCTATCGCGTAAAGCAAAAATTTTGTGTTGGCCTCAAAAAGAATCGGGCTGAAAAAAGAAAACATATAAAACCTACATTACAGTGCTGTTTCGTACTAGTAAGTACAATTTTAATGATTTTGTGATGATTACAGGAGGATGTACATTACGGGGATGGTAAGATTATGGAAATAACAATTTATTTTCATAACTTTTAATGATTTTTCAAAAATGTGTTGAAATTGCACGATTCGGGTTCTCGTAGAACCGCTGGAAATATTTATTAATATAAATATTTTTATTCATTAGCACAGGAGGCCCTGAGTAAAATAATTTTCCTCGGGGCTTAGGTCATCTTTGAGGTTTACCGTAAAATGATTGTTTTTACCGAAAAATAATTGTGTTTACCGTAAAATAATTGTTCTTAAAAGGATGATTGTTTTACCGGTTGTTTTTACCGTAAAATAATTGCATTTCGTTTGTTTGTACCGTAATGTTGGTTTAACACGATTTTTTTTTTAAGCCCGATTTCCTTTGAGACCAAAGAAAATTTGTTTGCTTTACGCGATCCCTATTTATATCTCTACTTTCGTATCGACGATTTCAGTTGGCATCAGAGCAACATTGTTTATGGGTTGTTTGCTGTGATGCCAATAGATTTGAAAATAGAGAAGAAAATAGCTATCGCGTAAAACGAAAAATTATGTCTTTGGTCTCAAGGGGTCTAAGTACAATTTTAATGTTTTTGTAACTACAGGAGGATGTACATTTACGGGGATGGTAAGGTTATGGAAATTAAAATTTATTTTCATAACGTTTAATGATTTTTCAAAGGTGTGTTGAAATTGCACGGTTCTGAGTTATCGTAGAACCGCTGAAAATATTTATAAATATAAATTTTTATTCATTAGCACAGGAGGTCCTGAGTAAAATAATTTTCTTCGGGGCTTAGGTCATCTTTGAGGTATACCGTAAAATGATTGTTTTTACCGTAAAATAATTGTTCTTACCGAAAGATGATTGTTTTTACCGTAAAAAAATTGTGTTTACCGTTGAATAATTCTTCTTACCGTAAAATGAATGTTTTTACCGTTAAATACTTGCATTTTGTTTACTTGTACCGTAATGTAGGTTTAACACGATCTCTTTTTTTTTAGCCCGATTCCCTTTGAGACCAAAGACGAAATGTTTGCTTTTCGCGATCCCTATTTATATCTCTATTTTCATATCTACGATTTCAGTTGGCATCACAGCAAACAACATAGTTTGTGTTGTTTGCTGGCATGCCAATTAAAATTGTAGATATGAAAATAGAGAAGAAAATAGCTATCGCGTAAAGCAAAAATTTTGTCTTTTGTCTCAAAAACAATCGGGCTGAAAAAAGAAAACATATAAAACCTACATAACGGTGCGGTTTCGTACAAGTAAGTACAATTTTAATGATTTTGTGACGAGTACAGGAGGATGTACATTTACGGGGATGGTTAGGTTATGGAAATTACAATTTATTTTCAAAACTTTTAATGATTTTTCAAAGGTGTGTTGAAATTGCACGATTCTGAGTTGTCGTGGAACCGCTGATAACATTTATAAATGTAAATATTTTTATACATTAGCACAGGAGGCCCTGAGTAAAATAATTTTCCTCGGGGCCTAGGTCATCTTTGAGGCTTACCGTAAAATGATTTTTTTTACCGAAAAATAATTGTGTTGACCGAAAAATAATTGTGTTTACCGTAAAATAATTGTTTTAACCGTCAAATAATTGTGTTAACTGTAAAATAATTCTTACCGTAAAATAATTCGTTTTACCGTAAAATAATTGTCCTTACCGTAAAAACTAATTGTTCTTACCGCTAAATGGTTGTTTTTACCGTTAAATGGTTGTTTTTACCGTAAAATAATTGCATTTCGTTTATTTGTACCGTAATGTTGGTTTTACACGATCTCTTTTTTTAAGCCCGATTCCCTTTGTGACCAAAAAAAAAATTTTTGCTTTACGCGATCCCTATTAATATCTCTATTTTCATATCGACGATTTCAGTTGGCATCAGAGCAACATTGTTTATGTGTTGTTTGCTGTGATACCAATAGATTTGAAAATAGAGAAGAAAATAGCTATCGCGTAAAACGAAAAATTATGTCTGGTCTCAAGGGGAGTCGGGCAGAAAAAAGAAAAAATATAAAACCTACATTACGGTGCGGTTTCGTACAAGTAAGAAAAATTTTAATGATGTTGTGACGAGAACAAGACGATGTACATTTACGGGGATGGTTAGTTTATGGAAATTACAATTTATTTTCAAAACTTTTAATGATTTTTCAAAAATGTGTTGAAATTGCACGATTCGAGTTCTCGTGGAACCGCTGAAAATATTTATAGATATAAATATTTTTATTAATTAGCACAGGAGGCCCTGAGTAAAATAATTTTCCTCGGGGCTTAGGTCATCTTTGAGGTTTACCGTAAAATGATTGTTTTTACCGAAAAATAATTGTGTTTGCCGTAAAATAATTGTTCTTTCCGAAAGACGATTGTTTTTACCGTAAAATAATTGTGTTAACCGTAAAATAATTGTTCTTACCGTAAAATGATTATTTTGAACGTAAAATAATTGTGATTACCGTAAAATAATTGTTTTTACCGTAAAATAATTGTATTTACCGTGAAATAATTGTTCTTACCGTAAAATGATTGTTTTAACCGTTAAATACTTGCATTTCGTTTACTTGTACCGTAATGTAGGTTTAACACGATCTCTTTTTTTTAGCCCGATTCCCTTTGAGACCAAAGACGAAATGTTTGCTTTACGCGATCCCTATTTATATCTCTATTTTCATATCTACGATTTCAGTTGGCATCACAGCAAACAACAAAGTTTATGTGTTGTTTGCTGGCATGCCAATTAAAATTGTAGACATGAAAATAGAGAAGAATATAGCTATCGCGTAAAGCAAAAATTTTGTCTTGGCCTCAAAAAGAATCGGGCTGAAAAAAGAAAACATATAAAACCTACATTACAGTGCTGTTTCGTTCTAGTAAGTACAATTTTAATGATTTTGGGATGAGTACAGGAGGATGTACATTACGGGGATGGTAAGATTATGGAAATAACAATTTATTTTCATAACTTTTAATGATTTTTCAAAAATGTGTTGAAATTGCACGATTCGGGTTCTCGTAGAACCGCTGGAAATATTTATTGATATAAATATTTTTATTCATTAGCACAGGAGGCCCTGAGTAAAATAATTTTCCTCGGGGCTTAGGTCATCTTTGAGGTTTACCGTAAAATGATTGTTTTTACCGTAAAATAATTGTTCTTACCGAAAGATGATTGTTTTACCGTAAAATAATTGTGTTTACCGTAAAATAATCTTTTTTACCGTTAAATAATTGTGTTTACCTTAAAATAATTGTTTTTTACCGTAAAATAATAGTGTTTACCGTAAAATAATTGTTTTTACCGTAAAATGGTTGTTTTTACCGTAAAATAATTGTATTTCGTTTATTTGTACCGTAATGTTGGTTTAACACGATTTTTTTTTTAAGCCCGATTCCCTTTGAGACCAAAGAAAATTTTTTTGCTTTACGCGATCCCTATTTATATCTCTATTTTCGTATCGACGATTTCAGTTGGCATCAGAGCAACATTGTTTATGGGTTGTTTGCTGTGATGCCAATAGATTTGAAAATAGAGAAGAAAATAGCTATTAAAGAAAACATATAAAACCTACATTACAGTGCTGTTTCGTACTAGTAAGTACAATTTTAATGATTTTGTGACGAGTACAAGAGGATGTACATTTACGGGGATGGTTAGGTTATGGAAATTATAACTTTTAATGATTTTTCAAAAATTTTTTGAAATTGCACGATTCGTGTTCCGGAACGGCTGGAAATATTTATAAATATAAATATTTTTATTCATTAGCACAGGAGGCCCTGAGTAAAATAATTTTCCTCGGGGCTTAGGTCATCTTTGAGGTTTACCGTAAAATGATTGTTTTTACCGAAAAATAATTGTGTTTGCCGTAAAATAATTGTTCTTTCCGAAAGACGATTGTTTTTACCGTAAAATAATTGTGTTTACCGTAAAATAATTGTTCTTACCGGAAAATAATTGTCCTTACCGTTAAATGATTGTTTTGACCGGAAAATAATTGTGTTTACCGTAAAATAATTGTTTTTACCGTAAAATGATTGTTACGACCGTAAAATAATTGTGTTTACCGTAAAATACTAGAAGTCAGGATTTATTTCAGTGCAGAAATTCTGGGACTAACTACCATATGTATTCCTCTGTGCCCAGAATACTAATGGAGGGAAACAATTATACCAAGTCAGTAGACATCTTCAATTTATCTTTGAATAAATATAAAATATTGTTATTGAGGCAGTTCAGTTATGTACAAGAAAATGTTTTTTCTATGCTTTATATGTAAAAGCCCCGAAAAAGGGCGTTTATTTATAAATAAATAAAATAATTGTGTTTACCGTAAAATAATTGTTCTTACCGTAAAATGGTTGTTTTTACCGTAAAATAATTGCATTTCGTTTATTTGTACCGTAATGTTGGTTTAACACGATCTCTATTTTTAAGCCCGATTCCCTTTGAGACCAAAGAAAAATTTTTTGCTTTACGCGATCCCTATTAATATCTCTTTTCATATCTACGTTTTCAGTTGGCATCAGAGCAACATAGTTTATGTGTTGTTTGCTGTGATGCCAATAGATTTGAAAATAGAGAAGAAATTAGCTATCGCGTTAAACGAAAAATTTTGTCTTTGGTCTCAAGGGGAATCGGGCAAAAAAAAGAAAAAATATAAAACCCTCATTACGGTGCGGTTTCGTACAAGTAAGTACATTTTTAATGATGTTGTGACGAGTACAAGAGGATGTACATTTACGGGGATGGTTAGGTTATGGAAATTACAATTTATTTTCAAAACTTTTAATAATTTTTTAAAAATGTGTTGAAATTGCACGATTCGAGTTCCCGTGGAACCGCTGATAATATTTATAGATATAAATATTTTTATTAATTAGCACAGGAGGCCCTGAGTAAAATAATTTTCCTCGGGGCTTAGGTCATCTTTGAGGTTTACCGTAAAATGATTGTTTTTACCGAAAAATAATTGTGTTTGCCGTAAAATAATTGTTCTTTCCGAAAGACGAATGTTTTTACCGTAAAATAATTGTGTTTACCGTAAAATAATTGTTTTTACCGTAAAATAATTGTTCTTACCGAAAGATGATTGTTTTTACCGTAAAATAATTGTGTTTACCGTAAAATAATTGTATTTACCGTAAAATAATTGTTTTGACCGTAAAATGATTGTTTTTACCGTAAAATAATTGCATTTCGTTTACTTGTAACGTAATGTAGGTTTAACACGATCTCTTTTTTTAGCCCGATTCCCTTTGAGACCAAAGACAAAATTTTTGCTTTACGCGATCCCTATTTATTATATCTGTATTTTCATATATCAGTTGGCATCGCAGCAAACACCATAGTTTATGTGTTGTAAGCTGTGATGCCAATTAAAATCGTAGATATGAAAATATAGAAGAAAATAGCTATCGCGTAAAGGGAAAAATTTTGTCTTTGGACTATACATAGGAATCGGGCTGAAAAAAGAAAACACATAAAACGTACATTACAGTGCGGTTTCGTACAAGTAAGTACAATTTTAATGATTTTCTACTCTCCCTTGAAATCTACTCTTCTCCCTTGGCTCGACGTACTTGTAAATATAACCCCGCCAAATATCAGGCGAGTGATTGCAACACTAAGGCCACGTCCGCATAGGCAGGTGGCTTGCTTAGCGCCTAGTGCCGTGGCTTGCACCCTGGTTACTCGCTAGGATACACGGTGGCCGCACTGTAGGTGGTTTGCCTGGTGGGTCGCTAGGTGCCTTGCTCATTTGCTTATCGGCACGTCGCTAGGCGACTCGCTAGGCTCTAGGCGCTAAGTTAGCCACCTGCCTATGCGGACGTGGCCTAAGGGAGTACAAGGCGTTGCAAAAAAGCACAATACCTTTACACGATGATGTCGTCTCTCACCCGGCATGCCGCTTGAGGCCCGAAAACCCTTCTGGACAGAAAGAGAAAGAGTCCTCCAATCACCTCTCACCCCAGAAGATAGGTGGAAGCTTGAGTGGCAATCGGCCAAGTTGAAAAATGCCCACCTCGTACAAGTCCCCACTGAGAGACAGCCTGGGTTCTCATTGCCTCGCAAACTCTGGTCCGCCATCAATAGGATATAGTTCTCCCATAGCCGTTGTGCTCATACAATGTATAAATGGAGCCTTAAAGAGTCGGAGATGTGTGAATGCGGTGCGGTGCAGACCACCGAATATGTGGTCAACGAATGCCCGCTCCATTCATTCCCCGGCGGGATTGATGAGGTCCACAGGGCAACGCCTGAAGCCCTAGACTGGCTCGCAGATCTAGGTGTCCCCCTCTGACCCCCCCACCATACGAAAGAAGAAGAATGATTTTGTGACGAGGACAGGAGAAATATTTTGAAATATTTTTATACATTAGCATAGGAGGCCCCGAGTAAAATAATTTTCCTCGGGGCTTAGGTCATCTTTGAGGATGCTGTGTGTAGGGTATTTTTAGGGAAATGAAGGAGAGGAAGTTATGGAAGGAAAAAAAGGTGTGAGGGGTGGGTAGGAATCCGGGGGTAAATGCGTCCAGGAGTGAATCTATCCCTACCATTGCGGTGCAAAATAATGTTCCGAGAGAGTCCTGCTGGAGAGTTCAAACGATCTCTCAACCAGTCTTTCACGATCCACCCTGCCATGCAGTTGGGGGCAGACGCACCCGCCACCAAGATCTTGACAAACCCCACCCCATGAACCCGGACACCCCTGTGAACTTAATGAATCACTTGGGGTGACCTAAGGCATCTAATATATGGTTAATTCCGATATTGGATAATTTTTATTTCGATACAAAAAACAAGTTGTTAAATTATTTATTTATGTTTACGTTTGTTATCAAATACGTAAAACCAATGAATGTCGCAGGATAAAATAATTTAGCTCTATTGATGTGTAGCGATCACACAATACCCAAGTGGTTCGCTACGTTTGGTGATTTAGCAGGGGTGCCCGGGTTCTTGGGGTGAGGTTTGTCTAGGACTTGGGGGCGGATGACTAGGACACTCTGAACCCCAGATTCTTACCCACTCCTTAAACCCTTAACCTTCTCAGAACTCTCCTCCCTTTATTTTCCTTAAAAACCCCTTACACAGCATTCCCAAAGATGATATGGGCCTTTGGGGAAATTATTTTCCTCAGGTCCTCCTGTGTGGATCTCATGTAAAAAAAAATAAAAAATAATATCCACTACTCAAAGAATTCACGAGAAAGATCAACAAGCCGCAAAGTACTTGCCATTCACACTGCGCGCAGTACTTACTTATCTACCTACGCCGGTACGCTACTACCCTCTCGTGTGAATAATAATATTTGCCAACTCCTCGAAAGTTCCCGCATTACTCGGGCACCTAGGAACACGGTGACGAGAACATTCGAGAGTTTTCCCGTTTGGCGTCGTGGCCCGATTTCACGGCGTTCTAGAACATTACTGTTTTCGTCGGCCACGCTATAAAAGCGGACGCAATCTTGAGAGCGCCCAGTCTAGTCACAAATTTCAGTAAGTCATCTCGGGCGACTCTAGCATAATAAGCAAGTGAGATAAACAGTTCAGTGCAGTTATCAATAAGTGATCATACAGTTAATCCAGTGTGACATTCAGAGCAGGGGAACTACGGCAACTCATCGGATCCCCCTGGACACCCTCGAGGCCTCCTTCTTCCATCTACTCCACAGCATCTCGCTGTCCTGCCCGTCACGCTACGACAGAGATGCTTTCATCCCGCAACTACAAAGCCCGTCGCGCTTTCTGTTCGGGGCACATCACATCCGTCATCTGAATATCGAAGATCATCGTGCTTCGCTTCAGATCGCATCCTCATCGCCTCACAAGGTTCCTGCGTCACGTGTGTGTCCGACTCACTGGCCACACAGCCGCCATATCGCGTTACTACCACGTCGATCGACCGCCTGGATATGGTCATCCTCCACCACGCACGGTGTCGAGCAACGCACCGGTGATCTGAAGATCTGAGATCTTCACCGCCGCATTCTCGACCTCATCACGCCACGACCCACGCACTTGTCTACGCTTCGCTCTCACTTCGCTTCGCTCCGACTGCAGCTACGTAGCTCAACAATAAATGACTTCGATTCACTACTACGACTCACCGTCTTTCATTTCATCTCTCTCTACCTCCGTCTTTATCGGCACTCGGAGTCCGTTCCCTCAGTTGCAATGATTGGTCTCTTTATTACAATTTGTAATTTGAAATCACACCTGCAGAATTAACGGCTGCAAAATATTCTATTTAATAATAATTCAATTTAGTCGGCGAGAAACTTACTTCGAACACAACGGTCAGATTTCGAATACCATAGATAACCACAGATAAACGAAAAATCTTTCAACGAAATTGCACAAAGTCTGACTTAAGATGAAGGCATGCAAAATAATGTAAAATCATGTATTTTTGTTTTGAAAATTTGATAGCTTAGAAGTATTAAAGATGCTTCAATAAAATACTGCGTGTAGAACATATCTTGGCCCTTAAAAATTTCAGTCATATTTTTTAAGTTAAGTCTTTTAACAAGCCTAGAAAAAAATAAAGTATTAGGTCTATAAAAAAAACACTTTCAAGTGCAAACCCTCCCACTTATAAACCCTCTTTCGGAAATGGTTTTGTTGTTTACTGAAGCAAATTTAATTTCTTTTATGAAAATCGCAAAAAAATATGTAATTCACAAAATAAAATAAAATATGCATATTCGCGTTGTTATTTCACAATACGGCCGGCAGTCGACGAATTTGGATTTTAAAAATGAACCTTACGTCGTCTACCTAAGGACTACTGGCTTGCCACACTCCACTTTCTATCACTTTTGCCCCGGCCGGAGCGGGGAATAGACGTTTAGGCTCCACGTCGCTTGGTTCCGTGAAATCACGGAATCACTTTACGAAATCAACCTGTAAAAAAAATTTCTAAAATACCTTTTCCAACCTTTCCAAAAGCTTTTTCTCAAGAATTTTTAAACTCCTCCCACAAAGGGGCGTGAATTCCGATTTCGATTTTTCCCTGGACTATTGGGTCACCTGCTGTTTCACACGGTACAATTTATCAATATAGCCAAGATATACGCACGAAGTCCCTTATTCGCTGAATTCGCTTATTCGCTGAAAAAATTAGTGCATACTTGACTTAGTTCAGATAGTTACTCGTAAAGTATTAAAGCTATGATATAGATTGACCACCGAATCATATAACTGCGTCATTAGTCAAATTAGCAAAATTTTGACTAAATGCTTTTTCGCAAAATACCCACGATATATTACATTGAAATTTTTCTTCATGTATTGAGTTTTTCGTACTTATCTTTTTATAATTATTTGAAATATTTTATTATTTCATTAATTACTTGATTACATAAATATAATTGAGCATTTGCTGACCACATAAGCTCCTGCAACACTGTATAACACATAAAAAAATATATGCTTATTGTAAAAACATACTAATATTAAATAAATAAATAAAAATATACATACATTCACCTTTCCTTTCACTGTAATTTTAAATGATGGCCTAAAACACCCTTACAGGATGTGTTAGGAAATATTCTTAATAGGTAGGAAATAGGAACGACGTAAAAACTCACTGCATTTAATTTAGTAGGCTGGGTTGGTGTCCACATAAGAATTCACATAAAATGTTCCAAACTGAACAGATTGTATGATCACCATAAGTTATTTGAAATCTTTGCATACACATGTAATTAGCTTTTCGAAAATATGAACTTCATAATAATACATTGCTTATCCGCCGAAGGTTCTCTCTGCACTGGCTTGCACTGTAGGTAGTGGGAGGTAGTAGTGGGAGGTAGGTAGGAATTTTAGGGAAAGGACAATTATATTCCAGACAGGATGAAAGCCAGAAATAATTGTAAAAATCATTGATATGTTGATTCAAAACTCAGGTAGTTACAAAAGCCTACGAACAAAGAATCCTATTTCTACCAGATTATTAGGGAGAAATAGGACCTTTGTTCTAAGATAATTAATTCCATTTCTACCAGATTATTAGGGAGAAATAGGACCTTTGTTCTAAGATAATTAATTCCATTTCTACCAGGTGATCAGTTACTGACAGGTAACTGTTCAGAGGTGTATACGGCGGTGTCGCGTCGTAAGGGATCGTGCATTAATCACGTGATGTTTTTTAGTAACCTTTGAACCCGTTTTCCCCTCCTCCCTGGTGATATGTGGTGAGGTTTTAAACTACCCTCCCCCATACCCAAAATCACGTGTATTCTTTTAGTACAAAGTATATTGCTTTGTTCGAATGAGGTATGTGACCTCTTCTGAACGAAAGAGGTCACATACCTCTAAACGAAGCGAAACCTTGTAGAAATTAGACGAACCTTGTTAAAATCAGCCGTATGTTTTCGAAATAAGACGAAGCTTGTCGAAATTGGCCGAACTTTGTCAAAATTAAACGAACCTTGTTGAAATTAGACGAGCCTAATTGAAATTAGCTGAACCACGTCGAAACTAGCCGAACCTTGTCAAAATTAAACGAAAATTGTTGAAATAAAACGAGCGTAATTGAAATTAGCTGAACCATGTCGAAACTAGCCGAACCTTGTCAAAATTAAACGAAAATTGTTGAAATCAGACGAGCCTAATTGAAATTAGCTGAACCATGTTGAAACTACCCGAACCTTGTCAAAATTAAACGAAAATTGTTGAAATTAAACGAGCCTAATTGAAATTAGCTGAACCGTTTTGAAATTAACCAAACTTTCTCAAAATTAAACGAACCTTGTTGAAATTAGACGAGCCTTGTTGAAATTAGTTGACCCATGTTGAAATTAGCCGAACCTTGTCAAAATTGGATAAATCTTGTCAAAATTAATCGAACTTTGCCGGAATTTAACGAAATTAGCCAAACCTTCCCGAAATTAGCCAAACCTAGCTGTAATTAGACAAACCTAGCCAACATTAGCCGAACCTAGCCGAAATCAGCCAAACCTAGCCAAAATTAGCCAAACTTAGTCAAAATTAGCCGAACATTGCGGAAGTTAAACCTAAACTTGCCGAAATTAGCCAAGTCTTGTCGTAATTAGACGAGCCTGTATAGCAGTTGTGCTTCACTATCTTAACCCTTCGAATAATGACAAAATAATATCTATGAACTTTTGCCTGTCAAGATTTGCGCACTAAATTCCCGGTTCTTCCCGTGCATTTTAAATTTTCCTTTTTATTGGTTATTTTTTAACCTTTTTGCAAAAATAAAAATTGTTCTAAAATCTAGATAAAATAATCTTTCCGATGTGTTTATTAGAAATCAACATTTTTGTTTTTTAATATTAAAATTTTGGTATTGAAAATGTAAATTAGCTTAAAAATACATACCTGGGGATTCCTAGAAAAAGTACATAAAATAAAATAAACTGAACATTTTAAACACAGACTCCTTTTCTTAAAAAAATTTATAATAAAACTGTCACCTCACTTTTTATGACATTCATACAATTTTATTTTAAAATTAAATGTTTGTTACGTCACAAATTGGCGCAAAATAAAATCGTCACTTATGGTCGGGTTTGTAAAATATCTGACCAATATAGCTCGTATATTCCTAAAGCAATAAGAAACATTATTTCTTTCGCTTTCTAACATAAAAGAAATCACAAATGTATGCGTGACAGGAAGAGAGATATCTAACTTTTAATAATGGACGGTCGCTCTGGGACAATCTGGGTCTCCTGTCATTATAACGGCATATGATGTTTTGGGACAACTTGGGTCTCCTGTGATTAGACGGGTTAATGTTTGGAGCAAAGCAACTTATTTTTGCGTACATAAAGTAGGGTCCCTTCCGACTGAAAACATTAAAATTTGCTTACAGACTTGCCTACCCATCACTATAAACGTACAAAAATGCAAGGCCAGTCCCCTTACTGGCAACGTTAATAGTAATGTGTAAGCAAATGTTCATTTTTTCGATCGGAGAAGACCCCGCTTTATGTGCACAAATTCCTCGGGACAGTTTTTGGCATTGGTTGTTTTGCAGTAACGTAAAACACAGTACAAAAACATACATCAAACATCGATGGTTGTAAGTATATTAAAATTGTAGCAGTAGATGGATGAAGCAACCTCAATCTGGAGTGGACCCACTTTGTCGTTTCTTGTCTCATCTATTAAACGTAATGCTACGGGCACACTTGCTCATTTGAAGCCAAAGAGCATGCTACCTAGTAGCATGTGTGTCAGTGACGTAGCTAGTAATGAGCATGGTCATTTGAAGCCAAATGGTTTTTTTTTTTTTTTTTAAATTAACTCCACACAGGAGGCCCTGAGGAAAATAATTTCCCTCAGGGCCTATGTCATCATGCAGATGCAGTGTGGAGGGTGTTTTTGAAGAGAGGAAGGAGTGAACATGGGCCTTGAAGAGACCCATGTTGTAGGAGGGAGGAAACACAGAGGCCGGCAAATCGTTCCACAGCCGAGCTGTTGAACTCAAGAACGAGTCATAGAAACGACCCGTTCTCATGTGACTAATGTCAACCGTGTACAAATGTTGGGCGCGTGTTTGGCGTGT
Source organism: Glyphotaelius pellucidus (assembly GCA_936435175.1). Lineage (NCBI taxonomy): Eukaryota > Metazoa > Arthropoda > Insecta > Trichoptera > Limnephilidae > Glyphotaelius > Glyphotaelius pellucidus. The sequence goes on from OW386556.1 coordinate 5,766,041, forward strand.
TTCCCGACTATGCACCGGTGCCGAGGGGATCAATGACGCTAGTTCCTCGGAGCATCTTCCATTGTAATACCGGTAGAACAAGGACAGCATTCCCACCTGACGCCTGTGCTCTAAAGATTGCAAACCGTTTGTTAAGTTAGGAGAATCTATCAAACGAACCGCACAGAGTCGAGGGTTTTTTTTAGGTATTTTGGGGCTCCAAACCAGAGGTGGCTGCCAAATTCAACCGTGGGGCGCACTTGCGATTTGTACAGGGTTATCAGTTGTGTACTATTAAAGTATTAGTGTGCTTACAAATTAACAGCCGTTTGATTTAAGAGCATGCTCTTTGGATTATTGGGTGGAAGGGGAAGCCTCTAAGCATGTGTGAACAGGCTGGCTTATAGCATGCTCATTTCAATCCGATCTCAGTTCACGCCTGCGCATTCTTTGGAAAAATGTCAAAATAGCCCGCTAGGGAGACAAAAAACCTCGTTTTTCGTGATTTATTATGGAAATCACGAATATATTTGGAACACAAGGTGACTAAAACACCCACGATTTATTTTTTTTCTCTATTTTTTCTTTCCCTATATTTCTATATTCCCCAAAAGCTCCATAACCTCCAAAATGAAAGCACATTCTATTGAAATTAGCACTTATTTTTTAAAATTTAATCTTTTATTTGTTGAAATCTTGGATCCAAATCAACCGTCTAATTTTTGAACGTCAGAAGATTCTTAAATAATTGCATTGCAAGAAAAAATATTATTTTGTTTAGTTCTGAGCGAATGGAACTGACTCCATTTGGCATGTATTTGACATGAGCACGCTCATTAAAGAGCATTGACCGGTCAGTGGTTGAGTGGGCATCGCGTTTGGGTCCCACCCGAGCGTCCCGTGTTCGATTCCTCGCCTGCTAAGTTCTCCATCACAACATAAGCAACATTTTCGGCTTTCTGTGATTGTAGTATGAGATTTTCAAGCATTGTTGGGTTATTTGTAACCCGGGAATGTTTGTCTTTCTTTCTTAAAAAAAAAAAATGTATGTTCAAATGTTGGCTTTGAGCACGCTCTTTCAAGAGAAAGTTCAAACCAAGCCTGCTCATTTATAAGCAAATGTGGAAAGTTGTCGTCATCTGTCATTAAGGAGACGCTTTCCGTCTCAAAAAGAAGATGGAGAGATATGTAATTACGAATTTTGGACCGAGTGCCCTAATAATTTCAATGATAAAATTGAAGCGAAAATCGTGAAAACGCTTAATAAAACATTACTCGCTTAAAATAGTGCAAAAATCTCATGGAAGGTATCTTGAGTATCATTTACAGAAACATTGTGAATTTTTCACAAATATAGCTTGTAAAATAATAGAAATAGACTTGTTTTAAATAATTTTCCGAGCAAATTTTGCGATTTTTTTCTATCAAGGGAATTTCATATAATTTGCGTTTCGGCGTGGAACGTATCTAGATATTATCCTCAAAAATTACGTTTATTTTTTTAAGAGCTTAAAAACTTGAAATGTTTAAGGGAGATATGTAAGAAATCAGCAGAAATTCGGGTAGCGGCGGCTTAATGAGTATGCTCATAAGCAGGCTTGTTAATGAGCAAGTGAGTCAGTACCATAATGCGTCTACGATCTAGACTAGACGAGTTCGTGGGCTTGTCTTTGACGTACAGAATATTTCGATGAATTATATTTTCATACTTATATAAAAAAACAGCTGTTTACGACGCTCGAGGAAAACTGCGTGAATCTCGTGAAAATGGAAAGTCATTTGGATATCCCGTGATGTTTTTTACCACCGAACAACTAATCTCTAGAGGTGCGATCGACAGTTTATTAGTTTGCTTCTTTAAAAAATGTAACAGGACGTACACGATAGACTTTGACAAGCCATTCTTGTTTTTTCAAATTTTTTGACGTGATAACGTCTTATAAATCGATGAACGCCGGCAGCACTCACGAAAAAGTTTGCCTCATTGTCACGTTGTCACGTTACGCCTGAGCCGAGCGTGCAAGCGAGATTGCGGAACAAGCGATAGAGGCACGATCGGCCTAAGCGTTCGCCTTGTGACTGTTTAATTATATGTAAAAGTTTTCTTAGGACGTTATCACGTAAAATTGTCGTCTGTAAACCGACTTTATAGACAACCAAATTTTTTTTATAGGCCTTGAGGGGACTTTGGGGATGCTGTGTGGATGATCTTTTTAGGATGCCGTGCAGTTGGTGGACAGACGCGTACACCGCCAAGACACGGACAAACCTCACCCCAAGAACCCGAGCACCCCTGCTAAGTCACCAAACGTAGCAAACCACTTGGGGTGAACTATGACAGATGTGTTGGTTATCTAATAAATGGTTCCCGGGATGGCGGTACTCATACCCGCCTCCCAAATTGAGCTTGTTTGGAGTAAAAAATAAAAGTCCTTTGACATTTTTTTCAATTTAAACAAGTCCCACGCAAGTCTCCATTGGTCTGGTGGCACAAAGCCCCTGACAAACCTTAGCGGGCAGACATTCAGCGGACCAAGGGTCGAATCCTACGAAAAAAAAAATATTTTTGAAAAATCAATATCCAATCTTCAAACCACTTCAAAATGAACAGCCAAAGAAAATACAAAATAAAGCGACATCTAGCGACTCCGAGGATGAAAACACAAATACTTATAAGATGACCAAATGTATGGGAAAAGGTGCACTTTAAATCGACGAACAAAAATGTGGAAAAAATCTTCCTTCACATTGTTGACAAAAAAGTGTTTCGTAGCCTCCTCACTCTTGTCTATTTTAGTTTTCTAAAGGTTTCATTCCGCGTGTGAATTGCACACTCTGTTTTTTGTTATAGCATAAAAAATCGATACTTATCGTAAGAGGAAAGTATGCGCGGCCCATTTCATGAAACATTAAAATCTTTAATGGCCTATATCTTATAATTTAAAGCAAAAATAAATAAAGCAGCTCTCAACCGTACTAGATATTTGATTTATCTTTTGATTACAAAAATAGTTTTTGAGTTTGATTGGGTATTTTGATCTCAAATCCAAATTTAAGATTTGTATGAAACGAGCCGAAAATGGTCGTGCAAACGTTCCACTTAATAACTTTTCATACTCATATTTGCAAATTTCAGTAACTACTGTGTTTTTAGTTATGACGACAGTATAAATTTATTTTTTTTATTTATTAAATACAATGGAACAAAGGTTACAGGTTTTTATAAATTAAATAAAGTTTTTTCTTTAAAAAAATACATTAATTAATAAGTATTACACTTTTTTTAGAGCAGAGCTCGAGTTAAAAAGGCGGAGAAAACGAATGTAAAGCACAATTTAACAAATAAAAATTAGTAATTTTTTTATGTGTAAAACAAAACATAGGTATTTAACAGAAAAACAGAAAAAAAAATCATAAATGTAAGTATACACATACACACACGTAGATATACACACATGCCTACATATATACACATAAACATATATACATATATATATACACATGCGTACGCACGTAAAAATATGTGTAAATGTGTACATACATACATAAAAACATATGCATATGTGTACACATACATATATAAAAATATACTTATATGAATGTAACAGAAATGAAGTTTAGGAGGTAACAAAAAAGAAAGGAGAAAAAGAAAGAAAAAGGATTACCGATATTACAATTGTGTTGAGAAGTATAGTATTATAAGATGTAATCATAGAAATGTGTTTTTAACGATTTTTTCAATTTTTTATAATTAGTTTCCAATCTTAGATTAACTGGTCTGTCATTATAGAAATGGTGTTAAGCTAAAAGTAGCAAGTGTTATTGTTTGTAAATACTTACCTAATAAAATTGAAAGGTTGCATAACATTGACAAGGTTAAATTACTATTTTGGTAGGCGGAACAATTCTTAATCTGCAAATGCTGTCGTATTAGCACGTCACATCCGCGGTCGGGGAAAAAAAGGAGTGAGAGGACGAAAAACCCAGTCAGCCGGTAAGCAAGTACGTCGCGGCGAATAAGTCACGGATATTGAGGCTTTTTATCAGTCTCCTGTGCAGCCGCGGCAGCTAAACCTGAAGCCGGATGAGTCGACACATTGATAAGGCTTTGGGTACCGCGGATGTGGTGGTAAACAGGCCCGCATTAGGAGCTAGCTGCGGTCCACAGTTAGTAATTTTAAGTATCTAGCGAAGAGGTTTCCAACCTTTTTTTTCGTAGACCACTTTCAAAATTTTACTGGTCACGGTAAGGGACGCGGAAGCCCTGTCTCGTTAAGGTTTGACCGACCGCCACAAACATTCTTGCTGGTACTGCCAGACGACGAGAAAGGGAACCCTTTCAGACCGCAGAGCCATTTAAAAAAAAATCTAAACATGTTTGTCTCTTCCATTTCTTGCAGGTGCTTGCAGAATACGCAAGATACAATCCCTCGCGAGCGTCCTTCATCTTGTTTTCTGTCATCTTTCCATGCCCTTATATATGTTTTACTAACGCCATTGCATCAAGTTTATTATGTAAGCACTTGCATACTGCTTACTAACACTGTATGCAAGGACATTGGAGGTCTAGATTCGTTCAAAACTAAATGTAGTTTCGTTCTTTCGAAAAAATTAGAGTCCTTGCGAGAGCCTTGAAGGAGTAACCATCAGTTACTTATACCAGGGCGGGTAAGAGGTGGATAACCTCCAATGGTCACGGTGGACCCCCTGCTGGTATTCTACCGTATTCCCAAAACTCGACACGCTTGTACTGAAGTCTTTTTTAAACAGGGGCAAAATGGACTAGTATTTGAGATTATATTTGACACGACGGAAGGGGCTACGGGTATGATCCCATCCCAGTACGGTACACCTATATCCCATTACGCCCCCCCCCCCTTGCCTAGCTGGGCGTTTTAAGATCTCAAGCATAACCGGTACAACAACGTGCGCTGTACGCCAGTCGCTCTGTTATGGAGGGGGCGTAATGGGATATAAGTCAGGGGTGAGATGGGATATGGTAGTGGAACACGGAATGGGTCTCAATCGAAACCAGTTCGTAGAACCCCACTTTACAACTTGTGAAGCCCCATTTCTTTATTGCGCCCACGTGGACCCCGTCGGGTCTCCCTTGGACCCCTAGGGGTCCACCTGGACCACTTTGGGAATCACTGATCTAGCGTAACTTTATTATTTTTGTATGTTTTTGGGACAATATATATTATCATTATATGAAAAAATTGTTTAAAAAAATAAATAGCGCGATTCAACCTGGTACAATTGTTTTTAATACTTACAGCAATCTATATATATAAAAATTTAGTTTCCGTATGTTTGCGTTCGCAAATCTCGGAAACTAGTCGATAGATTGACTCAATTTTTTTACAGAACATTGCATTTTAGCAGAAGAGTGTTTCTATATACAATGGTAAGCTCTGGCGTTATGAAATTTGTATATGTCGATCTGAATATCAAAAATCGCCTTGGTGCTGAAAAAATTTAAAAATTTAAAGTAAACCCCCAATACATCACAAAACTAAAGTTTTTGACACACTAATATTCCTTTAACACAGAAAAAAGTCTCGATGAATTCTAAATTTAAGAAAAAATATGTTTTAAAAAATCGTTACTTCAATAATTTTTATCACACTAAAACACAAGTTAAATACTTATGATAATCACCTGATTTTCTAGATTCCATCAAAAAGATTCAGAAAAACACAGTAGTTATAGTTGAATTATCACGATGACGTGCACAAGTCGACCAGCGGAGAGATCCAAACTCGACAGACATAAAATTGCTCGTTCGCGTTTTGAGGGAGTGAGTATTTGCGATGGTGCCGTACGTCGCACCCAGCTAAAATATTTGTTTATTTTAAAATTCTAAAAATATTAGAAATTTTGGTACCTATTTAATATAAAATGAAATCCAGAAAGAAACCTTGGGTTTTATAATAAAGTTACGCTAGATACCTCAAATTATTAACTGTGCGGCGCTAGGTAACCTGTGACCTTGTGGAAAACAAAAATAATTAAATAAGTTTAATTTCGTTTATTCCTTTTCCTGAAAGGGGAGGTAAATGCAATCACGTACAGCCCAAACGATAGAGTGAAACTGAAAATGCATTCAAATTATAATAATACCTCCTTCAAACACAGCAAACTTATTTTGTGGCACCATTTTAATTCAAAATAAATAATATAATTAGTTTTTACCACTATCATTGTAAACAATTTTTGTAAACCAAACCAACATTTTTCGTGAGCTAAGCTCACGTCTTCAGGGTTTACTAACTAATTATAAATAATACATAAAAAACAATGGTCATAGACATAGACAACATAATTATAAGTAGAAGACATAGTCAATGGAAAGGTAAGAATTGATAGAGGGAAGAAGGGCTGTAGGGAACAATTTACAAAGGAAACAGGTTTAATATTGGGACATTTAAAAACAATTTTTGTTTATTAATAATATTCAAATTCGCATTCACGCTCTTTCTGATCTCTAATATTTCCAATTTATCCAACTGAATACCATTAACATTAGAATGTAGCTATTCAATTCCGCTATTAAAGTAAAAAGTGTGGCTAGTCTCCAACAAATGATTGGCGAACTCTGAAAAAACTGCCATGAAAAAGATGCCATGAATGTAGGCATGTTTAATGTCTACTTTCGCCCACAGGGAACTAAAAATTGCAAGCGAGTTGAAACAAGTATTCAGACATGGCGATCCGGTGTGAAACTTGAACGATGAGTCTTATTTGAACAGTAAAAGTTAGCGGAATTTTAACTTTCTATCATTCATAAAGCTTTTAAATGTTATGCAACAGAAAGTTGATAAACTAAAATTGAACCGTCTGAACGAGCCATTGATAATAAACATAACTTATATATTATTGTAAAGGCCCGTCTCTTGCGACCTCCTCCATTAACTTTTGCTTTGAAATTTCCTAAAACATCACCATTGACATTGTCACATTACTATAAACATTGACTATTCTTGTTGTGTTTCGAGCTTTCTATTGGCAATGGAAAACATTCCCATCCCGGGTGAAGCGGGAAGGCAGGCGGGGCCGGCGGGGGGTGAGGGAGGCTGAGAATCTGGTAATTTTTTACAGCTACCGCACCGAGCGGTTGGTAACGGAGAATAAATCGAACGAGATTTGAGATTATGTCGACCGCGCGCGCCTAATTATTATGACTTTAAATTGTAAATAATTACTGTCGTATGGGATGATTATTTTTTCGTGAACCCACTTTTAAATAAAGTCTATTAATTTATAAATCGGTTTCAGAGACACGGAATTGACCAATTAAAATAGGTATTCTATTCTTAATACCTGATAAATAAATACCTATTAAAATTCGAGCTAAGATAGGATTGTAGGGTCTAACTTGAAATCTGCGTGTTCTTTTTGATACTTCGTCTACAATCTTATTGCTAAATTTCACATCAGAACTCCATGTTTGACGTCTACGTAATTAATTACGCACTCGAAATTCTAAAAAAGTATGTTTAGGTCGTACAATAATAATCGATATTAGTTGGGAATCGTTCCTGATAAATAAACATCTGTTAAAATATCTGTGTTTTCTTCCTGGTGTAGCATCTCTTCTTCATTGGAACGGATTTTAACATTTATGTAAGCGCCAAACGTCAAGTAGTACGCACGAGCAGGTCCTTACCACAGACCACCAGCCAAATTGTATGTGACTGCGCGAACTTCGCCCCAATCTTTCAAACCATGTTTCAAACGGAGGAGACAAAAAACAAAAAAATGTTTATAGTGACGTTCAAGCGAACGTTCACGTTCATGTGCATGGTTTTGCTCGCTGGAGACCCGGCTTTAATTGAACAACAAAATTTAGTGGGCTTTCAACTTTAATCACTAAACTAAAAATTAATCAAATTTGTTGAAAGAGTGTCAATAAAGTTTTCAAGTGTCATTCAACAGAGAGTTGATCAACTAAAATTGAACAGTCTGAACGAGCCATTAGTAATAATCATAATTTGTATATTTATTTATTAATAAACGCCCTTTTTCGGGGCTTTTACATATATAACATAGTTAGAAAAATACATATTTATTGTACATAACTGAACTGCCTCAATAACAATATTTTATATTTATTCAAAGATAAATTGAAGATGTCCACTGACTTGGTATATTTGTTTCCCTCCATTAGTATTCTGAGCAAAGAGGAATACATATGGTAGTTAGTCCCAGAATTTTTGAACTGAAATAAATCCTGACTTCTAGTATTACGAAGTGGAATTCGGAAGCTTATCAATTCAAGTAACACCGGACTATCAACTAAATCATTAAGAATTTTATATAAAAATACTAAGTCAGTGAAAATTCTTCTGTCTGATAATTTAAGCATATTCATATCGTTTAAAATAGTGTTGTAGTTTAACATAATTGCTGGAATACCCATCTTAAAATTTAGAAAACGTAAGAATTTGTTTTGTATCTTTCAACAGCTTGTACACGCATATTATAATGAGGATTCCAGACAGGAGAATTGTACTCAAGTTGGCTTCTAACATAAGCAAAATATAACAGTTTAATACACTTTATATTGTTAAAGTTTCTAGTTAGCCTAGTTATAAATCCCAACATTTTTAAGCCCTATTATTATTATTTTAAGTATCGCTCAGGACAGGTGTCATCGGTCATTGACATATTTTTGTCATGACTTGGCGCCTGGTCGTGATATGAGCGGAATATTTGATGAGAGAAATAGTCCTAATAGGATGCTTACTGGTGTACATTGTTTGTATTTTTTTAAATTTTATTTTATGCTAGCTGACCCGGCCACACGTTGCTGTGGATAACGAAACGCTATTACCCAACCTTTATAACCAACGCCATCTGTTAATTTGCATACATATCAAATCCACACCGCCCGCTTGCCAGCCCGCTGCCTGAATTGAATCTTTGAATTTCTCGGCTTTTCTCTACTATAATATGCATGTATTATACATAAAAACCTTCCTTTGAATCACTCTATTGGTGAAAAACGCATGAAAATCCGTTGCGTGGTTTAAAAGATCTAAGCGTACAGTTAGCGCGAGCGACTTCATTTTATATTACGTAATGATTTCTATTGATCTGTATACATAAAAACGAATTTTTATTTAATTAAATGAAGACATTATGAGTGAAACACAATCGAAAATCTGGAAACAGAAAAATCAGAAAAAGATATTTACACCTCTGGGACTCGGACTTTTCTGTTTCCAGATTTTCGATTGAGTTTCGCTCATAATGTCTTCATTTAATTAAATATTACAGTTTGAGGTTTTACTCATAAAAAGTTAAAATAAAAAAATAGAATTTTTATTTGTTTGTTTCGTATGCGTTCTTATATCATTTATATGAAACTTTGGTGATTTGTTGTGAGCGGTTTACGGTGAGCTTTTGCGTTATGAAATTTTGGATACAAATTGTGCCATTGGTGGCGCGCGTTTTGTTTGAAAAAATGCGTGCATTTCGTATAGTCCAGCGGCAGGGAGTGATGGCGGGAGGGGGTGGGAATTTTGGTGAGGGAGAGAACGAAGAAGAGGGTGGGGGTTCGCGGGAGGGGCGACGAGGGAGGGGGAAGGCAGAAGGGGGACGAGGGAGGAGGAAGGGGACGCGAGAGGGAAACGGGGGACTCATAACAAAGAAACAATCTCTTTCTTTGAGTGGCATTGCAACGCACGCCGGGTACTCACTAGTTTACAAATAATAAATTAATGTGATTATAAAATATTTTATTATATCGTACAATACAAAGGTACAAGTTAAATTAATAATTTAATATTTATAAGAATAACTTTAGAAGGTTATACCTATCGATGTAAAATGGGATAATTGATAAATGCAAGCGCTACAGTAATTTCTTCCTAATACCATGCGAGCAAAGCCGCGGGTAAATAGTATTATAATAATTATAAAATCGGGGGCAACTATCTGGGGTTCAAATTTCGGATCACCATAATACACGTGCTCTTATTTTTTATTTGATATTCGCATAGTGCGCACTAAGTATTGTTTTATGTGTTGCATCTTTTAAACGTGACTCTCGTGCCGGCATAATGTTTTAAAATTATTCCTCCGTCTCCGTCCAAAGAGACTCCGTCAGTCCTGATTGAGACAATACCATTCAATTCAGTGGCGTCACGACTAACTACAGGCCCCATATAAATATATTGAATCATAAAATTATAGCGCCGCAGGCAAATGTTATTTGATGGTTGTTTAGACCTGCGATGGATGCATTCAAATAATGCATTCATTGCAATACAAAAAATTAAGACAATATTCCCTAAAATATATTCAGAATCTTAACGACGTAAGTAAAGAAGCCGTGTATACAAATTGCGACTCGCGACCCGTGTATTGGACGGGCCTACTGTCGAATCTGCCCTATCAAAGAAAAGAAGAAGAAGACCGAAGATGAGGGAATCTTACCGACGTAAGTGAATGAAGCGTGTAAACAAATATACGCCCGCGGCACGGCGTATTAGACGAACGTACGGTCGAATTCGCCGTAGCGGACCTGGAGATTCGACCTTTCCGCCGCGTTCATTTTAAATAATTCTGAAGAAGGTGTTACAAATATTTAAGATGTTTCTAAATGAATAACTCCCAAAGTTATTTATTCATCGTCTAGAAAAATAAAATCTGTAGCTTACCACTAACTTTATATTTGAAAAAACTGGTTATAAAGTTTTAAAATAGTTGTACGTAAAATATTTTAATTTTAAATATAAAGAACTTACATCCCCAGGTATCGGTTGGAGTAAAAAAGTTATTATAGTTACGAATTCGCCGTAAATTATTACAATGTGAGTTTTGAGCAAACAAAAAATATTAGGGTTGTGTTCCGCCTTAAGTCAAAATGTTGATCGTTATATAGGGTGTTTTTTTTAGAGGTTTGGTTTTTAAACTGGCAACATTGTTTCTACAGACTGTCAATTTGACAGTTGACAGTTGATTTGTAGTCAGTATGTTTTGCCATTTTGCCATGAATAGACTGACGTCAGAACGTGCGCTTGCAAATTGGGCAAATTTATTTTGAAAATCATGGTTCGGTTCGCCAAACTTATCGTGCACTACGTCCATTTTACGGACGACATAATCATCCATCCGAGCAAGTTATTCGAAGACCGTGGATCGTTTACGCACCACGTACACTCTAATGGATAATATGCATCCACAAAGACGACAAACAATGCGCACAGAAGAAGTTATTGCTGCTGTGGAGAGAAGTGTTGAGAAGAATCCGAATGAGTCGATTCGCCATCGTGCACAGCAATTGCAACTGTGCCCATGCACTTTGTGGAAGATTCTGCGAAAAGATCTGGGTCTAGGCCTCCACGATCGTGTGATCTCACACCATTAGATTACTTTCTTTAGGGGTATGTGAAGTCACTAGTCTATGCTGATAAACCAGAGACGTTGGACTATTTGGAAGTCAACATTCGCCGTGGTATTGCCGCTGTATGGCCCCAGTTGCTCGATAAAGTTGTCAAAAATCGGATTTCAAGATTGCACTTCATTTGAGCTAGCAGTGGCGCTCATATGCCCGAAATCACATTTAAAAAATAATGGCATAAAATGATCTGTTAAATAAAGCCAATATCATAGACATTAACATTATTTTAATGTGTTTTTTTTTCATTTTGAATTTGTATACCTCTAAAAAAAACACCCTTTATTAATGTGTATTTTTAAATTTATTCTTCTTCGTGTGCCCTATCAGTTCCCCCCGAAGTTGGCAATCATTATGGGAAATGTCTCTGTATCTTGCGCTGCCCGGAATAGCTCCTCCACATTTCTAATACCGGTCCACTCTCGTACATTTCGCAGCCTAGACATTTGTCTTCTACCAGGTCCTCGGCAATTTTCTATCTTGCCTTTCAATATAAATTTGAGCAAGTGATACTTCCCCTCAAAGTATGTGACAAAGACATGAAATTTTATTGACTTTTATTGATGTGAGCAGTTCTCTATCTGCTCTAGCCCGCCTGATAATTTCTGTGTTGGTGATCATGTCGGTCCATTGGAACTTGAGCATTCTCCGGTGAAGCCACATTTCAAAAGCCTCCAACCTGTTCATGGTATTTACTTTCAAGGTCCATGTCTTACATCCATACAGCATTTTAAATTTAAAAAAAAAATTATGTGACAACTTGGGACAGCAAAAAAAAAAGTTTTTATTCCGAAAGGCATGTTAAAATATTATCTTTATAAATTTATTAATTTTTAGCCCTAGAGTCTTACCGCACTGCCTCGGAGGTCATAAATTTAATTGCGATGATTTATTAATTATTGATTTATACAAACGTCATAATTACGATACCCGTTAGTACGAGAAACTAACATCATAATTTTTAGTTACTACTGATAAGACTTCATTGAGATTATGTTTTCCTCTTTCTAAAATTTATTACAATGAATGTTGTCAATAATTAAATGAAACATGTTATTCTTAAAGTTTTATCATTTAATTATGTAGAATGTAAAGAAATCAGAAAGCCAACATAATTTATGAGATTCTTAGACAATATAGTAGTATTTTTTAGACAATATAGTAGTAACCAGTGATAAAATAATAATAAACACTGTAAATAAATAAATAAATATTTAATAAATATTTATGAACTTTACAGTGAATTAGAACAATTTAGAATAATTAAGAACAGTGATTGAGTCCCCCATATCCATATCCCATCCCACCCCCGTCTCATATCCCATTACGCCCCCTCCATAACAGAGCGCACCTTGCTGTATCGGTTATGCATAAGATCTTAAATCGCCCAGCTAGGTAAGGGGGTGGGGGGGCGTAATGGGATATGGGTGTACTGTACTGGGGTGGGAACATACCCCCCGTCCCATATCCCACTACGCCCCTTCCGTCGTGTCAAATATTATCACGAATACGGGTCCATTATGCCCCCGTTTGAAAAAATCGTAGATCCGGTACTGCTTCGTTGTGACAGACCATCGCTTTTCAATATTCAGTACAATGCGTGTTTTTTTGGGAATATGATAGAAATGTAGCAGCAGGAGGTCCACCGTGACCAGTAAAATTTAGAAAGTGGTCTACGATAAAACGTTTGGGAACCTCTGCATTAGAATAATATGGTGTTCTAGTGACGATAACATGATAAGACCGTTTGATACTGAGTTTGGTTTACTCTTAAAGTTCTTTCAAACATCTTCAAGGGACTCCAATCAAGAGATAAGCGAAAAATGTATTTAATTAAAAAAAGGCAAACATTCTCTGGTTATGAATAACCCAATAGTAATTTAAAAATTCCTACTACCACTACAGAAAGCGGAAAATGTTGCTTGTGTCATGATGGAAGATTTTATCAACCGTGGAATGAAACTCGCGGCACCTGGGCGGGACCCGACGCGATGCCAACTCAACCACTGGCTGGCATGTGTATTCTTAGTGTGTCATAATATATCGCCACGAAAAGTCGCTTTGAAAACGGTGTCTAAAGGTTTTGATTTTAAGGGCAAAATTGGTTATTATTTATTTTGTTAATAATTACGTACACAAGAAAGAAAAACATTAATCCAAATAACACACATTTTTTGGTAGTTAACGCTTATATATTTTAAAAAGTAATTTATCAACAATTTGACAGTTGCCTCCCTGGCAAACTTATATAGAATATGCAGTCGGTTTAGAGAAAGACGGTATACCTACTCACTCAAAATATAACTAAGTCTCCCCAAAAGGGTGTGCAGAGAGGATGTACCGCCAAATAACCAAAATGTAAAACATATTTTCATTCAAATGCATCAAGGATAAAACTGATTGTCTATATATCGTATAAAAAGTACAAAAAATTGATACATAAATAAATTCGTTTGACATCTACACCAATTTCTTAATTAAAGCTATTTTTTAATTGATTTGAGGTTTGAAATTGGTTAAAAATGCTCAAAAATTTTTGATCAACTGCCGAGTCACCCCTTTTACATACAAAAAATTCAACTTTTTTTCCTGAAAAATACATAAAAACATTAAAATTTCGAAAAAGTGATAAAACTTTTTTGCTTGTACCATCACGTAAAATCGCCCCTTGAAGTTAGTGCACTTTACACCCGATACTCAGTCATATTTGTTCTGTACTTCAGCATTTTAAATTGCAGAAATAGTGATGAATAAGAACGGCGGCCATCATGACTGTCATTGCCTAGCCCCCCTTTTCAAAGAGCGCCCGGTGCATGCCACCGCAGAGCCAGCCATCTACAGCGCCCCTGGTGCCACTTCAACCAGTATTGGTGGCAATGGAGGATGACTCTTCAACATACACCGGTGTCAACTTAGTGTTCGGCTCGACACCGAAGTGTTGGTTGGGTGTCCGCTATATCTACAACCACCTAGTCAATAGTCAACACGTTCGCGCAATACAATTAACACTTAAAAATAATATTCTAGAAAATCGACATAAAATACTTAACACTCCGAGATTTTAATCGATGTTTTTGCTATATTCGTGAAGTTTAAAACGCTGTAACCTTTAATAATGCGTATTAATATAATAATTATTTAAATATATGTATGTGTAATATTATACTAAGGACCTGTAATACAAGTTTTAATTTCAATGTTGATATTGACGAGTGTTAATTTATTTTATTATTGTTCAAATATTGATTGTTTTTTGAGGCGAACAAGTGGATAAGAATAAGGGAAAGTGAGGAATAGGAGTGATGGGGTGTAATATTGTGTTGTCTGTGGGGTTGTTGGTGATGTTGGGTGCTGCGGTGACAGGACAGCAAATCCCGCAAACGCCCTGTCCTTCGATTTTCAATTACCAAACTGATGGTAGCCAGTGGTCTGGACTGATTCAGTTGACCAGCCCTACATCGGGCAGTGCTCTCCGCCTTAATCTGAAGATGTCCATTGGAGTGCAGCTGCCGTCGGTGAGTGACACCTGATTGTTAACCCCTCAGGCAAATTTGTTCCCTTTTCGGAAAAACTCATATAGTTTTCATAGAAATCGTTGTGTCTCACTTACTATCATGATAAGAAATATAATCTAAACTGTGTTAGATAGAGAAAACACTACGATTTATATTCAAATATAAAAGTTAACCACAAAAATATAAAATGTACACCTTTGTACAATCAAAATTTCAGGCCGCAATTTGAAAAAAAAATAAAACTTACCCGTTCAATCACAGGAGATCGTATTGTCTCAGCTCACGTAAGTCTCACAAAAATCGTTGTGTCTCCCTTAAGATCACGGTAAAAAATATGATCCGTATCTATAAACGGTGTTAGAAAGAGAAAACACTACGATTTATATTCAAATCTAAAAGTTACCCACAAAATAATTAAAATGCACACCTTTTTGAAACCAAAGTTTCCGACCACAATTCGAAAAAAAAAATTATGAAACTTTGTGAATTTTTTAATAATTATTTTTACACGAAACGATAAAAAAGTAAGTTTATGATAACGTTTATAATGCATTTATCTAATAAAATAAGTGCGTTTTTTCGTTATCAGTAATATTAGTTACGAAAAACAAAAGGTGATCCATTTTTAAAACTACTTTGTTTGCATTTAAAATTTTTGCAATTTTAAAATTAAATGTTTATTTCCAAATACAAAATTTGAAAGCGAATTTTATCACCTTTAAGTTTTCGAAAAGGTTCAGAAATATTCAATTTTTTTAGATTTTATTGCAGAGCGAAAACATTTTAACCTTTTGACAAAATTTGCTGCAGGCCTGAGGAAATAAAATAAAACTAGCGCAGAATTGTGAATACTCTCGGGATATAATATTGTTAAATCATAATTTAAAAAAAAATTGGCCATAAAATTTTTAGATACTTTGCACGTAGCTATATAATTCACTTCCACTGGCCGTTAGACAGAGTACAACTTATTTTAAATATTAATAAGACATCCAGTCTTGGATCTTCAGCCAAGACAGATCTATCATAAAAGATTTTATCGAAATAAATTTATAAGCATGCATTACCTATGGTACGATGCTGATTGATTTTTATTTTAAACTTACATAATATTGTGTTATACAGTTGTATTTTTGTTATTTTATTTATTTATAATGGGGTTTTCCAGATTTTCTTATCCAGTTATAAAAACCCAGTTAATACACAAATAAGTTAAAAATTACATAAACTAAAAATTAAATAACAAAACAATTAGAAATAGAAAATTGTAAAAATGCAAAGTTCGTTCAAATGACAAGTAGGTAATACATAGAGGCAAGAGACACAACAGACATAATTAGAGATGCAAATGATATATAATGTAACTAGCAGCAATTTCAACAATCTCAGAATGTTTATTCTAAATCCATATATAGATTATCGACAAAAATATCTACTTCAGCACACTCTTTCTTATTATATATTCTACACCAGAGGTTCCCAAAGTTTTTTTCCTCGTAGCCCACTTTCAAAATTTTACTGGTTACGGTGGACTCCCTGCTGGTACATTTCTTCCATATTCCCAAAACTCGTACTGAATATTGAATGGCGAGGTGTGATCTGCCACAACGGAGCAGTACCGGATCTACTATTTAATAGATTTTTTGAGTAGCTACCCAAAAAATTAGAAGTTTTATTGTGTTTTAGCGGTTTTTGTAAAATAAACGTCACACCTTCATCAAACAGCAAAAATCTGGTTTCTTAAATCGTGTTAAAGATATTTAAGTGAAGATAAAAGTGTCAGATGAAAACCTGTTTTCTTAGATTTGACTTTTTTATCCTTATCGTCTCATTTGTGAGTTCAAAATACGTACAAACGCCTCCATAATATTTATAAATTACTGTAAGTACGGGATTTTACAAACATGTGATATTCATAATGGTTTGGTGGAATAGAAATCATGTAGTAAAATATGCTATTAAAATTTTAATATAGAACTTTTAAGAAAATTTTAATATAGAACTTTTAAGAAAATTTTAATGTAGAACTTTTAAGAAAATTTTAATATAGAACTTTTAAGAAAAAAATTTTATAAAATTTTTAAGAAAATTTTAATATATAATTTTTAAGAAAATTTTAATATATAATTTTTAAGAAAATTTTAATATATAATTTTTAAGAAAATTTAAATATAGAACTCTTAAGTAGAACTTTTAGAAATTTTAATGCAGAATAATAGTAATGCAGACTAATAATTCCGCTAACATTAATTTTTATTATTAAGGTATGTTATTATAGCCTTCACACAATGAAGCCTTCCATAAAAATGGTGAATTGGTAATTAAACCGTTTGGGAGGCGAGTTTGGGAACCTACGCCTCGGGACCCATTTCTTGGATAACCAATACCTCTGCCATAGGTCACCCCAAGTTTTTCGCTTCGCTTGGTGACTTAGCATGGGTGCCCGGGTTCATGGGGTGAGGTTTGT
The DNA here is from genome assembly GCA_936435175.1 of Glyphotaelius pellucidus. Lineage (NCBI taxonomy): Eukaryota > Metazoa > Arthropoda > Insecta > Trichoptera > Limnephilidae > Glyphotaelius > Glyphotaelius pellucidus. The sequence continues at coordinate 5,783,409 of OW386556.1, forward strand.
CCGGGTCTTGGTGGCGGATGCGCCTGCCCATCAGCTGCATGGCAGGCCGGATCGGGAGAGAGTAGTTGAGGGCGCTTTGACTTCTACAGCCGTAATTTCTCGGAACATCAACTTGCACTGCAGTGGGAGGGATGGATTTATACGTCCGTCACTTCTGGACACACCGACCCTCAGATTCCTACCCATCCCTAATACCCTTTCCTTCCAGAACTTCATAACTTTCCTTTCCTAAAAAGACCCTCCACACAGCATCCCTAAAATTATTTTCCTCAGGGCCTCCTGTGTGGAACTAAAGAAAAAAACAAAGGAAATCATGTTCAAAAAAATTAAATGAACTGCGCGAAAAATATCACACGTCACAACAGAAATTTTCCCGCGAATGAACGAAAAAATGATTGGGTCTTTGAAACTTTAAATTCGACGAGGTTATTCTTACCCCAAGAGAAAACACTTTAGAAGTAACCGTCCATTTTTTGCTTCAAAGCCCTCCGAGCCATTGGGGTTTGCGTGCCCTTTGGGGGCTTGTCAAACAAAAAGCTATCATGGACTGTACTGTCATCCGCGTAACAATGAATCGGTGCACATGACAAGAGGTCATTGATGTGCAACAAAAACAAGCTAGAGACAGAACTGATCCCTGTGGGACTGTCGGATACAAACAAAATAGAGTGTAAAAGTTAGAACCATGTAAAATAAATGGAGCTTGGTTTTATAATTTCGTCTTATCTACGGTATGAGTATCAACGGTTACACGTATCTACCGAAACACAACACGTATTGTTTTGAAAATTATTTTGGTTATAGAAAAGAGCAAAAGAAAAGGTTTTGCATTAAAAGAAAAAATGTCAGTTAGAACCTTGTCCAAGTGAAGGGACGATTATACTAATGGAAAAAAGTTCTTTGTTTAAAACCACTTTATTTTATTTACACACGTCGACAGCTTTGTTGATTGATGACCGTTGTTTGTTGACCGATTGTTGATCAATAAACATTAGAACAATAAACATAAAGGGTCTTTCATTAAGCGCTTCCTATCTTTAAATTGAAATAAAACAAAGTATGTGTGAGAATCATCGATTTTTTTTGTTAGTATGAAAGGCTTATTGATGCCATTATGTATGGAATATAACACCGTTCAAATGTCTGCTGCAGCTTCTCTAGATGGCATGCAATCGAAATGTCCAATTTTCTATGATTTTGGCGCATAAATCAGGCTGAATCTGACATGAGTTGGGTTTTGTTGGCTTTGAGGGCCGCTGTGATTTGTGGCTTATTCGCATAGTCCTGCGACATAAGGCGGCGCTATTCGTCTGAAAAAGAAGAAGATGGAGAGATGTGTAATTACGAATGTAGAGCACGCTCTGTCCAACAGCAAGTGATGAAATCGCAGCGAAAATGGCGAAAAAGCTTAATAAAACATGAGTCGTTTAAAATAAAGCAAAAATCTCGTGAAACGTATCTTAATTACCATTTAAAGAAGCATTGGGAATTTTTTCACAAATATAACTTGTAAAATAATAAAAATAGACTTGTTTTAAATAATTTTCGGAGCATATTTTGCGATTTTTTTCTATCGAGGGGAATTTCATATAATTTGCGTTTCGGCGTGAACGTATCTAGATATTAACTTCAAAAATAACATTTTTTTTTTAAGAGCTTAAAAACTTCAAATGTTTAAGGGAGACATGTAAGAAATCGGTCGAAATTCGAATAGTGGACCCTTAAGAAAACCCCGCAAGAAAATGTCTAACGTCAAATTGCGCGTTCTCGGTGGCCAGTTCACATCACCTCCAGGTGAGATTTTATCATTAAACAATTAATTTAATTTGAAACAATTTTATCATTTGCACGTGTTGTTGATCGCTAAATCCATTCATGGTGATTTGGCAAAACACACTGAATAAATGACAGCCAATTTGAAAGATGTCGCTTCAACAATATGGCCGCTATCAACTGTGAAAATTCGGAAGTCCCTATTGGAAGACCCTTTATAAATAATTTATATGTTTATTGTTTTATGTTTATTGTTCTGATGAAGGTTGAGATCAACTGAAACCTATCGACGTGTATTAATAAAATAAGGTTTTAAGTAAAGAACTTTTTTTCAGGTGTAGAAAATAAAAGCGTACAATTTTTTTGAAAATCAGATGAAGCCAAGTTCAGACTGTAGGTGGAAGTACAAGAGATGGAAGATGTTCACTCACGTGAAGAAGTGGCTTACGATGCAGCACTTCCACGACGATGAAGATCTTCAGGTGCTGCGATAGGTTTGCTACATTCCCAATTATTTTAACGTTTGGCAGCTAATTAGCTTTCTGAAGGCATTTTCAAACAGGTGAATAAAAAATAAAAAAAATAGAAAGCAGCAGAACTTAATTATAAATAAAAAGTTTTTCTATATTGAATTATAATTTAATCGAATGAACATTTACATAAAAGAAAAAATGAAATGGAGTTTTGCAAATTAATTTATTTATTTAAAGAACTTTATACATTGAAAAAAATTTGTGTTAATTCATCCGCCATGCTAGGGATGTCCCTGTGTTATGGCGGATGAATTTTACAGATTGGATACAGTTATTAAGTTATGCAATTCAATTTGATAATAATAGGTATTAAAAATTGTAATATAGCTAAAAATTATATATAAAAAACAATAAACAATAAAATTTCTAAAAATCAAAATATGCCAGAGCTCACCAGAAACCTTTGCGGGCATGCTCACTACAACTCATCAAAGATTTCTCGCAATCAGACTAACGGTTTAGTAACGCATTTTCATGATGCCAGAGCTCACTATTACATATTGAAGCCATCGCGGGCATGCACACATCAAATCTCTAAAGTTTCTTCGCAATCGGATGAACGGTTAGCAATGCATAATTTCATGATGCCAGAACTCACTTCTGTATATAGAAACCATCGCGGGCAAGCGCACATCAAATCCTTTAAGTTTCATCCCAATCGGATGAAAGGTTTAGGAACGCTAGGGACAAACAAAGTAACATTTATTTTTATAAATTACTATAATAATATTTTTATTACCAATAATTTAATGTACAAGAACGCTACCGAAAGGAATGCTATCATTTTATTACCTTGGCTTTGTACACTTTCTGGGGTGGCTGTACTCAAATTGGCGTACGTGACCAATTCTTGATAGCCAACTGCATAATAAAATAAAATAAAATATGCCTACATTATAATACAGGCAATAACTTATTAAATTTTGATTAAAATAACTTTCTTTTTATATATTTTTTTAAGGTTTTTTTTTTTTTGGTTTAAGGCAATTCACCCTGGAGAGAGTGCTTTGTGCCGGTAATATTTAAAATGGATAAGAAATTTCGGTTAATCTAATGGGAAAATAATAAAACAAATTAAATATTGGACTCATTTAGATCACTAAAACAAATTAAATATTGAATTCATTCAGGTTAATAAACTTACATAAAGCTGTATGAACACGAGAATTGTTAAGAGATAAAAGGTATGAAATGTTAAGGGGGGACTGGTGTGTGATTTTAATAAGCCGGCGGTATATGTTCTTGAAAGATGAATGGTTTTTACAGTTAAAGAAAACGTGGTCGAGGGTTTCCTCTTCCACACCGCACTGGCAGAACGGATCATCTAAAACTCTAATTCTAGACAAGTGAGATGCAATTGAACAGTGGCCAATTCTCATTCTCGAGATACATGAAATGAATCGTTTTGAAAGTTTTTTACCGTGGAACCATGGCTTAGCAGGGATATGGTTTTGAATTCCCGCATAGAAAGATCCAGTTCTTATTTTGGAGACTGCCCAATTTTCTTCCCAGGCACGAGTCATATTAGATTTAAGAATCGGAAAGACATCGGATATAGGAATTCTAAAATTTAGTGGGATAGTTCCGGAATCTGAACCAGATTTGGCGAGAAAATCGGCCATCTCATTACCCTCGATACCCAAATGGGCAGGGACCCAGGCCAATATCGTCTCAAACCCAGATTCACTAAGAGAATTGAGAAGATTTTTTATTTTACATATAATATTGTCTTCCGGATAACGTAAAATATTTGACCTAATTTTAGTTACAGCACTTAGCGAATCAGTACATAGTAAGGTTCGATGAATGTTGAGAACCTGGATTTGATTTAGCGCTTGTTCAATTGCAAAGCATTCGGCTGTAAATATGGAAGCTTCTTTCGGTAATTTATAAGTGAGATTGATGTTGAATTCTGGACTATATATAGATGCTCCACATCTTTTATTTTCAAATTTGGAACCATCCGTGAAAAGGATGGAAAATCCAGGGAATTTCGAAGCCACTATGCTTTTAAAACAATCATCCACATTTTGAAATTTATTTGGGGAAGATAAAATATTCTTCTGAAAGACTGATGTTATTGTGTTTGGCATAAAAGTGATTGCCTTAAATGGAATATTGTATATAGGAAGATTGGGAACTTCTTGAAGATATTGGAGGGAAGATGATAGAGAATTATAGAGATGAAAACTTTTAATTAAGAGAGGAAAACATTGTTTTTCTCTCAATCTTTTGTTAGAATTCAAATTAACACTTAACCTATTAAGACTTTGTTTAATAGGATGATGTGATAACGATAAAGCCTTGAAAATATATTTATTGGCAAGGAATTGCCTTCTGAAATATAATGGAGGCTCCACACATTCCACCTGAAGAGCATTAATTGGAGAAGACTTCATAGCTCCAATAATCATTCTGAGGGCTTTTGATTGAATTCTTTCCATTTTCTTATCTAGATATTTAGGGAGTGGGTCAAAAAGGAATGAGCCATAATCCAAGTGGCTCCGAACTAGGGAATTATACATTAATTTAAGAGTGGTAGGGTGAGATCCCCACCATACTCTGGAAACTGCTCGCATCATATTAAGTCCCTTTTCACACTTTGTAGAAATTATCTGAATGTGTGGAAGCCAGGAAAGTTTATGGTTCAAAAGAAGACCAAGGAATTTGATTTGAGTAGCGGTTTGTAGAGGCACATTATCAAAAGAAATTGAGAATTGGGGAATTTTTCTTTTGCGCGTGAAAGCCACGACCCTTGTTTTAGATGCCGCCAGATTCATCCCATTTATTGACAACCAGCTTTTAATATATTGTAAAGCCAAATTCATTTCCTTAGCTGCAAGAATAATATTTTTATGTAACAAATATATAAGGATATCATCCGCAAAGTAAAGACGCTTGATAGAAAAAGGAATTACTGAGTCTAGGTCGCTTATATAAATATTAAACAACAGAGGACTAATAACAGAACCCTGGGGCAAACCTCTCCATAGTTTGCGCCTTAAGCATTTAGAGGAAGACTCAATAATAATGGACCTATCTGAGAGCAAATTAATAATAAATTGGACTAATTTCGGGGGGATTTGTTTTTTAATTAGCTTTTCTTTCAAAACATTCAGTAAAACATCATCGTAAGCTGATGAAAGGTCAAGGAATGTGGCCAATGTATAAGAATTTAGGGATTGGGAAACTCGGATATCAGTTGTGAACAAACTTAAATTATCCATTGTAGATTTCTTTTTCCGAAAACCATACTGATTTGGTGAGATAATATCTTGACTTTCAACAAACCACTCTAATCTGTTCTTCATCAAACGCTCCGCTACTTTCATCAAACATGATGAAAGAGCAATAGGCCGATAAGACGAAATTTCAGATGGATTTTTTCCAGGTTTTAAAATGGGAATGATTTTTTGAGTTTTCCAATCATCCGGAATTAGTCCTGTTTCAAACATATTATTAATAAGAGATAAGAAATATTCAACCGCCATATCAGAAAATGATTTAATGAAACTATTAAGTATTCCATCGGGACCCGGAGCAGAGTCAGAAAGGGTTCTTATTACTAGTTTCATCTCATCAATGGAGAAAGGAGCATCTAGCCAGTTAGAGTGAGATGGATATGGCTTAATAGAAGGCATTTCTTCACATCCGGCCACTGATGGGGGGGCTATTTTATCCGCAAATCCTATAAGAATTTCTTCTGATATATGCTTGGTACTCGGCGGAGAATACGATGATCCGAATTTTTTTAAGCTAGACCAAACTGAAGATTGGGGAGTTTCCGGAGACAGGTTCTCACAGAACTTCCGCCATCCAGCGCGTTTTTTATTTTTCAAAATTCGTTTGGTTTCTGCCTGGGCTTTTTTAACTGATAAAAAATTTTCTAGTGTCATACACTTACGAAAAGAGGAAATTGCTTTTTTACGAGAGTTGACGGAGCGAGTGCATTCCTCGTCCCACCACGGATTAGAGTGTTTTATTTTAATGTTCGCATTGCGTTTCGGGATGGATTTTTCTGTTGCATTTATAACCATAGAGGGAAACGTCTCACATTGCAATCTGATGTCTCCCGGGGACGATTTTTTTTTAAAATTAATAAGGTTATCTAGTTCAGAAGAGAAAGTGCTCCAATTCGCATCATTTATTCTAAATTTGAGATTATTTTTAACTGGTGGAGGATAAGTGTTAGATTGATGTTGGAATCGGATTATAATTGGAAAATGATCACTAGAAAGGGGATCGTTTAGGATGTCCCAAGAGCATTTAGATGCTAACGAATATGAACAAAGAGATAAATCAACAGCACTTTTCCGTTGATGAGGGGGGGTGAATCTGGTTGGAGATCCGTCATTTAAAAAACATAGGTTATGGGTATCAATAAAATCTAAAAGATTGCGGCCAGAACGATTTGTTATTTTGCTACCCCAAGAAGGGGAATGTGCATTAAAATCTCCTAGGATCATAAAAGGGGAACAAATCTGGGTTAAGATTGGTGCCCATTCATTTTCAATAAAAGTGGTAGAGGGAGGAATATATATTGATAATATTGTGATATCAGATAAGACAGCTGCTATTATCTGGATATCGTCGGAGGGAGTATGTATATTAATTTGTTTAAACGGGATAGAATTATGGATTATCAGAGCCGTGCCGCCTTTACCATCCGGTCTGTCGTGTCTGAGACAATAATAACCCGGAATTCTTAAGTGAAAGGAGGGTTTTAACCACGTTTCAGAAATGGCGGCCACTGAAACGTCGTGTTCGTCGAGTAATTGAATTAGGTCAGATTTGTTAGCGAAGAGGCTTCTACTGTTCCACTGAAGAATTTTGTTCAGTTTCGAAGTCATTGGGGAGGCAAGATAATAAAGATTTAATGTAATCGGCAGCGTTGGACGGTACAGTATTGTTGTTTGTAAGGATAGAAATTAAAAGGGTAATTAAAGTTTGTATAAAAGAATTATTATTCAATATTTCGGGGAGAGCAGGAGGGGATGTATTACTATTAATGGCACACCCATTGGGGGTCCGAGATTTGGCATTCCCATTCGGGCTGGTCAAAATATTATTCAATTGTTTTTTATCAAGGTAAGGAGTATATTTTGGGTTGGGTTTGACTGGCTTGAGAATGGTTTCTCTGTGAGAAGATGACGTTGAATTTAAAAAGGTGGTTGGTTGGAAAGGAGCTGAGGACGATGTCATCTCTGCGAAAGATTTTTTCGCAGGAGAGAATAACTTTGAGGCCTGGAAGTACGAAATGTTGTCGGTAGCCATTTTATGTTTTATGTTCCTCTGTCTTGTCAATTCCGGACAGGCTAGACTGACCGCGGTATGTGCACCCGAACAGTTAATGCAAATGGGATTATTGGAAGATTTTGGACATTGATCAAATGGGTGATTTTCTCCGCAAAAGTAACAACGTGGAGGGGAGCGGCATACGGATTTTGTATGTCCAAACCGGCAGCAATTGAAGCATTGAACAGTTGGAAATTTATAAACTTCGACGGGAAGCGAGGTATAATAAATAAACACACGAGACGGAAGGGATTGTCCCTCAAATGTAACAACAACAGATTGGGAAGGTTTCCAGATCTTGTTTCCATCAGTAGAATCCTTGTAGTTCAGTCGACGTGCTTTTATTACTTTCGGGGTTCCTTGGGAATTATTCAAAGCATCAACAATTTCAGCCTCTGGGATATCCGTGGGAATTCCTCGAACAAGACCCATTCTCGTAAGGTTAAATGACGGGATGAACGATTTATATTTATGTTTTGAGAGCGAGTCAATTTTTTTTACAAATCCATTTGCGGAAGCGGCAGTATTAAACTCGATAGATAATTTATATCGCCCTTCCGGTTTAATTGAACCATTAACAATACCAAGGTTATTATTTTTTGAGTCAAATAAGAATTTTCCAAAATCTAAAGGATGAATAAGTTTTCCTTGTTCAGTTCTCTGAACAATTACGATAAAAGGACCGGAAGCGGAAGCAGGATAAAGTAAGTCAGTACTTTTTGTATTATCGCAAGCTAAAGTACTTGTCTGGGTGATACTATTGGGGTTAAGGTCGTTAGAGGTCGAGGTTTGTTGAATCGGCGGTATAGATTTAACTTTCGATGGGATGTGAAGGCTATGCGATGGTCGTCGTTTACGAGATGGAAGCGTAATAGAAGCCTGGCTAGTGTTAGATTCCGAATCAGAAAAATCTAATATCGATCCTGGGTCGGGAGGTCTATCTTCGTCTTCCTCCATTATATAAAAAAAAAACTTAACTTTTAAAAATTAAACTGAAAAAATAATACGCAGTCTATTTCATTGACTGTACAAACAAAAACGGATTAGCCGTAAGTAGGAATGCAAACAAATAAGTATACGATAAACAGAATTAAATAAAATGTAACAATAATCTCTTATCTGTATGAGGCACGGGAACGGGCGAACGGCACTAAGCAATAGGTAAGGTACACACAACCACTGTTGACCGCGGCTCGAATCGGACTTTTTTTTTAAGGTTATTCTCATTAATGTAACATATCACAGGCTCTCAAAATTATTTCGACCATCCCACTATGGAATGGTCCGGAACAAGACCGTCTCATAAATCAGAAAATAACCCTTTTTTATATACTTAATAAGATAAATTATCGATACATTTTTATCCGTTGGAAAATCGCGTCTCAAAAAATTCTGATAGAGATGGGATCGCAGTAATCGACCGAAAATTTGATATGAAAAAAAAATTGGAAATCACAGACAATTTATTGAGTTAACCCAACCATGGAGTACATGAAATATAACGCCGCATCAACATTATAACATTTTATTTTTCTGAGCCTCGTTCTCTTTCATATTTTTGTTTAGATTACTAGTAGACATCGGAATTTATGCATTTGCATACGCAAATCTCTCAAATTACGGCGATTATGCATATTTTAGCCTTTTTCCCCAATCTTGCATATTTCGTTTAATAGCGGCGGTATGTACTGATGCTGCGCCATACATGGTGAAAGCTGGCCAAGCCCTACAAACTTTTTTCCAAATTTACGGCACATTTACCTGTTTAGCTCGCCGGTTTCATCGCCTTGCAGAAGAGATAAGGCAAGAGTGTGGGGATGTTGACAAATTGATTTCCTCTACAAAAAAAGTGTTTTTAAAAGCACCGTCGCGTGTGCAATTGCAAAATCTAGCATTGCCGCCAGAACCTATAATAACTTGATGGGGTACTTGGCTAAAGGCGATGTTATTCTATGCTGAAAATTTTGAGGCTGTAAAACAAGTAGTTGGTCGATTTTACAGGCCATTGCAATTCAGTCAAGCTAGTATTTGAAGACGCATCCATTAAACAAAATATTGCCCTCATTTCAACACGTTTCCACTAGTTACCAGATGCCATAGAAAAAAATTGGAAACCAAAAACCTTCCTCTATTTAAATTAATAGAAATACTGGAAACAATGACCGAACTCGCCAACGCCCTTCATAATCCAATATCAGAAAAGATTCGTCAAAAGTTAGACGCTATTTTAAATTATAATTTTAAGAACCCGAGTCTTGAAGACATGCAGAACATAATGCCTACATCAACGGCGCAGGTCATACCATGCCTAAACAGGTATCTCCGAAAAGGCGCCAAATTAAAAATTTTATAGATAGGTCGTTTTCGGCGTACAAATTGACGTACTGGGTGACAAACTTCACAAATTTGGGCTCGAAAATTTGGAAAAATACTTAATTGTATGTTGTCACCAAAACTATGCAAAATTTTAAGAATATTTCGATGTTTTTTTATCGTCTTTAATTATAAAATGTAAAAATAAAAATGTTTTTTTTTGATTTTGCATTGTGCATATTTTGGGCATATCGCGGCTTTTTAGTGCATATTTCGGCATTTTTTAGTGCATATTTTGGCACTTTGTTAGTGCATATAATCCGACGTCTAATTATTAGTGTTTTCTTCAATAGCTTATTTATTTGTGGTCACAGTTATTAAATACAGTGAATCTAATGAACACAAATACAAAGAGCAATTTACATAATTAGTTAATTGAATAAATATGAAATATATAATAAATATGCAAAACAAATATATTATTTTATATTGCAATACCAGCCCGTAGAGGATTGGAAATGGCAACACGGTATCACATCTACCTACATAAGCACACATTTTACCCCTATTGATTACACCTGCTCTTGATGATGGACACTGTAACGCTGTCCGAAACGATGGCTAAAGAAGGAGGCAGCGCAATTCCCCAAATAAAGGAGGTAGCGCAATACCACAGCATAATACCCCAAAAATAAATCACCATAGACGTATTGTTTATTCACATTTTTCCAATGAGAACACGTCAGGATTTTAATGGCCTAAAAATCAGAAATATTTTAACATTTTGGGGCCAGTGAGACTGGCATCCCGAATTCTGTTCTGAGGCGAAGGTAGTGGGGAGGGGAAGGAAATTGTGAAGAGAAAGGTGGCCAAGTACTTGGCTATTCAGATCTGGTCATTAAACACGGCTGAGCTGAAATTAAGTATCTTAAACTCTGGAACGTAGCGCAAATATACGGTGTAGTACTTATTTGAAATTAATTTATTGAAATAACACAAATTTATTTTCGTTTTAATGTTTTCCATTATAATAATTATTTTCTTTTTTAAAGTGAAACTTCTTTAGCCCCGTTAGTGATTTGAAATTCGGATGAAACGGAAGGGCGTCACTTAAATTAATTTACGTCTCGGCGCGAGCCTCCGATAATGCAGCGGGTAAGGCACCTGACAAATCTCAGCTGCCAGAAAGACAGACATCCAGTGAACGGAGGTTCGAATCTTACGAAATCCAAAAAAAAAAACATTTTTATTTTTATCAAATCAATATACAATCTTCATTTTAAAATAAACAGGCAAAAGAAAATAAAACTTCATCTAGCGATTTTCTAGATTCAATGCTACCGCGTGTGAATTGCACACTCCGATTTTTTCATTTTCTCTGTTCTTTATTTTTTATAAATGTTATTAAAAATATCTTTGTCCAAAAATGTGTGAAAAAATATGTGTAATTATATACTATATAATAATGTGTATCTTTTATTTAACTGTTTCAATTTTTAAAAGAACTCGTTAAGAAACGGATATCAATCAGTTTATCGGGACTGGATATACAAACATGTAAATCTATACTAATATTATAATTGCGAAACTGCGTTTATTTGTTTGTTACGCTTTCACGCATAAACCAATAAACCGATATTAAAAATTCTTTCGCCAATAGAAAGCTACATTATATGCGAGTAATATAGGCAGTATATAATGGTAAGTTCTGGCGTTATGAAATTATAAATATTAATACATTATATTTATTGTACGTTTTCTGTCGCTAACAAAAGCGAGTTATTGCTAACGTCAGAAAACATATCGTTGCCGTGGAAACGATGTTGATATAATATTTGCGGGAAATCGTAGTTAATATCTATCTATCTATCTATGTAAATAAAAATGATCTCCGAAATGTTTGTACGCGCATAACTTCCGAACGATTGCACCAAATAGGATAATCCTTTTTTTTACTACTGGTGAGCTCTGGCACTATGAAATTTAGGTGTCACGCGAGCTGTTTGAAAACTGAATGTACCGGGAATGAATGTACGGAATGCGGGAGGGGGGTTGGGGGCATTGGGAGGATTGGAAGAGGTAGGGGTAGGATGGGGATAATTGATAAATGCTAGCGCTACAGTAATTTCCCCCTAATAAGCAGCGGGTAAAAGCTACTAAATAATAAAGAGATTGAACCCACGATCTTCAGATTGCTAGTCGAGTTCCTTACCCCTCGATCACGGAGGCCGTCTATTAATTATAGTTTTTAATATTATCACCCTCCTTCATCTCCCTTTCAAACCGTCTGCAGTAATCTTCTTCTCTTCTTTACGAACTTTTTCTTCTCTCTTTTTTTTTAATGCTTACGATGTGGCAAGTTAGATTATAGTATGTGAGGTGTTTACTGGAAGAGCTGATCGTTATTAAATATTCTGTTAAGAGGAATATAAACGCTAGAAATATTTCGATTCAAAATTTAAAATCGAGCGCCTTATTTGCACGAGGCAAGTAAGCGAAAAAGTGGTTTTTATTTATTTTGTGCAAAATTTTATAAGAATGAAAAAAAGTTAGAACATACAAAACCTCAAAAATGGTTTTAACAATAAGGAGTATTTTTAAAAATTGTTTCTCATATTACATCATAGTTAAGTCATGCAAAAACATATTTTTTGTGGTTAACGCTTATATTTTGTTATAAAAATAATAATAATGTTTTATTCCAAGATGTGGGGAGGATAGTGTAATCCCACACGTCCCATATTATTGTATATATTTATGTAATTATACATATTTGAATACAACAGATTTTTTTTTTAAATAATGAACTAAATAGGTATATAGAATAGGAAAAATATAAAATAATAAAAAAAATTAAGAAATAAATATATAAATAAAATCAATGTGAGTGGAGGTGCTGGAACGCTGCGGTCACCACTGTATTGTCGGAAGCCATTAGCCGCATCCTGGCTCCAGTGACCCGATGTCTCATTAGACCGGCGAATCCGTGCAATCCTAGTTCAGTGAACATTGTAGATGCACTGCTATATCTTTGGAATCGAAATATAACTCTACATGCATCATTACATTGGATCCTGAGTAGTTCCATCGAGGTGGTTCGGTAGTTACACCATGTTTCACATGTATATAGATTAGTGCAAGATGCATTGAACAATGTTTTTTTTTACATGGTTACTGCATTGGAAAAATCTTCGGGCAATCATATTGGACAATACACTGATACTTCTCCTCTGTCGTTCAATATCACCATCATCTGAGAGGTATTCAGTGATGATGTGACCCAAGTATTTTACATTCGTTGATGTGCTTATGTATTCCTCGTTGAGTTGTACGGGGAGCATCTCCTCGAGATTTTTTCCATGGTGGAATGCGATTAGTTCCGTCTTCTAGGGGTTGTACATCATGTTGTGGTCATTTGCATATTCTTCGCAGATTTTTAATAGTATTCTCAACCCCTTGATCGATGGAGCTAAGAAAGTTATGTAATTAATAATTTTATTTTAATTCCAATACAAAGAAAAGCTAGTAAAAGCTTCAATTTATCCGTAGCATATTTTTGATGTTCATAATGTAAACCGATTCGTCGTTAAGATTAATCTAAAAAGTATCTATAGTATAGGATTTCACGTAATACGTGAACTATACTATAGCTTCATCTTAAAACCGCAACGCTAATAAATAATCAGTAATTTACATAAATCACAACTTGGTTTTGGGAAAGTCCTGCACACGTCATTATTATATATAAATTTATATTTTTTAATGTGGCAATTCATAAAATCATTTCCTAATTGATTATGTGTATTGACACACAGACAGTCATTAAATATTATCAACTTAACCTTTCAGGACTCGGGCCTATTTTTCGGAACGTCAAAATGCGCTTCGCAATAAATTAAAAATAAATGGAATATTTCTTAACGCATCCGAAAACTAAAAACTGATTTTTAAAGGTGATGAAAGACGCTTTTAAATTTTGTAACATAAAATTAACATATTTTTGAAATGTAGCAATTTTGGGTGCAAACATAAAAAGTTTTAAAAATGCCTCACTTTACATTTATTAAAACTAAAATTACGAACAACGAAAAAAATTAAACCACCCTCATATTTTATTTATTTATTTATTTATTAACGCCTTTTTTGGGGGCTTTTACTCGTAAACAATAAGAAATAAACAGTATTTATTGTATATAATTGAATTGCCTCAGTAACAATATTTTGAATTTGTTTAACACATTGAAGATGTCCACTGATTGGTATAATTATTTCCCTCCATGGGAAAAGAGGAATACACATGGTAGTTAGTTCCAGAATTTCTGCACTGAAATAAATCCTGACTTCTGGTATTACGTTGTGGTACCCGGAAGCTTATCAGTTCAAGCAATACCGGACTACCAACTGAATCATTTAGAATTTTATATAAAAATACCAAGTCAGTGAAATTTCTTCTGTCTGACAATTTGAGTTGATAGTTCAACGTAATTGCTGGAATACCCATTTTAAAAATTTAGAAAACGTAAGAATCTGTTTTGTATTCTTTCAACAGTTTGTACATGAGTATTATAATGTGGATTCCAAACGGGAGAATTGTACGCTAGCTGACTTCTTACATAAGCAAAATTTAACAGTTTAATAGATACATCATGAAATATTTTTGTAAGAACATTTATAAACAAGTTAAATAAGATTGGGTCAAGGTGTGAACCCTGTGAAACTCCACTTTTGCATGCATTTTTTCTGACAGGGAGGATTTTATTCTAACAATTTGTTGTCTTCCAGTAAGATAGCTTTCAAACCAGGCTAATATATTGCCACGCTTTCCTAATTTCCAAATTAGAATTTTATGGGAAACTGTATCAAAGGCTTTACTAAAATCAGTGTAAACAGAGTCGTCTTTTTTCATTTCTTTGAAAGTATTGGTTATAAAAATTATGATTATTAAGCAAATGTATTATTAATGTTATTGTCAACTCACCTTTTGTCGTTTCGTGTAGAAATAAATAATTTAAAAATTCCCAAGGTTTCATTTTTTTTTCAAATTGCGGTTGGAAACTTTGGTTTCATAAAGGTGTACAATTTTATTATTTTGTGGTAATGTTTTAGATTACATACAACTCTTCTTTAGATAGCCTTAAGATATTTTTGTATAATAATTATCTTCCTAGATGTTAAGGCTGCCAAAATGGGAAAATTGTACGGTAATTGGATAATTAATCTGTTGTTCAATAAAAAAATTAAATAAAAAAAAAAAACTTATCAAAAACAGCAAAACGTACTGATCGCCGGTGGTCGATATCTATATTCTGTAAAAAAAATATTTGCACTATTGTCAACATCCAAAGGAGAAATTGAGGAATACGTTTGTACGGACAAAACAAGGCTCAGTTACTAAGAAAGGATAATGAGCGTCAGAGCTTGTGTGAACAATGCAGTCCATCTCTATATTAATAATAATGAATATAATATGTTGTTTGCAGAATTACGTGGGTCGCATCGAGCTGCTCGGAGGACAAACGGAGCTGGTGCAGACGATCTTGCGCGGGGGGACGCTGCGCTACAAGGTGCACTTCCCACTCTTCAGTCCTCTGCCACGCGTCACGGCCATCACCTTCAACGGCCTCCTCATGTGCCAGGGCCCACCAGGTAAGCCCTCTATACTGTCATGCACCCGAAACCTGAAGCTGTGAGGGGGAAAAGAGTTAACTCCCTTCAAAGGCAGAAAATCCTGTTGTATCATAACACGTGAGCCTGAGGCGTATAAATGACCCTAAACTAGCTGGGCATAATAACCTAAAAATAGACAGATGAATTTAATTTACGCGGATACAAAATGGCAATCAGCAGATCTAAATGTACATCAAAGATACCAACCTTATAGAGTGACGTTTACTGCAAAGACGCCCATTTAGATAACATATTTTTCAGTCCAAGTTAGAATCACCACGCATAATTAAATAATATTTTGTATTTGCCACTGGAGCGACAGCGCATTTTAAAACCTTTTTCTCCGTTTGCTCGAGATTTTCAGAAAATAATTTTTAAAGTTTTTCGCCAACATTAAAAAAATTATACCCTCGAATTTTAACATGGAGACATAAAAACTTATTATAAAGCTATATCTCCAATAAATTAAACGGTATTTTACCGTTTATCTCATATTTGTAGGATTTATAAAAAAAATAATTAAGTTTATAACCGCGCGAATCCTGCAAGTTTGTTACATTGAAACTGCCATGAGAGGTACTTATTCGAGTCAACAAAGAATATTTACGATTTCTGTTTATTGTCTGTGGAATACTTGACAATAAAAAGTGCATATCTACGGAGAATGGACTTAATTTTAACCGTAAACAGCTGACCAGGAATTCTGCGCGAAAAAATATTTAAAAAAATTATTTTTAACATCGTTATAAAATATTCTACGAAGTTCGAATTTGCGACAGATTTGATCAAAATAGATAAAGCATTTCATTAGCTTTGTTTTAATTTCAAAATAACAAACGTGGGAGCTACACATATTAAAAAAAAAGCTGAATCCAGGAGATAATTGCCTTTTTTATCCGAAAAGAAATCGGAGACATTTAAAATAGCCAATATACGGCAAAAATCGCTCCAGTGTTTAGACACCGATTATCAAGTTGATCCATAGAGAGTAAAATCCACAATGATTCAAAATTACAATCATTTGGCAGTTACGTTTTTTCAAGCCACAATAACATTTGAATAATTCACATTCGTATTCAAAAGGACACTTCAACGACATCTGTGGTCTTTTCGCAGTTTTGATGTGCACAATATATTTGAATATCCCTGGAGGCACATGGAGACCGCCAAACAACCACTTTAAAGATATTAATATTTTTGATTATTATCGAAATAAAAAATATATATATATATATTACAATGCCTAACCACTTGTGTTATTTCTCTTCAACGAGAGCCTGATATTTTCACTGCTGCAGCAGATCTTGGGTTATTTTTCTTCATTGAAATTGTGTTATTTGCATTGCTCCAGTTCAACTGGAAATCTGGCATTTGCCCAGCTAAAGAAGATTCTGGAATGGCAATCCGGTCGGAAGATGTTGCTTGTGTAAGACTGTGCCTAGTGAAGTCTCATTTTAAATCGTAATACTCAAGCATTTTGCATTTCGTCTTTTTGTATATTTGTTTTCTACGTTTCGGTTCCGGTTGAGGATGGTGGCAGTTTTAACCTGTCTTCAATAGCTGTTAGGCATGATATAAAATCATTTTTTTGCATAGGCTGGACCGATGCGTGCTTTCATGATGAGGATATCCCCGGAGCTGTTTATCCTTTCCCTCATTCCTGCCACTCTAGAAAATCGCCCCTCCATAAACACACTGGAAACGCTGCAGTATCTGGGGAGGTCAAACATAACGTAGAAAGGAGTTATTAAAATTTATCAATAATGGATGAAATTAGCACAGGAATTCAAGACGCCTTGAATCAGACGCATTTGTAAACTCAGCCATTAAGCGGTGAAATGGTCAAACGGTCAATGGGATGGTCATCTAAGGACGGGTTGTTTCAAAAAATTTGATGAGTTCATCAAATATTTGAAGTTAATTTTCAGGTTCTGTGTAAGTTTTTTTCGAGTTCTGTTTTTTTATCATCATAGGCCAGCTGCTTCACAAAACTGAAATCATCACAGAACTTGAATAGAACTTACACAGAACGTGAAAATCAAGGTCAAATATTTGACGAATTCGTCAAATTTTTTGAAACAACCCATCCTAAGAAAGCGTCTTGACGAGAGAAGAATGTAAGAACATTTACCTTTCTCGTTAGAGTGTTTACTTTAAAACAGCAGTTTGTATTTGTGGTACTAAGCACTTGTTGATTTACTGGATGGTTTGTTAAGGACACAATGGGCCTACGATCGCAGCGTATTCAATGAATTGAGATCATCTGGACAACTTAAAATCTAGAAAATAGGTGCTTCAAGTAATTTACCACTTTTCAATCAAATCTTTCATCTGTTAACCACAAAGGAAATTTCTAACAAGGGCTTACAAATGTTGGAATTTATAACTAGGCCAACTAGAAATTTCAACAATATTAACTGTATTAAATTGTTATATTTTATCTTTATTGGAAGCCAACTTAAGTGAAATTCATCATAATATTCATGTAGCTATTGAAAGAACATATACTATAAACTCTTACTTTTTCTATGTTTTAAAATGGGTATTCCAGCAATTTTGTTCAATGACAACACTCTTGTAAATGATTTGAATGTGCTTAAATTGTTGGACAGAAGGATTTTCACTAATTGAAGGGTTATCGAGTTGTTTGGCGGCCTATCCTATCTGCAAATGGTATGGGCTTTATAGATGAATACAAATTTTTAAGTAAACGCACAAACAAAAGCTACAACTGTCGTGTTAGCGACTGACATGTTCGAAATTGTTTGGACTTCATCTTTTGTAAAGCAATGTTTATAATTTTGAAAACATATGTTTATTTTTGGGTTCGTGGATGATTTTGCACAACAAAACCAATCCCATTTCAATACCAGAAACTGTTTGGGAGTGAAAGAAAGACAGCGTGGATGGAAGGCCTTCCAACGAGTTGATTTGACGGTTAAGGTTACGATTGTTTTGGCAATGTTAGTTGCACATTTTGTTGTTAAAGTGGGCGATAAACAACTAATAGATTTTGTAAGACGTTACGAAGTGATTTACATTGTGAAATCCATTGAATATCACCATACTACGATTCAAATTTTTGTTGCGTGCGTAGGACAAGTATGCACGTTGGTAGCGTGTACTAATGCAACGTTGCGTGCGTGGGCCCAATGTGTCTTGCATTATGTCACATACTTCTTCCACTCTGGTGAGAGTAGGTGATTACAAAGGCACGACAATATTTTGCACGAGTCACGTTCAAAACACGGAAACATTGAGTTGAAAAGAAACCCAACTATAAGAAAAACCCACAATCTAATGACAGAGAACAGACTGACAGATGATAATAGGAATTTAGGGATAGTATACGACGCTCGTGTAATATTTTAAATACTCGTATGTGCAAATCAGCCACAAAAGTGTTGGTTTTGTCAAGAGTTAACCAACATTTTAGTCTTATAAGGCTGCTGTGCATAAGTACGTGCGAAGTATATGTGTATTCTGCAGAGTGGATCTCAGAGGACTCTCTGAGGACACTGTCTACTGTCTATGGTAATGGTCAAGTAAATAAAATAAAAAATGTTTGTCTGTAAAGTCGGTTTAGGAACGATAATTTTACGTGATAACGTCATATGATATCGATGGAGTGAAAGAGAGAGAGATGCGTCACAAGCCGAACGCTTAGGCTGAATGCTTGTTCCGCGCTCTCGCTTGCACGCTCGGCTCAGGCGGAGCGAGATAATGAGTCATGCTTTTTCGTGAGCGCTGCCGGCGTTCATCGATTTATAAGACGTTATAACGTCAAAAATTACGATACATATATTATTTGAGAGTGTTCGTTTTTTTATTCGTGACTGCCACGGTACCTAACTGGACAACTTGGGACATAGTTAAATTAATTAACTTTTGAAGTCATGAAAAGTCATAAAAAAGTGGGTTAAATAGGTTACGTCAAGTTAATTTACGGTTAGTTTTTTCATCAATTTTAATGATTTTATATCACTTTTAAATACTTAAAATCACACCTTTGTCTTTCACGTTTTGTTTCTTCTTTTTTGTCTCGTTGCTCTTTAAGTATGTCGTCAATTTTCGTAAGTATGTCGTCAATTTACTGAACTATGTCATCAATTTACGTTAGTATGTCGTCAATTTCTATCCTAGACCTCGGACAGGCCCGCGAAATTGATTATGTATTTATTACGTTCACTGGGCGTTACATATGCATTCTTTTTAATAAAGAACATTAGTACCTAATAATAATAATAAGAATTTTTTTATTCCAGGATGTGGGGAGGATAGTGCAATCCCACACGTCCCGTATAGTTAATATAGTTATTCACATTTACACTACAGATTTTTTTAAATAAAGAACTAAGTCTTCAAGACCCATGTTCCCTCCTTCCTCTCCTCAAAAACACCCTCCACACATCATCTTCACACAGCATCTTCAAAGATGACATAGACCCTCAGGGAAATTATTTTCTTCAGGGCGTCCTGTGTAGAGTTAATGTAAAAAAAGTACATAGAATGAGAAAAACTGGCATTTTTTTTAAAAGAGACTGCATGCATAAGTTTGTATTTTATTATTTGGCTGTATATCTCTGCATACTTGATTTAAAAATGAGGACGTAAAGCAGAAATAATCATTTAAGGGATTAACTGTCCAAGGGATCAACTGTTCGGGGGACCAACATTGGGGACCAACTGTCGGGTGATTTTCATTTTTTTTCGCCACTAACTAGGACAAAAATTGTAGAATTTTAACAATTTGTATGAAAAATCGAATGCAGGTATCAATTCGAACAAAATGTCGGCGAGAAAGGTTTCATGACAATACAGAAACAAAACTAACCTAACCTATTTTTATCCTGTTCTTACCTAAATAGAAAACTGTTGTTCCCATCTTCTCGATCTGTCAATTTGAGCCTCCGATCAGCTAAGTGATTTGTTTAGAAACGCTAGATTCGTCTGTTGGTCGGAGAGTTGCGTTGGGAAGAGCGTACTTGTGCATATGAGGAGTGTTGAGCAAAAATTTCGGCTCAACAGTTGATCAGTGGAATTGGGAACAACGGTCGTTAGTGTACCGAGGCATTTATGCAGGAAGCTTTTAGTTCGACAATGGTTAAAAATTCAGGGTCAGAAAGAAAGAGGAAATATCCAAGTGACCCTGAACTATAGGTGAACTTGTAATTTGGTGAATGTTGTAAAGATTGGTCACAGATAAGAAGTGGTTTGTAAAAACATAGAAGTCATTAATCTCACACAATTAAAAAAGAGCGGCGGTTCTAATTCGGTAATGTTTCAATCATCCAGCAATCACTAGGAAACGGATGCAAAAATATCCCGTCTGAAATGCTTGGCGAATTGTATTGCTTTTTTTAAATCGGTTTTTAGTTTAGTTTTTTTGGGCAATCTCTGTCTCCGGGAAGTGACGGATCTTATTGTCTCAATGTCTCTCAGCTGCAAAACTGGCTTGCTACGAGTCTAAGTGGCAAATGCAGGTCCAGATTAGCGATGTGGCTAAAGGTACTATAGTACAGAGCACCCAATTTAGTAAAGGTGTTGTTGGAGAACCATACTATTCATATATCACTAAGATTCAGAGATGGGTTTGAGGGTAAATTGAGGATTTGCCAAACATATCCTAGATGAGAATCACTCACTTAGCGACGATAATAACCTGTGTAGAGCTCATGTAAAAAAAAAAAAAAATAAGCCAACTCCTTTTCCCATACAAAATAAAGGACGTAAACTCAATCTTTTAGAGCAATAAGAAATTAACAAATATTTTAATAATCCTAAAGCTATTTTGATAAATAAACAAACAAATGTAATTCACTCACCGCTGTTAGATATGTTCAAGCCAATTTCAAAAACTTAATTATTATAGAAAATAAAACCAAGAGTAAAACCCACAAGGGAAACTTTAGATAGGATTAATAACTTTTGGGAATAATTCCCATTATGATTGGAGTACGTAATTACCTTCAGTCGAATTTAAATAATGCAACTAATTGGGGAAACTTTAAATAGGATAATAACCACTAATAATTTCAGTCAGTTTACTCAGAAATTAGTCATCGTAAATACCTACGTAGAAATAATAAAGGATAGTAATAAACAAAATATAGATATAGGATAGTAATAAACAAAATGAACTCAATTTTTGTAAAAATAACATTTATGTGAAATTCTCAAAATGGAAATAACAAAACTGTTCGGGCAAATCTGTACCTACTCCCATCTATCCCTCCCGTCTTACCTACCTATCCTGTTACATCCATCTTGCTATTGTCACCGGTTCAAGTTTGACTCCTAACCGTGAAATCAGTACAATTTCAACACCGCGCGGACTGGCAGCCCAAATACTTGGTCTCGTCGCTTATAGTCAAAACCCGGATCCGCGCAAAATACGTGCTTTCCACCGCGAGTTATCTTGAGTGCATGAAGTGTGGGACCCAGGACGTCACCAGCAAGGTAGGGTTTCATCTTGTTTTCGGTGGACATCCCATTTTTTCCCCTTCATCCCTTTTTCCATTCCAACAGTGATAGGTGGAGATTCCGAACTCCGCGGTAGAAAGTAACAGGCTTCCAATCAGCTATCGAAACAAAAACGTTTTAAAACAGTTTCGTGAAATTGCTTTCTTTGTTCATTTTTTAGAGCAGAAAAATGTAATTTTTTAAATTAAGAAAAAAAAATGTTTTGGGCCCCAAAATGGATTGGCCCACGGTAAATTCAGTTCTGGTAAAGTACTTAAACGACAGGTGACACGAACGAGCAACATTGACAATAGTCCCGCATTGCAACACGCATCTGGGACTGAGGCAGGTTTCGGATGCAATGCACAAAGTTCATCAACTGGCATTGGAATGTACAATTATACCTTTCGTTTACCCGTTTCCAGAACAACAGCTGTAAAAACTTTTTTTGCAAACATCCACTCGAAGAATTGATTGCTGTCAAAAGATTTTCAGTTTTGGTCCATTATTTTGTTTAAATATTTATTTGTTTATCTTAAAAATGGTACATATTATAGTATTACTGATCTTCCATCAAAAGCATTTGCTTGTGGATGGAGAAAGAGTTTACATTTTATGTATACATTTAAACAGTCACGTGTTTCACATATATAATTAGTACAGTTAATACAAACACATCGCAATCAAGACCCTTTAACTAGAAGACATCCATGTATCCCGTAAGAGTAAAAGCAAGTATAATTTTTAGTGTTACATTCATGTGGAAACAGGGGAATCAGTCTTCCCGTTGATGTTTTCTTTAAAATTATTTTTGATAGAGTTCGATAATTGTATTTTGTCATTAATGATTCTGATTTCTAATAGGATAAGGGGACGAAGATGGTGATGATTTCTATTGGTAGGTTGTAAAGAAGTATTTTCCTTGGTATGTAATAATAAATAAATAAACTTGGTATGTATTGGGCAAAAGAAGTGTTTAGTTTCGGGCATACAAATACATGTTTGAGTCTGATTAGATTTTCAGTTTTAATGAGTGTTTTTCTTTTCCTTTTACAATTTGTAAGATTGAATTTTTCATAAATAGGTTTTTCATAGGTAGGTTTTCCATAATATTAAACCTCGGGTATTTTAAGATTTTGTCCTCCAGTCACTTTAAATGACGTGTCAGATTTACGATTTAACTAGAAATGTTCTCGGTTGATATTTATTTGGCTGTTTTGAATATATTCCGAAATAAAAAAAAACTGTTTTAGAAAGCAGATACAAGATTGGTCCAGATTTACATAACAAATTTGCAATTTAAAATATTGAAATTTTGATTTCAAAGTGGACGATTTTTTTTACGATTGATTTGTCGCTTATCGATTGTCTTTTTCTTGTAATTAAAAAATACCACTTTGTACGAAACTAAAAAACACAAACATATTACAAAGATGATGTTAGTATTTTATGTTCATATTAAAATATTTGCCTAATAAAATATTCACAAACTATGAAAAATCTTTCGCAACGTCAAGTCAATGTCAGTAGGTGACTTTTTGGAATACATCACTTGGAAATGTCTATGGTAAACTTTTTAAGGCGCCATATACTCGCTCAAAAAGAAGAAGATGGAGAGATATGTAATTGCGGATGTCGGAGAGAGCGCGCTGATATTTAAAACGATAAAATTGAAGCGAAAATTGTGAAAACGCTTAATAAAACACGACTCGTTTAAAATAGAGCAAAAATCTCGTGGGGAACATTTAAATTCGGCGTGAAGAACGTCTAGATATTATCTTTAAAAATAGCTTATTTTAAGAGCTTAAAAACTAAAAATTAACGTCATCCATTTATCACGTGAGACTTGAAAGGGGGGGGGAAGGGTTTAGAAAAAAATCACGAAATATCACAAGGAAGGGGGGGGGGGGGGGGGGATATGACGAGATATCACGTGTATTTATTTTTCTTTGAACGCATGATCTCTAAACCAAATAGCGGCGCGTGGCCGGTATGTAAAGGATACATAGCCCTACTACAATCAATATACTGTGCACTAAAAGGCATACAAATACCCGAGGAGATAATTTAACCTATTCAAACCTAACATTATTCGCCAGTGGCGGCGTAAGGTAGATTGGCACCCGGGGCGGTTTTGTATTGAGCACCCCTACTTAAAATAAAACACCAAATACTTACGAGACTTTGTTTTACTACATATTCGATCACATTATCAGCATTTATTTCCCTGTCTCTTTCAATTGATAAAATCGAAAGAATGGTTAGTCGCGCTTGGCTCATTGTGGACCTTAAGTAAGATGTTATTCATTTTAACCTTGAAAAGCTTCTTTCACATGAAGACACCGAAACATTAATTTGCCGCAATGACGGCAATACTTAGTTGTATCATGCGGCTATACATTACACATGACGTCATTGCCTGATTCGGTTACTTTGTCCCGTCGAATAGCTATCACTGATCACTGGATGACAGTGGATCCTAGGAACGGGCTATTTTTGGAAAAAGTTACTATCGGATTTATAAAATGGTCACCAACACTTTAACTGGACGAAGCCGAACCAAAAGCCATCCCCAGGGCCCAGCAGCATAAACCTGCGGAGCGGGTTTTTAACTACTAGTTTATTATTATTTACTCGAGAGCCACCACGAACATTTCGAGCTCGATATTACGCGCGGTATAAGACCAAGAGCAACATAAATTCATTTTTTTGAAAAAAAAAGAAAATATAGTTGCGATGCGTTTCAAAATATGATATTAGTATGTAAGTAGCTAGGCACAACAGTAGGTAGTTATTTATTGATATGTCTTTTTAGAGGGAGACTTTGTGTGCATTCTTTGGCTGTACGAGTGAGTTGTCGTTGGCACCCCTTGGTGCTTGGTACCCGGGGCGGACCGCCCCCTCCGGCCCCCCCTTACGCCGCCACTGTTATTCGCTAATGAAAGCCCGACCCGAAAAAAAATCAGAGTGTGTAATTCACACGCGGTAGAAGTGAAACCTTTAGAAAACCAAAGGATGCAAGAGTGGTGAGACGGAAAGATATTAAATCTATATATTTTCAACACGGTCTGAAATGGGTTAAATTCGAAAAAGTTCTTGTCAGCATTTCAATATTGCTCCTCAACATAGTTTCTAAGTACACAATCTCATGCAAGTGTTTCTTTCTTTATCTTGTTCATTATCATCACTTTAACGGTCGTTTATGGTTTTACCACTCAGATTATAAAAAAAATAAACGTTGAAGTAAAAACATTCAATTTTTTTTTTGTTCTCGAGTTGTATGAACATTTCTTTATGTTTGGTATTATGATGTGATTAAGTATGCCATCGATTGACCTCAAAGACCTCTCTGTATGTTTTTTTTAGAATACCGATAATAATGGGCCACTTGCACGATGTTTTTATTTTAAAAAAATTCAGTTTTGGAAGAATTTCTAAAGCATTACGTGTTTTTAATCTTTTTTAAATCATATTTCAAAAGCCACAACAATTTTTTTAAGCACTGCATTTTTAACATCTGCGAAATCGTTTTTTTTTTTTTTTTTTTAACTAAAAGCGAGAGAAATGGATTTATAATTTTATATATTATAAAGCTGATTGTCTGTTTGTGGTTTTTATGATTTATAGGTTTGTAGCAGGAGGGTGGCGTGGATTTGATTTTGTATCCAAATCTACGACTTAATTCTGAGGTTGATTCATAAATATTAGAATCACGGAGCATTTAAGATGATTAAATAAAATAACTTTTCAGAGTTTGCCAATCATCTCACTTCCACAGGTCATACTTTTATTAAGGACACAGGGGATAAAATTCTTCACCGTAACAATAAAAGCGAAAAATCCCTAAATTCTAACTCAAGTATTTTGAATAAACAAATTGATTTATCTTTTAGTCCTATTCTAGAAATATTTCCATTAAACCGCTCTGTTCATGCTAAAAATCCCGTAAGTACCCCTTCCCCTTCGTTCACCTGCCACTCAAACACGTAAAAATGTTGTTTATATGTCAATATAAACAACATTTGTTGAAAACATGTTGTTTATATGTCAATATAAACAACATTTTGTTTATATGTCAATATTTTGTATCGCTGGTTAGTTTTAATACTCTCCTGACGAATTGGTTCTACCAAAACCGGTAGAGTATGAATAAAATAAAATTAAAGCGGTCTGCAACAAATTATTGTGTTTCCCTTGTAAATTATGGCGAGCCACAAAGTTAATGCTTTTAAAAATATTTAAAAAAATGTTATTCAAACGAAAATTGAATTAATTAATAGTTCTGAATTCGATCAGGCGATGTTTTTAACACGACTCAGGCGTTAAATTCAGCTGTTTGCACTTTCCGCTTATAATGATGGTAGTAGAAGAAAATCAAACATTGTCAGGTTTTATTTATTTTTTTATTTTTATTTTGCATTGTACTCCCAGGAGTTAATAAACTCATTGCGGGAATGATACGCATTACATGAAACTTGCTGTATGTATTAAATGGACATATGATGGGGACATACACAACATTATTATTTCAGATAGTCATTAATAAGATGAAGTTTGAGCATGTTAGTTTGGGTCTTTTTACATTGACTTGCACGTTTGATCTCGTTGGGTAGTTGATTATATTTTGTGTGAGCTATGTATTCTAGGGATCTTAGTCCATATTTTGTTGATTTGATTTTTGGTATATGAAGTTTGTTGTGATTTCTTGTGTTGTGTTGGTGTACGTCGCAATTGTAATAGAGTGTAGTGTTGGAATGTGCCGAGTGTTGAATTACTTGTAATATAGTTTTAGTTATTTCAAAAGTGGGAATGGTATTAAAAGGAAGTATTTGGGTGTTTCTGTAGATGTCTTTGACATGTGTGTCCCAAGGTAGACTGAAAATATTTCGCAGGGCTCTATTTTGGACGACTTGGACTTCTGAAATCATTTTTTTTGTAGCAAATCCCCAGATTCCGGCGAGATATATTAGATGTGAGTGAATCATAGCATGGTAAATCGATTTTAATAGAGAGGGAGGAAGTAACCCGCGAAGTCCATATAAAACACCAGTTATAGGAGTAATTTTGGATAGAACATGTTTAAATTGGTGATTCCATGTGAGTTGTGAATCAATGAAAAGGCCAAGATATTTTGTAACATCAGCCCTTTCAAGGCGGTTATTATCAAGACTTATATTAAGACTTACATTTTTTTTGTTTGCAAACAGTATGTAATGTGTTTTTTTTATGTTTAGGCTAAGTTTGTTTAGTCGCAGCCAGTTTGCCAGGCAAGCTATATCCCTTTCCATTTCCTTTTCAAGTTCGTTTAAATCATTATTGTGATAAAGAATCACTGTATCATCTGCATAGAGTTGTATTGTACCCTTAAGTCCCCATTTAGCAATATCATTTATATATATTAAAAATAGTAATGGTCCAAGTACGGAGCCCTGAGGCACGCCACATTTTATCGTTCCCATGCTGCTTGTCCCTTTTCCAACAAAGGTCTGACAGTGTCGGTTAGAGAGGTAGCTACACAGTAACTTCAGGGGAGTGCCTACTATGCCTAGGTGTTCTAGCTTCTTTAGTAGTATCCCATGGTCAACCGTATCGAAAGCCTTTTTTAAATCTATAAATAAGCCTGCAGCGTGCTTACCCTGGTCTATATGCTTTTGGAGGGCGTATACAAAATCGAAGGCAGCATATTTTGTGTTAGATTGGTTTCTGAATCCATACTGTTGGGATGCGAGTAAATTGTTTGATAAGAGATATTTAGTGAGCCTAAGCTTAATAACCTTTTCAAAAACTTTAGAGAAGACAGAGAGGATGGATATAGGACGATAATTAGAAGGATTTTTTTTGCAATCATCTTTGTAAATCGGAATTATTTTTGCTATCTTTAGTTGATCTGGGAAGATTCCACTATCCAGGGATTGATTAATAAGAAAAACAAGGTGGTCAGCTAATATATCTTTGCAAAAGTTCAGGTACACTGGTGTAATTCCATCTAAACCTGGAGATGCATTAGACTTTAGTTGAGAGATGATACTGAGAACTTCTGTTTTATTTGTTTTGGCCATATATAAGGACTGGATTGCTTTTTGGTCCGTGTATATAGTGATAGAATCATCTGGATATGATGCAATTGTAGCTGCTAAGTTTTCCCCAACTGATATAAAGAAGTTGTTAAAAGTTGAAGCTATCTGTGTTGGGCATGTTATTTCTTCATTCTTAATGAGAAGACATTCAATTTCATCTTTCTGGGGTGTCGAGCTATTTGTTAGAATTGCATTTATTATTTTCCATGTCTGTCGCGGATTACGCAGGTTTTCCTTAAATATAGTCGTGTAGTATTTGGTTTTAGCATATCTTCTATAGTTGGTAACTTGATTTCTTGTTTTATTTCTCAGTGCTGTGAATATATCACTTTGCTGGTTTTTTTTCCAGAGGTTAAACGCATTGTTGCGCTGTTTGATAAGTGCATTTAATTTTGCATCAAACCATGGAGTATTACCCCTCCGTTGGTCTCCTATGCGTAACTCAGATTTATGTTGGGATGATTTTATTGCTGTTTTGATGTATTCATTAAAATTATTATAGTTTTCATTGGCATTGCTGGTGGTTTCGTGTGGAAAGTTGTGGGATTCTAAATATGTTTTTAACATGTTTTTATCGGTTTTGGTGTTGTTTGAAAAAGAATGTATTCTATTATTAGTGTGATGTTTCAAGCTGTTTTGGTAATCTAATATCAAAATGTTATGATCACTTAGGTGGGCATCTATATTTGCAGTAGTTGAGGAAATATTTTGTCTGTTTGAGATGATA
Source organism: Glyphotaelius pellucidus (assembly GCA_936435175.1). Taxonomy (NCBI): domain Eukaryota; kingdom Metazoa; phylum Arthropoda; class Insecta; order Trichoptera; family Limnephilidae; genus Glyphotaelius; species Glyphotaelius pellucidus. The sequence goes on from OW386556.1 coordinate 5,812,256, forward strand.
TGGTCTATTAGAGAAGTAGAGGTATCTGTTACTCGTGTAGGATAGGATGTGTTACATATGAAACAGTTGTATGAGTCTAGCGTGTTGATGTACTTAAGAGATGTATTATTTTTTTGAAGAATGTCAATGTTGAAGTCACCAAAGATAAGGGTATCATTTCTACAGTTATTTAAAATAGATTCAAGATACATTAAGAATTCGTTAATGTTTGAGGTAGGCTTTCTGTAGATAACATAAATATTTAACGGTTTAAAATTTCTATTACGGATATTAATTCCTAAGAAAGAATTTTCACTACAATGTTTTTCAATAGTTGTAGCATTTAGTGAATGGTGCGTGTAGAGAATCACCCCTCCTCCTCTTTCATTGGTGCGAGACGCAAATGCACTTTGGTAGCCGTCGATGTTGAAGAAGCACTCCTCACCATCTTCCAACCAGGTTTCGGATATTGCAAGTACGTGTACAGTGGGTTTGATGCTCTTTAAAGTTTCTTCAATCTCGTCAATTTTATTTCTGATACTTCTCGCGTTAAGATACATTATTCGAAGGCTATTTTTTATTGGCTTATAGTCTTCAATTTTCTCATATTTGTATTCATTTATACTGGCCTGGGTCCCGGATGCTGTAGTTACAGTTGAGTTAGCCATAGTCAACTCTCTCCATTGTGCGTGACATCATTATGGTACGGTAGGGGCAGTCCCTATCGTTTGATCTGTGTTTTGGTGCCTCAATTTTGCCTTTGGCCATTTTAAAGCAGTTCCAGCAACGGAATTCTTCTTTTTGTTCCTTTTTTGTGCAGTCAGATGATTTGTGTTCACCAGCACAGTGTAGACAACGATCTTTTGATTCAGTACATCTCGCGGCGGAGTGAGGTTATTCATAAACTGGAAATATTATATCTATTTAGGAATAAAGTGTTTCAACAAACTTCCGATTGAAATAAAAAAATCGAAGACATCAATAAACTGAAACTCAAACTGAAGCTTTATTTCATCAGGAATAATTAACAAAATAATTACCTATTTTTCTCTTTCTTACTATTTATTATCAATCTATATTCATCTCTATTTTATTTAGATTTTTCGAATTTCTCTAAAGTGTACAATATTTTAGTATGTAACCGTATCATATGTATGTACACCTTCACATATAGATGATACAGAAGTTTCAATTGTTCCTATTATATACTTACCTATTGCATAATGTTATTTTATTTCTGTTACAATTAGTGTAACTCGCTCATCAAGCACAAGAACTAGCTTCTTCTTTGGTAAGATTGCAATTTTAAATAATTTCTGTACCGATATGTAATTTATATAACACCACTGTACACTTATATATCTATATTAAATAAAAAAATAAAAATTGTATTTCTTTAAAAAAAGTTTATATGTTGTTTCAACATTTTCATATTCCCAGTAAAAAAAAACTATTCATATAAAATTTTCTAAAACAATTTAAAATGCCTGCAAGTGGCCCATCATTGTCAGCAGACTTTATTAAATTAATAATTCAAATATTTTTTTATCATTTGAATTTATTAAATTGTGTCCGGCTTAAATCTTCAGTGTTTTTTTCTGTTGTACAAATAATGCTGATTCATCTCTTTAAACAACACTCGTCCGGTTGAAAACATAACAATGTAATTTTTTATGAAATGTGAATACCGCACAGGAGTCCCAGCTACAGTGGGATTACGATTGAGATGAAGCTATACGTGAAATCCTATTTAGATACTATTTAGATTCATCTTTACGACGAATCGGTTTACATTATGAACATCAAAAAATATGCTACGGATAAATTGAAGCTTTTACTAGCTTTTCTATGTATTGGAATTACAATAAAATTATTATTTACATAACAAAAAATATAAGCGTAAACCACTAAAAAAAATGTTTTTACATGACTTAACTATGAAATAATATAAGAAACAATTTTTAAACAATACCTCTTTATGGCTTAGATTATTTTTGAGGTTTTGTATGTTCTAACTTTTTTTCATTCTTATAAAATTATGCACAAAATAAATAAAAACCACTTTTTCGCTTACTTGCCTCGTGCAAATACAATGCACATTTTAAATTTTGTATGGCGTGAAAATCGAAATATTTCTAGCGTTTATATTCCTCTCAAGGAAGTTGAGAAGGGAAGGATTGGGATATTGAGAAAAGAATACCTAGCTGTTCAGACTTAATCGCTAATCATGTTTTATGCAGTCAATAACATTTCAATTTTAAATGATTTCAATCTGGTTTTTTCTCAATTTAAGCACTCATTTCCAAGTGAGCCCTTGCCCGGAAGAATGTTGTATCGAACAATATTCTTGTTCTGAGAAAAATGGAAAAAAACTAAACCAGTAATGTTTTATAACATTTTATATTTAATTTTGATTGAATTGTGGAATAAATGCTGTGTGGAGGGTCTTTTTGAGGAGAGGAAGGAATGAACATTGGTCTTGAAGAGACCCGTGTTGTAGGAAAGAGGAAACACAGAGGCCGGCAAAAAAGGAACAGCCGAGCCGTTGAACACAAGAACGAGTTGAAGAAGCGACCCGTTCTTGTGTGACAAATGTCACCCGTGTACATATGTTGGGCACGCGTTTGGCGTGCTTCTTGACTACGCACTGGTGCTGAAGGGATCAATGACGCTAGTTCCTCGGAGTATCCCCCATTGAAATACCGGTAGAACAAGGATAGTATTCCCACCAGACTTGCGACAAATGTACTTGTGAAATAAAAAAACGCCGTTGTTGGCTATTGCTTATGGTTTTTATTGGTCTATGCTAAAGTTGCATACTCCGCTCAATTCCGAATCGTTCCAGGACTAGGGGATCGTCTTAAGTAGTACCTTCGAGGAGTGTCGACTATCACGAACTGTTACGGAAATAGCCGATGACACGATAGGCAGCTGGGCTCCCGCAGTGTAGGATTCTCTAGCCTCAAAATTTCTTAGAGCATCCGATAGGAAAGACGTCTGATCCAGTTAAATATTAATTGTAAACCCTACAATAAAGTTAATAAAGCATCCTTTAATCTCAATCTCTTGATCTTTATTGAAGTTTTCCCAAACATATTTCAAGTAACATCAATCAATGGGATAAAAAAGCATTACAATATAGGTTTTAGGAATATTTCAACTTTAAAAATTTTGTATACATCCTTAGTACGTAGTCAAATTGAATATAACTCTTCGATCTGGTCCCCCCATTTTAAAATACATTCAGATTCAATCCAGAAAATTCAACATAAATTTCTAAGACCAATTAATTTTAAACTCTGCATGTCCATTGAAAAAATAAACTATAATTACTTGATGAAAACATTAAATTTATTAAGACTCTCAGATCGAAGAATTATATCCGACTTAAGATTTATGTTCAAAATTGTAAATGGTAGAATAGACAGTCCTGATTAAACTAAGCTCATTGAATTTCATATACCCACGAGATCCACTCGTTTTAAAATCCTGTTTAAATGCTATAATAACCGGACTGAGTATACAAAACACTCGCTTGTACCTAGATTACATGAAGTTATTAGATATGCTGATATGGCAGATCTATTTAACTGCACGGAAAGTAGGTACAAGAGGGCTTTACTATCATCTTTTCAATAAATATTAGTTTTATTTGTATTATAGATTTTTGTATGTTATCACATCTCTGGTGTCATTTCTCTTTTAAACGCCACAATTATCTCTTATAATCTTTATTTAATGTTTCTTATATGTTTCCTATGATTTTGTGACATGTGTGTTTATGGTGTATTTATACCGTTGATATTAAATAAATTACACTTTTCTTGTTCAATTTTATCATGGTTGGAACTGAATATGAATAATCAATGAAAATATAATTCCGTTTTGCAGAGCGTGCCAGCTACGTAACTTCAATCAACTTGGATCACACCCTCTCCACCGGTAACCGCGGTCAAAATTCTGGTCAGCGTCAACCTGATCGCTTCAACAGACCTGGAGGCAGCTACCACCGTCCTCAGCAGGGAGGAACTTTTGGCTACCAAGGGAACAATTTCGTCCAGGGAGGGGGGACCTTCCAACGCCCCGGCGACACCTTCGAGATCGAGTTCCAGGAACCAACCACGGCCAAACCAGCCAACAACATTTACAACGGGTTTGAGGGACTGGAGGAGATCTTTAATGAGCCAGAGGTGTCACAAATAAGACCGTCGAACCCTTACGCGGGTAACAACCCTATAGTAATCGACTTTGCTTCCGGGACGGGGTCTTACAACAATGAAACTGTCGAGCTGCGGCCTATAGGGAATGGCCCTAACTATCAAGTTGTCTACAAGACGCCTCCAAACCCTGACGACTTTGCAAGACCCGTGAAGGTGTCCAATACAGTTGAAGAAACCAGCACACCCACTGATCAGCCGTAAGACTAAATTTCAAATAATGTTTTTCTGTTGACTTTAAAGGAGAAGAATTTGCATGTGGTATTTAGGATTGTGATTCCTCTATATGTTTTAAGGCCCGGTAGTAAGCGCTCAAATAGATGGGTAGATATATAAATACCAGTGTCAGATGGAGCGCGATTATATTAAAAACGATAATATTTAATGATGCGGTGCTGTTTTCAATCACAATTGATTTCAATAATAGGAATAACAATTTCAAAATTAATAAAACGTTAAAATTTATTTTGAATTTTTTCAATTTGTAAATAATGATAGTTGAAATGAGGACACCAAATGCTTGAATTGTATTCAACCTGACTTCTAACCAGAGACGTGTATAGTAATTTTATGGTTATACAATTCGGTTGATTAATAAATGTTTAATTTCATATTGCCCTATTTCGTTCCAGGCCCAGAGCTTGCGGAGTGACGAACCAGATGTCCGTGCCGCTGATAGTGAGAGGAGAAGCCACCGCACGAGGCGAGTGGCCTTGGCTGGCCGCAATGTTCGTCAAGAAGGTGTCCTCGCTGGAGTTCGTGTGCGCCGGATCCATCATCTCCACCAGGCACGTCGTCACGGGTGAGTGTTTCCCGAAGCCATCAAATGGTTGAGTAACCTCAAAATCAAACTGAACACTCAAACAGAACGTCTCAACGGTGTCGAAAAAACTGAATGTTCCGAAACTTCAACAGAAGAAAATATCAAAATTGTCAAGTTTTCAAAATGTTAAAAAGCTTAATTCAATTTTTTTAATTTAAAATTAAAAACAGAGTACTCCAATGTAAAACATAAAGGGTAATAAGCCAAAATACACTATCTCTCTCTCTCTCTCCGATGGCGCTACAGCCCACATCGAGCCTTGGCCTCCCGCAACATTCGCTTCCAACTCCTCCCGTCCTCAGCGGCTGACTTCCAGTTTGTTATCTGGAGAAGCTCTGCTGCATCCCCTCTCACCTCGTCTTCCCGCCTCAATCTGGGTCTTCCCACTTTTCTCTTTCCACCTGGGTGTCCAGTCAAAATTCTTTTTGGGACGCGTGTATCCGACATTCTCTGTACATGTCCAGCCCATCTCAATCTGAGGAGTCTCATGTTGGCTGAGATGTCCTCAGCGGCTGACTTCCAGTTTGTTATCTGGAGAAGCTCTGCTGCATCCCCTCTCACCTCGTCTTCCCGCCTCAATCTGGGTCTTCCCACTTTTCTCTTTCCACCTGGGTGTCCAGTCAAAATTCTTTTTGGGACGCGTGTATCCGACATTCTCTGTACATGTCCAGCCCATCTCAATCTGAGGAGTCTCATGTGGGCTGAGATGTCCTCAGCGGCTGACTTCCAGTTTGTTATCTGGAGAAGCTCTGCTGCACCCCCTCTCACCTCGTCTTCCCACCTCAATCTGGGTCTTCCCACTTTTCTCTTTCCACCTGGGTGTCCAGTCAAAATTTCTTTTTGGGACGCGTGTATCCGACATTCTCTGTACATGTCCAGCCCATCTCAACCTGAGGAGTCTCATGAGGGCTGAGATGTTCGGGGCCTGAACGTCTCAGCCCTCATGTACAGTATATGTACAATATATCGTACAGTTCTTTGTTGTGCCGCATGCGCCACTGCTCCCCCTCTTTCACGGGTCCACATACACTAGATTTTTCAAAATGTTTTGAATTGAAAAATAATATTAAATTTCCTGCTGCGAAACTATTATAATACACTACCAAATAAAACAAAAAACAAGTAGAAACTAATAAATTTAAAACTAAAATTAAAACATGGCTACGAAAAAAGTGACGATAAGTGAAAAGATACTGTAAAGATAACAGAAGCTAAATACACAAGTACAAAACAAAAGTGAGGAGGACTGTGAAGACAGTGACATTATTTTTATGTTAAGCTTTATGTTGCTGACACTCTTCTTGCCAATGGGAACGTATGGCGAGCGATAAGCTGAAATAGGCCAAGCCATGAGAGTATAGCGCAAGCACATCAGCAACATCATATGCACTATGCACATCAAACTTAGCCAAAGAAACTAATAAAAAAAATAAAAAAACTTTGACAAGATACAAAGTAAAATTGTATCTTCACCAAAACAACATCTTCACACTTTCAACTGATGCTTTTTTAATCTGTATCCAATCTTCCCCTAGCGGCTGCTATGATTAGTACAATAGTACTTTAGTTTTTTTTCTTCAATTTCTGTACATGATTTTTGATACCCACGGTTTTTTGTTCTGTTTTCAGCTGCCCATTGCGTCCACTCCAAGGGAAACCGCCCCGTGAAGGTGAATGAACTTGTGGTGAAGGCAGGCGTGTACAACCTGCAGGACTGGATCGACGAAAACACCATCACTCTAGCCGTCAGCAAGGTCTTCCTGCACCCCGACTTCAAAGAAAAGGAGGTCAGTATTTCGTCAACTGGATTCTCTTAAAATCGCCCTAGGAAGACCGCCATTCAAAATTAAATGCTTGAAATGGTATTTACCAGATGAGAAAAGTCAGGTTTTCACAATCTTCCTCGTTCTTATCTTTTTCCACTCCCTCTTCCTTCAGCTTTAAGGCTGAGCATAGTAGACCGAGAATGAAGCACCGATGAGCTGGAACGATGGTGTCTAGAGTATTATCGCAAACAACCGATGTAAGAATGGTAGTATTTCCAGCCCAAATTTGGAGAAGAAGGTTGGGTAATACCTACAGATCTTGTAGGCAGCGTTTCATGATCTTTTAATATTTCAATAAACTTTTCCATCTATGAGCATGTAATTCAGAGAAAAATCTTTGTTGCGTAATTTTATAAAAACAAATACTTTATTTATTTTGAAGATACTATTTATTTTTTCAGTAAGATTCGGTTAAAATCTCTGTTTTATCAATCAATCCTCTGTTTGACATCACTTGGATGCATCTTGTATAAATTTGGATACCAATAAAAAATAATAATCTTAAAAAGGATGCGAATATTTTAAAACAATTATGGCCATAAGAAAAGGCATTACGTTTATTTTGGATGGAATGAGATTTTCGAGTTTAAAGTACTATTCTAGTCTAGAAAACAGTTAATACCGCACAAGAGTCCCAACTGCTCCCGTCTGGAGCCAGTGAGACTATGGCATCCCCAATCGGGGTATGTTGTGAGACTGAAGGTAGTGGGGTGGGGAAGGAGATAGGGAAGACGAAGATGGGGAAGTACCTGGCTATCCAGATCTGGTCACTAAACACGGCTAAAGCCATTTTCAAGCAACGTTTCAATTCTGAATGGTGGTCTTACACCAGGGCGATACTGATAGTATCTTCCGCTCTGGAACGTGCCGCAAATATACTATATATATTATTTTTTAAATGAGTAAATTGTGAAATAACACAAAAATCAAATAAAATTTATTTGCGCACGCCGGGTTCGAACCCGCGACCTTCGGATTGTGAGTCCAGAATCTATCATATTTCCATAGCTTAGATATTCGCATTATTTTAAAAGTTATAACCATTTAAGTGTCGCGGATATGATGGAATCTAACCAGAATCTAAATAGAATAAAATTTTAAACGCATTTTTCTTAAACTACTTTTTTCGAGACACGATATCTCAAGTTCTACAGAACCAATTTACTTAAAATTTGGTGTGAGCCTTTTCTACACATTTATCGCCCCTAACAGAACTATAACAAAATTTCAATTTTTACTCTATTTAAAATATTCCGAAAAGTCAAAAAAACTGGTTAAAAATTGTCTTTTATTTCAGACAGCCGCCATTTTGCGAAAAAATTTTTTACCTTTCCGAGGTATAGACCATAGCAGCACTTGTCTGGATTAAGAATTATTATTATTATTTTTGATTACTAGGAGGGTTGCAACAGTGTCAACCATGGAGCGCCATTTTTTGAGACCCCCCATTCAACAGCCTGTAACTTTGTGAATTTTAATTTTTTTCGTTTGATTTTTTTTAATGTGTTCTTTAATGTTTAATTACTATTTTGTAAAGTAATGGCTATTATAGAATATTATTTATTTTTTATTTATTTCACCTGAAAAAATACCTACAATTCATGTTAGACTAGAATACCTCCTTAAGGGTCTACTATTCGTGAACACAGCGCTGAAAAAGAAGAAGATGGAGAGATATGTAATTACGAGTGTTGGACAGAGTGCGCTAATATGGTTAGTCGTAGAATAGCAGCGAAAATTGCGAAAAAGCTTAATAAAACATGACTCGTTTAAAATAGAGCAAAAATCTCGTGGAACGTATCTTAAGTATCGTTCAAAGAAACATTGTGAATTTTTTCACAAGTATAACTTGTAAAATAAAAGAAATAGACTTGTTTAAAATAATTTTCGGAGCATACTTTGCGATTTTTTTCTATCGAGGGAATTTCATATAATTTGCGTTTCGGCGTGGAACGTATCTAGATATTATCTTCAAAAATAACATATATTTTTTTAACAGCTTAAAAACTTCAAATGTTTAAGGGAGATATGTAAGAAATCGGTCGAAATACGAATAGTAGACCCTTAAGTCAACGCAATCTCTTTTCTTCTCAATTCTCAATTTTACTCGTCTGTCATTTTCTAATTCAAATTTGTTGGATATTGTTTGAATAATGAATATAAATGTGCCACGCCAGTTTTCATGGATAAGAAAAGGCTTATGGGAAATACTGAAGATTTGTGTTGCTTTCTTGTTGAAGGTGTTGAACACGGACATAGCAATCCTGGTCCTCGCTAGGTCTATCACCTTCGGACCGTACATCTCCGCGGTGTGCCTCTGGGAAGAGGACGCAGACCTCAGCAAGGTGGTGGGCCGGAAGGGAGCGGTAAGCATCACTAATACTTCCACCAAGCGGCTAAGCAGTTAAAGCAGTTAGAACTTAAACATAGGATGAAACTAATGATGCAAATAAAGCTAGAGCTAAAGCTAAAGCTAAGGCGCAAGCTAAAGCCTAAGCTGAAGATAAAGCAAGGACTTTAGCTAAAGCTTAAGCTTAAATCAAAGCTAAAGCTGAAACGAAAGCTGAAGATAGTTTGAGGCTTAATATAAATATAAGGCTGAAGATAAACTTAAGGCTTAAACCAAAAATTAGAGTAATGTTAAGGCTGAAAACAAGGCTGTAGTTAAATCTAATGCTTAAGCTAAAGCTTAAACTGAAGATAAAGTAAAGACTTTAGCTAAAGCTAAGCTCAAACTAAAGCTAAAGCTTAAATGAAAGCTGAAGGTAATTTACGACTTAAGCTAAGTCTAAGGCTGAAGATAAACTTAAGGCTTAAACCAAAAGTTAACGTAAAGTCAAGGCTGAAAACAAGGCTGTAGTTAAATCTAAAGTTTGAGTTAAGACTAAGATTTAAGCTAAAGCTAAAGTTAAAGATATATTTAAGGCTAAAACTAAAGCTGAAGATAAAGTTAAGATCAAATCTTAGGCTGAAGCTAAAGTCAATGCCAAGGTTGAAGCTGAAGATCAACAGAATCGTTTTATTGTGTCAATAGTATATCCTGTTTTTTTGGATTATTCTAAGGTTTCCATATCAAAAAATTATATTCAAACTGACTTATAGGCCCAAATTGGTCCTATAATTGCATAGCAAAATATGCCTGCAGGGCACTTCTTGTATTATTCTTTGTTTTATGGCTGAAACGCACCTAGAATCGAAATTACAAATTTCAAAAACAAAATGGCGCTGAATGGTCATTTGATAACGTTTTTAAATTTGAATTTTAATTTCTGTGAAATAACTGGTCCTTAAAATTTTATCAATTTGTAGTCCTTTTTTAACAAGGAGCCGATTTTTATTCCCAATTCATGCACATCTAAAAATGTTACAAATTGCATGTAATTTTGTAGGTGGTAGGATGGGGCCGGGATGAGAACGGTCTGCGCGCAACTCCGGAGCCTCGGCGGGCCGACGTGTCCATTGTCTCCACCGAAACCTGCCGCGCCTCTCGTCAAGAGTTCCAAGTCCTCACTAACGAGAAGACGCTCTGCGCAGGTAATCCTATATCTTACATCATACAAACAACAGGTTGTGTGGATGCGTGCTTGCGACCAAACTGGGCCCGCAGATACTTTAATAGTACACAACCGCTAAAACTGTACAAGTCGCAAGTGGTTTGGAGCCCCCAAAATACCTAAAAAAAATCCTTGACTCGTTTGAAGGATTCTCCTAACTGAACAATCTGATTGCAATCTTTAGAGCACAGGCGTCAGGTAGGAATGCTGTCCTTGTTCTACCGGTATTACAATGGAAGATGCTCCGAGGATCCCCTCGGTACCGGTGCATAGTCGGGAAACACGCCAAACACGCGCCCAACATTTGTACACCGTTGACATTAGTCATATGAAAACGGGTCGTTTCTACGACTCGTTCTTGAGTTCAACAGCTCGGCTGTGGAACGATTTGCCGGCCTCTGTGTTTCCTCCCTCCGACAACATGGGTCTCTTCAAGACCCATATTCACTCCTTCCTCTCCTCAAAAACACCCTCCACACAGCATCTTCAAAGATGACATAGGCCTCCTGTGTGGAGTTAATGTAAAAAAAAACCATTAACCTAATCTAACATATCAAACCTAACTAACTTATATAACCTAATCTAACCTAACCTAAACAATCTAACCTATCCTTTAGTTAAAAAGAGCGAACAAACATCTAAATTAACTCTTAAAAAGTCCTATTAACCTTTACAACCTTTTGGCAGACGTGTTGGTTATCCAATAAAGGTTCCCGGGACGGCGGTACCCAAATAGTTAGTTAGATGGCAGAGTGCTAGTCCCGGTAGAACACGGGTTCGAATTTCTTTCGTATTTTCAATAAGAGTTGTTGATATTATCTTCGTTTTGATTTGTTTGTAATTTTCAAGTAATGTATGGTTTTCAGGAGATAAAGATGGGTCAGGACCCTGCAACGGAGACTCAGGGGGCGGAATGTTCTTGTATCAAGGGGGACACTGGGCGCTACGGGGAGTAGTCTCCAACAGCCTCAACGACCCCGAATCTACCAACACGTGCAACCTGCATGAGTACGTCATCTTCACTGATGCCGCCAAGTACCTCTCCTGGATCAAGTCTGTTCTCGCTGACAACTAAGGGATGACCATTCATTAGGAAAGATCCAGCCCTACCTCCTAGATGTGATCGCAAAAGCAATGTTCACACTAACAGATCCTGAAACTTGCACTGTTATCAGTTATCTTTATTATTTGTCCTGGATCAGGTAGCAACCAGGGCATATAGGGTAGGGCGTTCCAATGGACAGGTCACCTCTACATCCTTAGAGATGTGGGTTTTCAATCCCTTCCAAATTCTGGAGGTTCGTCCTGCAGGGCTACATATATGGGAAGGACACTCGATAGTAGATAGAAGGACACTCGATAATAGTACACAGCTAACCACATAACCAATCGTTTTCAGTTCCTGTCCTGGATCAAGGGACCAGGGAGCAATTAACGAACACCCCATTGCCAAAAAAATAAGTTCCTTGAGACATAATACGTCAGCTTTGGGGATGCTGTGAAAATGGTACATATTGAGGAGAGAGGACTCTTTTTTTTAAATGTTCACATTTTTTTAGTTAAATTAATATAAAATTTCCATTAGACCCCAATCTCAGGAAAGCCCCGGTTAGTTACCAAAATGATACACATTGACGACACATGTCTTGAAAAAAAATTGTCGCTTTTACAATGATGGAAGACTTAGCCAGCAACAGTTCTATGTACATACTAGACAATGTACAGTGTGGTGCAAAATTAATCATCCAATTTTGTTTTTGAATAACTTTCTTACTAAAGAAAAATAAAAGATTTTGAGTGATGGAAATCTTTATTTGGACCTTTACATTTTTTTCTGTTAAGTGGAAAAGATGTTATGCGTCAAGTAGCTGCCGTCAGTTTTGATACACATTTGTGCCGGTCTTATCGCATTTTCCATGACTTTCCGCAAGATTTCCGGTGATAACTGTTCGCATTCCTGTCGAATATTCTCCTTAAGGGCTGCAATTGTCTGAGGCGCGTTGGCATAAACCCGCGAATTCAATAAGCCCCCAAAAAACAAGTCTGGGAGGGTTCAATCGGGCGATCTTGCTGGCCATGCCAAATTGCCAAAACGGGAGATTACGCGACCAGGAAACGCTTCCTTCACAATATCCATTGTAGCTCGTGCTGTGTGTGTGGTTGTACCATCTTGTTGAAACCACATGTTCACCAAGCCCTGCTCATCCAATTATGGCAGTAAGAAGTCGTTTATGCCCTGCAGCGTTTGCCAGTAACAGTGACCGTATTGCCAATTGCGTCCTCAAAAAAATACGGCCCAATCACCCCTCCCGCGTGAACGCCGCTCTACGAAGTGGCTTTGAGTGTATGAAATAGCTCTTCGTGTATCACACGCGGATTTTCAGTGCCCCAGAAACGAAGATTTGCTTATTAACATAACCGCCTAAGTAGAAATGCGCCTCGTCGCTCATGATGACTTTCGACACAAAATCGTCCTCTTCGTTGTTGAGATTGAGGATGGCAACTGATCCACAATTATTCCACGCTCTTGCGGAGTACAGCGCTCCATTGCTTGTCTGTTTGTATTCTGCAGCTGTCTAATTCACAAATATGATTGAAGTACGACGCCATTTGCTAAAATTATAACATCTTACGATAGGGTAATTAATTTTGCGCCACCTTGTATTTAAAAAAAAAAGCAAAATGTAGCAACATAAAGTTATATCCTTCTAAAAAAGATAGTTAAAAAACCTTGAAAATTGGTCCAGTTTAGGAGTAGAAAACTGGGGTTTATAAAATCTTGATTTTGATGATTTGATGATTTTATTTAGGTTTTATCTGCATGAGGTGTAGTTGTCTCTTCTGCTCAGTATTCTGAGGAGTAAGAGAGACAAAAAAAGCAACAGTTTGGTAAAATAAAAATACTTTTGTTAAAATTTGTCGGCGACCAGGTTTCTTCTTCAGTGTCAATTTGATCGAGCTAAACCCCCAGCAGTTAAGAGAGGACCACGCGATAGGGTCGTTTAGGAAAATTTTCAAAGCTGTGGAAGATCCACCCTGTACAACATCTTATAAAATTATGTTTGAGAAAGATCAGAAATCATATTGTTAGTCCGTGTTTATGAAAATCAACTGTACTACTCGTAATTTCGGTTGTCTGTGCATTGCTGTTTGCCCCTGTGAAATCTGTTTCAACGAAATCAAATTTGCTTTGATTTTAAGTATCATTTTCAAAACTGGAATTAGTTGTGTAAAAAAATCAGACGAGCGATGAAGCACTTACCGATGTGAAAATATTTAATTACTAAAAATGGATGTGATTTGTCAAAAATAAGGAATCAGCCTATTCCGTGATTTATATCAGTACCAAATATATAAATTTCGGTTGTCTGTGCTGTGCGTTCGTTAAACCCGCATGAAATTTCTCAAGTTCAATACACTCAAATTTGTGTTGAATTTAAGTTTTATTTTCAAATTGTGAAAATAATAATTCAGACAAGCCGTAAATTTGGTACCTACCTATAATATAATATTTTAACAAAAATTATTTTATTTTGTCTATTTTCAAAATTGGAATTGCGAAATCACATGATTTCTCACGGATCTGCGCTAGTACTCTATAAAAAAACATGTCAAAATCACGAGATATTTTTATTTTCCATTTTGACAGTTAAATTTTTTTTAACCTGTAAAATACTCTATTTTGATTGGAACTGTGTGAAAAATGATAATCTACCTCAGGAAGAGACTTCAATTAGTGGTTTTCTCCCTAAATGAATCGAAGCATAAATGGGAAGGAATCCACTGCATATTTTTTGTTTTGTTACTATATTTAATATAAATAAAATAATACCTACAAGCACGACGTTTTTTTTTCATTTGTTCAATTTTGTGTCTCATTTTTTCAGAAGCTGACAAATTTATTTTTTAACAAATTGTATATTTTAACAAAATTTAACACATACATATATCATATTTTCACAATAAACTTATTGAGATTTTTCTTTTTACATTAGCTCTTAACCTTTCGAGGTCCTGGGGAAAACAATTTCCCTCAAGGCCTATGACATCTTTGGGGATGCTGTGTGGAGGGTCTTTTTAGCGAAAAGAAGGAGAGGAAGTTCTGAAAGGAAAAAGGTGCGAGGGGTGTGTAGGAATCTGGGAGTCAATGTGTCCAGGAGTGACGGACATGTGAATCCACCTCCCCCCACTGAGCACTTTAGAATGTAGACCTCAGAATATGGTAAGACGAAGCAGAACCCTAACTGAAGTGATGAACTACTGAACACTGCGCCTTGGAAGAACGTTCAATTGTCAGATACGAACGAAATGGTAATTTCTAAGGTTCAAGGTGAAGTTAGAACCTTGTAAAATAAATTGAAGCCATATAAATCTGATGATAGAACTTTTTCATACAAGTATCATTAAGTATCTACGGAAATACAATACAGATTATTCTGAAAAATATTTCGGTTATAGAAATGCGCGAATGAAATGGTTTGACATTCAAATGTAATTTTTGAAAAAAAAAAGTCAGTTAGAACCTTGCACAACTAAGGTGAAGCATTGGTGGCCCTACATAATATTACAATATAGTTTTTTGTAGTTTATTTATTATCAATTTATATTACATCTACAAACTACTACTATTATAGTACAAACAACATTTTCGGCTTTCTGTGGTGGTAGTAGGAGATTTTCAAACATTGTTGGGTTATTCGTAACCCGGGAATGTTTGTCTTTCTTTTTAAAAAAATTTTAATTAAAAAAAAAAAAAATCTAAAATTATACCAACATTTAGCAATCAGGAAGAACAAACCAATTACCGTCCTACTTCTTTACTATCAAACGTTGCAAAAATATTGGAAAAACTTGCTAAAAAAAGAATAACTGAGTTCATTAAGATCAATAACATAATTCATCAAAACCAGTTTGGATTCATGGAAAACAAAAACACAAAAGAACCCATTGCTAAATTATCTAATAATATATAAGAGCCTTAGACACATCATTAAAATGTTTTGGTATATTTATTGATCTCCAAAAAGCTTTCGACAGCATATCTCACGTCAAAGTAACACAAAATTAAAATTTGTGGGTCCTATTGACAGAGCACTAAATTGATTGAAGTTATCTTCACAAAAGAACACAAGTTGTAAAAATCAATCATGCATCAAATCTACCACTCAGAAGTGATTTTGGGATAGTATTGGTCCATTTCTTTTTATCATATATGTAAATGTTGTTTTTAAACAAAGCCTCAATGGAAACGTTATTTTTTACGCGGACGACACAATTATCGCAGTTAAGGGTAATGACTAGAAAATTGTAAAAGAAAATGCAAATAACGACATCCAAATCCTAAAAAACTGGTTCGATACAAACCTACTTACAATTCATGCAAAAAAACAGTATATATTCCTTTCTCAATAAAAAAGTTCAAAATTTACCCTAAAATTGATATAATTATACATAGCAAAAATGTAACAAAGATGTCTGTAATAACTCATGTACCATATTAAACCATACATCTGAAATAAAGTACCTCGGTCTAACTGTAGACCAATATATTAAATGGAACAAACACATATGCGAACTAGTTAAGCGCATTCAGAAATGTATCTATATATTTATTAGATAAAGAAGTATTCTCAAGTTAAATAACCTAAAAAAAGTCTATTACGCACTAGTCCAATCATTAATACAGTATGGAATTATTGGATGGGGAGGTGCATTTGAAAAAATTCGAAGTCCTTAAAAGTGGTACAAAAACTAATCATTAAAGTAATTTTGAAAAAAACAACCAACATTCCCTTCAGCAAAGCATTTCAAAATTTTCGAAGTACCAAAAATTGAAGACCTCTATAAAAAAGGTTCAATTTATTTTTATTTTTTTTATAGTTAATACCGCACAAGAGTCCCAACTGCTCCCGTCTGGAGCCAGTGAGACTATGGCATCCCAAATCGGGGTATGTTGTGAGGCTGAAGGTAGTGGGGAGGGGAAGGAGATAGGGAAGAGAAAGGTGGGGAAGTACCTGGCTATTCAGATCTGGTCACTAAACACGGCGAAAGCCATTTCAAGCAACGTTTCAATTCTGATATTTTATTTCAATACAAATATTCAAAGAAAATGCAAAAAAAAAAATTTAAACTTAACTCGTCATTACAGCAAAAATTTAACATCAAAATTCCTCTATTTTCAACACAACAAAAGCACAATAAGGATGGGCGTACGCTGAGGCATCGGTCGCGCAGCATGTTCAGCGCAGTTGTGGAATGTATGAGAAACATGCACGTCTCAGCGTACGTCGCTCCATACACTTCCATACAACACAAAAACCAAAACTATCTTGCGCTGAACATGCTGCGCGACCGATGTCTCAGCATACGCCCATCCTTATTATATTTACAAAGGCATTAAATATTTCAATAGTCTTCCCGAAGAAGCAAAAAAAAAACAGATTTCGTATCATTCAAGAAAAAGGTCAAATTAATCTTTAATAAAAATCAACAAACATAACATCACCAATCAAAATGCTATAACTTCATTTCAAGCCAAATTAAAAATTTTATGTCACAACATCCTAGTACTTAAGCTAATATTTATTGTAAACTCTAGTACATAATTATGAAATAACTCCTACACCAAGCTCAAGAGCTAGATATCTTAGTTGGCGTAGAAATCCATTAAAATATGTATTTAACTATTTTGTTTTTGCCACAATATTATGTTTTAATACTGGAACAATGTCATAAATTAAAAAAATTACAGAAATATATATATTACATCGCCTAATTTGCTGTAAAAGTTCCGTTGATGTATTTAGTACCTACGCAGTTTCAAATAATTACCAAAGTTACCGTTAAAATCATCTTTCGTAACATTTAAAAATCTTATAGCATACATTTAATTATACATATCCCTTTGACTCTGTGCAGAAGCGGGCGGTCCGTTTGATAGATTCTCCTAACTTGCAATCTTTAAAGCACAGGCGGATTGCAATCTTTAAAGCACAGGCGTCAGTTGGGAATGCTGTCTTTGTTCTACCGGTATTACAATGGAAGATGCTCCATGGAACTAGCGTCATTGATCCTCTCGGCACCGGTGCAAAGTCGAGAAACACGCCAAACGCCAAACGTTGACATTAGTCACACGAGAACGGGACGTTTCTACAGCTCGGCAGATTTGCCGGCCTCTGTGTTTCCTCCCTCTCACAACGTGGGTCTTTTTAAAAAAAAAAAAATGAATACCGCACAAGAGTCCCAACTGCTCCTGTCTGGAGCCAGTGAGACTATGGCATCCCCAATTGGGGTATGTTGTGAAGCTGAAGGTAGTGGGAAAGGGAAGGAGATGGGGAAGAGGAAAGTGGGAAGTACCTGGCTATTCAGATCTGGTCACCAAACACGGCTAAAGCCATTTCAACGTTTCAATTCTGAATGTGGTCTTACACCAGGGCGATACTGAAAGTATCTTCCACTCTGGAACGTGCAGCAAATATACTATATTTTACTTTAAATGAATAAATTGTGAAATAACACAAATTAATCAAATAAAATTTTCTCGCGACCTTCGGAATGCGAGTCAAGAGCCTTACCGCTGGACTACGCCGGCCGGTCTCTTCAAGACCCATGTTCACTCCTTCTCTCCTCTCCTCAAAAAGACCCTGCACACAGCATCTTTAAAGATGACAAAGGCCCTGAGCGAAATTATTTTCCTCATGGCCTCCTGCGTGGAGTTAAAGTTAAAAAGTCAAATAAAATAAAACGTTCTGCTTATCTGTTTAATGTCATTTATTTTCCTTAAATTATTCATCAAAAATCAACTCCAGAGGTTAGGTTAAATCACTGAGTGTATATAGTTGGGTCGTGAGGTCAATTATAATGTAAATTCTGTCATCTTAACCTCTCCACGAGTATGGACGAAACGTTTCGTCCGCGGCTATAATTCAAATACCGTCATATTTAATGAAACTATTTGATTTGATGTGACTTCTAACGACATCTGCGCGTAGTTTGTTGAAGTTTCGGAAGACAAACCTGCAATACCAACTTCACCGTTTTAGTTTAAAAATTCTTTTTGCGTCATTTAGCGGTCGTCAGAGGAAGCAGTTTTTTTTTGTATGGACATGTTTTTTTTCGATGTTGGTTTATCTTTGTGGATTAGTGTCGAATTCACGTTTTAATTCAAAATATAATATTATTTTTAGTTAATCTATGATAATTTATTAAAAAATATTTAAAAAATTAACCAAAAAAAAACTCACTCCTCAGGTATAGTTTTGTTCGCCAAAACTCACTCGCTCAGGAAGGGTAAGGATTCGACAAAAACCGAAGATTCACGTTATTTCGTTTCAAAATGTAAAAAACGACTATTTGCAGATGTAAATTATTATTTGCTACGCATAGGAGGCCCCGAGGAAAGTAATTCTCTTCAGGGCCTATGTCTTATTTACGGATTCTGTGTGAACGGTCTTTTAAGAGAAATATAAACGCTTGAAATATTTCGATTCTCATACCTTCAAAATTTAAAATCGAGGGTCTTATTTGCACGAGGCAAGTAAGCGAAATAGTGGTTTTTATGTATTTTGTGCATAATTTTAAAAGCATAAAAAAAGTTAGAACATACAAAGCATCAAAAATAGTCTTAGCTATAAATGTGTATTTAAAAAAAAAGTTTCTTATGCTACTTCATAGTTAAGTCATGCGAAAACATTTTTTTTGTGGTTTACGCTTATAATTGAAATTAAAACACTTTCGCACTTTTTTCCACTAATTTATTTACACCAGGACCGGTTTCATCCTACTACGGACATTTTCAGACTGCTAGTTGAAATTATTATGCTATGGCATTTATACAAACTTAAGCAGGGGTACACAACATTGTCTATATAATGAATGTTTCTATTTTGTTATTTAAGGTAATATAAGTTATTTTGTTAATTTAAGGTACATATAGGTAATTATAAAGTTAATTATTAAATTTATGAATGATTTTACATAGTAAATAGATATTTTTAATTCACATGAATATATATGAATTTATATAATTGAAAAGGTTTGTTATTACTGATATTTTATTTTGGTAATGTTGGGATATTCCCTCCTTGTTGCTTAGGGATTATTGACAAATATTGATAGCACTATGGTCATTATTATTATTAGGGTTCTCCGTATAATTGGGTTATTACATTTTTAAATTACATACTTACCTAAATACACCGCTGCTCTCTGAAGTAAAATTATTCTAAGTGAATTATAATGGATATATTAATGGTGATTGGGCATTATGTTCTAACTGTTTATTCATAAAATATTTGCAATAAATTTTCTTCTAATTTCTAGGGACTCTAATCTGTCTAATTTTGGTCATTTGTTGCAAACATGCAGGATTTTGACATCTCTATCTTTGTCAAAAATATGTTGGTTTTCTAGTAAATGCAAGGCGACGTTCGATAAATCCCCTTTTTGATTAACCCAACTAGCAAAATGTTCTTTTACACGGGTTGATACTGCTCTTCCTGTTTGTCCTACGTAATATGCAGGGCGGTTCGAGCAATTCACCTGCAATAATAATAATGACCATAGTGCTATCAATATTTGTCAATAATCCCTAAGCAACAAGGAGGGAATATCCCAACATTACCAAAATAAAATATCAGTAATAACAAACCTTTTCAATTGTATAAAATCATATATATTCATGTGAATTAACAATATCAGTTTACTATGTAAAATCATTCATAAATTTAATAATTAACTTTATAATTACCTATAAGTACCTTAAATTAACAAAATAACTTATAATACCTTAAATTAACAAAATAGAAACATTCATTATATAGAGACAATGATGTGTACCCCTGCTTAAATTTGTATAAATTCCATAGCATAAGAATTTCAACTTCCAGTCTGAAAATGTCCGTAGAAGGATGAAACCGGTCCTGGTGTAAATAAATTAGTGAAAAAAAGTGCAAAAGTGTTTTAATTTCAATTATAATACGATGGAATTCCACCACGAATTAACAGTACGAAAACTAGACTCATTAAAAAAATGGTTTACGCTTATTTTTTTTGTTACGTAATTAATAATTTTATTGTTATTCCAATACTTAGAAAAGCTTGTATAAGCTTCAATTTATCCGAAGCATATTTTTTGATGTTATGTCGTAAAGATTAATCTAAACGGTATCTATGTAAATGGGATTTCACGTATAGCTTCATCAAGGAAAAAAGGGTGACAAAATTCTGGGAAGGAAAAGGTATTTTTTTTACATTAACTCCACACAGGAGGTCCTGAGGAAAACAATTTCCCTCAAGGCTTGTGTCATCTGAGATGCTGTGTGGAGGGTTTTTTTGAGTAGAGGAAGGAATGAACATTGGTCTTGAAGAAATCCACGTTGTAAGAAGGAGAAAACGCAGAGGCCGGCAAATCATTCTACAGCCGAGCAGTTGAACACAAGAACGAGTCGAAGAAGCGGCCCGTTCTAATGTGACAAATGTCAACCGTGTACATATATTGGGTATGCGTTTGGCGTGTTTCCCGACTATGCACCGGTGCCGAAGGGACCAATGACGCTAGTAAGAGGAGTGGGTAAGAATTTGGGGTCAGTACGTTCAGGAGTGACTGTACTGTCCATCTCTTCCACTGGGGTGCAAGGCGATGTTCCGAGAGAGTCGTGCTGGAGAAATCAAAACTTCTCCCTCAACCGATCTCTCTCGATCTGACCTGCCACGCGATTGGTGGTTAAATGCATCCATCGCCAAGATCTAGGCAAACCTCACCCCGTGAGCCACCAAATGTAATTTGCCATTTGGGGTGACCTATGGCAGAGGTGTTGCTTATCCAATAAATGGCTCCCAAGGCGACGGTAACCATACTCACCTCCCAGCGGGACGAAACGCTTAATTAGACAGTGAATACCTCCACTTTAAAACGAAATTGTTAACTTTTTTTTTCTTATTACGGACTGTGTTAAGTTTTTCTTATTACGGACTGTGTTATTTAAGTTTTTTTTTCTTATTACGGACTGTATTATTTAAGTTTTTTTCTTATTACGAACTGTGTTATTTAAGATTTTTTCTTATGTAATGACTGTAATTTAAGTTTTTTTTTCTTATTACGGACTGTGTTATTTAAGTTTTTCCTCATTGATAACGCCGTTGATCCAAGTCACGTAGTTTCTGTAGGTGAGATCCGTGATGACCACATACTGGGTCAGGTCGCACAGAAGATTGTTGGCTCTGGCCCCGTACGACACAAGTCCCCTCAGCTCCCAGCGCGCATACCTGTCACAATACACGAACATCCCTGCCCCCGAGTCTCCGCTGCACAAGCCGGACTTGCCGTCCCTCGTCCCTAGGAAAGAAACAATCAACGGTCTTAGTAAAGGATTTTCCAATAAAAAGTTATTTTGATATTCAAAGAAAAATGCCATTTTCCATATAAATGATCAAATGTTTATTTCATTATAAAGAAAAAAGTATGCCGTAAATAGTAGAAAAATAACATCAGGCAAATGACTACCACGACCACGCTAACAGGACCATATCCTTTTCATGAAATTTTCCATAAACAAATCGCAAAGTGGCTGCGATATGTCCTCGATAGCCTCACGAATTCCATCTTTGAGGTCTTGAATCGACGCTGGGCTGTTGGCGTAGACCTTCTCTTTCACGTGGCCCCAAAGGAAGAAGTCGCAAGGTGTT
The DNA here is from genome assembly GCA_936435175.1 of Glyphotaelius pellucidus. Taxonomy (NCBI): domain Eukaryota; kingdom Metazoa; phylum Arthropoda; class Insecta; order Trichoptera; family Limnephilidae; genus Glyphotaelius; species Glyphotaelius pellucidus. Next base: position 5,834,340 of record OW386556.1, read on the forward strand.
CAATCACAAGATCTCGGTGGCCAATTGTGATCACCTCTTCGAGAGATAACACGGTCCGGAAACTTTTCCCGTAAAAGATCAATGGTTTCTTTGCTTGTGTGACACGTAGCGCCGTCTTGTTGAAAGTAAACGTTGTCCAGATCAATACCATCCAATTCCGGCCATAAAAAATCATTTATCACCCATAAATCATTAATCACTATTCAAAATAACACATTTTATTGGAAAGCCCTTTATACACGGACTTGACTCTTAGACGTACTTCACTTACCAGTGATTCCTAACATTATTTGGAGCTTTTTTTTTTTATTATCTCCACACAAGAGGCCCAGAGGAAAATGATTTCCCTCAGGGCCTATGTCATCTTTGAAGATGCTGTGTGGAGGGTGTTTTTGAGGACAGGAAGAATTGAACATGAGTCTTGGATAGACCCATGTTGTAGGAGGGAGGAAACACAGAGGCCAGCAAATCGTTACACAGCCGAGCTGTTGAACTCAAGAACGAGCCGTAGAAACGACCCGTTTTCATATGACTAATGTCAAAGGTGTACAAATGTTGGGCGCGTGTTTGGCGTGTTTCCCGACTATGCACCGGTGCCGAGGGGATCAATGACGCCAGTTCCTCGGAGCATCTTCTATTGTAATACCGGTAGAACAAAGACAGCGTTCCCACCTGACGCCTGTGCTCTAAAGATGGCAATCGTATGTTAAGTTAGGAGAATCTACCAAACGGACCGCCCGTTTCTGCACAGAGTCGAGGGTTTTTTTTAGGTATTTTTGGGCTCCAGACCAGAGGTGGCTGCCAAATTCAACCGTGGGGCGCAATTGCAATTTGTACAGGGTTAGCAGTTGTGTACTATTAAAGTACTATTACAGTATGCCCAGTTTCTGTCCTGTAGGCGCGCCCGCATACCGCCACCTAACACAGTATGAGGGGACATTGAAGATCTAGATTCGTTACATTAAATGTAGAGCCATTTCGACCACCACAACACGGGCATGTGCCTAGCATGGTGGTCGAAAAATTAAAAAATTTATGTAACAAACAATTTCAATGAATAAAGAAAACTAAAAAAAAAAAAATTATTCAAAAAAATTAGATTCTTGCGAGAACTCCGAAGGGGCGACCTTAAGTTGCCTATACCGGGGTGGGACAGTGGTGGGTACTTCAATATGCCCAGTTTCTGAGAGGCTAAGTTAACTCTGGCTTCGATGGAGCCCCCGTACCTGAGCTGGTCACTTAGAGAAAACTTGGAGTGAAAAACGTAAATGAAATTTTGGTCTCCGGTGACTTTTTAAATGTCTTTTAAAAAATTTTTTTTTCAATCAAATCAAACAAAAAATAAATTTATTCCACATTATATACTGGTCACTCAGCCGAGTAATCAACCAAACTGACCAATACATACTGATTTTTATGTCTTAGTGAAAAATTGAAAAATCAAAATGTCACCATAGACCAAAATTTTATTTAAATTTTTTACTCCAAGTAATGTCAGGAATCACTGGTTAAAGTAAGTCAAATACGTCCCTTGCATGTAACATGATTATTTGAATGGGTGGATGCATTTTTAGTCATTATATTGCGGTAAGAATTTTGAAAATGACATTTAAAATAATTTACTATTAAAAAATTACAATATATTGCTAGTATGAACCGGTTCCAATTTTGAAAATGACAGTTGAAGTCATAACAAATCCCTTTTTATTGAACCAGAGTTAAAATCACTCGTCGACAGCCGAAATTATTATATTTGATTTTTTTTTAAATCACGTAAACCACTTTACTTTATAAGTCAAATAGATTTAGATGACAGATTTTGTTTTCAAATAGATTCAGATGACAGAGTTTCTACAAACATTTATCCAACAGAAAACTACAATTATATTATTTTAGCGTTTACTGACTGCTGACTGACTGCTTTCAAAGTTTTTTTTTTTTTAAATGATTTTTAACCAACCTGTGCAAAACTGTCGTCCTTTGACAATGTTAACAAACCACATATGTGAGTTTCTGCAGTCTTCTACTGCGACTATTGGAAGTTCAAGCAGTCGCGGGATTTCACTGGATTCCTCGTCTGCCTCATACTTGCCCCAGCCCACTACCTGCAACAGGCAGAATGTTTGAACAAGAAAACGGAAAGACGAGAAGGCGAGAAGACCAGAAGATAAGGATAATCAAAAAACAAGAAGACAAGAAGAAAAGTAGACAAGAAGACAAGAAAACAATAAGATAAGAAGACGAGAAAACAATAAGATAAGAAGACATGAAGACAAGAAGACAAGAAGAAAAGTAGACAAGAAGATGAGAAAACAATAAGATAAGAAGACGAGAAAACAATAAGATAAGAAGACATGAAGACAAGAAGAAAAGCAGACAAGAAGACAAGAAAACAATAAGATAAAAAGACATGAAGACAAGAAGACAAGAAGACAAGAAGAAAAGTAGACAAGAAGACAAGAAAACAATAAGATAAGAAGACAAGAAAACAATAAGATAAGAAGACACGAAGACAAGAAGAAAAGAAATTAAGATGACTCGAAGACAAGAAGAAAGGAAACTAGAAGATAAAACAAAAGAAAAATTGAAGGCAAGATGACAAGATGCTACATACGGAACCTTTTTTCTTGTCTCCATTGAAACTGGTCAAGTCTTTGTTGCCCGACCACATGCAGATAGGGATGATGCGGTCTGTGAAGGTTACGGGCTGGGCGAGGGTTAGGGCCGCCAGGTCATGTATGGGGGGCCTGGCGAACCTGTTCCCCGGAGGGACCGATATCCGGCTCACGTTCCGTTCTACAGTGTTCTTGTCCGTAGCATCCGTTTTATTAAAAACTCCGAGCTGCAGGAACAATTCCTCAGCGTGTCTTCTGATCTTCCCTTTCATCACACAGTGAGAAGCTACAGATAAAGAATATCTTAATATGTATTATTGTGTTGCATTAACGTAACATTAAGAACACCTAGTAATCACAGATAATACCTGTGGTGACTAGGTGTGGTGAGAGGGCACTGATATTACCTGAAGTTCTCCGTCACCAGAAAAAGCTTTATCTGTATTTTTATAAAGCAGTAATGGAAGAATACCTGTGATGACTAGGTGAGGTGAGAGGAGGACCCCGGTGCACTGATATTTCCTGTTCCTTCTGAGGTTCACCGTCACCAGCCAGGGCCAGTCTCCAGCTTCTGTCTTGGTACCGGCCACCACGAATCCGGACGCAGTCGGTTTCGGAACTCCACATGCAAAGTCCTGATTTGAGCTAGTTATTCAAAACAAAAACATCATTTAAAAAAATACATATACGGTGTTAAGGGTCGTCCTTGACTTACTTTAACCAGTGATTCCTGGCATTATTTTAAGGAAAAAATGTAACCGATCATCCCATTTCCCCGCTCCTAACTGTCCAATACCTTCAGTTTTTTTAAATATTTTTAGTCGAAAAAAAAATCAAAAATGTTGGAGCAAAATTTCTATTAAAATTTTTTATTCAAATAATACCAGGAATCACTAGTTAAGTCAAATACGTCCCTTAACACCCTGTGTATATAAGTTTTCAGTAGAAAACTTTTCTCGAATTGAATCTAGAGGAAAATATTGTTTCAAAATAGTTAATATATTTTTTATTAAGAATTATAAAAAAAGCTAACCAAAATATACAATTTGCAATCAAAACGTTCCTCGCTTTCTGAAGGCAAACCAGTTGTCACGCGTAATGATAATTGCAAAGCAGAACTTGTTTTATGAATAAACTGTTTTTATAAATTAAATAATAATATCGTTGAAAATATAAACAAATTAATGTGCAGCTCATACGCGGTAGAAGTGAATCCTTCAGAAAATTACAGTAGGCAAGAGTGGGGAGGCTACAAAGCACCGCACAAAGAGGAGGCCGATTTTTCTATCTCATTTTCTCGCAGGCTAAATTCTATGGATGTGTGTTTGTCTCTTTTTAGTTTCGCTTTTTCCCCGAGTTTCAAATCACAACTGTTTAAAACTAAACTACTAAAGAAGTTTTCACTTCAAAATAAAAATAAAATTTTAGGCTATTATCGTAAGTAACTTTTGGCTTACGCCATTGGGATGCAGTGTAATTTACCCACAGTTCTGACGAAATACACGTATATGAAAGTTATTCTTAAAGTTCCCATAATAACAAGTACTGTAGATATATTCAACAAATTCCAAGTATTAGATATTCGACAAATTTACACAAAAACTATCTTAACTCATCTATTTAAAAATAAAACACATACATTTTATGAAAATACCCAAAATATTGTAAACACGCGGCACAAAACCAAATAACTCGTACAAACACCTAAAACAAACAACATTGAGTCAAAGAAATTTCAAAAACATTGTGTCTAAAATATACAAATATACCTGACAAAACAAGACAATCAAATAATATTAACAAATACAAAATCCTGATCAAACAATGGATCATCGTAAAAGGTCGTGCAATAATTAGTCACCTTACCCAAATATAATCCTCTACCTCATGATTGTTACCACTACATACAAAAAAATGTACTTTAATTAATATTTATTATAAAATATTTGTAAACTAGTCTGTCTCGACACAGGATCTCCTAGTGAGACAGGCAAGGACAAAAAAAATGGTTCCATGCCAACTGAGAATAAAGTCAACTCAACACCTCCTTGAAAATTCATTTAAAGCCCTGGAAAATATAATTTTAAATTAGCCGATAACCCTAACCTATGGGTAGAAACAGAGTGAACGCCGGTTTCGTATTTCGGATTACCGACGCCCAGCGCTCGAGCTCGCAGGCGGCAGTTTGTACCGAGTTGTGGACATTTGAATCTGACTTCACTGTGTGCGGTTTCGTACGTTTACATACAATTCTTGTCGGCGCCCCTGCGCCAGTCGGCCGCCTATGCGCCGACTCGGAAACTCGGAGTTGGTTTCATTCCGAGTTGTCCGTTCACCAAAAAAAATATATGTCAACCTTTTTATGTAGATGCCTATAGTAAATAATAAATTATTTTGATGCTGTACTCCAAAAGTGAAAACGCAGTAATAGCATAATATCCCCTCTAACGTGTCCGTATCGCTCTTTTTTGTCTTTCCATATCCTCGATTTCTTTCAGGTCATCAGTGAATTATCATAAAATAGCGTAAAATACCCGGGATATTACTTTGTCCCAGGTATTTTTACGCTATTATTAACTTCCATTTTCCTTCCGTCTAACCTTGGTCTAACCGCACCGAGTGTTTGCAAGAGTTCATTTTTACATTTAAAACCATAATGATTGATTTGGACGTATTGTTGGTACCTTTCATCCTTGCACCTTTTTCCAAAATTGTAATTCCTCCCCACAAATACTATTTTTTCACCTACCTACCTTATGCAGACCAAGAATTATGTGTCATCGTGTTCAGTTGAAAAGTCAGTCGTTGAAAAGTCAGTTGAAAAGTCCTCGCAAAGCACTATTTTTAGGGTGAATTGCCTATTTCAAAATAATCGTCTTGTCAACACATTTTATTTTATTTTTTTATTTTATTGATAAACAGAAACAAACAGTACATTAGTTACAATGGTGAAAACAATTTACAAATATTAAGTACATTTCATGATGGGTACCTATGACATGTTTCTTTGTAGTGTCTATGTATATTCAGTAATTACCGGGTGATGTGCGTAGTGGGTAGGTGTGTGTGTATGTGTGGTATGTATGTATGTGTGAGTATGTATGTATGTATGCGCATTGAACAATTTATATCATTGACATGATGCTCTTTTTAAATTTGGGCAGTGAATCGAAGAAAATGTCGATGTTAGAATTTAGACAGATAGTATTAAACGTATGAAGAGCACGATTGATTGGTGAACTAGCTGCTGCATTTGTCTTGTAATTGAGCGTGTGAAATAGTTCTGTATGGCGTGTACGTCTTACTGGTATATTAAAATTAACTAGGGAAAGAAGTTCAGTACAGTCAATGTTATTATTTAAAATTTTGTGTATGAATGTCAAGTCAGCTATTGCTCGCCTTTGTTGCAAAGTTTGAAATGTGCAGTCGAAGTTATTGTTGAATTTGAGGGTTAGATATTTTATAAATTTGTTTTGAATTTGTTCTATGCTATCTATGTATACTTTGTACTGCGGGTTCCAAATTGGCGAGGCAAATTCCAGTGTACATCTGACTAATGCAAAATATAATAATACTATTGTACGCGGGTTACTGAACACTTTACTTATTCGAAGAACAAAACCAAGCATTTTATATGACCTGTTAACGATCGAGTCGATGTGCTTATTAAATATAAGTTTGCTGTCAAGGTAAACGCCAAGATCTTTACATTCCGTTTTAGAGATGACAGGTTCATTATTTTGAATACTTATTTAGAATATATGTTTATTTCTGGTGAATGTCATAGTGTGACATTTGGAAACATTGATATCTAAAAAGTAAAATCATTATTATTATCAAGCCATGTTATGTTTACGTGATTACGTTTAACCGTGTCAAAACAGATAAAAAAAAACCATCGTGAGCCAGCAAATTTGGTGGTTAATGTGATGAACCAGCAAAATTTAGACAAGCGATGGAGGAAAACCGGCTAATCGGCATTCCTCAATTTTCCCCGTTCTTACGCTTTGTGGGTATTTCTTTATGTCTTCAACACATGTTATGTAGAAGGTTATGATTTTCTGTAAAATCTTCACATATTTTGAGTAGTTTCTCTAGCGCGATAATTGATGGTGCTAGAAGAACCGTATCATCTGCGTTATTAATATTACTTACACCTACTTTTTGAACATGGCAACCTATGTTTGTGTAATTGTCTTTGAATGGATCATCTCCGGTCATCTCCGGTCAAGTTCCCACAAAAAAAATTAACACATAATTACGCTACAAGGTTCACAGAAAATACCAAAAGCAAACAAAACAATGTTCCAAAAAGGACCACATTACATGGCCATTAAAGTGTATAACAACCTTCCACAAAACATTAAACAAATACAAGATACACTCAAATTCAAATCATCACTAAAAACATTTCTTCTAAACAAATGTCATTACACTCTTAATGAATACCTTATGTAAATTAACTCTATTTTTTTAAATTTTTAGTTTTTATTTTCTCATATAATGTAACATGTAATTATTTGGTTTAATAATAAATGTATCGTATAATGTTTGTATTTTTTGGTTAGCTGGAAGAAATATGATATATCTATAAGCTTCACCTTTTGTACCTACTTGTATTTTTGTGCAATAAATGGTTTTTGAATTTGATAGACGATACAGATATAAGGATGATAGGTAATCTTTATTGGAACCAGAACCAGAACCACAAGCAGCAGTCAGAGTAGAACAATGTGTAACAGACGAAGTAGAAATACAGAAAGGCGTGCGACAGGGATGTATTCTTTCACCTATGCTGTTCAACTTATATTAAAAAAAATATTATTAAAAAAAATAAACCTCTACAAGAAGCTACTCAAGGACTTGTTATAAATGGAAATATTCTGAATAACCTGCGTTATGCAGATGACACGGTACTTCTAACAAGTAACATTGAGGATCTACAACTTTTGCTGAATCAAGTAGTGAAGACTTGTGAGAATTTCAGGTTGGAACTGAATACAACTAAAACAAAATACATTCTCATAAGCAAAAATAACACAATTGACTTGAATGAAAATTTGTATATCGCTGGAACGAAACTACAGAAGGTACAAAATATTATATACTTGGGCTGTAATTTTAATGAAAGATGGGATCCTTCGGTTGAAATCAAATGTCGCATTGAGCAAGCTAACGCGTGAAAAAGCTGTTCTGCAGTTATAATCTCAACCTTGGATTAAGAATGCGAATGGAAGCATGGACGCTTATTAAAGAATTAATAAGGCGACTTGAGGTATTTGAGATGTAGTTCTACAGAAGAATACTCAAAATAAGCTAAATGGACAGAGTTACGAATGAAAATGTTATGGTTCCGATGAATAAAGAAGTTATTAATTCAATTAAAATCCGAAAACTTCAATATCTAGGACATGTGACGAGATATCCAGAGAAGTACGAAATCTTGCATCTCATAATGCAGGGAAAGATTGCCGGACGTCGGGGCCCTGGAAGAAGGAGAACATCGTGGCTGAAAAACCTGACACAGTGGTTTGCAGAGCTCTTCCGGCCCGCAATAAACAAAGTTCGCACAGCCAATATGACAGCCAACGTCTGTTGAACGGACAAGACACGAGAAGAAGAAGAAATCTTTGAATGAGTTCATCAGTGTATATATTCAAGAGAATTGGAGACATGCTTACTCCTTGCCTTAATATAACACATATTGAGAGCTTTTATACGGTTATTTTAATTGTTCAATCTTTAATTACTTAATTTTACTGACCTGTATGGATGAGACGAAGATAAATTCTTCCCGAAAATATCTTTTTCGGAATCTTCGAATTCTCCTGCATTTGGTGAACGAGGCGTAGTCTGTTGGACCTGGGTATATTGCAGACTGAAGTTTGTCACCGTTTGGTTAGCACCATCCAGAATTTCTGTGTGGGACAACCATATATAATAGAAAATAAGGAGATACGGCCACGAAGCCAGTGGCAAATATTGTGGTAAGTAGCAAGTGATCACTGTCTTATAAAAAGTGTAAAGCGCCGTCCACACGAGCAATCAAGAAAGTGATTTAGTAAACAATTGCATTAAGCCTCGATGACGTAGAGCGAGTTTACAAGCTGCTATTGTTGCTACTGAGCGAGTGAACAGTTTTGTGTGTCATCACGACAATCTCACCCGCCGATTCACCCGCTTTTAAACTTACCGGCTAGTAAGTAGCTTGTAAATTAGCTTTATGTAACGTGCAAACGTTATATAATAAAAAAGACAAGTTTCTAATCAAGCAAAACTAAAGTAACTTTTTCTAACCCCTAAACCCTTTGTCCATACACGTGATTTTAAATTACGTAAACATTAATTCATGATATGATTTGACATTTTCATGACCACAAATATTGACCTGATTGATTTTCGGTTAAAAATTTAGTGACTACTTATTACTGTCCTTGCCGTAACTTGCCTCGTGAGAAGTAGCTGTAAGAGAAAATTATTTTTTTATTTTTAACTTTTTGAGTAAAAACTCAAATTGTAATATTTGATTAAATGAAGACTAGTTTCGCTAATAGTTTAGCGAAACTCAATTGAAAATCTGGAAACAGAAAGATCAGAAAAAGATATTGGCACCTCTGTGACTCGAACCCAGGACCTTCGGCTTTGCGGTCCGCTGCGCTACCAACTGCGCTAAAGTGTCCCTATCCAATTCGGTCATTTTTAACTGTATCATCATAAGAAACACTAAAATTATCTTCATTTTCTTAACACATATTTTATTGGCTACTATCTTTATGTACGATTGCAAGATTCAACCCGAACTAAATGCTATCTAGATAGTTTCTGGAAAAATTTTTATCAATTTTTTTGATATGCGACGTCTATTGTATTTTTTGCAAGTTCAAGATGATTTTTTTAAAACTTTATGAGTAAAACCTCAAATTGTAATATATAATTAAATGAAGACAATATTAGCGAAACTTTTACGAAAATCTGGAAACAGAAAAATCAGAAAGACAAAAAAGTCAATAGATGTCGCTTGTAAAATAAAATGGATCAAAATTTATACAGACACATCCAGATAGCATTTTAGTGGGGTTGAATCTTATTATTATTAATCGATCATACATAAAGATAGCAGCCAATAAAATATGCTTTAAGAAAATGAAGAAAATGTTAGTGGTTCTTAGCTGAAGTATGATACAGTTAAAAATTACCGAATTGGATAGGGATACTTTAGCGCATTTGGTAGCGCACCGGCCCGGAAAGCCGAAGGTCTTAGGTTCGAGACCCAGAGGTTCCAATGTCTTTTTCTGATTTTTCTGTTCTCAAATTTTCGATTTAGTCTCGTTCAAATTCATTATTAGCTGAAAAAAATTTAAACAAAGAAAAGAATAATATTCCAAACTTTTATCAGTCTCAAAATTCTTTCAGTGAGAGTAATTCTGTGGTACAAAATTATATTTCAGCACATAAATAACCCTTTTTATATAAACAGGCTGGAACACAACCATAACGCTTTAACTTTAATGAAGGACTATTTGTACCTAAGAATACAAATAAATATGGACAAAAAACGTTAAATTACATGATTCCCAGTTGTTTAAATATGTTACATGCTGAAATTAAAAACTGTGCCCAAAACAAAAAATTGATGAATTTACTGAAGACTTGGCTTACTGAAAGAATTAATTTGTATTAGCTTACAATGACATATTATTGTAAAGACTTAAAAATTATTATTTATGTTTTTCTATATTTTTGTAAAATTTTAATTTTTATTTTATAAAATTATAAAAATGTAACTATTAACTCACTCTTATAAGATTTTTAAATGTGAAGACAAACTGCTAAAAAACAGTTTATCGGGACGTCTTAAAGGACGTCTTTAAGTGTGTAAAATAAATAAAAAAAGTTAATATTTTCTTCATTTAATTAAAGTAAGAGTAGGTAATTGATTGCAACGTTGATAATGGTTATAACTTCTTAGTTCTGATGGCAAACAGATACAGAGTCTAAAATTCATATACCGCATCAGTCAGTCCGTATCCTCGCTATCCATGACATTCCTCGCTCAAATTTATAATATAAACAAAACGCAAAATAGTTCCTTTATTAGACGCCGAGATGCTACATTAAAACATAACAAACTTAATATCTACGTAAATAAAATTGTTTAATTCCATCTCACCGAAATTTACGTTCATTGGCTAATTTTATTATTTTAGACTATTACACGTATTCATCGAGAGATGTGAAATGTTACTGTTATTAATTGATAATCAATCTCAAATAGAGTGGTTAGGTATTATAAGAGGTATTTCAAATATTTCTGTGTTACGACAGTTTGTTTTAAGCAGGTTAGTTCGTCATAACTTCACGAAGAGTGCACTGACTCCGGAAAAATAAATACTACGCATTTGAAAACTGTGTCTTCACATGTAGATCCATGCTGTAAAGTGTTCAAATAAACTGTTATTGTTGACATTTTGAAAGATCGCTGTTAAATCGAATGAAATGTCGATGACGAATATTAGGCAAATTATTATCTTACAAATAATCTTAATTTTCCAAATGAAAGCCTCACTTACTATACTATCATATCCAGAATTAAACTGGGATAGTGGTTATAATAATGCAGACAGCATATATATACAACTCGCGTAGACAGCAGTTTGGTTTGACAAAGAAAAAAGAAACGCGTTTATTAAAATCATAGACAATTAGTGTAAAATTAGTGATATCTCTTACGTTAATTAGTGATTCTTAATTATATACATCTCTTACGACCTATATAGATTATGTTCCAAACCGCGTGAAGCTCGACATTCCAACCAAACCGAGCTTAAAATCAAATGGTAAATCAGTTAGGGCCTATGAAAATGATGTTAGTGAAAGTAAGCACTGAACCTGGTTCTCCTTTGCAGAGTATCTCGGAGTTATAGCTGATGGATGTCACCTTGGGGAGCGGACTCTGCAGCGGGAAGCGGACTATGTACCAAATACTTCCTTCTTTGGCTTCCACGAACTCGATCTCTCCTTTATATGACTGAAATTCACGCGAAAAATAATAATAAGAAGGTAAAAACAATGGATGAAAGAAATACTGGTCTTTGAAAGAAGTCTTGAAATCCAAGGAGCTAAGTATGCAAATAAAAAGGAAAGTCTTCAACACATGTATACTTCCAGTCATCACCTATAGATGTGAAACTTGGGCACTCACCAAACGCCACAGAGAAAAGTTGGAACGCTGCCAGAGAGCCATGGAGAGAAGTTTGATAGAAAAAAGGAAACAGGACAGAGTGAGATGTAGCATAATAAGAGAGAAAACTAAACTTGCTGATACTGTTACCCAAATTGACCAACAAAAGTGGAGATGGACAGGTCACATGATCCGTTATCTACAAGAGAAATGGTGCAAAAATGTCACTGACTGGTAACCCAGAGATGGCAAGATAAGTAGAGGACGATAACAAATAAAATGGAAAGACGACCTAAAACTCACGGCTGGACATCATTGGAGAAGAGTAGCGCGTGACAGGTCCCAGTGGAAAATGTTAGAGAAGGCCTATGCCAAGAGGAAAACTGAGCTTCGGGGTACACTATAAAAAATAGAACATGCCAAAATTCGAACCTAATAGAAGTTCAGAATAAAAAGGCTTATTATTATTATTATAGGTAAAAAACATAAATCGCAACCTCCTCACAGCTTATCTGGGATTGTCCATTTCACAAATCATCCAGTTCTATGAAGCCATAATGCTTGAAAAAAAATCTCCAGTCTGTGCAAGACACTAGCTCATAAATATATAAAATCAATAGATTAGATCCCTCATATTATCCAATTTCAATCTAAAAATTTGGCTTGGCAATCTAAAAAGATGGGTTCTTACATGACAAGTTTATAATACAAACACACTTTTTTAAATAAAAAAGATGAACCATAAAAAGATAGCAAGTTAACATCATATAAAAGGTAGGTATAGAGATAAATTTAAGCAAAAATAATGCGTTACAATAAAAGAGAAAGTTTTGAAATAAACTAGCAAGTTAATTACAAAATTTACAGGTGACTAATTGTGATGAGTACAATACGTGACAAAGTGCAAGATACATAAAAAGAAAAAGGGAACAAGTTTTTAATATATAAATACAAAAAAATATGCAATAGCCCCTATGTGATGCTCCTCATATCAAAATAAGCTACACATCGACCAAGGCCTTTATTGATCGAAGATGCTACATAAAGCTGTTGCTGATGACATGAAGCTGTTTAAAGTCATAAATGATGTGCACGATTGCATAATCTTGCAAGAAAACCTTAATAACTTTTTCGAATGGTGTTCACATAATGAACTTCAGCTAAATATTAACAAATGCCAAGTTATGAGGTTCCACAAAATTAAACATCCAATAATATATAATTATGCACTCTGTAATGTTGACTTAATCTCTGTAGTCGAAAAACTTGACCTGGGCATCATTTTTGATCAAAAACTCTGCTTTGTATCTCATGTAACTTCTATAGCTAACAGGGCTATGAAAATGTTAGGTTTTATATTAAGGATTTCCAAGGATTTTAAAAATATTTACACATTAAAAATTCTGTTCACATCTCTCGTTAGAAGCATTCTTAAATATAATTCATTAATTTGGTCACCTGTCTTCAACAATCACATCAATATCATTGAAAGAGTCCAACACAAATTTTTGAGGTGTATTAATTTTAGACTTGGAATTCCCTTAGAATCAATAAATTATGATTTTTTGTTGCACTCATTAAAATTGTTGAAATTAAGTGACAGAAGAAAAAATTTTGATCTGATATTTTTGTATAAAATCGTTAACTATCAGTTGGATAGCCCTGATATATTAAAGTTGATTCACTTTCATATACCTACAATTAGATCAAGGTTCCCTAGTTTGTTTAATTGTGACAACTACATGTCGGTATCAGGCTCCAATTCAGTTGTAAATAGATTACACACCATTGGAAATTTTTATGCCAATGTGGCTGATATTTTTAATATTTCCATACTGAAATGTAAGGTTGTACTGATCGAACATTTCAGCCAATTATACGTTAACGAGGTCACTACATAATGAGTTTTTGATATTATTGTTTATTTTTAATGCCTGTATAATGTACTACGACTGTGATTAAATATACTCAAGCTTGTAAATGGCACTTTGTGCCGTAAATTTTAAATAAATAAATAAATAAAAAATGTCATTTATGTATTTCTTGTATAATGGCAAACTTGTGTTCAATAGATCGATTTTTGAGGTGAATTTGTTTCCAAGTGTGTAAAGTCGAGGAACAGGTGTATGTATGTGATAGTTGGTTCCAGAATTACTTTAAAAATAAAAGCATCTAAGAGTTATTTCATAATACGACTCCTCATCGTGATGTATTGTTGTACAAGCTTCTAAAATCGTTAGCAAAACCATCGAAGATCGTTCATTTAGTGGCAAAGTTGTTATCGTAATTTGTTGTGTGACGTAGTTGTTTAGCCATAAAAAGAAAGGTTATTCAAAAAAAGAAAATAACATTTTCCCTTATTTAACTAAAAATATCTAAACACGTTAAACTATACTAAATACACAAGTAGCTTTTCGAACCTGATGAGACAAAAAATGTACTCGTGTCTGCTTTCTCCAAAGGAAACAAATATTAATTTTCTTTCATCTCCCTCACTCTTTGACGGCGTTATTGACTCGCAATCGAATCCCGGCGTGACAAATAAATTTTATTTGGCTAATTTGTGTTATTTCACAATTAATTAATTATGTATTTGCGGCACGTTCCAGAGTGGAAAATACTCTCAGTATCGCCCTGGTGTAAGACCACCATTCAGAATTGAAACTTTGCTTGAAATGGCTTTAGCCGTGTTTTGTGACCAGATCTGAATAGCCAGATACTTCCCCACCTTCTTCTACCCATCTCCCTCCCCTCCCAATATTTTCAGCCACACAACATTGGAGATGTCAAAGTCTCACTGACTCCAGACGGGAGCAGTTGGGACTCGTGTGCGGTATTCACAGTAAAAAAAGCTCTTTCTTACATACTGAATACCAATGAGAAAAACTATGTACGCATGTCTGCCTCCCCCAAAGGAGAAATGCAATCATTATCATACATCTCCCTCACTCGTATTAAAGAAATAAGATGCCGCGTGCCGTTGCCGTTGCCGTTGTCGTTGCCGTGCCGAGGGGAATTATAAAAGCAGCCATTGCATACTAATTTCTCATCGAAACGTGTTCCATCGTTTGACATTATCCTTCTTTATTATTAGGTAATTAATTATTATTGTGACGAAACTAACCGACTAGCCTATCCATGCAAATAACATTGATAATAATTCTACCATTTATGGACACGACTTGGTTTTAATTTCTGAAGAGATGATACATTGGTTTGTGTCCATTTTAAATATAATTCGACTTTGTTTTCTTGATGAAATGAATTAATGAAATCAAAAAAAATCTTGGAAATAGAAATTAATCAACTATCCGTCATCCAATCGAGCCGAAACTCCGCACATAGACTCATTGACGATGACAATGCACTTTATGAACTTGTGGAACTCACGCACAGACACAGAGTTTTTCAGAAATTGGATGATATTGTATTTAAAAATTTACAGCAACTATTATTATTCGAAAGAAATCTCGACCCTTTCTAATTCGAATTTGGCTTAGGTGTTAGCGTCGTTAGCGGTGGTCACTTATTTTTGTCAATCCCTGAGAAGGAAGGTTCAATCTTCAGCTAAACCAAAAAATTACAATATGTATGTATTAAAGTTAACAAACTGTTTTTTATTGGTTGATTTTTTTGATCTAAAGAGGTGGATAGTAGTCTTCCATTTTACTTACCTCGGGTAGCTTCGCTTTGAGAGACAGTCGTACCCTGAGGACTTGGTCCCCGGAGCCACCCGCGGGCAAGACGATATGACCTAAGGGGCCGCCGCCACTCCGCGAGTAGTTGAAGTACGCCGGACAGGGGGAACTTGGAACTTGTTGAACGGCGGAGAGGCATCCTAGGAGAACCGTCAGCATCACACCGAACTGCGAACACAACACTCTCATATTGACACAACCATAGATAATTCAAACAACAGGAGATATGGCAAGGAATTGTAACGTCTGTTGCCGAGCTACGGCCAAATTGCACAGACTTTAAAAGCGGCGGAACCAATGAAAGTTATGCGTTGGGTTTTTATGTAGAAACTACTGGTTCTGTGAATGCTAGACCTCGCGTCCAAAAAGTAAGTTTCTAATTTTTGGTACCAAGGTTCTTAGTTTCTTAGAAAATGCTTTAGCTAGAAAAAAAAGTCGTCGGGCCGCTTTCGAAATTTCGAACGCGTGACGTAGCTTGAAGTAAAAAAACTGCCACTTAAATTGCAGTTAATACAAGTCTGCCAATGGAACATGGATTTGCTACGTCATGAATTTTTACGAACTTTGGGTTGATACCTCAAATAGTTTGTTGCAACCGGTTTTTCAAAAGGAAAAATAAAACCCTGGGAGGGTGACTACAGTAATTCTGTGAAAAAATGTACCGGCTCCTCAAAAATTTTAATAAAAAAATAAGATTTCTCACAATTTTTATTTTCTCATAAACCAGTTCCAAAAATAACCGGTTCTTTGAGAAAAATATCTACTTTTTCACACATAGCAAAACACTTTGTGGGACTACATAATTATAATAAACACAATGATGTAACTTTGTTTTAATTCCACGTTATTATTTTCTTATCCAACCGGTTTTGGTTTGACCTGAACCTTCATCAGGGATGAATAAATGTATAAAACAATATATTTTTATTCATCCCAGATGAAGGCTCAGGTCGAACCGAAACCGGTTGGATAAGGAAATAATAAAGTGGAATTAAAACAAAGTTATATCATTGTCTTTATTATAAAAATATCTACGGTGACTATGACAGCCAAGGAACCGATTTCATGTAACCGGGACGCGTATTTCCGTTAGACAAACCCTGCTTGCCATACAATCTTGTTTAAAATAAAAACGCATGCGTGTTTTTATTTTTTCGATCTAGGTATTAGAATAATTACACAAACCCGTTAGACAAACCCTGCTTGCCAAACAAACCATTCAAAACCTGAGATGTATATTTTGTTTAAAAGAAAAATGCGTGCGCTTTCTTTTAAATATTTTCGTTCTAAGTATTAAAATAATTTACACATAATTCATACGATAATAATAGCATGCAGCTTGAACTTAATACAAGTAGCAATTATAAGCCCATGCATGCCGAGGACGCGGGTCTCGTACTGAACACGGGTTTGCAAAGAGAATTGGCGTTACAAACCCGTGCACAATTGGATGCCGCTTGCCTTCTATTGAACACTGGTTTGGAAGGTAAATAGCGTAACGAACCCGTGTTGGTTTTGAGGCACGCTTGCTTCGTATTGAAACGAACTTGAAAAACTGGGGTGCCTGCCCCGAGCGGCAGTTTGAGGGGGCGCCAAAATCGTAATTTATATGTTTGATTGAAAAAAAAATGATTAAAAAAGCGCCTGGCATCCAGCGCACGTTGTTCTATCGTTTGTGGCGTTTGAGGCTTTCAGGTAGGCAGTAGAAGACCCAGATAAAATTAGGGGGCGTTGAGATAGTACAGTAGGGGCGTGATCAGGTAAAAAAATATGGTCTTAAAAAGAAAAAAAACACGCAATATTTATTGTAATCATTTTTATTACGTGTGCAAAAATGAATATATTTCGGTAGTTCGGTAAGTGGATGAAAATTGAACTGGAAGATTCCATTACTTCAAAATGAAAATAAATTGGATGATAACTTATGAAAATTTTTATTGTATAATATTATCATCTTACGTGTTTTATTATTAATAGTTGACACTATCATGAATATAAGAAAAAAGGAAGTAGCAATCTAGTATGTAAACATAAGAATTGCTTCTTTTAAAGTTTCTCTACGGTTTGAAAAAGTCGTAGATCCGGGGCTGGGGGCTAATTACTTCGAATCTACAAAGTCAATGTGAAACTAATACGAGAAATAAATCAAGGGATTATTCCCCTTTCAACGCGAATACTAGTTTTAATAAATAATAAATAGTATAATTACTAACGTATTACAAATAAATCCCTCGTAAATGCATTCAGAGTCGCTTGGCGCCATTATCTTGTATTGCAGTAAATTCAAATCTCCCAGTGCAGAACGGACTTCAAGCTACGTCACGACTTTCTAGCCAATCACCACTTTATCCCCCTCGTTAACATAACTTTTATTCTCTTGATGGATGGCTTGAATAATTAAAGTCTGGATTACTTGGATTACGTTTATTGTCAATCACTACAGACATGTTAGAGCAACGACGGCTGTTATCAGAGAGAGCGAGCGAGCGGCCCATAGTCTCAGCCCGGATATTCTGACATAGACAACAATATTTGATATAGACAATACATATTATAATAGACAATGTAACAATAACCTTGTTAAATACAGTTTATACGAACCATGGGTAGGTACCATAATATTGAAAGAAATGTGAAAGTTCAAATATACACGACGATTTCACATTTGAAAAAGGATCTTTACTGAACCGTATTCAAAGTAAGCCGCCTAGTCGAAGTAGGGCTTGCTTAAATAATTAAGTTGTTGAAGCAGATTTTCAAAAACGGAAAAAGAAGGCACAAATAAATTTACAGATACATGATAATGCAAAACGGTCAAGTCAAACAAGTTGGGGCACCGCTGTGCACAGATTTGATTTGCAGTATGGGTGTACGACTATGTGGATGAATATGTTTACCAAGGTCAAATCATTTCTCCTTTAGACCTAACATGACGGCCTCCGTGGTCCCAAGGTAAGTCTCTGGACTCACAATCCGAAGGTCGCGGGTTCGAACCCGGCGTGTGCAAATAAATTTTATTTGATATTTGTGTTATTTCACAATTTATTCATTTAAAATAATACATAGTATATTTGCGGCAGGTTCCAGAGTGGAAGACACTCTCAGTATCACCCTGGTGTAAGACCACCATTCAGAATTGAAACGTTGCTTGAAAACGGCTTTAGCCGTGTTTAGTGACCAGACCTGAATAGCCAGGTACTTCCCCACCTTCCTCTTCCCTATCTCCTTCCCTTCCCCACTACCTTCAGCCTCACAATATACCCCAATTGGGGATGCCATAGTCTCACTGGCTCCAGACGGGAGCAGTTGGGACTCTTGTGCGGTATTAACTGTAAAAAAAAAACCACAAGAGAAATAAACAGACGTATTGGAAATGCTTGGAAACAATATTGGGGTTTGAAAGAAATAATGAAAAACAGTAAAACCAGGATAACTGTCAAACGGAAACTTTTTGACACCTGCATACTTCCTGTACTTACTTATGGTTGCCAAACTTGGGCACTCACAAAAACTCAGAATAAGAAGCTCGAAACATGTTAAAACGCCATGGAAGGAAGTAAGACTGTCCGATAGAATAAAAATTGCAACCATTAAGAAACAAACAAGAACAAAAGATGCCATAAAAACAATAAAAAAGCTTAAGTGGAAGTGGTCAGGCCACACAATCAGAGAAAGTGAAAAATGGTCAAAATTAGTCATGAATTGGTTCACAAGTGACAGAAGGAGAGAGAAAACGAGGTAGACCATTTAGACGGTGGGTTGACGACATCAAAGCCATAGCAGGTGGTACATGGACAAGAGTAGCTAATGATAAAGAAAAATAGCGACAGTTGGGGAGTCCTTTGTTAACTAGTGACATACAGACAGGGAGTCGATGCATAATAAGTGAATATATAAGTGAAAAATTTATTATAAATAATGTTATGTAATTTACTGTCTGAATAAAGGCTATTTTATTAATTTTATTTATGGGTGTACGATGTTGGCGACTCGTGTTTGGACAGGGTTTCTTACTAATAATGATGCATGGCCCATCTCCCTTGTTTCCTTTATCTATGGTCACTACTATCTTGCTTACAGACTTCACACTACAATCTTGTAAAACTGACAATAAGTTTTATTTGCTACCACAAGTAGCACAGGGTGAGCAGTGGACACTGAGGAGCAAATCGTCGACTCAGTTGGACAAGGTTCTAACTGGCTTTTTCTTCAAAAATGACCTTTTAATACAAAACCATTCCTTTTACTCATTTCCATAACACAAATAATTTTCAGAGACTTTTGTTTTATATTTCCGTAGATAATGGCGAGACGAAATTCTAACAACAAGTTTTTAAAACTTCCATTTATTTTACAAGGTTCTAACATCAAATCGAACGTTTTGCAATAAGGAAGTTGAGTGAAAAATATTTTGCCTTATAAAAAATAAGTTCATGTAGATCAAAAAATATCGATTCTAAATATATAAATTTTTTATTGTTCTCTAGACTTTATGTCCGGGTTAAATCTTCCCCACAGGAAAAATTTAACCCTTCCACACACTTTTCCACAAATGATCATCTAGTCAATCCACGCGATGTAATTGCATTGTATAAGTATAATAAATTCAAAACTATACAAGAACAACACGTCAACCTACCAGAGACCATATGGGAAAATACTTCACCGACTCTAGATATTTTCATATCAGAGGGTTCGGCTCAATAGAACTCCTAACTGAACCGATAAATCCTACTGATCCCTCAATATAAATATTTAAAAAATCTTTCGTAATCCTACATGGGTTTAATATGACTGATTCTTGCATCTTTATATAAAGATTCTTTGATAAATCTAATAAGCCTAAATTTTTAATTAGAAAGCTAGGTATAATGCCAGTAGCCGAAATAACAAATGGTAATCTTTTTATAGTCCGAGAATGCCAAATTCTTTTAATCTCATTTCCTAAATCTGTATATTTTCTAATTTTTTCAGAAACAGATTTTTGAATATTGCAGGAATTTGGAATAGCGACATCAATGATATAAGTTATTTTTTAATTTTGTCATGTAAAAGTATATCGGGTCTATTATGACGAATCGTTCTGTCTGTTAGTATAGTTTTATCATAATATATTTTATAAAATTCATTTTCTAAAAACGAATTTGGTTCGTATTCATAATATGGTACTACATTACGGCAGTCAATCAATTTATGTTTAATTACCAAACTTTGATGAATTTAATTATTAAATGTTGTTTTATTATTATTCTTAGAATTAAACGTTCTTAAAAAAATGATTAAACTAAAAACGCTTCATGATTGCTCCAAAGAATTCTGACGTCATCTGTACTTCGGTTTGTACGGTCATTGGAAGGTCTATGATGCTTTTCTTTCTATTATATTAGAGATGGTTTGTTAATGATGAGATAGGTATATGCCTAACAGTTTTGCTTGCTATCTTGTTAAGAGTCTTTTTAGTTTAAGTAAGTGACCATAATATACAAAACAATACAAAATAA
This sequence comes from Glyphotaelius pellucidus, assembly GCA_936435175.1. Classification (NCBI taxonomy): domain Eukaryota; kingdom Metazoa; phylum Arthropoda; class Insecta; order Trichoptera; family Limnephilidae; genus Glyphotaelius; species Glyphotaelius pellucidus. Next base: position 5,855,335 of record OW386556.1, read on the forward strand.
TAATATTAAATCTGTTAAAAAAAACTACATACCATGTCAGAAACTTTAAACTGTACAAAAAAAAATCGTAATGCTAGGTACTTGCGACCCTCCATTCTGAATTCCAAAATGGCGAACGTCGAACAGCTGATTCGAATGCCCATCTAATGCCTGACAACAGCTGTTACTTGTCAATCATCCCTAATACCGTGCTGGGAAATGTTTAGACGGGAGAATCAAAAATTAACTTTAAAAATTAATTTAACTATAATATCTTGATCAATATATATTTTTTAAATATCATTTATTCTGATAGACGGTTACATTGAAAAAAACATTACTGGAATTCCTTATTGAAGAATTCAAAAATCTCCATACAAAATGCCCAAACAACGTGTTTTTCAGGGCCCAAATGACGTCACACACACGCCTCTTACCGCTCGGATTCCGCTCTTTTTGCCATTTTGCTTTTATTTGACAGTTGATCGCTTTTGCGAGGCGCAGATTCGACACTTTAGTTGGATAGGGTTCTTACTTCGCCATACCATGTTCTAGGGTGTCAAATATTACAAAGACAAATTTTTATAATCTCTGATTTTGATTTTCAATCTTGTATAAAGTATTTTAGTTTAACATATTTTGAAGAAAAACATTTAATTTAAAGTGGCTTTATTTTGGAGTGGCATTAGGAAGATGTTTTTTTTAAATTTTTTTATATGAATACCGCACAAGAGTCCCAACTGCTTCCGTCTGGAGCCAGTGAGACTTTGGCATCCCCAATTGAGGTATGTTGTGAGGCTGAAGGTAGTGGGGAGGGGAAGAAGATGGGGAAAAGGAAGGTGGGAAGTACCTGACTATTCAGATCTGGTCACCAAACACGGCCAAAGCCATTTCAAGCAACGTTTCAATTCTGAATAGTGGTCTTACACCAAGGCGATACTGAGAGTATCATCCACTCTGGAACGTGCTGCAAATATACTATATATTATTTTAAATGAATAAATTGTGAAATAACACAAATTAATCAAATAAAATTTATTTGCCACGCCGTGATTCGATCCTGCGACCTTCGGAATACGAGTAAAGAGCCTTACCGCTGGACTACGCTGGCCTTCAAAGAAGAACCTTATGCAATGAATTATTATAAGGTTTAGAAGAAATTTGTGAGATTTTTTTACCTGAAGGAGTACGGCTACTATCCTTGGCTCTACCCTACCGACTTTCTCTTGGGCAGCTCGGTATGAACCATCTACGGGTCAGAAGGGATGTGCTCGTTATAACCCATTTCTTCAGACTTATTCGTGGACGGTTCGAAAACTCGGCTATCATGGAGAGCGTTAGTTTTTATGTTCCCGATGGTTATCTCCGTCACCGACAGCACAGACTGTTTTATTTCCCGGCTTGCAGAACTAACTTGCCAATGGTTATGCCAGTCGCGAGAGCAGTCTTGTTGTTAAATAGAATCACTTTGAATGTCGATATGTTTAACATCAATGAAGCACAATTTAGACAGCAAGCTTTATTGCTGTTAGTCTGATTGTGCTTCATTGATGTATAAATTACTAATAACTAATAACTAATAATAATAATAAATAAATAAATTAATTACTAATAACTCTTACGACGAAATCGAGAAACATTTTCGAATCACAAAACTACTCAACAGGAGGCTTGTCGCTGATCAGATGCTCCTATACAAAATTATTAACTCAAAAGTTGACGGATTTGCTAAACAAAATAAATTTCCACACGTCCATTCGATATAGTAGACAAAATACCCTTTTCTATATTGATAGATGCAACACCAATTCCAATCAAAATGAATTTATACAAAGGACATGTAACTACTATAACAACAAATTTGCAAATATAGACACACGTGCTGACGTATTTACTGCTAGTTACTGTCGCTACAGAACTTCACTGTATAACATTCTAGGTGCGAATAACACATGCATTAATTGTATCTAGTATTTTTATATTACTTGCGTGGCAACTTTCCCTTATCTCTCTCCTCCCCTTACCCTTCCCAACCCAAATCCCTATTTGCAGTCTATTTCAGTTATAATCACACTTATTTTAATGTTGTGTATTAGTTTACCATTTGTTGATATCACATTTGTACTCTTATTATTTTTTTAAATATTCTAGTTTATATTCAGTTAGTCTTGTTTCTAAATACCTATCTGTGAACATTAATAATTTGTCTGTTTTCTTTTATCATCCTCTTATGTTTATTGTATTACTAAGACTGTTAATGTTCCTTAAATAAATAAATCCGGCCTCCGTGGTCCCGAGGCAAGACTCTCGACTCACAATCCGAAGGTCGCGGGTTCGAACCCGGCGTGCGCAAATAAATTTTATTTGATAAATTTGTGTTATTTCACAATTTATTCATTTAAAATAATATATAGTATATTTGCGGCACGTTCCAGAGTGGAAGATACTATCAGTATCGCCCTGGTGTAAGACCACCATTCAGAATTGAAACGTTGCTTAAAATGGCTTTAGCCGTGTTTAGTGACCAGATCTGAATAGCCAGGTACTTCCCAACCTTCCTCTTCCCTATCTCCTTCCCCTCCCCACTACCTTCAGCCTCACAACATACCCCGATTGGGGATGCCATAGTCTCACTGGCTCCAGACGGGAGCAGTTGGGACTCTTGTGCGGTATTAACTGTAAAAAAAATAAAAAATTGTTGATTGATGTTAAAATTGCTTAATTCCTTTTTCATTTAAATTGCTTAAATATGCTTTAATCGTATTATTTTCTCTATTTAAAAAACGATTTGAAATTTAAACTTTGTTATTTTTTTAAAGTGAATAACTTGAATTGAATTGAGTTATAACCTAGGGTCCTAGGTGATCACACATGGTTCTAACTGCACGTTTAGGTAGGTATGCTCTAAAATGGTAAATATACATTCCGTATAAAAAGTTTCCTATAAAATATGTCAAACTTAAGTACTTTACACAAGACTTAATCTAAATCGGTAAATAGATCATAAGAAATCGTCTTTGAAAACTTTGATACCTCAAACCTCAGAATAGAGTAAAGTGAGGTTAGAACTCTATCCAACCAAAGTGACGAAATGATGATACAAGGATTTATGTTAATTATCTTGTTTTAGTTTTTATTTGATTTTTTCTCCGGTAAAAAAAGCACATAATTAACGTAATTTGTACATCTATAAACATAAAGACGCCATTTAGAAACGATCGGTTTGAAGCGAAAAAGTGGTTTTTATTTATTTTGTGAATAATTTTGTAATAAGGAACTCCAGTGAAAAATATTATGGCTTTAAAAAAATATGTTCATATAGACCAATAAACGCTGATTCTGAATATATAAGTTTTATTACATAATATTTAACGTAGAGTTTTTAAAAAAATATTTAAAAGTCCATTTTAAAACGTTTCATTAAAACACCCTATTGCTGAATTTTGGCGGCGTGACGTGACCGCGTCGCGTCACCTGGGTCAAAGTTGTATAGAAATCAATAGAAATGAAGACGCAAGCCGTTCGGCATTCCGTGTTATTGGTTTATAGAGAATTGGACATATAATGGTTTTTGTTTTTATTGAAACATTATTTAGGCCCAAATAATTCAGTATCAAAAATAAATTATCTCTTTTAGTTTATCTATATTATTTAAAATATTTAAAAGCTTTAACTGTAAAAAAACGATCGTATTGCCCAGTAATGTCTATGAAAACGCTCCAATGCTGAAATTCAAAATGGCGGGAGTCGAACAGCTGATTTCAGTTCCCTACAAGATTCATACTTCGGTTAGTCATGATGACGTCACACTAGATTCGGTGGTTTTCGGGGAATCTTGAAAAATTAAAACTTTGACATTTATTTTAACTAAAACTAACTATTAAAATAAAAATAAATTTGCAGTTATTTAAGTTAGAAGGTCATTATTCATAAAAAAAAATAAAAAAATTGGACTGGAATTCTCTATTAAGGAAATGTCACAGACAATCTAAGCTATAGAATCGGCCAACATCTATTTTTCATACCCCTAAAAGTTAAGGGTGGTCCAGCCCGAATTTTATTTTTTTATTTTTTTGGACAAAATTTTATTTTTTATTTTTTTTATGGTGAAGCATTAAAAATACATACAGCCCTTAATTTTCACCCTTCTACCATCAACCCCTATTTTTTAATAGCGATATTAGTAATTCAAACAAAATTTAAAAAAAAAGTAATTCAGGCAAAACAACGTTTGCGGGGTCAGCTAGTTTTTATATAAAATTCTAAATGATTTAGTTGATAATCCGGTATTGCTTAATAAGCTTCCGGATATCACAACGTAATACCAGAAGTCAGGATTTATTTCAGTGCAGAAATTCTGGAACTAATTACCATATGTATTCCTCTTTGCCCAGAATACTAATGGAGGGAAATAGTTATACCAAGTCCGTGGACATTAGACATGGGCAGATTCATTCCCAGGAGTGAATAGATTCAGTCTGATTCCCCTAGTCTTTTGAATTGATTCCTTTTATTCACTCCTGTAATTCACTTAATTCCAAAAAAAAAAGCTTTTATATTTTTATAAATATAAACATATATTATCTAATACGCGGTAGCAGTAGACATGAATGGGAGTCTATGAAGCACCACACAAAGAGGAGACCGATTATATTATCTCATTCTCTCGCAGACAATCCTTTTGATGTTTGTGTTTGCTTTTTTTTACTATCGTTATTTTTGTTTTATCGAGTTTAAAATCACAACGGTGCTAAAGAAGTTTTCATTAACCAAAGCACTCTTCTTAGGGTGAATTGACTATTTAAAAAAAAAAGAAAGAATTATGTCGTTCTGAAAAATTGTATTAACGACGCGCGACGGGGTTAATGTAATATTTTAACGTGTAATATGTTGACAAAAAAAAACAAATTTTAGACAAGAAAAATGTATTTATTTTTATTGGCTAGCAATTAAATCCTAAAATTAAACAGTTTTTATTTTCACCCTTTAGTTAAGTTTAAATAATTTTATTTTATTTCTTAAACTTAAAATTGTTCCACTTCACGCGATCTAATTTAAACAAACATTTTAACATTTAAAGATGAGTATGTTATGACAAATGACCAACCACAGCTGATTAGCCTTATAATATCTGCAAATTTACATATTATATCTACCCAAGATTTGCGTCTAAAAGTAGGTGGTACTTGTATAACAATAGCTTTGATAAAACCAATACCAAAAAATAACGAAAATATTGTGCATCATTTTGCCTCCCACTTTTCTAGCTAAAGTTCGAATTCAAAGTCGGAAGTTTTCGAACGACTATGTAATGAAATTGACGGCTTAGCCCGCCCGGAGAGGAATGAATGAATCACACGGACGGATTCGCGGCGGGCATTGAGGAATGAATTAGTAACTTTTGACTAGTGACTGCAGTGACTTGATTAACCCGCGAGCTGTGGACCTAGTACAGACTTCGTTTCGGATAGACCTGGGACTTGAGATCGACTCGTTTGAACTGGTCTTTGTCACAACTGAAAGAGACGCTAATGTTAATTCCGGAATAGAACGTATCAGACAAACTCGTTAGGGACAGATTAGGCATGCGGACCTAGGACGGCTGGGAACTCAGATTCACGGGGGACTCGTGACGTTGTATTGACGGGGACAACTTACTTACGCGTCGCTCGGAACTCGGAATTAAATCGCAGACTCGCTGACATTTGCCGCTTGGGCCGGAGACAGTGATATACCGTGTTTTACGAATTGCGGCGCGGGAGTGGGTTAGGTACTTTACTTTAGGCAACTTCGCGGCGCGCGCCCATCTAATAATATTGAAATACCTACGAAACATTAAAATATATAATTTTTTTACGGTACACATCATTCATTGTAATAAATTATCAGCAAAATAAATGTAATAAAAAATTATGGTGCCGTTAAAAATCGTAGGATGCAAGGCCAAAGGTAACGAATGAAGAATCAATTCCTTTTGAAATTGGGAAACAGATCGAGTGTGTCACAAGATTGAATTTATTCATTTAATTCAGTCATTCAATTTTGCCCACGTCTAGTGGACATTGCCCACCACTTTCCGACGGCGTTATAAGGAAACATGTGGTTTCCTCCTTCACCGCACACGTCAAGACTCTACTTTTTTATTGAACGAAGCTAAATTTATTTGATCGACTCTAGACCCTCCAATGTCCATGCATACGGGGTTATTAAGCAGTATGCAAGTACTTCCAATGACATAATACAAAAAAAAAAGAAATAAAATTGGCAGCCCGTGGAATAACCCTTCTGAAATCCATAAAATTAAATATATAAAGATAATGATATTTGTAAAAACAAAAAGAAAAATAAGAGCTGCACCTGGTTGAGGAAGCCTGGAATACGGGAAGTATTTACAATTAAGTATAACGAGAGAAAGTAAGATGGATAAAAAGTAGTCGGATTAGGTTTTCCACAAACCACTCGGCAGTCCCAATGAAAATGTGCATGGCTATCGGCCCAACCGCTGGCGGAACCCGAAGTCCGCGCCCTAAGTCAGTGGACATCTTCAATGTATCTTTAAACAAGTATAAAATACTGTTATGGGGAAGGTGGGAAGTACCTGGCTATTCAGATCTGCTCACTAAATACGGCCAAAGCCATTTCAAGCAACGTTTCAATTCTGAATGGTGGTCTTACACCAGGGCGATACTGAGAGTATCTTCCACTCTGGAACACGCCGCAAATATACTATATATTATTTTAAATGAATAAATTGTGAAATAACACAAATTTATCAAATAAAATTTATTTGCCACGCCGGGATTGATCCCGCGACCTTCGGAATGCTAGTCAAGAGCCTTACCGCTGGACTACGCCGGCCGTCCCCCCCTGTATATTGTACCCCCTCAAACACTTAAAAAAAATCCCTCATGGCATCTCTGGGGATGCTGTGTGGAGAGTGTCTATTTCAGAAATGAAAGGAGAGGAAGTTCTGGAAAGAACAATGCGTGAGGGGTGGGTAGAAATCCGGGAGTCAATGTGTCCAGGAGTGACGGACGTATGAATTCATCCCTCCCACTGCGGTGAAAGACGATGGGTCGAGAGTCTGGGCTGGAGGAGAGTATCTAGATTAGGTCTCATATAACCAGTTCTTCCCGATCTGGCCCGCCACGTAGTAGATGAACAAACGCTTTCGCCACCGAGACCTAGACAAACTTCACCCCATGAACACGAGCACCCCCGCTAAGCCATCAAATTTGTGAACAACTTGGGATGAGCCGTGCCAGAGGTGTTGGTTATCCAATAAATGGTTACCGGGGCGCGTATTTCCAAACTCTATACCGGTTCAGTCGCGCTATCGACGTTTTACATTTTAAATACACTATTTTGGTTATTTTTTATCACTTTGCAAAAAAATAGTTTGTTTTAAAATGTAAATAAAATAATCTTTCTAATGTGTGTATTAGAAATTAATAATTTAATTTCGAAATATTTAAATTTTGATGTTATTCCCAAATATTGTAAATACACAAGCGATGAGACTCAACTAACCTACTCATTGAGTAGGTTCAGCCGGAATGAGTTCTTGAACTCGAGTTCTTTGCGGGAAGCACATCCCACTCCCACTCCTTTTTGAAACCATCCACTCCCAGAGAACTCGAACGAATGCCTCGTCCCAGCGTATGTCAAGCTCGACCGGAGCGCGGTCCCGGGCCCAAACGCGGAACTCGGAGCCGGACCGAGAACGTGAATGCCCCTACCGACCGGCGCGGCGGGAGCGATGGGTGACAGTCCCGAGTCCGCATGCGGGTCCTTGCGCGCTGTCGGGCTCTAGTTCCTGTGCAGGTCCCGGGTCCGAGTTCTTCTGCGGGCTCTATCCGGGGCCGCCTCCGAATTCTTGCCCGAACTCGTGTGTCCCGCCTCGGTGCGCCGCACAGTGTGCGAAATGAAGAAAAAACACGAATTAATTGTTTGCTGACTAAATATTAGTGGAATATTATTTTTTTTTGATCTTATTAATGAATTATAACTACTTTTAAGTAAAATTTTTTTTTGTTTGTCAAAAAGTTGTTCTTCAAACCTCACAATATAACTGCGGCTTTTTCTCCATTTCTTCATAAACTGTAGTGAAAAATTCTTTACGGTTTTATAAAATGTAGGTATGTTTGTTTCATGTAATTAATTAAAAACTCATTTGATTTCACAGAATCGGCATTTAATATACCATTCTTTTAATGCCTCGAATAATTCTCTCCGGGGAATGCATATAAGGCCTTCCTAAAAATAACAAAATTGTTCAACGGAAGACAAAAGATGATCACAATTTATGTATGATATAAAAGATGAGACTTCAGTCTACAATATGTATATACTCATAAATGGGAGCAAACGATGTTTTGTTTCTAAATTCTAATTGAAATAAGCATTTTAACAGCAAAAAAATACAAAAATAGTGAAACATTAGACGTTAGTTCAAATCTCACATACATGTGATATTGATATAAAGTTTAGTAAATAAAATAAAAAATACTTTGAAGAATGTCATACATGTCAAACTTTTGTATATACATCTAAACGTCACTTAATACACAACCGTCTCTGCCCACGCGTAGGAGCGAAGTGAAAAATGCGATGCCGAACATCAAATTTACGACACACTTTGAGGCGTTGCCAAACTTCCGTCAAGCGCTTTTGAGAAATTTAAATAAACACATATGTTAAAATATACAATGTAATACATTATTTTAACAATAATAATGTTGGTTTAAGGGTTGGCAACATTTTGTATGTGGCAACCCATTTTAGTTCTTTTGTTTTTTTCTCTATGCTCCAAAAGTTCTTCTCTTGTTTTTCATGTAAGAATACGTACATCTTAAAATAAAACCAGTTATTAAAAGTGTTATATTTCTTTTTATTAACTCAGCAGATTACAACTTACAACAGGTTATGGGCCCAGACACATACACCTTGACGTATAATATAAAACTTGCTGAGTTGTGGATAACTGCTGCAAATTGATTGACCGGCGAATTGAGGTTAAGTTGACACCACGCCGCGTGCATCACTTAATTTTTTGCAGGAGGAAGGCAAAAAGAAATAAAAAAAAAAACATCTTGTTAAGTGTAGTGATCAAGATGGAAGGAAACCAAAACGTGTTAAAACTGGAAGGTTCGAGAAACTGGAATGTTTGGAAGTTCCAGACTACAGTGCTTTTGCGTGGACAAGGATGGCTCGATGTAGTTGAGGGCCGAAGTATAAAACCTGAAGAACAGGCACAGAAATCTCTTTGGGAAAACAAGGATGCAAAGGCTCAGACCTTAATAGTCACAATGATGACAGAAAATGTTATGTTGCACATTATATCCTGTTCTACTTCAGCGGAAATGTGGAAAAAGTTGCAGAGTGTTTATGAACAAAAGACGGAGACTAGCATTCACATTGTTCAACAGCGTTTTTTCCAGTACAAATACGAAAAAGGTACAGAAATGTCTGTGTTTTTGTCGAAAATCCAAGAAATGCAGAACCATTTAAAGCAAATGGGGGAAGAGATTTCTGAGAAATTTGTTATAACTAAAGTACTTATGTCGCTGCCAGAAGAATATAAACATTTTGTTTCGGCTTGGAAATCTGCCCCTGATGATAAGCAAACCTTGGACAACTTAGTGGCCAGGTTATTGATGGAAGAAGAAAGGCTTATGGATAAGAATAATGAACATCAGCAAACTTCATCATCATCAGCTTTTTTAATGAAAAATAAAAAGACTGGGAAGTGTTTCAAATGTGGGAAAATAGGACATTTCCAGAGCGAATGTAAGAATAATAAAAATAACAGTGAAAAGAACGTAATTAAAAAATGTTTTTATTGCAATAAAGTTGGGCACAACAAGAGTGATTGCTGGTATAAGAAAGGAAAAGAGAAAAATGCATTTGTAGTACAACAAATACCTAAAAAACTTTATCAACAGTCGAAATGGTCGGTGGACACAGGTGCTAGTCAACATATGTGTCAAGATAAAAATCTGTTTTCGACATTTTCACCAGAAGTGTCACAAAAATCTGTGATAATAGGTGATGGTACTGAAATAAATGTTATTGGCTGCGGACAAGTGGAGCTAGAGGTATTCAATGGACACCAGTGGGTCGAGACAACCATAGATAATGTACTGTGTGTGCCAGACTTACAAATAAACTTGTTATCTGTGAATTGTACGGCAGACAAAGGTTATGTCATGTTGACAGATCAAAACATTTGCAAGTTTTTCAAGAATAATAAAGTATGTGCGGTAGCAAATCGTGTTGGAAATATGTATATTATCGATGTTCGTTATAAATATAAAAATTGCTTTGCAAATGTAACAACAGTTAAATCAAGTTTGAGTGAATGGCATGAGAAACTTGTACACCAGAATATAAAGCAGATGAAAAACGTGCTAGAGAGCAATAATATTAAAGATTCGAGTAATTCTCTTCAGAATTGTCAAGGCTGCTTACAGGGTAAATCACACCGGCTGCCCTTTATGAATAGTGAGACAAAAACTGTTAAAACATGTGAACTGATATATGCCGATGTTTGCGGGCCGATGGAGGCAGTATCTGTAGGCGGGGCGAGGTATTTCTTGATTTTAAAAGATGATTACTCTTGCTATAGAACTGTATACATTATTAAAAAGAAGGATGAAGTGATTAATTGTATTAAAGATTTTGTAAACAAAGCTGAAAATGTCACGGGTAACAAAATAATCACATTTAGAAGTGACAACGGATTAGAATCCATTAATAAGGCTGTGTCAACTTTGTTCTCAGACCGGGGTATAGTACACCAAACTTCTGTACCATACACGCCACAACAGAATGGCAAGGCGGAACGGGAGATAAGAACCCTGACAGAAGCGGCAAGGTCAATGCCTTGTGCCAAGAACCTACCAAAAAAATTATGGGCAGAAGCAGTCAACACTGCAGCCTATGTTCTCAACAGAACAAGTAGAAGTAATGAACCAGGAAAAACACCGTATGAATTATGGACAGACAAACAATTTGATCTGAGTAACCTACATATTTTTGGTACGCCCGTATCTGTCCATATTCCAAAGGAAAAACGAAGAAAATGGGATTCCAAAGGAGAAAATGGAATCATGGTAGGGTACGGAGAAAATGTGAAAGGGTTTAGAATTTTTTATCCTGATAAAAATGAAGTTCATATAAAGAGGGATGTTATTTTTCTGGAACCTGTCTTTGAGGAATGCGATAACTTAAACCTAGAGTCTGTAACAGAAACACTCAACAATGAAACTGACAATAACCAGAAAAAGTTAGTAGAAGATGTTGTGAGTGATCCAAACATTACAAATCAGATGTCAGATGATGAGCAGCACAGCTTATATGAACCTGAAGAAACAAGTGATGAAGACAGTGAACGCGATAGTACATTAGAGCCAGCTTCTCCTCGACGAACCAAACGTGTCAGAAAGGCACCACAATTCTATACTTGCCAAAATGTGTACACTGCAGAGACAGAACCAGGCACTTATAAGGAAGCTATGCAGAGGAGTGATGCCTGTCAGTGGGAAGAAGCTGTCAAACAAGAACTGGATACTCTCAAAGCAAATAATACTTGGACAGTGTGCGCTGTACCTCAAAAACAAAACATTATAAGTAGTAAGTGGGTATTCAAAATAAAGAAAGTTGACAATATTATCCAATATAAAGCAAGATTGGTTGCCAGAGGTTTTGAACAGAATGATACATTAGATTTATATGAAATCTACTCACCTGTTGCCTAATTGTCAACATTTAGATTATTTGTTTCAGTTGCTACAAAATTAATACTATCAATACATCAGATGGATGTCACTGGGGCCTTTTTATATGGGGATATAAAGGAAATTGTTTTTATTAAATTACCGGAAGGGGCCTATAATGGTTGTGATAATATTGTAAAACTAAATAAATCTTTGTATGGGCTAGAAAAATCCCCTAAATATTGGAATGAAAAATTTAACCATGTAATAAGTAAAGCAGGCTAAGTAAAGTCAAAGAATGATCCTTGTTTGTTTACTAAGTGTAATGGAGAAAACCAAACTTATGTTTTACTGTATGTCGATGACCTCTTGATGTTTAGTAATAATGAACAGGAAGTAAGTGATCTTAAATTAAAATTACACTATGCATTTAAGATGAAAGATTTGGGACCAATTTCAAATTTTCTTGGTATCAGTGTTAAACAGAATTTGAAAGACGGTGTAACTGAATTATGTCAAAAATCTTATTTAGAAAATGTATTAAAAAGATTTAACATGGAAAATTGCAAACCAATATCTACCCCTATTGATCAAAATTTTAATGTAAAAATCTTAGAATCTAAAGAATGTAAGTCTGACAAGGATATTGAAAACACTTGTAGGAAAATTATTGGAAGTTTAATGTATGCTGTCTCAGGCACTAGGCCAGACCTTTGTGTAGCTGTATCTATATTAAGTAGGACAAAATAATGCAAGTGATGTATTGTTGACTCATTTAAAAAGAATTTTAAGATATGTAAAATATACTCTAGATTATAAGCTGATTTTCAAATGTAATGATGATGGGCTTGTTGGGCATTGTGATGCAGATTGGGGTGGTGACACACGAGATAGAAAGTCTACCACTGGCTACTGTTTCAAGTTCTCCAATTGTCTTACATCGTGGTGTTCTAAGAAACAGTGTTCCGTAAGCTTATCATCAACCGAAGCAGAGTATGTTGCAGTCAGTATGGCGGCTAGTGAATCTTGTTGGCTGTCAAGTTTATTGAAAGACTTTAATAATATAAATGTTTGTCCTGTACCTATATACTGTGATAACCAGTCTGCCCATAATGGTTGCAAATACTGATAATATTAAAAGACTAAAACATATCGATATACGTTATCATTTTGTCAAAGATTTAATTAAGGAATGTAAGATATGTTTAAGGTATGTTAAGACTGAGGATCAAATAGCTGATATGTATACTAAGTCATTGAACAAAAATCAATTGTTTAAATTTATTACTCAATGTGGACTATACTAGATAATGTAAGAGTGTATTACATTGAGCGGGGGTGTTAAAATATACAATGTAATACATTATTTTAACAATAATAATGTTGGTTTAAGGGTTGGCAACATTTTGTATGTGGCAACCCATTTTAGTTCTTTTGTTTTTTTCTCTATGCTCCAAAAGTTCTTCTCTTGTTTTTCATGTAAGAATACGTACATCTTAAAATAAAACCAGTTATTAAAAGTGTTATATTTCTTTTTTATTAACTCAGCAGATTACAACTTACAACAACACAAAATGCAGAAACTATTGTGCTACACTAAAAAAAATATAAAAATTAAAAACATTAAAGTTTGCAAAAACCACTTAATTCGGGTTTTTTCTTCATTTCGCACACTGTGCGCCGTCCCAGCGCCCAGTCCGCAACCAAGAACTCGAACCCGGGACCCGCTCCTAGAACTCGAGTGCTTTAAAACGAAGTACTCCTCGGAGGCCTCCGGCAAAATGCAGAACTTACCCATCTCTAAAATACGCCTCTATATTGGTTATTTTTTTATCACTTTGCAAAACCAAAACTTGTTCTAGAATCTAGATAAAATAATCTTTCCAATGTGTATATTAGAAAATAATAATTTTATTTCTTAATATTAAAATATACATATTGAAAACGTAAATTGTCGCTACCGCGACTGAACCGGTACAGGGTTTGGAAATACGTTTGAAATAATTTATTTTATTTATTTTTTAAATTTAAATTTTTTATTTTTTGCTTTGCATATGTTTATTACTATACCTCAACTTAACCGATCCCCCCATCCTAACCCCTCCCTATTCCCACCTAAATAACTTATAATAAATGTTTCTTGTAATATGATTTTTATTATCCGTCATATCACTTGTATATAAAACGCATGTGGAAACCTATAAATGGTACATTTATTGTGACTCAATTACTATTATGCTTGTAAACTGTTGGTCTCCCAAATAAAATAAAAATAAAAAATAATAAATACGTTACCAGGGCGGCATTTCCCGTATCCGCGACCCAATTATTGAACGGAGAAATATTAACGAAAAATTAACATTTATTTGAAATTCCGCATCTCTTTAAAAAACATTAAGTTAAAATAGATAGAAAACCCGTTTTATCACTGACCGATGAACCTAAGCGAAAATTATTCGTCTTCAATAATTTTGAGCTCCATTATTAAACAAGGTTTGGTGGGACGCAGTCGTCTGTATCGTGCAGCTTCAAGTGAGTAGTTTGTGAACTCGAAGGGTGCAGTTTAAGGATGAAGCGATCACAGTTCTGGTGGGCGGCAGCGGTGTTTGCCGCCCTTGTGATGGTATCTCCGCCCACAGCTCTGGGACAGAGATCTCCATGCCCGGATATCTTCAGTTACAAGCAAGATGACAATGGAGTAACGTTCGGGGAACTTCAAATACACAACGTCAGTTTTGGGTCACACGATATCACATTGAAGATGTCTTTGAAGAAAACAACACGCCATGTAAGAATTAATATACTTTAAGATATTTTATTGTGATTTAGTTTTGGGGTACCGTGCCGTGACATAAAAAATTGGTTTTCCTCTTATAATTTTATTTTATTCCGGCAGAACCTGTATTAAGGAGGACATTTGTAAAAAAATGCTTGTAGGTAGTAAAAAACATATTGGTATTCAAATATAAATATCCCGAGACTAATTTTTTTAAATTTTTTTTTATTAGCAACTATATAAAATAATTAATTGTACATACAAAATAAAATGATGAATTTAATGTTAAATATTGCAATTCTTAGTCCTCCTCACTAGGGGGTCCTGTGCCGAGGCGGACTAAAATTATTTAAATATATTTCATTTGTCTTCTATGTCGTTTTTAGTGTTTCCATTAGGGTTTTTTCATTGATCTCTTTCAGCCATATTTTTATTCTTGATTTGTATACATTAGAATTTTTTATTAGTTTTATGTCTTGGGGAAGGATGTTATGAAGTTTAGTTGCAAAGTATGTGTAGTTTCTTTGTCCGAATGTGCTTTTGTAACTTGGAATGTTTTTTACATCATTTTTATTCGACCTTTTTCTTTATATGAAATACCGCACAAGAGTCCCAACTGCTCCCGTCTGGAGCCAGTGAGACTATGGCATCCCCAATTGGGGTATGTTGTGAGGCTGAAGGTAGTGGGGAGGGGAAGGAGATAGGGAAAAGGAAGGTGGGGAAGTACCTGGCTATTCAGATCTGGTCAATAAACACGGCTAAAGCCATTTCAAGCAACGTTTCAATTCTGAATGGTGGTCTTACACCAGGGCGATACTGATAGTATCTTCCACTCTGGAACGTGCCGCAAATATACTATATATTATTTTAAATGTATAAATTGTGAAATAACACAAATTAATCAAATAAAATTTATTTGCGCACGCCGGGTTCGAACCCGCGACCTTCGGATTGTGAGTCGAGAGTCTTGCCTCGGGACCACGGAGGCCGTCAAACCTAGTGTTATGCATGCATGCACCTCGACCTAGTGTTATGCATGCATGGTCTAGTGGAAGATTCAGTATTTTTGAAAAGCTTTAATAATATATTTTTGGCATATATTTGTTACACATTTGGTACATCAAAGCTATTGAAAATTTCAATTGAAGGCGTTCTAATGGGTACTTTCAATATGGTCTTTATGATTCCTTTTTGAATCGTATTAAGGTTATGTATGTACTTATGTGTAGCAGATCCCCATCCTATAATTCCATATTCAATTCGAGAATGACACAAAGCGTAGTAGACCTTTCTCATATCCTTTTTATTTACGACGTTTCTTAGATTTTTGAAGAAATATATGAGGCTTGTTAGTTTTTCGGTAATTCCTTTGATGTGTAGGTCCCATCTAAGATTTTCATCAATTATCACTCCGAGATATTTTATATTTTGTGTTTTTTCGATGATGGGGCAGTAACATTGTATATTATTTCCATGGCATTCCTGTACTTTTAGTTTTAGTGATTTTATTGGTTGGCTTCTTGAGTTCATTGAGAATGTTATATATTTTGTTTTGCTTATATTAAGGGTAAGCGAGTTGATTTTAAGCCAATTTTGAAGTGCACTAAGCCCTTGTTCAGCCACATTAAATGTATCCGTCCAATTTTCTTCATGAAATAATAAAACAGTATCATCAGCAAAACTGATTATGTTTCCTTTAATGGTAAGGTTAGTTAAATCGTTGATATAGATAATGAATAGAATCGGACCCAGTACACTTCCTTGAGGGACTCCATAGTTTAAAGATAGTAGTTTGCTCTTTTGTTTGCCAATTTGTACTTGTTGTTCTCGCCCTGTTATATATGACTCCAATAAGTTCATTGTTGTTTCGGCCATTCCTATTTTTTTTAGCTTTGATATTAATATTTTATGGTCAATCGTGTCAAAAACTTTTTGAAGATCTATGAATAAACCAAACATTTTTTCCCATCATCTATGTTTTTTATGGCTTTGCTTATTAGATTTTCTATGACATCATTGGTGCTTAGATTTTCCCTAAAGCCATATTGGGATGGTGATAGTAATTTGTTTTGTTCAAGAAATTGAACAATCTGGTTTTTCATTACAGTTTCCAAGATTTTTGAAAAGGAGCTTAAAAGACTTATGGGTCGGTAGTTATAAATATTCTTTTTACTACCACTTTTATGTATAGGTATAATTGTAGCTTTTTTAAGGCATGAAGGGAAGACACTTGTAGATATTGACAGATTGACTAGGTATGTCAAAGAGAAGGTCAGTTCATTTTGTAATTGTTTTATAGTTTTGTTTGAAATTATGTCATTTCCCGATGTTTTATTAGCATCAAGGGTTGCAAATGCGTTTTTTATTTCAGTATTGGTTACAACAGTTAACTCAAACTTATCTATCTGGTTCGTATTTTCCTTTTCTTCTGGTAAAATGCTAGTTATTTGTTGTCTGATTTTCTTTGCTAATTGTGACCCTATATTAGTAAAACATTCGTTAACATATTCGAGAATTTTGTCTGGATGCTTTGCGAAAGAGATTTGGGCATTTTCAATTGTTAATTCATCAATGCTCGTGTATTGGGATGATTTTCCATTGGTAATTTCATTAATGATCTTCCATAATTTGCGCGGGTCATTGTTACATTCGTCTATTTTCTTTTTATAATAATTTTCTTTGACATTGCGTACAACATTTTTGCAAATATTTCTGTATATTTTGTAGTATCGTTGTATAAAAATATCACAAGGATTTAATTTAACTTTCCTGTGTAGTTCATCTCTTTTCCTAATGCAGTTTATAACGCTTTGAGTTATCCATGGTTTCAGATGTTGGTTTTTATGTGAAATCTTTTTTCTATTGTTTTGGTATTTGACATAATGGTATGAGTTGTATATTCAATGAATTTACTCCAGGCATTATTTGCATCAAGGTTCTCCAGTAGGCTTATCCAGTTAGTATTAAGTAATTTTTGTTTAACTTCGTTCCATTCGGTTTCTGTCTTCTGTGAGATAATTGGGTAGGGCTGCGATCTCTGTATTTTCTTTTTTGTGATGGATAATATTGTTGTATAGTGGTCGGTTATAGTAGAGGTGAATATGATAGAGTATGTTGTTTTAATAGTCTTACTGAAAATGTGGTCGATGCAAGATTTGCTGTCATTAGTTACACGCGTAGGTTCATTTATCATACTTTTAAGTCCATGGGAAGCCAGTGTTAGTAGATATTCAGTTCTATTGGGATGACCGTTTTCCAATATGTCAATATTTATGTCTCCGATAAGGAAGACATTTTTTGTGCTTTTTAGAAGATTGAGTTCATTAGAAAGCGTTTCAAGAAACTGATTAATATTAGTTGTAGCTGGTGATCGATACAGAGCTAATATGGTGGTCTCATCACCTACTTTGATTTTCAAACAGTTTGCATTAGGGAATTTTATTTCATTGACTTCAGTTTTAAAGTCATCTTTAATGTACACTATCACACCATCATTTTTTGTGTAATTCAAGTTGGTTGCATAGGAGATGTAATTATTTGTATGTAAGGGTGAATATTTTTCCTTTATCCAGCATTCAGTGAGGATAATTATATCTAGATTTATTTTTAGATTCTTAATTAGTATTTGAAGTTCATCGAAGTTTTTATTGATACTTCGTATGTTTTTATTTAATATATTAAAATTATTTTTTAGAGTTGAGAGTTTATCTGGTTCGTTTGTAATTATTGTTTTCTTATCCATGTTTGCAGTACTTCAGTTTGGTTTGTTCAAGTAAAAGTTTTGTTAAAATAATTTATTGAGGTCGTCCAAGTGATTTATGTACAGGATTTTTTGATCATGACCTTTACGAACCATTATTTTCCCATTTTTAATCCAAACAAATTCATAATTCTTTTCTTTTGCTAATTGTTTTGCTTTCCAAAGCAACTCTTTTCTGTAGGTACTAATAACTTCACCGATGTATACTTTTTCTTGTGTCAAATCCTTTAATAAATCAAGATCTAGTTCTCTTTTTTTTTGATAGAAGGATGTCTTTTTGTTTAGTGTCCGTAAATTTTACGAGGATTTTTGGTGGAGCATTAAACCTTCGGTCTGTAGTTCTGGTTGCATTGCTGATATCAGCGTGATTGATTTGTATTCCTGCTGCAGATGCGACTTTTTTAATAATTTCCACCAGCTGTTCTCCATTTTTTTGTGGGATTCCTACAATTTCCAGGTAGTTGACATTTGATTTATATTCAATTTCATCTAGTCTAAGTTCCATTTTCTTTATTGTAGCATTTTTTTCCATTTGTTCTTTTTTTACATTCTCGAGTTCATTTTGAATTAATTTATTTTGGCTGTTATACATATCCAATTTTTTAATTATATCGTCGTATTGAGCACTTATGTATTCAATACTTTTCATGGATTCTGTAGTCTGGCATATTTATTTCTCCTTGATGGCTTCTTTTAGTTGCTTTAAGATTGAAGCGTAGTAATCTTCGATTTTGAAAACACCTTTATCTTTGTAATCGATCAACAAGATTGCTTCTGAGTCCCAAAAGACTGTCGCCATGATTTTCCCAGCCGAATGTGACACCTTATACTTCTTGGGTGGTGGTGTGCCTTTTTGTGCCACTGCTTTGAGTCCTAATTAGACTTAAGTTCATAATGATGAACCCAAATATCATCACCAGCAGTAATTTGAGCTAAAACTCCATCTTTGTCTTCCTTACAGAGGTCCAAAAATGCACGAGAACACTCCACGCGCTGTTGTTTTTGAGGCGGCGTGAGCATTCTCGGCATCCATCTTGCGCTGACTTTAGTCATGCCAAGATGATCGTGAAGAATTTTGAAAATGGTTGTACCTGATACTTCAACCGTTTTGGCGAACTGTTTCTTTTTTAGTCGGGCATCTTCTACTATTTATTTTTCGACTTTTTGAATGATTTCCGGAGTGATGAATTCGATCTGCCTTCCTGGCCGTGGATCGTCTTCAAGTGACTCCCTGTCTTGTTTGAAGAGCGTATGCCACTTGTAAACCATTGTTTTAAATGGACAAGAGTCCCCGTAAATGGATGACATCTTTTACAGTATGATCTGAACTGATTTTCCTTGCTTGGTAAGGAACTTTATAACAGATCGGAACTCGATTTTCTCCGTATTTCACAATGTCTTCCCGATTGACTTGTTTGGTATAGCTTTTGACGATATAGTTTTTGACGATAGCTCAAATAACGATAGACATAATAACGATAAAACCCGGTGTTTATACTAATAATGAGTTTTTTAATTAGTACCTAATTCAGCGACACCTCCATTACTCACCAACGTACCCATTCCGCGAACTTAACCCCCCCCCCCCCCCCTCGTATATAGGCATATGAATATTATGTCTATGAATGCGAACGATTTTTGGGGAGTCAAGTGGCGAGTTACTCGCCACTCAAAGGTCAAGTAGTAGCGATTTTGATATATGTTGTTTATATTAGGACTCTAAAGAAAAAAAAAAGTTTTCGACCTTGGGGGGGTCGAGCTCGAGCCGCCATCTTGGATTGAAGATGACAAAATTTGGTTTATTCAAAATAACTGTGCAATGGTTGATTTTACAAACAAATTGCTTCAGACAAACATAAAAAAAGGAAATTTTTTTATATTTTTTGTTCTATAATTTTTTTTGTAAGTCTAATAGGTAACGAGTTACAGTGGCGGAAATGTGAATATTTTTCTGAAAAATGGTGAAATTCCCTATTTTTGTTATTTTTTCGGGCTATTGATTGCATAATTATAATAATTTTGTAAACTCATTTCCACACCACCATAAGGTAGAGAAAATCGCTCATTTTTTAAATTGCAAGCGAGTCCGGCTGATTCCATTAGCCACTAATATAGACAGGTCGTGTGATTTCAAGCATTATTATTGAAAATACGTCAACTAATAATTGTAATAAACCAGGTTGTTATCTAGAACCTTAAGTTATTGAGAAGTCCTCCACAGAACTAATAGTGTTGAATGTAATTAATACGCAACGTAACACTGACGATGTTATTTTATGATTTCAGGATTCGGCAGAAGATAATGGAGAGATAGTTTTGCAGGATCAAGACGGTGTGTACTTAAAAGTTAGAAATGGCGAGCCTATCAAATACACGGTGCAATTCCCAGCCCAGAGCATCCCGAAGATCACCCAGGTCGTGTATGACTCCCAGATTCTCTGCGAGGGACCAGGGGGTATTTTTAAAAATTATTTATTTACGATCAATTAAAATTAAGTTTAGTAAATAACTAGGTATGAACAAATCCGTTAAAAATCGAGTAAGGATAATAAGTCTTACTAATAAACACTGTGAAAATTTTACGTTGTGAAAACCTTGCTAATATAGAATTTGACGTAAAACCATAGACATATGAATATAACTAAACCTGCCCTAAGTGATAAAAGCGTATTATTTCCCCCTCCCCATACTGGTTGCATTTGGAGCCGGCTGGGCTCGCGAATATGGTTACCATCCGTCCGGATTAATCCGGACATGTCCGGACTTCTACCCTTTTGTCCGGACTTTGTCCGGCCCTTTAATTTGTCCGGATTTTTTGGTTTAGATGGAATATAAGTAATAAAACTTACATAAGTAATATCAAAGAGGTCTTTAATCTTTATTAATTTCCCACTCATCTGAAAACAAAATATAATTCTTCTTTAACAATCAACTCATGGAGATCAAACAATAAATTTTAATTGCAGTTGCAAACAATCAACAAGTTCAAATTCAAACATAAAACATCTTCTTCAAAACTTAACACACTTGTTTTCGACAAATATATAAATTTTTAATATTTTTCAGCGTCAGATACTTGACGGAGCAGCTCCCGTTCATTCAAAGTTTTCTTATAGAATTCTTCGCAGCTCATAGTTTTAGGGTTGTATTGAATCATCAACAAGGCTGTGACCGAGGGTTCCTTCGTTCAATAACTTGGTCGACGGAGGGTACAGATAATCTATTACGCTCTTTTGTCCATTGTGCTCCCATTAGAGAAAACACTCTTTCTACACTTGCGTTTTGAGCTTGGATAGCAAAAATGAACTCGCAAATACTCAATAGAATGGGCAATCTGGCGATTGTTTAAGTTTGTAAATACCGTTATGAAGTGCGTCCCTGATATTTGCATTATGTGCTTAAAATATCCGGACTTTTTTTGGACTGTCAGGCTTTTTGTCAGGACTTTTGAATTTTCTAAATGGTAACCCTACTCGCGAATAGCCTTGAACGAATCAAAAAAATGTGACGTCATCATTCTTGTACGAACAAGCGTCGAGCTCTCATTGGAACATTTTACGAAATAACACGGCCAAATGGTGGCTTGTTCTATGAAAACGTATAAAAATCGAAGAAAGTGAAAAAGAGAATAAACCCAATTGTTGTATTACATTCCATAGGTAAGCATTATTTTACTTTATTTTAAGCTTATTCAGATTATATAATATGATCAGTTTTAGTAACATATCTACCACCATAACGAATGTAGGCGTTTCTCTAGTGTGCTCGTGGCTGTTTACTGGGGTAAGTAAATTATGAAACATTTGTAAAAGTGTCTTAACTAAATACGGCCACAAAATATTCAACTCTGAAAACAGGTGAACTTTACTTTGCCGTATTTGGACTTCGCAAATTTGTTCATAACGTGGCAAGCAATTCGCGCTCCCACGTAAAAAGGTACATTAATTCAAAAGCAGATGTTAATTTATAGAACTAAATGGTGATATTATAATGCGAGATGCCTATATACTGTCAGATTGATTTATTGACAAATCACATATTATCTCAGTAATCTTCTCCCCTTCGTGTCCCGCTATAGTTGGTTTGTACCCCTCTCCTATCTGTTCTCGTCTAGTAATATTCATATGTCTATGCGTAAAACTCATTTTTCACTAGAATAACTCTCTTTTTTAGAATAGGTTTTGAGGGTTTTTCCCATCAATCTAATATAACATTGAATAAAAAGACAATACTCATATATCTTAAGAAAAATATGAAAAAGAACAAGACACAGAAAAATAAATTGATAGATTGTAAAGACTGAATGATAAATAGAGTATTTTTTTTATTATATTAACGAACTTCCAAATATTTAAATAAAAATAAACATTCGAAATGTTTGTTATCGCATAAATTCCGAACGAATGAACAAAATTGGGTAAGTAATTCTTTTTTTTTTTTGAGCTATAGCATTATGAAATTTAGGTGGTAGGCGAGATGTTTGAAAACTGAATGTAAGGGAATAAATATATGGAATGCGGGAGGGGATGGGGGTGGGGTGGGGGTGGGGTGGGGGGGAAATAATTGATAAGTGCAAGCGCTACAGTAATTTCTCGTAATACCATGCGAGCGAAGCCGCGGGGAAAAACTGGTAAATTATAATTATTTACGCGATGAAACCATACTTCTTGAATTATCAGACAGAAGAGTGTTAATTGATTTATTATTTTTATACAAAATTATAAAATCTTTAATTGACAGCCCTAATTTGTTGGAACTAATTTGCATTAACATACCTGCCAGACAAACTCGTAGCAATGATATTTTTAAATGCATCAATTAACTCAATACTAATTACTCTATTTACTCACCAATTCCAAGAATCCATAACTTTGCGAATAAATACTGCGAATTTATAGATATATTTAGTGTTGACAGTTTTGAATGTTTCAAAAGTCAACTAATCTCGGTTTTATCTGCTAATAATTAACTTTTATTATTTTTTTGTTCTTTTCATAAAATCTTTTCTCATCCAAACATTACCAGTAAAATTTATACTTATTTTATTATATTTTTAGTAATAAACAGATATAATTGTTTGTTTATACCTTAACACTAACTAGCTCTTATAAATTACACTTTGTTTTATTTGTTCTTATTATTAATAATATGTATAAATATGTTAAGCTGAATTACATTTGTTGTTTTGTAAGTACAACTAGTACTATTTCATTTCTTTTAATTGGTTATAATATTCTATACCTAACGAGTTGATTGCATTATTATTTATTCTGTTTTCTTGATAATGTAACACATCTAATTAATATTGTGAATATAAATTTCCGTCTATTCATGTAAAAGCCCACTTAATAAATATAAATATAATAAATAAATAAATAATCACTACAATGAGCAACAAATCTAGCATCTAAACTCATCAATCGTAGCCCAACCCAATCTACTATTATATCATGTTTTTCACTGACTTTGACATAATAATGTAAAAAGTAGTTAATTTTTTATGAGAAAAACTCTCTTTTTATAACTTTTGAAGTTTTTTTCCCATCAACGTAATATATCATTGAAGAAGATAACACTTATAATCTAAATAAAAATATGAAAGAAAACAAGACACAGAAAAATAGAAAAAGACAATGGTCGCAACTGGGACTCGAACCCAGACCTCTCGTCTAACCGGGACGTGCGCGTTATCCAATTTCGCTATTGCCACCTTCTGTCAAACCGTCATATTTGTCAATCTCATATTTCAAATATTTAGAATCAACAATATTATCTTCAACTAGTTCTTTTTCCATATTATAGGCAACTACTCTTTTTATTGGAAACAATCATTCTAAGAATTGGTTTGTAACCTGAATAGCGTCTCGGATAAATGTATCCGAATTTATTCATATAGAACTATTGACTTTATGAAAGTCTAAATGAATATTAACCAATAAAAAGAGTAGTTGCCTATAATATGGAAAAAGAACTAGTTGAAGATAATATTGTTGAATGATATAATATTGTTGATAATATTGTGGAAAACGCGCACTTCCCGGTTAGACGAGAGGTCTGGGTTCGATTCCCAGTTGCGACCATTGTCTTTTCTATTTTTCTGTGTCTTGTTTTCTTTCATATTTTCATTTAGATTATAAGTGTTATCTTCTTCTTCAATGATAAAAAGTAGTTCTTTAGATTACTTTTGAAGTGAAAACTTCTTTAGCACCGTTGTGATTTGAAACTCGATAAAACGAAAAATAGCGACACTAAAAAGAGACAAACGCATACATCTACAGGATTTAGCCTGCAAGATAATGAGATAGAATAATCGGTTTCCTCTTTGTGCGGTGCTTTGTAGCCTTCCCTTTCGTGTCTACTTCAGTTTTCTAAAGTTTTCACTTCTACCGCGTCTGAACTGCACTTGCAATTTTTTTAAGAGTAAACCCAACTTAAAAACCGCTTTGGATTCAAATTTTGGTGTAAAAAAGAGAAGAAAAACTTTTTTCAATTTGAGAGGCGAATATGCGCCGCCCCGGGAACCATTTATTGGATAAACAACACCCCTGCCATTAGTGTCCGACTCTAACACTACAAGCAGCTTATATTTCAAAATATTAAAATTCAAAGGTATGACTATTAGAAAGATGGTGGGAAATTGCCGAGACGAAAGATTCAAAATTCCCAAAGGCTCAAAGTTGAAATATATTATTAGCGGATGCTCCAGTGTAAAAATTTAAGTGCGTTTTAAGAGGAACGTATGCGCGGCTCATTTTGGCCCGTCTTAATTCTGGATTTGAGATCAAAATACCCAACCAAACTGAAATTTTTTTTTTGTAATCAAAAGGTATATCAAATATCTAGTACGGATATGAGCTACTTTATTTATTTATGCTTAAAATTGTAAGATAACGGTCAATAAAGATTTAAATGTTTGATGATTTTAGAGGCAATTCGGCCAATTATTTGTGAGTAAATAAAAAACAATAAAAAATAATTTTACTAAATTTATCATAAAAATATAATGAAATATAAAATATAAATTAAAAAAGAAAACATTTTCAGTTTATATGTTTATTGTCCTGAAGAAGGTCGAGTTCGACCGAAACCGGTCGACGAATATAAATTTAAATAAAGTGGTTTTAAACAAAGAACTTGTTTCATTCTAGAAAACATTTTGATGAGTGTAAAGTTAAAATACAAACTTTCTATTTACAGCGAAGCAAAAATTTGTAGTTTTTGCATTTAAATTACTACCCAAAAAATGCATTTTTGACAGTGTTTAATTTTGTATTTTATTTTTCATCGTCTTTTTAAAGTAAATCTTTTTTTTATTGTTTTTCATATACTAACAAATAATTGCCCAAATTGCCTCTAAAATCACGAAATATTGAAATCTTTAATGGCCCATATCTTATAATTTAAAACAAAAATAAATAAAGAAGCCCACATTCGTACTAGATTTTTGATACACCTTTTGATTATAAAAATAATTTTTCATTTTGGTTGGGTATTCTGATCTCAAATCCAGAATTAAGATTTGTATGAAACGGGCGAAATTGGTTTTTCTTTAAACATTAACCTCAGTAATAAGCAAATTTGTTTGTTTTCCTTCACTTTTCTTATAAATAATATTAGGTTCTGTTTTGTCATGTGATATAAATAGATAAACTCTTATTTTTGCCTTTGTTGATATTTTCTTGTTGCCCGAGTAATGATTATGAATGATGTTATTCGAAACAGAAACCTTCAGCCGTCTCAAGGAGGAGTATATTGCCGATATCACCCTGGAGAGCACGCTAACAGTTGCTCAGGGATCCACAATAAGTCGCAGGTCAGTATCATTGTATATTATAGTATTATTATTATCTTTTATATTATACATATTCAAAAACCATTTTTCGCCAAACTTCCAAAGACTATGTGGTTCCGATCTCCGTTATCGAGCCGTTAAGAGCATTCAGAGGTCTATATTTTATTGAAGCAATCAGTGTTACTTCACATTAAATTATTTCAAAATAATGTATAGTGCAGCACGTTTCAGAATATTTGATACTCTCACCATACCTTGATGAAAGACCAACATAGACAAACGAAAATTTATTCTTTAAATGGTACAGCCGCCTTGATGAGCAGATCTGAAAAGACAGGTACTTCTCAAGGGTGTACTTCCTTTCATATTGGACTGAGCATTATGTTGTTTTATTTATACGCGACCAAATACTTAATTGAAATAAATTTTACAGATGCTTGCCGAACTTCAAGCTCGCAACCCGAGCCAGTGATCTTAACCCCTCATGCTTATTTGTTCGATTTTCGGACCAACTCCAATGGGTCTCGTAGAAATAGTTGTGTTTCCCTTACTATCATAGTGATAAATATGATATAAACGGTCTTAAAAAGAAAAAACACCTAGCTTTAAATTAAAATCTTTAAATTCATCAGAAATAAGTAAAATGTACACCTCTGTGAAACAAAAGTTTCGCGTGAAACAAAAGTTTCTGAAACTTTTGTTTGCGCGCAAATTGCAAAAAAAAAATGAAACCTGGTTTCATTTATTATTTTTACATGGATCGATAAAAAAATGTGGCAAAAATTACGTTTATAATACATTTATATACTAAAATATGTAAGTTGTTGTTTTATTTTTAATCGTTTTCAGTAATTTTAGTCAGAAAAAACGTAAATTCAGCAATTTTTTAAAAAAATTTTATATTTACATTCAAAATTTTTGTATTTGTAAAATTATATGTTTATTTCGAATTATAAAATTTTAAATCGTTTTATATCACCTTTCAAAAACAGTTTTTAATTTTCGAATGCGTTCAGAAATAATCCATTTATTAGGATTTTATCGCAAAAAGTAATATTTTGACCCTATCGTTTAAACCACACATGAGCAACCGTCGCACAATGGTTTTACTAGTATGGGAGCGTTGGAAACAAATTGAAAATTCAAATTGCAGGGACCACTTAATTTTGTTTCTATATCTTGACATCACATACCAGCGCATTTTTTCCCACACCACCCAACTCAGCAAAAGCTTTCGTCGCAGCGTAAGACGTCAGCAAAGATTGACTTCCCGAGCTGTCTGGACGTTTGTGTGAAAGTGCATCGTTTATTATATAACATTTAGGAACTGATAACTTTTTACACTGCTTATTGGCAAACTTTTTTCAACATGGATTGAATACCTTCAGGTACGTATTAAAGAAGTTTTTTTTTCATTTCCTTATGTGACAAATTGGGGATATATTTTTTTAAAAACACCTCGTGAATTTAAAAAAAATACGACAATTTCTGGAATAGTTAAGGTTTTAGTTTGATATTTCCTAAAATTTCATAAATGTGCTGATGTACTTTTATAACTGAACTATTTTAGTATCATATTGAAAAAAAAAATTGCGCATATTTGCGCTTCTACGGCCCAGCAATTTTTACATCATTTACTTACTGCAAAATTTGAGTGCTTCATAAATATAATTTTTGTCACATGTTCGATTTCAAATGATTTGTTCTTAAGACAAAAGGAGTTATTTGGCGTACTGATGAACTCAAAGTGCCAACAGATGGAAAACGATTTTTATGTAAAAAAAAAACTTAAACTTCACCAATTGCCTTAAAGAGGAGTCGGATAAACTTTATAAAAAGATCGCGGGCTTCAAATTTCGCTTTAAAATAAGATGGACATTGCTCGTCGAGATGAAGCTGGATTTGTGATGGAAAATAAAAAATGACTTGAGACTCCGATCGCTTTTATATTTTGGGCAATTTCTTCTGAAAACGGCACGTCGCGGTCGTAAAGACAGTTCTGACCGATCCAAACGGTTGAAAACCAAAGTTCGGAAAAGTGCACCTCTTTCTCATTTGGCGTTTGCTACAAAAATGAACTTGAGAGCTTTTGGTCAATCGGTCACATCAAAATTATTTGAAGACATTATTCTAGGCGCTCAACTCAGACAAGTGTACAAGGTATTTGATGGTAATCGCTCTTCTTACAAATTTCTTACAAAATTTATGTTCATTGGGACGCGAGAGGTTGCGGATTATTCTAGTATTTTTATATCTTCAATTGTTCCTATACGATTAGTTTGCGGGAAGTCTGACAATATAAACGTAATTTGGCAGAATCCTTGCCCATCATCCACCAGATATTGCCGCCCGATTAAGATTATCAGAAGAGGCTCAGGAAGCTCGGAACAAAGATTTTTAAAAATATTGCGAGAACTATTCTAGAAAATGTTCTCATGAGAAATTTAATGAGGTAATGAATAATTTAATTTTAGTTTTTAATTTAATGTTAGTTACATCTGATCTTGTCATAACTAGTTACAGGCAATACCAAAAGAAACGATTAAATCGTTTTACTGAAAAAGCTTTCGATTTAATAATTCCTCCGGATATTCATTCTTCAAATATATTTAGTACCGACGACGATGATGATTGTTCACCGTATGCATCAGAATGTTGAAAAGCAAAATTCAACATTACTCGGCCTTTATTTTCACATAGATATGGACATAAATAATTTTAATTTTAAGATATTTTTAAAAATTTTATATTTTTTGTTAATAAAATCCAGAAATTGTTAAGAAAATCTAGTAGAACTTACTAAAACCGAATATTTTTATTTTTTATAATCACACCGAAAAATAATATCCCTTTTTTCCCCGTAAATCCTCCCTGTGAATTGTTTCCAACTTTTTGGGTATTTGGAACCACTGTGCGCGGGCCGCATCCGGCCCGTCGAGCTATTTTGACCGGCCCTGATTCATCTCGGCGAAGTAACAGAGAAATAAATTAATAGTTCCAGGGAGATATTAAATAATGGAGATGACACAAATTTACACATAGAACTTAAGAAGTTTCAAGGGGATTGAGAGCTAAAATCTCAATTTAACAACATTGCTTTTGACAGATTTTTATAAATTATATTTGGTGGAAAAAAAACATTAAAATTTACGCGCATTTGCAAAAAAATAATTTTTCTTTTTGGCAGCATATTTACGTGTGAACAGTTTTTTTCGAGGATGAAACAAACCAAATAAAAAATTCGAACGAGAAAAAAACAGTCTCGAAATCTCGAAAATTCTTTGCGATTATCCCTTTAGAAATACCAACGCCAATATATTGATAGTCTCGTAATTCAAGTACAAGGCCAATCTTCACACTAAATTTTGAAATCAATATTTAACATTAATATTATATTGTCGTATATATCAGTAAATATATAAGAATTAGCAACGTGTTTTATTTAATTTCATATAACTTTATTAGGTTTAAGAATTTGGTCCGGCCCTTGACTCGGAAACAGAATGATAATTTGGCCCCAGACCTAGGAAAGGTTGCCCATGCTTGATTTAAACTTTCGGCTAACTTCGTAAGGGTTCTTGGTAAATTGACACAAACTAGTCGTTTTTCGCAATTTTAGCTCCGGCGACTCCTTGTATCCCTGTGGAATACCACAGGTCTCCAAAGACAACTTCGTGGTGAATGGGGAGCGGACGGTACCAGGAGACTGGCCCTGGCTGGTGACGGTGAACCTCAAAAGGAACGCAGAATATCAGTGTACCGGCGCTCTGATATCCCCCAATGTCGTCATTACAGGTAACTTAACTACTTAACTAGATGGAGTAACTTAAGCACGGTTCAAAGTTAACTAAATCAACATATCATTGATTTCGTTCTCTATCATTAGAAAATATATAAACAATTTCCTACACTACATAAATTTAAATTCCAATCAAATTTATAGACTAAAATAACTTTTAAATATTTGTATGTTTTTACAATAAGTAATTTTGCAATTTCGGAGGCGGGAATGGGTACTGCCGCCCCGGAAACCTTTATTGGATAATCAAAACCTCTGCCATAGGTCACCCCAAGTGGTTCGCTATGTTTGGTGATTTAGCAGGGGTGCCCGGGTTCATGGAGTGAGGTTTGTCTAGGTCTTGGAGGCGAATGACCAGGACACACTGAACCCCGGATTCCTACCCACCGCTTAAACCCTTTTCATTCCCAGAAATCTCCTCTCCTTCCTTTCCTTAAAAAAACCCTCCACACAGCATCCCCAAAGATGACATAGGCCCCGAGAGAAAATATTTTCCTCGGAGCCTCTGTGTGGAGTTCATGTAAAAAAAATAAGTATAAATTTATATATAAACAGTGTTGCAAAGGAATATAAAAATAGTCTTTCCTCACCATAAAGAGACAAGGCTCTGGTAATTTTTGATAACTTTTTTATTTAATAGGAACGTATGCGCGGCCCATTTCGGCCAGTTTCATACAAATCTTAAATTTAGATTTGCGATCAAAATACCCAACCAAAGTGAGAAATTATTTTTGTAATCAAAAGGTATATCAAATATCTAGTACGGATGTGAGCTACTTTATTCATTTTTGCTTCAAATTATAAGATAGGCCATTAAAGATTTTACTGCCTCATGATTTTAGAGGCAACTTTGGAAATTATTTGTGAGTAAATGAAAACCGTTAAAAAAATAACTGTACTATGTCTATTTTACAAATACAATGAAAAATAAAATAAAAAATATAACATTGTTAAAAATTCATTTTTTGGGTAGTAATTTAAATGTTTAAAAACGACAAATTTTTGTTCCGCCGTAAATAGGCAATTTGTATTTTAAATTAAGTCTTATCAAAATAATTTTTTTTTTCCATTTTTATATTTTATTTTATATT
The DNA here is from genome assembly GCA_936435175.1 of Glyphotaelius pellucidus. Classification (NCBI taxonomy): domain Eukaryota; kingdom Metazoa; phylum Arthropoda; class Insecta; order Trichoptera; family Limnephilidae; genus Glyphotaelius; species Glyphotaelius pellucidus. The sequence goes on from OW386556.1 coordinate 5,886,249, forward strand.
TCATTTTATGTCTATGGTGAATGTAGAAAAAAAATATTTTTATTGTTTTTTGTTTACTCACAAATAATTGCCCAAATTGCCTCAAAAAAAATCATAAAACACTTAAATCTTTAATGGCCTATATCTTATAATTTACTAGTACTAGTATTTGATATACCTTTTGATTACAAAAATTATTTTTCAGTCTGGTTAGGTATTTTGATCCAAATTTAAGATTTTTATGAAACGGGCCTAAAAGGGCCGCGCAAACGTTCCACTTAACGGGAGGTTGTTGAAATAAGTTATACGTAGAAGAGATAATATTTTGAATATGCTTGTAATTAAATTTTGGGTTTTTAATATTACTCTGATATCTTGCTGATAGGCTAGGTTTACACTTGTAAGTTTTTTCCTGTAATTCGCTCGTGTAAGCGATTTATGGCCAAATTACCAATGTAAACGACACCAAAAGTCACTTAACGTAATTTAAAGCAAATTACAGAACTTCTTCTTTCGGAAGTTTTTTGACAGGTCTAATCGCGTCCGTTATAAAATCAGTTTGATAAGCTGAGGCACTTTCTGTAAGAAATAGTACCAAAATGCGCCATTGCGAAATGTCAAAAATCAAAAGACAATTGTTTTTATTGGATTTTTTCCGATAAAATCAGTATTTATTTCCACTTAGGTAATTGAGTTTTCTGAAAATGAGAATCCTTCTATTCAATTATCGGTCCAAACCTTTCTAATCTCAATGTTTCTGTTTTTAAAATTACGTATTTGAATACGAAGTCGGTTGCTGTCAGCAGCCGCCAGGTATCTGTCATTCAGATAAAATTAATGAAATCCATTAATTTTCGCCTTTGACGGCACAAAAGTGCGTGGAGAATTGTTTAATTAAAGCCAAATCCTATTTCAGCACGTTATTTGGGCCTTTTCGACAGTATTGACAAAATCGCGTAAATTTGACAGTAGCAGGTGGTTGTTGAAAGGAAGCCATCTTACCGCAAATGAATTTACAGATGTAAATGGTCGCATGAGCAGTTACACAGTTCGAACTTCCGAAAAACTTCCGTGATCATTAATTACACAAGCATATTTAACCGCTCCTGTGAGTAACCTGTCAAAATCTTACGTAATCCGTAAATTTTAATTACGAGTGTTAAGCTAGTCATATGTTGAAGTGTAAGCTATTTAGCTGTATTTCTTTAAAAACTTCCTTATCTCCCAAAACTCGATTTCTTAAACCATCAGATAGGAGAGTGTTAACTGATGTGTTATTTTTTATTGAAAATGATTAATTGACAACCCTGAATTATTGGATCTAATTTGCATTAATATATCCAGACAAACTGGAAGATACTTTTACATGAAACAATAATCACGATACTAATTGTTTCTACGATAAGAGAGATAAAAAAGACTAAGCTCTATTAAAATGTAAATATCCTATAAAGGGGGCTCCTTTCCTCCGATTTATTTAGCCAACAAACAGACGAGCAGATTAATTAACCCCAAATTATTTCAACAATATTATGTGCATTAAATTTCAACAGTATTATGTTTTGCCCTTGTAAGGAGTCAACTTGAGTACAATTCTCCAGTCTGGAACCCACGTCCATAACATTCATGTATAAACTATTGACAGAATATAAAATAGATTCGCAACATTTTCTTAATTTTTAAATGACAATTCCAACACTCTTTAAAATAATATGAACATATTCACATTGGCGGACAGACGTATTTTTACTGATTTGTATTTAACTAACTAACTAACCATCACATCGTTTCTCCGCAGGCAGAGAAGACGAACCTCCAAACTCAGTCTGGCACACACTCCTTGCCTCGTTCACATTCATACATGCTCTTCTATTATTCTGACTCTTAACATAGCCCGACTCAAAAATCTGATTCTGACTTTGTGTTTGTGTATAAAATTTTAAAGGACGTAGTTGACGGATCAGAATTGCTCCCATTCATAAGTTTTCGAATTCCAATAAGTTTTGAATTTGGGATTTATTTCACGACAGAAATGCTGGAACTAACTATCATACGTATTTCTCTTGGCCCAGTAATGGAGGAAATATACCAAGTCAGTTAAAATCTTCAATTTATCACTAAACAAATAGAAAACATTGTTAATGAGGCAGTTCAGTTTTGTATAATAAATTATAGATTAGGAGACCAGCGAGGTAAACCCTACGACATCGAGTATACGGATGAAACTACTTAGTAGTGATAATGGACATTTAGAAGGCCCTAAAAAAGCTGGTCTGCCGGTGCGCCTCTTGGCAGGAGCCGCGCAGTCATGGAAATAGTGAGCGGTTTTTTTCGAAAAAATTACGTCATCGAGTACACGAACGGGAATGATTTCATGATAAAGGTCGATTAGTAAAAGAGAAAAAAGCAGGTCTACCAACCGGCAGCCTGGCACGTTCGCAGGCAGCCGGCGTCAAAGTGGGATAAAAATTAGTAAATTTTACGTCATCGAGGACACGAATGAAACCAACGAATAACTGTAGTCTAGATCAGTGTTCCGCAAACTTTTTGTGATCAAGGTACACCTACCAAAACAAAAAATTTAGAGGTACACCAAAGAAAAAAACAATGTTTATTTAATATTTATTATTAAAATCAATAAAATATAATGAGAAATGTGAGCCTGCTTAACTGAGCATAGGCAATCAAAATTTGGAGCAATCGTTGAAAATGCTTCTCTCATCTCTTCGACGATCATCCCTGGGGATTTTCTTTTTTTTGTGTCGTAGTGCGAGTTGAAAACCCCAATTCGCATAAATAGGTCGTGGCAAATGGTAAGATAATTGCAGTAGCACGCTTTGAAAGCAGTGGATACTCATTTTTTATGCGTAGCCAAAAATGCGCTAGGTTTGTTTCGAAAATTTTTACTTTTGATGTCTGATAAGTTTTTGTCTTCAGAATTCTTCCTGCTTATTTTTTGGTAAGTGTCCAATGGAAATGCTATCTAAGAATGGATTTCGAACCCAGTCCGTAGATTGCAGGTCACACTTAGGAAAATACGAGTTCATTTTTTCTGCTGTGTTTCACTAGCCTGTGCTTCGAGTGTTTCGCTATCAAAGCACTTTTTTTATTGAATCGGCAGCCATGACATTTGGGAACATTTCGTTACTATATACTGTTGGGCGTGGCTGATCCATAACACCAACTTAGCTTTCAATCTTATACGATGACGTTAAAGTATTAGAATTCTTGCCTTGCTTTTTTGGTTGCGCCCGTTTAAATGGGCGAATATGTCGACCTGGCCTATTTTACTACCAATCCGATAGTCGGATCGCCTAAGCTGGTGCAGCGTCGCAATGTTATTGCATTGCGGTGAGGCACACCAGCTAGCGACCACGGTACGCCACTGGGCCGCGGCACACACTGCGGAACACTGGTCTAGATCATGGGTCGGCAACCTTTTGTTGTAAAAGGGCCAAATATGTTATTTGGGGATTAGTGCGGGCCGCACTTGGGCCACATATCACTACAGTATACGTGATATTTGGTGACTTAGCAGGGGTGCCCGGGTTTATGGGGTGAGGTATGTCCAGGTCTTGGCAGCGGATGCATCTGCTCATCTGCTGCGTGGCGGGCCGGATCGAGAGAGACTGATTGAGGCCTTTTTGACCTTTCCAGCCGGACTCTCTTGACTCATCGCCTTGCATTGCAGTTGGAAGGATTGAATCATACGTACATCACTCCTGGACACACATACCCAGATTCCTACCCACTTTTTCCTTCCCAGAACTTCCTATCTTTTCCTTCCTTAAAATGACCCCCCACACGGCATCCCCTAAGATGACATTGAGGAAATTAATTTCGTCAGGGCCTCCTGTGTAGAGCTATTGTAAAAAAAAACCTTCAATATTTGTGTAAAAATATTTTAGTTTTAAAATAAAACGCTAACTGTATATTTTTACAACATTTATTGTAGTTAATAAAATCAATGAGATTTTTGTGGTTATCTTTTACTTGCAAGTTTTCTTATAATAGCTTGAATTTTTGCGTAGTATTGCGTCTAAATGTGAACCCGATAACCGAGAACACCGTTTGTTTTCTCGATAATTCAGAATTGAAAAAGCTTGCTCACAAATTTATGTACTACCAAATATAGTAATTATTTCGTAAGCAAACCATTTTAGCTCCTTGTAGTCTTCAGAAGGCAAACTTAAAAAAAACCGTACACAAAAAACTGTCGGGCTGCTGGTCGGCAGACCAATGGAGTCAGGAATAGAATGATCTAGGCTACAGTTTTTCGTTGGCTTCGATCTTGTATTCGATGCAGCTGGGCACGCGAAAGCGATATGAAACGGACGAGGTTCGGAAATTTCCGTCGTTTTCCGGACGAACGCAGCTCTTATGACGACGGTGCGGTGGTTTTTAGAATTTCCTACCACTCTGGACTATTAGGCTATCTTAAATAATAATATAATAAAATAGGCATGCGACAGCGGAGAGGGGCACCGCGGCAGGTTTTGTGAGTTGTTTGGCGTCGAAAGGCTCGCCAGACCGATGGGTACACTCGGAACCCTCAAATTATTTTTTTTATCATTCTCACTTTTTTTTTGAAAAGATAGCATTCTCAGTTTTTAAAATCATAATGAAATAAAAATAATAATGAAGAAAATGAAAATAATTTTAAAATGTTAAAAGAACTTTAAAAAATCGTACACAAAAACCTGCCAGGCTGCTTGTTGGCAGACCAAGAAATTCTTCAATGAAATGATCTAAACCACAGTTATTCGTTGGTTTCATTCGTGTACTCGATGACGTAAAATTTACTATTTTTATCCCACTTTGACGCCGGCTGCCTGCGAACGTGCCAGGCTGCCGGTTGGCAGACCTGCTTTTTTCTCTTTTACTAATCGACCTTTATCATATGAAATAATTCCCGTTCGTGTACTCAATGACGTAATTTTTTCGAAAAAAATCGCTCACTATTTCCATGACTGCGCGGCTCCTGCCAAGAGGCGCCCGGCAGACCAGCTTTTTTAGGGCTTTCTAAATGTCCATTATCACTACAAAGTAGTTTCATCCGTGTACTCGATGACGTAGGATTTACCTCGCTCGTCTCCTAGGCTATACTTTTTACTATGAAGGTTTTCATATGTAAAATCCCCTAAAATGGGGCATAAATATATGATATATATGGATACATTTATCCGAGACGCTATTCAGGTTACAAACCAATTCTTAGAATGATTGTTTCCAATAAAAAGAGTAGTTGCCTATAATATGGAAAAAAGAACTTGTTGAAAATAATATTGTTGATTCTAAATATTTGAAATATGAGATTGACAAATATGACGGTTTGACAGAAGGTGGCAATAGCGAAATTGGCTAACGCGCACGTCCCGGTTAGACGAGAGGTCTGGGTTCGAGTCCCAGTTGAGACCATTGTCTTTTTCTATTTTTCTGTGACTTGTTTTCTTTCATATTTTCATTTAGATTTAAAAGTGTTATCTTCTTCTTCAATGCCATAAATATATGATTCAATGCTGTGCTTGTGGCGCGTTTGCGAGTTTATTTAATTTGACAAACTAATCACACATCTAAAACATATTTTCAGCTGCTCACTGCGTGTTCAATGGAGAGACCAAAAGAAGAGCAGACGAAATGCTTCTAGAATTCGGAGTTCACGACAGAATCATCGAAAGACATAATGTTGTCCAGAAATACGTCTCAAGCATAGAATTACCCAGAGACCATATGGTGAAAACTCCACCTATACAAGACTTGGCGGCCTTGGTGACCGAGGGACCTGTGACATACTCGAAAAGCATCATCCCTGTGTGCTTATGGTCTGGCGCCCGGGACTTGGAGAAACTTATTGCTACTAAAGAAAGAGGTTCAGTAAGTAATGCACCATAACAATAACTGCTATAAGACATTTGGAGGCCTCAGGGTGAACAGCCCACCTATACATGACCTAGCGGCTTTGACCTGTCACATACTCAAACACCATCATCCCTGTGTGCTTATTTTCGAGAAGACGGAATTTTGCCTAATTTATTACTACTAACAAACCAACAATAACGCAGTTTCCACAGAGGTAAGCAGAGAGGCTGGACTGCCAAACAACCCGGCCCACATTCTTTGCCCCATTCACATTTATACTCTTCTATTATTCTGATTCTTGACGTGGCCCGACCCAAGTATTTGTTTAACTTGATCGTGTATGTCTTCTTTGGGCGTCCCCGACTTCTTCTACCGTTCGAACTTGCGTCGTATATTCTCCTCTTGCGTCGTATATTTTATTCATTCATTCGCTATGCATGCCCAAGCCAACTGAGAGTACCTAAAAAAGTTTAGGACTAGGGTAAAGAAAAAATAGTTTTCGAATATCCAGCGATTTATTGTATTGTTTTTAAATTAACATATAACCACCGACAACAATGAGAATCTCAAACCAACAGACAAATCATTTCAAACAAAAAATTGTTGTTCTCAACGTGAGGTAACAAAAGAGATGCTGTGAAAATTTTACTTTTATAAAGGAACTAGCTTTTCCCCGCGGCTTCGCTCGCATGGTATTACGGTAAATTACTGTAGCGGTTGAACTTATCAATTATCCCCCCTCCTCCCCACCCCCACCCCCTCCCGCATTTCAGAAATTCATTCCCTTACATTCAGTTTTCAAACACCTCGCCTGCCACCTAAATTTCATAAAACTAAAGCTCACAGAAAAAAAGAATTATCCAATTTTGTTCATTCGTTCGGAATTTATTCGCTTACAAACATTTCGGATGTTTATTTTAGAATTTGTTAATATGATAAAAAATTACACTATTTTTTATTCAGTCTTTTTATAATCGTTACGAATTATATTTTTAATGTAGGAACTCTCATCTGACATTTATTGCAAAACAGAAGCTGGTCCAGAAAAAACAAAACATATTCTAATATTTGAATTTCCTGGAGCAGTAGCTGACCAGGGGGCTGAGTACCTACCAGCTTAGAGCCCACAAATATATCAACATCGTTTCCATGGAAACGATTTTTTTCTGACGTTAGCAAAAACTCGCTTTTGTTAGCGACAGAAAACGTATAACAAATATAATATATTAATATTTATTATTTCATAACGCCAGAGGTTGCCATCATATACGGAATATAGTCTTCGCATATAATTTAGCTTTCTATTGGTGAATGAATTTTTAAAGTATTTTTATTGGTTAATGCGTGAAAGCGTCATAAACAAACTCGAGCAGTTTCGCATTTATAATATGAGTATGGATGAAAAAAGCTCTATTCATTTGTTTTGTTGGAAGAAGACAAATAATGCATTTGAAATATTTAAAAATAAGTACTGGCCATCTATAATACAAATTAAAAAACGTTACTAATTGGTTTGGTATTAAGCTATCAAAATCCAAACAGTCGTTTTCTTAAAAAGACTAATTTTTTTACATTAACTCCACACAGGAGACCCTGAGGAAAATAATTCCCTTGTCATCTTTGAAGATGTTGTGTGGAGGGTATTTTTGAGGAGTGAACTTGGGAGGAAGGAGTGAACGAGTGGTCTTGAAGAGACCCATGTTGTAAGAGAGAGGAAACACAAAGGCCGGAAAATCGTTCCACAGCCGGGCTGTTGAACTCAAGAACGAGTCGTAGAAACGACCCGTTCTCTTGAGACTAATGTCAACCGTGTACAAATTTTGCAATCCGCTTGTAAAGTTAGGAGAATCTATCAAACGGACCGCCCGTTTCTGCACAGTCGATGGTTTTTGTAGGTATATCGGGGCTCCAGACCAGAGGTGGCTGCCAAATTCAACCGTATGGCGTATTTGCAATTTGTACAGGGTTGGCAGTTGTAAGCTATTAAAATATCTGCGGGCCCTGTACAGTACCCCCAGTTTCTGAGAGGCTAACTTAACTCTGGCTTCGGTGGAGCCCCGTACCTGAGATGGTAGAGTTACACCAAGCATATCGATGAAGGTCCTGTTTGGAAGATTGCTTCCGTTGAAGGAGACAAGATTTTTATTTCGATCCCTTTTAGACGTAATCAGACATGATTTGGTCTTTGAAACATTAAATTCGAAGACGTTATTCTTACCCCAAGAGAAAACACTCTTGAGGTAACCGTCCATTCTTTGCTTCAAAGCTATTGAGGTTTTTCAAACAAAAAACTATCATGGAATGTACTTTCATCCGCGTAACAATGAATCGGTGCACATGTCAAGAGATCATTGATGTGCAACAAAAACAAAATCGAAGACAGAACCGACGAACCCCTGTGTGACGCCAGCATTTATCGAATGCGAGGAAGAAGTGAAACTGTCAGCAACCGCTTGAATTAACCTCTCCCTCCAAAATTCAGCAATCCACGTACACAAGGATGCGGTGGGTCCATAAGAAGGCAATTTGACAAGCCATCGGTGCCAAACCCGGTCAAAGATCTTGGAAATGTCCAGTGCAACCGTTTCGGTCTCACCAAAAAATTCCAGGCACCACCCTCAAACATGCGTCACATACGCGAGAAGATCACCGCACGAGCGGTTCCGCCAGAATCCGTATTGACGGTCATTAATACTTTTGTTCTTCTCGAGGTAGGTATGTGAGCAGTTTGTTGTTGATCACACGTTCCAACACTTGACAGAACAGATGTGATCGCTATGGGGCGGTAGTTGGCCGTGTTGGAGCGGTCATCCATCAGCCTTGCATTATTTTCGAATGCACACATTTCTCACAGAATCATACATGGTTTGATGATACCATAATCATGATCAACTGTCCTCTCAGTTCTTTTATATCGACTCGGCTAAGGAAACCTCTAGGCAATGATTAGCTCCTTAGTGATCTCTCAGTGTGTTTAATTAATATCTTAAAGTAACCCGTGCAGGTATCACCTCCTATGATACCTTGGTCACTTTAATATCGTTTTGTGTGGAGAATTGTGCATTGATTTCTCTGTGTCATAGTATCCCAAAAACGTGCTGTGGGAAAGTAAGGTGAGTCAGATTCCTTCCCGGTGTCCACTTCTTCTTTCGTATGGTGGGGGGTCAGAGGGGGACATCTAGGTCTGCGAGCCAGTCTAGGGCCTCAGGCGTTGCCCTGTGGACCTCATCAATCCCGCTGGGAAATGAATGGATCGGGCGATCTTTGACCACATGTTCGGTGGTCTGCACCTCACCGCATTCACACATCTCCGACTCTTTAAGGCCCTATCTATACATCATATGGGCACAACTGTCACTCAGTCTCTCAGTGGGGACTTGTACGAGATGGGTATTTTTCACCTTGGCTCAAGCTTTCACCTATCTTCTGGGGTGAGAGGTGAATGGAGGTCTTTTTCCTTCTGTCCAGAAGGGTTTTCGGGACTTCAAGCGGCATGCCGGGTGAGAGATGACATCATCGTGCAAAGGTATTGCGCTTTTTTGCAGCGCCTTCTTGTACTCCTTTAGTGTTGCAATCACTCGCTTGATATTTGCTGGGTTATATTTGCAAGTATGGAGAGCCAGGAAGAGGAGTAGATTTTAACGTTCCGCCGATGGTTCTCATTGTGGCATTAAGCTGAACGTCGATCATGGAAGTGTGGGCGCTTCTAGCCCAGTATTAGAGCTCAGTATTCAGCTGCTGAGAAAACCAGAGCAATGGATGCTGTTCTGAGCGTGTTGGCGTCGCATCCCCAGCTAGTTCCAGCTGACTAAGTTTAGTCTTGTCCTGGTTTTTTTGCCCACTGTTTCAATGTGTTGGTAGTTCAGGTTCCTGTCCAAATTTACTCCAAGATAGCAGAGATGGGGGTAATGGTAAATATTTTTTTCCATCAAACTGAACACAGAGTTTTGAGTTTGCCTGTGAGTTACTGAGATGGAAAGCTGTCACGACTGTTTTTGACCCATTTGGCTTTAGTCGCCAATTGAGGAAATATTCTTCCATAGCCTTGAGGTCAGAATCAAGGATCTCTTCTGCTGCATTGAGGGTTTTGGCTTAGGCTGTGACGGCGATGTCATCTGCATAAGCCAATTTTCTGCCTTTAGTGTGAGGAAGATCTCGAGTATAAATGTTAAAGAGCGATGGGGCCAGCACTGAGCCTTGGGCAAGGCCATTATTAAGGGGTATTTTTTGCTTTTTTGTCCGCCTAGAAAAACCCTGAAAGTACGGCCAGTTAGCAGTTGCTCAATAAGTCGTACTGTGTTGCCATCTTCTATGGTGTCGTAGAGCTTGACAAGGAGGCCTTTGTGCCGCACCGTGTCGTAAGCCGCAGAGAGATCAATGAACGCTGCCGCAGTCTTAAGCCGTTCCTGGAAACCAGATTCGATATGTGTTGTCAGAGCTAGCACCTGGTCGCAGCAGTTGCGGCCTGGTTTGAAGCCAGCTTGCTTTTGTGAAACCACTTTCTCCAGAATTGGGGTAAGTCTGCGATGCACCACTCGCTCTAGGAGTATGGTACTTAAAAACGAGATGGACCGGTAGCTGTTTGGATTCTCTGGTGGCTTATTGAGTTTGAGGACCACGATAACTTTAGTTTTTTCCAGATATTCGGAATTTCTCCAGTTTTAAAAATTTTAGAATATAGTTTTGCGATCCATAGTTTTGTCCGTGGCTCAGCATGTTTCAGAAAGTCTGGAAGAACTCCGTCGCATCCAGCTGCTTTCCCAGTTTTTGTTGAAGGACGATGTCTACTTCATCAATTGTATCGGCGACCACGTCGTTAGGTTTCACCGGCCATTTTAGCTGCGCCGCTTTCAGAGATTTTTTGATCTGGTGGCTTATGTTAGACCTTGTTGTCGTTTTTGAACTGCGGAGTAGTTGGTGAGCAACAGTATTTGGAGACGCTTTGGGGGTTGTCTTAATTGGCTGATTTACAGCTCCTAGTCGCCTGAGTGTTTGCCACGCTTTTTGAAAACTCATTTCTTCCATTAGTTCATTCCACCTGTTCATGCGCCCGTCATCCAGAGACTGAAGAAGATCAGAAGCAGTGTCTGGGACACTGTTCCTCTCGAAATCAGCTAGAAGGCGTTCACTTTCCATGTTGTGATAAACACTTTTCTGTAGCCTCTAAGAAATTGTCCACTGTTGCCCAAGCTATTCTCCTATAGTTATGTCACATTGAAAAACCATTTGTTTTATTACAGTCTGCATTATTTACATTTCAATTGATTCAATCTATCTGCGACTATTTATTTATCGCCGTTTATGTACCAATTGTTGAATACTAAACTGCAAACAAATTAAATAGCAATTAACCATAATGTTTGATTGCAGGTGGTTGGCTGGGTAAAGGACCAACTAGATAATGAAGCCACCCCGGATCCGCGTCGTATAAAGCTGCCTATTAGCAACTTTAATACTTGCACCAGGTCTCATCAACACTTAAGTAATATTGTCAAAGGCCGCCAATTTTGTGCTGGTACGTATATTTTTACTTTTATCAAATAATAAAAAAAAATCGAAAGTTTGGAAATTTCCAATCCTTTCTTATCAAGATGGTGTGTAGCAATACAGATAAGATACCACTTTTGGCGTCGAATGTAATGGTAAATTAATAATAAAAGTGTCTGAAGAATATTTTAAAGAAACATGAATTAACACGTCAATCCTATAAATAAAATGAAAGTCGTATTTAGTAAACCAGAATCTAAGGTTCAAACAAAACAAGGTTGTTCTTAAATATTACCTTGTAACATCTCTCTTCTGCGGCATTGACAGCACTCTGTCGGTGACAGCCATGGACGTAGCCAGGTTTTGATTTAGGGTGTGGAAAAAATAAAAATCTAGGGTAGGTACAGAAAAAAGTAGACTTCTACAACATATTCATGCTTAAGGCTCTATGAATACAAAGAATATGAACAGAAGAAAGAAAAACCATCCTATGAACTGCTGTAAATTTGAAAACGCGACTCGGTCGACAATCTCAAAGGTCGGCCTCGGCCAGCCAGGATGGGGCAAACGCCCCATCTTGCTCCACCGTGCTTACGTCCATGGTGACAGTATGACCTGCACATCTTGTTCACAATAACTGAACTTCAATACCATCAGTCTGTTGACAACCAAGCTATATTTGTTACCTCATCTCATCTTCTCTCCCTTGTCCTATTCGGCGTCTAGGCGCCTCCGGGGGGTCAAACGATATCAGATCGATAGGCGTAACTTCCGACGATTTTATACCGATATACCGAGCACGGTTTCACTGTTGACAGCCGAATCAATATTGACAGAGAATAGATAAGGAATCGACATATGCTGGCAACTCTGGCAGACCTGCCTAAGAATCAGCATTCCGAAACGTAAAATGCCAATCAATTTCTAAAAATGTAAATAAATTGGTAATGTTGAATTGAAATACTAACCTAAATATGTATTGGCAGTCCGCATTAATTTTTTGCACTAAACGGGAGTTAATGAGGTCTTTAATATTTCAAGCATTTTCGTTTCTCAAAGATCGACTTTTAGATGCATCACTTAAGTCTGATCGCGTATACGACTTCTTTCATTTCTAAGAGCTTCGTCAGTTCAATCCGTTATTAGTTAAGCCAGTAATTTAGCATTATCAAAAAATACATGTATATTGTATATTGAAAGTTAACCGAAACTTATCTGATACCATCGTTGGTCGGAATACCGTTAACCATACTCGCAAATATTGATAAATAACAATAATTATAATTTGTCAATATCGTATTGATGTAGGGTTTGATGAATCGTCCATGCTAGTACTCCAGGCGTCCGGAGTGACAATATTTCAGTACCAGCCTCCCCCCGCACAACCTCAAGAGTTGCTTTTCCCTAATTAAAAATATCTTTTAATAAAATTATTCATTTCGTTTGCAGGAACTGGTGATGGCCGCTCTAGTGTCTGTAATGGAGATTCCGGTGACGGAATGTTCTTCTATAGAAATAATCACTGGGAACTGAAGGGTGTCATGTCTTTTGGTGTTAATTCTGCCACACATTCGTGTGACCTGAACGGATATGTGGTATTCACCGATTTGACGCACCCCGCTTATGGATCTTGGCTTACACACGTTATTGAAGCACATGCCAATGCACAAGCTGCGGTAGTTGCAGATGATTACTAAGTTAGTTTTACAAGGTAAGTCTGGGATGGAGAGTCTATCAAAAATTCTGCAGTATCATTTGTCAAAATGGGTGTAATAAAGGGCTTGGGATCGAACTTCAATAGACGTTTTCTCAGGCTCTATGGCACCGAACCGCCCGAAATTTTGGATCTTTACTAAAAACTATGCTGTTTATTGGAATCAATAAAAAATCTGAAAATAGCATTTGGGGAAGAATCACCATTTTTACGGGCGTAGCTTGAGGTCGAAGTTTAAAAGTATTAAAAGTCAGTTTTCTCAGCTCTCCTTATGCCGCCAAACCGTCTGAAATGTTGGATTCTTTGTAAATGGTCTTTATGGTCTTATGGAATCAATCAAAAAATCTGCCATAAGTGTGGTTACTCAAAATCCAACCAGCTTTTTATACGAATAACAAATTTAAAAAAATATATTCATTAAATAACAAATTCAAAATTCAAAAAAAAAAAAATTCAAATTCAAAAAAACCATTTGTTGCGCAAAAAAAAAACACAAGTACAAAAGGTGTAGCTTGTAGATGAATTCTATTTCTTCCAGCTTACCAAAAAATACAAACATCATAAACCAAACAATTACATGTTTACAATTACGTATGAGAAAATAAAAAATAAACAGAGTTAATTAACATAAGGAATTCATTAGGAGTATAATGACATTTGTTTAGAAGAAATGTTTTTAGTGATGATTTGAATTTGAGTGTATCTTGTATTTGTTTAATGTTTTGTGGAAGGTTGTTATACACTTTAATGGCCATGTAATGTGGTCCTTTTTGGAACATTGTTTTGTTTGCTTTTGGTATTAATAAGTTTTCTGTGAACCTTGTAGCGTAATTATTGTGTTGAATTTTTTTGTGGGAACTTGACCGGAGACGGTCGCACTAACATGCACAACTCCATTATATATATATGTCTGTGACTGTCAGAATTTTCAGATTTTTAAACAAAAGTCTATATGAATCCAGATGAGCAGAGTTTGCTATTTTTCTTATGCATCTCTTTTGAATGATAAAAACATCTTTGGCGTTAACTGAATTTCCCCAAAAAATAATTCCATATTTTATTACTGAATAAACATAACCATAGTATGCAGCCATTACTGATTCGATGTTTAATATTTTTCTAAGTGTACTTAAAACAAAAGAAAAGCTACTGATTTTTGCTACTATTTTTAATACATGTTCTTTCCAGTTTATATTTGTATCTAGTTGTATTCCCAGCAGTGAACAAGTTTGGGAAGGTTCGATAATATTATTATTAAAGTTTACATTAATGTTTATAGGTGCAGCTTGCACTGTGTGTCCATTTACAATACACATGTGATACAAACTACACATTTATAGATAAATAGTAGAAATAGAATAGTAGAAAGAAGATTTATACATATAGCGGGTAATCTGTCGCGCTTAAATACCTCTTAAATTCTTCGAGGCTACAGTTAAATATATCAATAGTTTTGGAAGCGTTGTTTAATAGCACCATACCTCGTGTCATGCTATGCCGAGACAGTACGTCCGTTCTGCTATGTGGTATACATAGAAGTTCATGGTACCGTCCCTGACTGTAGTTGTTTGGCACAAACAACTTGTAGCATTCCATGAGGCATGGGCTATCTATTAAATTATTTATTATTTTGTACGCCGTTACTGCAAGGGCCCCACTCCTCCTCGAATGGAGACTTTGGCAATGCGTTTCTGTGAGCAGATCTTCATGATGCATGAATTGCGGGTACTCTCCATGCATTCTCATATACAGGTATCTCAGAAATTTTTTTTGGATCTGTTCCAATTTTTCAATGTATTTTTTCTGGTATGGGGCCCATACAGCAGAGGCGTACTCAATTTTAGATCTTATAATGCAATTATACATAGCCATCATTGCTTCAGGATTTGTAAACTGTGTGCACGATCTTATGACAAACCCTAGAAGCTTGTAGCATGATGTTATTAATTGCAATATATGGTCTGAAAATGTTAGTTTGGGATCAAAGACTACCCCTAAGTCCTTAATGGATTTTACTGGTAACAATATATCTTTTTTAATGCTATATTCATATTTGATGGGGTTTCTCGAACGCGAATACGACATTGTGACACATTTTTTTTGTATTAAAAAATAATTTATTTTCATCAGCCCATGATGAAATTGACTCTAAATCAATTTGTAATTTGACACAATCTTGCCCGTCACGAATCCTCTTGTAAAGTAATTTCAGATCATCAGCAAAAAGCAGGCAAGTGGAATGTTTGATGCATTCTTGGATGTCGTCAATTAAAATTAAAAATAGTAAAGGTCCCAGGTTTGACCCCTGTGGCACTCCTGAGAATGCAGAGAATTCCCTAGACCCGTATCCGTCGATGCATACATACTGTTTCCTATTTCTCAGATATGTGGCAAAAAATTTTAGAAGAGGCTTGTCGAAACCTATTTTGTGTAATTTTCGTAATAACACATCGTGATCGACTCGGTCGAACGCCTTGGCGAAGTCCGTGTAGATCACATCGGTTTGTTGTTGCGCATCTAATCCTCTTGCCACTCTTTGTGAGAGTTCAAGAAGATTAGAGATGGTAGACTTCTTTGATAAAAATCCGTGTTGATTGCCCCAAAGAAATGGTTGAATTTGTTTTTTTAGCTTTTCGCAAATTATTGTTTCGAACATTTTAGGAAGTATTGACAATACCGCTATTGGTCTGTAATTATGGACATCCGTTTTAGTCCCTGATTTGTGAATCGGGCTTACTTTGGTAAGTTTCCAGGATTGAGGAAAAGTGGAAGTGGTAATACTGAGATTGTAAATAAAACACATTGGATTGTACAAATGTTCTCCCAACAGGATAATGATATGAGGTGGAATTCCGTCTGGCCCGGTAACGATTAAAAGCTACAATCGTTATAACAATTTATAGCGATTGTAGCTTTTTTTCCCAATTTATAACGGTTGTAGCTTTTTTAACAATTTAAAACGATTGTAGCTTTTTTTACAATTTATAACGATTGTAGCTTTTTTTACAATTTATAACGATTGTAGCTTTTTTTCCCAATTTATAACGGTTGTAGCTTTTTTTACAATTTAAAACGATTGTAGCTTTTTTTACAATTTATAACGATTGTAGCTTTTTTTACAATTCATAACGATTGTAGCTTTTTTACAATTTATAACGATTGTAGCTTATTTTACAATTTATAACGATTGTAGCTTTTTTCCAATTTGTAACGATTGTAGCTTTTTTACAATTTATAACGATTGTAGCTTTTTTTGCAATTTATAACGATTGTAGCTTTTTGTTAATATAGAGGACTTTCAGAAATTTTAATACTAGAGTTAAGGAGCATCTGAGGTGCTTAATATTATAATAATTATTATTCTGGATTTGGGAACCACATTTTGGGAACATATCATTATTTAGATATAAAGTAAGTGGAAGTTCAGTTAGGTACAAAAAAATTATAAAAAAATTGTTTTAAAGTAGTATAATTGTTTATAACTTTATTATTTAATAGCTGGTACCCGGCATGCGCTGCAATGCCATTCAAAGAAATAAATTGATTCTCTCTGTATGCCCTTTCCCGTGCGTCCCCGTTCACCTCCCGGGTCCCCTTCCCTTCCCGCGTTCCCCTTCCACCTCCCCCGCCTTCCCCTCCTCGTCACCACTCACGCGAACTCCACCTCCACCGTTTCCCCGTGCCAACAAAATATGTGATTTACCCACATTTTCATTTATACAAATTTCATTACGCCAGAGATTGCCATTATATATAGCCTATAACCTTCGCGGCCGTGCACACAACAACTCATCAAAGTTTCATTGTAATCGGATGAACGGTATGGCAGCGCTTAAAATACGAAAAAGCAAACAAATATACATTTTTATGCATAAGATTTCTATGCAAAAGCCCCTAAAAACGGCTGTAAAAAATAAATTAAAGTTCTCTTCGGGATAAGTTTGCTGATTTCTTACTTACTACAAAATTTTCCAATTTTATAATGATACGAGGTGAAAAATTTTGTTTTGCAAATTATAAATGGAAAACTTTTTATAATTTTTGGCCAGAGTTTCTGTTATAAATTTTTGGTAATTTTGCTTTGCTATTCTTTAATTCATTTTTTAATTTTGCATTTATTTTTGTTTTCCTCATTTTTTGTACCAAGCGAAAGATTTTTGAATGCTTTTATTGACTGGTACTTACATTTTTTTGTCCAAAGCTTGTGTTTCACGTCGGAATTTCATGTTTTGAATTTTTATTACGTCTCTAGTATAAACTCTCACCTGACAGTAAAATAAATAAATGTACTAAATGTACCTAATAATAATCTTGATTAATTTAAGTGTCTCTGTTTTTAGGAATAGCTGATGAGAGACATGGGGTTTGAAAGGGATGCACCGTTTCTGGGAGGAAGGATACCAGAATTTGAAGAAATCTTGTATTAAGAGCTTGTACAACAAATTGCGTTGCATTCGTTTGGTCTTGACCGATGTGTAATAATATTCACCACTGTGTTGTGATGTGCCTAGAGATAATAGATACAGGAGATATGGACCACGAGCCATTATCTGTTATGTAAAACGAAACAACGCGCACAGAAATGTCGCCAACATCGTTCATCCATACTACTACAAATCGCATCTACGCACAACGGCCAACAGTTTGGTTGTAGCTTGGCGACAGTCGGTGTGCTTCTACGTCGTATCTCCATTTGTTTGAATCTTCTATGAATTACCCCGCGTTAAGACCGGGCATTCCTAATTTCTTCCAATTCATAACATATTTTCCTTAAGGCCACGCTTCCCGGCACAAAAAGAAAAAAAAATTGAGAGATATGTAATTACGAATGTTGGACAGAGCGCGCCAATATTTTCAATGACAAAATTGATGTGAAAATTGGGAAAATGCTTAATTAAACATGACTCATTTAAAATAGATCAAAAATCTCGTGGAAGGTATCTTAAGTATCATTTAAAGAAACATTGTGAATTTTTTCACAAATACAACTTGTAAAATAATAGAAATAGACTTGTTATAAATAATTTTCGGAGCATACTTTGCGATTTTTTTCTATCGAGGGAATTTCATAAAAAAAAATTGCGTTTCGGCGTGGAACGTATCTAGATATTATCTTCAAAAATAACATATATTTTTTTAAGAGCTTAAAAACTTCAAATGTTTAAGAGATATGTAAGAAATCGGTCGAAATTCGGATAGCGGTGGCTTAAACACTTTGTTTTCTAGTTCCTAAAAAAATATTTGTAATTTCTTGATAATATCTATACATTTGCCAAGCCGAAATGGTAATAAAATGAAATTCCCTCGGTAGAAAAAAATCGCAAAGTATGCTCAGAAAATTTTTAAAAACACATTTTGTTCTGTTCATTAACATGTTATAGGTATGAAAAAATTCACAGTAAGTTTTTCAACGGTACTTTAGACATTTCGCTTGCTGAGGATTGGTTTGTACTTTTGTATTTTTAGGTTTTTTTAAGCTGTGAATTGAAGTATACGTTAGTTCGTTCAAAATTTAACCAAATATGTTTTTCTTTTAATTATAGATAAATTAACCCTTGTTTTTTTTTAATATTTGTAACAATTAGTTTGAAATAAAGAAAACAAAAATATAATTTTTTAAACTCACAAACTTTTGTTTTTCAATATGAGTATTTGTGGACATAATAAAAACCAATCCTCGGCAAGCGATTTGTCGAGAGATTTTTGCTCTATTTTAAACAAGTCGTGCTTTATTAAACCTTTTTACAATTTTCGCTTAATTATGATTTTTTTATATTAGCGCGCTCCCTCTAACATTTGTACTTACATATCCCCCCTTCAAACCAAATCATCTTCTTTTTTTAGCTTACTACGGAGCTTAGCTTACATTGTTTAAATGCATTTGAGACCGAGCAACCCATTGCCTACTGTGTATTTCTTTCAACGGTTATAATAAGTAAGTAAGTCAGACAAACTTTCATTTGTAACAAAAATCTATTTTCTTTGTAGTTAGAGTAAATAGGTAGGACCTTTTATTACACTTAGCGTAAGAAAAATATTTTTTAAGTACTGTCGGTGGTGGGGTAAGCTATTTGATTTCTTGTTTTTATAATTCAAAACCCATACAAAATTAGTTCGCTATTTACTTCCCATCTAAAGATATACTCAAATTATACGAAAAGGATCTTCTATAAAGTTGAATTTTTTGTTGTTTATATTTTGCAGCACTTGTTTTGCGAGAAAGGGGGACAAATTAATTAAAATGTATTTACAAAATAAATTTTTTAAACATGGATGTCTTTTTTTTTAAATTAAAATAATTCTAAGAATGTTAATGGAGATGTTAATCAAATTGATGATTTATGTAGAAAATGTTTGGCTTTTCCGGAAACTATAGAACATATTATATCGGGATGTTCTGTATTAGCGCCGTCCGAGTATACATTTAGGCACAATCAGGTTTTAAAAATAATTCACCAAAGTTTGGTAATTAAACATAACTTGATTGACTGCCGTAATGTAGTACCATATTATGAATGCGAACCAAATTTATTTTCTAAAAATATATTATGAAAAATATATTATGATAAAACTATGCAGACAGAACAATTTGTCATAACAGACCCGATTTAGTTTTACATGCGAAAATTAAAAAAATAACTTATATCATTGATGTCGTTATTCCATGTCGTTATAATATTCAAAAATCTGCTTCTGAAAAAATTAGAAAATATACAGATTTAGGAAATAAGATTAAAAGAATTAGGCATTCTCGGACTATTTATTTATTTATTCATACACGCCTTGCAGGCTTTTACAGAATCACATTATAAAAGTTACACATGTTATTCAGGAGTATATAACATTATAAACTATACTTTACGGATACAAACAGGTTTAATATGTACATAGGTATGTAGTTTCGTTATCATTAAAATTGTACAAAAAGTTTACATAGTGTAATTAATAATGGTAAAACAGAAGAGTGCTTAAGATACTTTAAAAGTAGTTATTGAGGAACGTGTAGGTATTTACTATGTTGATTTTATTATTAACTTGATCATGAATAAATTGTTCGAAAGCAAGTTTTTCAAGAATTCAGCAAAATTAACGCAGCGATAAATAGTACCTACACATAGAAAAAAATAAAAAAATACATGAGTTGTAATATCTTGAAAAGTTATACAGATGAGTTCAACAAGTGTATAGTGTGATAGTAAAAAAGTAAAAAATAGTACAAATTATGGTACAAAAAGTACAAGATAATATTAATATAAAAGAGAGAGAGGATAAAAAGGTAAGTACTTAGGTAATCTTTGTATACATAAGTATTAAAAAAAAAATTTATGTGAGCATGAAGAGACCATCGATTTTAATTTAATCATTAATATATTATTATTGCTAGGGCACCAAGATTTAAATAGAAATATAAATCAAATGTGAGTTAGTTATTATATTTATAACAATAAATACGAGAGGATTGTTGTTAATTGTGTTCTTATTTAGCTACCTTTATTATTCACATATAGTAGATGTTTTGCGATAATTAATAATTTGATAAAGGTGCAATTGATTGATATTTATGGCTTTATTTTAAATAATCTAATATACTGAGTTTGAATTTAGACACAGATTGGTGACGATAAATGTCGATTGAGTTATATTTATTTCCGAGTAAATGGAGTCTTTGGATAGGAGTTTATAAAATAATTATTAGCGGAATTGGTAACAGAATACAATGCATTCGACCGAGTTTCGCGAGTAGGTACTCGCAAATTAATAAGATTTGTCAAATCGAGGGCGTCCAGTCTGCCATTCGATATTTTGAAAAGACAAACTAAATCACTTTTTATGCGCCTTGATGTCAAATCGGTTATGTTAAGTAATTCCATTAGGTATATATAATTAAGTTCTTCAATCGGTATACCCAGTTTGTAGTTAATAAATCTTAAAAACTTATGCTGAACTCTTTCAATTTTTTGTTGGTGGGTTTTATATAATGGAGCCCAGATAGTAGAATTATATTCTAAGTTGCTTCTCACCAACCCAGTGTACAACAATTTAAAGGAATTAATTGATTGAAATTCTTTAACTGTTCTCAGAATAAACCCCAGACATTTCATGGCCTTATTGGTTATTTCATTTATATGAGGAACAAAAGTTAATTTATTGTCAAAAATAATACCGAGGTCTTTAATTTGTTCTACCCTTTTAAGAAAAATGTTGTCGATGCTATAATTAAATTTAATGGGATTTTTTATTCAGGCAAAAGTAATTGTTTGACATTTTTCAATATTGAGAAACAGTTCATTTAGGGTGCACCACTCTTGTAGCCTCACAAGATTTGATTGTAATATACAACAGTCATTCGGATTAGTTATAGTTTTATAAATTTTAAGGTCGTCTGCAAATAATAGAATCATAACTCCATCGAATATGGTGGTTATGTCGTTGATAAATAATGAAAACAACACTGGACCCAGATGTGACCCTTGTGGAACACCGGTGTATACTTCAAACTGGTGTGAAAAGTGCGAATTGAGTTTAACTGATATTTTTCTTTTACGTAAATAACTTTCAAATCATCTCAAAATATGCCCCGTTATTCCAAATGATCTTAGTTTATGTATAAGGATTTTGTGTGAGACTTTGTCGAAAGCTTTACTAAAGTCTGTGTATACAGCATCTGTCTGAAGACGATTATGCATCGTACTAAATAAATTTTCCTGATAGATCGTTAAATTTGTAAGAGTAGACCGTTTTGACATGAAACCGTGTTGTCGACGTGAAATTACTTTATTGATCTCAGGCGAGAGTTTAGATAGCAGAGCAGATTCAAATACTTTTGGGATTGACGACTGTATACATATAGGTCTGTAATTGGAAATATCAGATTTATCTCCTTTCATAAAAATTGGAGACAGAAAATATTACCTATAAAAATATTACCATTTGTTATTTCGGCTACTGGCATTATGCCTAGCTCTCTTATTCAAAATTTAGGCATATCTGATTTGTCAAAGAATCTATATACAAAAATGCAAAAATCAGTCATATTAAATAATATAATATATTGATCGGTCCAGTTAGAAGTTCTACCGAGCCAAACCCGCTGATATGAAAATATCTGGAGTCGGTGAAAAACTTTCCCATTTTGTCTCTGGTAGGTTGACATGTTGTTCTTGTATTGTTTTGTATTTATTTCACTTTTATAATTCACTTGCATAGCATGGATTGACTAGATGATTATTTGTGGAAAAGTGTGTGGAAGAGTTAGTTTTTCCTGTGGGGAAGATTTAACCCGGACATAAAATCGAAAAAAAAATATACTCTAGGGTTCTGTGACTTCATTAGGAGCTAGTATTTTTTTTCCAGTGTGCGTCACTGCTGGAAGATAGGCTGAGGCGTGTTTCCATGATGAGGATATTCCCAGCTGCTAATGCTTATCCTTACCCTCATTCCTGCCACCCTGGATTTAAAAAGGGCTGCATAACTGGGAGCTCGCATCTGCATGAACATCCGGGAAGCGCTGCAATAACTGGGTATATCAAACATTATGCCGAAGGCGTTATTATTCGGGTCTTTAATATATGTATAATTATAGGACTCTCTTTCTTTCGCGCAACGTTGTGTACGTCCAAACTTTGGGCAAACGACAAAAAGAGTGGTGTAGAAAGACTTCTGGTCTTTAATGTAAAATAGTAATCCATACTAATATTATAAATGCGAAACTGCTAGAGTTCGTTTATGACGCTTTCACGCATTAACATATTTGTGTATAATTTATAAGTATATGCTCATACAACCGTCATTTCTTCACTCCTAAATGCGAATGGGAACTCCAGTGAGGGAATGATGAATTTTAACTAAAACTACAAAAACACCGGCACAATTTTCCTCAATTTTCTTTTATTATTTTTAATACCAAAAACGCATATAAACAACAAAACATGTACATTAAGGTGGTCCAAGCCCTCATAGTAAAAATAAAATCAAATATAGGTGTCGCCACCCCCCTTGATTTGTTACACGTACTATTTCTATTATGTGTAATAAATTTCAGCCCCCTATCTTATATACAAGGGGGTGCTCATCGAATTAGAAGTTTCTGACAAAAGTTCAGGATTTAAGTACAACCGTAATTTAAGGTTTATTAATATTACAAGTTTTTTAATCAAATACGTATACTAAGTATTTAAATCTGAACCAAATTTGGAAACAAAGCAATAATTTACGTAATATTAGTCACAATCTTTCAAAACTATGTTTGTTAACTCTTTTTGGATGTTTCAGTAGAAACGATTTTTCTATTTTGTTCAACGATGTGAAGTAAAAATTGCTTTTCTTCCTCATTCTATAACGTGTTGTAATCTTCTAATAGTTTAACACCTCTCTCCCTGTATCATTAACAACAAGCAAATTTTTGAGGCAGCTTTTGCCTTGAAGGTAATCAACATTGTCATTCCAAGTCTCAGGAGATAATCGCAAGAAAGAGTCCTTGATATCGAGAACTAAGTTATTTGTGTTGAAAAGCTTCTAATGTAACCTCTGCAAGCTTAGCAGAATCACCTCGTACCGAACGATTACCGCCAACAGAACTTATTTTTTGAACAACGGCCTGTTTCTCAGCATCAGACAGCTTGTCAGAAAGTAAGGCAAATGCAACTTGTTCATCTGACGAATATCATAAGTGACGCTCTAAGATACCCCTGCTGCTATACTGATTTCGGAATCAATGGCTTCGTACAATTTTAAGCTTTTCCAAAATAGTAAGTCATTTACTAGCTTTATTAATCGTAGTTTAATTAAACTAGCTTCGTAATCATCACGTACTTGATTCCCCCCAGATAGAGCGGTTGTGAGACTTTTAAGAGTATTTTCATCAAACTGTTCTGCGTTCTTATTGAGGTCAAGACAATCGTAGTGCTTCTTCGATAATGTTTCCCAAATATCGCTGAATCTTTTGAAAAGTGGGATTTGAGGAGAGCTTGATGGCCCAAAACACAGAATAAATATTTTTGAAAGCATTATTTGATATACGCGATGACGACAAGCAAGCCACAAAAGATCACGTCCTGTCTTTTCTTCTAAATGAGTTCAAGCTCCCTTTTTGGCAACGGTGTTAGAAACAGTAGTGTCAAAACTTATAGCCCGGACTTTATTTGTGACATTCCACTGTTGCATTGTGTCAAAAACAGCATCAGATATTTGTTCCCCCGTTCCCGCAGTAAGTTTAGGTACTCCTAATAGTTTTTCACAACCATTACCGTCTTCTGCAATTTTTATCAAATTCAAAGCGTTTGCCTGGGCAATATAAAAAAGTTTGTCTAGTTCTTTTGTAAACAAATACTCTCTATTTCTTTGTGCTTCAGAATTTTTTCTCTACCTTTCTTTAATAGCAGCCAGTTTTTATCGATTCTATAGATAGATTTTATAGAATCTTTTTTGGATTCATTTAGTATGTGGTGATAACGAGGTAAAACTTGCCGAAGAGTAGGAAGTTGGTTAAGCCTCATCAATGGCTCAATATCTCGAACCCCAAGTAGAAAAATTTCGTCTTTTTTTCGATTAGATGAACACATTTTATTACACTGATTCACTTCACAGTCTACTAAATAAGTATCAAAACTGTTTAAATTTGTCTTTAAACTCTTCATTGGTTTATTTTAATATATATATTTAAAAGTTTAACACGCGAAACTGTCATGTAACAAAAAGTTAAAATTAAGCATTTTACAAAAAAAATTCAAAACAACACTCGATTGAGCACCCCTTTCTGCTTGTGCTATCTCGCTGAAATTTTACTATATTATTACAATGAATACATGTAACAAATTCACGGTGTGGCCAAATGAAAAATATAAAAAAATTTTTGGACCACCTTAATGTACATGTATACTAAAGTACCTTATGCATATACGTAACGTGAGGTAATGAACGCCATAAATGTAACTCTTAACTATTTTCAACGTTATATTTTTTGCACCAACCCACCTACAGTTAAAAAGAAATCACCATGTTGAAACAGTTGAGAGTGTTGCCAGGTTCTAAAAACTTAAGGTTGCGTTCTTAAATATCGTTCGATACGTTCAGAAATCGAATATCTGTAATACGGTGAGGGAATGATTTTATTTGGCGTAACAAATTTTAAATCGAATTTTCTTTTTTATAAATTCGTCGTTGTGCAGTGAAAGTTTTGATATACAATAAAACTATCTTTTTAATATAATTGCAACATTTTATTAAAAGGAATATTGTTTAATTTGAGATGAACAGGCTTTTTAATAAATGGGACAAACGGTGAACGTATGGCACCCTCCCTCCCAACGGAAACATACAATAATTATCATACATCTCCCTCACATGAATAAAGAAAATGAAACGCAATTCCCGTCGCCTTAGCTGAGCCGTAATAAGATATGTCTGTTTCCTCCAAAGAAAAAAAATTAGTACTTCGGAGGAAACAAGCACACACGTTTTTTCGTGTCTCACCTTTTGTCTCACCATCTAATGTATAAGAAAGAGCTGCAGCATTATAGCCATAAGAAGTATGTTTATTGCTTTTTTTTGGCGTCACGGTAGAGTAAATGTGGTAATAATAAAAGCGCTCAATAGGAATACGCAAATATTTAAAACAGTATCTTGCTAAAGTCCAACGTTGCATGTTGGTGAAACCATTGTGCGCCGCACACACCTAAACCGGACTAACGAGTTTTTTCAGACGTTTCTCAAATAAAAACATGTTAAGTAGTATTTTAGAATCCAAAAAATATTTTTAATAAGCAGTTTGTTCGTGACGCAGGCTCATTCCAGCATAATAGTTGGTTGGCTGTGCAATACTAGTGTGAAGTGATTAGACTCTTTGAGTGTTGATTGTTGCTGGGCGCAATGTGCATGTCAGTGTATTTGGTTGGCGTGGTGCTCCTCGGGGGACTTTCCAGCGCTCAACTTGTTGTTCCAACTTCCCCGTGTACGGGTATCTTTAACTACGAGATGATTGACGGGATATACGTGGGGAAGATCTCCCTGCCCTCGGCTGGCCTTGGGGAACATATCGTCAGGGTGGGGCTGTCGCTCAAAGCCAAGCTGTTCACGGTAAGGAAGGCACAAGAGTTCTTTTTAGTAGATTCCTCATTACTTCAATTTCCATGGTGGACAAAGCTCCCTCATTCCTCGCGATTCCGAGCTGTAGACACCGACGTCAGTGATACTTGGATACCAGTTATAAAGGAATACTTTCTCTGCTTTTTATGCCTTCAACTTCGCCATTGACAATGAATTTATCCAATTTGGGGCTCTCAATTTAGCGAGCAACGTGTCCAAAGTATAAATACTTATTTATATTAATTGAAACATTTTAAGTGTTTACAATTTTACACAACATAATATTTCATGTACTCTCCCAATAAAGCAAGATGCTTGTGTTTAGGAGAGGACAATTCTATATTTTCACATCTATTTGAACTAGTGGTCGCCCTATGGTCGAAATTTTAGCACAATTATAATGTTTTTTTCTATTGATTTAATGTATTTTTAATGCATAATTTAAAAAAAAATATAAACATTTTGCACTCCTTCTCTATACAAACTTTAAGTGTGCGAAATTTCATACTCCTTTGTCCGCGCAATTTTCGTTAAAAGGGGTATAAAGTTTTGGCTTCACGTATACTGATGATGACGATGATATATACATACTGATGATGATGATGATTTAGAATATAATTTTTGTTTTTTTTTAGATTTTTTGGTGTTTTATTACGTTGATAACAGTAAAATAATGCTCGTAACGAATAATATTTTTTTTTTCAAGGTTTAATTTATTTATTATAAATACGAATTGAGATACAACTAAACTTATTTTAATTTTTCAAAAGAAGCAAACACATTGTGACTTGACATTTTAAATAAATAAAAAGGAAACACTTTGTTTTACGTCACTTTATTGATATTTCTTCCGTCTACCGGTTTCGGTACCTCCGTACCATCATCAGGACTGAATATAAAATACTGTATTTTATATTCAGTCCTGATGATGGTACGGAGGTACCGAAACCGATAGACGGAAGAAATATCAATAAAGTGACGTAAAACAAAGTGTTTCCTTTTTATTTATTTAAACTTATTTTACTTTATTATGCAGTTAGAATTTTTGTGTTAGTCTAATACAAATTATTTCTTTCGGCAAGCCAATTTTTCAACATAATATTTGTTTAACCATTTGTACATTTTTAATTTCGGCAGGCTAGTAATTTACAACGATTAGTAATTTTATAGGATAATATATAAATGATACAGGAATGATAAGTAAAATATAAAATCCAAAAATGTGTAAAAGTTATCAGGTGGTGCTACAAAATTTTAGGTTGACTTTTTTTTATTGTCATAGTTTTCTTCCGATCATTAAGGTAATTTATAATTTTATTCTATTACTTGTATAGCGATGCTGTGCTGTTGTAGTGCATACTAGTGGTACGGTCAGCCCTTCAACAGAACTAATTCTTTTGCTCCTTAATACTTAAATGTGGGATATTATTTTTAAGGAAATCTTCAAGTAATTCAATTATTGCAATTTTGTCATAAATTTTTGTCAGTGAGCAAACCGGGAAATTTGGAATACATTTATTGTTGGGTAGTAACGAGACTTTCTAAAAATAATTTTTATTGAAATTTTTTGATTGTTTCAATTGGAAGAAGGATTGATTAGTATGCACCCCAAGCCACGATTCCGTATTGTAGTGCAGAATGCGCAAGTGCAAAATAAATATATTTTAGTACATTTAATGATACAGTATTTCTAAGATATATAAATCACTTTTTTCATTCTCTTTACTGTGGAGTTTATTTGTCTTTCCCATTTGAAGTTATAATCGATAATTATTTGATTAACCGTTTGAGTTACAGGTTGTGATTCTAAGAAGGCAATTTCTTTCTTGAATTTTTATGTACGTATTTTTATTTGAAATATTTTCTGTAACTACAAGGTAGAAAATTTAGTTTCGTCAAACCATAATAATAATAAGCCTTTTTATTCTGAACTTCTGTTAGGTTTGAAATTCGGCATGTTCTTATTTTTTATAATATATCCCGAAGCTCAGTTTGCCTCTTGGCATAGGCCACCTCTAACATTTTCCACTGGGATCTGTCACGCGCTACTCTTCTCCAATGATGTCCAGCCGTGAGTTTTAGGTCGTCTTCCCATCTTATTTGTTGACGTCCTCTATTTCTCTTGCCGTTTCTGGGATACCAGTCAGTGACACTTTTGCACCATTTCTCTTGTAGATCGCGGATCATGTGACCTGTCCATCTCCACTTTTGTTGGTCTATTCGGGTAACTATATCAGCGTGTCAAACCATAGTTTAACGATATTTATTGCATTATTAGCCTATACTTCAACCTCTTTCCAAGAATTTCCTTCAATCGTTATCACTGTATCATCCGCATAAAATGCAATATTTCCAATGAATTCAAAAAGTTCATTAACATATGAATAGTAAAGGGCCTAATACAGTTGCTTGTGGAATTCCAAAATCTATATTTTCTATTTGACTTGGTTCGTTGAATGTTGGTAACTTTTTAATCATGATTTAGCTTTGCCGGTTATTCCTATATTAACTAGTTTATTAATTGAAGGTAAGACACTATCAAAAGCTTTACAGAGGTCAATGAATGTACTTAACCTATTCAATGTTGGATGGTTTTTTTAAATGATAGTGGTGAAAGCGATTCTCACTTTGTCTTTCATACAGTTTCTTTATACATAAGGGTTAAAACCGCATTTAAACAGCGGGCCCGCCGGTGGGCCCCCTCGTGTGCTATGGTTATCCCTGAAACCGTGTTGACTAGGGTGAATACATTTTTGTTATCCATATGATCAACGATTTGTTTTTTTTTTATTTATTATTTTGTCGTATATTTTTGCAATGTTGGATTGTTTACTTCTTTCGAATCTCCGGATTGTAATGGCTTTATATTAATGTGATTATAATGGCTTTTTTGTAGGTTGACGAGAATATTCCAGTGCATTCATTAATTATACGCGTAATCGTTTCGGTTAGTGAGTTCACATGATGACTTCTTTTGAAGATTTTATTTAGACTAAAAAGGAGTTAAATAGCTGCGTTATTGAAAAAGTAAATATATGGTTTTTGAAGAACGACACTAAGAATCAAGCTCTATGCCTTTTCTAAGTGTAAGAGATTAGTTTTGAAATTCACCCCCTCCCCTTCCGTTTAATCCATTGGCATTAGTTTCTATTGACCTTAGAATGTGATATGCTGTCAAACGCCTTGCGGAGATCAATGAAGATAACTAGACGTTTTTTTCCCTATCATAATTTTATGCATTTGGGTCACTATTCCTCCCTCCAACTACACCTCCAAACTTACTATCCATGTGACTTGTGTATGTCTCCCACAAGGTCATGGATATGAAACCGCTCTCAGTTCATTCCTTGCTCACTTGCTTATGTAAAAGATCAATATACATTTTACTTGTAATTGGAGACTTTAATATGCCCACCATAATATGGAAAGTGCATGATTCACACTTAACACCTGGTAACTTAAACATATTTACTCATTCAATGACACGATTTATTACTCCGAATTAAAACAAAATAATCACATGAAAAATTCCAATATCCGAATCCTAGATTAGAATTAGTGAGGAATGCCACGTGTTTCGTGCATGCAATCTTCTTGTCAGTAAAGACTCACACCACCCATCGCTTCAAATTATAGACTGGTCATTCACTCAGGAAAATGCGGAGTATTTGATTCCTTTTATAACTTCTTAAATAATACGATCAACCAATTTGTCCCTAAACGCCTCGTCAAAAAGAACATTTTCCAAACTGGTATTCAGCTCCTCTAATCGAAATCACCAAAGAAACGAAAACCATAAAAATGGTAATCCTATAATAATCCAATAGATTACCCAGAGTTCACTACACACGTACACAACAAAAACACATACAGAGGGATTGCTATAATCAATACATAAGTTCGGTTGAAACTAATATTCTGAATTATAATAAACAACTCTGGAATTACACTAAAAACAAAAGTAAAACAACTGGCATCCCACAAATAATGCATCTTAATTACGAGTCAGGCGCCCGCGCTCATCTAATATGTCAATTATTCTCTAAGCACTTTCAGTCCACCTACGTAAGCGATATGGGCACGAACAATACCAGCAAAATAGATAGTTTTACTGATGTAAATAATCATTCTTCCGTTGGTAACGTACATATTGACAATCTAATGATAATGAAGAATTTAGATGTTAGTAAGGGTGCTGGTAGTGACGGTATCTCGCCAAATTTCATCGAAAAATGTGCCAAAAATCTTTCTTACCCTTTAACTAACACATTCATAATGTCAATACAAGAAAGTAAATCTCTCACGAAGTTTAAAGAAGAACTTAAAATCCCTATTTATAAAACAGGCTCAAAAAGTAACATCGAAAATTACTGCCCAATCTCAATCAATACTCACGTTATTTAGTCAACTTTTTGAGCGTATTGTCTACTATCAAATTTATACAGCAATTGTTCGCAAATACAAAACCAACAACACTGATTTCTTCAAAAAAGATCAGTACTAACAAACTTAGAAAATTTTACAGAATATTTAATGAGCAATATGGACAATAGAAACCAAGTAGATAAAGATATAAGGTAAACCATGTCATCCTAATTAAAAAATTAAAAGAATTAGGCGTCCATGGTGGCTTATTCCGGAGGCTCACTTCATACATAAATTATATAAAGAAATATCTCTCTCAAACCATTGTCAAGTTCTTCATTTTAATATAGACATGCTAAATAACTGGTGCTCACAAAACAATTTATATTTAAATGTAGATAAATGCAAAACATTGACCTTTTCCAGAAAAAAAAAATTATTGCCTTTTGACTATTCAATAAATGAAATAAATTTAGAAAGAGTATCCGAAATGCGAGATCTTGGCATAATAATGGATGAAAAACTAGACTTCACGGTCCACATTCAACAAATTGTAAATAAGGATATGAAAACATTAGGTTTTGTTTTAAGAACAATTAAAAACTTTGAATCGTTACAAATCATTAAACTGTTATACATATCCCTTGTTAGAAGCCTAATGGAACATAACTCCATAGTCTGGTCGCCCTTCTACAAAATTCATATTCATAATGTTGAAAGAATTCAAAGAAAATTTCTACGTTACGTGAATTATTTTTAACTTAACATCCCTTTAGAGAACATAAATTACCAGTCTTTAATATGTTAAATATTCCAACTTTAGAAAACAGACGAAAAATTAATGACCTAACCTTTTTATTAAAATTATTAAATTCTAAATTCAACTGTTGTGAACTCCTGCAATTGATAAATCTACACGTACCTACACGATCGACTAGACAAATATTAACATTTCATATACACACATCTCATTCCAACTATAGTTTGCATTCTCCAACACAGCGTTTACATAGCCTTGGTAACCAATATTTAAACAATATGGATGTATTTGATAATAAATTAAATTTATCAAACTTTAAACGACGTATGTGCCAACTATTTATTCCTACTTCTTAAACCATTTTTACTTACCATATATTCTATGTTACCTGCTTTGTGTCAACTCTTATATTTGGTGTTATCTATATTTTCTTTCTTATATTTTATGTTATCTTTAGTTTGTTTCTTATATTTTATATTATTTCCTATATTTTATCAAAAACGTGTACTGAACTATATGTAAAAGCCCTATGGGCGTTTAAATAAATAAATAAATAAAAATAAATAAATAAATACCTTCGGAGTAGACTACTAAGTGTCATAGTTGAGGGAACAAAGATCAGCTTCTTTTCTGTGCCCTCCGGCGTACCTTAAGGTTCTCATTTAGGCTCATTATTACTTAATGTGTTTATATATGATATTCACAAATGCTTTTCACACGCTAATTACCTGGCATACGCAGATGTTAAAAAAATATACTTATTTATTCAATCAATTAATGACTGCATTAAACTTCAAAAGGACCTCAATCGCATTTTTGTCTATTGCGAATTAAAAGAAAAACCTGTTGTTGACATTTCAAAATGCAATAAATTAACATTTACACGTAATAAAAATAAATTTTCTTTGTATACACATTGAACGGCACACATATCAATGAAGAAGAATATATCAGGGACCTTGGGGTAACACTGGATGTTAAATTAAACTTTATCAAACAAACTAATGAAGTCATCAACAAAGCCAATGAAATGCTGGGATTTATAATTCGTATAGCAAAATCCTTCCGCAACACAAACACTCCATATTCCATTTACACCTCTTATATTCGCCTGCACTTGGAACACTGTACACCGACCTGGACTCCTTTTTACCAAGCCCATATTGAAAGAATAGACATATATAAAAAAAAATTTAAACACATAAATTATAAACTTAATTTACACTTCTCAAATTTTACCAAACCATTAAATTTCAACTCCCTCCAAACACGACGTCTAATTTTTGATCAAATCCTATTGTTTAATAATCCTATAAAATTCTAAATAATGGCCTGGACTCACCAGAGCTCACCAACTAAATAAACTTTCATATTTCGTCAAGATCAACCCGACAATTCGATCTATTTTATTTGCTCTCATTTAGAAAAAAATCCCAAATTCCTCGTGTATGTGCACAATATAATAAAAAATTTCACAACATTGACATTTTTAATAATAAATTAAAGAAATATCGATATGATGTAACGCGTACGATCGTTAATATGAGAGTATGGAATGTATCGGGAGCATCTCCTATCCCTTTCCTATATTCCTCATTCTCTCCCCTTCCTATAACCCAAAATTTATTTTAAGATATTAAAACTTTAGCATAAGAAACTTCTGTGGCTTGACTTCAAATCACTTGTATATTTATCATTGTATATTATGTAAAAACCTGTTAAATTATTGTTGATGTTAATTTAGCAATCGCATCTTGGTTGTTGAGATTGTTCATAAATCCAAACCGGTTTGGGCTCATTATTTTTTTTCTTTTATGTAGTTGTGTTGTTTTTTAACAGTTTTTCCATAGATTTTTGCTATGTAATTTTGTAATCGTTTGTTATTAAAATTTAATTTTGTAATCGTTTATTATTTAACTTATTTTAATATTCATTTTTTTTACATTCTTCATCATATTTTTATAAAAAAAATATGGTAAAGTTATTTCCTAGTGTACTGTATCAAGTGTCCGTTGTAAAATCTGCGTACTGTTCATAGAACTCCCATTTAATTTCGTATTCTTTTGTAAAAATAATTTTCTTTTGGTTGTATAATGTTGTCCTTCCCGAAATGACTTTTATTAATTCATTGAGAGTAATGTATTATAAAAAGTATGTTATAATTTGGTAATATATTATCACAAATAAATACAAAATAAAAATAATGTGTGTACCAGGGGCATAGCTACCGCCGTATCAACCGTATCAATGATACGGGGCCCCCGGGCTTTTGCTTTACCCTTCATTTGGGCCCCCCAACTAATTTTGATACAGGGCCCCTCCAAGGCATACTACGTCATTGGTGTGTACTGATAAATAATTACACAAGTTGCGCCTAAAATCATGAAATATTTAAATCTTTAATGGTCTATATTTGACCATTTAACACGCATATTAATAAAGTATAGCATATATCCGTACTAGATATACATTTTGGCCTCAAATTCAAAATGAAGAAGTTGAATTTGAGGCCAAATTTAGCTGAAACGGGCCGCGCATACGTTCCCCTTAACAACTTGTATTAACATTTTTGTTGATCTAAGTAAGCTCTTTGTTGTTGTAATGTTATACTTTTATTATAATTTATACCTCAAGGTGGTGAAGATATGAATAAAATTGTGCTTCGTATATTACAAAAGTTTGCTCTTTCAATTTACATGGACTTCTCGCAATTTAATATTTTTATTTTCCTTAATTTCAGCCATATAAAGGAGAGATTGAGTTCCACGGAACATCAGGGAATCGTTCTGAATTGACGGTGCTCTTCCCTCTACAGAATCAGCTCCCCAAAGTGTCGTCAATCTCTCAAGACGGGAAGATATACTGCAGAGGGGAAAGAGGTATAAAACGACCAATGTAACTGATATTATGATCAGAAAGAAAGAATGGTTTATATGGAAAAAGAAATTTTGTTCTTTTCTATTTTTATTTTATGTACCCGTGTTTTGCTATTTGTTTGTCTAATTTAATTTTTTCTTTTTCGAAATATGGAACGTATTGCACTACGCCTGCATACATTCTGGAATTAACTGTAATAATAATAATTATTAAAACAAACATTTTTCATTTTTCAATTTTTTTGGGGCCTTAATAGCCATAGAACACAGTTTGTGATGTACGCCATCTTGGGTAACCTTGTTGCATATAAGCTTGGAAAAAAATTAAACCACAGTTCACAGCAGTGTTGTGTGGTTACATGCCAACTGAGAATAAAATCAACTCAACACCATCTTGAAAAGTCATTAAAAGCTATGAAAAATATAATTTTAAATTAGCCGATAACCCTAACCCGACGTAACCTATTTAACAAATTTTATATATTTTTTTATCACTCTAAATGACTTATCTGAGATGGTTCTGAGTGGGTTTCATTCCGAGTTGTCCGGTCACCGTGTTGTTTAGCAGCAAACTTCCACGAAACCCAGATCTTTTATTAAAGTTACTATAGAAAGATTCAAAACGTTAATGTGATATTGAAAGATAATTGAATTTTTAATTCGAGAAAAACTTATACATTGAAATTTTTTCCTGTTTAAAAGTAAATCATTTATGTTACACAATTACGAGGTTTGTTCAAAAACTATCTGAAAACTGAACTAAACTAAACTAAACTGCGGGTGAAGCTGATTTAACCGTCTTTAACGTTTATCTGAAGGTTGTGCTGTGCACAATAAATATTTAGGCAATTTAGACCTTCTTGTATACGGGTACAGTAGTTGGTGCACGTGACAGGTGAAAATATTTTCATGTCATCTGCGTACAACAAAGTTCTGGAGTGGCGAAAGCATTTTCCAATGTCATTTATGTCATAATATTATATTATACTATACTATC
Source organism: Glyphotaelius pellucidus (assembly GCA_936435175.1). NCBI lineage: Eukaryota > Metazoa > Arthropoda > Insecta > Trichoptera > Limnephilidae > Glyphotaelius > Glyphotaelius pellucidus. The sequence continues at coordinate 5,921,369 of OW386556.1, forward strand.
TACTATCTATAATAGTACTATCTACTACTATTCGTTTGACGTTTGACAGAAATGGCGTCTAAACATGAAAGTAATATTAGATTTGTTCTGGTTCTGGGAAAAAATGTGTGTTTATACACATTTAGATACATTTTTATGCAGTTTAAATTTCGTTCGATGTATGGGTGAACACAAAATCTCCCACTACCTCGCATTTTATTCTTATTATACGATATACGAGAACATTGTTATCTTCATCTCTAGAGTCGTTCATATCGCGTTAACTCCACGGCTGCACGTGAAAAATGATCAAGTTCATGAAGAGTAGTATATCGGTAGACTACTTGTGGTTGCGTCACAATCACATAGTTCGTAAGTGTCTCCATGGACGGAGGGCCTAAGTCCTAACAATTTGAATTCAACTTGGAAGTCCATGCACGAAATCCATTTTAATACCAACTCATCGCTACACTGGTTGTTTGCTGTGGGCATGAATCATTAATAGACATCGGATTTTATGCATTTTCATATTCGCATATGCAAATGCTTATGCGAAATATCTCTCTAATTACGGCGTTATTGCATATTTTAGCCTTTTTCCCCAATCGTGCATATTTCGTGATGCTGCGCCATACTTGGTGAAAGCTGGCCAAGCCCTGCAAACATTTTTCTAAACTTACGGCACATTACCTGCTTAACTCATCGGTTTCATCGCCTTGCAGAAGAGATAAGACAAGAGTAAGGGAAAGTTGACAAATTGATTTCCTCTACAAAAAAGTGTTTTAAAAAGCACCGTCGCATATGCAGTCTTACAAAGAAGAGCAATCGCCAAATCTAGCATTGTCGCCAGAACCTAACTTGATGGGGTACTTGGTTAAAGGCGATGTTATTCTATGCTGAAAATTTTGAGGCTGTAAAACAAGTAGTTGGTCGATTTGAGAGTTCAATCAAGCTAGTATTTGAAGACGCATCCATTAAACAGTATCCATTAAACAGTACAATTAAAATTGCCCTCATCTCAACACAAGTTACCAGTTCTACCAAAGTTACCAGTTGCCGTGGAAAAAATTGGAAACCAAAAACCTTCCTCTATTTAAATCAATAGAAATACTGGAAACAATGACCGAACTCGCCATCTTAATCCAATATCAGAAAACATTCGTAAAAAGTTAGACGCTATTTTAAATTATTATTTTAAGAACCCGAGTCTTGAAGACATGCAGAACATAATGCCTACATCAACGGCACAGGTCATAAATGGGTATCTCCGAAATGGCGTCAAATTTTAAATTTTGTCCAATGACGTCAGTTAACGTAGAGAGGTCGTTTCCGGCGTACAAATTGATGTACTGGGCGACAAACGTCACAAAGTTGCGCTCGAAAATTTGGAAAAATACTTAATAGTATATTGTCACCAAAACTATGCATAAGAATATTTCGCTGTTTTGTGTCGTCTTTAATTAAAATATATGAAAATAAAAACGGTTTTTTTGATTTTTCATTGTGCATATTTTGAGCCTTTTTGCGGCTTTTTGGTGCATATTTCGGCCCTTTTACTAAAAAGGCCATTTTACTAAAATATGCACTAGCATATTTGCATGCAATTTTGGCACTTTTTTAGTGCATATAATCCGATGTCTAATCATTTATATGCCAGGAATATTTTTTTTTGTTTTCCGCAGAGAGAATAGATCGTGCCGAGCAAACTGTCTACGACTACCAGTTGGTGAAGAAGTTCACAAATGTGCTGCCGTAAGTAAAGGATACACTAACTTTAAAGACGGAAAACCAAATCGTGCTTAACCTAACATAGCCTAACCATATGACGACGCAGTTTAATACTTTTTTCTCCGATTGCTCGATATTTTTTGGTGATTATTTTGAATGTTTTCCTCACAAATTAACTTTAAACTGTACAAAAACAATCGTAATCGCTCCTCGCAACCCTCCGATTCTGAATTACAAAATGGCGGGCATCGAACAGCTGATTTGGCTGATCCCTCCACACGTATAATTCGGAGGGGGACGTGCCCCGCGCCACTTCAGGCCGCCGCGCAGCAAAGTAAAGACCGAAAGTAAGATAACGATTTATAGTGCAGTTCACTGTGAGACTTTTCTGCGCGGCGGCCTGAAGCGGCCTGAAGTTTTCCCGCTCCGAACTCTACGTGCGAGGAAGGCTTCTTTTCATTTGCCTACATACAATATTAAGAATGCAGATCGTTGAACACTAATAAACTGTTTATCAGGTGCGGTCACAGATGTATTATTGCATTTGGTACAATACAATAACAGTAGCGATGAGATGTTGACATTTTACCTAATGTTTTTCTATATTAGGGGCCAACCATAAATTACGTCACATGAATTTCATGATATTTTTACCCCCCCCCCCCCCCCCCCGTCCTTGTCACACATCGTCACATTTGTGAGACCCCCCTCCCCCCTAGCGTGACGTGACGTATTTTGCACTTTTAAATATAAAAATAATCAAAATTCAGATTTTTACATGTGACGTCACAGAACTGATTCAACCCCCCATACCCCTTGTCACACGATTTCACACTTCTCTACTCCCCCTCCTTAAGGTGTTACGTAATTTATGGATGGCCCCTTGAAAGCAGTTAATCTTGAATAAAAAACGCCTCGACTTCTGACACCTCCATTGACTTTCCATACAAAATGACAACTTCTGTAGAAAATAACTAAAACCTTTGGTCATGATGACGTCACACGATTCACACTAGATACGGTTGTTTTCAGGGATTCTTTTATTTTATCTATTAAAACAAACTATAAAAATAAATACCCAGTAATTTAAGTTAGAAAGGCATTATTCATTAAAAAAATAATAAAAATTGGACTGGAGTTCCTTACAACATGTTTATTTTTAACTTATTGAATGAATTAAAAATTTTAAAAGCACCTTTAAAAAACAGTTTTTAATTTTTGGATGCGTTCAGAAACAATCCATTTATTTGGATTTTTTGAAAAGGGAAATATTTTGACCCTGTAACAAAATATGGTCTAGGCCTGAGGGATTAAATTTTCGGCTAACTGGGCTTTTATACGCGTTCTTGATAAATCCTCACTAAAACTAGTGGTTTTTTGCAATTTTAGCTCCTCTTACCCCTGTGGAATACCGCACCCCGCTGCAGGTAACCTCGTGGTGAATGGAGAGCGGACGGCACCAGGAGACTGGCCCTGGCTGGTGACGGTGAACCTCAGAAGGGATGCAGAATATCAGTGTACCGGCGCTCTGATATCCCCCAATGTCGTCATTACAGGTAACTTAACTACTTTACATAGGAAATAAAACTTTTCAAAACAAAATTGTAGCAGTTAGCTACCGGCATCATGATACATAAAGTGCCTACCAAGAAGATTTCATGGTCGCCACGAGTTTGCTTCAGATTTTTACTAGCCACTCGTTATCAGTTGAGAGCTATGGCCTTGGCTGTGATCTACAGCCCACTTCAGCGAGATTCAGTGAGAGGAGCATCTGTCACCAGGATCGAATCATGGCGGACTACGGCGTAACGTGAATCATTTTAATTATAAGATTTTTATATTTTTGGTTTACCATCTCTGCTTGTAGATAATGTAGAATCTTATTAATATTTCAAAATTGTCTGGCGCCCTTTTATCAATATTAAATTCGTCCATTCAATTTAGATTATAAATCTTAATTTTAACATGCGATTGTTTTATGACTTAACTGACCTCTTCGAGCAGTTACCCGACCCGAGATTAATTTTTAATAAGAATAGAGTCTTAATCTTTCTGTACTGAAATGATTATTTTGTAACTTGTCATGCAATTAAAAATATATTCCTTAATTTTGCATCTTTTTTTCAGTTATGAGGGTATTTATTTCCCTAATAGGGACACGCTCAATGTGCACTTTTTATTACAAAACACTTAACACTAGTTAGATAATAATGGGAAGTAAGTATTTCAGTTTCCGTAATTGAAAAATAATGAATTTTAATAGTTATTTCTTTAAAATTAAAAACGAATATTCGCTCGGCGACCATTGTCATTGATGTCAAAGTTTTGAGGTTAGTTTTTTTTCTTCTCTTTTTTAATCCAAAATATTAATATACGACGCTAAAATAGGTTCTTAGTTTGGGTTTAATTAAAAAAAAGGAAAAAAAAACTGGCCTAAAAAGCTATTTTAATATTATTATACCAAAACATGGCGTGAAGAAAAGATGTGTAATTGTCTGTTTTTTAATTAAATAAGTACTAAAACGCATTATTTTCCAATTTCGGAAAGTGAAATACTTACGTTTAGTTATTATTTAACTGATATTAAGTGTTTCTGAAATAAAAAGTGAATATTAAGCGTGTCCCTATTAGGGAAATATTTACCGTTATGAGATTGACTGTGTGTTTCATTACGCTGATTGAGTATCAATGGGTTAGTTTTGCTTGCCAAGTCTCGGTCAGAAATTCAACACTGGTTGAATTTCGCGCACGTGGGTGCTCACTGCGGTGACCCAAAAGGACAACAATTATTGTCAGTGTTAAGTTATCGCTCGGGATAATCGCGTCGCTTGCGTACAGCGCGCATATCCTTAATCATATCGAAATGTATCACCGTTGAATATAATTCCTCATTATTGAATTATGATTAAAATACTTGTGTGGTGTATCAAACGGTTATTAAATAACGACTGCCTGTGACGCAATTCAAGGCTGACAAACGGGTCCATCATCCAACCGTAAGTAGTATCTATTACGTGTGACTAGCCGTGCATTTGTTGGTAGTTTGATGCGTTGGTATTCCATGGGCAGTGAAGACAACAGAGTGGCTCTACCACCATTCTGACCCCGTGATTTGTCACGATTCACTATGCCTGCCTACCTTATCTGAGCCTAGCTTTACACATTACCTAAATGCACGCACATTTATTTTAGCCATTTTATGTCATAATGTTACGATTTAGCTGCCCAAGTGGGAATATCGGTAGTAACACAATTATAACGTTACAAAATGTCTAGAAATTGTTACATAAAGAAATACAAAAAAACTTAACTACTAACCAGATGGACTAATTAAAGCAGGTTTTCTTCGTTATTTGTTTTTGGGATGTTATGCCATGTTGCGCTACTTCCTTCTATAGCCAACGTTTTGAACAGCGTTACAGTGTCCACAATCAGGGCAAATAACGAAAATACTTTTGGCCATGAAAATCTAAAAACATATCAACTATTGCAGGGTTCGAAGGATTCAACATGCCATTGATTCCGTTCTCCATCATTAGAAAAGATATTAAACAAATTTCTTCAGTACATAAATTTTACAATTAAAATTCCAATTGAATTTATAAATTACAATTACTTTTCTTAAATTAAAAAAAATATTTATTAAATATATGTATGTTTTTACAATAAAGTCCAGTTAATGAATGATCCAAAATGAGAGTCGTAGAGTCCGTGAGCAGCGTACTAAGCGATTACTTCAGAAACTTGTTCAGGGTACTTAGGGTGTGTACATACCAAAAGTCCTGACGTCTAGGTGGTGAGCTAGGGGGGGGGAGAGGGGATGGGGGAGGGGGTTTGGGTGAGGGGGACGGGGGGGGAGGGGGAGAGGGGAAAGGTCCTAATTTTCGGGTTTCCACTTATATCTCGAAAACGGTGCATCGGTTACAGTGAATAAAAGCTTATAAAATTTTCTACAACTTTTATTATATACGTGCTTTCGAATTCCCAGCCGTTTTTGAGTTGCACGCTCCACTAAAGTAGATATTTTCGAAAAAATAATTATACCGCACATTATTCATCAAAAATTCCTTCGTATTTTATAAAGTATTCTTTAGAGAAAGAAATTCATCTGAAACAAGTTGTATATAATTGAATTTCCTTTTGGAATATATATACATAATATGCAAATTAATCTCCAACCAGTCAACATTTATAGCAATTTAAAGTTCTTTCGTGCCATGCCACAATAATTTATTTATTTCAACTCTTGAACACACACACTACACAAATTATTACTTTGGTTTTACACAATAATTCATTTATGATTCTACTACTCCATAAGGTGAGCTCTAGGAGCTCGTGTTTATGGGAGGAGTATTTATTTACATGCAAAAAAAATAATGTTCTAATAAGTATGTACACAATGATCAAAGACTTATAGAAATTAATATACAAACATTTTTTGACAAAGGAATACAATTTAGAGAAAAAAAAAATTGTTATCGAAAACAATAACAATAATACATTTTTTAAATTAGATATAACAGATTGTAGGGGTTAATTAAGGGTACAATATATCATTATCCAATTTCAAGGACTTAATTTGCTTTTTAAATTGTTCATATTTCAATGTTTCTGTTACGCTAATTTTGTTTTTGGATAATAATATATTGTACAATCTCACACCTAAATAACTTGCTAGGATGCTTGGGTATGTTTTTAGGTTTTCACGGCCAAAAAGTATTTTTGTTATTGTTTTTGGGGTGTTATGCCGTGTTTCGCTACCTCCTTCTTTAGCCAACGTTTCGGACAGCGTTACAGTGTCCATCATCAGGGCAGATGAGTAAATGATATTAGTGAGAGTGTTTACTTATGTGTGTCGAAGCGATACCGTGCTGCCAGCTCCATTTCTCTACGAGCTGGTGATATAAAAAATTCAGCATGGTTTTTTGCGTTAAGCTTTGGTGTAGCCGTCAATTACTGGTTACCAAGAACTATTGAGCTTAGCTACGTCGTCTCTGTTAATATTGATGGGGTTTTCGGGCCCACGGGCCGCAGGTTGCCGACCCATGGTCTAAAGTATTCTTCAGAGAAAGAAATTCATCTGAAACAAGTTGTATATAACTGAATTTCCTTTTAATATATATATATATATATATATATATATATATATATATATTTACATAATTTGCAAATTAATCTCCAACCAGTCAACATTTATAGCAATTTTAAGTTTTTTCGGGCCATGCCACAATAACTTGCTAGGATGCTGTTCGAGTTGGTAAAAAGACAATGAATGCGTTAGTGGACTTGACAATCTCAGACATCAAGTTGTCCCATAAAGATCGGGCATTCTCAATGTCTACTATCAGCTCGTCGATAAAAATTCACGATGAGAAGGTTGCAGTTGACCCAACATTGTTGTTTTTAGCGGATGTGTCTGCAAACAATCAAATGAGGATTTGATGAAATTCTTTGAGTTTGATGATGAGTTATTATAGGATTTGGCCCCATTTCCCTTGGCACTGTTCAATGAAAGTGGAATGCAAAAGACAACTAAATCTGTCCTGTAAAACTTGTTCTACCAAAAAAGCTGTTCGATTGTCTCAGATGAACATGTAGTGGACGGTGGATTTCTACTACAAAGAGTAATTTGGCAAAAAGGTGCTCCGTTCCCACAATTTGGGATGGTATCACCTACGCCAATCACCACTATCATAGAATGACTCGCACTATGGTATTTGATGGGTACGCAAACCCCGCTAACATTACGAAATCACAAGAACCGATGCCACGAAACAGACTGAGAAGGTCAGCTGATATCAAACAAGAATTTTTTTATCCAATCCTACCATAAAAGTAACTTCAGCACTTTACTAAAGAAAAGCTTCAAGAGATTGGGATACCGACTCTTCGAGCCACCTATAAAGCTGACGTCCTTATCGTGAAGACTACTGTGGAACAATCCACTCACAATTCTGTAGCTGTCGTTGGTGAGGATGTGGACCTCACTGTCCTTTTGATTGCTTCCACTCCTCACACCCAAGATATCTTGCTGGTGAAACCGGACAAGGAAAAACCAAAACTGTAGCACTGTCTACCCAAGAGATGCAGCACCGGATGAATTTGAACACATCCTGTTCTTACATTCATTTACCGGCTGTGACACAACATCTGCAACTTTCAGGAGAAGCAAGGTGGGCTTCTCAAAATTGTACTTGGAGTCAAAAATCATCAAGCAAGCGGCAATGAATTTACAACTCCTCCTTTACTCACGACGAGGTTGAAGAGGCTGGGAATATATGATTCCTGAAATGGTATGCGGCGCCAAAAAGACAGACCTCCCTTAACCGTTTCAGTTCGTTCAAAATGATATTTTGCCGCTGCACGAAGGATTGTGTAATTGGTCAATGTGGATGCCGAAAAACAATGATGATCTGTTCTGCAGCGTGCCTCCACTGCCAAGAGAGATGCCTCAAAAGCGTGCCTGTTGCCTAGGACGACGACGTAGAGCCCATTCAGCAAGAACCACTCACTACGGAGGATGAAGATTCCATGAATGAACAATCCTTGCCAGGACCCTCACGTCCACAGAGGATGAAAACGTGAATCCATATAAAGCTGAGAGTGTAACACTATGTTATTGAGAACAGTGATATCAATGAGGTTTAAAATTGTATGTATCATAAGACTTTTTATTATAAAATACAAAATAACATTTTTAGGTAACACCACTTTTGTCTATAAATGTTGAATGGTTGGAGATTGATTTACATATGTTTATATATGCATACTCCAAAAGAAAATTTAATTTTACACAACTTTTTACCAGTAAATTTCTTTCTCGGATGAATATTTTATACGATGTGATGGAATGGATGATGAAAAATGTGAGGTAAAATTTTTTTTTCGAAAATATCCTACAAGACAAAAAATCTTTTTGATTGTTGAGGGAATTCAAAATTTATTTTCGATAATTTTTAGATTTAACGGGAGGTTGTTGAAATAACTTATACCTAGATACATGTAAGTATTTTATTAATAGACAAATATCTTTGTACACATAGCTTTTATTTAATACACACTCAACATGTTTCGTGAACGATGTTCACCTCATCAACAACCTAACAAACTATAGGTCAATATGCACCATGTCTACACTACCTAAACTCTTTGAAAGCCTGGTACTAGACAAATTGATATCCCAAATCAATCACACCATCTCACCGCTTCAACATGGATTTATCAAAGGAAGATCAACCCTTTCCAATTTAATATTATCCACGAATGATATTGTTGATGCCCTGACTTCATCACATCAAACTGATTCCATATATACTGATTTCAGTAAAGCATTTGATAAGGTAAACCACTGACTCTTATTACGAAAACTGAAGTTGTTGGGAATGAGAAGAAGTATTTTGGAATGGTTTAAGAGTTATTTATTGAGAAGGTACTTAGCGGTCAAAGTTGATTCGTTTACTTCTTATACATTTTCTGCCTTGAGTGGGGTACCACAGGGATCTCATTTGGGTCCGATATTATTTTGCTTATTCATAAATGATATAGTTAATATTTTTAGTAATGTTAGTCCTATTATTTGCTGATGATCTGAAGATTTACAGAACAATTAGAAAAGATGACGATCGCGCCATTCTGCAGTTAAACCTGAACAAACTATGCGCGTGGTGTTCTGTCAATGATTGACAACTAAATATTGGTAAATGCCAGTTTATTAGTTTTTACAAAGGTAAAAATCCTCTTAACTTTTCTAACGATATGAATGGTGTTAATCTTCTTCGTGTTTTGTAGATTCGTGATCTTGGTGTTATATTCCACCAGAGTCTACAGTTCAACGTACACATCGATGAATTAACAAGCGATGCAATAGGTTTTATCTTGAGAATGGGGAAAATTTTAAAAGTATGTCAACATTAAAACAGCCGTATTGCACATTAGTACGAAGCAGATTAGAATACAATTCCTCTGTATGGTCACCATACTACAAAGTTCATTCTCAATAATTGAAAAAGGTACAAAACAAATTCCTTCGGTACATCAATTTTAAAATGAAAATTCCAATCGAATTTATAAATTATAATTACTTACGCGCTGAAACCAGACTTTTAAATTATCAGATAGAAGAGTGTTAGTTGATTTATTCTTTTTATACAAAATGATAAAATCTTTAATTGACAGCCCTAATTTGTTGGAACTAATTTGCATTAACCTACCTGCTAGACGAACTCGTAGTAAAGATATTTTTAAATGCAACAATAAACACAACACTAATTACTCTATATTCTCACCAATTCCAAGAATCCATAACCTTGCGAATAAATACTGCAAATTTATAGATATATTTAGTGTTGACAGTTTTGAATGCTTCAAAAGTCAACTTATCTCAATTTTATCTGCTAATAATTAATTTTCTTATTTTTTTTTGTTCTTCTCATAAAATCTTTTCTCATCCAAACCTTACCAGTAAAATATATACTTACTTTATAATTTTTTTTTTTTTTTCAAATATTTTAAATAAGTCGCCTATCAGTGGATCCAATCCACAGTTTGAAAATGGTCTTGAAAACCGAAACAGCTGTAACTAAAATACATAATAAAATACTTGCAGAACTTGATAATAAAACTATCGAATTTAATTTTAATTAAATATTATAAAAAAATTAAATGGAGTTCTACGAATTAAACACAAAAACAATGTTCGTTATTTGTTTTTGGGGTGTTATGCCGTGTTGCGCTACCTCCTTCTTTAGCCAACGTTTCGGACAGCGTTACAGTATCCATAATCAGGGCAGATGACACTGTAACGCTGTCCGAACGTTGGCTAAAGAAGGTCGTAGCGCAACACGGCATAAAACCCCAAAAACAAACAACGAAAATACTTTTGGCCGTGAAAATCTAAAAACTTATCTGACAAAAACAATTAATACTTTATAATATTTAAAAGAATTATAACACTTTGTATTTAAACCACGAATTTATTATTTTGTATATCTACCGGTTTCGCTTCGACCAAGCTTCATCAGGATATGCATCAGGAAGCTTGGTCGAAGCGAAACCGGTAGACATACAAAATAATAAATTCGTGGTTTAAATACAAAGTGTTTTAATTCTTTTAAATATAATGTCTAACCACAAAGTAATTGCTTCTTACGAAAAAACTTTATAATATTTTTGCTGTTCTATTTACACTTTGTTCTATTTCAGGTCTTATTATTAATAATATGTATAAATATTTTAAGCTGAATTGTATTAGTTTTTTGTAAGTAAAACTCGTACTATTTTCATTTCCTTTAATTTGTGTTGTAATATTCTTTACCTAACGAGTTGATTGCATTCTTATTTATTCTGTTTTATTGATTATGCAACACATGTCATTAATATTGTGAATATGAATTTCCTTCTATTCTTGCAAAAGTCCACTAGGGCGTTAATAAATAAAAATAAATAAATTATTCTTACTCTTGACATAGCCCGACTCAAGAATCTGATTCTGACTTTGCATTTGTATATAAAATTGTAAATTACGTAGTTGATAATCCAGAATCGCTTGCATTCATAAGCTTTCGGATTCCAGTGCGTAATACTAGAATTGGGGGCTTATTTCAGTTCAGAAATTCTGGGACTAACAATGTTATCTATTCCTCTTTGCCCAGAATTACCAGTCAGTGAAAATCTTCAATTTATCACTAAACAAATAGAAAACGTTGTTACTGTGGCAGTTCAGTTTTGTGTAATAAAAATTTTTACTACGTAGGTTTTCATATGTAAAATTCTCTAAAAAGGGGCATACATAATTAATAAATATATGATTCAATGCTGTGCTTGTGGCGCGTTTGCGAGTAAATTTAATTAGACAAACTAATCACATATATCAAACATATTTTCAGCTGGTCACTGCGTGTTCAATGGAGCGACCAAAAGAAGAGCAGACGAAATGCTTCTAGAATTCGGAGTTCACGACAGAATCATCGAAAGAAATAATGTTGTTCAGAAAAACGTCTCAAGCATACATTTACCCAATGGTCATACGGTGAAAAGCCCACCTATACACGATCTAGCGGCCTTAGTGACCGACGGACCTGTCACATACACAAACACCATCATCCCTGTCTGCTTATGGTCTGGCGACCGGGACTTGCAGAAAATTATTACGTCTAAGGAAAGAGGTTCAGTAAGTAATGTACTATAATATTAATATTAGACATTTGGAGGCATTAGGGTGAACAACCCATCTAAACATGACCTAACGGCATTGTCACATATTAAAACAACATCATCCCTGTGTAAATTGATAAAATGGACATGGATAAAATTAGCACACGAAAATATTTAATAAAGCATGATTTATTCAAAGTAGAACAAAAATCTTCTGACAAACATCAAACTAAAAGATGTGCCTTACGATAATTTATACAGAAATCAGTTTAGCTTGAACAAACATAAATTAATTTCAGCACGATATTTTAATACGCTTTTGATAATAAACATTATTGTTAGCAGTAATTTGCATGGCGTTCGGAAACTCGCGGTTCCTAGATCAGCTAATAAGAGATCGCAAGTAATCGTAAATCACATATCCTTTCTTTGGTTATTTATTTATATTGGTTTGGCGTAAATATCGTACTAAAAAATATCATGTGTGTATATACTCGTTGTATTTTATATATCGCCATTTTCATATATAGCTATTATAATCGTTTTATTTTATATATCGCCATTTTCATATATAGCTATTATAATCGTTTTATTTTATATATCGCCATTTTCATATATAGCTATTATACTCGTTGTATTTTATGTATCGCCATTTTCATATATAGCTATTATAATCGTTGGATTTTATGTCGCCATTTTCATATATAGCTATTTTACTCGTTGTATTTTATATATCGCCATTTTCATATATAGCTATTATACTCGTCGTATTTTATATATTGCCATTTTCATATAAAGCTATTATACTCGTTGTATTTAATGTATCGCCATTTTCATACAAAGCTATTACACTCGTTGTATTTTATGTATCGCCATTTTCATATAAAGCTATTATACTAGTTGTATTTTATATATCGCCATTTTCATATATAGCTATTATACTCGTTGTATTTTATATATTGCCATTTTCATATAAAGCTATTATACTCGTTGTATTTAATGTATCGCCATTTTCATACAAAGCTATTATACTAGTTGTATTTTATATATCGCCATTTTCATATATAGCTATTATACTCGTTGTATTTTATATATTGCCATTTTCATATAAAGCTATTATACCCGTTGTATTTAATGTATCGCCATTTTCATATAAAGCTATTATACTCGTTGTATTTAATGTATCGCCATTTTCATATAAAGCTATTATACTAGTTGTATTTTATATATCGCCATTTTCATATATAGCTATTATACTCGTTGTATTTTATAGATCGCCATTTTCATATAAAGCTATTATACTCGTTGTATTTTATATATCGCCATTTTCATATAAAGCTATTATACTCGTTGTATTTTATACATCGCCATTTTCATATATAGCTATTATACTCGTTGTATTTTATGTATCGCCATTTTCATAAAAAGCTATTAAACTCGTTGTATTTTATATATCGCAATTTTCATATATAGCTATTATACTCGTTGTATTTTATATATCGCCATTTTCATATATAGCTATTATACTCGTTGTATTTTATGTATCGCCATTTTCATATAAAGCTATTAAACTCGTTGTATTTTATATATCGCAATTTTCATATATAGCTATTATACTCGTTGTATTTTAAATATCGTCATTTTTATATATAGCTGTTATACTTGGTGTTTTTTATATATTGCCATTTTCATATAAAGCTATTATACTCGTTGTATTTAATGTATCGCCATTTTCATACAAAGCTTTTATACTAGTTGTATTTTATATATCGCCATTTTCATATATAGCTATTATACTCGTTGTATTTTATATATTGCCATTTTCATATAAAGCTATTATACCCGTTGTATTTAATGTATCGCCATTTTCATATAAAGCTATTATACTCGTTGTATTTAATGTATCGCCATTTTCATATAAAGCTATTTTACTAGTTGTATTTTATATATCGCCATTTTCATATATAGCTATTATACTCGTTGTATTTTATATATTGCCATTTTCATATAAAGCTATTATACCCGTTGTATTTAATGTATCGCCATTTTCATATAAAGCTATTATACTCGTTGTATTTAATGTATCGCCATTTTCATATAAAGCTATTATACTCGTTGTATTTTATAGATCGCCATTTTCGTAGAAAGCTATTATACTCGTTGTATTTTATGTATCGCCATTTTCAAATAAAGCTATTAAACTCGTTGTATTTTATATAGCGCCATTTTCATATATAGCTATTATACTCGTTGTATTTTATACATCGCCATTTTCATATATAGCTATTATACTCGTTGTATTTTATGTATCGCCATTTTCATATATAGCTATTATACTCGTTGTATTTTATGTATCGCCTTTTTCATATATATAGCTATTAAACTCGTTGTATTTTATATATCGCAATTTTCATATATAGCTATTATAATCGTTGTATTTTATGTATCGCCTTTTTCATATATATAGCTATTATACTCGTTGTTTTTTATGTATCGCCATTTTCATATATAGCTATTTTACTCGTTGTATTTTATGTATCGCCTTTTTCATATATAAAGCTATTATACTCGTTGTATTTTATGTATCGCCATTTTCATATATAGCTATTATGCTCGTTGTATTTTATATATCGCCATTTTCATATATAGCTATTATACTCGTTGTATTTAATGTATCGCCATTTTCATATATAGCTATTATACTCGTTGTATTTTATGTATCGCCATTTTCAAATAAAGCTATTAAACTCGTTGTATTTTATGTATCGCCATTTTCATATATAGCTATTATACTCGTTGTATTTTATATAGCGCCATTTTCATATATAGCTATTATACTCGTTGTATTTTATACATCGCCATTTTCATATATAGCTATTATACTCGTTGTATTTTATGTATCGCCATTTTCATATATAGCTATTATACTCTTTGTATTTTATGTATCGCCTTTTTCATATATATAGCTATTAAACTCGTTGTATTTTATATATCGCCATTTTCATATAAAGCTATTATACTCGTTGTATTTTATAGATCGCCATTTTCGTAGAAAGCTATTATACTCGTTGAATTTTATATATCGCCATTTTCATATATAGCTATTATACTCGTTGTATTTTATGTATCGCCATTTTCATATATAGCTATTATAATCGTTGTATTTTATGTATCGCCTTTTTCATATATATAGCTATTATACTCGTTGTATTTTATGTATCGCCATTTTCATATATAGCTATTATACTCGTTGTATTTTATGTATCGCCTTTTTCATATATATAGCTATTATACTCGTTGTATTTTATGTATCGCCATTTTCATATATAGCTATTATACTCGTTGTATTTTATATATCGCCATTTTCATATATAGCTATTATACTCGTTGTATTTTATGTATCGCCATTTTCATATATAGCTATTATACTCGTTGTATTTTATGTATCGCCATTTTCAAATAAAGCTATTAAACTCGTTGTATTTGATATATCGCCATTTTCATATATAGCTATTATACTCGTTGTATTTTAAATATCGCCATTTTTATATATAGCTATTATACTTGGTGTTTTTTATATATCGCCATTTTCTATATATTGTTTTGAATACTTTTTGATTATCAAGAGATACACACGACAGCTTTATAAATAATAAGTATTTTGTTGGATTGCAGGTGCTTGGCTGGGGATATGACGAAGAGTACAATGATGCCACCGCGGATCCAAGATATATAAAGCTGCCTATTATCAGGTTCAAAACTTGCACCAGGTCTCATGAAGCCTTTAATAATATTGTCAGAGGCCGCCAATATTGCGCCGGTAAGTGTGTTGTTACTTTTATTAAGTAACTTTCCTAAAATACCGAGGTCAAAAACTTTTTTCCAAAATTATGTGATGTGTTACCGTTTGAATATTCAAGTAATTCCTCAGCGAAAAGTTTAATTATAAAATAATTAATGTGGTACAAAAGACCGTCTTAAATCATAGACGTACATCGTGATTACTTCAAAATTGATACACTTAAAACTAGAAGGCAATTGACTGATCTACTATGTTTACATAAAATAATTTACAGCCATCTTGATACTACATTATGTCTTAACAGTGCAGTGGCGGCATTTCAATTAAATTTTTGAAATAAAAGAACATTTATTGTGGCATAAATATAATAGTAAGACATATGCTGTTGCGACATTTTTTGTAGATAATGATGTGTTCTGCAAAGTCGTAGTACATTATTTTATTCTATCATCAATAGTTTTTGCAGCGCACGCGATTTATAGAATATTTTAGGTATTTTTTTTACACCTTGGGTTACATTATTATAGTTTTAGTAAAGATCCCTAATTTTTTTTAAATATGATATAGCTTATGTTACTTGGAAATAGTGTAGCTTCCCAACAGTGAAAGAATTTTTCAAATCGGTTCAGTAGTTTCGGAGCCTATTCGATGCAACCAAACAACCAAACAAACAATCAAATCCTTCCTCTTTATAATATTAGTATAGATAAATAAATAAGATTTTAATGATGCTTTCGGTAAGCAGTGTAACCGCTTACTGTCGTAACGTATTTTCCGCTACTGTATAACATTTTTTTAAAAAATTTATTTTATTTATTGGAAAATGAAATAATACATTAAAAAATAAACTGCACAAAGATGGAATTAAAAGAAAACATACATATAAACTTAATAAAAATATTAAATTTAATTAAATGAAGACATTATGAGCGAAACTCAATCGAAAATCTAGAAACAGAAAAATCAGAAAAAGATATTTACACCTCTGGGACTCGAACCCAGGACCTCCCTACTTTCCGGGTTGGGCTCTTATCCACTGAGCTAAGGTGTCGATATCCAATTCGGTCACTTTTAACTGTACCATACTTCGACTAAGAACCACCCATATTATCCAGATTTTCGATTGAGTTTCGCTCATAATGTCTTCATTTAATTAAATATTACAGTTTGAGGTTTTACTCATAAAAAGTTAAAATAAAAAAATAATAATATTCATCCTAGACTTGCAGAAGAGTCAATAGATGTCGCACATTAAAAATAAAATGGATAATAATTTATCCAGACACCATCTAGATTGCATTTAGTTCGAGTTGAATCTTGCAATCATTCATAAAGATGGCAGCCAATAAAAATATGCGTTAAGAAAATGAAGATAATTTGGGTGGTTCTTAGTCGAAGTATGGTACAGTTAAAAGTGACCGAATTGGATATCGACACCTTAGCTCAGTGGATAAGAGCCCAACCCGGAAAGTAGGGAGGTCCTGGGTTCGAGTCCCAGAGGTGTAAATATCTTTTTCTGATTTTTCTGTTTCCAGATTTTCGATTGAGTTTCGCTCATAATGTCTTCATTTAATTAAATATTACAGTTTGAGGTTTTACTCATAAAAAGTTAAAATAAAAAAATAAAAATATTATAATTCATCTACAAAAGAAGTGCTAAATTTAGTTATTTAAACATTAATTACAGTTACAGTTGGGCAGTGCATTTATAGTTCACAACAATAACATTCTATTGTCAACTAAATAAGTACAAGGTACCTGTAATGGCTTATCAGATGCATCCATAGGGTGACCATACCGTGCATTATAACTAGCACATCCCGGTCACAGTAACCGAACCTCAATGCAATCAGTCATCACACCTATTGACAACCAAGCTACATTTTCTACGTATGGGGGGTCACATAAGTCAAAATTGCTTACTTTTCAGGAGGCAGTTTTATGTGTCTCATGAAAAAAATATAAAGGCACAAATATTTTTAAAAAAAGTATTTGTTATACTAAAAAAAATAAACTGAAAATTTACACGCAATTCGAACCAAGACATATTGTAAGAAATAAAACATAAACATATATTTATTGCAATGTTAAAGAGACCAGATAAGGGAAGGCTCGTAGTCGCTAAATATACATTTGAATCCAAAATTTGATCCAGGAACCCACCTGGACCACCTGATATCCAGGAATCCACCTGGATAGACCAGATAAGGGAAGACTCTTAGTCGCTAAATATACATTTGAATCCAAAATTTGATCCAGGAACCCACCTGGACCACCTGGAATCCAGGAATCCACCTGGACCACTTTTTTCAAAATATTTAATTTGATTGTGAACATTCTCAATATGAACCTCTTAACCGCGACTTTTAACTGATGTTGTAAGGAACACATGCGGTTTAATGTAGAACTAAAATATTCACTAATAAAAAAAGCATTTTGTGAGTTATGTTATTGTTCACCCCACGCGTAGATTTATTACCTCGTCTCATCTTCTTTCCCTTGTCTTGTTCGTGTTCCAGGTGCTTACAGGAGTACTTGCATGAATGATCGATAAAACACTTTATCAATACGATATTAATATAATCCGTAATCTATGATCAGCCATCAATATTTGGAAGCACGGTCAACGATTGATAGCAGATATTTCTACCGACTATTGATAAATTTTAGAATTATTAGAACATTTTTTGATAATATCATACAAGTTCTTACAAATGAAAGGTGTGGTATACGCGATCCATAGTCTTACATAATGCATCTCAAACGCGTTCAATTTATGCCGTTCGATCTTTGAGAAACGGAAGTGTTTGAAATATGACTAAAGACCTCATAAACTTCCATTTAGTGTCAAAAAGTAAATGACTGCCAATGCCTATTAAGGTTAGTATTTCAATTCAACATTGCCAATTTATTACCTTTTTGTAAAAAAATTTGGCGTGTTACATTTCGGAACATAAATTCAAGGAAAATACCTCTTGTGTTGCCAGCGCATATACATTTTTAATTTATTTCTTATCACTATCGGTTTGGCTGTCAACAGTGAAACTGTGCTCGGTATATCGATATAAAATCGTCGGAACTTACGCCCATCGATCCGACGTAAAGTTATCGATTTCTCTGTGCCTGACCCCAGGCGTCTGGGAGTGACAATAGCGGCGCGGACTACTTCAGGACCAGCCTCTCCTCGCACAACCTCTAGAGTTGCTTTTCCCTCATTTAAATATTTTATAATAAAATGTTTCGTTTCGTTTGCAGGAACTGGTGATGGCCGCTCTGGTGTCTGCAACGGAGACGCCGGTGGCGGAATGTTCTTCTATAGAAATAATCACTGGGAACTGAAGGGTGTCGTGTCTTATGGCGTTAATACTGAAAAGCATTCGTGTGACCTGAAAAAGTATGTGGTTTTTACCGATGTGACGCATCCCGAATATAAATCTTGGCTTACAAAAATTATTGACGCACATTCCGGTACGCAAGCTGCGGTGGATGAAGAATATTCTAAATTATTATTTAGGTTAAATAACTTAAGATGATTACTTACTTGTATTCCCCAATTTCGTTTCTGAATTTTGACACCATTGCAAATATTTTTAAGTAATATTGATATCGACCACTAGAATGTTGATAGGTTTTGGGAGTTAAGATCCTCCAAAAATCGTTAAAATTGCCTGATTTTGAATGCCATCAACAGACGTTCAGTAAACAAACTAGAAATGTATTTTTAAGAAAAGCGAAATGTGCAAACATAGAATGTTTTCTTCTAATAGGTACAGTTGATAAAACAAATCTTAAAATCGGTCAAGTTTTTGATGAGAAAAATAGGGAATCGAAAATCTCGATTTTGACGATTTTATTTAGGTATTATCAGCCCGATAACTACAGTTAACCCTTTCTCTCAGTATCCGCTGGAGGGGAGGGGGGGGGGCAAGGGTTTTGATAAATAGATACATATACAGTTAGCGAAGTGATGTGACAACATAGGCATTAAAATATAGATACCCTAATGTTAATTTTTCCCGAGTTATCGATGTTTTTTATTAGATTTTTTTGTTTGTTTTCGGACTTATTCCGAGTGTGCCAATATTTACCCAGCTTCCTTACTACAATTGTCTTGAATTTAATTTACTTACGTCAAATAGTCTCTTAAAAAAAAACAAACCGACACCGATGTATTTCCGATTGATCTAATGTATGTCTACATAAATATTTTATTTATAAAATAC
The DNA here is from genome assembly GCA_936435175.1 of Glyphotaelius pellucidus. Taxonomy (NCBI): domain Eukaryota; kingdom Metazoa; phylum Arthropoda; class Insecta; order Trichoptera; family Limnephilidae; genus Glyphotaelius; species Glyphotaelius pellucidus. Next base: position 5,941,256 of record OW386556.1, read on the forward strand.
ATCATATTTAATTAAGCATTTACATAGAGTTGATAGATTAAATCACCATACTAGGTGGCTGCAATCATGGTGACCAATCAGATGTATTAACTTCATGAGTACTTCAAGGCCTCAAATTGTAATTTTTAACTACCGAACAGAAAACTAGCGACTTTCAATCGAAAAACAAAAAAAGATACCGTCACATCTAGGAATTGAACCCAGAATCTTAGCCTAGCATTGCGATGTCCTACAACTAATGAGTCGCTATCCCCTTCGGACATATTTAATGGTATCATACTTCGACTTAGAACTATCAACATTATCTTTATTTCCTGGATACGTATTTTTGTTGGATGCTATCTTGCAAGATTCATTTCGAACCAAATACTACTTCGATAAATTTATCAATTTTTTATTAATAAACGATATCTTTTGACAAGTTCTTGTAATGTTGGGATGAATACATCAGATCTGTTAGGGATGAATATTGCCCTGCAAGCTCAATTCCTAGATGTGCCCGTATATTTTGACACCAGTGTTAATTTTTTTTAAGTAGTAGATCGCTTGAGTTTTGGAAGGTTTTGCTTTTATGATAAGTTACTTCTTAAGGAGTTAGGAACCTCCAAAAGTCGTTAAAATTGCCTGGTTTTTAACGCCATCAATAGGCTTTTAGAATACAAACTAGAAATCTATATATAAGAAAAACAAAACGTATGGGCAAAGAAATTTTTCTTCTAATACAGTTGGTAAAAAAAACGAAGCGCTCCCGTAACGAAAAATTAGTAAATGAAAACAAATAACTTTGTGTACACCACTATTTAATTAACAATATCGACATGTTTCAAAAACTTTGTTTTCTTCGTCAGGATAATAAGTTAATAAAAAATAACAAAAGACAAACAAGTATAGACAAATGAGAACATAGACAAAATATTAGAAAGGAGAGGTGATTAATTACTTAAAATATCATAAAAAATAGGCCACTTGCATGGATTTCATAATGACTTGGAAAAAATCGTGTGGATAGATTTTTCTACTTAGATTACGAAAATGTTACTAATTTGTTTTATAAATTTATAGTTTGTTTCTTTAAATAAATAAATCCGTTTTTGGGGCTCGTGCCATCACAACATGATAATGTTCCGTCTCCGAAATATTTAATTTATTTTTGTAAAATTCCACACTAATTAATTTTTTTTATATGGCAACGGGACAGCCATATAAAAAAAAATTAATTAGTGTGGACAGACCGCTCCGTCGCGCGAATCCTACCGACCCGCGCTCCGGCCCTGTTAAATCGCTTCCTGAGCAGATTCCTGCCCAGTTTTAAATAGTAACAGTGTATGTATAGTGTGAAATAATTGTGCCAAATCGAATAAGATGATTAAACATAAAACATTTGATTCTATTAGCGGCTTACCGGCTGTGGGAGCCTCTTGGCTTCCCGCTAAAAAGTGTCGAAGCTTATTACTTTGGAGAACGAAAACGAACCGCAATAAAAAATATGCCAGTAAAAGCGCGCTTTCGAGCTCTTTTGAATAAGCCTACTTGAGATTCAAATATATTTTTCTAAAATACTAAATAAAAACTTTTAAATATTTTTTTTTGTGTCAAAGTGAACAAAAAAGTGTCGAAGCCCCTAACTTTCCATATTGAAAACGAATCGCGGAAACAGTTATATCATTAAAACCGCGCTTTGAAACTCTATCGGAGAAGGTGCTTTAAATTTGAGACTTTTTTTTTTTAAATATCTAAAAATACATAAATAATAGTTATTAAAAAAAGAGTGTCGTAGCCCGTAACTTTTTACAGTGAAAACGAACCGTTTAAACAGTCTTACCGGTGAAACCGCGCCGTAATAGAGTGTCGAAGCCTAATTTAATCTTTTTAATCGTCTTAAAACTACATTGGGTAATTCTCTTTTTAAAACTACATAGGGTAAGTTATGTTAGTTTGAGGTAAGAAATGGACCGCGCTGATGAGATTTTAAAGCGGATCTCGGAAGATTTGGACCGCCAAATGGCCCACAGGGCACGTCTGGCTGAGATGGAGTATGAGGATGCAGTGGAATTTGCACGTTCGCTGGAGACCACAGACCCCACTGCGGGAACCTCTCATCAATCTCCGGTAAGAGATAAAACTAACTTGGGCTTATCCTTGCAGCTTGCTGATATGATTCCGCAGTCTCCCGATAAGGATAAGGAGTCAGATAACTTGAGGCGACTTACGGCAGACTTCTCCACGAATGCTAAGGAGGGCGTAGGTTCTAAGTCTCCAAATCAATCAAACAAAAAGCTCCCACGCTCTGAGGAAGCTCCACCCTTCGAAGATTCGCTGAATAAATTCTGGGAAAATCTTGCAAAAATTACAGGTGCTGTCACGGAGGGTAGGAACAAAATGAACAAGGAAGAAAAACAGGTCGTCGCTCAAGCTATCGACGCAATCAAGAGGGACCTAGTTATCCTCGTTGTGGAGAATGCGTCTCTGAAGGCAAGGGCTAACGCTCTCGAGGATGTTATTACCTCTCAAGCAGGCTTAGTTGAAAAAATTGACTTTTTGGTGAAAGATAAACCCATTGTTGTCCCCCCCCCCCCCCTGGTGAGAAACAAACAAATACGTCGTACGCAAGCAAAAGAACGTATGCGAGTGCAGCGGGTGCGACACCTAGCGCGTCAATCTTTATCGACGGACAGGAGCGCGGTTTACCCCCCAAACAGCCGACAGTATTGTTCTACCCCACGGTACCGGAGGGTAAAACGTCGGAGGACACTAAAAAAGTGATCACCTCCATTTTAGACCCGAAGTCAGACGGATTCCAAGCGGTCCGCACTAGAAGTATTAAAGGAGGAGGTTTTCTCCTACAAACTTCCAGTGCCGGGGGGTTGAAAAATATACAGAAGGCTGCGGAAAAACTCACTGCTAGTGGTATAAAAATGATCAGTCCACAGGGCCGTCTGCCCAAAATTGTGCTGTACGACGTCCCTAGGGGTGATGTCTCAAAAGATGCCGCCCTTTTTGAGGAGATCTTTGTAAATAATATCATAGGGAACTGTACCCTCACTAAGGACGACCACCTTAGAACGATGAGGAGGGTATCACTTTTTGGTAGGAGGGATGCCCCTACAATGAATATGATTATTACGTGTCATCCTGACTGCAGGAAGGTTCTAATAGACAGCGGACATTGCTACCTTGGGTGGAACGCCTGTCGTGTTCGGGATTACCTGGGTGCCACGAGATGCTTTAAATGCCACTTGTACGGCCACGTGAGCAAATCTTGCACCCAGGAAACGACAACATGCCGCCACTGCGCCGCAACCGGCCATGACTATGAGGATTGCCCCAAAAAGGCACAGGCCGCTGTCTGCGCTACCTGCTCCAAGTTTAAAAAACCGGCGAACCACTCTACGGGTGATCGTGCTTGCCCTGCCCACAGAGCGGCTATAGAGATACAAGTACGTATGACAGACTATGGCAGGCGCTAAATCCCTCACCATTGGTCAGGCGAACCTGCAAAGGTCTCGGGTGGCCACCCTGGAGACCCAGCGGGTGATGTTTGACCTCGACATAGACGACAGCAACTCTCTTTTGTTAGCGACACAAAACCTACAACAAATACAAAATATTAATATTTATAATTTCTTAACGCCAGAGCTAACCTTTATATACAACCTATATATATATAGTCCTCGCATATAATTTAGCTTTCTATTGGTGAAAGAATTTTTCAAATCGTTCTATTGTTATATGCGTAAAAGCGTAACAAACAAACTCGAGCAGTTTCGCATTTATAATATAAGTATGGATGTACACCGGTCAATATGAAATAAATGGGGTCTAGGTTTGTCTAGATCTTGGTGGCGGACGTGCGTGCCCACCTACTGCGTGGCTGGCCAGATCGAGAGAGACTGATTGAAGGAGACCTTTTGGCGGGAATGATACGCATTACATGAAACATATAGCTGTATGTATTAAATGGACATATGATGGGGACATACACAACATTATTATTTCAGATAGTCATTAATAAGATGAAGTTTGAGCATGTTAGTTTGGGTCTTTTTACATTGACTTGCACGTTTGATCTCGTTGGGTAGTTGATTATATTTTGTGTGAGCTATGTATTCTAGGGATCTTAGTCCATATTTTGTTGATTTGATTTTTGATATAAGAAGTTTGTTGTGATTTCTTGTGTTGTGTTGGTGTACGTCGCAATTGTAATAGAGTGTAGTGTTGGAATGTGCCGAGTGTTGAATTACTTATAATATAGTTTTAGTTATTTCAAAAGTGGGAATGGTATTAAAAGGAAGTATTTGGGTGTTTCTGTAGATGTCTTTGACATGTGTGTCCCAAGGTAGACTGAAAATATTTCGCAGGGCTCTATTTTGAACGACTTGGACTTCTGAAATCATTTTTTTTGTAGCAAATCCCCAAATTCCGGCAAGATATATTAGATGTGAGTGAATCATAGCATGGTAAATCGATTTTAATAGAGAGGGAGGAAGTAACCCGCGAAGTCTATATAAAACACCAGTTATAGGAGTAATTTTGGATAGAACATGTTTAAATTGGTGATTCCATGTGAGTTGTGAATCAATGAAAAGGCCAAGATATTTTGTAACATCAGCCCTTTCAAGGCGGTTATTATCAAGACTTATATTAAGACTTACATTTTTTTTATTTGCTAACAGTATGTAATGTGTTTTTTTTATGTTTAGGCTAAGTTTGTTTAGTCGCAGCCAGTTTGCCAGGCAAGCTTTATCCCTTTCCATTTCCTTTTCAAGTTCGTTTAAATCATTATTGTGATAAAGAATCACTGTATCATCTGCATAGAGTTGTATTGTACCCTTAAGTCCCCATTTAGCAATATCATTTATATATATTAAAAATAGTAATGGTCCAAGTACGGAGCCCTGAGGCACGCCACATTTTATCGTTCCCATGCTGCTTGTCCCTTTTCCAACAAAGGTCTGACAGTGTCGGTTAGAGAGGTAGCTACACAGTAACTTCAGGGGAGTGCCTACTATGCCTAGGTGTTCTAGCTTCTTTAGTAGTATCCCATGGTCAACCGTATCGAAAGCCTTTTTTAAATCTATAAATAAGCCTGCAGTGTGCTTACCCTGGTCTATATGCTTTTGGAGGGCGTATACAAAATCGAAGGCAGCACATTTTGTGTTAGATTGGTTTCTGAATCCATACTGTTGGGATGCGAATAAATTGTTTGATAAGAGATATTTAGTGAGCCTAAGCTTAATAACCTTTTCAAAAACTTTAGAGAAGACAGAGAGGATGGATATAGGACGATAATTAGAAGGATTTTTTTTGCAATCATCTTTGTAAATCGGAATTATTTTTGCAATCTTTAGTTGATCTGGGAAGATTCCACTATCCAGGGATTGATTAATAAATTAGCTTTGGTTTCCGTAATTTGGAGACGCAACTGTACATATATGATGTATCGTCGTCACCCTAGAAAAAGGGGGTGGGATAGACCCCGTCCGTGCATACCTACTGTCAGGCGAACACACACCCGAGCGGTCTTCCTGCGATCCTCCTGCGCCTCCCCTAATGATATGCGTAGGCCTGAGGAACAGCCGAGCGGTCCCGGCGTCCTTCCGCCCCCCCTCCGACAACCCGACGCTCATCTCTCTCATGGGGTCTTCTAAAACTTTTTCTTCTTTCCTACACTTCTTCGAGGCAAAATCGGGGAGCCGGCTAAAGGGCGCGGACTTCGGGTTCCGTCAGCGGTTGGGCCGATAGCCATGCACATTGTCATTGGGACTGCCGGGTGGTTTGTGGAAAACCTATACTGTTATGATTGTAAATACTTGCATTACATTATTACTGTTATATTATTTTTTTCTTTTTCCATTATTTCCCGTATTCCAGGCTTCCTCAACCTTATTATTATTTTTCTCCTCTCCTCTTATTTTTATTTTTACTAATATCGTCATATATTTTATATAGAATTTCAGAAGAATTATTCCACGGGCTGCCACTTTTTTTTGTATTATGTTAATGTAAGTACTTGCATACTGCTTAATAACCCCATATGCATAGACATTGGAGGGTCTAGAGTCGATCAAATAAATGTAGCTTCGTTCAATAAAAAAGTAGAGTCTTGACGTGTGCGGTGAAGGAGGAAACCATATGTTTCCTTATAACGCCGTGGGAAAGTGGTGGGGTCCCCTCCAATGGCAACACTTTGATTTCCGGCGATTTTTTTAATTTGACACTTAAAATTCACTAGATTTATTGTTTGTTACCTTGCGAACTTATGTTTGGTTTGACGTTTTGACATATGGTATAAAGTGAACATCGTACAGATGCTTTCCGCAGCGGCTGACTTGGGAGCATAATGGTAATAATGCTGATTTTAACAAAATCAAATTTTATAATATCCGTACTAATATTATTAATGCGAAACTGCTCGAGTATGTTTATGACGCTTTCACGCATAATACAATATAACGATTTTAAAAATTCTTTCACCAATAGAAAGCTAAATTATTTATTTATTTATTTATTTATTTATTTATTTTATTTTATATGCGAAGACTATGGGCTGTATATGATTGTAAGCTCTGACGTTAAGAAATAGTAAATATTAATATATTATATTTCTTAAACGTTTTTGTCGCTAACAAAAACGAGATATTGCTTATGTCAGAAAACAAATCGTTGCCGTGGAAACGATGTTGATATATTTGTGGGCTCTAAGCTGATAGGTACTCAGCCCCCTGGTCAGCTACTACTCCAGAAAATTCAAATATTAGAATATGTTTTGTTTTTTTTTTGGACAAGCTAAGTTTTAGAATAAATGTCAGATGAGAGTTCCTGCATTAAAAATATAATTCGTAACGATTATAAAGACTGAATAATAAAAAGTGTAATTTTTGATTATATTTACAAACTTCCAAATATTTAAATAAAAATAAACATCCGAAATGTTTGTAAGCGCATTAATTCCGAACGAATGAACAAAATTGGATAATTATTTTTTTCTTTGAGCTATAGCTTTATGAAATTTAGGTGGCAGGCGAGATGTTTGAAAACTGATTGTAAGGGAATGAATGTATGGAATGCGGGTGGGGGTGGGGGGGAGGGGGGATAATTGATTAGTGCCAGCGCTACAGTAATTTCCCGTAATACCATGCGAGCGAAGCCGCGGGGAAAAGCTAGATAATTATAATTGACCGGTACAAGTTTATTACATTGGATTGAGTCATATGTAGACGTTGAATATTATTATGATAAATGATCAATAAGATTTTTTTTATTGAATATAATGGTACAGAGGTTACATGTTTTTATAAATTAAATAAAGTTTTTCTTTTAAAAATATATTAATTAATAAGTATTACACCTTTTTTTAGAGCTGAGCTCGAGTAAAAAAGGCGGAGAAAACGAATGTAAAGCACAATTTAACAAAGAAAAAAATAGTAATTTTTTTTTATGTGTAAAACAAAAGATAGGAATTTAACAGTGAAATAAGAAAAAAAGGTCATATATGTAAGTATACACATACACACACGTAGATGTACACACATACCTACATATATATATACGTATACAAAATGTTATCGGCATGTGTGCATAACATAACATACATAACAGAAATGAAGTTGAGGAATTATTTTTTCTACGTAATTACTTTTTTTCGCACCCATTAAATTATGTCCCGTCTTTCTGGTTTACAAAAATGGTCCGATTTTTGGGATTGAGTTTCAAAAAATCACCAGGGTTTCAAAAGTATGATAAAAAAATACAGTATGTCTTAGATCATTTGCCTAAACTGGAAAAAAATTTTAAAAAATGTGATGCAAGTGTCCTATTATACAAAATAAAATATAAAAATTATTTGAAACGTAGAAAACATAGTTTTCGAAACATGTCGATTTTGTTAATTAAATAATGGTGTACAAAAAGTTATTTGTTTTCATTTACTAATAATGACGCCACGAAGTGAATTTGCGAAGTTTGATGAAAAAAAAATAGTGTTTGGTCGGACTTGATGCAGATTTTGGGGAATCCTCTTCTGACTGCCCAATAGAGAATTAAAAAAATAGTGTTCAATACACACGTGGTAGAAAGAAAATCTTCAGAAGAGAATAGTGAGGAGGCTACGAAGCACCGCACAAAGAGGAGACCGATTACACTATCTCATTCTCTCGCAGGCGAAAACTTGTAGATGTACGTGTTTGCCTTTTTTTAGTTTCGCAATTTTTCGTTTCATCAAGTATTTTAAAACGGAGCTAAAAAAGTTTTAACTTCAGAATATTTTTCCTCGGCTGGCGGTTTCGCCAAAAAACGATACGTCGATAGCGCGCTGGTTAAGCGCTATTTGGGGGAAAACAATTTCTAATATAATACCTGTTGCTAAAATTTTTCCCCACGTTCCCTCTTAACAATTTGAATTAAACTCATTTTAGACCGAGTAACCTGGTACCACTGTGTTTTACTTTCGATGGTTATAATAAGTTGGCATGTCACACAAATAAATCTTGAACTTGCATTTCTAACAAAAATCTATTTTCCTTGTAGTTAGAATAAATAGGTAGGAACGTTTTATTACACACAGGGCCTTCGCTCATGGAGAAACCGAAAACCGGTTGGCAACTCAATTCAAATCAATTTACGGCGCAACTAATCTTTATGATTTCAGTTATATCAGCTTGTTTAATGCGGCGCTTCCCCGCTCAAAAAGAAGAAGATGAAGAGATATGTAATTACTAGACATCGGATTTTATGCATTTGCAAATGCAAATGCATATATCTCTAATTAAGACGTTATTGCATATTTTAGCCTTTTTCCACAATCGTGCATATTTTGTGATGCTGCACCGTACATGGTGAAAGCTGGCCAAGCCCTGCTAACTTTTTTTCCAAATTTACGGCACATCTGCTTAACTCATCGGTTTCATCGCCTTGCAGAAGAGATATGGCAAAAGTATGGGAATGTTGACAAATTGATTTCCTCTACAAAAAAGTATTTTTAAAAGCACCGTCGCGTGTGCAGTCAAAGAAGAGCAATTGCCAAATCTAGCATTGCCGCCATAACCTACAATAACTTGGTGGGATACTTGGATAAAGGCGATGTTATTCTATGCTGAAAATTTTGAGGCTGTAAAACAAGTATTTGGTCGATTTGACAGTTCTGGGGTCATTGCAATTCAGTCAAGCAAGCTAGTATTTGAAGACGCATCCATTAAACAGAATGTTGCCCATCTCAACACATTTCCACAAGTTACCAGATGCCATAGAAAAAATTGGAAACAAAAAAACTTCCTCTATTTAAAACAAAAAGTTAGACGCTATTTTAAATTATTATTTTAAGAACCCGCGTCTTGAAGACATGCAGAACATACTGCCTACATCAACGGCACAGGTCATAAATAGGTTCCTCCAAAATGGCGCCAAATTTTAAATTTTGTAAAATGACGTCAGTTGACGTAAAGAGGTCGTTTTCGGCGTACAAATTGATCTACTGGGTGACAAACGTCACAAAGTTGGGCTCAAAAATTTGGAAAAATACTTAACTGTATATTGTCACCAAAACTATGCATAATTTTAAGAATTTAGCTGTTTTTTTACCGTCTATAATTAAAGTATATAAAAATAAAAATGGTTTTTTATATTTTTTATTGTGCATATTTTGGGTATTTTGCGGTTTTTTAGTACATATTTCGGCCTTTTTTAGTGCATATTTGCGTGCATATTTTGGCACTTTGTTAGTGCATATAATCCGATGTCTAGTAATTACGAATGTTGGACAGAGCGCGCCAATATTTTAAAGGATAAAACTGAAGCGAAAATTGTGAAAATGTTTAATAAAACATGACTCGTTTAAAATAGAGCAAAAATCTCGGGGATGGCGTCTTAAATATGATTTAAAGAAACATTTTGAATTTTTTCACAACTTTAAACTTGTAAAATAGAAAAAGAAGTTTTTTTAATAATTTTTGGATCATACTTTGCGATTTTTTTCTACAGAGGGAATTTCATAAAATTTGCGTTTCGGCGTGGAACGCGTCTATGTATTATCTTCAAAAATAACATATATTTTTTTAAGAGCTTAAAAACTTAAAATGTTTAAGGGAGATATGTAAGAAATTGGTAGAAATTCGGGTAGCGGCGAACGAAACTATAATTTATCAATTATCAACCTTAATAAATAATTTTAATCATTCATCAACCTCCTGAACAAAATCGATATTTTTCTGCTCTGACATATCGCAAATTACTTGAAAAATTTACAGGTCATGAGGCGTAACCGTGGCAACTTGTCAACCTGGCAACTGAAACGCGCCGGCCGCAGCGACTAGCACTGCGAGTTCCGGTGTCGCCCTTGACAACTGGTCTGTAACAAGTTGCCTGTGTGCAGACCGCTAATGAAATTCGCAATTTGCTTTCCTTGAGTTGCCAAATGGTTTTTTTTAGTTGCCCCATGAGCGAATGGACTTAACGTAAAAAAATATTTGTAAGTACTGTAGGTGGTGGGGTATCAAGGTTATATTTGTTAAACGCATTTTCTACGAACCTTGGTGGGATATGTTATTATTATATTTTCTAATTATTTTTGGCTTTCACCCTTCAAGGATTGGGCCATTTATAACTGCGAAGAAAGGAAAGGAGAATTTATATTTTAATTTTATTTAATTTTTTTATTTTACATTAACTCCACACAGGAGGAAAATAATTTCCCTCAGGGCCTACGTCATCTTTGAGGATGCTGTGTGGAGGGTGTTTTTGAGGAGAGGAAGGAGTGAAAATGGGTCTTAAAGAGACCCATGTTGTAGGAGGGAGGAAACACAGAGGCCGGCAAATCGTTCCACAACCGAGCTGTTGAACTCAAGAACGAATCGTAGAAACGACCCGTTCTCATGTGACTAATCTCAACCGTGTACAAATGTTGAGCGCGCGTTTGGAGTGTTTAGAACAAGGACAGCATTCCCACCTGGCGCCTGTGCTCTAAAGATTGCAATCCATTTGTTAAAATAGGAGAATCTATCAAACGGACCGCCCGTTTTTGCACAGAGTCAGGGAATTTTTTCAGGTATTTTGGGGCTCCAGACGAGAGGTGGCTGCCAAATTCAACCGTAGGGCGTACTTGCGATTTGTGCAGGGTTAACAGTTGTGTACTATTAAAGTATCTGCGGGCCCTGTACAGTATGCCCAGTTTCTGAGAGGCTAACTTAACTCTGGCCTCGATGGAGCCCCCGTACCTGAGCTGGTCACTTAGAGTTACACCAAGCATATCAATGGAAGGCCTGTTCGGGAGAATGCTTCCGTTGAAGGACTAGATTATCATTTCGATCCCTTTTAGACGTAATCAGACGTGATTGGGTCTTGAAACATTAAATTCGACAAGGTTTTTCTTACCCCAAGAGAAAACACTTTCGAGGTAACCGTCCATTCTTTGCTTTAAAGCCCTCCGAGCCATTGGTGTTTGGGTGCCCTTTGGGGGCTTCTCCAACAAAAAGCTATCATGGACTGTACTGTCATCCGCGTAACAATGAATCGGTGCCCACGTCAAGAGGTCATTGATGTGCAACAAAAACAAAGTCGGAGACAGAACCGATCCCTGTGTGACGCCAGCATTTATCGAATGTGAGGAAGAGGTCAAACCATCTGCAACCGCCTGAATCGACCTCTCCCTCAAAAAGTCGGCAATCCACGTACACAAGGATGCGGGAAGTCCGTAAGAAGGCAGTTTGTTGACAAGCCCTCGGTGCCTAACCGAGCAAATTAAATGGCAGGTATGCCATTGTTTCTTATTCTTGGTGTTCCTAATTTCTGTGTCCATTGTATTGAGCGCAAAACCCACAACACTTTGTCGCCATTTACTTCCGATCTTCCCAAATTTATATACACTTAAAATTGTGCAGAAAGCGTCTTAAATAAATTTCAACAAATTTATATAAGACCCTTTTGATATTTTTAAGAAATAGGTAACGTAAAAATATTTTTTTTGTTTGTATTTTTCTGTACGTGTTTTGCGAGAAAGGGAGAGAAAATAACAATTTTTAATCAAAATAATATATAGGTACTTACTAATAAAATATTATTTTTAAACATACATGAGTTTTTTTTCTTTAATAAAATAATTCTAACGAATTTTGTAAAGAAAATACCCTCAATGTTATGGGTAATTAACATAAATATTGTGTTTAGTTAACATTTACCGCGTCAATGAGGATTCCCAAACTATCCCAAGCTTTTTTGTGTGAACAACTTTTGAATTTTTAAGTAAGAGTTGGAGCAGTGGAAAAATCTTGAATATGTATTACTGACCTAATTATACTCGTACTCTATTTAACATTCAATTACTTATATTTTTTTTGCGAGATTGTTCTGGGCAAGAAGAGTTTATGGCGTAAGGAGCGGCTGAGCAGTTGAAACATTAAGGTGAAGAGAGAGAAGAACATTGGTCAGCCGTGTGGTTTCCTCCACATTTGAAACATCTGGGAGGGGATCTGCATGCAGCTTTGGTATGATCAAAACGGCAGCAATTGTAACATTGAGTGGTGGGGTAAGTATACATTTAAGCCGGTAAAGAGTTGAAGAATAAATATATATGGGAGGGAAGAGATTGTCCTTCGAAGGTGATGATGACAGATTGGAATGGCTTCCAGGAAACGATACCCTCAGAGGTGTCCTTGTAGTTTAGCCTCCTGGCTTTTATGGGATTGCCGATATGTTGGAGGGTTGAAAGTGAAGATAGGATTTCTGGAATGGACGGATCGGTCGAGATACCCCTGACCAGGCCCATTCGAGTGACATTGAAAGTTGGGATGTACGCCTTGAATTTAGAATTCGATAAAATAATAATGTTTTTGATAAAGTTGTTGGCGGCTGAACCTGAGAGGAATTCAATAGAGATTTGGAAGCGACCGTCGGCTTTTATACCTCCAGGCTTAATCGAAAGGTTCTTGCTATTTGATAGGAATTTACCAAATTCAAAAGGGTGAATGGTTTACCTTGCTCAGTTTTTTGAGCGAATAAAAGTTGTTGGAGGACGATGAGGAAGAGCTGGTGGGGACTGAGAAGACAAAGGCGAGTCAAGTTTTTTTTTGGGAAAAGGGACTAAACTTTCTTTTACTTCTTAAAGTTAGTATGACAGATTCACTGTCTGAAATATTTGTATGTTCTGAAATGTCTATTTGATCAGAAATGTTTCCATCTGGAGGGTCAGGAGGGGGATCTGGGGGCTTTGTAGGGGGTCCAGGAGAGAATTTTTTTTATTTTTATTTATTATTTATTCATAAAAATATAGGTATATAGTTTTTACAAGTTTTTCGACTACCACACTTGGCACATGCCCGTATTATGGTAGTCGAATTATGTATATAATTTTTTTTTTTTTTAAAAGATAGACAAACATTCCCAGGTTACGAGTAACCCAAAAATGTTTGAAAATCTCCTACTACCACCACAGAAAGCCGAAAATGTTGCTTGTGTTGTAATGGAGGACTTAGCCAGCCAAGGAATCGAACACGGGACGTTCGGGTGGGACCCAAACGCGATGCCCACTAAACCACTGTCCGGTCCACTGACCATAAATGTAATGATGATTTTCCCTATTTATTTAAGGTATTGTTCTGTCTCCAGACGGGTTTTTGCGTGATTAGTGTATGATACTGAGACACGGTATGTATATAAAAAAATGTTAAAGTTTTCTACAAAATGTCGACAGAATTGTTTGGCGCGGGAGTCATTATTTTAGCTGCTACTGCCGCTACTGAGCGAGTGGACAGTTTTGTGTGTCATCATGACAATCTCACTCGCCGATTCACCCGCTTTTAAACTTACCGGCTAGTATCTTGTAAACTCGCTCAATGTCATCGAGGTTTTAGTGGATTTTTCTAACGTATTTGTATAACAGTTTAATAATAATTGAATTAATGTTTCAACCAACGTTTTTCAACCATAAAAATTCGGTGAATACTTGAAATAATTTTTTTTGTGGTTATGTCCGTAGTTTTTTTGCCGATTAGACTGCGGTTGACAATATATTATTTTCAATAAATAAAGCAATAATCGGTTAATTGGTTTTGTGGATTAAAGATATTTAATGTATCTGTCTGAGGAGCTGCAGTTATTTTAGTGAGTACGTTAAAAATTCCATTTTAGTGCGATAAAATGTTGTCACTTCTCGAGTGAAATTTGTATCAAAAGTTTGTTCAAAGGAAACATTAAACACTAGAAAACTTATCAAAATTCAGTTTCTTATTCATATTTGTAGATTGTGATCATCAATTAGACAATTTAAAAGAAACTTCAGAGAAAATATTTAATCTGGACGCAAAATTCAACTTCCTACGCGAGTTAATAGCTAAAAAAAACCTGAGGATATTTCCATTTAAAATGTTTACGATTTTTTAATAATTTTTCAATTAATTCTAACAATATGGAATGATTATTTAAATACAGGTAAATTCATTGCACTTAATTCGTGTCCGTAAATCCGTTAATGTGTGTCCGTATTAAAATTCGGAGGTGTGATTTTTTTTTTGTGGATGGAAAATATTTAAAATGGGCTCCAAAGGAAAAAAGGTCACATGCATCCTGCTCTCTGACGCCACTCTTTCGGAAAAAGGGTTCGGAAAATCCATCTTACCACCTTACTAGGTTTTCCTGCTGTCTGTGCCACGAGTCGAGGATATGTATCACTTCCTTTGTGATATGGCTCTTTCCCTGTGTCTAGCCCATAACAGAGGGTGAGAAACCCTACCGAAGGCGTTGCTCAGGTCCAGGAAACATGTATATGAGGTGGTCTTTTTATTCCTGCAGTATTCCAGGGTTCTTTTTACCGTAAATATTGCAGTATCGGTAGAAATTTGCTTTTTAAAACCCATTTGATTGCCATAAGTTTCATAAAAAATCGTCTTTGCAAACTTTGAGACCTCACATCTCAGAATAAGATGAATTTAACCAGCCAAAGGAACGAAATGGCGATACAAGCATTTGCGTTAATTATCTTGTTTTCGTTATTAGTTAATCCATACTAATATTATAAATGCGAAATTGCTCGAGTTTGTTTATGACGCTTTAACGCATTAACCAATAAAAAAACTTTAAAAATTCATTCACCAATAGAAAGCTTAATTATATGCGAAGACTATAGTCTGTATATGATGGCAAGCTCTATGGCGTTATGAAATTATAAATATTAATATATTATATTTCTTATACGTTTTCTGTCGCTAACAAAAGCGAGTTTTCAGAAAAAAATCGTTTCCATGGAAACGATGTTGATATATTTGTGGGCTCTAAGCTGGTAGGTACTCAGCCCCCTGGTCGGCTACTGCTCCAGGAAATGCAAATATTAGAATATGTTTTTTTTTTTTTTGGACAAGCTTCTGCTTTGCAATAAATGTCAGACAAGAGTTCCTACATTAAAAATATAATTCGTAACGATTATAAAAACTGAATAATAAATAGTGAATTTTTTTATTATATTAACAAACTTCCAAATATTTAATTAAAAATAAACATCCAAAATGTTTGTAAGCGCATAAATTCCGAACGAATGAACAAAATTGGATAATTCGTTTTCTCTTTGAGCTATAGCTTTATGAAATTTAGGTGGCAGGCGAGATGTTTGAAAACTGAATGTAAGGGAATGAATGTATGGAATGTGGGGGGGGGGAGGAGGGGGGATAATTGATAAGTTCAACCGCTACAGTAATTTCCCGTAATACCATGCGAGCGAAGCCGCGGTGAAAAGCTAGTATTATTATAGATTATTCCTACGTTAAAAATAACCATTTAATTTACTTAATTCGTACATCTGTAATCTCAATTTTTTTATAACAGCTCATCATAAGTAATTTAGCCATCTGTATTCTACTTCTGGAATAATCACAAACTCACTTCGGAGCGTCATTTGAATTAAATGTTAAAAAAATCAATTTGTGTACAAACCTTATTTAATCAAAATTATGAACATGTTTCGAAATCAATGCAATTTTATATTTCATTTTATCCCGACGAAGGAACCTTTGGTTTCGAAATAAAGTGATAATTTTAATTAAATAAGTGGTGCATACAATTTGCGAGGCGGGTATGGGTACCGCCGCCCCGGGAACCAATTATTGGATGACCGACACCCCCGTTATAAGTCATCCCAAGTGGTTCGCCACGTTTAGTGACTTAGCAAGGGTGCTCGGGTTCATGAGGTGAGGTTTGTCTAGGTCTTGGCGGCCAATGTACCTGCCCTCCTACTGCACGTCGGGACAGATTGATTGGTTTAGGGAGACTTAACCATGACCTCTCCAGCTGAGTTTTCTTGATCCATTGCCTTGCACCGCAGTGGGAGGAATGGATTCATACGTCTGGGTCATCCACCAATCATTCCTTTTCCTTCCCTAAACTTCCGCTCCTTTCTTTCCATAAAAAGATCATCCACACAGCACTCCCAAAGGTGACACAAGCCCTGGGGGGATTCTGGGAAAGTAAGGATTATAGTTACAAGGATAATATTGAAGTGAGAGTGAATTCCAAAAAAAATCAAAAATGTCGAATGTCAATACGCTGATGGTTTTGCTTTTGTTCTTGCATACAAAGAGCTGCGGCTTTTTCTAACGCACTAAATAACAACAGACGAAAATGAGAC
Organism: Glyphotaelius pellucidus; assembly: GCA_936435175.1. NCBI lineage: Eukaryota > Metazoa > Arthropoda > Insecta > Trichoptera > Limnephilidae > Glyphotaelius > Glyphotaelius pellucidus. The sequence goes on from OW386556.1 coordinate 5,957,856, forward strand.
AAACGGTGTATGTCTGCACCCCCCCTCCCAACGGAAACATACAATCATTTTCATACATCTTCCTCACATGCATAAGGAAAATGAAACTCAATTCCTGTCGCCTTAGCTGAGCCGTAATAAGATGTCTGTTTCCTCCAGTACAGTAAAGTAGAGGAAACATCAAATCACACGTATTTGTGGGTCTCATCTTTTATCTCCCAATTTAATGTGAAAGAAAGAGCTGCAGTATTATAGCGAAAAGGAACCTGTGTTTTTGCCTTTTTTGCCGTCACGGTACCGTAAACGTGGTAATAATAAAAGCGCTCAATAGGAATACGCAAAAATTAAAAACAATGTTTTACCAACCTTGATTTTTATACTACTGTGTGCCGCACACATCTAAACCGGACTAACGAGTTTTAAGAAATTTCTCAAATAAACACATATTAACCCTAGATCACTAACCTTATTTTACAACGCTTATTACTAACTTATTTCTCAAATAAACACATATTAACCCTAAATCACTAACCTTATTTTACAACGCTTATTACTAACCTTCGTCGTTTCGGCTACGCCGTATAAAAGGGAGGCTTATAAGGGTTTATGGAATAAGATATTTATATGTATTTGACTTATTTATTACAATGATCATTTAATAACATGTTTATAAGTGAGTCTAGTTTTTGCACTGTTAATTCGTGGTGGAATTCCATTGTATTATAATTGAAATGAAAACACTTTTGCACTTTTTTCCCACTAATTTATTTACACCAGGACCGGTTTCATCATGTTGGTAAAACATTACCAAAATAAAATATCAGAAATTGCAAACCTTTTCAATTGTATAAATTCGTATATATTCATGTGAATTAAAAATATCCATTTACTATGTAAAATCATTCATAATTTTAATAATTAACTTTATAATTACCTATATATACCTTAAATTAACAAAATAACTTATAATACCTTAAATTAACAAAATAGAAACATTCATTATATAGAGACAATGTTGTGTACCCCTGCTTAAGTTTGTATAAATGTCATAGCATAAGAATATCAACTACCAGTCTGAAAATGTCCGTAGTAGGATGAAACCGGTCCTGGTGTAAATAAATTAGTGGAAAAAAGTGCAAAAGTGTTTTAATTTCAATTATAATGTTTATGTTTTTTATTTACTAAAATCACATTTTAATTGCTTTCACAGTCTTTTATTTGAGACCAGAGTTTTTACTCATTTGAATATTTTTGTTATTAAAATGCTTAAATCTTATTAACTAAAAAAAACAAAGACTTAAAAAAATATTAAAATTAAGTAATAAAATCAACAACAGAAAGAAACATTTTAGAAAAAAACTGTTAGATTATTAATACATTTGTGACAAATGTCAATTTTGTGTTCGCCGCACAAGGATTTGTTGCACTTGGTGCAACAACTCTTTGTCATTCTTCGCCTTGCGGAGGGGCAAATTGCACATTTTTTTTCTTTTTTTTGCGATAGGAAGACTAACTGCATCTTCTCTTTGACCAGTCTCATGTGTAAAAGTAGAACTATCATAATCGGATCAGCCTCAAGGTGGTCTTTTTTCTCACTCTCAGAGCAGTTTTCTTCGTCACTATTTTCATCTAATAACAGCTGACGAATCGTATCTAAAATAAAAATATATTCAAATAAAAATAATGTGGGTTCTTATTTGAATGTAGGCAAATTAAGTACAAAGTTTACAAAACACTGAAATCATTATGACACCAAAAAAGAATGAAAAATAACTCTGCAAGAATAACGTTGATGCTAACCTTCGTCGATTCGACGACTCACGTTGGCTGGAACGGCGCACACAGGGCCCCTACACAAAAAATACACACGTGCGCCGCGCGAGCCGCGGGTCGACTGAGATTAGCCAGAATCTGAAATGCGTATGACGACGCACTTAAAATTTATACCATTTTTTTCGAGTCCGCGTCGTCGTTTTGACGAAGGTTGGTGATCTAGGGTTAAGTAGTATTTTAGTATCCAAAAAAATATTTTGAATAAGCAGTTTGTTCGTGACGCAGGCTCATTCCAGCATAACAGTTGGTTGGCTGTGCAATACTAGTGTGAAGTGATTAGACTCTGAGTGTTGATTGTTGCTGGGCGCAATGTGCATGTCAGTGTATTTGGTTGGCGTGGTGCTCCTCGGGGGACTTTCCAGCGCTCAACTTGTTGTCCCAACTTCCCCGTGTACGGGTATCTTTAACTACGAGATGATTGACGGGATATACGTGGGGAAGATCTCCCTGCCCTCGGCTGGTCCGGGGGACCGTGTCGTCAGGGTGGGGCTGTCCCTCAAGGCGAAGCTGTTCACGGTAAGGAAGACACAAGAGTTCTTTTTTAGTAGATTCCTCATTACTTCCATTTCCATGGTGGACAAGGCTCCCTCATTCCTTGCGATTCTGAGCTGTAGACACCGACGCCAATGATACTTGGATACCAGTGATACAGGAATACTTTCTCTGCTTTTTCTGCCTTCAACTTTGCCAGTGACAATGAATTTATCCAATTTGGGGTTCTCAATTTAGCGAGCAACGTGTCCAAAGTATTTGAAAATAAAATTGAGGAAAACAAAAATAAATTCAGACACAAAATAACAAAATGGATTAAAAAACAAAAAAGACAATATTACCGAAATTTCATAACATGAAAGAATAAAACCTATGAAAAGAATAACACGCAACACACAAAAACAATATAAAACACACATCACTCACAAACACACAACACATCATATATGCCGATTTTTTTATTTAATTTTATATTTTTATTTTACTTTTACTTTCACTTATATATTACTTTTATCTTTAGTTTAAAGTTAAGATAATTTCATGTTTTTTTATAGTTACCAACATTATATTTTTTTCTTACCAAAATTTGATATGTATAAAAAAAAAATCTTGTTAAATAAAATGGGGGCCTCAGCACGGGTAAGTCACCCAGTGAGGCCAACATAACTATTTTATACTAAAAATGTAAAATATTGCATCAAATAAATAATAATAATAAATGCAAAAATCAGTCATATTAAATACGGGTAGGATTACGAAAGATTTTTTAAATATTTATATTGGGGGATCAGTAGGATTTATCGGTCCAGTTAGGAGTTCTACCGACCTGAACCCAATGATATAAAAATATCTGGAGTCGGTGAATTATTTTCCCATCTGGTCTCTGGTAGGTTGACATGGATTGATAGCATGGATTGACTAGATGATCGTATGTGGAAAAGTGTGTGGAAGGGTTAAGTTTTTTCCTGTGGGGAAGATTTAACCCGGGCATAAAGTCTAAAGAACGGTTTATATATTTTTTTACATATTGTTTGAAACATTTTTAGTGTTAAGGGTATATTACCGCAAACGCAGCAAAAACGCGGTTTTTGATGCAGTTTTTAGAAGATTTCTATACTGTTTATTAGAAAATAATATTATGTTTTGAACAAAAAAATTATTCTTCTAAATGGAGGAAAAATAAAATATGTTAAAATCTTTAAAACAAATGCGTAAAAAAATATTTACACAACCTCTAAAAATAGCTTAAAGTTCAATTACATCATTTAATTCCAAATACAGGAGAATTATAAAAATATACATTATCATCACATCAATGTTTTCTAAATGTCTGTTGAATAAAATTATTTTAAAAAGCATTAAAACAATGCATAAATAAATTAAAACTGTTTTTCAATATAACGATTTTGTCACTCGCATCACGGTATTATAAAAACCGCGACATGAGTTTTTTCTCGTCAGTATACGAGATGATTTCAGAGTGAGAGGACGTCAAATGTTTTCAAAAATAAATACGTAAATGTGTTGGCACATCAGAAAAGAGGTCAAACTAAAGGAACGTCGTTATGTTATTGTGTATTGTTTCAGAACCAGGTTGACTTTTTTACTAATAGCGGCCGACCGGCCACGTCTACAACATTGGCTATAGAAACCAGCGGCGTATAATGTCTTAGGGTGCGCCTTCACCAGAATCATATTCCTAGTTTTGTTTATGTATTTATTTACGCATTACTGAGCTTTTAATTAAATTTCTAATTATACAGTTTTTTAATTGTAATAATGGTATATCTTATAAATTATGTTAAAATAAAATGAGTTACAAAGTTATAATAGAAGTAACAAAATTGTAAAATAGGTTGCAAACCAACAAAAAGAAATCGACACACTCCTAAAAATTAAATATAAGATTAACGAAAAAATTGTTGAAACTGAAAAAAATAAAAAAAAAGCGCGTACGTGGAGTCCACGCGCGACAGAAGTGAAACTTCTTGTTTATTAGGTATGGATAGATATTATTAGTATTTTATTAATTGAACGAGATAATTATTGAGAAAAGTAGGGAAAAAGTTTCATAAAAACACGAAACGATCCTCACCATAAATCTCCCAGTATGAATCTAGCGAACCTTGCAGCAATTATTAAAACTATCTTGTTTGAATAACAAACAAATTATGCTATTTCATATTGAAACATGTTAGTTCACATTGCTGCCGCAGGTTTTTAATGTAAACTATGGAATATATTTTCGATATTTGTTTTTGGGGTTTTAAGCCGTGTTTTGCATTTGAAAGGACATTTATTTTATTTATTTATTTAACGCCCAGATTACTTTTACATGATTTGTGGTGTAATTTTAATTTGACATATACTTTGAAACATAGAAAATAATAAAAATAAAATTACAAGATAAAATAGATAAAAGTCATACAAACACAGAAACAAAAACAGAAGAATACAGCTATTTGTGAAGTCGTTGTACCGGAGAGTGGGCAATGTAGTTACGCTTATGAGTGCTGCTGTAGAATATTGTATTTTTTCGTGTTGTTACTGTGGGTGTTCGTAAGTTAAAGAGTTGCAGGAGTTCAAAACAGTCAAAATTAGAGTTAAATATTTTGAATAAAAATGTTAAGTCGTTAATTTAACGTCTCAAGTATAATAATGTCATGATGATGAGAAGGTAGAGCTGCTCTTAGGCCATCGAGATTTGATTGTAGTCCGCGGATGTTTTGGTAGTAGATTTTTAAAGTTTCGGTTCGATTTTTAGGTGGAATTGCTTGGATATTTTTGTAACTTCCTAGTTTTTTGGCAGATTCGGTCCAATTCGAGGGGTGGAGCTGAAAGCTGAATTTTTGCAGGTGGATAGTACTTCTTACAAGGAGTATTTTCCAAAAACTCCCCTCCCCCGCTTGCTTCCCCCCCCCCCCTGTCCCCTGCCAAACTTTGCAATTTTAGAGTTCTACAAAATCCATTATATCTCTTAAACTTTAATATACATCTGAAAAAAATTACACTGTTACACTTCTTAGAAAGCTGTCTAAAAATAAGTTTTTGAATTTTTTTTGTTATCTACTACGGTTTGGCAAATAATAATGACATTGTCGCAAAAAAAAAATTCTTTTCGTAAAATTTTGATTTAAAGATGATTTTTTTTTATATGAGGGACCAAGCAAAAATGTTTCAAATAATCTATTTGCCAAATTTAATAAGCTTTAAAACGATATATAACTGCTTACTTTTATCCTTAATACTGGTCAAAATCCGACTCAATAGCAGGGCGGCAAGGCGTGCTTGGCGGTCGGGCCTAGCACACTGTGCTTGCAGATGACCGATTTGAGCTTAGGTAGGTATTTATAGTTTTAAATTGAAACACTGAGTACTTTTTAATTGATTAACGATATAAAAAAACGCTTCAACACTTTAACGCTGTTCACAATGTTTCTTTTATTTCACGAGGAAAAAGTGTATCATGAGAGTCATTTAAAATTATTTTGACGATTGCAGCACCTGTAAGAACATAGGCTCTTACAGCTCTTGCATAAGCGAGTCCTTTTAGCACGTGTATCACTGTGGGACCTCCGTACACAGTTTTCCATAAATCTTCTAACCCACTTTCTTCCGTGATCCAAAACATCCCAAATATGACATTTACAAATGAAACTTGAAAAGTTATTTTGAGAAGAATTTGCTCTAATATCCTTGTATGCACGCAGTTTCGTAGCCCGGGAATGTCTGTCTTTTTTTTTTTTTTTTTAACTTTTTGTAAATAATAATAAATATTGAAAATGACCGATATTTTATTTATCATGCCAATATATTCAGACATAATAATGATCATATATTATAAAAATGATGCGTAATTGAATACCGTATTGTTTTGACATCTGTCAATGAAGAATATGTCGGTTACGAGTCATAAGCTACTGCCTACCGTCTTGCAGTGCAGTTGATTGTGTCGAATAATTTATCAAATATTTCATCGAAATCTGATTGCAATCATAAAATCATGAACTTTACCACAAAATTAACATAAAACATGCACATACAACTTAATAAACATAATTTGAAAGATGCCCATTATTAAGCGATTCATGTTCAAACCTTACTCAAGGGTACCATCTAGTCTAATGGATTTGTTCGCTGCTTTGTTTCGTAGTATGTTCTCCAAGCGTGTAGCGTGTTCCCCGTTTGATTTTACTTCATTCCTCCCCGCCTCGAAATATTATTTCGGTTTTCGTAAATTCCGCCTTAACAATTTTACATAACATGATATAATATTTCATATACTTTCCCAATAAAGCAAGGTGCTTGTTTTTAGGAGAGGATAATTCTTTATTCTCACATCTATTTAAATTAAGAATATTTTTTTTACATGAGCTCCACACAGGAGGCCCTGAGGAAAATAAGTTCCCTCAGGGCATATGTCATCCTTGGGGACGCTGTGTAGAGGATTCTCCTAAGGAAAAGAAGGAGAGGAGAGTTCTGGGAAGGAAAAGGGTTTAATGGAATTGAAAAGTGTGTCCTGGTCATCTAGACCAAGATAAACCTCACTCCATGAACCCGGGCATCTCTGCTAAATCACCAAACGTAGCGAACCACTTAGGGTGACCTATGGCAGAGGTATTGGTTATCCAATAAAGGTTCCTGGGGCGGCGGTACACATTCCCGCCTCCCAAATTTCCTCCATTATCTAACTTTTGAATTATTGTTGATGTTAATTTAGCCATCGCGTCTTGGGTGCTGAGGTTGTCTCTAAATCCAAACCGGTTTAAGCTCATTATCATCTTTTCTTTATCTTAGTTGATGAGTTGTTTTTTATCAATTTTTCCATAGATTTTTTCATTGAAATGTTTTTAAAATTTTGTGTATATTTGCAATTAAATTTTAAACCCTTAAAATAATGCGCCAACAAAATGCTTGGCTTTGTTCTTCGTAATGCGAGATCATTTACTAATGGAATTGCAATACGGAGAACATATGAAGCACTTGTCCGCAGCATTTTGGAATATAGGTCCATTATTTGGGCTCCCTCTGAACAAAACCTTATCCTAGAAATAGAAAGAGTTCAAAAAAGGTTTATGCGTTACCTGTATATGAGGGAATATACATACTACCCATTCCTGTATCCATCGTTGTTTTTATCAGGAATGCTCGATCTTAACACATTAGAAGCCCGGCGAAAAATATTTTGAGTAAGCTCTTTTTTAAGCCAATCTCCGGCATAATACTGAATCCGCCCATGTTGAAGGACATTAACTTATATGTACCTAACGAGTACACTCGTGGGAGATCCCACGCACTTTTTTACGCTCCGAAAGCGAGAACTTCTTCCTATCAAAATGCGCCTTTAAACAGAGCAATTTAACTGCTAAATGAATCTGTATTAAATATCGACATCTTCAATGTCACCTACAGAGAATTCAGTAATTATCTTATGACATACGTCACAAGATAGTGAAACTGCCCTCATAAATTTTTTTTTTTTTAAATTTTGTAATCTTCCCCATAATATTCTGGTGTATAACTGTTTTATGGAGAACCTGATAAAATAAATAAATAATGTTTTTTTATATTTAAATTTTTTCACAGGTCATATTTTTATAATAAATGGAGAAAAAATATGTTTTAATGAGTTTATCAATTACTGACAGATAATTGTCTTAAGTTGTCTATAAAACCATGAAATATTAAAGTTTTTAATGGTTTATATTTTACCATTTAACACGCAAATAATGAAAATATCACACATCCGTACAAGATATATTTTGATTTTATTACCTATTTGATATACCTTTTACATACGAAAATAATTTTTTCAATTTGGTTGGTTACTTTGGCCTCAAATTCAAAATTAAGATTTTGTATAAAACCGGCCGAAACGGGCCGCGCATACGTTCCCCTTCATTTGTATCAACATTTTTGTTGATCTAAGTAAGTTCTTCATGTTGTTTTAATGTTATATTTTTATCATAATTTATGCCTCAAGGTGGTGGAGACATGAATAAAATTGTACTTTAAGATATGCCAAAGTTTTGTGTTTCAACCTTCCTGAAATTTTCGATTTAATATTTTTATTAACCTTATTTTCAGCCATATAAAGGAGAAATTGAGTTCCACGAAACATCAGGGAATTTTTCCAAATTTACGTTGCTCTTCCCTCTACAGAATCCGCTCCCCAAGGTCTGGTCAATCAGTCAAGAAGGGAGGTTATACTGCACGGGAGAAAAAGGTATAAAACGACCAATGTAACACACTTTTATAAACGGAAATGAAGAAGGGTTTAAATGGAAAAGCAATTTTGTTTTTTTTTGTTTTTATTTTATGTACCCGTGTTTTGTTATTTTGTCTAATTTCTTCTTTCATTGTTTGTCTAATTTAGTTTTTGCTATTTTGTTTTATTGCAATACACCTGCATACACTCTGGAGTAAATTGTTATTATAATAATTATTATTTGAACATCCATTTTCCCTTTGTTGAGGGCTTTTAACCATAGATGACAGATTGTGATAGTCCGCCATCTTGGGTAACTTAGATGCATACACGCACAGAAAAAAAACCACAGATCACAGCAGTGTTGTGCAGCAGCAATTGTTCAATGCTATATTACTCACCGGGAGGCGGGTATGGGTACCGCCTCCCCGGGACCCGTATATTGAATGACCAACACCTCTGCCATAGCTCACCCCAAGTAGTTCGCTTCGTTTAGTAAATAAATAAATTTAAAATCAAATAAAATTCACTTTCGCAGGCCGGTGTTCGTAGACAAATATATATATATTTTAAAATTAACTCGTTATATTAACGTAAGGAAGGGCCTATGTCATCTGGGATGCTACTTGGAGGGTCTTTTTGGGGAGAGGAAGGAGTGAACATAGTTCTTGAAGAGACCCATCTTGTAGGAGGGAGGAAATACAGAAGCCGGCAAATCGTTCCACAACCGAGCTATTGAACTCAAGAACGAGTCGTAGAAACGACCCGTTCTCGTGTGAAAATATCAACCGTAATTTGCCTTACTTTAGCAAACTTTAATTGTCTGCGCATGGTCTGGTTATTTCAATGTACTCTCTTCGGTGATCAATGTACGTCTGATGTCATTATTTATTCAAAGTATTCTCGAGCACTCCAGAGATTCAAGCACAGATAACTTTGCAATATCGGATCAATAGGTAAAATGTTGTTAAAAAAAAACAAAAATAACAAAAAAAATAGGTACAACTTCTAATGTTTTTTTACCATATGCCGAGCACAGCTTCACTGTTGACAGCCAAACCGATATTGGCAGGGAATGAATAAGAAATAGATATACACTGGCAATGGCGGACGGATTACGAATCACATTCCGTGATAGTCTGAATCGTCAAAGGCCAAATAATTACGAAAAAATATTAATAAATTGGCATTGTTGGATTGAAATATTTACCTAAATATGTACTGGCAGTCCGCATTTACTTTTTGACACTAAACAGGAGTTAATTAGTTAAAGATATATTTCAACCATATTCGTTTCTCAAATATCGAACGGTATAAATTGATTGCCCCTTAGATTCATTATTTAAGTGGATCGCGTACACGACTTCTTTCGTTTCCAAGAATTTCGTTAGTTCAATCCGCTTTTAATAAGCCAGTAATTTTGCAAAACGATTGACATTATTCAAAAATATGTTACCAGAACGCAGTTAACCGAAACTTATCTGATACTATGGAGGACGCGCTCAAATTCATCAAACGTCGCCGTCGCGTCGCGTCGCACAGTGTGCGAAATGAAGAAAAAACCCGAATTAAGTGGTTTTTGCAAACTTTAATGTTTTTAATTAAAATATTATTTTTAGTGTAGCACAATACTTTCTGAATTTTATGTGTTTATTTAAATTTCTCAAAAGCGCTTGACGGAAGTTTGGCAACGCCTCAAAGTGTGTCGTAAATTTGATGTTCGGCATCGCATTTTTCACTTCGCTCCAACGCGTGGGCAGAGACGGTTGTGTATTAAGTAACTTTTAGATATATATACAAAAGTTTGTTATGTATGACATTCTTCAAGGTATTTTTTATTTTATTTACTAAACTATATATCAATATCACATGTATGTGAGATTTGAACTAACGTCTAATGTTTCAATATTTTTGTTTGTTTTTTTTTGCTGTTAAAATGCTTATTTTAATTAGCATTTAGAAACAAAACATCGTTTGCTCTCATTTATGAGTATATACATATTGTAGACTAAAGTCTCATCTTTTATATCATATATAAATTGTGATCATCTTTTGTCCTCCGTTGAACAATTTTGTTATTTTCAGGAATACTTTATATGCATTCCCCGGAGAGAATTATTCGAGGCATTAAAAGAATGGGGTATATTAAATGCCAATTCTGTGAAATCAAATGAGTTTTTAATTAATTACATAAAACAAACATACCACATAGCAGGTACGAACATTTTGAGCCCTACATTTTATAAAACCGTAAAGAATTTTTCACTACAGTTTATGAAGAAATGGAGAAAAAGCCGCAGTTACATTGTGAGGTTTGAAGAACAACTTTTTGACAAACAACAGAAAATTTTTTTTTTTCTTAAAAATAGTTATAAGTCATTGATAAGATCAAAAAAAATAAAATTGCACTAATATTTAGTCAGCAAACAATTAATTAGTGTTTTTTATTCATTTCGCACACTGTGCGTCGGTCGGAATATCTGTTTTAACGGAATAATATTAACAATCGCTTACCATACTCGCAAATATTGATAACTTGCCATAGATGACGGATTTGGTCAATTTCGTATTGATATAGGGTTGTATCGGTCGTCCGTGCTAGACCTTCTGATTATAAAAACATGTTTACGAGGTTTGCCTCTGGCTGGTCGAAATGATACCCAGATTTCATGTTAGGGTAAGTTTATCATTTGAACGCAATTTGGAGTCCATGCACGATACCCATCATTTTAATACCGTTGCTACGCTGGTTGTTTGGTTTGTTGCTTGCTGTACGCATGTATAATGAATATGACAGGGAATAATTTTTGTTTTTCCTCAGAGAAAATAGATCGTGCCGAGCAAACTGTCTACAACTACAAGCTGGTGAAGAAGTTCACAAATGTGCTGCCGTAAGTAAAGTACACATTAACTTTAAAGACGGAAAACCGAATCATGCTTAACGTAACATAGCCTAATCTTATCTATTTATAAATTACTCGTATGATGGTGCTACGTAGATAGTGTTGTACAATTTTAGTTGAATTATATTTACAAAGGCATAAAATATTTTAATAGTCTTCCCGAAAAAAAAACCGCTTTCGTATCATTGAAAAATAAAGTCAAATTAATCTTTAAAAAAAATTAACAACCATAACATCACCAATCAGAATATTATAACTCCATTTCATGCCTTATTAAAAAGATAATGTTATTAAAAACAAAATCCTAGTTCTTCAGTTTATATTTATTGTACACTCTATGTGAAATAATGAAATAATAATGTTTTAATAAGGTTCAAACAATAAATAAATAAATGAGATAATTATGAAATAACTCCTACGCCAAGCTCAAGAGCTAGCTCTTAATTGGCGCAGAAATTCATTAAAATATATATTTTACTATTTTGTTTTGCCTAATGTTATGTTCAATGCTGTAACAATGTTATAAATTAAACAATAAAAAATAAAAAATTAATTGTTTTGATACAATTAATTTTATTTTATTTTATCACACAAACACTAGACAATTACATCATTATAAAATTATAGTCTATTTTTAGTCTATAGTTTTTTTTAAATGTGGCGATTTCGCTATTCACCTATTAGATGATATAAAAAAAAATGTAGAGTGATTCTCTGTCGAGTGGCCGCGCTCGGAATTTAATACGGCCGGCGTGAAACAATGTCGCAATAATTTAGATGCACGCGTGAACCGCGATCGTTTTTATTTTATTTTTTACATTAACTACTCCACACAGGAGGCCCTGAGGAAAATAATTTCCCTCAGGGCCTATGTCATCTGGGATGCTGTGTGGAGGGTATTTTTGGGGAGAGGAAGGAATGAGTATTGGTCTTGAAGAGACCCATGTTGTAGGAGGGGGGAAACACAAAAGCCGGCAAATCGTTCCATAACCAAGCTGTTGAACTCAAAAATGAGTCGAAAAAACGACCCGTTCTTATGTGACAAATGTCAACCGTTTACATATGTTGGGCGCGCGTTTGGCGTGTCTCCCGACTATGCACCGGTGCCGAAGGGATCAATGACGCTAGTTCCTCAGAGCATCTTCCATTGAAATACCGGTGGAACTTGGATAGCATTCCCACCCGACGCCTGTGCTCTAAAGATTGCAATCCGTTCGTTAAGGTAGGAGAATCTATCAAACGGACCGCCCGTTTCTGCATAGAGTCAAGGGTATTTTTCAAGTATTTTGGAGCACCAGACCAGAAGTGGCTGCCAAATACAACCGTGGGGCGCACTTGCGATTTGTACAGGGTTAGCAGTTGTGTACTATTAAAGTATCTGCGGGTCCTGAACAGAACGCTCAGTTTTTGAGAGGCTAACTTTACTCTGGCTTCGATGGAGCCCCCAAACCTGAGCTGGTCACTTATAGTTACACCAAGCATATCAATGGAGGATCTGTTCGGAAGATTGCTTCCGTTGAAGGAAACTAGATTTTCATTTCGATCCCTTTTAGACCTAATCAGACATGATTGGGTCTTTGAAACATTGAATTCGACAAGGTTATTCTTACCCCAAGAGAAAACATTTTATTATAAACAGTTTTACTATAAACTACTATAAACACAGTTTTATTATAAACTTTCTGGATCATGAGGCTGTCAGCTTTAAAATCATTCGCAAGCACCCGTGTTTTTCGGTAATCCGACAACAGGAGGACGGACCCCCGTACGATCAATCTTGTTTGGAAAAAACAACATTTCTCGAGGAGATCTGACTCGCCAGGACTTAAAAATTGTCTGTTGGTTGGAGCGGTCTCTTCGAAAGAGACACGACCAGACAACAATCCAGACGGATGAGAGGTCTACGGAGCACCTTCACCATATTAGCTAGACTGAAAGGTTATTAAAAGGTCGGTCTAGGGGTAAGCGTCTTATAATTTAACTGCATATTTATTTATTGAAAACTGCAGTATTACATAGAAATATAAGCTGCACATCTCACTAGGGCATTTCTGTATCGAGATGTACATTTACAAAAATGGTATTAAAAAAAACGTACGTAAAAACTTAATAAAAATATAATAATAATACTACAAAAAAAGATAAATACAATTATGAGTAAATAATAACAATAATGTAGTTATAATAGTAAGTAAAAATAATTCGAAAGTTAGGTAGATAAATTTTATAAAAAAACAGTTTTATTAAAAGTACAGGTAAGTAAAAAAATTTCATATAAAAAAATGAAAAAGTAGTAAAACATAAAAATAAAAATCAAAACATAAAAATAAAAATCAAAACGTAAAAATAAAAAAAAATAAAATCTATATATTTTACGATATGCATAACGTACGAAAAAAAAATCCCACACAGGCGTAGCCAGTGCGTGGGTATACTTAAAAATTTTAAATGCAGTTGAAATCAAATAAAAGATTTAATGTGTTTTTACTTGAGGCTTTTCACAATAATTAAAGTGCCTAGGTATAGAGAATATCAAAAATACGTGGTATAGGTATATATATATGCATTCTTAGGTATAACCTTTATCTTAGGAGGGAAGGAAAATTTTTAAAACTGTGAAAAACGTGAATTATGTAAACAACGTGCAAGTTAAACCAGCCAAAAATAGAAGAAAGTGTCACAAGTTTCCGCATAAGTCGTTTATATCATTTCCTTACATGGGCATATTTTCTACTCGTGCAGTGGTTAAAACCCATGTTAGGCCAGTCAGTGGGGAGTTTTACCTTGCAAAAGGTCAAGTAGTAGCGATTTTGGTATATGTTATTTAGATTGGGACTCTAAAGAAAAAAAAAAGTTTTCGACCTTGGGGGTCGAGCTCGAGCCGCCTTCTTGGATTGAAGGTGCCAAAATTTGGTTTATTCAAAATAACTGTGCAATGGTTGATTTTACAACCAAATTGTTTAAGACAAACTTAAAAAAGATAAAATTTCAAATATTTTTTGTAGTACAATTTTTTTTGTAAGTCTAATAGGTAATGAGTTACAGTGGCGGAAATGTGAATATTTTTCTGAAAAATGGTGAAATTCCAGTTTTTAGTTATTTTTTCGCACTATTCATTGCATAATTATAATAATTTTGTAAACTCATTTCCACACCACCAGAAGGTAGAGCAAATAGTGCATTTTTTAAATTGTGATATCCCCAGTATGTCTGTTCCACAGATATTCCAGCGATGGTAGATTTCGAAATGGCGCTTGAGCCGCGCAGAGTTCGTATAATATTCGTAATAAGGAAGTTGAGTCCATTTTTTTATTTTTTTTTATCAATGTTCACGTTGGTATTTTTTTTATTTTTTTTTAAAGTTCGTTTTCATAGTTAAATTAATTCTCCAAGTTTAAATTTTATTAAGCCCGTCAAAACGAGCGGAATCCGAGCGGTAAGAGGCGGGGTGTGTGCGTGACGTCATTTGGATCGGAAAAACACGATGCTTTGGCAATTTGTATGGAGAATTTTTTAATTCTTCCATAAGGAATTCCAGTAATTTTTTTTATCAATATTAACCGTCTATCAAAATTAATGGTATTTAAAAAAAATAAAATTGATCAAGATTGCATAGTTAAATAAATTTTTAAATTTAGAATTGTTGTTTCTCCCGCCTAAGAACTTTCCAGCACGGTATTATCAAGTGACAGTTTGTTGTCGAACGAGCGTTGCGCTCTACAAATGGGTAAATGCGTCGTGAAAGAATGCGATTCAAGGACACAAACACATAATAATCAAGCGGAATTACTTTCCACACGGAAGTTTATTGTTGACATATTCACATTTAATTAAAAAAACGCAGGAGTTGAAATAAAAAGTCAAATTAATACTGTAATATAGGTTCAGTGTTGCCACCAAAAATTCGTTTTGGTTTTACCACATTTTTGGGAGAATACACAATTTATGGAATAAGTTACTATGGTTACTAAGTTACCTCTCATTTAAAATATTTTATACAAAAGAAGTTATTACAACTTATTTTAGTTTATTAATGAATAATGTAGTAATTATATTTTTTTATCAAAGTATTTTATATAAATAATTTTGCAGGGCATCTAAAGACGCAGCATGCCGTGGGAAGTGGGTGGAAGTAATTCGATTGCTGAGAAAAGAACTTTGAAAACACCCTTTGAATCACTTTTGAAACACTTTCCGTTTTAGTATTATGTACTATTGGTACATTAAAAAATATTTGAACAAAATTAATTATTTCATTAGTTATGCTTACTTTTAGTCATATAATAAAAAACACATATTAAAAATAATTAAATTAGTTTATTTTATTACGAAAAATTCCTCGTCGTCGCGACCAACTTTTTCGAATGTTTCATATTTACGTATTCTTGAACGGCGAGCGGTCGCAAGGATGATTATATTGGTAGCCCTGTAAATGGTTTTTTTTTTATTGCCGCAAATTTTTTAATTTTAATTTTAATTTTTAATTTTAAATACATAAACGGCTATACTGCCTTTAAAATGTTGTCTATGTTCCTGATGTTTTTGAGATTTCTATGGTGTAACTTTGAAATGTCAAACGTCAAACAGTGAAACGGTAAGTTTGTTGGGTCGGTTGATAATTTTCGAAATGGCCATATAACTAATAATCAAAAGCAACTGCTCATAGAACTAGTTAGTTCTGATCAACAATAATGAGCGGAAAATTAGCCATTGTAATATGTAACTTTAAAACGACTTTATAACAATATTCGACGTCTTGCGGGTGCGAAAGTTCGCGCGGGAAAACGATAATACTAGATGTTGACAGCCAATTGCATAGACACGCAAATAAACAACCACTCGCTTCTCCGTTTCTACTGGTCTACCCCACTCGTAGTTGTGGCGAATGACTTTTGGCGTTTGGCGTCTAAAAATGTTTCGTCGACTGGCTCAAGAATAACCACGTCGACCAATGTACGTACTTTCGACGGCGATTGCGAGAGACGAGGGCTTGGAGAATAGCTACCCTGGGCTTCCGTTGACAAAATTTCTTCATCTTCCGTCCTCGATATCGATGTGAATCTTTGGCGAATTTCGGCATGTTTTACATCACCCACCCACAATAGAACACTTTAATCCAGCTTTCCTGTAGCCGCATGCAACGCCGCATCTTTTTTTACAATTACATGAAATAAATTTTAATAAAGTCTAGGGGGCTGGTTTCTTTGTCATTCTTACTGGAACAAACCCATCGGTGCCACGTTTCCTGCCCCAGTTTTCTGGATTTTTTGGATTCCATACCATTTTTGGACTTAATGGTACGTTCTAAATGCATGGTACCGTGCAGCGTGGCAAAGAGGTAAGATTGAATTTGCTTTTTGTTATCGACTTTGCGAAGCGTTAGTAGCGGACCACTTTCAAGGTTTCCTCACCCATATCACCCCCGTATAAAGCAACAAAAAAGCCTGTTCCTGCATCTGCTATGTCTTCTGTTTTTGCAACATGTTGTTTGAAGATTCCTAGCTTGGCATCGAGTCTTGTGTCTTTCTGCACAAGCGAAGAAAAATTTGTTTTTCCTTGGTTGAAGAAGGACGATGTCGTATTGCAACTGCTAAAGGCATGGAGAAACAGAATATTCTCAGCCGCTTCGTTGTATTTTACACTTTTCGCGGAATTGAGTCTTTCAAAAGTTTTGCCTCTCCCGGGTTTGTGAAGATATATACTGCTTTCGGGTGGTGCTAATGCTGCCAGCAGAACTAGGTGATGGACGTCTTCGCCAATAACGAAAACAGCGTCAAATGATGAATACAAGGAAATCGCAGTATTGACAATCAGCAACTACTTCTGTCTGCTTAGCTGTGAAATTAGCCTGGATAATTTCTTTGTAAGCATCGAAATCAGACGAACTTTGTTATTTTCATTGGCTAAAAATTGTTATTATGAAACTTGAACCGGCATTGTTTCTTCGAAAAGGGCATCTGCAGACATATACTTCTTTGTGCGTTTTGTGTGTGGGTGCTCTAAAGATCAAACGTGCCGAAATTCGCCAAAGATTCACATCGATATCGATGACGAAGATGAAGAGATTTTGTTAATGGAAGCCCAGAATCTTAATACCACAGGCAATGAGTTAGATCATGACATTGATGACGAAGACTATTATTAAGATGTCAATATCAACCAACCGGGATCAGCAAAAAATATTATTACGCAATAGCGAATATGAAACAATTTAATTACGATTACTAGTCGAACTCTGCGCGGCTCAAGCGCCATTTCGAAATCTACCATCGCTGGAATATCTGTGGAACAGACGTACACATTTAAGTACACGTACGTATCACATTTTAAAAATGCACTATTTGCTCTACCTTCTGGTGGTGAGGAAATGAGTTTACAAAATTATTATAATTATGCAATGAATAGTCCGAAAAAATAACAAAAATCTGGAATTTCACCATTATTCAGAAAAATATTCACATTTCCGCCACTGTAACTCATTACCTATTAGACTTACAAAAAAAATTGTTCTACAAAAAATATTTGAAATTTTATCTTTTTTAAGTTTGTCTTAAACAATTTGTTTGTAAAATCAACCATTGCACAGTTATTTTGAATAAACCAAATTTTGGCACCTTCAATCCAAGAAGGCGGCTCGAGCTCGACCCCCAAGGTCAAAAACTTTTTTTTCTTCTTTAGAGTCCCAATGTAAATAACATATATCAAAATCGCTACTACTTGACCTTTCGCAAGGTGGAGGCCTTTTTGATCCCCCACTGACTGGACTATATATCTCAAGGTCATTCGATATCCGCAGCCACACAAAACACACATCATCCATGGTCCAAAACGAGCCGGAGATGCAAACCTTTTCAAAATCTGTATTATTACGATCCGAAAAAAATCGCTTGTAAACTCTCAGAGTGTATTACGCAATTTCAATTAATTGGTTTAATTCGTAAAACATCATTTTTTAAAACCAAAAGCAAGCATTTTTAATATTGGCATATTTATTTATTTATTTATTTAATATATATTTACGCCTTGACGGCTTTTACATGTAACATTGGTAAGTTGTACAGGAGCAACATAACAAGTATATAGTACAAAAAATAAAAGGTTCACAACTTTACATATTAAAGTAGTTACAGAACAGTGTTTAGTGAATTTGTTATGTTAACAATTTGACATTTAAGGATTGTTGCATAATATCTGCATACATCTATGTTTTTTAAAGGAAGCGATGTTTTTATAAAAAAATATAACAACAGAGTAAGTTTCATTCCCCACACTATGTAATCTTAGTTTCACAATAAAAATATATTTATTTATTTACGCCTTGATGGCTTTAACTTGTAACATTGGTAAGCTATACAGGAGCAACATAACAAGTATATAGTATAAAAAATAAATAAATATAAGGTGAAAAATGATTATAAATGATTTACGTAATTTTGTGATCCCTGGAAAAGTTGTTTCTTACGCCGACGACACGGCAATAATTGTAAACGGAAATTATAGGATCGAAACATTTTCTAAGACAACAGAATGTATTGCACTTGTTTCCACGCGGCTACAATGTTTTAAAATCGTTTTAAATTTCAGCAAAACTTTTTATTTAACTTTTTATAAAAAAACATTAAAAATAATCCTCATGATAACCTTAAAATTTGAATCAATGATACAAGTTGCAATTAAGAAACATATTCACTGTCCAATGAACTCGCTAAAGTTGAAATTATTAAATATTTAGGTATATCTATTGACATAAATCTAAATAGGAAATCGCCAATTAATAATACCATATCAAGATATCTTACATACTCCTACATATTTTATAAACTTAAGGAAGTACTCAATATTAACCGTTTAAAAATGAGCTATTTTCCCTGGGTGTCTAGCACAGTGAAATCGATAACTTTTCAATACCGGATTTTATACCGGTTTACCGAGCATAGCCGCACTGCTGATGTCCAGATGGATATTGAGAGGGAATAAAAAAAGGTGAAAATTTAGACGGCAAGCTTTGTTGCTGTTAGTTTAAATCTGCTTATTTTAAATATTTTCTCTTTTAAAAATGCTTTGAAATGTTTTAAAAATGATTACCTTGAATTGAATTGAATTAGATTGTGAAACCTAGTTAAATTTGGTGACCGGTTAACTCAATAAAGAGACCCTACTTTATCATAAAACTGATGAAAAGAACTAGGCTAAGTAAGTTACGATAGGTTAGGTGGAACTTCTACCAAAAAGATGGATTATTTTCACCCAGAGTTCTTTCGTTCTTGGTAGTAGGAAAGATATAAAATTGATTCAAATGAACAAACAATGGTGAGTCAAAAATGAAAAATAAATATTGATATTGTCGTGTATGGTTGCAGCTCAGATGAGGAGTGCGGCGTGCCACGGATCCCGATTCCGAAGAACTTTATAGTCGGGGTCACAAGTGCCGGGGAATGGCCCTGGCTTGTAGCGCTTTTTCTGAAGACTGATCGACAGTACATCTGCTCCGGCAGTCTCGTCTCCAGAAATGTGGTTATCACAGGTGAGCAAAATTTCTTCATCATTTGCGAGCTTTACCTGTATGTGCCGACCGAAAACAAACAAAAGACAAACATTATTGAATCATTTCGAAAACAGGTTTTCACGATTTTTTAAGCCGTGAAATACCGCGCAAGAGTTCCAATTGCTCTCGTCTGGAGCCAATGAGACTATGGCATCCCCAATTGGGTTATGTTGTGAGGCTGAAGGTAGTGGGGAGGGGAAGAAGGTTAGGAAGAAGGAGGTAGGGAAGTACTGTTAGGTATTAGAGGTAGGGAAGTAGGGCTATTCAGATCTGGTCACCAAACACGGCTAAAGCCATTTCAAGCAACGTTTCAATTCTCAATGGTGGTCTTACACCAGGGCGATACTGAGAGCATCATCCACTCTGGAACGTGCCGCAAATATACCATATATTATTTTAAATTAATAATCAAATAAAATTTATTTGCCCACGCCGGGATTCGACACCGCGACCTTCGGATTACGAGTCAAGAGCATTACCTATAGACTACGGAGACCTAGGATTACTCTTCAGGAAACATTATTATTTTTTATTTGTAAGAAAAGAGATAAAAAGTGAGGTGATAGTTTTGTTGCAAATTCTTTGTATAAAAGGACTGTCTTTTTAAATTTAGAATTTTATGAAAATTTTCAAAGTTTTACTTAAAAAATTGGTTGTATGTAAAGTCGGTTTACGGACGATAATTTTACGTGATAACGTCATAAAATAACGATGGAGTGGAAGAGAGATAGATGTGTCACAAGTTACGCGCTGTCGCTTGCACGCTCGGCTCAGGAGGGATGTGACAATGAGTCATGCTTTTTCGTGAATGCAGCCGGCGTTCATCGATTTAAAAGACGTTATCACGTCAAAAATGTTTATACTATATCTATTTCCAGAGACATTCAGAGTTTTGTATTGGAGGTGATTATTTGACGTAACATAACCATGGATAGATATTTCGTGTCTTATTTTTTGGTTACAAATTTTGCTCGGAGTTACGCCCCCTGCTGCCGACCGTGCAAGCGACGAAAGTAATACTATGGAGTGTACCTTCTAGTAATGGAAAATGGCGAAATAGTTATGTTTTCTAATTATTCTGAAATTAGCATTTTCCCGCTTTTTACGCCACGAAGCCAACGTCCCAATTTATTCCGTACACTCTCATACAAATATTCCCCCAATTTCCGATTTTAAATATTTTGATTGCATTACTTGCGAACCTTGATATCATAGTTTCGCACCTCTTTTGAAGTGAAAACTTCTTTAGCACCGTTGTGATTTGAAACTCGATGAAACGAAAAATAGCGGCACTAAAAAGAGACCAACCATACATCTACAGCATAGGTTCTCAACGTGGGCGAAAACACCCCCTTTTGGGCGTTTGAGACTTTCAAGGGGAGGGGGGCGGTAAAAGACCCAGGGAAAATTAGGGGGCGACGTCGGCGTGGGCAGGTAAAAAATATGGTCTAAAAAAGGAAAGAAAAAACTTATAGTCTGACGTGTATTATTATTATTAAGAATTTATTTTATTTATTCACGCCAAAGTACCACATTATTATAGATATAAATGCTATTCAAGAGTATAATTTTAAGCATGTAGTAAATAACATTATAAACTGTACATTAAGGAAATAAGCAGGTTCAATATGTAGGTATGTAGTTTCATTATCATGAAAATTATACAAAGGAGTTAATAAGTCCACAAAGTATAATAATGGTAAAACAGAAGACTGCTTAAGGTACTCTAAAAGTAATTATTGAGGAATGTGTAGGTATTAACTATGTTGATTTTATTATTAACTTAATCATGAATTTTTGTTATTATTTTTGGGGTGTAATGCCGTGTTTCGCTACCTCCTTCTTTAGCCAACGTTTCGGACAGCGTTACAGTGTCCATCATCAGGGCAGATGAGTGGGCAGATGGGTGGGCAGATGTACTCATCTGCCCTGATGATGGACACTGTAACGCTGTCCGAAACGTTGGCTAAAGAAGGAGGTAGCAAAACACGGCATAACACCCCAAAAATAATAACAAAAATACTTTTTGGCCGTGAAAACCTAAAAACATACCTGAAGCGGTGTTGTTGATGTGAAATTACTTTATTAATCTCGGGCAAGAGTTTAGAGAGCAGAGCAGATTAAAATATGTTTGGGATTGACGACTGTATACATATAGGTCTATAGTTGGATTTATTCTAGGTATAAATTATTTCAACAACTTCCCATTAGAACTAAAAATTATCGAAAATATACATAAATTCCAAATTAAATTGAAAAATCACCTGAAACAACTGTAAGGATGGGTTGTTTCAAAAAATTTGATGGATTCATCAAATATTTGAAGTTGATTTTCACGTTCTGTGTAGGTTCTACTCAAGTTTTGTTATTATATCTTTATAGGACAGCTGCTTCACAAAACTGAAATAATCGCAGAACTTGAATAGAACTTACACAGAACGTGAAAATTAACATCAAATATTTGATGAATCCATCAAATTTTTTGAAACAACCCTAAGAGTCCTAAGAGTCCATTTCTACCGTTAATATTTCATTTAAATCTTGAAATTTATTTATTGTTATATCTCGAGTTTTCTTACATATCTTTTGTTTTAGATGCAATATTATTATTTTCTACTAAATTTTACATATACTTGAGCTTGAATTCCCTCACCAAACACAAGAGCCTTGTCTCTTTATGATGAGGAAATGCTATTGTTATGTTCATTTTACAACTCTGTTTAACATGTAAAAAATGTATACTTATTGTAAAAACATACAAATATTAAATAAATACAAATAAAAATATATCAGATTTATCTCCTTTCTTAAAAATTGGAGACAGAAAGCTTGTTTTCCATTTTTTCGGAAAGGTGCCAGTTTTTATTGACAATTGAAAAATTTTAGTAAGGGGATAAGTTAAGACTGCATGTATTTCGATAAGAAGATTGGGGAATGTCATCAAGGCCAGCCGATTTGTTCAGGACAAGAGATTTTAATTTAGCTCTAATGTCACTTTCTTCAAATTTGCACTGATTGAAATCAATTTGGTTATAATTGGATGTAGTGGCATTGAACAATGAAGAATTATTTGTTGATTCCTAGACTTTGCTGAAAAAATCAACAAACAAATTAACTACTTCTTGGGGTAGTGATTTTCGGCCAATTTGTTATCTAAATACAAACTATAGGGTTTACTGGAGTCATTATTACTAAGTATGTTTGAAAATTTATCTTCTTTCGTATGGTGGGGGGTCAAAGGGGGACATTTTGAAAATTTATAAATGTTTATTATGAATACAAGAAGGAATGAGCTAATTGCTTTTTTAACTTGCTATACAGAAATATATGGCAATAGCTGATTCACATTCGCGACAGATGG
The DNA here is from genome assembly GCA_936435175.1 of Glyphotaelius pellucidus. Classification (NCBI taxonomy): domain Eukaryota; kingdom Metazoa; phylum Arthropoda; class Insecta; order Trichoptera; family Limnephilidae; genus Glyphotaelius; species Glyphotaelius pellucidus. The sequence goes on from OW386556.1 coordinate 5,981,177, forward strand.
TAAGTAAAAACAATTGGGGGGCTGTAGAAAAAAAAAATTCTCATATTGGGCGGTGGGCAAAAAAAGGTTGAGAGCCAATGTTCAATTGGATTTAGCCGGCGAGAGAATGAGATGGTACAAACGGTATCCTCTTTGTGCGGTGCTTCGTAGTCTCCCCAATCTTGTCTATATTAGTTTTCTGAAGGTTTCACTTCTACCGCGTGTGAATTGCACACCATGATTTTTTTTACCATAATCATAAATTTTTACGAACCCTTAAAATTATAAAGTGCCTATTATTGTGTTATAATTTTCAAAATAGTTTTAGTTTTGGCTTTTAACTCATGTGTTTAGACATATTTACTAAATTTTGCCGATTCCATTGGAGATTACATTAAATTAATTATTACATTAATTACATGAAAATTATTAACAATTTTTTTCAGCGGCGAATTGTTTGTATGTAAAAAGTTTGCGCCCTGCGAGTGCTTTTTTCGTTGAGCTGGGCGTACATGACAGGATAGCCAACGAGAACAGTAATGTGCAGATTCAGGAACTGCGGGAGATAGAGCTGACTCCGGGTCACGGGGGGTATAAAGCAAACACTGTTGAAGACATTGCAGCCCTCGTGCTGGCGTCACCTGTGGCTTACACCGACTTCATCCAGCCTATATGTTTGTGGAGCGGGAACAAGGACCTCGACGAAATTGTTGGCAACCGTGGAAACGTAAGTTTAAAACAGACTGCCTCTCACATTTTAGATCATACTTCTCTTAGGAGACTTGTCAGAATACAGATTCCACGGAAAATATTATCGCGTTAAATTTGATTCCAGATAAATTCGCTGAACGTATTTAAATTTTGAAATTATATTTTATTTATATTTTCAAATTCTCCAAAACAGGGCAATGAGAATAATACTTCGGCGAAATAGATTCTCAAAAGTAAATAAAATGTTAAAGGAACTAAATTGGCTAACCGTGAAACAAATTTTGACTCTGCACACGATGATGTGTATCCATAAAATAGTGAACAACATGTTACCAAAATACTTCTCAAACAAAATTATATACAACAAGGACATTTACAGACACAACACAAGGACTTGCAAGGAAATCAGACTACAAAAAAGACAAAACGAATACGCAATACGCAAACGAATAGTTTACAATACAAAGGGATGAAGTTGTACAACAGTCGACCAGAAACTTTAAAGGCCGCACCACTTGGAAAGTATTGTAGGAGCTACATAAAACAAGAAAAATATAGTTTGCAATATGATATGATGTAATTAATTATAAACAACTGTAAACTTAAATGTACAATTTACTAAAATAAAATTAATAAATAAATAAATAAAATAAAATACTTCTCTTAAAAGAGATTGAACACCCTTTCAGATTCGTAGTTAAAAATTGCAAGCATGTTGGGCTTTCAACTTTAGTCGCTCAACTAAAAACTTGATCAACTTTGTTGGAAGAGTGTTCACGCTTGCCAATAAGCTTTCAAGTGTCATTCAAAAGAAAGTTTCAACTAAAATTGAACCGTCTGAACGGGCCATTGCGCTGATTTAAGCTGTGCCTTACCTTTCATTGCTCTGTGTTGCAGGTGGTTGGTTGGGGCAGAGACGAGGGGGGTGACACAGCCACCCTGGAGCCGATACATTCGGAGATTCTCATTTTGTCTAATGATCAGTGCAGCGAATCAGTGGGACCTTTCACGAGGAACATAGATGATAACTCACAAATCTGCGCTGGTAAGATTTAAAATTTTATTTTTTATTGAAACTGATTAATTATGTGTTACGTAACAATTTTTTTATTTATTTATTTATTATAAATACAAAGTAATACATTATTACAACAAGAAATAAAAAAATATACAGAAAAAAGAAAAGTCCCAATAAACTACTTTTAAGCAGTTTGTCGATGGGTAGATATAAACTTAGTTTACTTTGTTATGCAGTTACAATTTTTGTGTCAGTCTAATACAAATTATTTCTTTCGGCGAGCCAATTCTTCAACATAATATTTAATTTACCATTTGTACATTTTTTAATTTCGGCAGGTAACATATTTAAGCAATTAGGTATCATGTAGTCCAGCGTTCTTTGTCCGTATTTGTTTAAATGCTTAGGTACAATTAGTCCTTCATTTAACATAAAACGAGTATTGTGAGTGTGGTCCAGTTTATTAATGTATATAGAGCTATTTATATGCTGAAATATAATTTTATACCACAGAATTACTCTTACTGGGAGGATTTTGAGATTTTGGTTAAAGTACGGAACATTATGCCTTTTTTCGTATAAACTTTTATGAGCTAATAATTTAACTAATGAATTTTGAACTGATTGAACACGATTTACATTTGTTTTGCAGGAAAGTCCCCAAGCTGTAATTCCATACCTGATAATAGATTCAGCTAATGATAAATATATTATTCGAAGTGTGCATATTGGAACATAAAATTTTAATTTATATAATCTGCCAACAACAGATCTGAGTCGTTCAAAGACTTTATTTATTTGTAAATCCCATTTGAAATAGCAGTCAATAATTACACCTAAATAAACATATTTTTTAACAACTTCAATATTTTCACATGTACGCAAATCAGAGATACCAACGTGTAAGCAATCTGAGCTGTGTGTTTTTATTTCAGGTGTAATAATACTTGCCTTGGCATTGGGTGATCTAATATGTATCAATTTAGTTTTTTTTGCATTTATGAGTAAACCAGAGTCATGAGACCATTTCAAAAGTTCAATATAATCTTTTTGTAAGAGTTCAATACATAATTGCAAATCACTATCCTAAACAACTTTTCTATTTATCAAGTTAGCAGAGATATATTTTCAGGACTAACTGGGGACCTAATCAGTTTATCAAAGATTATAAATAATAAAGGTACACTATAATAATAACTCTCGACTTAAACGGGCTGCATCTCTTCACACTGTTTTCTTACTCTTAATGTTTGCTTCCAGGAATTTTGAGTCCCAAGATGTGTCCCTGCGCCGGAGACGCCGGGGCCGGCCTCACCCTGTTTAGGAACGGGCATTACGAGCTGCGGGGGGTGGCGTCCTACAGCTTCAAACCCCAGACCAGAGCAAGCGATCTTAGCAACTTCATAGTGTTCTGTGACGCAGCCAAGTTCAGCTCCTGGGTTCAACTTGTCATTACAATGCACAGAAAATAGAATTGCTGTAGACCTTAACTATAGACATAGGGCACAAGGATTAGAATTGCTATAGACTTTAACTATTGACATTAAAATGCACAAGGATTACAATTGCTATAGACATTACAATGCACAAGGATTAGAATTGCTATAGATCTTAGCTAAAAACATAACAATGCGAAAGGATTAGATTTGCTCTAGAACCCCGGCAATCTTATTAATTGGTATCTGATGTCTTTTTTCTTTCCTTTCTTGAGCGAATAAAAATTGGCGGTTTTTCTTTTTGATTTTTTGTTGTTGTTTTTTAGCTACTATTGGAGGCAGCAGCCATTTTTATATTTAGATTATGTGATTTTGTGTTCAATGTAAGATATTTTTGTTTTGTTAAATTTGAATGTATTTTTTAATTGAATAAAATATTTTACTGTCCACCCGCTACCGGATATAATAAATTTATTTAATTTTTACATTTATTGCTTTTTATTATTTTCTCAACGTTATTTGCCTCATAGCAGTCATTAATCACGATTGTTTTATCTTTTATATACGCTTTGTCTAAGTAAGGGAATGTTTATTAGTCTATGTACCATTAAATGGTAAGTTGAAAATGTATGGGATCTAAGGTGAGTTGAGTTTGCATTTATTGTTGTATCTGTAAAAAACTGGTTTTCTAAATATTTCGAAGGTGTGTATATTAGGTGACTGGACAAATCAGAATAAAATCAACTACAAACTTCCTTCGAAAAGTTATTAAAAGTGATGTAAAAAATATTTATTTGTTTATTTAGACGCCCATTGGGCTTTCACACACTTAGTTTTAAAATAATAATGTGAAGATTGTAAGTACACAAAAGGTAGTAACAGCAATAATATGATAATGACATACATAAGCAAGTAAATGCTTAAATGCATACAACAGTTATTTGTAGAATAACCTGTTGTAAAAAATAAGTATATGCGTAGGGGAGACCGGGGACAAAAGTACCACGGGTCAGTAGTACCAAAGCGAATGTGTCGTCAGGCGATAGCCATGACTCGTCAGTAGCCCGCGGGACACGGTGGAACCCGGGCATTCGCAATTGGAAAAATAAATTTTTGAGCCCTAAACGTAAGTTTTTTCGATTGCGTTCATACTCTAATATTAAAATTACTATCTTTCTTTTGTTAGTATTTTGCTATCTACACATTTCTTTGGACAATTGAGTTTATTTTGGGACGGGTTTTGAAGCATTCATGAGTAGGGATTAATCGAAAATTTGATGATATAATGATGACGAGCGAGATCGCGAGCGGCCCGGCGGAAAGATTTTAACCTTGCAAATGGTTGCGATGCGAATATTGCAATAGAGAACTCCAGTCCATTTTTTATTTTTTTTTTATGAATAATGACCTTCTAACTTAAATAACTGCATATTTATTTTTATTTTTATAGTTAGTTTTAATAGTTAAAATAAATGTCAAAGTTTTAATTTTTCAAGATCCCCCGAAAACCACCGTGACGTCATCTGGCCAAAAGTTTTAGTTATTTTCAACAGATGTTGTTATTTTGTATGGAAGAAGTGATGAAACTATCAATAAGTAAAACGTTATTTAGGTGTAATTATTTATTTATTATATTATATTTGTTATATTATTATATTTTTCAATATTATTACGGGAGATTGGTATAAAAATTGTTTGAAATTATTATTTTTTTAGCTTTACGAATCGAAATCAATATTAAGGAAACCGAAGTATGAATTTCGTATGGAACTGGAATCAGCTGTTCGACCGCCGCCATTTTGAATTTCAGCATTGGAGCGTTTTATGGAAGCGGTGACGTCACGCCTCACAAATTCAATAATACCAACTTGACAGGATGTTTTAATGAACTGTTTTAAAATGGACTTTTTAATATTTTTTTAAAACTTTACGTTAAATATTATTTAATAAAACTTATATATTCAGAATCAGCGTTTATTGGTCTTTATGAACTAATTTTTTTAAAGCCATAATATTTTTCACTGGAGTTCCTTATTGTGGACTTAGTAAAGCGATGCGGTTTTTAGAACTCGTGTCCTTTGCGGCGAGGTGAGATCAACTGTAGCCATGCGGTTTTAGGATCTGCGTCTTTTGCGGCGAGGTGAGATCAACTGTAGCCATGCGGTTTTAGGACCTGCGTCTTTTGCGGCGAGGTGAGATCAACTGACTCAATTAAGGCGGAGTGCACATTAGATAGTTGCCAAAGAGCAGCATGCAACAATAAAAGTGGCGTGAACAGTAAGGTTATGGGCTATTTTTTTCATAGCTTTAATGACTTTCAAAGAGGTTGCATTATAATTTGCAAGCATGGGGTGTGTAAGTTGCCCAGGCTCTCTGAGCTCAATGCTCAAAAATATATTATTGATTATGGATTTAACTTGCGCGAACAAATATAACATGAAATAATGATCCGGCAGAACCTCAAAGGAAGAACAGTTGCATCAAAGTTATTTGTCGTTCTTTGCAGCTTTGGAGGCCTCTAGATATTTCCATCCCCTTAAAAGCGATCAGTCCAATTTTTGTAACTTTGAAACACGCACAAAGTCAGTTGCCAAACCTTACACAGCTGGAGTCAAATTCACAATGAACTTGCAAAATATTTATACAACTAATATGATGACAGTCATTTTACATGTCGCAATAATATTTTTGGAATTAAATATATTTCGCTATACAATTCTTCCAAGCCGACATGCGGGCGACATCTGTGATTCATGATGAAAAAAAAAACATATTCTAATATTTGAATTTTCTGAAGCAGTAGCTGACCAGGGGGCTGAGTACCTACCAGCTTAGAGTCCACAAATATATCAACATCGTTTCCATGGAAACGATTTTTTTCTGACGTTAGAAATAATTCGCTTTTGTTAGCGACAGAAAACGTATAACAAATATAATATATAAATATTTATAATTTCATTACGCCAGAGCTTGCCATCATACACAGACTATAGTCTTCGCATATAATTTAGCTTTCTCTTGGTGAATGAATTTTCAAAGTCTTTCTATTGGTTAGTGCGTGAAAGCTTCATAAACGAACTCTAGCAGTTTCGCATTTATAATATTAGTATGGATACATACATAATATGTTTTAAAGTAAATAATTCACAAGCCGCCACATGCCGCTACACGATTTTGAAAAGTAAATTACTTTTAAACTTAATTACCAAAAGATACATCGGTTTCGGTCGGGATGGACGGAAAAATATGCATTAAAATTCGATTTTCATTCAAAGTTAAAAATTTCCCATTTAAAACATCTCCATTGCCGCTGTTTTTTTTATGGATTTGACATTTTCAAGGTTTTGTTTCAAACTAAATACGAATTACTTAAGAACCTAATAAGTCATCATCAACAACCATCTCTACGTATATTATCTAAAATATAACAAATTACTAACACAAAGGTACAAAAGATTAACTGTTGAATACTAGTCTGTGATACTCCAGTTGCCTTAGACGTCAAATCAAATAAGTCATTCATGCTTTAAAATTGACTACCGTTTTTTTAAATTATGCATAAAAATAATTAAACACGGGGAATAAAATTTCACGACTTTGTCAATTCAGTGATTTTCCACGTCCCGTTTTAAAACAGGACTCCATGATGTCGTAATGAATATTAAACTTGCACACTTTACAAACACTCTGTAAATCTACTAATAAAGATAAGAATTAAAAATAATGAAAACTATTTATTATTTCAAATTTTAAAATTAGTAATTATTTCACTTGCGAAGAGTAGGTGCATGCATGCTTAAACCAAATTACGAACTGAATGAATAGAACACCCTGTAAGTCTAGCATTAAGGGGTGTCGTAAAAACTTGCCTCTCTTCTAACTAGTTACAATAAGTGGGCGTAAGCAAGACAGCGTCGCTTGACGTTCACACAGATACACCAATAAAAAACTAAACAAAAAAATTATTGCAATGCCTAACCAGAGGTGTTGAGTTGAGTTGATTCTGAGTTGGCATGAAACCGTTTATTATTACTTTCACCAATTGTCAGATCTAAATAAATAATTTTACCTTCAATATTATGTTCAACTGTGAAGCAAATTTTATTGTTAATGGTATTGGCCCAATTTGTAAAGATATCTAATTGACTTTGTCTACCGTTGTCATAATCATCCATCAGATTACTGGTGATTATATGTCCAAATTGTATTTAGTTTCTTGAGACACCTTCAGGTTAATGCCGTTCAGGGCAGCTGGAGGAATATTTTTCGGACCTTTCCCATATGTTACGACCAGTAGAGCCGTTTATTGGATTTGTAAAGGATGTTTGTTTCTTCGTCAAACTTTTCACAGATCTTCAGAAGAGTGCATAGTCCCCTTATAGATGATGCCATCAGGACCATGTCGTCTGCGTAACTGATGTTATTCAGACACTGTTCTCTGATAAGGCAGCCTACCCCTGCATTTTTTTTTTTTTTTTTTTTTTTTTATTTAATATAGATATATAAGTTTACAGTGGGTTAATATAAATTACATATTGGTTCAGAAATTCTTTAAAATTGCAGTCTCACCAAAGAAGAAGCTAGTTCTTGTGCTTGATGAGCGAGTTACACTAATTATGACAGAAATAGAATGACATTATGCAATAGGTAAGTATATAAGGGAACAATTGAAACTTCTGGATCATCTATATGTGAAGATGTACATACAATGGGATATAGTTACATACTAAAATATTGTGCACTTTAGAGAAATTAGAAAAATCTAAATTAAATAGAAATAAATATAGATTGCCAATAAATAGAAAGAAAGAGAAAAACAGGTAATTATTTAATTAATTATTCCTGATGAAGTGTTGCTTCAGTTTGAGTTTCAGTTTATTGATGTCTTTGATTTTTTTTATTTCAATCGGAAGATTGTTGAAATACTTTATTCCTAAATAGATGTAATTGTTTTGCATTAGTTTGGTATTAAATTTTGATATTTTGATGTTGTCTTGATATCTTTTTGATTGGTGGGTTTCAAATTTTTTGATGATATTATCTTTGTAAATTTGGATAATTGCATTTTTCTTGAAGATATTCTCCACTCGAGGCACCGTGAAATCTGCGAAAAGCGTTTCTGTTGGATATGTGGAGGGTTTCTTTAGGATTACTTTAATGATTAGTTTCTGGATCACTTTGATCGGGGTAAGAATATTGTTGTATGAACCCCCCCATCCAATAACTCCATATTGAATTAATGACTGGATTAGTGCATAGTATACTCTTTTTAGATTGTTGGGTTTTAAAATATTTCTTAATCTTATGAATATATATATACACTTTCTGATACGCTTAACCAATTCATAGATATGGCTCTTCCACTTCATATGTTGTTCTATTATCACTCCGAGATATTTAATTTCTGATACTGATTTCAACGTTGAACAGCCTTGGATACATGTGATTTTATTGCATTTGTTATTGTGGATAATTATTTTAGTGTTGGGGAGTGTTTTTAGTTTGTTAATTGAGAAGTGTGGTTCGCTACGCTTGGTGACTTAGCAGGGGTGCCCGGGTTCATGGGGTGATGTTTGGTTGGGTCTTGATGGCGGGTGCGTCGGCCCACCTTCTGCGTGGCGGGCCGGATTGGGAGATGCTAGTTGAGGGAGACCCTTTACAACCGGTTACCGTTGTCCGGGCCGCTCGGTAGTACAGGGGCCCGACCCTCAGGCTCACGACTGAGGGTGGGCTGCCCCATCAACGAGTGAAAAAACCCCGCCGCTGCTGTTGTGCCGGTTCGTGACCGGAGGGGACCCAGCAGCAGCGTTTGGGGCGCATTGGGCGACCTCTCCAGCCGGACTCTCCCTGCCCATCGCCTTGCACCGCAGTGGGTGGGTTGGATTCATACGTCCATCATTCCTGGAAATTCTGATCCCCAGCATCCTACCCACCCCTCATACCCTTTCCTTCCCGACCTTCCACTCCACACACACAAAATAAAAACAAAAATAAAAATGAACTTACAAACTTTCAAAAATAACTTTTCAACAACGGCGAGAAGCAGGAGTCCCCGGTGCAGGCCAAAACTGTTGGTGAATTTCACCAACATTCGCGGCCTGCACAAAAACTTAAACTCTGTCCACCACCATCTTCTCTCCCAACGTCCTAACCTTCTCTTCCTCTCCGAAACGCAGATAGCCGAGCCTCCAGACGCCTCCTATCTGGACTGCCCGGGCTTCATCCTCGTAGGCAAATTTAGACCCAAGGGAGGTGTATGTCTCTACAGTCGAGCTGATGTCAACTGTGTGCGTCTGTTGAATCTGGAAATCTCCAGATTCGACGTAATGTGGGTGCGCGTCAATCTTGCCAGTACGGTAAGGTTTTATGCGTGTTTATACCGCTCACCTAACCTTAGCGAATCAGACACGTCCGAGCTCTTCAAACATTTAAGCAACACTATTGATGACCTCTTGCCCCGCTTCCCTACGGCAGAGTTTGTGGTCCTGGGGGACTTCAATGTTCATAACGAACCTTGGTTGAAGTTCTCGGGATCAACAGACTCGGCTGGACGACAAGCGGAGTCCTTTGCCCTTTGCCACGGACTGGAGCAAATGGTTCAGGAGCCTACAAGGGTTCCTGATGTCCAGTCTCACCGCTCTAATCTGTTAGACCTGTTTTTAACCACTGTGCCACACGGTTACAAGATTGACGTCACAGCGCCTTTAGGATCGTCGGACCACTGCCTGGTGACGTCATCAATCCCCGTAACCTTCAGACCGCCAAACGAGAGGCTGAAAAGAAAAGTGTGGCACTATAGGTCTGCAGATTGGTTCGGTCTGCGGGCACATTTTAATGCTTTCCCGTGGTCAGCTGTCTGTTTTCGGACTTCGGATCCCTCAAGATGTGCCCAGGAAATTGGTGAAGTCATCACGTCCGCGATGGATGGCTTCATCCAATCCACTATTAAGGAAACTGGTGTGGGCTCAAAGCCGTGGTTCAGTCGACAATGCTCTGAAGCAGTGCGACGAAAAAACGCGGCTTACCGAGCCTACAACACATCTCGAACGTCCGAAAACAGAATATTATACAACCAAATTGCAAAGGAAAGTAAGAGAATCATCAATAGGTCGAAATTCGAGCACGACCTGCAGGTCAGCAGAAAGCTGGCTGCCTGCCCGCATGGTAGCAGAGCGTTCTGGTCGCTTGCGGGCTCTATAGGTCGCAATTTCTGCAAACCCAGTCTGCCACCTCTTACCAGACCTGACGGCTCTCTAGCAAATACCGCCGCCGAAAAGGCTAACTTATTAGGCAAAATGTTCGCGGAAAACTCGACCCTCGATGACCAAGGTGCTATCCCGCCGTCGGTTCCTCACTGCGGTTTTCGTATGAAAAAGCTGAGGATTCGGCATCGGGATGTACTCCAAGTCTTACGAGGGCTTGATGTTAATAAAGCTAGTGGGCCTGACGGAATACCTGCCCTGGTATTGAAGAGGTGCGCTGCAGAAATAGCTCCAATTTTGACGACGCTTTTCAAAATGTCCCTGAAGTCTGGGTCTGTGCCCTCTGGTTGGAAAAAAGCGATCATTCACCCTATTCCAAAGAAAGGTGACCGCTCTAACCCGGCCAACTACCGCCCCATAGCGATCACATCTGTTCTGTCAAAAGTGATGGAACGTGTGGTCAACGACAAACTACTCACATACCTCGAGAAGAACAAAATTATTAACGACCGTCAATACGGATTCCGGCGGAACCGCTCGTGCGGTGATCTTCTCGCGTATGTGACACATGTTTGGGGGCGGTGCCTGGAACGCTTTGGTGAGACCCAAACCGTTGCACTGGATATTTCCAAGGCCTTTGACCGGGTTTGGCACCGAGGGCTTGTCAACAAACTGCCTTCTTACGGACTTCCCGCTTCCTTGTGTACGTGGATTGCCGACTTTTTGAGGGAGAGGTCGATTCAGGCGGTTGCTGATGGTTTCACCTCTTCCTCGCATTCGATAAATGCTGGCGTCCCACAGGGATCGGTTCTGTCTCCGACTTTGTTTCTGTTGCACATCAATGACCTCTTGACATGTGCACCGATTCATTGTTACGCGGATGACAGTACAGTCCATGATAGCTTTTTGTTTGACAAGCCCCCAAAGGGCTCACAAATCCCAATGGCTCGGAGGGCTTTGAAACAAAGAATGGACGGTTACCTCGAGAGTGTTTTCTCTTGGGGTAAGAATAACCTCGTCGAATTTAATGTTTCAAAGACCCAATCATGTCTGATTACGTCTAAAAGGGATCGGAATGATAATCTAGTCTCCTTCAACGGAAGCAATCTCCCGAACAGGCCTTCCATTGATATGCTTGGTGTAAATCTAAGTGACCAGCTCAGGTACGGGGGCTCCATCGAGGCCAGAGTTAAGTTAGCCTCTCAGAAACTGAGCGTACTGTACAGGGCCCGCAGATACTTTAATAGTACACAACTGCTAACCCTGTACAAATCGCAAGTGCGCCCCACGGTTGAATTTGGCAGCCACCTCTGGTCTGGAGTCCCAAAATACCTGAAAAAAACCCTCGACTCTGTGCAGAAACGGGCGGTCCGTTTGATAGATTCTCCTAACTTAACAAATGGACTGCAATCTTTAGAGCACAGGCGTCAGGTGGGAATGCTGTCCTTGTTCTACCGGTATTACAATGGAAGATGCTCCGAGGAACTAGCGTCACTGATCCCCCCGGCACCGGTGCATAGTCGGGAAACACGCCAAACACGCGCTCAACATTTGTACACGGTTGACATTAGTCACATGAGAACGGGTCGTTTCTACGACTCGTTCTTGAGTTCAACAGCCCGGCTGTGGAACGATTTGCCGGCTTCTGTGTTTCCTCCCTCCTACAATATGGGTCTCTTCAAGACCCATGTTCACTCCTTCCTCTCCTCAACAGCACCCTCCACACAGCATCTCCAAAGATGACATAGGCCCTGAGGGAAATTATTTCCCTCAGGGCCTCCTGTGTGGAGTTAATATAAAAAAAAAAAAAAAAAAAAAGTGTATGTAGTATGTTTTGTTAGTGTTCAATGAAAGGAGATTTGTATCAAACCAATGTTTTAAGGTGTTCATGCTATTATTTGCTTGTTCGTTTACTATATTCCAGTCGATCCCATTCACTATGATAGCTGTGTCGTCGGCATATGATATTATGTCTGCGTTAAGTGGTAGTTTGAAAATATCATTGACATTGACATTGACATTGCATTGTTTAGCCTTTTTGTGAGTTCGTCCATGTGCAGGTTGAACAATATCGTAGACATTTATTTATTTTATCAGGTTCTCCATAAAACAGTTATACACCAGAATATTAAGGAGAAGATTATAAAATTTAAAGAAAAAAGTGTATGGGGGGCAGTTTCACTATGTTGTGACTTATGTCAGAAGATAGTTACTGAACTCTCTGTAAGTGACATTGAAGATGTCGATGCTCAATACAGATTCATTTAGCAGTTGAATTGCTCTGTTTAATGGCGCATTTTGATAGGAAGAAGTTCTCGCTTTCGGAGCATAAAAAAGTGCGTGGGATCTCCCACGAGTGTACTCGTTAGGTACATATAAGTTAATGTACTTCAACATGGGCGGATTCAGTATAATGCCGGAGATTAGCTTAAAAAAGTGCTTACCCAAAAATATTTTTCGACGGGCGTCTAATGTATTGAGATCGAGCATTCCTGTTAAGAACAACGATGGATACAGGAATGGGCAGTATGTATATTCCCTCATATACAGATAACGCATAAACCTTTTTTGAACTCTCTCTATTTCTAGGATATGGTTTTGTTCAGTGGGGGCCCAAATAATGGAGCTATATTCCAAGATGCTGCGGACAAGTGCTTCATGTGTATGCATGGACATGTATCCTCCCCTCTGACGCCATTCTTTAGGAGAAAGGGTTCGGAAAATCCATCTTTCCAAGTTTTCCTGCTGTCTGTGCCACGAGTCGAGGATATGTATCACCTCCGCTGATATGCCTCTTTCCCTGTGTTTAGCCCATAACGGAGGGTAAGAAACCCTGTCGAAAGCGTTGTTCAGGTTCACGAAACACGTTTATGAGGTGGTCTTTTTATTCTTGCAGAATTCCAGTGTTCTTTTTACCGTAAATATTGCAGTATCGATAGAAATTTACTTTTTGAAACCCATTTGATTGCCATAAGTTTCATAAGAAATCGTCTTTGCAAACTTTGAGACCTCATATCTCAGAATGAGGTAAAGTGAAGTTGAAGTTACCCAATCAAAGGAACGAAATGCCGATACAAGCATTTACGTTAATTATCTTGTTTTCGTTATGAGTTAATATTATTATATTTTTTTCCTCCGATAAAACTATAATTTACTTAATTCGTACATCTATAATTTAATATTTTGCAAACTTTGATTTTTACTTCTGTGTGTCGCATACATCTAAACCGGACTAACGAGTTTTCAGACGTTTCTCAAATAAATACATATTAAGTAGTATTTTAGTATCCAAAAAAATATTTTCAATAAGCAGTTTGTTTGTGACGCAGGCTCATTCCAGCATAACAGTTGGTTGGCTGTGCAATACTAGTGTGAGGTGATTAGACTCTGAGTGTTGATTGTTGCTGGGTGCAATGTGCATGTCAGTGTATTTGGTTGGCGTGGTGCTCCTCGGGGGACTTTCCAGCGCTCAACTTGTTGTCCCAACTTCCCCGTGTACGGGTATCTTTAACTACGAGATGATTGACGGGATATACGTGGGGAAGATCTCCCTGCCCTCGGCTGGTCCGGGGGACCGTGTCGTCAGGGTGGGGCTGTCCCTCAAGGCGAAGCTGTTCACGGTAAGGAAGACACATGAGTTCTTTTTTAGTAGATTCCTCATTTTACGATATTTATTGAATTATTAGCCGATGCTTCAACCTCTTTCCAATAACTTTCTTTAATCGTTATTGCTGTATCATCCGCATAAAATGCAAGGTCTCCAATGATTATGATATCACAAAGTTCATTTACATATGATATTAATTATTGTAAAGGGCCTAATACAGTTGCTTGTGGAATTCCAAAATCAATATTTTCTATTTGACTTGGTTCGTTGAATGTTGGTATTTTCACCTGCTGTAGAGATAACTTTTTAATCATGTTTTGGCTTTGCCAGTTATTCCTATAGTAACTTGTTTATTAATTAACTTTGAAGGTGAGACACTATTAAAACTTTACGGAGGTCAATGAATATACTTAACCTGTTGAATGTTGGATGGTATTTTGAAATGATAGTGGTGCAAGCGATTCTGACTTTGTCTTTCATACAGTTTCTTTATACATGAGGGTTGAAACCGCATTTATACAGCAATTCACTTGGATATGTTTTTAGATTTTCACGGCCAAAAGTATTTTCGTTATTTGTTTTTGGGGTGTTATGCCGTGTTGCGCTACCTCCTTCTTTAGCCAACGTTTCGGACAGCGTTGCAGTGTCCATCATCAGGGCAGACTTGATGGACACTGTAACGCTGTCCGAAACGTTGGCTAAAGAAGGAGGTAGCGCAACACGGCATAACACCCCAAAAACAAATAACGAAAAAAGCAATTCACTTGTATATATATAACGGTTCCATGCCAACTGAGAATAAAGTCAACTCAACACAAAGAAAATTATTTTAAATTAACCGATAACCCTAACTTAACGTTACCTATTTAACCAATTTTTTTTATTTGTTATCACTCTAAATGACTTTTCTGAGATGGTTCTGAGTTGGTTTATTCCGAGTTGTCCGGTCACCATATATCACTGTATATTACGTAAAAGCTGTTTGTTTCTTGCAAATTAATAAATAAATTATTCATGATGATAATTTAGCAATCGCATCTTGGTTGCTGAGATTGACTATAAATTCAAACCGGTTTGGGCTCATTATCTTTTTTTCTTTTATGTAGTTGTCTTGTTTTTAAACATTCTTTCCATAGATTTTTGCTGTGTAATTTTGTAATCATTTGCAATTAAAATTTACAACCTTCGAAATACTGTATTTAAAAATTTAATTTTTTCACAAGTTTCATCATATTTTTATAGTAAAAATGGTAAAATTATTTCTTAATATACTACACCAAGTGTAGTCCGTTGTAAAATCTGCGTACTGTTCATAGAACTCCCATTTAAATTCGTTTTCTTGTGTAAAAATAATTATCTTTCATTTGTATAATGTTGTCCTTCCCGAAGTGACTTTTATTAAACTCATTGGGAGTAATGTATTATAAATAGTATGTTATAATTTGGTAATATATTATCACTAATAAATAGAAAATAAAAAATGTGTTTATCTTTGTATGTACCAGGGGCATAGCTACCGCCGTATCAGCCGTATCAATGATACGGGGCCCCCGGGCTTTTGCTTTACTAATTTTGATACAGGGCCCCTCCAAGGCATGCTACGTCACTGGTGTGTGCTGACAAATAATTACCCAAGTTGCCCCTAAAATCATGAAATATTTAAATCTTTAATGATGAAATATTTTAATCTTTAATCATTTAACACGCAAATTAATAAAGTATAGCATATATCCTTACTAGAAATAAATTTTAATAACGAAAATAATTTTTCAGTTTAGTTGTTTATTTTGGCCTCAAATTCAAAATTAAGAATTTGAATTTTCACATGTAGCAAACACTTTGTGGGAATACATAATTATAATAAATACAATGATATAACTTTGTTTAATTCCACTTTATTATTTTCTTATCCAACTAGTTTCGGTTCAACCTGAACCTTCATCAGGGATGAATAAAAATATACTAAACATAATACAGATATTAACTTATGGTAATTAGAAGAGCGTGGTCGAACACTTGAGATGTTTAAACAGTGTAGGGTTTTCAGAATTCGCCACCCACCTAATAGATAAAGATCACTCTTTTAATAAATCTTCCGGAATAGATATATTACACAGAAATGGGATAGGTCTACGCCTTAATAATCTTGAGGCGTTGAAATAAAAAAGCCATTAAAAATAAATAAAACAAATTTACTTAATAAACAATTAGATTTGTCCAACAGCCCCATTTTTAAAATATTTCCACTAGCCCCGCCCACTTCCACCCCTCCCTCGTAGCCACCTCCCCTCCTCGCCACCACCTAAGTTGATGTTCTTTCTCCCTCTTCTAATTACCATGTAATATCTGTATTATTTTTAGGATATATTTTTATTCATCCCTAATTAAGAATTTGAATTTGAGGCCAAATTTGGCTGAAACGGGCCGCGCATACGTTCCCCTTAACAACCTGTATTAACATTTTTTGTTGATCCTCAGTAAGCTCTTTGTTGTTGTAATGTTATACTTTTATTATAATTTATACCTCAAGGTGGTGAAGATATGAATAAAATTGTGCTTCGTATATTACAAAAGTTTGCTCTTTCAATTTACATGGACTTCTCGCAATTTAATATTTTTATTTTCCTTAATTTCAGCCATATAAAGGAGAGATTGAGTTCCACGGAACATCAGGGAATCGTTCTGAATTGACGGTGCTCTTCCCTCTACAGAATCAGCTCCCCAAAGTGTCGTCAATCTCTCAAGACGGGAAGATATACTGCAGAGGGGAAAGAGGTATAAAACGACGATGTAACTGATATTATGATCAGAAAGAAAGAATGGTTTATATGGAAAAAGAAATTTTGTTCTTTTCTATTTTTATTTTATGTACCCGTGTTTTGCTATTTGTTTGTCTAATTAAATTTTTGCTTTTTCGAAATATGGAATGTTTTGCACTACGCCTGCATACATTCTGGAATTAACTGTAATAATAATTATTATTAAAACAAACATTTTTCATTTTTCAATTTTTTTGGGGCCTTAATAGCCATAGAACACAGTTTGTGATGTACGCCATCTTGGGTAACCTTGTTGCATATAAGCTTGGAAAAAAATTAAACCACAGTTCACAGCAGTGTTGTGTGGTTACATGCCAACTGAGAATAAAATCAACTCAACACCATCTTGAAAAGTCATTAAAAGAAATGAAAAATATAATTTTAAATTAGCCGATAACCCTAACCCAACGTAACCTATTTAACAAATTTTATATATTTTTTTATCACTCTAAATGACTTATCTGAGATGGTTCTGAGTGGGTTTCATTCCGAGTTGTCCGGTCACCGTGTTGTTTAGCAGCAAACTTCCACGAAACCCAGATCTTTTATTAAAGTTACTATAGAAAGATTCAAAACGTTAATGTGATATTGAAAGATAATTGAATTTTTAATTCGAGAAAAACTTATAGATTGAAATTTTTTCCTGTTTAAAAGTAAATCATTTATGTTACACAATTACGAGGTTTGTTCAAAAACTATCTGAAAACTGAACTAAACTAAACTAAACTGCGGGTGAAGCTGATTTAACCGTCTTTAACGTTTATCTGAAGGTTGTGCTGTGCACAATAAATATTTAGGCAATTTAGACCTTCTTGTATGCGGGTACAGTAGTTGGTGCACGTGACAGGGGAAAAAATTTTCATGTCATCTGCGTACAACAAAGTTCTGGAGTGGCGAAAGCATTTTCCAATGTCATTTATGTCATAATATTATATTATACTATACTATCTACTATCTATAATAGTAGTATCTACTACTATTCGTTTGACGTTTGACAGAAATGGCGTCTAAACATGAAAGTAATATTAGATTTGTTCTGGTACTGGGAAAAAATGTGTGTTTATACACATTTAGATACATTTTTATGCAGTTTAAATTTCGTTCGATGTATGGGTGAACACAAAATCTCCCACTACCTCGCATTTTATTCTTATTATACGATATACGAGAACATTGTTATCTTCATCTCTAGAGTCGTTCATATCGCGTTAACTCCACGGCTGCACGTGAAAAATGATCAAGTTCATGAAGAGTAGTATATCGGTAGACTACTTGTGGTTGCGTCACAATCACATAGTTCGTAAGTGTCTCCATGAACGGAGGGCCTAAGTCCTAACAATTTGAATTCAACTTGGAAGTCCATGCACGAAATCCATTTTAATACCAACTCATCGCTACACTGGTTGTTTGCTGTGGGCATGAATCATTAATAGACATCGGATTTTATGCATTTTCATATTCGCATATGCAAATGCTTATGCGAAATATCTCTCTAATTACGGCGTTATTGCATATTTTAGCCTTTTTCCCCAATCGTGCATATTTCGTGATGCTGCGCCATACTTGGTGAAAGCTGGCCAAGCCCTGCAAACATTTTTCTAAACTTACGGCACATTACCTGCTTAACTCATCGGTTTCATCGCCTTGCAGAAGAGATACGACAAGAGTAAGGGAAAGTTGACAAATTGATTTCCTCTACAAAAAAGTGTTTTAAAAAGCACCGTCGCATGTGCAGTCTTACAAAGAAGAGCAATCGCCAAATCTAGCATTGTCGCCAGAAACTAACTTGATGGGGTACTTGGCTAAAGGCGATGTTATTCTATGCTGAAAATTTTGAGACTGTAAAACAAGTAGTTGGTCGATTTGAGAGTTCTGGGGCCATTGCGATTCAGTCAATCAAGCTAGTATTTGAAGACGCATCCATTAAACAGTACAATTAAAATTGCCCTCATCTCAACACAAGTTACCAGTTCTACCAAAGTTACCAGTTGCCGTGGAAAAAATTGGAAACCAAAAACCTTCCTCTATTTAAATCAATAGAAATACTGGAAACAATGACCGAACTCACCGAAATCTTAATCCAATATCAGAAAACATTCGTAAAAAGTTAGACGCTATTTTAAATTATTATTTTAAGAACCCGAGTCTTGAAGACATGCAGAACATAATGCCTACATCAACGGCACAGGTCATAAATGGGTATCTCCGAAATGGCGTCAAATTTTAAATTTTGTCCAATGACGTCAGTTAACGTAGAGAGGTCGTTTCCGGCGTACAAATTGATGTACTGGGCGACAAACGTCACAAAGTTGCGCTCGAAAATTTGGAAAAATACTTAATTGTATATTGTCACCAAAACTATGCATAAGAATATTTCGCTGTTTTGTGTCGTCTTTAATTAAAATATATGAAAATAAAAACGGTTTTTTTGATTTTTCATTGTGCATATTTTGAGCCTTTTTGCGGCTTTTTGGTGCATATTTCGGCCCTTTTACTAAAAAGGGCATTTTACTAAAATATGCACTAGCATATTTGCATGCAATTTTGGCACTTTTTTAGTGCATATAATCCGATGTCTAATCATTTATATGCCAGGGAATATTTTTTTTTGTTTTCCGCAGAGAGAATAGATCGTGCCGAGCAAACTGTCTACGACTACCAGTTGGTGAAGAAGTTCACAAATGTGCTGCCGTAAGTAAAGGATACACTAACTTTAAAGACGGAAAACCAAATCGTGCTTAACCTAACATAGCCTAACCATATGACGACGCAGTTTAATACTTTTTTCTCCGATTGCTCGATATTTTTTGGTGATTATTTTGAATGTTTTCCTCACAAATTAACTTTAAACTGTACAAAAACAATCGTAATCGCTCCTCGCAACCCTCCAATTCTGAATTACAAAATGGCGGGCATCGAACAGCTGATTTGGCTGATCCCTCCACACGTATAATTCGGAGGGGGACGTGCCCCGCGCCACTTCAGGCCGCCGCGCAGCAAAGTAAAGACCGAAAGTAAGATAACGATTTTTAGTGCAGTTCACTGTGAGACTTTTCTGTGCGGCGGCCTGAAGCGGCCTGAAGTTTTCCCGCTCCGAACTCTACGTGCGAGGAAGGCTTCTTTTCATTTGCCTACATACAATATTAAGAATGCAGATCGTTGAACACTAATAAACTGTTTATCAGGTGCGGTCACAGATGTATTATTGCATTTGGTACAATACAATAACAGTAGCGATGAGATGTTGACATTTTACCTAATGTTTTTCTATATTAGGGGCCAACCATAAATTACGTCACATGAATTTCATGATATTTTTACCCCCCCCCCCCCCCCGTCCTTGTCACACATCGTCACATTTGTGAGACCCCCTCCCCCCTAGCGTGACGTGACGTATTTTGCACTTTTAAATATAAAAATAATCAAAATTCAGATTTTTACATGTGACGTCACAGAACTGATTCAACCCCCCATACCCCTTGTCACACGATTTCACACTTCTCTACTCCCCCTCCTTAAGGTGTTACGTAATTTATGGATGGCCCCTTGAAAGCAGTTAATCTTGAATAAAAAACGCCTCGACTTCTGACACCTCCATTGACTTTCCATACAAAATGACAACTTCTGTAGAAAATAACTAAAACCTTTGGTCATGATGACGTCACACGATTCACACTAGATACGGTTGTTTTCAGGGATTCTTTTATTTTATCTATTAAAACAAACTATAAAAATAAATACCCAGTAATTTAAGTTAGAAAGGCATTTTTCATTAAAAAAATAATAAAAATTGGACTGGAGTTCCTTACAACATGTTTATTTTTAACTTATTGAATGAATTAAAAATTTTAAAAGCACCTTTAAAAAACAGTTTTTAATTTTTGGATGCGTTCAGAAACAATCCATTTATTTGGATTTTTTGAAAGGGAAATATTTTGACCCTGTAACAAAATATGGTCTAGGCCTGAGGGATTAAATTTTCGGCTAACTGGGCTTTTATACGCGTTCTTGATAAATCCTCACTAAAACTAGTGGTTTTTTGCAATTTTAGCTCCTCTTACCCCTGTGGAATACCGCACCCCGCTGCAGGTAACCTCGTGGTGAATGGAGAGCGGACGGCACCAGGAGACTGGCCCTGGCTGGTGACGGTGAACCTCAGAAGGGATGCAGAATACCTTTGTACCGGCACTATGGTATCCCCCAATGTCGTCATTACAGGTAACTTAACTACTTTACATAGGAAATAAAACTTTTCAAAACAAAATTGTAGCAGTTAGCTACCGGCATCATGATACATAAAGTGCCTACCCAGAAGATTTCATGGTCGCCTCGAGTTTGCTTCAGATTTTTACTAGCCACTCGTTATCAGTTGAGAGCTATGGCCTTGGCTGTGATCTACAGCCCACTTCAGCGAGATTCAGTGAGAGGAGCATCTGTCACCAGGATCGAATCATGGCGGACTACGGCGTAACGTGAATCATTTTAATTATAAGATTTTTATATTTTTGGTTTACCATCTCTGCTTGTAGATAATGTAGAATCTTATTAATATTTCAAAATTGTCTGGCGCCCTTTTATCAATATTAAATTCGTCCATTCAATTTAGATTATAAATCTTAATTTTAACATGCGATTGTTTTATGACTTAACTGACATCTTCGAGCAGTTACCCGACCCGAGATTAATTTTTAATAAGAATAGAGTCTTAATCTTTCTTTACTGAAAAAGATTATTTTGTAACTTGTCATGCAATTAAAAATATATTCCTTAATTTTGCATCTTTTTTTCAGTTATGAGGGTATTTATTTCCCTAATAGGGACACGCTCAATGTGCACTTTTTATTACAAAACACTTAACACTAGTTAGATAATAATGGGAAGTAAGTATTTCAGTTTCCGTAATTGAAAAATAATGAATTTTAATAGTTATTTCTTTAAAATTAAAAACGAATATTCGCTCGGCGACCATTGTCATTGATGTCAAAGTTTTGAGGTTAGTTTTTTTTCTTCTCTTTTTTAATCCAAAATATTAATATACGACGCTAAAATAGGTTCTTAGTTTGGGTTTAATTAAAAAAAAGGAAAAAAAAACTGGCCTAAAAAGCTATTTTAATATTATTATACCAAAA
This sequence comes from Glyphotaelius pellucidus, assembly GCA_936435175.1. Lineage (NCBI taxonomy): Eukaryota > Metazoa > Arthropoda > Insecta > Trichoptera > Limnephilidae > Glyphotaelius > Glyphotaelius pellucidus. Next base: position 6,003,078 of record OW386556.1, read on the forward strand.
CATGGCGTGAAGAAAAGATGTGTAATTGTCTGTTTTTTAATTAAATAAGTACTAAAACGCATTATTTTCCAATTTCGGAAAGTGAAATACTTACGTTTAGTTATTATTTAACTGATATTAAGTGTTTCTGAAATAAAAAGTGAATATTAAGCGTGTCCCTATTAGGGAAATATTTACCGTTATGAGATTGACTGTGTGTTTCATTACGCTGATTGAGTATCAATGGGTTAGTTTTGCTTGCCAAGTCTCGGTCAGAAATTCACCACTGGTTGAATTTCGCGCACGTGGGTGCTCACTGCGGTGACCCAAAAGGACAACAATTATTGTCAGTGTTAAGTTATCGCTCGGGATAATCGCGTCGCTTGCGTACAGCGCGCATATCCTTAATCATATCGAAATGTATCACCGTTGAATATAATTCCTCATTATTGAATTATGATTAAAATACTTGTGTGGTGTATCAAACGGTTATTAAATAACGACTGCCTGTGACGCAATTCAAGGCTGACAAACGGGTCCATCATCCAACCGTAAGTAGTATCTATTACGTGTGACTAGCCGTGCATTTGTTGGTAGTTTGATGCGTTGGTATTCCATGGGCAGTGAAGACAACAGAGTGGCTCTACCACCATTCTGACCCCGTGATTTGTCACGATTCACTATGCCTGCCTACCTTATCTGAGCCTAGCTTTACACATTACCTAAATGCACGCACATTTATTTTAGCCATTTTATGTCATAATGTTACGATTTAGCTGCCCAAGTGGGAATATCGGTAGTAACACAATTATAACGTTACAAAATGTCTAGAAATTGTTACATAAAGAAATACAAAAAAACTTAACTACTAACCAGATGGACTAATTAAAGCAGGTTTTCTTCGTTATTTGTTTTTGGGATGTTATGCCATGTTGCGCTACTTCCTTCTATAGCCAACGTTTTGAACAGCGTTACAGTGTCCACAATCAGGGCAAATAACGAAAATACTTTTGGCCATGAAAATCTAAAAACATATCAACTATTGCAGGGTTCGAAGGATTCAACATGCCATTGATTCCGTTCTCCATCATTAGAAAAGATATTAAACAAATTTCTTCAGTACATAAATTTTACAATTAAAATTCCAATTGAATTTATAAATTACAATTACTTTTCTTAAATTAAAAAAAATATTTATTAAATATATGTATGTTTTTACAATAAAGTCCAGTTAATGAATGATCCAAAATGAGAGTCGTAGAGTCCGTGAGCAGCGTACTAAGCGATTACTTCAGAAACTTGTTCAGGGTACTTAGGGTGTGTACATACCAAAAGTCCTGACGTCTAGGTGGTGAGCTAGGGGGGGGGAGAGGGGATGGGGGAGGGGGTTTGGGTGAGGGGGACGGGGGGGAGGGGGAGAGGGGAAAGGTCCTAATTTTCGGGTTTCCACTTATATCTCGAAAACGGTGCATCGGTTACAGTGAATAAAAGCTTATAAAATTTTCTACAACTTTTATTATATACGTGCTTTCGAATTCCCAGCCGTTTTTGAGTTGCACGCTCCACTAAAGTAGATATTTTCGAAAAAATAATTATACCGCACATTATTCATCAAAAATTCCTTCGTATTTTATAAAGTATTCTTTAGAGAAAGAAATTCATCTGAAACAAGTTGTATATAATTGAATTTCCTTTTGGAATATATATACATAATATGCAAATTAATCTCCAACCAGTCAACATTTATAGCAATTTAAAGTTCTTTCGTGCCATGCCACAATAATTTATTTATTTCAACTCTTGAACACACACACTACACAAATTATTACTTTGGTTTTACACAATAATTCATTTATGATTCTACTACTCCATAAGGTGAGCTCTAGGAGCTCGTGTTTATGGGAGGAGTATTTATTTACATGCAAAAAAAATAATGTTCTAATAAGTATGTACACAATGATCAAAGACTTATAGAAATTAATATACAAACATTTTTTGACAAAGGAATACAATTTAGAGAAAAAAAAAATTGTTATCGAAAACAATAACAATAATACATTTTTTAAATTAGATATAACAGATTGTAGGGGTTAATTAAGGGTACAATATATCATTATCCAATTTCAAGGACTTAATTTGCTTTTTAAATTGTTCATATTTCAATGTTTCTGTTACGCTAATTTTGTTTTTGGATAATAATATATTGTACAATCTCACACCTAAATAACTTGCTAGGATGCTTGGGTATGTTTTTAGGTTTACACGGCCAAAAAGTATTTTTGTTATTGTTTTTGGGGTGTTATGCCGTGTTTCGCTACCTCCTTCTTTAGCCAACGTTTCGGACAGCGTTACAGTGTCCATCATCAGGGCAGATGAGTAAATGATATTAGTGAGAGTGTTTACTTATGTGTGTCGAAGCGATACCGTGCTGCCAGCTCCATTTCTCTACGAGCTGGTGATATAAAAAATTCAGCATGGTTTTTTGCGTTAAGCTTTGGTGTAGCCGTCAATTACTGGTTACCAAGAACTATTGAGCTTAGCTACGTCGTCTCTGTTAATATTGATGGGGTTTTCGGGCCCACGGGCCGCAGGTTGCCGACCCATGGTCTAAAGTATTCTTCAGAGAAAGAAATTCATCTGAAACAAGTTGTATATAACTGAATTTCCTTTTAATATATATATATATATATATATATATATATATATATATATATATATATATATATATATATATATATATATATATATTTACATAATTTGCAAATTAATCTCCAACCAGTCAACATTTATAGCAATTTTAAGTTTTTTCGGGCCATGCCACAATAACTTGCTAGGATGCTGTTCGAGTTGGTAAAAAGACAATGAATGCGTTAGTGGACTTGACAATCTCAGACATCAAGTTGTCCCATAAAGATCGGGCATTCCCAATGTCTACTATCAGCTCGTCGATAAAAATTCACGATGAGAAGGTTGCAGTTGACCCAACATTGTTGTTTTTAGCGGATGTGTCTGCAAACAATCAAATGAGGATTTGATGAAATTCTTTGAGTTTGATGATGAGTTATTATAGGATTTGGCCCCATTTCCCTTGGCACTGTTCAATGAAAGTGGAATGCAAAAGACAACTAAATCTGTCCTGTAAAACTTGTTCTACCAAAAAAGCTGTTCGATTGTCTCAGATGAACATGTAGTGGACGGTGGATTTCTACTACAAAGAGTAATTTGGCAAAAAGGTGCTCCGTTCCCACAATTTGGGATGGTATCACCTACGCCAATCACCACTATCATAGAATGACTCGCACTATGGTATTTGATGGGTACGCAAACCCCGCTAACATTACGAAATCACAAGAACCGATGCCACGAAACAGACTGAGAAGGTCAGCTGATATCAAACAAGAATTTTTTTATCCAATCCTACCATAAAAGTAACTTCAGCACTTTACTAAAGAAAAGCTTCAAGAGATTGGGATACCGACTCTTCGAGCCACCTATAAAGCTGACGTCCTTATCGTGAAGACTACTGTGGAACAATCCACTCACAATTCTGTAGCTGTCGTTGGTGAGGATGTGGACCTCACTGTCCTTTTGATTGCTTCCACTCCTCACACCCAAGATATCTTGCTGGTGAAACCGGACAAGGAAAAACCAAAACTGTAGCACTGTCTACCCAAGAGATGCAGCACCGGATGAATTTGAACACATCCTGTTCTTACATTCATTTACCGGCTGTGACACAACATCTGCAACTTTCAGGAGAAGCAAGGTGGGCTTCTCAAAATTGTACTTGGAGTCAAAAATCATCAAGCAAGCGGCAATGAATTTACAACTCCTCCTTTACTCACGACGAGGTTGAAGAGGCTGGGAATATATGATTCCTGAAATGGTATGCGGCGCCAAAAAGACAGACCTCCCTTAACCGTTTCAGTTCGTTCAAAATGATATTTTGCCGCTGCACGAAGGATTGTGTAATTGGTCAATGTGGATGCCGAAAAACAATGATGATCTGTTCTGCAGCGTGCCTCCACTGCCAAGAGAGATGCCTCAAAAGCGTGCCTGTTGCCTAGGACGACGACGTAGAGCCCATTCAGCAAGAACCACTCACTACGGAGGATGAAGATTCCATGAATGAACAATCCTTGCCAGGACCCTCACGTCCACAGAGGATGAAAACGTGAATCCATATAAAGCTGAGAGTGTAACACTATGTTATTGAGAACAGTGATATCAATGAGGTTTAAAATTGTATGTATCATAAGACTTTTTATTATAAAATACAAAATAACATTTTTAGGTAACACCACTTTTGTCTATAAATGTTGAATGGTTGGAGATTGATTTACATATGTTTATATATGCATACTCCAAAAGAAAATTTAATTTTACACAACTTTTTACCAGTAAATTTCTTTCTCGGATGAATATTTTATACGATGTGATGGAATGGATGATGAAAAATGTGAGGTAAAATTTTTTTTTCGAAAATATCCTACAAGACAAAAAATCTTTTTGATTGTTGAGGGAATTCAAAATTTATTTTCGATAATTTTTAGATTTAACGGGAGGTTGTTGAAATAACTTATACCTAGATACATGTAAGTATTTTATTAATAGACAAATATCTTTGTACACATAGCTTTTATTTAATACACACTCAACATGTTTCGTGAACGATGTTCACCTCATCAACAACCTAACAAACTATAGGTCAATATGCACCATGTCTACACTACCTAAACTCTTTGAAAGCCTGGTACTAGACAAATTGATATCCCAAATCAATCACACCATCTCACCGCTTCAACATGGATTTATCAAAGGAAGATCAACCCTTTCCAATTTAATATTATCCACGAATGATATTGTTGATGCCCTGACTTCATCACATCAAACTGATTCCATATATACTGATTTCAGTAAAGCATTTGATAAGGTAAACCACTGACTCTTATTACGAAAACTGAAGTTGTTGGGAATGAGAAGAAGTATTTTGGAATGGTTTAAGAGTTATTTATTGAGAAGGTACTTAGCGGTCAAAGTTGATTCGTTTACTTCTTATACATTTTCTGCCTTGAGTGGGGTACCACAGGGATCTCATTTGGGTCCGATATTATTTTGCTTATTCATAAATGATATAGTTAATATTTTTAGTAATGTTAGTCCTATTATTTGCTGATGATCTGAAGATTTACAGAACAATTAGAAAAGATGACGATCGCGCCATTCTGCAGTTAAACCTGAACAAACTATGCGCGTGGTGTTCTGTCAATGATTGACAACTAAATATTGGTAAATGCCAGTTTATTAGTTTTTACAAAGGTAAAAATCCTCTTAACTTTTCTAACGATATGAATGGTGTTAATCTTCTTCGTGTTTTGTAGATTCGTGATCTTGGTGTTATATTCCACCAGAGTCTACAGTTCAACGTACACATCGATGAATTAACAAGCGATGCAATAGGTTTTATCTTGAGAATGGGGAAAATTTTAAAAGTATGTCAACATTAAAACAGCCGTATTGCACATTAGTACGAAGCAGATTAGAATACAATTCCTCTGTATGGTCACCATACTACAAAGTTCATTCTCAATAATTGAAAAAGGTACAAAACAAATTCCTTCGGTACATCAATTTTAAAATGAAAATTCCAATCGAATTTATAAATTATAATTACTTACGCGCTGAAACCAGACTTTTAAATTATCAGATAGAAGAGTGTTAGTTGATTTATTCTTTTTATACAAAATGATAAAATCTTTAATTGACAGCCCTAATTTGTTGGAACTAATTTGCATTAACCTACCTGCTAGACGAACTCGTAGTAAAGATATTTTTAAATGCAACAATAAACACAACACTAATTACTCTATATTCTCACCAATTCCAAGAATCCATAACCTTGCGAATAAATACTGCAAATTTATAGATATATTTAGTGTTGACAGTTTTGAATGCTTCAAAAGTCAACTTATCTCAATTTTATCTGCTAATAATTAATTTTCTTATTTTTTTTTGTTCTTCTCATAAAATCTTTTCTCATCCAAACCTTACCAGTAAAATATATACTTACTTTATAATTTTTTTTTTTTTTTCAAATATTTTAAATAAGTCGCCTATCAGTGGATCCAATCCACAGTTTGAAAATGGTCTTGAAAACCGAAACAGCTGTAACTAAAATACATAATAAAATACTTGCAGAACTTGATAATAAAACTATCGAATTTAATTTTAATTAAATATTATAAAAAAATTAAATGGAGTTCTACGAATTAAACACAAAAACAATGTTCGTTATTTGTTTTTGGGGTGTTATGCCGTGTTGCGCTACCTCCTTCTTTAGCCAACGTTTCGGACAGCGTTACAGTATCCATAATCAGGGCAGATGACACTGTAACGCTGTCCGAACGTTGGCTAAAGAAGGTCGTAGCGCAACACGGCATAAAACCCCAAAAACAAACAACGAAAATACTTTTGGCCGTGAAAATCTAAAAACTTATCTGACAAAAACAATTAATACTTTATAATATTTAAAAGAATTATAACACTTTGTATTTAAACCACGAATTTATTATTTTGTATATCTACCGGTTTCGCTTCGACCAAGCTTCATCAGGATATGCATCAGGAAGCTTGGTCGAAGCGAAACCGGTAGACATACAAAATAATAAATTCGTGGTTTAAATACAAAGTGTTTTAATTCTTTTAAATATAATGTCTAACCACAAAGTAATTGCTTCTTACGAAAAAACTTTATAATATTTTTGCTGTTCTATTTACACTTTGTTCTATTTCAGGTCTTATTATTAATAATATGTATAAATATTTTAAGCTGAATTGTATTAGTTTTTTGTAAGTAAAACTCGTACTATTTTCATTTCCTTTAATTTGTGTTGTAATATTCTTTACCTAACGAGTTGATTGCATTCTTATTTATTCTGTTTTATTGATTATGCAACACATGTCATTAATATTGTGAATATGAATTTCCTTCTATTCTTGCAAAAGTCCACTAGGGCGTTAATAAATAAAAATAAATAAATTATTCTTACTCTTGACATAGCCCGACTCAAGAATCTGATTCTGACTTTGCATTTGTATATAAAATTGTAAATTACGTAGTTGATAATCCAGAATCGCTTGCATTCATAAGCTTTCGGATTCCAGTGCGTAATACTAGAATTGGGGGCTTATTTCAGTTCAGAAATTCTGGGACTAACAATGTTATCTATTCCTCTTTGCCCAGAATTACCAGTCAGTGAAAATCTTCAATTTATCACTAAACAAATAGAAAACGTTGTTACTGTGGCAGTTCAGTTTTGTGTAATAAAAATTTTTACTACGTAGGTTTTCATATGTAAAATTCTCTAAAAAGGGGCATACATAATTAATAAATATATGATTCAATGCTGTGCTTGTGGCGCGTTTGCGAGTAAATTTAATTAGACAAACTAATCACATATATCAAACATATTTTCAGCTGGTCACTGCGTGTTCAATGGAGCGACCAAAAGAAGAGCAGACGAAATGCTTCTAGAATTCGGAGTTCACGACAGAATCATCGAAAGAAATAATGTTGTTCAGAAAAACGTCTCAAGCATACATTTACCCAATGGTCATACGGTGAAAAGCCCACCTATACACGATCTAGCGGCCTTAGTGACCGACGGACCTGTCACATACACAAACACCATCATCCCTGTCTGCTTATGGTCTGGCGACCGGGACTTGCAGAAAATTATTACGTCTAAGGAAAGAGGTTCAGTAAGTAATGTACTATAATATTAATATTAGACATTTGGAGGCATTAGGGTGAACAACCCATCTAAACATGACCTAACGGCATTGTCACATATTAAAACAACATCATCCCTGTGTAAATTGATAAAATGGACATGGATAAAATTAGCACACGAAAATATTTAATAAAGCATGATTTATTCAAAGTAGAACAAAAATCTTCTGACAAACATCAAACTAAAAGATGTGCCTTACGATAATTTATACAGAAATCAGTTTAGCTTGAACAAACATAAATTAATTTCAGCACGATATTTTAATACGCTTTTGATAATAAACATTATTGTTAGCAGTAATTTGCATGGCGTTCGGAAACTCGCGGTTCCTAGATCAGCTAATAAGAGATCGCAAGTAATCGTAAATCACATATCCTTTCTTTCTAAGGAAAGAGGTTCAGTAAGTAATATACTATAAAATTGATATTAGACATTTGGAGGCCTTAGGGTGAACAACCCATCTAAACACGACCTAACGGCATAGACGCTCAACCGATCTGTCACATACTTAAACACCATCATCCCTGTGTAATTATGGACATGGATAAAATTAGTACACGAAAATATTTAATAAAGCTCGATTCATTTAAAGTAGAGAAAAAATCTTCTGACAAACATCAAGCAGCATAAGTCTAACTGTGAATTTTTCGTACCTAAACATAACTTGTTAAATACCTGAACATGTATTTTTTTATATTTTTCACGATAGTGACAGCGGATTTTGTATATATATATATATATATACACACACACACTAGCTTTTACCCGCGGCTTCGCTCGCTTGGTATTAGGAAGAAATTACTGTAGCGCTTACACTTATCAATTATCTAATAGTACGCCAACGGAAATGGTTTCATATGATAAAGGTCGATTAATGAGGTCTATTTAGGACATAATATCTCACAAAGATAAAACCACTAAAGAAATCGAGCGAAGAATGAATGGAAGAATACTGGTCTTCGAAAGAAGTCTTGAAATCCAAGGAGCCAAGTATGCAAATAAAAAGGAAAGTCTTCAACACATGTATACTTCCAGTCATCACTGCTCATCCTTTGCTGAAATACCCATTTTAAAATTTAGAAATTTAGTTAAATGAGAGTTACCCATAAAAAATCCATTTACCCTTATTTTAACCCATAAAGAGTCCCTGCGACTTCTCCAGCCATACTCTTTTAGAAAACCGCCTTGCACTGCAGTTGGGAGATGGATTCGTACGTCCGCCACTCCTGGACACAGTGACCTCTAGATTCTTACCCACCCTTCATACCCTTTTCGTTCCCAGGACTTTTTCTCCATCTTTTCCTTAAAATACCCTCCACAAAACATCCCCGAAAATGACATAGGCCCTGAGGGGAATTATTTTTCTCAGGGCCTCCTGTGTGGAGCGAATGTAAAAAAGAGACAACCCCTTTTTTGTTTAGAGGCCGCTAGTTATTATAAAGTTGTAAATTTATAAATTTTATATATCGCCATTTTCTATCTTTGTATTGAATACTCTTTGATAATTAAGAGATACATACGATAGCTGTATAATAAGAAGTATTCTGTTGGATTGCAGGTGCTTGGCTGGGGAAGAGACGAACAGGATGATGATGCCACCACGGATCCACGATATATAAAGCTACCGATTGTCCCGTTCAATATTTGCACCAAGTCTCATGAATACTTTAATAATATTGTCAGAGGCCGTCAATATTGCGCCGGTAAAGTGTGTTTTTACTTTTATTAAGTAACCTTCCTAAAATACCGAGTTTGAAAACCTTTTTCCTAAATTATGTGATAGTGTTACCGTTTGAATATTCGAGTAAATCCTCATCGGAATGTTTAATTATAAATTAATTAATGTGGTAAATAAGTTTTTAATAATGCTTTCGGTAAGCGAAGTAACCGCCAACTACCGCAACATATTTTTTTCTGCTACTGTATAACAGTTTAACATAATAATAACAATACAATCAGTCATCACGCCTTTTGACTAGGCTACATTTTCTACGTATGGGGGGGGGGGGGGGGTCACATAAGCCAAAATTGCTTACTTTTCAGAATGCAGGTTTATGTGTCTCATGAAAAAAATATAAAGACACAAATATAAAAAAAAAATTGGTTTTCTGTAAAGTCGGTTTACGGACGATAATTTTACGTGATAACGTCATAAGAAAACTTTTACATAGAATTTTACAGCCATAAGCCGAACCCTTAGGCCGATCGTGCCTCTCTATCACTTGTTTCGCAATCTCGCTTGCACGCTCGACTCAGGCGGAACGTGACAACGTGACAATGAGTCATACTTTTTCGTGAATGCTGCCGGCGTTCATCGATTTATAAGACGTTATCACGTCAAAAATGTTTGTTTTTTTTTACATTAACTCCACACAGGAGGCCATGAGAAAAATAATTTCTCTCAGGGCCTATGTCATCTAGCCTAGTCATCTTTGAAGATGCTGTGTGGAGGATGTTTTTGAGGAGAGGAAGGAGTGGACATTTGTTATTATGATTGAAGCATCTTTCTTGGGTAATTATTTTTATTTTTTTAAATTATAACGAACAAATCAAGAGATGCATTACTTATATATTCAAAAGCATTGCAAATTGAGAAAAAATCTGTGACTTATATGTATGGATACAACATGTAAAAAAATGTTTTAGCCGTTCATTCGCTGAAATAATTTATTTATTTTATTTTAGGGAAATCAACAGTTTACAACTTAATTAATTTATACATATTTAATTTACCTATTTGAAAAACCAATTATAGATTTCCTCATTATACTATTACATTATGTATCTATAAAATAAAAAGGAATCTTACAATAGCTAAGAGAAATTACGTTATTACAACAAGAGGCAGTACAAAATATAAGTCGTTCCATAATATATCAAACAGTTTTGTACTCATTTAATACATTTTTAATAGATTTTTTATATTTATTTTCATCAGAATTGAAGATATTTATTTCAGAGAGAATATTATTATACGTTGAACTCAGTCTTATAAGGCAAGAATTTTTATTTGAATTTGTATTGCAGTGTTTTTCTTCAAAAATATTACACAAACGTGTGTAAAGTACTTGATAATGATCAAGACATGATAAAAATAATGTTTATTGGTACGAAAAGCTTTAACTCCAGATTATAAACTAAAAACACTAATCAATGTTATCTTTATCCACAAGATCTGGGTCTTAATCCGACACGTTGCTTGTAGAAAGTGGCGGTAAAACTGCTGAAATGTTGATGTGATTAAATCCATCATTGACATCAAATCCTTTTTCTTTTCAACGCTTATTGGTAAAAGACGGTTTGAAATTATTTCGAAAACCTTATTATTATCTGCTAAAGCGTAACATTGCAACGTTAAAGAGATCAGATAAGGAAGGCTCTAAGTCGTCAAATATACATTTGAATCCAAAATTTGCAAAATTTTTCCCATACCATATAACAGCAAACTTCAGGCCTTAGGCAATCCTTCTAAATCTTGTTTTCGTTGGACGAGTGGTCCCTTAAGTGAGTTAAAACATTAAAAAAATCATCTTTTGTCATTTCAATAACCTTGTAACGACTGCCACATTACTTCACCAGTTGATACCAATCATATGGTTAATTGATCTGAGAACTTGTTTTTCCCTCTTTTTTCAATGACTGCATGATCACTGTCTACCTCCGTATGAGAGTGTCCAGGGATCACAAATTTCTGGTCGATGACGTCTATGTTTTCGAGTCTCTGAAGTAGTGCAGTTAACTTTGATACTACGTGTGAGTTTTTATTCTGACCCCCACAAGTGTCGGAATATAAAATCACTCTGCGGACAGTTGCAGGCAAGTTATGCGTATGTTTGTGTAAACATGAATTAATTTGACTTGCGTCACGTCCAGCGATTATGCCACATGTAACATGTAGATGAACGACTCGCAATGTCACGGATGGTTAAATAAAACTTCCACAACTGTCGTTTATAAAATGTTACGGAAGATGGCAGAGCTGGTGTAGGAAGGCATTGTTGGAGATCAAAAGTTAAGCACTTTTCTGTTTGGTCCTGTTTTACTAATGCAGTGTCTGCAGCCTTTTTCAAATATCGGTCATAAGCAGTTAATAAATGAGCATCTTTAGAAATTACAACGAGCTCTTTTTTGTCTTTTTCAGTTAACTCTATTTTCACATTCATGGCATGTATCTTGTTTCGGTTTATTAAAATATAGTTTCATTTTATGAAACTTTTCCCTGTATCGCGAAATGAAATTGGAACTTGAGTTGATTCTTTAAATAAGTCATTATAATTTGAAAAGTAAAGTTTTCTTTTTACATTAGGAGATGGCAAATACTGTCTCTTAGTATAATGACTTTTATTCGCAGGAAATTGATTTAAATGAGAGTGTATATCTTCGAATTTCTCATTTCCCATTTATTTTTAGAAGGCTGCTAACCTCTGCCATCAGATGTTTTTAAACCACCCACGGAACTTCTCTTTTTCACAGCAACAAAATTATCAGTTTCTCCGAATACTTTAAAAAATCAGCCTTTGCAAACATTAGTTTTGTTGCCTTCTATATCAAAAAAATAATAGTTTGTTTGCCTTGAGCCGAACTTTCTGATCATTTGGATTTTCAAATCTTGGTCTGTTTGCTGCTTTATTGTATTTATCGCATTTATCAAAGAAGCTACAACTGCACTCCTTCTGTTAAAACTATTTAATTTCCGTATTCATTAAAAATCTCCAAAAGTTTGTACTCCGGCATTCTATCTTTGCACTTTGATGTACAGTTCACTAATGATTTCATTTTGCAGACTTCTTGCAATTTTCCAAAACGTGTTGTACACCTCTGTCGACTCCTGACCTAGATTCTGTTTAATTTTATTTTCGGCTTCCCGTTTCCATAAGGTTTTGGAAACACCAACAGTAGTCACAACAATCTCGGGAACCTTATCCATAACTGACCTACTAGGAATACAACCCGAAAGAAATGTTTCATCCGACGGCACAGGTGTATTTTATTATTTTCCATATGTGCAAGAAATAACTTAACATCAATATATGCAAGTTAAATTTTCATTTAAATAAAACCTAAAAACAATACTATTAAGTACGAATAATTATAAACACTCAACGTAAAACAATGAATGTGTTGGTTGATTTTGTTGCATAGCTAACTCAATAATACGCTTACATCGGCTTCCCTTTTTTCTAACCAACTTAATATAACTATCGCAAATAATATGTAGAGTCGTAAAAAAATCACAGCAATGGCAGTGAGTTTTAAATAATAGAATGGCCACAGACAAATGAGTCACATAACACTGCCAGCTACAAAAAAAATCAGTTCCTAACGACGTGAATCTGACTTATGTGTGTATTTTCCCCTTTAAAAATCTAAATCAGAAAACAAATCAGTTCCTAACGACGTGAATCTGACTTATGTGTATTTTCCCCTTTAAAAATCTAAATCAGAAAACAAATCAGTTCCTAACAATATAAATCTGACTTACGAGTTTATTTCCCCCATTATCTAATGATTTATTACCTCGTCTCATCTTCTCTCCCTTGTCCTGTTCGTGTTCCAGGTGCTTATAGAAGTTCTTTCATGGATGATCGATAAAACCCTATATCAATACAATATTGATATAATACGTAATCTATGATCAGTCATCGATATTTGCGAGCAGGGTCAACGAATGATAACAGATATTTCTACCGACCATTGATAAATTTTATAATCAGATAAGTTTGGTCAATGTGCACATTTCGTTCGTTACAAAAGAACTGGCTTATTTAATGAACGGATTGAACTACCGAAACTCTTAGAAAGGAAAGAGTCGTAAACGCGATCCACAGTCTTACATAATGCATCTCAAACGCGTTCAATTTATGGCGTTTGATCTTTGAGAAACGGAAGTGGTTGATATATGACTAAAGACCCCATAAACTCCCATTTAGTGTCAAAAAGTAAATGACTGCCAATGCTTATTAAGGTTAATATTTCAATTCAACATTGCCAATTTATTACCTTTTTGTATAATTTTTTGGCGTTTTACGTTTTAAAGTTATCGATTTTTCTGTGCCTGACCCCAGGCGTCTGGGAGTGACATAAGCGGCGCGGACTACTTCAGGGCCAGCCTCTCCTCGCACAACCTCTAGAGTTGCTTTTCCCTGATATAAATATTTTAAAATAAAGTTATTAATTTCGTTTTCAGGAACTGGTGATGGCCGCTCTGGTGTCTGCAACGGAGACACCGGTGGCGGAATGTTCTTCTATAGAAATAATCACTGGGAGCTGAAGGGTGTCGTGTCTTTTGGTGTTAATTCTGCCGTGCATTCGTGCGACCTCAACGAATATGTGGTATTCACCGATGTGACGCACCCAGATTATGGAATGTGGCTAACAAAAGTTATTGAAGCACACGCCAATGCACAAGCTGTAGAAGTTGGAGATGATTACTAAATTAGTTTAACAAGGTAATATTTCAGGTTCGTAACATACAAGAATGGATTTTATTAATTATTAACTAGTACCCGGCATGCGTTGCTATGACATTTAAAAAAAATTGTTTCTCCCTGCGTGTCCTTTCCCATTGGTCCCGTTCCCCTTCCGCCTCCCCTTCCTCTCCCGCGTCCCCTTCTCCTCTCACGTTTCAAAATCAAAATCAGCTAAATCGGCTCGGTATATCGATATAAAATCGTCGAAACTTACGCCCATCGATCCGACTAAAGTTATCGATTTCTATGTGCCTAACCCCAAGCGCCTGGGGGTGACAAAAGTGGCGCGGACTATTTCAGGACCAGCCTCTCCTCGCACAACCACTATAGATGCTTTTCCATGATATAAATATTTTGTAATAAAGTTATTAATTTCGTTTTCAGGAACTGCTGATGGCCGCTCTGGTGTCTGCGCCGGAGACTCCGGTGCCGGAATGTTTTTCTATAGAAATAATCACTGGGAACTGAAGGATGTATTGTCTTTTGGTGCTCAGTCTATTAAGCATGCGTGAAACCTGGACGAATATGTGGTTTTTACCGATGTGACGCATCCCGAATATAAATCTTGGCTTACAAACATTATTGACGAACATTCCGGTGCGCGAGCTGCGGTGGATGAAGAAGATGAATACTAAATTAGTTTTATTGTACTAAATTTTAGCTGCTTTAAATCTAGATAATAAAATTAAAACATTGTATGATTTAGTTTTTTCTCTCGCCGGTAAATTTCTTGTTATGTGACCGTCAATTATTTCTGGTAAAAGACATTGGTGGTAGAAGTTTTCTAACAGTGGTTCGATTTTTACCCAGAGTGAATCGTCCCTCTCAAATTTTTCGCAATGCTTTAGGACTCCACACAACAACATAACAGTAATTATGACGGTTATTCTGTAACTGGCCTTGTATTTGGTAGAAATAATTGTGATTCCGTCATAATTTTAAACGTTGTTTTCAACTTTACCGTAATCAATTTTCTTTTACCAATTCCGTCTCCTGGTGATATATTTGATTTACTCTAAGGACATTTAACTTCTTTTTTTATTTCTTCAAAATAGGCAAATTTACTTTGTGGCGTCATCATTAATTTAATGAAAAACAAATAACTTTGTGTAACAAAACAACCACCATTTTTTTTTTTTGTTATTGTTTTTGTGTTTCGCTACCTCCTTCTTTAGCCAACGTTTCGGACAGCGTTACAGTGTCCATCATCAGGGCAGATGAGTAAATGATATTGGTGAGAGTGTTTACTTATGTGTGTCGAAGCGATACCGTGCTGCCAGCTCCATTTCTCTACGAGCTGGTGTTAGAAAAAATTCAGCACGGTTTTTTGCGTTTAGCTTTGGTGTAGCCGTCAATTACTGGATACCAAGAACTATTGAGCTTAGCTCCGTCGTCTCTGTTAATATTGATGGGGTTTTTATGGATTTCAATTCCAAAGAGCGGAAGCAGCGCTACTAAGGGAAAGAATCCACAATGTGCGTGGCGAGCTGGATGGAATATCTCGTTGCCTTTTTGATTTACACTTACACCTGAGTGTGACCCTTAAAGATGAAGATTGGAAGAAGGTTGACAGCATGACTTACCATCAAGCACTAAGATGCAAGCAGTCAACAGATGCTAGACAAAAGCAAAAGTTTGAGAGACTCAACCGAGACAAAAAAGGTGATCGAAAACAACTCGATCAGAATAAAGTTGTTATTAATATTTCGAACCTTGAGTTGAGCCCAAACGCGACTTCTGTGCTTGCAAAGGGGATGAATTATGCAGTTGCCCCTAAAAAGATACCTATAGAATCTATCGTATGTGGTGTAGAGACGGCATTACATACAATGATGAAAGTCCACAAAATGACAGAGACGCAAGCAGAGGACATACGTCAAGAGACTTGCCATATTTTGAAAAGGGCAGAAATACCCCGCCCAAACATCACAAAAGGAGAGTTTGCGGCCCTAAAAGAATTGCGCGCCAATGAGGAAATCTTGGTTCTGCCAGCCGACAAAGGCAATGCCACTGTCGTGATTAATACGGTAGACTACATCAAAAAGATGGAAGACCTCCTGTGCGATGCCGGCACCTATAAGAAAATAAAAAACAACCCCACCAACAAGATTGACCTGAAGACAAGGGAACTAGTTAAAGCTTCCAGTATTAGGAAAGAGGATCGATCTGGGCTTTTCGTAAAAGCCTCCAGAACTCCTGCCCTATACGGTCTTCCGAAAATCCACAAAAAGGATATCCCAATGCGACCGATTGTCAGTGCTATTGGTGCACCGACGTACAAACTTTCCCAATACCTATCGAGATTGTTGCAGATGCAAACTGGGAAAACTGAATCTTGGATTAAGGATTCCACAGATCTAATCAGTAAGCTCAAGAAGGTAAAGACTGATGAAAAAGATATCCTTGTCAGTTTTGATGTAGTGTCTCTTTTTACAAATGTTCCTCTAGAAGACTCCATGACTTTGCTCAGGGAGATTTATGAGGATGACATTTGCAAACTTTTTGAACACTGCCTCAAAACAGGTTATTTTGCTTTTCAGGGTGAACTTTTCGAGCAAGTGGAGGGAGTTGCGATGGGCAGTCCATTGTCGCCAGTTCTAGCCAACTTTTTTATGGAGAAGTTTGAAGAAGTGGCACTCGACACAGCTTCGGCTGTTCCTAAAGTATGGTGGCGCTATGTCGATGATGTCTTCGCCATCTGGCCTCACGGAACAGAGAAACTGAACGAATTCCTGGACCATCTCAACTCACTACACAGCAAAATTAAATTCACGATGGAGCTGGAAAATAACCAAAAAGTCCTGCCTTTTCTGGATGTGGAGGTGATGTGAAAAGAGGATGGTAGCCTAGGACACACAGTTTATAGGAAACCAACACATACAAATAGGTATTTCCACGCTGATTCGCATCATTACCCCGCTCAGAAGAGAGGCCTCATCCATACTTTGGTAACCCGAGTGACCAGAATATGTGAGGAGCCAAAACTCGGATTAGAACTGACCAAACTCACCGATGCACTGGAGCGTAACGGCTACCCAGCAAGGCAGACAAGGCAAATCATAAGAGCCAAATCAGCACGAAACGAAGACAGGGGTGAACAAGAGTCAAAAGGCTGCGCTTTCCTGCCTTACGTCCATAATGTTACAGACAGAATTGCCAGGCTGTTGAGAAAAGAGAACATCAAGACGGTCTTCGGAACCACGACTAAAATCCAAGACCTACTGAGGTCGGCAAAGACTAAGTTTCCTCTGGAAACAGATGGAGTATATAAACTCAGCTGTTCCGGATGTGACAAGGTCTATGTAGGCCAGACAGAGCGGACGATCTCCAAAAGGATTTCGGAACACTTTCGTGCTTGTAAACTTGGCCACCCTGACAAATCGGCAATCGCCGAGCACTTAATCGAAACTGGCCATTACTTTGGATTTGTTCCTGAAGTCCTGGGAAGACCCAAAACTTACAGAGCACGCCTAATTACGGAGGCAATTGAAATCCATAAAAACCCCATCAATATTAACAGAGACGACGGAGCTAAGCTCAATAGTTCTTGGTTTCCAGTAATTGACGGCTACACCAAACCTAAACGCAAAAAACCGTGCTGAATTTTTTCTAACACCAGCTCGTAGAGAAATGGAGCTGGCAGCATGGTATCGCTTCGACACACATAAGTAAACACTCTCACCAATATCATTTACTCATCTGCCCTGATGATGGACACTGTAACGCTGTCCGAAACGTTGGCTAAAGAAGGAGGTAGCGAAACACGGCATAACACCCCAAAAACAATAACAAAAATACTTTTTGGCCGTGAAAACCTAAAAACATACCTGACGAACCACCATTTTAATTAACAATATCAACATGTTTCGAAAACTATGTTTTCTTCGTCAGGATAATAAGTTAATAAAAAATAACAAAAGATAAACAAGTATAGACTAATTAGAACATAGACAAAATATTAGATAGGAGAGGTGATTAATTACCTAAAATATATCATAAAAAACAATTATATAAAAAAAAATAAAAATTATTTTACAATCGGTAAAAAATTACATTAACATAATAAAAAATCTTTTAAAAACAAAACAAGAAGTCTAAATAACAAAATAAATTATTATAAATATAAGTTTTAAAACGAAAATAAATTTAAAAGATGGCTATTTTTAAAAAACATTTGGTTATTTATAATATTTAATTTACTATTAACACTTTTTCTAATTTCTAAAATTTCTAAATTATCTAATTGTATACCCGTTGTGTTAGTGTGTAAAATTTTTAAACCTTTATTAATATCAAAAGAATGACCTGTTTCCAAAATGTGGTTTGCAAATTCTGAATAATTATTATTATTTAAACATCTTAGATGTTCCTTAACTCTAATGTTAAAATTTCTAGAAGTCTTCCCAATATAAAAAAAGTTACAATCATTACAAATTAATTTAAAAACTCCAGATTTGTTCAAAAACACACCTTTGTCCTTGTTATTTAATATATAATTTTTTAATTTGTTATTGGCGTAAAAAGCTGGTTGGATATTATCTGGCATGTTGTATTATATTATATTATCTTTTGTTATTTTTATTAACTTATTATCCTGACGAAGAAAACATAGTTTTCGAAACATGTTGATATTGTTAATTAAATAGTGGTTGTTTTGTTACACAAAGTTATTTGTTTTTCATTAAAAAAACATTTAACTTCAATTATGGAATCCTTCACGATAAGACCATTTTTGTTTTCATCAGCGAATATCTGTAAAGTTGTTTTTTTTTGTAAATTGCTGTATTACTTCGTTTTTATTTTCTTTTCCATAATTTGTGGCGATAGTTTCTTTACCCTAGATTACTACTCTTGTTGCGACGTACAAATAAACTACTCATTCGCCTGCGAGGTGCATCATATTGACTAATGATTTTATTTAAAAACTAATAAGTATGATTGATATTTTTTGAATGTTTCTATAATTTTGTTTATTACTAAAAAAAAGAACACAATTTTATATTATAATTATATATTTTTTATTATAAAATCTTTGATCCAAACGAAACTAAGGCAATTAAACAGTCTTCTCTTTAAAAAATAAACCACTTTAAGTATACATTTAAAAAAAACTTCTACTACTACTACACTACAAAAAATAGTCTATCACGAAGTAATTAACTAAAAAAAAGTAAAAAAGCAAAAAATAAATATTTTGCTTAACAATTTGATTAAGAGCGCAAAACTTACATACAAGCTACTTATACTTTGGAGCGCCATTTGGCCCTTTGGAGGGCCATATCAAAAAAACTAACAAATTTACCGTAACGCAACAACCGTCCTGGGACACGTGGTGCCGATGACTGGGATGTCCTTTAATTTCAATGCAATACGCGCAAAGGATAAAAAGAGAGCAATATATAAAAAACGCGGGCGCCTCTGCGACGTAGAGTAGTAATCTAGGGTTAAATTCCTTGTACGGTAACGAATTTAATAACCCCATAACCGAAATTTTTGGCCGCAGTTTATACATATTTTCAAAGTAAGCTACTGTAAGCCTCTTATGCCTTTCTATGCCTACAAATTATTATCGCTTTGGCCCACCGTATTCCATTCAAGTTCTTCCATATTCGGTAGAGATAATTCCTCTTTTTTCGTTTCAAGCAATTCAGTTGGCATCTGTGGTCCTAATTCCAATTGACCATAATTTTGAAATATTTTTATAATTTTGGAAAGGATGATCAAGAATAGTGGCTTTCTCGAAGATGTGCATCTTCAAATACCTAGTTCCTAGTTCATTAGTATTTTTAGATGTGTTGTTACAAGAAAAACCATTACAGTAGTCCACAACAGAATATTGGAGGGGACCCACCACTTTCCCAACGGCTGTGTGAGGAAACTGATTGTTTAACCTCCTTAGCCGCAGAAGTCAGGACTCTTAATTTTTTTGTAAAAAGGAAGCTACATTTATTTTTAAACGAATCTAGACCCTCCAATGTCCTTGCATGCATGATCGTTGGTAAGAGGGAATAATGTATACATACTTACATTTGCAGTAATTAACATGCTAAAGACACATATGTCATCACAGATGTTTTTTTATTTTTTTTTATTTATTCATACACGCCTTGAAGGCTTTTACAGAATCACATTATTAAAGTTACACATGTTATTCAGGAGTATAATTGTAAGCATGAAGTAAATAATATTATAAACTGTACTTTAAGGATACAAACAGGTTTAATATGTACATAGGTATGTAGTTTCGTTATCATTAAAATTGTACAAAGGAGTTAATAAGTTTACATAGTGTAATAATGGTAAAACAGAAGAGTGCTTAAGGTACTTTAAAATTAGTTATTGAGGAACGTGTAGGTATTTACTATGTTGATTTTATTATTAACTTGATCATGAATAAATTGTTCGAAAGCAAGTTTTTCAAGAATTCAGCAAAATTAACGCAGCGATAAATAGAGTACTTACACATAAAAAAAATAAATAAAAAATACATGAGTTGCAATATCTTGAAAAGTTATGCAGATGAGTTCAACAAGTATATAATGTGATAGTAAAAAATAGTACAAATTATGGTACAAAAAGTACAAGATAATATTAATACAAAAGAGAGAGAGGATAAAAAGGTAAGTACTGAAGCGGTCCCAAAGGGGGCCCACCTACCTTTCGCTCTCGGCCAGCTCAAGTCGTCGGCGGGCAGGAATTCTCTCCTCATCAGGGTCGTAGGTAACTAGGTTTACAAGGTACATAGGTATTTGCCAAAGCCCGCCAACGTGATCCCAATCAAATGAAAGAGGTAGTTGGGTGAAACATATTTGTATTGTCTGGAATACACAGTTACATCATCTTGCAAAACACTATATAAATCACAAAACAACACATTGCCTATCTAGGTATCTCCTAACGTGAGAACCCCTCTCAAATCTCTCTGGGAATGCGATGGTTTAACCGGAAATTACTGTGGGGATACATTACGAACAAGAGGGAAAGGGTGGTTACTCACAGCTGGTGGAGTGATGCAGGAAACTGGGGGAGCAGGCCATGGTCAGCGCAGGTCGCTCCAACGCTCGGCGAACTCGTAATTTACTGTTCAATTTACAATCAACAAGACAAAAAGTCGTGAATGAGTCACGGCAAAGCAGAGAAACTGATTCATGAATAAAGGTTATCAAAGAGACAGATGGTACGCCAGGTGCATGCCATACGTGTCCAATATTCATGAATGTGTTTCATTGAAACCAGGATGAATATGGTGAGACATACGGAGAGAGTGAGGAAGAAAACCTGTTGGTAACCGGTCAGTTACCGATTCGAACTCCAAGTGAGGGCGAAATATGGTCAACAACAGATTTTCCACTTCATAACATACATTTGAGAACATGAGGGTGGGGAGAAAGGAAAGGGGAGGAAAGGAGTTGAGTGACGAAACTTGCTAGGGACTGGACTAATTTCCAATTCAAACTCTATGTGAGGATGAAACATAATCCACCAGCATATTTCCTGACTCTTTACGTTAACCAAGGCGGATAATATTAAAAACAATGAGATGAGAATGAATACACATCATACCAAAAGCTAAACTTTCGCGTGTATTTGGCGAAAGATTAGGGGTCGTTTAAAAAACTTCTACCTGATTGTGAGAAAAGATAGACCCTCGCTCCAAATTCACAAACCTGGGATTTTTCTTATTCGTTTCCCAGACGACGAGTTTGGTGGTTTTGGGCCCATCGATTAACTCCTGCGGCACTATGCACCATAGTTGACAGTGAAGCTGAAAACTAGTCCTTTTGAGATAGTAGATATTCCTGGTCTCCTTTCCTTTTGGAAAGAAGGAGAAAAACAGGAAGTCCACGGGCATTGGTGTTGAATAAAAAAGGGTTGTGGACTACATTGCGTAGTACGCACACAAAGGCTTGATATTATTTCGTTCGCACGATTCATGGTGAGTATTGTATTGTCTTCACGTATGGTGTACAGGTTATACAAGTACACAATTATACACAAAAGCGGTTCTCATGACAAATTAATGACACACGACCAAAAGGGGCGGTACTCATGACAAATTAATGACACACGACCAACTCAATGACATTTAGTTAAGAGTATAAAGTAATTATGACGAACTTCTCTATCATGGCGGGTATTTTAAGGATTTCTCCTATCGCGTAACAGGGTTACGTTTAAGTACAACACGATAAATGTTAACAATATTTGTTTTAATATTGTATATTAAGATTTGTTACATTAACTAACGGCCGGAAGGCGTACGATAGAACAACAGAGAAGATAGACAATTTAATGTTACTTCATATAAATTTGTTTTAAAATTTTTGAATTTACTGATTTATTCTTAAAAAAAAGAATAAATCAGTTTATAAAATGTAATAAAATAATTAATGAAAATCAGTTCGGCTTTATGGAATGTAGAAGCACACAGGATGCAATTGCAAAATTAACTAGCCTTGTTCGCAATTCACTAGATAAATCACTAAAATGCCTTGGAATTTTCATAGATCTCAAAAAAGCGTTTGACAGCATATCACATGACAAACTTATAAGTAAATTAAGAAACATTGGATTAGATGGAGCAGCTCTAGAATGGATAAAAAGCTACCTTTCCGAACGTCCTCAAGTCGTTAAAATCAACCATGTGCTTAGCCAACAAGATACGATTAACTTTGGCATACCTCAAGGTACAGTCCTGGGACCGTTACTGTTTATCATCTATGTAAATGACATATTCAAACAAAGAATAAATGGAAAAATAATATCTTATGCTGACGACACTGTCATAGTAATTGAAGGTGCTGATTGGAATTCTGTGAATAATCTAGCGAATATTGATATTAATACGCTGAAAAACTGGTTCGATAAAAATCTCCTCTCATTAAATACTGAAAAAACAAAATTTATCCCTTTCTCTATCAATAAATGTAAATCAAATCCAGAAATAAAAATTGTAATACATCAGAGTAAATGTGGTGGAACTAATTGTAATCAAACATGTTCTACACTTAATTCAACTTCAAATATTAAATATCTTGGTGTATTTATAGATCAACATTTAAATGGAAAACACATATTTGCGAACTTGTCAAAAGAATTAGGAAATGTATATATATGTTTATCAGAATTAGAAATATTCTTAGACTAGAAAACCTCAAAAAAGTGTACTATGCAATTGTTCAATCTATATTACAGTACCGTATTATAGGGTGGGGAGGAACTTATGATATTATTTTAAATCCTCTGAAAATAGTTCAAAGATTGATAATTAAGGTTATCTTGAAAAAACCATCTACATTCTCTACTGAAAGAATCTTTTCAATGTTTAAAGTATCTACAACAGACAATATATATAAAAAATATGCAATCCTACAGACTTTTAAAGAAAAACAGCTAAAAACATTACAATTCAATATATCAGTAAGATTTCAAAACAATATCAAAATCCCTAAATTTAATACCAAGCACATCCAAAATACCTATCTGTATCTAGGTATAAATTATTTCAACAACCTCCCATTAGAACTAAAAATTATCGAAAATATACCTACATAAATTCCAAATTAAATTGAAAAATCACCTGAAACAACTGTAAGGTTGGGCGTACGCTGAGACATCGGTCGCGCAGCATGTTCAGCGCAGTTGTGGAATGTATGAGAAACATGCACGTCTCAGCGTATGTCGCTCCATACACTTCCATACAACACAAAAACCAAAACTGTCTTGCGCTGAACATGCTGCGCGACCGATGTCTCAGCGTACGCCCATCCTAAGAGTCCATTTCTACCGTATATTTCATTTAAATCTTGAAATTTATTTATTGTTGTATCTCGAGTTTTCTTACATATCTTTTGTTATTAGATGCAATATTATTATTTTCTACTAAATTTTACATATACTTGAGCTTGAATTCCCTCACCAAACACAAGAGCCTTGTCTCTTTATGATGAGGAAATGCTATTGTTATGTTCATTTTACAACTCTGTTTAACATGTAAAAAATGTATACTTATTGTAAAAACATACAAATATTAAATAAATAAAAAAAATTTAAAAAAAAAAAATGTCACAAGATATAAAGTGATGGCAGAGTATAGTTCTGCTTACACCCAGCAATAAAACGAAGACAGACCTATAGTGGTTTTACATACTGTCTATAGTAACAAGTTTTGGTGAGGAAAACAAGAGGTACAATGTGATGTGCAATTTTTGAGTTGCAAGCACTCGGTTAAATGGTGAGACATGAGTTGGATGCTGATAATTGCAAAACGATGATCGAACAAGGCAATGCTAATTTACGTTAAAAATTACAATTATTTGAGTTGGGGAATCAGGATGACCGTGAGGTTTTATTAACCTGTCCCGTGGGGTAGAAACGTGTAATACAAAACATACGTGACGTAACAGTAGAGAAGAAACAAATCAATGATTCCGTTATAACAATCAAAGACCGGATGATTCGGTTTTACATACTTTAGTTGAAACGAGCCAAAGGATTTGTATACGAAATTATAAAGACCGACTTTAGGTTTTATAAATACAATTTCCAAAATGGACCTGTCAATATCCAATTTTGGATGAAAACATGAGCACGGGTGAAAAGACGCCATCAATTTTTTTTAAAAATTTAAGAAAAAATTGAAAAACTTATATGTACAAGAAAGGTAACTGTAAAAGTAACCATTATTCCGATTTTCATACTTGAGACCACTATATGGTTTTACGTACTCAAGGTAAGCTGAAAATCAAGGGGAAGAAAAAAGCGTGACTTTACCATGGTAGGTAAAATATGGTGATTTGTAAAAAGGGTTAACTAGTTCTGAGTCGGAATTTATCCTTTGGGATTTACAAAATCCGACTTCTAGGACGGTAGCCGATGAGCATTTGTTAATTGTTTTTTTTTTTTTTTTTTAAACTTTAAAAAAAAATAAAAAAAATTACATAGAGGCAGCCAATGCAAGGGCCAATAAACAAAAAAATTACAAGTTACCTGACATGACGAGACCAAGCAAGACAAGCATGAAAATTGAATAGTGTAAGGGTTGAGAGGCGACGATTGGGCTCATGACTTCCCAAACATCGTGACTCGAAGGGTGTCTCTGTTCTAAAGTGATCAGCCTCAGAACAGGTGAGAAAATAAACGAAAAAGAAAAAAACGAAGGCAAATTGCCGAAAGAGAGAGAAAGTTGGTACAAACGCAGCATTTGGATGTACCTAATATGAATATACATTTATTTACAAAAATGATCAAGAGTCCGCCCAAAGACCTGCCTCACGCTCGAGGAACCGCGCCACATCTCCTCATCTCGGGGTGTAACTCTGGTAGAGTGTACACGTTGCGAGGGAGAAAGTACTACAGAAATGATCATTTGAAGTACAGTCCTTTCTGTAAACGTCGCCACTGTTTCGTTTACATTCCAATTCTTGCATTTTAGTTTCTGTATGCGGTGCCAAGGGATTAATTCTGGAGAAATCAGTTCTATAAAATTTCTCTGTAGCACGTCAAATGGAACATTTTTAATTGTGGCTGTTTCTTCAATTCACTCAATGAAGTCCAGTACATTAGAAACGCCGTTGTATTTGATCTTCCAAGAAGAGAGATCATAGGTTTTTTTCTTGTGCCGTAATGGGTGTAACATCTTGTTTCACTTTGACATTTGTCTCGGGTTCCTTACTAGAAACCGGATTCTCCAAAACTTTGGTAATAAAGGGTGCACTGTTCTCGTTTGCTGATGCAAGGTTTATTCTTCTGATATACTTTTTGTTGAATAATAACGCATAAGCTTTCATAGCAGATTTCGACTTGTTCGCTGGAGAAAGTCCTCTGTTTTTTAAAACAGCTTGGAGACGAGTTTTTGATAGGCTGTGTACATTGGGAATGACACCCAGGTCCAATGACGTACTTGTTTGGTTGATTTCCATCGTGACGTTATTATTCAGAAAGTAAAAAACGTGAGGGGAGTCCCAGAATTTGAAAAAAATTTGCGCAGCGGTTCCCCTAGAAAACGCATAATTGAATTTTTTTAGGCACTTTATTCACTTTGTATCACTTTGCACCGAAAAAAACGAGATTGAACATTACGATGCAGCACTTCCGGAAGAAAAAACACACTTTCCAAAGAAAAAAATATTTGATGTTTGGATTTTATTGCGTTAAATGTTTATAAAATTGTATTATTAGTATATGAAATTAATCACGAACTTTATTGTTGAGTTTTGAGGCACTTTTCCTTTTTTTGGAGGGATTCACTTGAATAATCGTACCAGACTCAAACATGTATTTGTATGCCCGAAACTAAACACTTATTTTGCTCAACATCATTTTTCATACCAAGGAAAATACTTCTTTAACAACCTACCCATAGAAATCAGAACCATTAATAACAAAATAAAATTATTGAACTCTATCAAAAATCATTTTAAAGAAATCAGCAACGGGAAGACTGCTTCCCCTATTTCCACACGAATGTAACACTAAAAATTATACTTTTTTACTCTTATGGAATGCATGGATGTCTTTTAGTTAAAAATTGCGATGTGTTTGTATTAACCGCACTAATTACTTATGTAAAACACGTGACTGTTTAAATGTATAAATATATATAGAATGTAAACTCTCCTTCCATCCACAAGCAAATGCTTTTAATGGAAGACCAGTACTACTTTAATATGTACCATTTTCGAAATAAACAAATAAAAAGAAAAAAAGAAATAAAATAAATTAGAATTTGTTGAATTGTTATCACGAACTGTCACTCGTAAACACTTTGCAATGAAAATGCGGCACCTAGATACATAATGGGCGGAAATGTTATTATTAAGAAATAGATATCGTCATTAATGGTGAGATTAAAAGGAGCCGTTGCAAAAGGGCGTTTGGGTATATTGTGCTGGGAGAAAAAAAGGAGCAACACGATGTTATTTCACCTGTTTCGATGATAACAAAAACTCGTTTCAATTTGTTCTTATCGGGACGAAATGTCGTCATAATAGCTGTGATCGGCGCGCGCATTTGCCATTCGTTGGTGGAACGAACCGTTATGTTTTTTGCGCCAAACAATTAACTTTGCGTCATATTTTAGGATGACAAGATGGCCGAATTTTACAGAGGTCAATTTGGTGCGCAATTTATGTGCTACCTAGGTGTGTGGGAAGTCAACAGGACATTGAAATATTTAAACAATCCCCCGTTTGAGTAGGTTCACGTGGAGGCTTGTGGGTTTGGCCGAGAGGAAGAAAAAAAAATTTTTTTGGGCCAGTCTAGGCACCAAAACGCTGAGGAGAAAAGGCCCCACGTTGTAGCCAGTGTAGCGGTCCCAAAGGGGGCCCACCTACCTTTCGCTCTCGGCCAGCTCAAGTCGTCGGCGGGCAGGAATTCTCTCCTCATCAGGGTCGTAGGTAACTAGGTTTACAAGGTACATAGGTATTTGCCAAAGCCCGCCCACGTGATCCCAATCAAATGAAAGAGGTAGTTGGGTGAAACATATTTGTATTGTCTGAAATACACAGATACATCATCTTGCAAAACACTATATAAATCACAAAACAACACAATGCCTATCTAGGTATCTCCTAACGTGAGAACCTCTCTCAAATCTCTCTGGGAATGCGATGGTTTAACCGGAAATTACTGTGGAGACACATTACGAACAAGAGGGAAATGGTGGTTACTCACAGCTGATGGAGTGATGCAGGAAACCGGGGGAGCAGGCCATGGTCAGCGCAGGTCGCTCCAACTCTCGGCGACCTCGTAATTTACTGTTCAATTTGGGTTTGCAGGGTCCGCCATTCCGGGTGGCATCGCGCGAGAACAAGGGGGGACGTGTTCGAGCGACACGGCTCCTTCTGACGGCGGTCCGCTGGGTTCTGGGGGGAGTCGAGGCCGGCTCGTTTACTCTCGGAATGGTGAGGGGTTCGGTGTGTGCTTTCTTGCGAGGGTGGGGGGACGGAGTGCACTGCCCGCGCCACGGCTGCTTGCTGGACTTGTGACGTCATAATGCGCAAATACTGTCTTACTTGAAATGCGTACCGTAACAGTACTTAGGTAATCTTTGTATACATAAGTATTAAATTTGCTTGGGCAAATTTGCTTATATGTTATTATTGCTAGGGCACCAAGATTTAAATAGAAATATAAGTCAAATGTGAGTTGTTATTATATTTATAACAATAAATACGAGAGGATTGTTGTTAATTGTGTTTTTATTTAGCTACCTTTATATAATTCACATATAGTAGATGTTTTCCGATAATTAATAATTTGATAAAGGTGCAATTGATTGATATTTATGGCTTTATTTTAAATATTCTAATATACTGAGTTTGAATTTAGACACAGATTGGTGACGATAAATGTCGATTGAGGTATATTTATTACCGAGTAAATGGAGTCTTTGGATAGGAGAGTTTATAAAATAATTATTAGCGGAGTTGGTAACAGAATACAATGCATTCGACCGAGTTTCGCGAGTAGGTACTCGCAAATTAATAAAATTTGTCAAATCGAGGGCGTCCAGTCTGCCATTCGATATTTTGAAAATACAAACTAAGTCACTTTTTATGCGCCTTGATGTCAAATCGGTTATGTTAAGTAATTCCATTAGGTATATATAATTAAGTTCTTCAATCGGTATACCCAGTTTGTAGTTAATAAATCTTAAAAACTTATGCCTTTCAATTTTTTGTTGGTGGGTTTTATATAATGGAGCCCAGATAGTAGAATTATATTCTAAGTTGCTTCTCACCAACCCAGTGTATAACAATTTAAAGGAATTAATTGATTGAAATTCTTTAACTGTTCTCAGAATAAACCCTAGACATTTCATGGCCTTATTGGTTATTTAATTTATATGAGGAACAAAAGTTAATTTATTGTCAAAAATAATACCGAGGTCTTTAATTTGTTCTACTCTTTTAATAAAAATGTTGTTGATGCTATAATTATATTTAATGGGATTTTTATTCAGGCAAAAGTTATTGTTTGACATTTTTCAATATTGAGAAACAGTTCATTTAGGGTGCACCACTCTTGTAGCCTCACAAGATTTGATTGTAATATACAACAGTCATTCGGATTAGTTATTGTTTTGTAAATTTTAAGGTCATCTGCAAATAATAGAATCATAACTCCATCGAATATGGTGGTTATGTCGTTGATAAATAATGAAAACAACACTGGACCCAGATGTGACCCCTGTGGAACACCGGTGTATACTTCAAACTGATGTGAAAAGTGCGAATTGAGTTTAACTGATATTTTTCTTTTACGTAAATATCTTTCAAACCATCTCAACAAAATATTCCCCGTTATTCCAAAGGATCTTAGTTTATGTATAAGGATTTTGTGTGAGACTTTGTCGAAAGCTTTACTAAAGTCTGTGTATACAGCATCTGTCTGAAGACGATTATGCATCGTACTAAATAAATTTTCTTGCTCAGTTTTTGACGTGATAACGTCATATAAATCGATGAGCGCCGGCTGCACGCACGAAAAAGCATGTCACGTTCCGCCTGAGCCGAGTGTGCGAATAAACGGTAGAGAGGCATGATCGGCCTAAGCGTTCGGATTATGACGCATCTATCTCTCTTCCACTCCATCGTTATTGTATGACGTTATCACGTAAAATTATCGTCCGTAAACCGACTTTACAGACAACCAAAATTTACACAAAAATACAGTATTCTATTCACTCATTCACAGACTTTTACGTGTGCCATTGAATTATATAAATTATACCAACGAATTAAATATTTAAAAAACCATAGCAAAGAACAATGGATGCAAGAGCGAAACTATTGACAGCTTATTGAAGAAAAAAGACAAAAAACTTACATTAAAAATTATTTCACAAGGCCTTGAAAATAAAAAATGAAAAAGATATCACTAAAAAATGGGTTAAAATCCCTTATTTTGGCGAATATCAACAAAAATATCCAGATTAACCAATAATGATAAATGCCAAACTGCTTTTAATAATGTGAATTTTCTATGGAGAACTTTAATCAACAATAAAGATAAAATAGATGAACTTGAAACCTCAGGAGTTTACCAAATGAACTGCGCCAACTGCCCGTCATATTACATAGGCCAAACTGGGAGGTCATTCAAAACCCGAATTAAAGAACATTTTACAAACTGGGTGAATGACAAAGGCGAATTATCAAATGTAGCAACGCACTTATTAGAAAACAATCACTCATTCGATAAAGACAGAGACGTTGAAGTCCTTCACACGTGTAATAAAGGTCATAAACTAGAATCTTAAGAAATTTCCCGCTTAACTATATAAAAAAAATATATATAAAAAAATAGACAAATTTTTTTAAATGAATAAGCAATTAGATTCATTTGCCAAGTCTCCACTTTTGTATCCATTGAAATTTTCACAATAACTTCGAAATTAAAAAATGGTCTGGTCAGTGGTTGAGTGGGCATCGCGTTTGGGTTCCACCCGGGCGTCCCGTGTTCGATTTCTCGGTCCTCCGTCATAACACTAGCAACATTTTCGGCTTTCTGTGGTGGTAGTAGGAGATTTTCAAACATTGTTGGTTTATTCGTAACCCGGGAATGTTTGTCTTTCTTTTTTAAAAAAAAAATGTATTTAGTTTATACAATGACCATTCCTACTCCAATGTAAACATGTATCCATTTAAAACAATAAAAAATCCCATGCATCATAAATATAATAACGACTTGATTAATAATTCATATTATTTGTAAGGTTTTTCCCTAAACAATATTGAAGTGAGCTACAAACCCATGGTAATTAGCCTACTGGAATTACCAAAATATTTAGAAAT
Source organism: Glyphotaelius pellucidus (assembly GCA_936435175.1). Lineage (NCBI taxonomy): Eukaryota > Metazoa > Arthropoda > Insecta > Trichoptera > Limnephilidae > Glyphotaelius > Glyphotaelius pellucidus. The sequence goes on from OW386556.1 coordinate 6,034,119, forward strand.
TCGACACTCTAAAACGACTTAGTAACAAATGTAATTAATATAATTGATTAAAATCCTTTAGACCACCCCGCTTCCCCTCCCTCATATGTTATGTGTATAAACCGTAGACTATAAAAACATTGTACCAGTCTGAAAATGGCTCTGGCGAGCTGAAACCGGTTTCGGTCAATAAAATTAAAATGGAAAAAGTTTTATATTTGTTTTATTATAATATAATACAAAGTAGTGATCGCCCAGCGGTCGAAATTCGACCATAATTAATTAAAATTTAATTTTTTTTTTGTATAATTTAAAAAAAATATTAGCGCTCTGCACTCCTTCTCTATATAAACTAAAAGAGTGCGAAATTTCAAACTCCTCCGTCCGCACAACTTTCGTAAAAAGGGGTACAAAGTTTTTGCTTCACGTATACTGATGATATTAATATACTGATAAACTAGTGGTCGCCCAGCGGTCGAAATTCGACCATAATGAATTTAAATTTTATGTATTTTTTATGCATTATATATGCACAATTTAAAAAAATATATTAGCATTCTGCACTCCCTCTCTATATAAACTATAAGCGTGCGAAATTTCATACTCCTCCGCCAGTGCAATTTTCGTCAAAAGGGGTACAAAGTTTTCGCTTCACGTATTAATATATAGAGATAGATAGATAGATACAAGATGGTGATTTTACAGGTGAAATTGACAGGTATGATTACATTTAATTACAGGTCTGATTGACTGCGATTAATAAATAATAAGTGACTAAGTGCACGATACAGAGATAGACAAAGGAATAAGTTTGTGCATTGCAAATAAACAGAAGGATTAGAAAAAATATATGCAGTAGCTTCTATGCGGAGATCCTTAAATACAAAAATATGGTACCTACAAATATTATTCAGGTATTTCTAAAGTGATGATAAACTTGAGTAAGTTTGTTTCCAAGTGTATGAAGGCGAGGAACTGGTGCGTGTATGTGGTAGTTTGTTCCATAGTTATTGTTGTAGAATAATATATTTTACCTTGTTGGTCGATCGATACCTTGGATTCGATGAGATGCGCAGGAATTCCTAACAGTTTAATTCAGAGTGCATAATTTTAAATTTCTAGGGGATGCAATTAAAGCTTATTTAGTGAGAATGTACAATTGATGTATTGAATAGGAGTGTGTATTTTGAGGTTAATACATTCTGTAATTGTAATTCTAACAAGCTACATACTAGTTAAATGGTTTTTAAAACTTCCAACGAATCGAATTCTTTGATTGTTCTGATTATAAATCCCAGCGTTTTCACGACTTAAAAGAAGTTGCGACAACTTCAACAGCTTCCAATCGCCAAAATGATTCTCCTTCTCCATAGCTTCTCCGGATCTTCATCAGGGTAACCATGTGGAAGTACTGAAACAACAAAGCAGCGATAAGCCCTTTATCCTTGAGGGATTCCAGATAGTTCTGAAATTTCGTCAAAGCTGACACCAATCAAGCGTTCTCTTCAACTTTGTCTGGAGTAAGTTCCTCCATGTTGGTCAGCATAGTCAAGATCTCTCTCTTCTCTTCCATTTCATTTTTAATAATAAACCTTTCATTTTTAACAATTGACATTCCATTTTTAACAATGAACTGAGAGATCAATTCCGATACGAGTAGATCATTGCACTGTTTCCTAATACACTTCTTTAACAATCGATATTAAATGCACCGAAGGATCAATTTGGATCATTGCACAGCACATAACAGACTGATTCTTCCACAGGTAGGTAATATTGTCACGTGTAATAATGTCAGACAGGATAGGTTTTGAAAGAAGATAGAATATACATAGTTGCGTCAATATTCCGCCCACCTAATTTAAGAACAAAATTAATAAAAATAAATAAAAATAAAATTACAACAAAAAGTAATTTCGTATTTTGTTATTAAAAAAAATAAGAAAATTATCATTGAATGTAAGCACACTGCCTGTCTTTCGTATATTTATCAAGGAAAAAAAATAAAGGAAAACAAAAAATCGGAGTATGCAATTCACATGCGGTAGAAGCGAAACCTTCAGAAAACTAAAGTAGACAAGAGTGGGGAGAATTACTTTTTTATCAATGCGAAGGATGATTTTTTCCATATTTTTGTCGTCGAATTCCAGTTCACCTTTTCCTATACATTAGGTCATCTTATTAGTATGTGTGTTTTCTTCTTCGGAGTTGATAAGAGTGGTTTAAAGATAGCATATTGATTTTACAAAAATAAAAGTAATTACTTCTTAAAATTTTGCAAATAATTTTTTTTTTATCTATACTTGTTGTCTTTTGTTATTTTTTAATATTAATTTTATCCTGACGTTGATAATATTGATTTTCTAGTGTTATTTTTACAAGTTATTTGTTTTTATTTCATTTAAATAAATGTATATGTATTTTTTTGGTTTTCTTAGGATTTGATCTTTGATCCACTGAATGTCTGGCCGCTGAGGTTCGTCAGGCACTTTATACCACCGGACTAAAGGAGACTTGCGTGGCACCGTGGATTTGTCGTATTTTATTGGAATCGAATATTTTCACGCGAGGAGCAACTGCATATATTTTTTCTATTCCTTCTGCTTATCTGCAATGTACAAACTTATTCTTTTGTCTATCTCTGTATCATGCACTTAGTCACTTATTATCTATTAATCGCAGTCAATCAGACCGTCATCTGTAAAATTTATATTATTATGTCTACGCCACCTACGATTTAAAAACTTTCTCTTCTATTGTAATATATTATATTCACTTACAATATATACCTTTTATGTTCATTTTTTCGCATTAATCTTTTTTAATATAAAAACCGTGGCTCAGTATCATACACTAATCACCCAAAAATCCATCTGGATACAGAATAATTGCTCAAATAAATAGAGAAAATCGTCATTACATAAGCAATCATTACATTTATATAATTATATATACATAATTCGACTACCATAATACGGGCATGTGCCAAGTGTGGTAGTCGAAAAACCTGTGAAACTGTATACCTGAGATATTTTTATGAATAAAGAATAAAATTTTAACAAATTTCCCTCCTGGATCCCCTAAAAAACCCAGATCCCCCTCTTGACCCTCCAGATGGAAACATTTCTGATCAAATAGACATTTCAGAACATACAAATATTTCAGACCGTGAATCTATTGTACTAACTTCAATTTATAAAAGAAAGTTTAGTTTCTTTTCCCCCAAAAAACCAGCTCTTCCTCATCCTCCTCCAACACACTTTTATTCTCCTCATTCCCGTGGCCCCTACATTGCCACCATTCACCCTCTTGAATTTGGTAAATTCCTATCAAATAGCAAGAACCTTTCGATGAAGCCTGGAGGTGTAAAAGCCAAGGGTCGCTTTCAAATCTCTATTGAATTCCTCTCAAGTTCAGCCGCCAACAACTTTATTATTTTATCAAATTCTACATCCCAACTTTCAATGTCACTCAAATGGGCCTGGTCAGGGGTATCTCGACCGATCTGCCCATTCCAGAAATCCTTTCAACTTCACTTTCAACCCCCCCATATCGGCATATCGGCAATCCCATAAAAGCCAGGAGGCTAAACTACAAGGACACCTCTGAGGGTATCGTGAAAAAAAAAAAATTGAAAAAACAATTGATTGATGAAATTGAATAGTGATCTTTGTACTATATTTTATTAAATTTATATTTTTGCTTTAAAAAAAAAATCCATTATTGTAAAACTGCACATCTCGATACAGGAACGCCCTAATGAGTGCAGCTTGTGTTTTTGTTAACTTTATATTTCAATAAATTGTTACGATACGTACTATGACGTCACAGTCCCTACAGCTGGGCGCAGGCCGCCTCCCCTCCCGCAAAGAAAGCAAGCATACCGCATACCCTTCCCCGCGAGACCGGCTGTGTACACCAGTCCCCACTCTCGCCAGTTCACCGCCCGCCTTTGAGTAAGATTGCCGTGTCGATCAGACACGCTCTGGGAGTTTTTCGCGCCGGCACCAACTATGGCGGCTGCCGACCGCGACCTGCCCACCGCCAACTTCGAGGTAATGGGGGGCTGACTATAGCCGTTCCCCTTGCAGCTTCTCCTGGTTGCTGAACACCGCTGTGAGTAAACTCTACCTCCTTTCTGTTATTTAAATGTGTCCGATCATTAGAATCCCGGGTTATAAACACTGCGCCCCCAGAGGGACTTGAAAGAGAGAACTTTTGCTAATAGGAGATAATTACGTAGCCGCCCTGCTTGTATTTGTGATTTGTGTAATGTACTTGCCCGATGATGTAGACGTGGAATTACTGACAATATAATTATGTTTCCCCATACAACCTGTTTCATTTGATCGGGGACACGGGGATGGGTCTGGCAAATAACAATGTACCCAGGTAATTTTACCTACCTACGACCTTGAAGAGGTGAGATTCTCCTGCCTGCCCGACAAACTTGAGCTAGCTGATGGCAAAAGGTAAGGTGGGCCCGCATCGGCCACTAACAAAATAAATAAATAGATGTAATAATATGACTAGTTTAACGTACGTAGAGGGTAGGCTGCAATACAGACGAGAATAATTTATGGCCCAGTCAACATTAGTTTCTAACTAGGCAGTGCGTATTCCACAAAACTAATCAAGGCATCAATTTTAGTTGTTTGGTACGTAATATCAAGTTGTAAACATTTCTTAATTATATCAAAATAATTTATTTATATTGGTTATATCTACATTAAAGGCGAATGGAAGAAAAATACATGGCTAAAAATGAAAATTTTGAGAGACAAGAAATAAGAGCGAAGATACATCTAGATAGATGCTTTTCAAATTTTTACAAAAGGTGGCCGCCTAAAATGTGGAAAAAAAAGTTATCTGATTATAGTCCATTTTGATTAGCAATTTATTTGCGACAACAGCTTGTATTGTGGGTCCCGTGGCTCCAAATGAACTTCTCATGCCGATTTCTTGTAAGCGCAAAACTTTGTGGGTAAAGTCATTTAGCTGTCGGCAGGCAGGACAAGAGTGATCTGTTGTGTGACAACTGTAATGGTTTTTCCTTTAACAACACATCTAAAAATACTAATGAATTAGGTATTTGAAGATGCCCATCTTCGAGAAAGCCACCTTTCTTGATCATCCTTTCCAAAATTATAAAAATATTTCAAAATTATGGTCAATTGGAATTAGGACCACAGATGCCAACTGAATTGTTTGAAACGAAAAAAGAGGAATTATCTCTACCGAATATGGAAGAACTTGAATGGAATACTAATTATTTGTAGGCATAGAAAGACATAAGAGGCTTACAGTAGCTTACTTTGAAAATATGTATAAACTGCGGCCAAAAATTTCGGTTATGGGGTTATTAAATTCGTTACCGTACAAGGAATTTAACCCTAGATTACTACTCTACGTCGCAGAGGCGCCCGCGTTTTTTATATATTGCTCTCTTTTTATCCTTTGCGCGTATTGCATTGAAATTAAAGGACATCCCAGTCATCGGCACCACGTGTCCCAGGACGGTTGTTGCGTTACGGTAAATTTGTTAGTTTTTTTGATATGGCCCTCCAAAGGGCCAAATGGCGCTCCAAAGTATAAGTAGCTTGTATGTAAGTTGTGCGCTCTTAATCAAATTGTTAAGCAAAATATTTATTTTTTGCTTTTTTACTTTTTTTTAGTTAATTACTTCGTGATAGACTATTTTTTGTAGTGTAGTAGTAGTAGAAGTTTTTTTTAAATGTATACTTAAAGTGGTTTATTTTTTAAAGAGAAGACTGTTTAATTGCCTTAGTTTCGTTTGGATCAAAGATTTTATAATAAAAAATATATAATTATAATATAAAATTGTGTTCTTTTTTTTAGTAATAAACAAAATTATAGAAACATTCAAAAAATATCAATCATACTTATTAGTTTTTAAATAAAATCATTAGTCAATATGATGCGCCTCGCAGGCGAATGAGTAGTTTATTTGTACGTCGCAACAAGAGTAGTAATCTAGGGTAAAAGAAACCATCGCCACAAATTATGGAAAAGAAAAGAAATGTCACCAGGAGAAGGAATTGAATAAAAGAAAATTGTTTTTTTTTTTAATGAATACCACACAAGAGTCTCAACTGCCCCCGTCTTGAGCCAGTGGGACTATGGCATCCCCAATCGGAGTATGTTGTGAGGCTGAAGGTAGTGGGGAGGGGAAGAAGATGGGGAAGAGGAAGGTGGGGAAGTACCTGGCTATTCATATCTGGTCACTAAACACGGCTAAAGCCATTTCAAGCGACGTTTCAATTCTGAATGGTGGTCTTACACCAAGGCGATACTAATAGTATCTTCCACTCTGGAACGTGCCGCAAATAAACTATATATTATTTTAAATGAATAGATTGCGAAATAACACAAATTAATCAAATAAATTTTATTTGCCACGCAGGGATTCGATCCCGCGACTTTCGGATTGCTAGTCAAGAGTTTTACTGCTGGACTACGCCGGCCGTCAAAATTACGGTGAAGACAACATTTTAAAATTAAGACGGAATCACAATCATTTCTACCAAATACAAGGCCAGTTACAGAATAACCGTCATAATTACTGTTATGTTGTTGTGTAGAGTCCTAAAGCATTGCGAAAAAATTGAGAGGGACGATTCACTCTGGGTAAAAATCGAACCACTGTTAGAAAACTTCTACCACCAATGTCTTTTACCAGAAATAATTGACGGTCACATAACAAGAAATTTACCGGCGAGAGAAAAAACTAAATCATACAATATTTTAATTTTATTATCTAGATTTAAAGCAGCTAAAATTTAGTACAATAAAACGTTTACTAACAAACAAAATACTATTTAATCACTGAAGACAATCACTACCGAAGATTTTAAGTTAACTTTTTTAATTTTTATTTTATTTTTCAGAAAAAGATACGGGCACATCTAGGAATTGAGCTTGCAGGGCAATATTCATCCCTAACAGATCTGATGTATTCATCCCAACATTACAAGAACTTGTCAAAAGATATCGTTTATTAATAAAAAATTGATAAATTTATCGAAGTAGTATTTGGTTCGAAATGAATCTTGCAAGATAGCATCCAACAAAAATACGTATTCAGGAAATAAAGATAATGTTGATAGTTCTAAGTCGAAGTATGATACCATTAAATATGTCCGAAGGGGATAGCGACTCATTAGTTGTAGGACATCGCAATGCTAGGCTAAGATTCTGGGTTCAATTCCTAGATGTGACGGTATCTTTTTCTGTTTTTCGATTGAAAGTCGCTAGTTTTCTGTTCGGTAGTTAAAAATTACAATTTGAGGCCTTGAAGTACTCATGAAGTTAATACATTTGATTGGTCACCATGATTGCAGCCACCTAGTATGGTGATTTAATGTATCAACTCTATGTAAATGCTTAATTAAATATGATGTATTTTATAAATAAAATATTTATGTAGACATACATTAGATCAATCGGAAATACATCGGTGTCGGTTTGTTTTTTTTTTAAGAGACTATTTGACGTAAGTAAATTAAATTCAAGACAATTGTAGTAAGGAAGCTGGGTAAATATTGGCACACTCGGAATAAGTCCCTAAACAAACAAAAAAAATCTAATAAAAAACATCGATAACTCGGGAAAAATTAACATTAGGGTATCTATATTTTAATGCCTATGTTGTCACATCACTTCGCTAACTGTATATGTATCTATTTATCAAAACCCTTGCTCCCCCCTCCCCCCCCCCCCCCCCCTCCCCTCCAGCGGATACTGAGAGAAAGGGTTAACTGTAGTTATCGGGCTGATAATATCTAAATAAAATCGTCAAAATCGAGATTTTCGATTCCCTATTTTTCTCATCAAAAACTTGACCGATTTTAAGATTTGTTTTATCAACTGTACCTATTAGAAGAAAACATTCTATGTTTGCACATATCGCTTTTCTTAAAAATACATTTCTAGTTTGTTTACTGAACGTCTGTTGATGGCATTCAAAATCAGGCAATTTTAACGATTTTTGGAGGGTCTTAACTCCCAAAACCTATCAACATTCTAGTGGTCGATATCAATATTACTTAAAAATATTTGCAATGGTGTCAAAATTCAGAAACGAAATTGGGGAATACGAATATTTGAAAAAACACCCGGTTCCCTCTTAACATGGGTTAAACGATCGAAGGATCAAACTGTACGTACTACGAAAGGAACGAAGCCAGTGAAAGTTATCCATTTGGTGTTTACATCCACATGCGCTGTGCATGCACATGTGTATGCGACTTGAAATAGTATGGATGAACGATGTTGTGCAAGTCATTTTTATTTTTTTGTTTATATGTTTTGTTTTACAATAAGTATACATTTTTTTTTACATTTTAAAACAGAGTTGTAAAATGAATATAATAATAGCATTTCCTCATTATAAAGAGACAAGGCTCTTGTGTTTGGTGAGGGAATTCAAGCTCAAGTATATGTATCATTTAGTAAGTAAATAATAATATTGCATCTAATAACAAAAGATATGTAAGAAAGCTCGAGATATAACAATAAATAAATTTCAAGATTTAAATTAAATATTAATAGTAGAAATGGACTCTTACAGTTGTTGCAGGTAATTTTTCAATTTAATTTGGAATTTATGTATATTTTCGATAATTTTTAGTTCTAATGGGAGGTTGTTGAAATAATTTATACCTAGATACAGATAGGTATTTTGGATGTGCTTGGTATTAAATTTTGGGATTTTGATATTTTTTTGAAATCTTGCTGATTTATTGAATTGTAATTTTTTTAGCTGTATTTCTTTAAAAATCTGTAGAAATGCATTTTTTTATATATAGTCTTATGTAGATACTTTAAATATTGAAAAGATTTTTTCAGTGGAGAATTTAGATGGTTTTTTCAAGATAACCTTAATTATCAATCTTTGAACTATTTCAGAGGATTTAAAATAACATCATAAGTTCCTCCCCACCCTGTAATACCGTACTGTAATATAGATTGAACAATTACATAGTACACTCTTTTGAGGTTTTCTAGTCTAAGAATATTTCTAATTCTGATAAATATATATATATACATTTCCTAATTCTTTTGACAGGTTCACAAATTTGTGTTTTCCATTTAAAATGTTGATCTATATAAACACCAAGATTTTATACAAATAATTGTTACTGTTCCATTTCTCTCGTGTTTATTATCTATCTATGGGTTCATCACAACAGAGAGTTGAATATTATTACATATTGGTAAACATCAAACGATTACAGCACAATTCATTGAACAAGCTCTAAATACAAAATTTCGTTAGACTCTGGTCTTCCTCAAAACCTCAAGCCTTCCAGAAACGGTGCATCCCTCCTTCTTCCATCAGCTATGCCTAAAAACAGAAACACTTAAATTAATCATGAATCCTTTCTTCGACGACTTATTTTTTTGTAATATTGAATTTCTCGTATCCGAAAATACACATTTTTTTACTTTTTGGAGCTTTTTTGCTGTTCGGTGAGAGTTTATATTCCAAGGGATTTTTTTCTGAAGGTTTTGACGACATTCATAATTTGCTGGTGGCGAAAAGATTTCGTTTGCCTGATGCGCCTAAAAGAAGAACTTTTTTTTGCTTTCCAAAGCTCAGGCCAAAATTATGAAAAGTTTTCCATTCGGAATTTAAAATGTGAAAAATTAAAAAATTTTCACCTTGTAACATTATACAAATTGATTTTTTTCAGTAAGTAAAAAATCAGTGAACACTCCCAGCGAGACAAGGTTCGTAGAAAATATATTTAACAAGGTTAGCTTGGGCTCTTGACGTAGCTTGAAGTCACAAAACTAGAGATGGTTGGTAGCTGAAACAGGTTGTCGCTGCGGTTCCAGTTACCGGAGTCCGATGTGGAACACGTACTTTATCCATATACTTTTTGAACCGAAAGACATGTTTTTTTTCTTCAAAAGAAAATAAAACATTTAAGGGTGACTAGAATAATTCTGTGAATAATTGAATTGATCCCTCTAATTTAAAAAAAAATGACTGTTTTTCTAATATTTTTTATTTTATTTATATAACTATACCAAAAATAACGGGTTACCTCATAGACATATGAATATTACTAGATCTGCCCTAAGTGATAAAAGTGTATTATTTCCCCCTCCCCACACCGGTTGCATTAGGAGCCGGCAAGGCTCGCGAATGGCCTCGAGCGAATCTAAAAAATGTGATGTCATCATTCTTGTATAAACCAGCATCGAGGTCTCATAGAAACATTTTACGAAATAACACGGCAAAAATGGTGGCTTGTTCAATGAAAACGTGTTAAAATGAAATTGAAAAAGATAATCAACTCAATTGTCGTATTGCATTCCATAGGTAAGCATTATTTTCCTTAATTTTAAGCTTATTCAGATCATATAATATAATCAGTTTTACTAACACATCTATCACCATAACGAATGCAGGCGTTTCTCAAGTGTGCTCGTCGCCGTTTCCTGGGGTAAGTTAATAATGAAACATTTGTAAAAGTGTCTTAACTAAATACGGCAACAAAATATTCGACTCTGAAAACAGGTGAACTTTACTTTGCCGTATTTGGACTTCGCAAATTTGTTTATAACGTGGCGAGCAATTCGCGCTCCCACGTCAAAAGATCTATTTATTCCAAAGCAGATATTACTTTTTAGAACTAAATCGTGATATTATAATGCGAGGTGCCTATATACTGTCAGATTGATTTATTGACGAATCACATATCATCAAAGTCATCTTCCCCCCTTCGCGACCCGCTGTAGTTGGTTTGTACCCTCACATGTCTGTTCTCGTCTAGTAATATTCACATGTCTATGGGTTTCCTCAAAAAATATTTACTATTTCATTCCAGCAAAGGAACCGGTTCCATACAACCGAGACAGGAATTATCTATGGAACTTATCTATGCTAAACAAAAGGCAACCGACAGTTGGTAATTGGTATTCCGCACCTGATAATAATAATATTCTGGTCGTTTTTGATTGTTTCCTTCTGAACGTGCCGTTTATTCGATTGTTCTCAACACTTTTCCAGTTTAATTCTGGAAATGATAGGCTGAAAAGTTTGACTTTCAATTTGGAAAATTGACATTATTTGTCACAAAACAACTATCCTGAAATTAATCATTGCACGGGATGCTAATAACCTCGAATCAACATCATTAATGTGGAACAGGAAAAAAAACAGGGATTATTTCCCTTTAATAGAAAACTCTGAAAACTACTTTTAATAAATGATAATTTTTTTATTTATTAATTTGTTTAAGTTCACAAATTGCTAATTAATTATAACATTTCATATTGCAAACTATTTTTTTCTAGTTTGATGTAGCTCCTACAATATATCTTGAATCTTCCAATCAGTGCTTGACTTTAAAGTTTCTGGTAGCATGTTATAATACTGTATCCCTTTGTACAGTAAACTATTCTCTGTTTTGTCCTTTTTTGTAGTCTGATTTCCTTACACGTCCTTGTGTTATATCTGTGAATGTCCTGTGGAATATATTTTTCTTTGAGAAGTATTTTGGTAACAGGTTGTTTACTATTTTATGGATAAATATCATCGTGTTCAAGGTCAGCATCTGTTTCACGGTTAGCCAATTTAGCTCCTTCCATATTTTATTTACTTTTGAAAATCTACTTCGCCGAAGTATTTTTCTCTTATTCCCTGTTTTGGAGAATTTGAAATTTATTCTGTTTTCTTTCGTTACACGGGAACATGATAGTTGAGCAGTAGTTTAAGTGTGGAACAATAATTGAGTTATAAATAGTGATTGCAGTTTTTCTGGAAAGTTTTTGCCGAATTCTTCCCAAAATAGATATCTTTTTCCCAATTTTCGACGTCAGATGTCAGCAGGAAAAGTGCTTCTATTGATGGCCTATATAGACGGGTGCGGGCAGGACGAGCTCTGGCATGCAAGTCCGATAGATTCAATTTCCCTCTCGTGAAGACAGGTCGTCTGATTTACAGCATTATTTTTGTTAAGACGTTAACTCATAACATAATAAACCAGATTTTTTTTACATTAACTCCACACAGGAGGCCTCGAGGAAAATAATTTCCCTCTGGGCCTATGTCATCTGAGATGCTGTGTGGGGGGTCTTTCGAGAAGAGGAACGAATGAATATTGGTCTTGCAGATATTTATGTTGTAGGAAGGAGGAAACACAAAAGCCGGAAAATCGTTCTATCAACAGCCGAGCTGTTGAATATAAGAACGAGTCGAAGAAACGACCCGTTACCATGTGACAAATCAAAACCATATATAACATAACATATGTTGGGCACGCGTTTGGCATGTTTCCCGACTATGCACTGGTGCCGAAGGGATCAACGACGCTAGTTCCTCGTAGCACCTTCCATTGAAATTCCGTTAGAACAAGGATTATCTAGAACCACAAGTTATTGAGAAGTCCCCCACAGAACTAATAGTATTGAGTGTAATTAATACCCAACATAACAGACTTCAAGCTGCGCCACGACTTTTTAGCCTATTGCTATACACCCTCGATGAGCCAACCTTACAGCGAGAGCTGTAAGTCATTAGGGGCTTTTACAGGGAATAATTAATAAAATTATGAGCCTATCTTCCACTCTTGTATGTTACGGGCCTGAAATATTTTTTTTATAACGGTATAGTTAAATTCATCAAATGTACCTTGTTAAACTAATTTAGTTGTAATCCTCTTCATCCACCGCAGCTTACGCACCAGCATGTGTGTCAATAATGTTTTTAAGCCAAGATTTATATTCGGGATGCGTCACATCGGTAAAAACCACATATTCGTTCAGGTCACACGAATGCTTACCAGCATTAATGCCATAAGACACGACACCCTTCAGTTCCCAGTGATTATTTCTAAAGAAGAACATTCCGCCACCGGCGTCTCCGAGGCAGGTACCAGAGAGGCCATCACCAGTTCCTGCAAACGAAACGAAAAACTTTATTATAAAATATTTAAATGAGGGAAAAGCAACTCTAGAGGTTGTGCGAGGAGAGGCTGGTCCTGAAGTAGTCCGCGCTGCTATTGTCACTCCCAGACGCCTGGGGTCAGGCACAGAGAAATCGATAACTTTACGTCGGATCGATGGGCGTAAGTTCCGACGATTTTATATCGAAATACCGAGCACAGTTTCACTGTTGACAGCCAAACCGATAGTGATAAGAAATAAATTAGAAATGTATATGCGCTGGCAACACAAGATGTATTTTCCATGAATTTTCTTTGATAACATTGTCACTAAACCAACAAAAAGTCTGAGTTTCGTACTGAGAACTTGCAAATTTTTCAAAAACACTAAGACTTATCTGATTCTCTACAATTCACATGTTCGTCCTCACCTGGAATACTGTTCACAAGTTTGGAACCCGCGCTATATTGTTTATGTTAACAGCTTAGAAAGAGTTCAGGAGCGATTTCTCAAATTCCTCAATTTTAAATCATTCAACATAATATACAACTCTTACGACGAAATCGAGAAACATTTTCGAATCACAAAACTACTCAACAGGAGGCTTATCGCTGATCAGATGCTTCTGTACAAAATTATTAACTCAAAAGTTGACTGCCCGGATTTGCTAAACAAAATAAATTTCCACACGTCGATTCGATATAGTAGACAAAATACCCTTTTCTATATTGATAGACGCAACACCAATTCCAATCAAAATGAATTTATGCAAAGGACATGTAAATACTATAACAACAAATTTGCAAATATAGACACACGTGCTGACGTATTTACTGCTAGTTACTGTCGCTACAGAACTTCACTGGATAACATTCTAGGTGCGAATAACACATATTCATGAATATTAATTAATTGTATCTAATATTTTTATATTACTTGCGTGGCAACTTTCCCTTAACTTTCCCTTATCCCTCTCCTCCCCTTACCCTTTCCAAAACCAAATACATATTGTTTTAGTTATAATTACACTTCTTTTATTGTTGTGTATTGGTTTATCATTTGTTGAATTCAGATTTGTACTATTATTATTATTTTTTTAATTGCTGCTTAGTTCTGTTTTTTTTTCTTAATTTTTCTTAAATATTCTAGTTTACATTTAGTAAGTCTTGTTTCTAAATACCTACCTGTGAACATTAATAATTGGTCTGTTTTTTTATCATCCTCTCATGTTTATTATGTTACTAAGACTGTTTATGTTCCTTAAATAAATAAATAAATGAATTTATGTTCCGAAATGTAAAACGCCAAAAAATTACATGAAAATGTTAATAAATATGAAATGTTGAATTGAAATACTAACCTAAATAAGCATTGGCAGTCATTTACTTTTTGACACAAATTGGGAGTTTATGATGTCTTTCGTCATATTTCAACCACTTTCGTTTCTCAAAGATCGAACGGCATAAATTGATCGCGTTTGAGATGCATTATGTAAGACTATGGATCGCGTATACGACTTCTTTCATTTCTAAGAGTTTCGGTAGTTCAATCCGTTCATTAAATAAGCCAGTTATTTTGTAACTGTAATGTTCTGCTCTTTGCAGACACACAGTCAGATTCCCCTTGTATGGAGATTACTTTGTACAATAAAAGAGTCTGGTTCTTTATCTGGTTTTATTTACACTTCGCGTATACAGTTTGAGACTACGTTAGTCAACCTAACTGAGAGCTGGCTAAAATGGTTCTGCTGTGTGAACATTAAAAACACAGCCTCTCAGCTATCCTGACCTCCTGTCGGAGAACTCAAGCACTTCGGCTTGCCATCTAGCGGATTCTACCGATAGCTGATGTTATCGCCATCTGTATCTACAAGGCAGAAGCTTTACGATACAATACAGTAACGAACGATATGTGCAAATTGACAGTAAGCCGAAACTGATCTGAATCTAAAATTTATCAATGGTCGGTAGAAATATCTGTTATCAATCGTTGACCGTACTCGCAAATATTAATGACTGATCACAGATTACGGATAACATCAATATCGTATTGATATAGGGTTTTATCGATCATCCATGCAAGTACTCCTGTAAGCACCTGGAACACGAACAGGACAAGGGAGAGAAGATGAGACGAGGTAATAAATCTACCCGTTGGAATCTACGTGAACAATAACATAAGTCACAAAATGCGTTCTTTTTTATTAGTGAATATTTTAGTTCCAAATAAAACCGAATGTTCCTTACAACATCAGTTAAAAGTCGCCGTTTAGAGGTTCATATTGAGAATGTTCACAATCGAACGAAATATTTTGCATTAGATAAAGGGGGAAACAAAACTCATAAGTCTAACTTATATTGTTAGGAAATGATTTTATTTTCGATTTCGATTTTTAAAGGGGAAAATACACACATAAGTCAGATTCATGTCATTAGGAACTGATTTTTTTGTAGCTGGCCAGTGTGATTTATTTGGTGACCGGCCAACTCGGAATGAAACCAACTCAGAACCATCTCAGATAAGTCATTTAGAGTGATAAAAAATAAATGGTTAAATAGGTTACGTTAGGTTAGGTTAGGGTTATTGGTTAATTTAAAATAGTTTTTTTCGTAGCTTTTAATGACTTTTCAAGAAGGTGTTGAGTTGACTTTATTCTCAGTTGGCATGGAACCGATTTATTTTCCTGTGGCCATTCTAATATTTAAAACTCATTGCCATTGTAGTAATTCTTTTAACGACTCTACTTATTATTTGCTATAGTTAAGTTGGTTAGAAAAAAGGGAAACCGATGTTAGCGTATTATTGAGTTAGCTATGCAACAAAATCAACAAACACACGAAGATAAGGCATTTATTGTAGACATGGGCAGATTCATTCCCAGGACTGAATCGACTCAGTCTGATTTTCCGGCCTTTTGAATTTATTCCTTTTATTCATTCCTTTAACTCAATGAATTAAAAAAAAAAAAAAAAACGTTTTGATTATATGTAGGAACCTCAAGATTTTTTGGTATTGAGAATATAATTTATGTTGAACTATGACACTTTGGTAAATGATATAAATATGCTCAAATTGTCAGACAGAAGAATTTTCACTGACTTGGTATTTTTATATAAAATTCTAAACGATTAAATCAAAAGTTATAAAAATGAAAACATTTAAAAAATATAAAGGTAGTTTTTGAAGATTATAGCGTAAAACCGTGAAATATTTGAAACAATATAACATTTGACAATAACATAGAATAAAATACAATATAAAACATTACAATAACACATCAAATCGTTAAATATATTACACCCACGTTACAATAATTTGTAGGATTCCACAAAGTGTTGGTTTAAAATGCATTTTAGATTATAAAGGGAATCAGCGAATATATCTACAATATCACCAAACTTGTTGCCTAAATCATGCATCCTATTGGTAAGTGAGTGTGATTGATAGTTGGTTGTGTATGTGTTGCAAAAGAATGTAATATTTTGTCTAGTATTCCTTGTCGGTACATGGAGTTTAATGGTACTAACAATGGCAGGGCTGTCAATTAGGTTGTTCATGACTCTGTATAATAAAATTAAATCTGAAATGATTCTTCTGTCAGATAGCGTAATTAAATTAAGTCGATTCATCAAACTTATATAATTAATGTTTTCTATTGGGATTTTGAGCTTGAAATTTAAGTACCTAAGAAATTTGTGTTGAACCCGTTCTATTTTGTTAGAGTGTACTTTATAGAAAGGGGACCAAATAGGTGAATTATATTCCACTTGATTTCTAACTAATGAAATATAGAGTGTTTTCATGCAATCCAAGGACTTAAAATCAGTTAAGGTTCTACAAAGGAAGCCAAGCATCTTTAAAGCCTTATTAGTTATTTCATCTATATGTGCTGTGAAAGTTAAGTTTGAATCGAATATAACTCCCAAGTCGCGAATTTGTGATACTGGTGTTAATTTAACATTATTTAAATTATATTCATGTAAGATTTGAGAATGAATCGAATTACTTGACATTTCTCAATGTTCAAAAATAACATATTTTGTTTGCACCATTTAAAAAGTTCATCTAAATTAGCTTGTAAAATTAGGCAATCATGTATATTTCGTATTCTTTTAAACAATTTTAGATCATCTGCAAAAAGTAGGACTTGTACTTCTTTAAATATATTTACAATGTCATTAATGAATATTAAGAAGAATATTGGGCCGAGGTGGGACCCTTGCGGGACACCACTTGTGGCCTCGAATACATAGGATTCTATAAAATTAATCCTGACACTAAGCACTCTATTACTGAGGTAACTGATAATCCATGTCAATAAACTACCTTTGATGCCCAACAGTCTGAGTTTAGATATAAGAATGTGATGTCGAACCTTATCAAATGCTTTACTGAAATCGGTGTAAATAGAATCCACTTGTTGTTTCAGACTAAAGGATTCGCATATGTAATTATTATAGATAGTTAAATTACTTAAAGTAGATCGACCTCTGATAAAGCCATGTTGGTTAGGAACAATAATATTGTTGATAGGTTTTACAATGGTATCTAATACTAATGACTCGAAAAGTTTGGGTAAAGCAGACATAATGCAAATAGGTCTATGGTTTGATATATCGCTTTTGTCACCTTTTTTATGAATAGGCGTTAAATAACTCTTTTTCCACAAAGCCGGAAAACAGCCAGAAGCTAAGGATTTGTTAAAAAGTTTATGTAAAGGATATATCAAACTATCAATGCAAGTTATTAAAAATATGGGAGGAATACCATCCGGTCCAGCAGATTTATTACTATCTAATGCTTTAATGCCCCTTTCTATGGATTCTAAATTTATGAAACATTGGCTTAGGTTTAATGACTCTTCTACTGATGTTACCAACCATTATTACTGTTACTATGATTACTCACCTTTTGGAGGTTAGGTGCATCAGGCCGGATTGAGACTCTATCTCAGCGCCGTGGGGAAAGGCGATTTTACCTTGATAGATGGGGGTGTATTTTAAATCAAACATCGGTTTCACTTTGGAAATTAAAATATGACGTGTATTGTACCGAAAGCAAATAATAACAAATAACAGAGTGACTCACCCCGAGGACCGAATGCAATCTAACCTAACTAACGTTCCCTGCACTTCCTAGTCGATCCGCAACTCATCACAACGGGATGGCTAGGATTAGCCTGATGACCAGCCTGATCGTCATCCTTCAGTCTCCTCCGCGGCAAGGCAGGACCTCCTTCATGTAATGTGGATTTCCGGAGACGATCTGATCGTCATCCGAATTAGGGCCGATTGGAATTCCCTTCCAGCGAGGGTACGGGGCGCGCCAGGGAGCACGAGGGGACTTCCGAGGTATTACGGCTCGCGTTGATCTTCTTATCACCCAGCGGAGCGCATGTCCGGGGTATTTCGTGCAATAACGGAATCGATCTTACAGTCGACATTCGGCAGGTGCCCGCAAACGTGATCGGTTCGATGCAATTAAATAACCGATCGCCATGATATCTTGCGATGAATCATCCGGATCCGCGGTTGAACTATATCGGCACATTAAACTTAGTTGCACAATGATTTCTCGATATTCGAGTAGGATGGAACTTTAGTAACACCGGCACCCGTTTGTTTTTTCAAAACATTACGTCCCTTTTATATTTTCACAATAAAATGCTAATTGACTGTCCCAGCTATGATGTTGCCCAATCATCATCGAAGCGAGAGTGAGTCTTGCTCTTTTTCTTTTTCCGGAACCGGAAAACTAACGCCCCCTGTCCTCGGTGTTGCCCGTCCCCTCGTTGAAAAAAACCATAGTCACCAATTAAACGGGTACTTAATAGTTCGTGCTGCTACGGATCAATGTTATAAAGCAGTGTTCATAAATGAAAAATTTAATGTTATAAAGTAGTGTTCATAAATGAAAAATTTAATGTTAGCAGTGTTCATATTTTAAAAATAAAAAAGATAATAATTTTAACACTGCTTCATAACAATACCCCCCGCGCCACACAAATGTTTGCCCTCAAACATGTATCTTCTAACTAATATATTCCTAAGCTATTCTGGTTATTCCTCAGGGTGTTCTAAAAAATAAATTATAAAATTTGCATAAATAAAATGTGAATCATCAAATGTGGTAGGCACACCATGTTATACATACGATTGATTATAGCAAAATCTAATAAAGAGAGAAAAAAAAAAATAGAAATAAAGAAGAATGAGTTCATTATGATTCCAATCGCACCCATGTTGTCTGGCAATATGGTGGGTTCACAATGCAGTCATTCAAATCAACACTTAAAATTAGAGAAACTTAATCTAAAGTACAAGGTGAACTAATGTTCCGTGAACGGGGTCTGCAAACACCCACAGCATTGAGAATACTGGGTGAAGAACAATTGACTTTATGTCTTGGACTGCCGTTAACGTTACATCTACAGCATAAACATAATTAATTATGTAAGTATAAACACTAATCAGTGGACAACACATCCTTAACTTAAAATAAACCTTTGTGTCCAGCACATTAATTATACACAACCATACGCATTAATGCATCATTGACCCATAATAGGGTTTTAGAAAGCCATTTAGGCAACACTTTAGGGAGGCAAGCCAACCCTCACTTTTCACTGAGTCTACTTCTCCATTGGAGATAAAAACACACTTCGAAGAAATTCTATCTACTCTACCTGACCTCGTTATTGGGTAAGTTTTTCGAAGAGAATTTATACAATAAGACAAAATAATCAACCTTGGAAAGCATTATTTCGTAATAGTAGAAAAAACTTTTAACCTTTACACGCACGCAGGTGTGTAAGGTGGCTTAATCTAGTGAAACTGTCAACAACCAATCTTATAGATGTGGTGCCATTAGTAATAGTATACATCCATTGTTGTAAATGGTGCAATCGGTAATAGTATACATCCATTGTTATAAATGGTGTAATCGGTAATAGTATACATCCATTGTTATAAATGGTGTAATCGGTAATAGTATTATCATACTAATTGATAGATAAAATTACTTTTACTTAATAAAACTAAAGTTATAGAAGGAAAAGCATAATATTTTTATGTCGATATTGTATAAGAAAATCATATTTGATTATCCTTAGATGTAAACAACCATCGCTTATGAATGGTGTCAAATGTAATGTGTACAAACCTCTGCTAGAGGATGC
This sequence comes from Glyphotaelius pellucidus, assembly GCA_936435175.1. Lineage (NCBI taxonomy): Eukaryota > Metazoa > Arthropoda > Insecta > Trichoptera > Limnephilidae > Glyphotaelius > Glyphotaelius pellucidus. The sequence goes on from OW386556.1 coordinate 6,054,193, forward strand.
AATTGGTAAGGTAACATGTTTGTTAAAGACAAAATATTGAGGTTACCCATAATCCTATCAATATATAAAAGCAGATTGTTGTACGCCGCTCAAGACGCTTATTCATAAATAACAAAATATTATCCCGAACAAGGGAAAAATGATAATGAGAAAGAGAGAGGAAAAAAAAAAAAAAAAAAAAAAAATTTTTTTTTTTAATAATAACTTGTATGGTAATAACCAATTTATAAAATTTTTGTATCAAAATGAATTGAGGCAATTAGTACGAGTAGTATCTTCACAGGCACTGTGTAAGATGTTTGAGTATACTTGTAACATAAAATTAACACTTAAGAATGAAAATTTGAAACTTGGAACATAAAGAAATGATGGGCTATCATTTCTGTATGTTCTGGTTATAGTTTCATCGGGCTTATAATATAACAAATATGAATAGGTCATAATAAAATATGCTTGGAATACAGGAGGATATATTTCTAATATCGTCATATATTCCAAGTTAACATAAACTTAAAAATAAATAACACGAAAAGTACCATGTTTAAATTTTAACTATGCATATGTTTTCCATGTACAAGCATTTCACAGATTCAAATACAAGGGTGTATTCAGAATTAAAGTTTCAAATCAACTCGAGTGTTGTACTAGAGTCGAGAGGAAAAAAAAATATATATACATATATCTACCTATATGTATATCTATTATTAGAAAGCGTTGAAATGTAAGTTATTTAAAATTCGGCTTACTGACAACAAAAGAAAACTGGCCACAACAATTCGGTTGATCAGGCCGGATTGAAGTGTCCGAGCATTTTACCATTGATAATAAATGTAGTCCTTGTAAGGATGGCCAGACCTCACAAGGCACTGATGATAATAGGACTATACGGGAATGTTGTCCAATTTAACGATGTCCTTTACGTGAAAGTCACCGGTTTCCTTACCATTTAAGTCGGCAAGTGTATATATTAAATCTGATTTTTTCTTTACTATTACATTTTTAACAAAACGTGGAGCTAACTTCTGTGCGAAGTAATTTAATGCATTAGATTGGACGAAGTTCCTACGCCACACTACGTCTCCAACCTGGTAAGTAACGTGTTTTCTACGTAGATTATAGTGATTAGCTCCCTTTTGGTAAGCCTTAAGAAGTGCGTTTGATACTTGTTCGTAAACCGTGGACAATTCTTTTAACTTATGTGCATAAACCTTTTGATGAGTGGAATCATGCATATTGGACTCATTATCCGCTATCGGGTTACGATGCAAATCTCCATCCAATATTTGTTCTCTACCGTGCATTAGAAAATAAGGTGTGAAACCTGTAGCACAGTTAACAGTATTGTTCATGGCTGATTGCACTTGAGGAAGAAATTTTGACCAAGTTCGGTGATCAGATTCTACCAAAATGGATAGTGCCGTACCTAATGTTTGGTTGTATCTTTCTACAACATTATTTTGGGGAGTGTATAAAGAATTATAAAAGGGGGGAGATATGTTATAGTTTTTTAAAAGTTCTTTAAATTCTTTAGATATGAATTGTGGTCCGTTGTCACAGACAATGGTACGTGGTACGCCATGTATGAGAAAAATGTTTTCTTCTAAGTTTTTAATAATGCTTTTCGCGGTGCCTTTGCGCAGCGGGAACAACCAAGTAAACTTAGAGAATACATCGACACATGACAATATAACCGTGAAACCCGCATAACTTCTAGGCAGAGGACCTACTAAATCCAGAGATAGCATTTGCATCGGTCTCGTGACCTTTTTCGGGTTCACCGACATACCGTTGGGCGCGGCTGTACTAATTTTGTGTGCTTTACAAATAGAACATTGATTAATAAACTGTTTTACCTCTTTGTACATGTTTGGCCAGTAGTATCGGAGTTGTAACTTTTTGTACGTCTTAAAGACACCAGGGTGACAAGATCGAGTTGACTCATGTGACTCAGATACTATCTTTGTTCTATGTTCCTGAGGAATTACTTTTTTCCAAGCTGTGTCGTCTTGTAAAGCTAACTTAGTCTTAGTATGACGATACAATTCGTTATCTTTTATCTGGAAGTTTAGAAACCTTTGTGGGAATTCCTGACAACCCTTCCAAATATTTGAGTACCATTTATCATTAGTTGAATTCGAATCTATACTCGAAATTTTAGCAAGATCCATTCGCGAAAGGACATCTGGTACGATGTGTTGAGTACCCTTGCGGTGGATAACATCAAAAGAAAATTGTGAGAGTCGAGAGCTCCAACGCGCGAGACGACCACTAGGGTTAGACAATGACCCTAACCATTTTAAACTAGAGTGATCCGTGACAACTGTGAAATGCGCACCTTCTATGTATGGTCTAAAATGTGTAACGGAATCTAACACTGCTAAAAGTTCTCGTTCTGTAATACCGTAATTTCTTTCGTGTGTGTTCAAACATCGCGAATAATAAGCAATCGGATGCTCTGTACCCTCCAATATTTGAATTAAAACTCCGCCTATTCCAACCGAACTCGCGTCGCAGTGTATTGAAAATGGTTTAGTGAAGTCAGGACAGCTAAGGACCGGGGCTGTCGTAAGTGCTTGTTTTAGATCATTAAATGCATTTTCAGCTTCTTGTGTCCAAATGAATTTACTTACACCATTTTTTGAACCAGTAAGTTTTGATAGAGGTGCGGCTATGCTAGAAAACCCTTTTATAAAACGTCTAAAATAACCGCAAAGTCCAAGGAAAGCACGGATTCCTTTTGCGTTTTTGGGGACTGGAAATTCTTTTATACATTCTATTTTAACCGGATCAGTGCGAAGACCTTTGGAATCTACCATATACCCTAGGTATTTGAGCTCGGCTTTACAGAACTCAGATTTTTTTAAGTTAATGGTGAGACCTGCGTCTCGTAGCCGTTCGTAAACTTTTGTTAACAGTTTAAAGTGTGACTCTAAATCTTCTGACACTAAGATTAAATCATCTAAATAACAAAAGGCATTTTCATCGAATTCAGGCCCAAAAAGAGCGTCCGCCAGTCTTTGGAGCTCACTGGGTGCGTTTTTTAGCCCGAACGGCATCCGAGTGAATTCGAAGAGTCCTCGACCTGGGACAACAAATGCTGTTTTCTCACACGAGTCTTTATCCAAAGCAATCTGCCAAAAAGCTTTACTAAGGTCTATTGAAGAGACAAATCTGGCACCACGAAGTTTGTCAAGAATACGAGAAATGTATGGGAGCGGGTACGAATCCCGAGTAGTGACATTATTAATTTTCCTAGAATCAAGACAAAATCTACCAGTGCCATCCTTTTTTGTAACTATTAGGACTGGACTAGACCATGGAGAGCGTGAAGGACGAATGACTCCTAATTTGAGCATTTCGTCTACTTCCTTATCTAATTGCTTCTGTCTTGCCGGAGAAAGAGGGTAGTACCTCTGTTTAATCGGAGGCCCTGTAGTATGAATTTTATGTTTGACTAAATGAGTTAAACCTAACCCTTTTTTTTCATATGAAATGGATTCAAATTTTTTTATTATTTTTAATAGATTTCTATTTTCTGAGGGAGACAAGGATGAGGCCGGTCGAATTGCCCTTACCTCATTAATTTGTCCTGTCTTTTGTGGGTTGGGCGCCATTGAAAACAGTTCCGGTGCGATTTGGAACTGTCTCCAAAAGTTTACTCCCAAAATATAATTTGGGGATAACGAAGGAATGACGTAGAAAATAATGTTTTTTGTTATTAAATTATACGTCACCGGCAACGTCATTGTTCCTAACACTTTTTGTTTCGTACCGTCGGCTGTTGAAACATTAAAGTCAATTTTTATTAAATTAATACCCATCTTTAAAAAATATTTGTATGTGTCTCCTCCTATACACGAAAGTGAAGCTCCACTATCAAGTAGTGCTCTGCAATGTTTATCTTTAATACAAATATTGGCGTACGGGCGATTATCTCCTTCGATCTCAGAATCCCGTGGTAGTGGGCCCACTACGTCAGAATCCGAGACCGAAAGAAACTCTCTAACCAGTCGGAGCCAACTCTGCCACTCACGCTTCCCCTGCGCAAGAGAAGGTGCATGTCTAGAGCGGCTCCGTCCTAGTTTTTCCGATTCCTTATGTGTATTATGTTTATTTATAGAATTTATTTTGGAGGCGGAACTGTCGGAAGCTTTCTTCCTACAGTCTGATTTTGTGTGACCTATTTTTTTGCAATAGCTGCAGACAATCTTTCTGTCCGAAGGGACCTTAGAAGGATGGCATATCTCCCTATTTTTATTATCAATAGAATTATAAGATGAATTTTTTTGAAAGTGTGTAGAAGAAGTATGATCGTTGTTCACATTAGAATTATGAACAAAACGACCCTGGCTATTAGAAGTGTAAACCGGTTTAGATTGAAAGTGTTTTGATTGATTATTAAAATTATTCGGAAGAGAGTGATTGCTGGCAAATCTATTATTGGAATATGTATGAGGTTGTTGATTATTATATTTAGTATTGTAATGTTTACTACCAGCATAAATTTTGCCTGTATAAGAGGGGGAAGGTGAAGGTTGCTTTTCTATTTCAGGAATTGAGAATGATTCTAATTTATTTGTAGCATTTACTAGTTCCTCAAAATTGTTAAAGTCCCTAGACGCAAGCAAATTAACATACATGGGGAGCAAGGCTCGCATGCATAATTGGAGTAATTCAATATCTGGTAATTTAGAATCGAGCATGTTATTCTGAGCCTTCATTCTCAAGGTGAACTCAAAAGCAGTCATACCGGTAGGTTGCTTCATGTTAAATAACTCCTTTTTAAGTGATAATTGTTTATGTTCCCCTTCAAATTGTTTTATTAATAGTGTCTTCAGACTATCCCAAGTTAGTTCGGGGGTATAAATGGATCTAAACCATAATAAAGCCAAGCCTTCTAAAATATCCGGAAAACATTTTACTATATTCGAATGTAGAACGTTTCTTGTCCTGCATTTCTCGTCGATGTGTAGAATAAATTCTCGAACACAAGTTGACCCATTAAATTTGATATCCCAATTATTGATCGTGTTTGTTGGAGGATGTGATTCGTTATAAATAATTTTAGTATATTTAATGACTTTGGAACTTGAGTCACTGTCTTCGTCCGTGTTCGATGTTTCCTCATGTTGTTCCGTGATTTTCGTAACTTTTATGATTTTATTATGCCTTCTGGCTTGAGTACGCATTTCCTCTAAGGTGTTTGCCGGTATTAGATTTCTTGTAGTTAAATCCATAGATAAATCTTCTTTCGATTTGCCATTAATATTCTCGATAGGCCCTGACATCGTGAATTTTTATTCGTAGAACGGAAAAAGAGAGAAAAAGAAAAAAAAAAATTTTAAATTTATAAATTTTTCACAACCCTGATCTTGTTTGAAAATTATTCTAAGTTTTTTTTTTTTTTTAAATTATTAATTGTGGCAACCTTGTTTTTAAAATTATTATTTTTACGGGAAGAGAGAAGAAATTCGTGGCAACCCTGATATTTAAAATTATTTCAATAAATGTTTGTAAAGTAAAGCTGTTATAACTAATAAAAACAATTATTACAACATAATATTTCGGGGCAAATGAAATAAAATGCTAGAACGTTTTTCAATTAGCAAAGAATTTAACATGAAATTGAAAGGTAAACAATAGAAAACATAAACATTATTTTGACAGAACTGTCACGTTAAGAATGTAAACAACATTATTTATGAAATGTCTGATTGAAATTTGAAAATGTCAACAATATATTATTTTGACAGGTAACAGCTGTTGCTTTGGTAATAGCTGATGTTATTTGGAAAGAAATCATTGATGTTTTGATTATAAACAATTACTCTCAATTATAAATCTCGGCAGTACGAATTGTTATTGCAACAAATGTCAGAAACATAAATATGTAAATCCTTTTCTAGAAGAATTATGTATGAGTGATCGCGGTAAATCAACATTGATTTCTTAATATAAGACTGTAAAAGTTGATAAACTTTGTACGGTGACATTTAGAAACAATAACAGTAATTATATTTCTTTGCAAAATACTTGCACATGGATAGCATTTTTAACATTGACGTTATGTTAAATTCCAAATACCAAGGTAAAATAAATCGAGCCCAAAACACGTTGAGTGCGCCATTGTTACCAACCATTATTACTGTTACTATGATTACTCACCTTTTGGAGGTTAGGTGCATCAGGCCGGATTGAGACTCTATCTCAGCGCCGTGGGGAAAGGCGATTTTACCTTGATAGATGGGGGTGTATTTTAAATCAAACATCGGTTTCACTTTGGAAATTAAAATATGACGTGTATTGTACCGAAAGCAAATAATAACAAATAACAGAGTGACTCACCCCGAGGACCGAATGCAATCTAACCTAACTAACGTTCCCTGCACTTCCTAGTCGATCCGCAACTCATCACAACGGGATGGCTAGGATTAGCCTGATGACCAGCCTGATCGTCATCCTTCAGTCTCCTCCGCGGCAAGGCAGGACCTCCTTCATGTAATGTGGATTTCCGGAGACGATCTGATCGTCATCCGAATTAGGGCCGATTGGAATTCCCTTCCAGCGAGGGTACGGGGCGCGCCAGGGAGCACGAGGGGACTTCCGAGGTATTACGGCTCGCGTTGATCTTCTTATCACCCAGCGGAGCGCATGTCCGGGGTATTTCGTGCAATAACGGAATCGATCTTACAGTCGACATTCGGCAGGTGCCCGCAAACGTGATCGGTTCGATGCAATTAAATAACCGATCGCCATGATATCTTGCGATGAATCATCCGGATCCGCGGTTGAACTATATCGGCACATTAAACTTAGTTGCACAATGATTTCTCGATATTCGAGTAGGATGGAACTTTAGTAACACCGGCACCCGTTTGTTTTTTCAAAACATTACGTCCCTTTTATATTTTCACAATAAAATGCTAATTGACTGTCCCAGCTATGATGTTGCCCAATCATCATCGAAGCGAGAGTGAGTCTTGCTCTTTTTCTTTTTCCGGAACCGGAAAACTAACGCCCCCTGTCCTCGGTGTTGCCCGTCCCCTCGTTGAAAAAAACCATAGTCACCAATTAAACGGGTACTTAATAGTTCGTGCTGCTACGGATCAATGTTATAAAGCAGTGTTCATAAATGAAAAATTTAATGTTATAAAGTAGTGTTCATAAATGAAAAATTTAATGTTAGCAGTGTTCATATTTTAAAAATAAAAAAGATAATAATTTTAACACTGCTTCATAACACTGACGTACTGGAGACTGCATTGACGGGAATATCTTTATCGTAAACACTTTTAAATGAGTCAGCAAAGAGATTTACTATACCCTCTATACTGTCAGCACATTTTTCTTTAAAGTACATGCTATTAGGATATCCACAGTTGTCTTTTCGTTGAGATTTAGTAAAATTCCAGAATTTTTTCACATTGTGATGATGTACCTCATTTTCTATTACGTTAACATAGTCACTATAGCATTTTAATGATAATTCTTGTTTTCGTAGTTTAGAAAATGTTATATAATCGTTAGGATTTCTGGTATGTTTATATTTTCTATGGATACATTTTTTTTTATTAATTAAACTAGTTAGTTCCCTTGTAAACCATTTTGGATAATTAGATGATGTGAAGCTAACCCTGGGAACAAATTGTTCCATAGAGGTATTTAAAATCGAGTAAAAGTATTCAATTTGATCATTAATATTATTTTCCTCATCTAAAAAAGACCAATCTGTTTGGGTAAGGTACTCAGTAATATGATGGTATTCAGCTTTGGAAAAGTTATACGATGGGGCACTTGTTTTTTTGAAGATGTTAAAGGCATATTTGTTATGATAATGTCCAATGGTGGGTGGTGTTGATCTAACGGTAATAATAATTCGTCGGATAACTCAACCACTATTTTCGAATCACTTGAAAACACTAAATCCAACATTCGATTGTTAAAGTTGAAAATCTTGTTTGATTGAGTTAATCCCAGGAATACTGACATATCACGAATTTCACTGCATTTAGCACACTGTAATTCGGCTTGGTTTATAGCAGGTCTGTTGTCATCTTGGCTGGTCCAGTTAGGAAGGTTATAATCACCGGCAATAATGAATTTTGCTTTAGGATATTTGAATTTGAGTGCTTCTATGTCCTCATTGTGATTTTTATACGTTTGCAAATCCGATGCAGGTGGGATATAGACACAGCTGATAATAATTTTTCCATTAGGTATATTGAGCAATACAAAAATTTGTTCAACACTTTTGTGTTTCCGGTAATTTAATAGATGGTATATTCTTGGATACGCACAGCATCACACCTCCCCCGTTAGACTTTTTATTATTATTATACGATTGTTGTGAAAATAAAACTACACCTTATCTCTAGATTTATAATAGATTAATTTTGAATAACAAGGTTTATGCATTTTATTTATATTTTGTCTCGATGACATTTTAAACAAATTACTTTTATTTTTATTTATGAAACTAACGAATTATCTTTTTCTTTTTCCCTAGTACATAAAATTTTTAAGATTTGTTAAAAAAAGGTAACAAGGTTGCAGCAGTTTGGGGCCAGTACCTGCTTTTTAGCGATTTGATTCTAGTGTTCTAGCCACGCGTTTGCCTGAGAATTTTTACAGCCGGCCGTTATGTTACAGGCAGGAGATTAGTGTCGTGAAGTTAGGAGAGTTGGTTCCTGGGAGTTCGTGTTTGAGGAGCTGGACTTCAAGCCGTCGAAGGTCATGGTCATAATTACGCGTGAGCGAATAATTTTATTAATCATCATGAGATAATTCCTAACTTTGTTTAGTTTAGTATTAGCGTTTCAATAATCCTTTTCTAAATATGTATAATTATTATACAGGCGCCCTTCTGGATTTTTATTGTATTGCTACCTTTTGGGTATACCACATGTTTCCGAGATTCGAGCTTAAACATTAATTGATTCATCATAGATGATCAACCACCCCTGTAGATTCATTATATAATTTCATGCTCTACCTTTTATAAATTGAGTCTTAATAAATCTGCATCTAGTTACTTGGAAATTCCGTCTTCCTTCATTGAACTACCCACATTCCGAAAGGGATCAATTATGTATTTTAATTATGAGAATATATGTATTACTTTGGATGGCGGACAAGTAACAGGATGAAACGGTAAGTATTACTGTTACAATTTGCCGCCCAACGCGGTTATGTTGAAGATTTCCGTTGCAATTTGCCGCCCAACGCGGTTATGTTGAAGATTTACGTAACAATTTGGCACCCAACGTTTAAAAAAGAACTTAATGTGGCGTCTCGGACATGTGATAGTGAATTTTATTGTGGTCATTGTTGGAATTATCTCGTGATGGTTGTTTGTTTCGTGACGTGTGTTGTGGTCAACGGCGGCTTGTCATACACCTGCACAGACACGTGTCTCCCATTAGTTTATAGTTTATAATTTTGCTTTGAAGGAACCAACTCACCGGCGTTTTGCGCTTTTCAAACGTCCCCAGTTATCTGGCGACATTTTAATTATAATTTATCTTGACTTGCATGGGAAACATTTCCGAGTATTGGTGTAACATCTTGTGTTGTCACATTGTTCTAATAACTTTGTTTTATAATCCTTGTTAGTTAGGTTATGGAATTTACGATTGTCACAAGGAGTAAGGCGGAATCAATCAACATGGCGAAGGTTGGTGAAAGTTCAGCGGCGTCGATCCCCGTTTCGTCTCCTTTGTCGGTTCCGGTTCACAAGTGGAACATTACTTTTGATGGCTCAGCTGGCGTACGCGATTTCATAGAGAGGATCGAAGAGCTCGCACTAGCTCGGAATGTGAGTAAAGTTTCACTTTTCACTTCTGCTGTGGAATTGTTTTCTGGTGAGGCACTTTTATGGTACAGAGTTAATCGCTCCTCTTTTGCATCATGGTCAGACATCGTCGTGGCTCTGAGAGAGGAATATGAGCTTCTGGATCAGGAGAGACGTTTATTGGCTCAATTGAGAGCGACCGTTCAAATGCCGAAGGAGAATTTAAACTCTTTTATTACTCGCATTCTCATTTTAAATAATCGTCTGTCATCGATGTTATCTGATGATGAATTATTGGAGATTTTACAATGTAACATGTTGCCAAGGTATATACAAAAGTTATCGCTATCTATAATTCCTGATATTAATACACTTGAAACTTGGTAAGATGATTGAGTTAGCGGACAGTCGTTCGAGTGACAGAGTTCCTTCTGCTACTGTTTCATCTAATATTCAAAATTCTGGCAGAAATAACAATTCACATAACAGGAACAATAGTAGGAATTACAATTCAGGAAATGTAAATCCCAATGTTAGAAATAACCGTCGTTTTGTGAATCATGATAATCTTAGCCCATCAAATAACATTTCCAGGGAGGTGCATTGTTTCCGCTGCGGGAGACCTGGTGTGAAATCTCCAGCTTGCGGCTGCCGCCGTCCAAAAAACTGAATACCCCGGGAGTTCCAGACAGCGGGCGTTAAGACGTCGACGCTCGCCGAGGAGACTTCCGGGAAATGGGTTGCCTGGCTGGCTGTAGTAAGAGATTTTATAAAAATTTCGCAAGTACGTAAGGAATTAGACAGACTGTTAGCTTTGGGAGTGGTTGAACCCAGCTATAGCTTGTGGAATAATCTAGTTACATATGACTCTCGTTACAATTAGCAGTAAGTTTATGTTGCTCATGAGTTATTTTTTTTTTTAGCTTCACTCTTTATAAATCGTAAACGAGATTTAAAGGTTTTCACAATCAATAATTTTCAGGGATGTTTTCAGAATTTTAATCGATTTTGCTATTTTGTGTCATTATCAGTTTTTTTTTGTGTGTTTTCCTTTTGTTAGGGAATAAGTTACACAATGAGAAATTGGGATGAGCTATTATCAGTATGGTTGTTTAAAAAAAAAATAATAATAATAATAATAATAAAATTTCAACAACATCATTTAGGTAATATTTTGTTCGGGGAATGAGAATTTTAACTTTCAGTTCTTTATATAAGTGAATTTTGTGGGTCATACACGTATTTGTATTAACCTACCTGTATAAGGGATTTAAATGGTTGTACAAGTTCTTGGTCTGAACAGCGAATTTTATTTATTTTTGAATAAAAATTTTCATAATAATTTTTTTTCCTTCGGTCCGATCATTACAAGAATGGTTGGTTAAACATTATTATTACAAATTATACATTTGGCTAACGTTCATTTTCACTCAAGTATTATTTCGGATCTAGCTTTCGTTTGTTTTGTCAAAATTTAAACTCAGTGTATTAGAACAATTAAAATAAATCTATTAATATCATGCACTATAAAGCACCTTAATCGAAATATTATGGTAGCTATGTTTCGATAAACACGTAATAAATACTTTAAAAAAGTTTGCTAATTACAAACATAAGTATTGACAATCCTATCGTATTTCCCTCTTTAATTATAATAACACTCTCACATTAATTTACTTACCATATAATCTATGTTACCTGCTTTGTGTCAACTATTATACTTGGTGTTATCTATATTTTGTATATCTTATGTTATCTTTATTTTGTTTCTTATATTTATATTATATTATGTTATTTCTTATATTTTTCCAAACACATGTACTGCACTTTATGTAAAAGCCCTATGGGCGTTTAAATAAATAAATAAATAAATAAATAAATACCTTATGGGATTTAAAATGTCAATTAAATGTCAGTTCGAACCGTTATTTTATCTTCGGTAATTTTTTTTTTTTTTTTGATATTCAAATTTTATTTCAGCTTTCTTGTAAACTTAATTATTTAACATAAATGCCATTTGCGTATTTCAATGTTCACAATTTTGGTTTGTGTCTTCGCTAACTTTATTCTACAGCACATTTCGGCAACACAACGTACTTACCTTTGGAAATGTTTCATACTTAAATCGTTCTTTCTAATTTAGTTAAGTTGACATACTTAACTCTTTAATAATTTTGTTTTTACTTCGGCAAGTCAAGTTTGCGAAAATTAAATATTCATCAACTCTTCATGTTGGATTTATATGGAAATTTAAGTTATATATATATTTTTTTGCATTTTTCAAAATTCATCAACTATTAATGTTGGATATATATATAATAGATCTGATATTGGTGTTGTTTATACATCATGTGTTTCGGGTCAACAATTTTTTTTTTTTTTCCTTTTTGGATAACTTTCCTTACGTTGGGAAAAGTTTCTTATTTTGCTAGCGATGCGAATGATTACGAGCGTAACATGTTTTTAACCTCTGAGTGCGTTAGTTTTTAGTTTTGGGTTCTATGTTCTTCTAACCTCTGAGTTCCCGGACACGATTTCTTTTATTAATTGAATCGTTTCGCCGAAATGGATTTAGGTTTTCCTTTTCCTTTCAATCGCAGGAAGGCAGGGGACCTATTGCTGCAGATGATTTACCTGTGGAGGTAGGAGGCCTGTTGTCCTTTTCTTTCTTGCTACGGCAAAATAAGTCGTTTTGTAGTTTATATGATGGTTATGGTTTTTGGGATTTTTCCGGGTTTTCCATCTCATTTTGAGGATTCAAATGGGAAGGGTGTTCAAATTGTGTTGTTCGACAGTTGTTTGTTCAACATTGCGCTAATAATTGTTTTCTAGTAATGGGATTTAATTCGGTCTATAGTACCGATAGTTAGTAAAATTTGCATTCATTTTGACCTTATGTTTGCAAAATACATTCAATGTGATGACATGACTTTGGTATGAAACTTGTGTCCACACATTGAGTGCTATATGTTAATTGTTTGGTGGTTGTCTGTCCTTTGTAATTGTCACAGTTAGTTTCGTACTTATATGTATATTGTAATTTAAAGGGTAATTTTTCCTTCGGAGCATGGGGGTAATTGGCCATTACGCTCATGTTTTGAACTGAAAAATTAGCGGTTTCCATTCCCTGTAGGTAAACCTTGCAATTAACTTTAGTAAAATATGAATTGTGTTTAAAATGATACTATGTGCATTGTTTTGTGCATGATGGTTAAATATGGTTATATGTAGAGATTATTGTTTGATTGGTGTTTGGACTTACGGTTTCTACCTTGGTTATATGTAGAGATTATTGTTTGATTGGTGTTTGGACTTACGGTTTCTACCTTGGTGAATTCCACATGTAATTTCTTGGTTATATTTATACATAATCAATAGCCTCAGAAGCTGACAGTAATCTATTTTGGGAGCTTTAGGAAGCTTCTCTACATTGGAATTTTCCAAGTTAAGAGAAAATGAGTTTAATTTACATGTACCTATTTGTAAAGTGATGTTAGCTCGGTGCAAGCTTTCTTCATGAAATATAGTTAAAACAGATTTTAGATTTTATAAGATTTAAATATTTTGTTAATTTTACATAAATTATTTTTAATTTTCTATTGAGAAAACTATACGAATTATTCGTGTTCATAGACATACAATCTTTTGATACTTGCGCATAATCTCAGAAGTTCACGGCAACTATCTATTTTGAGTTTTAGGAAGCTCCATTGCATGTTAATTTTCGAATTGTCAGGAACAAGTTTTCTTGAGTCATATTATATGTTTAAATTTACTTCGGTTAACACAGAAAATAATAACATTCATATTTCATACGTTTGAATTATTTATGTTTAATGAAAATTCAGTTGTATCTCTATATAGTGAGTACCTGATATTAGATGTATGGTTTTGCAGTTTATTTTAACATCCTTGCATAGTTCCGTTTTGCAAGCACGGCATGTGACTTTAGGTTGGTTCTAGAGCTCGGAACTCATTTGAAGGCACATGTTGGTCTTTTAAAGAGGAACTGTGTGACAGATTTAATTCATAAAATTTTCATACACAACTTTCAGAGTTATTTTCCGGGATCTCAAACATTTATATATTGGTAGGATCATTCATTTTTCTCCGCTCTTCAACAGATGTCAGTGGTTGTTTCATTATCTTAACTATATATTATTTTATTGAGGGGTTGGTTTTTTTTTATCTATTTTCAATCTTGGTAGGTGTCAAGATTTTAGAGGTTCTTAAACTTCAATGTTTTATAACAGCATTTTGGATAAATGATTATATAGGTTTTAATGGAAATGTGGTTTTAGAGTCAAGCTTGTTTTCTTTAAATATTTTCAGGTTTAGATCAATATTTATTAGCGCAGTTTAATATTGTTTTGTATAAAAAATTTCATTTCATCCTTATTACGTAGTGATGGCATCTTTTAACAATAGCTTAGCTATAATTTTTTTTCGCTCACGTGTTCCTCTACGTTCTTCGAAGAAGTTTAACCCAAGCATTTGGACTGCGTCAAATGGAATTTCTACAACAACATGGAACATCGCTTATTTATATCAACCCACTTTCAGTTGCTCTTGAATAGGCAGAAGTTTTAACTCAAGCATTTGGACTGCGTCAAATGGAAATTCCACAACAACATGTGACATCACTTATTTATGTCAACCCACTTTCAGTTGCTCTTGAATAGGCAGAAGTTTTAACTCAAGCATTTGGACTGCGTCAAATGGAAATTCCACAACAACATGTGACATCACTTATTTATGTCAACCCACTTTCAGTTGCTCTTGAATAGGCAGAAGTTTTAACTCAAGCATTTGGACTGCGTCAAATGGAAATTCCACAACAACATGTGACATCACTTATTTATGTCAACCCACTTTCAGTTGCTCTTGAATAGGCAGAAGTTTTAACTCAAGCATTTGGACTGCGTCAAATGGAAATTCCACAACAACATGTGACATCACTTATTTATGTCAACCCACTTTCAGTTGCTCTTGAATAGGCAGAAGTTTTAACTCAAGCATTTGGATTGCGTCAAATGGAAATTCCACAACAACATGTGACATCACTTATTTATGTCAACCCACTTTCAGTTGCCCTTGAATAGGCAGAAGTTTTAACCCAAGCTTTTGGTCGGTGTCAAAATGGATTTCTTCAAATGCAAGGATCAGCACTATATTTACATCAACCTACAGATGGTGGCTCACTATTCATCATCGAAAGAGGACTTACTTTTTCACAACGTCTCATTGAGGATAATTCACCTGTTCATATTTGGGAAGAACATTACGAGAAGTGACTCAGCTGGGAAGGCACTGGAAGTTCTAACTCATTCACTACAAATCTTCATAAGCACTCGGAATTTCTTGGTGGCAGCAGTACCATCTCTCTTCGTGTCTCTGACGCCAGGTGGCGTGGTGGAATTTTTTTTTTTTGGCAAAAAAAAAAATTCTTTTGGCCATGGGGGTAATGCAGCAGTTTGGGGCCAGTACCTGCTTTTTAGCGATTTGATTCTAGTGTTCTAGCCACGCGTTTGCCTGAGAATTTTTACAGCCGGCCGTTATGTTACAGGCAGGAGATTAGTGTCGTGAAGTTAGGAGAGTTGGTTCCTGGGAGTTCGTGTTTGAGGAGCTGGACTTCAAGCCGTCGAAGGTCATGGTCATAATTACGCGTGAGCGAATAATTTTATTAATCATCATGAGATAATTCCTAACTTTGTTTAGTTTAGTATTAGCGTTTCAATAATCCTTTTCTAAATATGTATAATTATTATACAGGCGCCCTTCTGGATTTTTATTGTATTGCTACCTTTTGGGTATACCACATGTTTCCGAGATTCGAGCTTAAACATTAATTGATTCATCATAGATGATCAACCACCCCTGTAGATTCATTATATAATTTCATGCTCTACCTTTTATAAATTGAGTCTTAATAAATCTGCATCTAGTTACTTGGAAATTCCGTCTTCCTTCATTGAACTACCCACATTCCGAAAGGAATCAATTATGTATTTTAATTATGAGAATATATGTATTACTTTGGATGGCGGACAAGTAACAGGATGAAACGGTAAGTATTACGTAACAAGGTTTTACCATATCACGATTTTTTAAATAAAATTTTTTTTAGGAATGCTCACGCATGTATTATAATGTATGGTTGAAAAGTTTATATACTAATTTACAATCACCATTCTATTTTTTGAACATACAATACCACTTTTAATATTTTGTACATATGACATAGATACATATTAAACCTTCTTTAGGTGTATATGATTTTTTCTTTTTTAAGCAATGCCATATTTTATAATTCACGTGCGACGCTGGTAGGGAGGTATATGGGCATCACTTACATTCATTTTTACGTGTGGTATCACCGCCACCTCTTCGAAAATATCTCGGCACCGCTCCGAGAATGACCGTGCAGATTATTCCGTTCCTAGCACTCGATTCAACCGCCCGTTCGCGTTTTGTACCTCTCTACCCGTTTCATACGTGGACACTAATTGTGTAAATTATTAAAATCTTAAATAAATGTTAAATCACTCAAATAAGAGTACAGTGTTATCAATCATCATCCAGTATAATCTTTGAACACAGGATCGCGGTCTGAAAGTACCACAACCCCCAGGAGCCTGACTATTCCTCATGGTTAAGTATTAATATACACTCGTCTGATGAGAAGACGGAGCACAGGTCAAACATTCTCCACCAGCTCCTCAGCCTCTGGAACCAATTCTTTCAACATTGGTAATCCCGACGCTCAAAAACTACTTTCAACACCTGCATTCTGAAAAGTAAGCAATTTTGGCTTATGTGACCCCCATACGTAGAAAATGTAGCCCGGTTGTCAAAAGGCGTGATGACTGATTGTATTGTTATTATTATGTTAAAACTGTTATACAGTAGCAGAAAAAAAAATTTGTTGCGGTAGTTGGCGGTTACTTCGCTTACCGAAAGCATTATTAAAAACTTATGTACCACATTAATTAATTTATAATTAAACTTTCCGATGAGGATTTACTCGAATATTCAAACGGTAACACTATCACATAATTTAGGAAAAAGGTTTTCAAACTCGGTATTTTAGGAAGGTTACTTAATAAAAGTAAAAACACACTTACCGGCGCAATATTGACGGCCTCTGACAATATTATTAAAGTATTCATGAGACTTGGTGCAAATATTGAACGGGACAATCGGTAGTTTTATATATCGTGGATCCGTGGTGACTTCAACCAGTCCGTCTTTTCCCCAGCCAAGCACCTGCAATCCAACAAAATACTTCTTATTATACAGCTATCGTATGTATCTCTTGATTATCAGAGTATTCAATACAATAGATAGAAAATGGCGATATATAAAATACAACTATATAATAGCTAGCGGCCATTTAAAAGAAGAAATGGATCGTCTTTTTTTACATTAGCTCCACACAGGAGGCCCTGAGGAAAATAATTCCCCCCAGGGCCTGTATCATCTTTGGGGATATTTTGTGGAGGGTCTTTTTAGGAAAAGAAGGAGAGAAAGTCCTGGGAAGGAAAGGGAAGGGTTTTAGAGGTGGGTAGGAATCAGGGGGTCACTGTCCAGGAGTGACGAACGTACGAATCCATCCAGCAACTGCAGTGAAAGGCGGTTTTCCGAGAGAGTATGGCTGAACATGTCACAGGGACTCCCTCAAACATTCTCTCCCGATCCAGTCTGCCATGCAGCTGGTAGTCAGACGCATCCGCTGCTAAGACCCGGACAAACCTCACTCATGAACCTGGGAACCCTGCTAGATCACCAAAAGTAGCGTCCCCTTTGGGATGACCTATGGCAGAGATGTTGGTTATCCAATAAATGGTTCCCGTGGCGGCGGTACCCATACCCGCCTCCCTAATTGAAAATAGAGAAGTAAGCGCCCTTGAGGTGATTTTCTCACAAAAATGGCGCTATAGAAATCATCCAAAAATTATTATTGAGAGCTTAGGTGTTGCAGGAGGTAAACACTTTGTCAATGATAACCTTATTAAAAAAAAAAAAACTTTTAAGATCAGCTAAAGAATTTAAAAATTTAAACAATTGTGATTTTTTATGGGTAACACTCATTTAACTCAAAACTAACGTAAGAAAGAATGTCACCTCTCCTGTTATCCTTGTCTCAGGTCAAACCCTTTTGAACAATTTAACATGATAATTTTATTTTAATGTAAGCATTTCAACTTATACCATTTTTCTATTCAACTTATACCTGACTTATACAATTCACCACAAACACATACATAAATATATGATTTAAGGTTTTCACGGCCAAAAGCACAACATGACAAAACACCCCAAAAACAAATAACAAAATATATCTATGTCTGCGCAAATTGATAAATGTTCTCACCCCAATGAACTTTCGCCTGCTGAGTAATTATTAATTATTATAATATCCCTATCTCGACTAATGCTTTATATTCTTTTAATGAAAACAAATAACTTTGTGTACACCACTATTTAATTAACAATATAGACATGTTTCAAAAACTATGTGTTCTTCGTCAGGATAATAACAAAAGACAAACAAGTATAGAGAAATAAGAACGTAGACAAAATATTAGAAAGGAGAGGTTATTAAATTACTTAAAATATCATCAAAAACAATTTTATAACATAAAATATAAAAGTTATTTTAGGATGGGTAAAAAATTACATTTACATAATAAAAATCCTTTAAAAGAAAACAGGAAATCTAAATAACAAAACAAATTATTATAAATATAAGCTTTATATTCTGTTTAATTTAAATCGGAATCGGATTATGATTTTTCACTTACACGATGAATAACAATATCATCATTTTTTTATCATAATGCACGAGGCCTTTGATCTAAAACCAAAGAAATCTATTAAAATGTTTTGATCAACGAATACGACATAATTATAACCACAGCACATTCGATGTCGAGATATTTGATTCCAAAAATCGAACACAAGACATTGCCAGGCTGCTGGTCGGTAGACCAAGAAAGTCAAGAATGAGATGATCTAGACTACATTTTTTCTTTAGTTTCGATCTTGTATTCGATGTAATCGATGCAGCTGGCCACGCGAAAAACCGATATGAAACGGGGGTTCGGAAATTTCCGTTGTTTTCTGGCCGAGCGCAGCTCTTGCGGCGACGGTGTGGTGGTTTTTCGAACTTCCAACCACTATGGACTATTAGGCAATCTTAAAAGGCATTGACCTAGTATATATACCCTAGACAAGCCGTCTCATAGTAAAAATCAGAAAAAAATAACCCCAAGTATCAGTAATTTCACAATACAACTCTCCTTCGAAGTCCGCCGTCTTGCACGCGAATTCTCGGCAATATGAAACTGAGCACCGACTAATCCCATTGTGTGATTTGTCGAACTAACACTTCAAAGGTGATCACGTGTTGCATGCGTGACGTTTCGACAAGCTGTGTTGTGTACAAATGGTTTTCAAAGTGGGGATCGCGAGACATACATAAATTTAATAAGACAAAAATATTTTTTTATTTTATTATGACAAGCGATTCAATTGCGGAGGCGAGTATGGGTACCGCCGCCTCGGGAACCATTTATTGGATAACCAACGCCTCTGCCATAGGTCACTCCAAGTGGTTCGCTACGTTTGGTGACTATGCAGGGGTGCCCGGGTTCATGGATTGAGGTTTGTCCGGGTCTTGGCGGCAGATGCGTCTGATAATTTTAAATTTTATTTTTCTGATGAACCGTATGGCTCGTTGTCAACCACCAAGCAGCAATTTCGTCGAAGTGTCTTGTTGAAAGCGGTGTACACTGCAAACCATACTTTAGATTCGTGTACAAAAACTTGTGCACAGTCCCGTATATGTATATATTGATCATGAGTTTTAAAATAAAAAAAATCCATTCATCGTTTGCTTGAAAATAATTACGAAAAATTCACCCTTTTACCGCCCACGCACCGTGGGCTGCCCAGGTTGGTTGCTTATCATTAACACAGTGATGAGTGATGAGCAACCAGCAGTCCGCAAGCCCATTTACTGCTTTCCGGACTTTTGACTACAAAAAATATCAAAAAAATTGCGCTAAAAAATATTCAAAGGCTTCTGTTCTGTTTTGCAAAATGTCTTAGCCGAAAACTATAATCTTTCTTAAAAGTTTTGAATCAGCTGCTCAATCATTAAGTTTTTTTTGTGTATAGGTAATAATTAAAAAATGACAGAAATTCGTAGTTAATTAAAGCCCGTTAGTGAGCGCTCAAAAAGAAGAGGAAGGTGAGATATGTAACTACGAATGTTAGAGGGAGCGCGAAAACGATAATATTTAAGCGAAAATTGTGAAAATGTTTAATAAAACATGACTCCTTTAAACTATTTTAAAATAGAACCAAAATCTCGCGGGAAATGCCATAGCTTTAAAGAAAAAAATGAATTTTGATTTTTTTCATAACTTGTAATGTAACAAAAATAAAGTGCTTATAATAATTTTCGAAATATACCATTATACGATTTTTTTCTATCGGAAGAATTTCATTCAATTACCATTTCGGCGTGGCAAATGTATAGATATTATCGTCAAAAACAACATATATTTTTTAGAAACTTAAAAACTTAAAGTGTTTCAGAGAAATATGTTGTAAAACGGTAGAAATTCGGAATGCTATGGCTTAAGATAGGTTAACTTTCGACCTTAATTGAAGAATAGTGCAGCGGTTTTTTGTTAAGATCTGCGTTTAATGTATTTTAAAGGTTTCCGTTTTATACAAACCGGGTCGCGTTTTTAAAAAGTTTGGAAACCACTGCCATATCGTGATGCCAGCCCTTCATCTATGTGTTAGTATCGGTGTGTGGTGACGTCACAAGCATTTGGGTGATTACGTGACGTCAGAAACTTTGCTTGCCAAAAAAATAATACGTCAATATTATTACATTTATTAAAACGCTGTCTTAAAGCTATCGGTAAGGCATATTTTTTTATGTATTCAGGTAGCTGGTTACATTATTAAAAATAAAGTCCGCGGACTGTACCTTGTACAATATTCGGAAGTAGGATATTTTTGTGTTTGAAAAAATTAATTCCGTCAGGACGGCTGGGACAGCAATTAGTTTCAGTGTGGACCGATAAAAGGTAAAACACAAAGCACTATGCGATCCAAATAGTACGAAACAACGCTCGCAATTTTTCATAAATGGGCCTTGAGCCAATTTTATTTGGTTTCTGGCGTCATTTTTAATTTCACAGGGCACGTCTTGATATACTTGGTCGAAGTTAAAAGGGCTATTATTATTATAAATTTGTATAATAAAATGGGCACGCGACAGCGGTGAGGGGCACCGCGGCAGGTTTTGTAAGGATGGTTATTCACCCTCCAAATGTCTAATATTAATATTTTCGTACATTACTTACTGAACCTCTTTCCTTAGACGTAATAATTTTCTGCATGTCACGTTTGCCAGACCATAAGCACACAGGGATGATGGCGTTAGTGTATGTGACAGGTCCTTTGGTCACCAAGGCCGCCAAGTCGTGTATAGGTAGAGTTTTCACCATATGGCCTCTGGGTAATTCTATGCTTGAGACGTATTTCGTGACAACACCATACTTCTTTCTTTCGTGAACTCCGAATTCTAAAACCATTTCGTTTGTTCTTCTTTTTTCCCCTCCATGAAACACGCTCTGAGCAGCTGAAAACATGTTTTATATGTTTGATAAGTTAGTCATACGGTACGTTAAGTTAGTCATACGGTACGATTAGTCATATGTACGGTAACGTCAGAAGTGAGTATGAGAAGTGTGCAGAGATGAGATTAAATGAGAAGGAAATGGACAGTCTAAGCATAGAGGAAACATGGAACCACCTAAAAGTGAGTCTGTACGAATCTGCTAAAGACGTGTGTGGGATAAGTAAGCAAGGCAGGAAGAAAGGTGACGAATGATGAGATCAAAGCACTGGTCTCTGAGAAGAAGAAAGGATGGTTATGTCTGATAGCGACTGGCAGTACTCCAAGCGAAGAGAGAGATCGAGCGAAAGAAGTGTACAAGGTATGCAAGAAAAGAGTAAGTGTTGGAGTGAAAAAACGAAAGAAACGTCTGGAAGAGGAAGAGGGAATCAAAATGACGCACCACTTCCAAGAAAACATTCTAAGTTGTTTTGGAAGGAGGTCAAAAGGTCCCGGAGTGGTTCAGAGAATGGAAGCATGAAAGTGATAAAATCGAAAGATGGACAATTGTTGACGAATGAGGAAGAAATAAAAGAGAGATATATTTTGAGGAAGTCTTCGAAAGCAACCCGGGTGATAGTGAGTCCAGCGTCGAATCGGGTATGAACGATGACGGAGTGAATGTTACCAAAATCAGCATGGATGATATAAAAATATCAATTAAGTGTATGAAGAATGGTAAGGCTGTGGGTTTCGACAATATTGCTGCCGAATACTTTGAAGGGGATAGTCCTATTATTCTTACGTAGTTGTGCAAACTTTTTAACCAGTGTTTAGAGGAGGGTTTAACGCCATTAGATTGGAGAAGGGCTGTCATCATGCCATTATACAAAGGTAAAGGGTCACGAATGGAATGTGGGAATCACAGGGCTATTAACCTTCTTAGTTCAGTCGGCAAGCTATATGGTAGAATATTGAAAGAAAGGGTAAGAATGGAAACAAAGGAAAAAGTTTGGGATGAGCAGAGAGCTTTTATGAGAAGAAGGGGGTGCATGGACCAGATTTTCTCGTTGCGTATGCTCACTGAGAAGTTTGTTGCAAAAAACCAGAAATTCTTCTGTGCCTTTGTAGATTTACAAAAAGCATACGACCGAGTTGACAGGAAAAAGTTGTGGAAGGTGTTGTCCAAGTACGGAGTGAATACGAATCTCATACACGCAATTGCGTCTCTGTATGAGGGAAGCGTTGCATGTATTATGGTGAACGGCAATTTTACGGGGTGGTTTGACATCACAAAAGGTGTTAAGCAAGGCTGCGTAAAGTCACAGTGGTTATTCAATCTATACATGGATAATTGTATGCAAGAATTGAAAGAGATGGGATTGGGCGCGAAATTGAGTGATCTAGAAGTATGTTGCCTGTTGTATGCTGATGATGCGGTGCTGATTTCTAACAGTATGGAAGATCTACAGTCGCTCGTGTCTAGGATGAACGAAGTATGTATGAAGAATGAGTTAATGATGAATGTAAGTAAGTCTAAAGTAATGGTATTTGAAAGTGAGAGTACGAAAACAATGTGCAACGTAGTTGTGAATGACGAATACTTGGAGCAGGTGGATAATTTTGTGTATTTGGGAAGTATGTTTACGAGAGATGGGAAGACTGATAGATATATCGAAAGAAGGGTAAATGCGGGTAACTCTATTAATGGAGGACTGACCGCCGTTGGCGCCAACAAAAAGCTGTCAAAAGAAGCAATTTAACCGTCCATAAAGGAGTGCTGGTACCTACCCTGATGTATGGCAGTGAGGCATGGAACTGGCAGAGAAAGGATGAAAGTAGACTGAATGCTGTAGAAATGAGATCCCTGAGACGTATGTGTGGTAAAACCATGTATGATCGTGTGAGAAATGTGGAGATCCGCAAAGAATGCAACACTGATGTAAGCGTAATGAATAAGATTAAGAAAGGGACGCTCAGATGGTTTGGGCATGTAGAGCGAATGAATGAGGAAAGGAGTGTAGGGAGAGTATATGACGCAAATGTGAATGGTAGACGAAGTCGGGGACGCCCGAGGAACACATGACACGACGAAATGAATCAGATACGTAAGTCGGGCGATGTCAAGAGTCAGAATAATAGAAGAGCATGTATGAGACGATGTATGAATGTGAACGAAGCAAGGAGTGTGTGCCAAGATCGAGTTGTTTGGCCGTCCGTCCTCCCTGCCTACCCCTGCGGGGAAACGGCGTGATGGTTAGTTAGTTAGTTAGTTACCTTATTATGTATGTGTGCGTAAAATAACTAATGTTTGATTACTGCTTACATTCATAATTTGGGAGGCGGGTATGGGTACCGCCGCCCTGGGAACCATTTTTTGGACAACCAGCACCTCTGCCGTAGGTCACCACTGTTCGTTCACCTAGGGTTCGCTACGTTTGGTTACTTAGCAGGGGTGCCCGGAATCATGTGGTGAGGTTTGTCAAGGTCTAAGTGGCCGATATGTCTGCCCATTTGCTGCGTGGCGGGCCAGATTGAGAGAGACTGGTTGAGGAAGTCTCCGCCATCGCCTCGCCCCGCAGTTGAAGGAATGGATTCATACATCCGTCACTCATGGACACACTGACACCCATATTCCTATCCACCCCTTACACCTATTTCCTTCCCAGAACTTCCTCTTCTTCATTTCCTTATAAGCACCCTCCACACAGCATCCACTAAGATGACATAGGCCCTAAGGGAAATTATTTTCCTCAGGACCTCCTGTGTGGAGCTAGTGTAAAAAAAACATCCTATAAATTCGTATGAAAATATTTTATTTTCTAATTTTTATGGAAAGTTTTTGATTTTTTATATTATTTATGAAAACCTTATGCAAGTGTACGTAATATTACTAATCTTTGATTACTCTGTACATTTTATACATTCACAGAAAAATATTTCCTATATTTTCTAATGTCTAATGAAGAATTTTTAATTTTATTATTTTTTATAAAACCTTATGTATGAAAAATTACTGATGTTTGTAATGAATAATGCCTTTCTAACTTAAATTACTGGGTATTTATTTTTATAGTTTGTTTTAATAGATAAAATAAAAGAATCCCTGAAAACAATCGTATCTAGTGGGAATCGTGTGACGTCATCATGACCAAAGGTTTTAGTTATTTTCTACAGAAGTTGTCATTTTGTATGGAAAGTCAATGGAGGTGTCAGAAGTCGAGGCGTTTTTTATTCAAGATTAACTGCTTTCAAGGGGCCATCCATAAATTACGTAACACCTTAAGGAGGGGGAGTAGAGAAGTGTGAAATCGTGTGACAAGGGTTATGGGGGGGTGAATCAGTTCTGTGACGTCACATGTAAAAATCTGAATTTTGATTATTTTTATATTTAAAAGTGCAAAATACGTGACGTCACGCTAGGGGGGAGGGGGTCTCACAAATGTGACGATGTGTGACAAGGACGGGGGGGGGGGGGGTAAAAAAATCATGAAATTCATGTGACGTAATTTATGGTTGGCCCCTAATATAGAAAAACATTAGGTAAAATGTCAACATCTCATCGCTAGTGTTATTGTATTGTACCAAATGTAATAATACATCTGTGACCGCACCTGATAAACAGTTTATTAGTGTTCAACGATCTGCATTATTAATATTGTATGTAGGCTAATGAAAAGAAGTCTTCCTCGCACGTAGAGTTCGGAGCGGGAAAACTTCAGGCCGCCGCGCAGAAAAGTCTCACAGTGAACTGCACTATAAATCGTTATCTTACTTTCGGTCTTTACTTTTCTGCGCGGCGGCCTGAAGTGGCGCGGAGCACGTCCCCCTCCGAATTCTACGTGTGGAGGGATCAGCCAAATCAGCTGTTCGATGCTCGCCATTTTGTAATTCAGAATTGGAGGGTTGCGAGGAGCATTACGATTGTTTTTGTACAGTTTAAAGTTAATTTATGAGGAAAACATTCAAAATGATCACCAAAAAATATCGAGCAATCGGAGAAAAAAGTATTAAACTGCGTTGTCATATGGTTAGGCTATGTTAGGTTAGGTTAGGTTAGCACGATTTGGTTTTCCGTCTTTAAAGTTAGTGTATCCTTTACTTACGGCAGCACATTTGTGAACTTCTTCACCAACTGGTAGTCGTAGACAGTTTGCTCGGCACGATCTATTCTCTCTGCGGAAAACAAAAAAATTATTCTCTGGCATATTAATGATCCATGCGCACAGCAAACAACAAGCCAAACAACCAGTGTAGCGATGAGTTGGTATTAAAGTGGATTTCATGTATGAACTTCCAAGTTGAATTCAAATTGTTAGACTTAGGCCCTCCGTTCATAAATAATAATAATAATAATAATAATTTGGATGATTTATATAGCGCCATTTTTGTGAAAAATCGCCTCAAGGGCGCTGTACAAACTTACAATATATTTCTTAAATCTAGAAAAACTACAAACTAGACAAACAATTAAAAACAACATATGACTAAAAATTGCATCCATTGGAGATACTTACAATTTATGTGATTGTGACGCAACCACAAGTAGTCTACCGATATACTACTCTTCATGAACTTGATCATTTTTCACGTGCAGCCGCGATATGAACGATATGAGATGAAGATAATAATGTTCTCGTATATCGTATAATAAGAATAAAATGCGATGTAGTAGGAAATTTTGTGTTCACCCACACATCGAACGAAATATGAACTGCATAAAAATGTATTGAAATGTGTGTAAACTAGAGATGAAACGGATAGTTGTTTTGCCCGATACCAGATACCGGATATCCAGCCAACCTTGAAGCCGGATAGCCGGATATCCGGATATCCGGATGAACATAGCCGATTGGCGATTCATTACACGAGCGAACTGCACGAACGATCGGGTGGACTCGGGTGGGTTCGGGCCCTTTCGTTACGAAAAAACGTGCTGTTGTAGTTTGAGGTGATTTTATTAGTGTTTCTTTCTATAAATTCAAAGAGATCCAGTTACCGAAGAAAAATGTTTTCGAAAAAAAAGCTCGCCTTTATGGAAATATTTTGATATAAAAAGTGAGGTTCTAAAATTTGCTATTTGTTCGTTATGCAATGTTAAAATTTCTCGTGGTGGGAAGGAAAGAAGGCAGGTTTGTACCAAACGAAAATAGCTTTCTTCTGTTTTTAATTACTTAATGGAATTTATCGCTGAACGAACGATTTATCTATTGAATTTTATGGTAAGATAAAAAGGTGTAACTGGTGTTGTTATTCTATGAAGCACAATACACGAAGAGAAACCAATTTTGGCATTCACGAAAAAATGACTTGTCTTCTTAATAAAACATCCATTTCTCGATGTTTTATCGATTTGCTTCGATAATATATCACGTTGTTACAAAGAAAAAAACATTTTAATATCGTTATTTACTTTACTAATAATTTATTCCTTTTACACTTTACTAACACTTTACTAACACTTTACTACACTTTATTTACACTTTACTAACAAGTTACACGTCAAAAATCAAAATATTGCATTTTATTCTAATGCTCTGTTATTTAACATTATCCGGTATCCGTCCAAATACTCGTTTATTATCCGGTATCCAGCCGGATTTTAAATTGAGGCCGGATAGGCCGTATACCGGATATTTACCGGATATCCGTTTCATCTCTAGTATAAACACACATTTTTTCCACTTACAGAACAAATCTAATATTACTTTCATGTTAAGTCGCCATTTCTGTCAAACGTCAAACGAATAGTAGTAGATACGATTGCTGCGACGCATAGCTCGCAACCAGCACCGTCGTAGCGTGCAACTGACATCAAACTCACAGCCGGCGCGTAGAGTAGAGTAGAGGGTACTAACGAGCGGTGTAGCACGTAGCGGTGCTACGCGCATGAAGCTCGAGTCGCTTGTAAGTAGCTCCATGTACGAAGGCGCTTACATTAACATGAAATCAGGGTATCATTTCGACGAGCCGGAGGCAAACCACGTAAACATATTTTATAAAACCATCTATATATCCAACAACTCAACTTTTTAACTGTTTTAAGTTTCTCAGTCTAAATAAAATCTTTAAAAAGAGCTCATTGTTACAAATTTACAAAGATCATTTCAATACAACAACAATCACAAACTTAAGTATTCGACCACGATCACGTGGCAATTTAGAAATCCCAAAATATAAAACAAGTGGTTCTCAACACCACTATGCTTATCAAGGTGTAAATTTTTTTTAATGCCCTTCCGTATAAAATCAAATCTGAAAAAAATTATAAAATTTTTAAATCCCAAATCAAACAACTACTAGACCAACCCAACACTAATTATAAGTTTTAATCTCATAGAACGAATGTTTACTTATCTTATGATTACATGTACCCACTAGTAGAAATTGATAAAGTGCAAATTATAATATGTCCTTCTACTACGCAATTAATTTTTAATATCATTATAAAGCGACAAAAAAAAATAATTTTAGAACATATCCTCTAAAAATATTTCATCAGCTTTCGAACTAATCTTGTATTTATTTGTTTGCAGCCAAATCGTAACAACTTATTATGATGTACCTACCTTACAATATTTTCAGCTCTCCCATTTCAAATATCAATGTTTTTATACCAACTCTGTGTACTTACCACCTACCTAATAATCAAATGCAATAATAATATTTTTATTTCTGCTACATACCTATTCCTATTTTATCTATATTGTATGTCATGTATAAAAGTTCATTTATTTTTTTCTTTCTAATTTAATTACTTCTAATAACATAATTTTTTAACCTATTTTTTTTACAATGGCACTACTCCAAAATTCAAACACGAGAAATTCTTTCTCTATTGAGTTGGGTAGCTTGTTAACAAGAAATTAATATATTTAAAATTAGTTTTAAGAACCATATTGTTTTCCTTTAAATCCGTTATATGTAGGTATTTTTAAATTTAAAAAAAAAAAATTTAAAAAAAAGAAAAAAAAGGAAATGGATATGAATCAGAAGGTCTAACATGGACGACCGATAAAACTCTATATCAATACGATATTGACCAAATCCGTCATCTACGGTCAGTTATCAATATTTGCGAGCACGGTCAACGTTTGTAAATATTATTCAGTTAACAGATATTGCGACCGCCGATTGATAAAGTTTAGCGCTTCCTCCAAACAAGTTTGGGTAAACTTTCAATAAATACATATTTTTAAATAATTTCGTTCGTTATGCAAAATTACTGGCTTATTTAATGAACGGATTGAACTAACAAAGCTCTTATAAATGGAAGAAGTAGTATACGCCATCCATAAACTTAATAAATGCATCTAAGAGGCATTCAATTTATACCGTTCGATCTTTGAGAAATAAAAATGGTCGAAATATGTCATTAACTAATTATCTCCTGTTTAGTGTCAAAAAGTAAATGCGGACGGCCAATACATGTTTAGGTTAGTTTTATTAATAATTTATTAATAAATTGGCAATTTATTAATACGGTCGTCCAATGGTCGAAATTCGACCATAATTGTAATGTTTTTTTTTAATGTTTTTTTTATTCATAATTTGATTTAATATTATATTGAGTGAGCGGTATTTTTATGGTTATGTTTGACATTTGTCATTTAGTAAGACCATAGTCAAATTGACCATAGACTTTAACAATAAGCAATAGAGTAAAGATGCGTGTGTGTGTGTCAAATACATGGTAGTGTGTGTAATGTTTTTTTTTATTGATTTAATGTATTTTTATGCATAATTTTAAAAAAATATTAGCATTCTGCACTCCTCCTCTATATAAACTATAAGTGTGCGAAATTTCATACTCCTCCGTCCGCGCAATTTTCGTAAAAAGGGGTACAAAGTTTTGGCTTCACGTATTAATATATTGATTTTTACGTAATAAGTTGGCTTTTGACGTTTCAGACTATCTCTGTTGCCAGCGTTTATCGATTTCTTATTTATTCTCTGTCAAAATCGGTTCGGCTGTCAACAGTGAAACCGTGCTCGGTGTATCGATATAAAATCGTCGGAATTTGTACCTATTTACCCGATATCGTAAAGTTATCGACTTTTGTGTGCTTGAACCCCTGGAGTGTTCGAGAATACTTTGAATAAAGAATGACCACCGAAGAGCGCACATCGAAATAACCAGACCATGTACAGAAAATTAAATTTTGCAAAAGTTAGGCAAATATTTGCAGCGCTATCCCTTGCGGAACTTGTCAACGAACACCGGATTGCGAAGGTAAATTTTATTTGATTAATTATTTCACAATTTATTTAATCAGCAAACGAAGCGAACTACTTGGGGTGAAATATGGCAGAGGTGTTGGTCATTCAATAAACGGTTCCCGGGGCGGCGGTACTCATACCCGCTTCCCAAATGGTGATCGATAAAGCATTTATATTAATATATTCATCATAATATCAAATATCAATAAAGCATATAAATTTAAGATTGCAAACGGATGCAGTTAACACAGATTTCAGCAAAGCATTCGATAAAGTTTCTCAAAAAATCTTATCAAACAAACTAGAAGTATATGGGATAAAAGGAAATCTACTAAAATGGCTTGAGACCTATTTAACATCTAGAAAACTATATGTTAAACTATCTAACCATACATCACACGAAATTGAAGGTTCAAGTGGGGCGCCTCAAGGTTCTCAATGACATTGAAGGTACTCTTCAACATATACATAAATGACATTGGAAAATGCTTTCACCACTCCAGAACTTTGTTGTACGCAGATGACATGAAAATATTTTCCCCTGTCACGTGCACCAACTACTGTATCTGCATACAAGAGGGTCTAAATTGCCTAAATATTTATTGTGCACAGCACAACCTTCAGATAAACGTTAAAAACGGTTAAATCAGCTTCACCCGCAGTTTAGTTTAGTTTAGTTCAGTTTTCAGATAATTATTGAACAAACCACGTAATTGTGTAACATATATGATTTACTTTTAAACAGGAAAAAATTTCAATCTGTAAGTTTTTCTCGAATTAAAAATTCAATTATCTTTCAATATCACACTAACGTTTCTAATCTTTCTATGATAACATTAACAAAAGATCTGGGTGTCATGACCGTTTGCTGCTACACAACACTGCTGTGATCTGTGGTTTTATTTTTTTTTCTAAGCGTGTATTCAACAAGGTTACGCAAGATGGCGGACTATCACAAACTGTCATCTATGGCTATTAAAGCCCCAAAAAAATGGAAAAATGAAAAATGTTTGTTATAATAATAATTAGAGAGCACGAGGGATTTTCAATATTTTATGTTGTTTGCGTGTCTTTAAAATCACCCGTGCACATAACAGAGGCAAAATAAAAAAAAATTACACATTTCTTTTTTTAGATACAAGTGTGTTCTATACCACCAGTTAAAATTAAATATTTATAAAAAATACTGTCTTACTTTTAAAACAGTTTATAAAATGTCAGTTTTCAATAAATCGTCAATCGACCTTCAGATTTTTTCCATATACAATCATATACAATATTAAAAAAAATTATAAAAAATTAATTAGAATAGAAAACATCTTGGCCTATACCACCCCATTTATATATTTTTAAAATGTAGCTTAATAATGACGTATTTTAATTTTTTTAAACTACGTAAATCAACGGTCTTTAAAACCATTTAATTGTACTAAAAAAAAATAATTTTGCAAATTAAAAATATCACCTAATAAAACAGTACTTTAACTACAAAATAAATAAACTAAATTAAAAAAAAAAACGGTGATGTATTGGGTAAAACATAATTTTTCTATGCACCCAAAAGACATAAAAACGATGACATCTTCGATTTACTTTCATTACGCGAAAATCTTTCGCCACGAGCGGTCGTCTGCGGCGCTATGTTCTGTAAGGTAGTGTTGAAAATATTATTGTGTGTTTGTGCTAAGATAGAATACATATACATTAGAGGAATCAAATCAAGCAATAGAATTTGTTCGCGTAATTTGAAGGAAGCATGTCAAAAAGTTATTCGAAAACGTGCGCGGCAAGGACACTGCCGATTATATGCTTATATTTTTTTACGTGTTCACTACTATTAGCGTATTTTTATGAAGAATATAATTTAGAAGGAGTTATGTCAAAAGGAATTAGGTAACGAAAGTGGCGAATACGTGACATTATATAGCAACTTGTACCTTCTCACATCTTGGGTTGTAGCTTCGCACAGGGACCCAAATGTGGCCGATTTGAAGGTAATATGTGAAAAGAGACAATCATGTCAATGTCCGCGCCCGGAACAAATTAGTCCTTTCCACGTTCTCCCTTCTAAAAATGTTTGAATATTTGGTAAAAGCGCGAAGTACAGTCATCACTCGGTTTTACGAAATGATTTTTAATTATTGTATTTATTTATTTGTGTTTGTTTATCGCGCTTTTTAAAAATATTTTTAGTATTATCTTTAAAATTTTCATATTCATAAAGGATACCTAAACATCAAACAGCAAACAATTCCAAATTTTGCTCCTTTAAAAATTCAAAAAATTATCTGTAAAGTGTGAAATATGTGAAACTTGTTACGTTACAAATTCGAGAATAGACTTCTCCACGGACTGGAGAATAAGGCGCCAATATAGAGGCGCGCGCATTACCCCTTCCCGCGAGCAACAAACCGAGCGGCCGCTAGACGCGCCGCTCACGGCAAGCCCGCCAGTCTTCAGCAAGCGAGCTTACAGGGCCCACGTTCCGCACGAACATCACGACACCAGTTCAGTTTCGCCGTTTGTGCGCTTCCGTTCCCCGATGGACGGTGCGTAGACTGAGAGAATCAAGCGCGTGAAGCCGCTGTTGGCCCATAAACCAAACGTGAGTCAATTACCATGTTACCCTTTGTGTGCAATTAAATGTATTAACCCTAACCACGCGTGATAGAGAAGAGAGACGGACATTCAAACTAACTTTCAGCTAGGATCGTTCCTTTTTTATGTATTATTGTGTCTCCTAGAATTGAATAAACTGTTTATGTGATAACCTACCGTGTTTTGCTTGACGAGGGAGGCCCTGGGAGAATGGAGAAGCGTGAAGTTCCGAACCACAAGCACTAGCCTTGAGGTTACGAGATCCTGCTTGCACCGAATCCTGAGCTAGTTATTATTTGGGGCAGATACAGCAGCTAATTGTATTAAATATGTGGGAGCTTTCTCCAACCCTGCCGATAGCGTCAGCACGCCCGTTGACGCTAACACTGGCGCTAAACGTGGGGCCATTTAAATTTTTTTTTCTGTTCCACCACGGCCTCGTTCCCAAGCAACAATTGTAAACTCTGAAATGTTATTATGATGTATTGTTTATTCCCAATTGTCTAGCACTTCCAACAGGAATCTCGGCGCGAACGTAATTTCGAATCACAATTTAAATTATTACGGGCGCGATTTTATCATTTGTGAGTCGTCACTCGACAAAATATTACCGGTATTCCAACGCAAGGTGCCCAACCTAGGAAGTTGTCGCTGCGAATAATACAGTGATTACAAAGTGTCGGCCGATTAAAATTGCTATTTTCAATACAAGTGAATAGTGGAAATAAACACAAATTAAAGAAGAATTTATTCAACAATTAAAATCATGTACATGATAAACAAATCATCCGCTTGGTCTCGAAAGTGCTAAATATTTTTAATAATATACTAGTTTGCAGCACGCTGGTACGTTTCTTTAAACGGACACTTGCTGACACCTAGGGAACAAGTGGATTTAAATTCTTTCTGTCATTTGACAATTAAGTATTTTTGACTCTGTCGTCTGATGAAACCGGATCATGCCATGCCATGCCAAATCACATTCGAATAATGCAAAAAATACTAAATTCGCGTTGACGTGGATTCCTTGACATCTGACACTATAATACCTTGTCAATTGACAAAGAAGGTAATATCTTGTCGAAAAGAAGAAAGGGAATTCACGGGTAAATACCAAAAATTGGTGCTGTTTAAAGCCAGGCTATAGGAAGCCGCGTAATGAAACCATGCCCCCAAGATATTGTTGAATTCTCAAACAAATTACTTCCACGAAAACTTGTGAAAATTTTTTCGATTTTTCCTTTTTTCGATTTTTTTAATTTTCGAAATATTTTTTTTCCAAAACGCTTGGAGTTTTTCTAAAAAACGCATTGCCAGAGGAAAATCGCTGCCCAAATTTTCTCCAGTTTTCGGACTCTGAAAATTTTTTCGATTTTTCCTTTTTTCGATTTTTTTAATTTTCGAAATATTTTTTTTCCAAAACGCTTGGAGTTTTTCTAAAAAACGCATTGCCAGAGGAAAATCGCTGCCCAAATTTTCTCCAGTTTTCGGACTCTGAAAATTTTTTCGATTTTTCCTTTTTTCGATTTTTTTAATTTTCGAAATATTTTTTTTCCAAAACGCTTGGAGTTTTTCTAAAAAACGCATTGCCAGAGGAAAATCGCTGCCCAAATTTTCTCCAGTTTTCGGACTCTGAAAATTTTTTCGATTTTTCCTTTTTTCGATTTTTTTAATTTTCGAAATATTTTTTTTCCAAAACGCTTGGAGTTTTTCTAAAAAACGCATTGCCAGAGGAAAATCGCTGCCCAAATTTTCTCCAGTTTTCGGACTCTGAAAATTTTTTCGATTTTTCCTTTTTTCGATTTTTTTAATTTTCGAAATATTTTTTTTCCAAAACGCTTGGAGTTTTTCTAAAAAACGCATTGCCAGAGGAAAATCGCTGCCCAAATTTTCTCCAGTTTTCGGACTCTGAAAATTTTTTCGATTTTTCCTTTTTTCGATTTTTTTTAATTTTCGAAATATTTTTTTTCCAAAACGCTTGGAGTTTTTCTAAAAAACGCATTGCCAGAGGAAAATCGCTGCCCAAATTTTCTCCAGTTTTCGGACTCTGAAAATTTTTTCGATTTTTCCTTTTTTCGATTTTTTTTAATTTTCGAAATATTTTTTTTCCAAAACGCTTGGAGTTTTTCTTAAAAACACATTGCCAGAGGAAAATCGCTGCCCAAATTTTCTCCAGTTTTCGGACTCTGAAAATTTTTCCGATTTTTCCTTTTTTCGATTTTTTTTTTAATTTTCGAAATATTTTTTTCCAAAACGCTTGGAGTTTTTCTTAAAAACACATTGCCAGAGGAAAATCGCTGCCCAAATTTTCTCCAGT
This sequence comes from Glyphotaelius pellucidus, assembly GCA_936435175.1. NCBI lineage: Eukaryota > Metazoa > Arthropoda > Insecta > Trichoptera > Limnephilidae > Glyphotaelius > Glyphotaelius pellucidus. The sequence continues at coordinate 6,088,759 of OW386556.1, forward strand.
TTTCGGACTCTGAAAATTTTTCCGATTTTTCCTTTTTTCGATTTTTTTTTAATTTTCGAAATATTTTTTTTCCAAAACGCTTGGAGTTTTTCTAAAAAACGCAGTGCCAGAGGAAAATCGCTGCCCAAATTTTCTCCAGTTTTCGGACTCTGAAAATTTTTCCGATTTTTCCTTTTTTCGATTTTTTTTAATTTTCGAAATATTTTTTTTTCCAAAACGCTTGGAGTTTTTCTAAAAAACGCAGTGCCAGAGGAAAATCGCTGCCCAAATTTTCTCCAGTTCTCGGACTCTGAAAATTTTTCCGATTTTTCCTTTTTTCGATTTTTTTTAAATTTTCGAAATTTTTTTTTCCAAAACGCTTGGATTTTTCCTAAAAAGCACGTGGCCAGAGGCAAACCTCTGCCCAAATTTTCAAATAACCCAAACACTTACAAATACGCGTTTTTTTCGCAGAAGCATTTTGTAAAAAAAAAAATATATATACGCCCCCAGTGGTCAATCCCTGGCAAAAATTTCTTTCCAATTACGGATAAAGAGTCGAGTTCTCGTTTTTCTCCCAACGTAAGGTCACCCTGACACGACCCTATACACTATGGAAGTCCCTCAAGTCACGCTGGGTATAATCCCCCACATTTCTACGTCAAAAAAGGAAGAACTACTACAGGCCCTGAGAAGTAGAAAGATTTCTCCCAGGAATAAATCCAAAAAATGCCTTATTCAATATGCTTCTTTCTACAACAAAAAGTACATCAGGAAGTTGCAGTTTCAACAGGAAGACACCTCAGAAATCATCTCTACCTCCCTCACAGTCTCCGAAGCAAAACCCTTGGTGGTACAAGCCCAGGAACAGACGAAAATATATGATTTGACAACCTGGAAGACGAAATACAACGGACTCACGGATGTGGAGGATTTCATCAACAGAATAGAAGAAACAGCCCAAGTCAGAGGAATCCCCGAAAGTATTCTGCACAGGAACTTCATAGACCTCATCGCTCCTGAAATGCTTACCTGGCACAGGATACATAAGAGAAAAACAAACTCATGGAGGGAACTCAAGGTGGCACTTTTATCCAGTTTCGGAGAAAAAAAGGCTCAACATAGAGTCAGGCTATCCCTACTCGCTATCAAGCAGCACTCCGGAGAGCCTGTTGCTAGATTCACACAGAGGGCAGAGGCCATCAATATTAAGCTCACCCAACCTGTCCCTGAAGCGGAACTTCTCCCGGTTTTAATCGACGGTCTTCTCCCCAGATACGAAAACATCATTACTTCTCAGAAAATTGCCACGCTGGAGCAACTGAAAGATGTCTGCCAGCTACTAGAGGCATACCAGGATCGGAAGAAAGACGAAAGATTCCCCAAAGAAAACTTTCGCCCAAGCACTTCGTCCGGCATAAAACCGGAGCACAACGAGAAGAAATCCTGCTCCTTTTGCCACAAGATTGGTCACTCCCAAGCCGCCTGCTTTAAACAAGCAAAACTTTTATCCTCCAAAGACACCCACTCTAACAAAAGGCGATCCGTCGATCGTTCTCCAAGAAGAGATGAAGGGAGGAAGTTTGGCAAAAGACCACGCCAAGACAATACCGAAACGTCCATCCCGGATCTCAGATTCATCAAACCCCCTATGGATTTCTCCAGACCCCCTCCCAATTGGACAGCCAGGAAGACAAAAAACTAGACCCCAACCCCCCGGGCCATCCCTCCCATAGGCCAAAGGAATGGTCGGAGTGGTTGGAACACGTCAAATTTTTTAAACAGGCCTTACCCCTCTCTACAGTTTGCTGCAAACAGGCAATAGACGGTAGACCCTTCGCGCATTTTTCCATAAACAACGTGGTTTTTTCAGGTCTCCTAGACAGCGGCGCCTCTGTCAGCTGCCTGGGCGACAACGCCCACACCTTATTCACAAACTGTGGTTTTAAAATGGGAAAACATTCTTCACATGTTACCACGGCAGACAACACTTCACAACTCGTCATCGGTTCTCTAACCCTGCCGATCAATTGTGACCAAAAAACAGTTTGGATCAAGTTTCTAGTTGTACCTACAATCACACAGAAATTCATCTTGGGAGTGGATTTTTGGATGGCTTTCAAAATTGCCCCGCAACTGTTTAACAACCCCTCCGTCACTCCCCAAGTAAACGAAATCCGTACGGTAATACCCTACGAAAACTTGAACCCCTTACAAACAATACAATTAAATCAAATGATCAACAAGTATGAATCCATCTCCTTCGAAAGGTGCGGTTTAGGCTTAACCAACCTAGTACAACACCATATAAAAACAACAGGCCCCCCAATCAAACAAAGGTATTACAACCTAGCTCCACAAAAATTGAAAACGCTGGAAAAAGAATTGGACGATATGCTAAGACTGGGAGTGGTGGTACCCAGCCGCAGTGCATGGACCAACCCCACCTTATTAGTTTCAAAGAAAGACGGCTCAGCCCGTTTCTGCCTCGACAGCAGACGCCTCAACGCATGTACAATATCAGACGCCTACCCGCTCCCCTTGGTCAACTCCATCCTGGACAGACTTCGAAACGCTAAATACATCTCATCCATAGACTTAAGCAAAGCATTCTGGCAGATACCTTTGGATCCCAGCTCCTGCGAAAAGACTGCCTTCGTGGTGCCTGGCAGGGGTATGTTCCATTTCAAAAGACTACCCTTCGGTTTAAAAAACAGCCCAGCAGAACTACAAAGACTCATGGATAAATTGTTTGGCCCAGAGTTTGATAACAATTTATTTTGCTACCTGGATGACCTGATCATCATTAGCGATACCTTTGAAAAACATATACTTATTCTAGAAAAGGTTTTTCAACAACTCAAACAGGCCGGTTTGACTATCAACCTGAAGAAATCGGAATTCTGCAGGCACCGCCTACGATACTTGGGTTTCATAGTAGACGAAGAAGGCCTAAGAACAGACCCCACAAAAGTAGCGGCTATGACAAATTTTCCCCGACCTACAAATGCAAAAGAGGTAAAAGCCTTCCTCGGACTCACCGGTTACTACAGAAGATTCATAAAAAACTTCTCAACTCTCGCGGCGCCGCTCAACAAAATCACGGGAATCCGTAAAGGTACCAGTAACTTTTCCTGGTCTGCAGAGACTGAGTCAGCATTCAACTCCCTGAAAGAGGCTCTTCAATCAGCCCCAGTACTGAATTGCCCCGACTTCAATCTTCCCTTTACGATCCATTCGGACGCATCAAACGTCGGAATCGGAGGAGTCCTCACTCAAAATTTTACGGACGGCGAACACCCCGTGGCATACTTCTCTCGTACCCTAAATAAACACGAAAAAAACTACGGGATTACCGAGAGAGAATTGTTAGCAGTCATGGAATCCATTCAACATTTCCGCGGATACATTGAGGGCAGTAAGTTTACCGTCGTCACAGACCATAGCAGCCTAAAATGGCTGATCTCGCTAGACAACCCCTCTGGGAGATTGGCTCGCTGGTCGTCCCGCCTATCTCAATATACTTTCGATGTCATCCACCGTAAAGGCGCCGATAATATCGTCCCGGATGCCCTTTCTAGGATCGAGATAGCAACATTAAATGCCGAATTGCCCAATTCTAGTCTCCCCACAAAAGACGTATGGTATCAAAAAATCTTTAGAGGATGCAGTGACAACCCACAAAAGTTCCCGAATTTTATGATTAAGGACGGACAACTATATCGCAACTGCAAGCCTCCACTGTCAATCTTAGAGGACTATGCCTGGAAAAAGGTAGTCCCTCTCGAAAATAGAGAACAAGTTATTATTGATAACCACAGTGCCGTAGACTCCATACACCCTGGAACTTTCAAAACATTCAAAAAAATATCTTTAAGATATTATTGGCCGGGTCTATTCAAACAAGTACGTTTATACATCTCCAAGTGCGACATCTGTAAGGCATACAAGCACAGTACGGCACCACCGTCTGGTCTAATGGGCAACCCCAAGCGTGCCGATAGACCACTTCAATCCTTTTCTATGGACCTCATTGGACCCTTCCCTAGAAGCTACGCCGGTTACATGCATATACTCAGCGTAGTGGACATCTTTTCCAAATACTGCTGGTTGTTTCCTCTGAAAAGGGCAACTGCAGCAGCAATAACCAATCTATTGGAAAAACATATTTTCATACCCTACGGTACCCCTCGTACTATAATATGCGACAATGGTAAACAATTTATAGCTCTGGAATTTAAAGAGTTTTTGTCTAAATATGGTATAAAGGATGCATTCTATAACACCCTTTACACCCCACAGAACAACACCGTTGAACGATACAACCAAACCATAAACACGGCCCTGGCAATTTTGGTTGGCAAAGACCAACGCACATGGTGCAAAAAATTAGACAAAATACAAGCAGCCATGAACAACACGGTGAACCTCGCTACAGGCTATACACCATTTTTTCTCAAACACGGCATGGAACAAGTAGTTCACGGTTCACTACACCCTGACAATTGCCTTCCACCCGTCCCTTCCTCCACAGCAGACCCCGCAGCAAATTACGCCCACCGCTTAGAGGAACTCTCCGCTATCTATAGTGAAGTAACAGACGCTCTACTATTGGCCCACCAAAAGAGCGCCGACAGGTATAACCTTCGCAGGAGGCACGTCACATTCAAGGAAGAAGACATCGTCTGGAGGAGAAACAACACTCTGTCACAAGGTGCGCTGTACTTCTCTGCCAAATTGGCACCCCGTTTTGTAAAGACGAAAGTCCTAAAGAAAATCTCAGACCTGGTTTACCGATTGTCCGACATCTCTGGTAAACACATAGGTAACTACCACATAAAGGACATTGTAAAAAGTGGGAACATGGAAACAAACTCCATTGCCACGCCCGTATAACCCCAACGGTTATTCTTTGACTCCTAGCAACCATTCGTCTACACCGTGACATGGATCACTATGGAAGTCAACCCTTTTGTTTCGTCACTAATGAGCGGCCTCTCGTAAACGATTGTCACTCATTGGGACACTCAAACGAAACCTTTCTAGCTCTGGCACAGTGTTGTCAACTGTAGCCAAAGTCATGGAAGAAATTATAATTCTCCCTTGTGGTTTCGTTTCATTTTATTTTATTTTTGTTTGTATAAATATCTCGTCATCATCAGTCATTCGCCTCTAATTGCTGCCCCAGGTGTCAAACCTTGGAAACATCGTTTTTTTTCTAAGCATGCACACCTCTACCTGAAATTGATCACTTCGGAGAAAGGAATTCCCTGTGGCTTACTGCAAGTAGTCAGAGACTACGTGCCCAAGGTTTTGTGCATCGTCACAACTCGCAGCATCATATTTTCACATCATCATGTCATACCTCGTCACCCCTTTCTAAATGTTAGAAAATTTTTTTTTTGTACATTAAATATCGGGTCCTCGCCAAAGTGCATCTAACCCTTATGTCATATGTAGTTAAATTAGGTAAGCAAACCTGTGTAAACCCACGGCGGTATCAGATGTTTGCTACCCGTTCTAAGTTTTTTTTCTGTTTTTTAAGAAAATAGAATGGCGCTCAATAAATAACCCTAATTGCTCTAGCTCTCCCCAGAACTGAATGTGGAGTCTGGAAAGTATCGTTATAAAAGGGACAACTTTCAACGTGCCTCTTCATTAACGATAAATTTTTTTTTTACAACATTTCAGCAACATTGAGTCACCCTGGGTCTCAACTGCTCAAACTGAAATTTTGGGGTTGCCTTGTTGTGACTTATCACGTGCAAAGTACGAGGTCACAACAAGAAGCCAGGTCTCCAAGTGAACCACCCTGTGAACAACCCATCCCATTATTATAATTTTCATAACACCAAGGTGTGTCCATCGCAGTCTGTTTAAGTAAGTAAAACCTAGAAGGTCTTAAACACTCAAATCGGACCAATGTAAATAATTTGCCTTGTCAAACAACGATAAGCGCATGTCTTGTATTGTTGCTACCATCGTACGTGTAAGTACAACAAAAGTTGTACCATCACGATACGATACTCTGTGCGTAACCAAAAGGGTTGTACCACAAAGGATCTCTTTTGCGGTAAGCTTAGATGAAATTCACATTCCATCAGCACGCCAGAATTTTTCGTCCCTTAATTGTTGAAGTATAAAATCTTGGCCAGATCTTCAAATATGTTTTTGCCTTTGTGCAAGTCTTTAACGTACGCTAATATGGATTTATTATGCTACGGTATTGTTGTACTAAGTACATCAGTATGTCTCGCCGTCTGTATTGAATAGGTACCTTTATATGAACGTTAACCTTTGTTGCCATCATAGGTGGGAACCTTATAAAATCTGCCGTCATAGATGGGAATCTCAGAATATCTACTAAATGCGATACGGGGAGCCCGTTATAATTACTCTGTGGGTTTTTGTCAGAAATGTCATAAATACCTAGTCTTTTGCACCTCCCTTCAATACTGGGCAACCCAGTTGTAATTCGTTCATTGTTATCCGTTAAGACGTTATAAAACTTACTTGCAAATCTTTTGATTTTGCAATCTTGTACGCTATACGTGAAGACGTTACAATACTCACCATGAATCGTGCGAACGAAATAATATCAAACCTTTATGTGTGAACTACTCAATGTAGTCCACACCCCTTTTTTGTAATCATTAATATGCCCGTGGACTTCCTGTCACAAGAACCCAGGAACTATCTACTATCTCAAAAGGACTAATCATACGCTTCACTCATGATTATGGGGCATCGTGTCGTGGGAGTTAAGTTGATGGACACAAAAACACCTAACTCGTTGTCTGGGAGACGAACAAAGAAAATCCCCAGGTTTGTGAGATTTGAGCAAGGGTCTGTCATTTCTCGCAAACTAGTAGGAGAATAAAACGACCCCTAATCTTCTGCCCAATACACGTAGAGGATTAGACTTTTATGTCAGTGTATTCTTTTGTCCAACACTACCAAATATTATTGTAATGTGCCAGGATGACTGCTGTAGATCTTGTTCCACCTCCACCCAGAGGTCGAATTTCGGAAATAGCCGAGTCCCCAGCAGTTTTCTTCGTTCAAATGTTCCCAACTATCACCCCTCCCCCTTCCTCGAAATTATCCGTGAGTGGGGATATATGCGTTACGCACTTGGCGTTTCGTTTGTCAAATGGGACAATCTTCATACGCGGATCCTTTCAACTTCCTACTCCTTTCCCAGTTGTCATTATTGTAATGTGCCAGGATGACTGCTGTAGACCTTGTTTCACCTCCACCCAGAGGTCGAATTTCGGAAATAGCCGAGTCCCCAGCAGTTTTCTTCGTTCAAATGTTCCCAATTATCACCCTCCCCCTTCCTCGAAATTATCCGTGAATGGGGATATATGCGTTACGCACTTGGCGTTTCGTTTGTCAAATGGGACAATCTTCATACGCGGATCCTTTCAACTTCCTACTCCTTTCCCACTTTGTTATAACTAATCTTGTACGCAATGTTTTGTTTTTCGAAAGTAGAAAAAATGCTACCGTATAGACGTGAGCATAGGTCATGGAAGACCAACTTCTTTCGAATGGGAATTTTGTTATACGTACAATCCCTCAACCACGTATTCTTGGAAATGTATTTGGTAAAGAAAAAAACCAAAAGGGGTTACACAGAACCTGTCCTTGAATACGTACCTTTGTAACATGTATTAGGAATTAGCCACATTTAGTTAGCTCTCTCTCCGTCTCTCTCTCTACACGCCAAACGAATCCAACTTTTTCTCAACATGCACACTTGTTTCTCTCCAAACTTTTTTCATCATTGGTCTACTAGGCAGGTAAACTTCAAGAATTTTGTTCTAATAATAATTTTTGCCGGATTTTAAAAAAAAAACCAGCAGCTCTGCACCCTATCTACATCTGCGCCTCTTCATGCTGCCCTCGCTACCGTCACGGAGGTCCCTTGCCTTCAATCCCTGCGTACCAAAAGCACCCGACCGCATCTAACATAACCTAGTGTGAGTCGTGCGTGTAGTTGCGAATTGTATCACCACAAAGAACCGACACTCAAAACAAACCCGAGCACGCCAGCTCTAGGTTGGTCCCTGTTCCTGTTGCCCTTGTGCAAATGCTCTGCTGCCATTATGCAAATATTCCTGCTGCATAATGCAAATGCTCTGCTGCCATTATGCAAATATTCCTGCTGCATAATACAAATGTTCCTGTTGCCCTTGTGCAAATGTTCCTGTTGCCCTTGTGCAAATGTTCCTGTTGCCCTAATGCAAATGCTCTGCTGCCATTATGCAAATGTTCCTGCTGCATAATACAAATGTTCCTGTTGCCCTTGTGCAAATGTTTCTGCTGCCATTATGCAAATGTTCCTGCTGCATAATGCAAATGCCCTACTGCCATTGTGCGGATGCTCCTGTGCCCTTGCGCAAATAACAATACCAACGATTGTTCACAAAACAATCCCACTACATACAAAAACCAGTGTACCAACCACCAATTACGATTCCACTCTCCAATACTTCAATGGTTTCGTACTGGCTCACCCACAGGATCCGGAAGCAGTTACCCTTTCGACCTCTGTGACAGGTAGAACTCTCCACACCACCTAGAAGCCTCATCATGTGTTCTCTTCCTCGTAATTTCTTAAAGGCCCTAGTGTCCCTTGAGTGTAATCTCAAATGGGCCAGGTTACTGTGACAAAGTAACCTTGTAACTTCAGTGAAACGTTCAACCACCCCAGACATCCTACGCAAACCACGTTCGCAAACATTAGCTCACAGACCAATGATACAATTTTAGAGTTTTTTTTCTATCACTGCATAACTCTTGTACCTTTCTTCAACAGATCCTTGTTCTTTGCAACTGTATGTATGTATGCCACTGCCTTTATATACATTTATTGACAATTCCTTGTTACACCATGTATCATCTCTTTTGTGTTCTGTTCATAACTATTCTCCAGCTAGGAATCTCTCTCTCTCTCTCTCTCCTCGTTTCTCTTAAATGTTTTTGGCACAAGTGCTGAAAAGGTAAGAGGATTTATTAGTCCTACAGCTCCATTACCACGTCGCTTTTATTGCGGCGAGGGGGGAAGTGTTACGTTACAAATTCGAGAATAGACTTCTCCACGGACTGGAGAATAAGGCGCCAATATAGAGGCGCGCGCATTACCCCTTCCCGCGAGCAACAAACCGAGCGGCCGCTAGACGCGCCGCTCACGGCAAGCCCGCCAGTCTTCAGCAAGCGAGCTTACAGGGCCCACGTTCCGCACGAACATGGGCGACACCAGTTCAGTTTCGCCGTTTGTGCGCTTCCGTTCCCCGATGGACGGTGCGTAGACTGAGAGAATCAAGCGCGTGAAGCCGCTGTTGGCCCATAAACCAAACGTGAGTCAATTACCATGTTACCCTTTGTGTGCAATTAAATGTATTAACCCTAACCACGCGTGATAGAGAAGAGAGACGGACATTCAAACTAACTTTCAGCTAGGATCGTTCCTTTTTTATGTATTATTGTGTCTCCTAGAATTGAATAAACTGTTTATGTGATAACCTACCGTGTTTTGCTTGACGAGGGAGGCCCTGGGAGAATGGAGAAGCGTGAAGTTCCGAACCACAAGCACTAGCCTTGAGGTTACGAGATCCTGCTTGCACCGAATCCTGAGCTAGTTATTATTTGGGGCAGATACAGCAGCTAATTGTATTAAATATGTGGGAGCTTTCTCCAACCCTGCCGATAGCGTCAGCACGCCCGTTGACGCTAACAAACTGAACGTAAAAATGTCAATTTCTACAAAAAATATTTTCTAAAAACCGAGCCCAGATGTAATAAAAACTAAAATAAACCCAATTTTTTGCTAAATGCCGATTTGTTCAATTTTTTTTTAACCACTACTGTTTAATATCTACTTACTATAATACTCACGCACAGGCTTCGCCTTTGTGGGATTTTTTGTTACTCTCTTGTATTTTATAATATTATGTATGTACTTGTATGAATATGTATCAAAAAAACTTTGCCAATAAAAAAAATACATTACTGTTAAAGAAGCTCTTTTTAATTTTATGCGTAAAACAACAGTTATTGTTTTGGCGATGACTTGGGTAGGCAAAACAGCTGTTATAAGTGATGGCCAAAACAATATTGCTTTATTTTTTTCTTGATATGTTATATAGTTAATTTAATCAATATTAATGTATCACAGAGCCGAAAAACGAAGAAAAGAGTGTAAAGAGAGGATATGACGCGATTGTGAATGGTAAAATAAGTCCGGAGAAGACATGGAACGATCGAGCAAACACCGTTGTGATTTTTCACTAAAACGGCGCTATACGAATCATCCAATTATTATTATTATTAAATAGTTGAGAGTCAGAACTGTACCTAACTTTATAATATTTTTCGATGTCGTCATATCAGACAGTGTAAAAGCTCATCAGGGTGTTTATAATGAATAAATATCCGTGTCGTCCTAATATTTCGAAGTATGTAAGTATTTCAACGGGTCATAATATATTTTTTATTAAAAAGTGAGTGTCAGGTTTCAAACTTCAAACTTGTTCACAAGGGCTGTGCAAATAAATGGTTGATTAATATTATTCTTATTTCTTAATAATTATTCATAATATATTATTATTATTCATAAATTTTTTAACTAAGCTATTAAATGCGCCCTTGGTTTTAAACAAATTTAAATAAGTTCATCATCTTTGTCAGTACACGTGTAAAAATACCCGGAGTGGCTCGGGGTTGTAAATGTTTTGGTAAAAAGTTTTGAGGTTGAGGTTGAACTACACCCTGAAAACTGGGTGTAGTTTTAAGGTGGAAATAATATTATTGCTAAGAATTGAAGAAGTTTTTTTTTAACATTTGTTTCACAAACAAATAATTATTTGATTCATCTCTTCCTCGGGCGTCCCCGACTTTTTCAGTTCTTCGTGTAATCAGATTGTTACTATTAAAAGACAGTTACATGCAGTACCAGTACAAGATTGTTACTACGCTATGTCGATGATACTCTAGACTGGAATCTGAAATATGTATTTATTTATAAGCCTAAAAGGCGTTTTACATAAAAGTGATAAAATTAATCATTATATACAGCGCATAGCATAATTTCTATATTTCATAGTAAGTAATAATAATAATACATAACCATACTAAAATATAATAATCGCTGTTTAGTATTGAAGTTAGCTTTATGTTGTTGTTGTTTTTTTTTCTATAGCTACTTACTGAAAAAACCCAAAATTTCAAATAAATAAGTTTATTTTTCTGCGTTGTTTTATATTTCCATGTTGTGACAGCCCTAACAGTCCAGAAGTAAGTGGACTCGCTGCAGGTGTTCTTCTGGGTTGGAAGTCTTCAGAAAAATTCCCAGAATTAATGGAAAATTGTGTATATATTGTAAAATGTGGGAATATTAGTATACATGTAAAATTAATTAATACACCTCCAATATTAATTTTATAATGAGAAGATGCAGATTTTTAAAGAACTTGTTGTCGTTTATATTTTTAAAATTAAAAATAAACGTAGATTGTAGTGTTGAAACCCCATAAACATTTCGCAATTTATTTTTAAAATCATACTATTTGAATCGTGAATATCCGCCGATTAAAAAATTTTGTTTTTTTTTTTTTTTTTTTTTTAATTATTTTTCATTGTAATAGGGAATCTCGAGGGAAATTTCCCCACTTTATACGGAAAAGTCGAAATCTAGCGATCCACGAAATCGGCAAAGATGTATTTGTCGTTTTTTAATTTTTGTTCGGGAATGATCGTTGTAACTCGGGATTTTACGAGCAGATATACTGGGGTCAAATCCGTGTCAAGTAACAAAGTACAATAACATTTTGCGAAATCCACTTAAAAATGCGACGAGGGCGACACAAGCGACTAATTTTTTAACTATTTTGGCAAATTTCGACAAAATCGATTGCCCTGCTGGGCTCTTAATGCAGGCGTAGTGCAATATATTCCATATTTCGATAAAGCAAAAATTAAATTAGACAAACAATTCATATTAATATTATAAATGCGAAACTTTCACCAATAAAAGCTAAAAAAATTCTTTCACCAATATAAAGCTAAATTATATGCGCAGACTACAGGTTGTATATGATGGTAAGCTCTGGCGTTATGAAATTATAAATATTAATATATTATATTTGTTATACGTTTTCTATCGCTAACAAAAGCGAGTTTTTGCTAACGTCAGAAAAAAATCTTTTCTATGGAAACCATGTTGATATATTTTTGGGCTCTATGCTGGTAGGTACTCAGTCTACTGGTCAGCTACTACTGCAGAATATTCAAATATTAGAATTCGTTTTTTTTTTTTTGACAAGCTTGGAATAAATGTCAAATGAGAGTTCCTATTAAAAATATTAAAAATAAAATTCGTAACGATTATAAAGACTGAATGATAAATAGAGTATTTTTTTATTATATTAACGAACTTCCAAATATTTAAATAAAAATAAACATTCGAAATGTTTGTAAGCGCATAAATTCCGAATGAATGAACAAAATTGGATAAGTAATTCTTTTTTCTTTGAGCTATAGCATTATGAAATTTAGGTGGTAGGCGAGATGTTCTAAAACTAAATGTAAGGGAATGAATATATGGACAGCGGGAGGGGATGGGGGTGGGGTGGGGGGGGGGGGGATAATTGATAAGTGCAAGCGCTACAGTAATTTCCCGTAATACCATGCGAGCGAAGCCGCGGGGAAAAGCTAGTAAAAAAATAAATTAGACAAAATAGCGTTACACGAGTATATAAAATAAAAAATAGAAAAGAAAAAAAAAAATTTCTTTTTCCATATAAACCCTTCTTTCTTTCCGTTCATAATATTATGTTACATTGGTCGTTTTATACCTCTTTCCCCCCTGCAGTAAAACATCCCGTCTTGAGAGATTGACGACACTTTGGGGAGCTGATTCTGTAGAGGGAAGAGCACCGTCAATTCAGAACGATTCCCTGATGTTACGTGGAACTCAATCTTTCCTTTATATGGCTGAAATTAAGGAAAATAAAAATATTAAATTGCGAGAATTCCACGTAAGTTGAAAGAGCAAATTTTTGTATATACGAAGCACAATTTTATTCGTGCCTTCACCACCTTGAGGTGTAAATTATTATAAAAAATATAACACTACAACAACAAAGAACTTACTTAGATCAACAAATTTTTTTTTTTTATTTATTTGAGACACAAACAGGATATTAACAGAGCATTATTTTGGTTAATGTATAACAAATTAAGATACAAATATAAATATCCCTAGACTAGTGTGTCTACAGTAATAACATTAGCGTATTCACAGACACATGAAAAACAATGTAAGTATTTTTTTACATAATTTAGAAACTTAAAAAGAAAATTTGAAATACATGATAGCTACATTATATTTAAAGTGTTTATTAAAAATAATAAAACAACATTTTAGTTCCACAAATCATGGAGATATTTCTTAAAACAAGTAAAATTATTCACAAAAATATCTATTATAGAGTGTGATTTAGTGAGATCGTTGTAAGATCGTGACATTCTAGATATGAGATTAAAGTATCCCGTATTATTGTTAAAAATTTCGGTCCAAAATATGTTAATAATTCAGGTTGTTAAGGGGAACGTATGCGCGGCCCGTTTCAGCCAAATTTGGCCTCAAATTTAAATTTTTAATCAGGGATGAATATAAATATATCCTAAAAATAATACAGATATTACATGGTAATTAGAAGAGGGAGAAAGAACATCAACTTAGGTGGGGGCGGGGAGGGGAGGTGGCTACGAGGGAGGGGTGGAAGTGGGCGGGGCTAGTGGAAATATTTAAAAAATGAGGCTGTTGGACAAATCTAATTGTTTATTAAGTAAATTTGTTTTATTTATTTTTAATGGCTTTTTATTTCAAGGGCTTCAAGATTATTAAGGCGTAGACCTATCCCATTTCTGTGTAATATATCTATTCCGGAAGATTTATTAAAATAGTGATCTTTATCTATTAGGTGGGTGGCGAATTCTGCAAACCCTACGCTGTTTAAACATCTCAAGTGTTCGACCACCCTCTTCTAATTACCATGTAATATCTGTATTATGTTTAGTATATTTTTATTCATCCCTGATGAAGGTTCAGGTTGAACCGAAAATAGTTTGATAAGAAAATAATAAAGAGGAATTAAACAAAGTTATATCATTGTATATATTATAATTATGTATTCCCACAAAGTGTTTGCTACATGTGAAAATTCATTTGAATTTGAGGCCAAAATAAACAACTAAACTGAAAAATTATTTTCGTAATTAAAATTTATTTCTAAGTAAGGATATATGCTATACTTTATTAATTTGCGTGTTAAATGATTAAAGATTAAAATATTTCATCATTAAAGATTTAAATATTTCATGATTTTAGGGGCAACTTGGGTAAATATTTGTCAGCACACACCAGTGACGTAGCATGCCTTGGAGGGGCCCTGTATCAAAATTAGTAAAGCAAAAGCCCGGGGGCCCCGTATCATTGATACGGCTGATACGGCGGTAGCTATGCCCCTGGTGCACACAAAGATAAACACATTTTTTTATTTTCTATTTATTAGTGATAATATATTATCAAATTATAACATACTATTTATAATACATTACTCCCAATGAGTAATAAAAGTCACTTCGGGAAGGACAACATTATACAAATGAAAGATAATTTTTTTTACACAAGAAAACGAATTTAAATGGGAGTTCTATTAACAGTACGCAGATTTTACAACGGACTAGATATCACTTGATATAGTATATTAAGAAATAATTTTACCAATAAAAAATATGATGAAACTTTAAATTAATTTTAATTAAATTTTTAAATACAGTATTTCGAAGGTTGTAAATTTTAATTGCAAATGATTACAAAATTACACAGCAAAAATCTATGGAAAGACTGTTAAAAAACAACACAACTACATAAAAGAAAAAAAGATAATGAGCCCAAACCGGTTTGAATTTATAGTCAATCTCAGCAACCAAGATGCGATTGTAAAATTATCATCATCAATAATTTATTTATTAATTTGCAAGAAACAAACAGCTTTTACGTAATATACAGTGATATATGGTGACCGGACAACTCGGAATAAACCCACTCAGAACCATCTCAGAAAAGTCATTTAGAGTGATAACAAATATAAAAAATTGGTTAAATAGGTATTGTTAAGTTAGGGTTATCGGCTAATTTAAAATAATTTTCTTTGTGTTGAGTTGACTTTATTCTCAGTTGGCATGGAACCGTTATATATATATACAAGTGAATTGCTTTTTTCGTTATTTGTTTTTGGGGTGTTATGCAGTGTTGCACTACCTCCTTCTTTAGCCAACGTTTCGGACAGCGTTACAGTGTCCATCAAGTCTGCCCTGATGATGGACACTGTAACGCTGTCCGAAACGTTGGCTAAAGAAGGAGGTAGCGCAACACGGCATAACACCCCAAAAACAAATAACGAAAATACTTTTGGCCTTGAAAATCTAAAAACATATCCAAGTGAATTGCTGTTTAAATGCGGTTTTAACCCTCATGTATAAAGAAACTGTATGAAAGACAAAGTCAGAATCGCTTGCACCACTATCATTTCAAAATACCATCCAACATTCAACAGGTTAAGTATATTCATTGACATCCGTAAAATTTTAATAGTGTCTCACCTTCAAAGTTAATTAATAAACAAGTTACAATAGGAAAAACTGGCAAAGCCAAAACATGATTAAAAAGTTATCTCTACAGCAGGTGAAAATACCAACATTCAACGAACCAAGTCAAATAGAAAATATTGATTTTGGAATTCCACAAGCAACTGTATTAGGCCCTTTACAATAATTAATATCATATGTAAATGAACTTTGTGATATCATAATCATTGGAGACCTTGCATTTTATGCGGATGATACAGCGATAACGATTAAAGAAAATTATTGGAAAGAGATTGAAGTATCGGCTAATAATTCAATAAATATCGTAAAACTGTGGTTTGACGAAAACTTATTTTCACAAAATTTTCTATCATGCAGCCTAACAGAAAATATTTCAAATGTAAATATATACAAAAAAATTCACGAAAGAAATTGCTTTTACAGAATCATACCCTTTAACGCAAACTGTATTCAGAAAAATAAAGTATCTTGAAATAATTATCGATTATAACTTCAAATGGGAAAGTCAAATAAACAGTAGACAGAATGAGAAAGGTTTTTTTAGTCTTAGAAATACTGAATCATTAAATATACTAAAAGATATTTATTTTGCACTTGCGCATTCCACACTACAATACAGAATCGTGGATTGGGGTGCATATTAATCAATCCTACTTCCAATTGAAGCAATTCAAAAAGTATCAATAAAAAATATTTTAAGAAAGTCTCGTTTCTACCCAACAATAAATGTATTCCAAATTTGCCGGTTTGCTCACTTAAAAAAAATTATGACAAAATTGCAATACTCGAATTACATGAAGATTTCCTAAAAAATATATCCCACATTTAAGTATCAAATAGCAAAAGAAATAGTTCTGTTGAAGGGCTAACCGTACCACTAGTATGAACTACAACAGAAATTGCACCACTATATATTTAAGGGAATATAATTATTTAATAAATTATCACTTGATATACGATCGGAAGAAAACTATGACAATATAAAAAAAAACTTAACGTAAAATTTTGTAGTAACACCTCATAACTTTTAATCATTGTTGAATTTTATATTTTACTTATCATTCCTATGTATAATTTATAAATTATCTCTTACTTTTATGTATTATCTTATAAAATTACTAATCGTTGAAATAATATTTTAAATTCAAATATGTGAAAATAAAGAGTTTTCCTCTCCTAAGCACAAGCATTTTGCTTTATTAGGAAAGTGTATGAAAAATTATGTTATGTTATGTAAAATTGTAAACACTAAAAATGTTTCGAACAATATATAAAAAATAAATATATATATATATACACTTTTGATACGTTACTCGGCAAATTGAGGACCCCAAATTGGAGAAATTCATTGTCACTGGCAAATTTGAAGGCAGAAAAGCAGAGAAAGTATTCCTGTATCACTAGTATCCAAGAATCATTGGCGTCGGTGTCTACAGCTCAGAATCGCAAGGAATGAGGGAGCCTTGTCCACCATGGAAATGGAAGTAATGAGGAATCTACTAAAAAAGAACTCATGTGTCTTCCTTACCGTGAACAGCTTCACCTTGAGGGACAGCCCCACCCTGACGACATGTTCCCCAAGGCCAGCCGAGGGCAGAGAGATCTTCCCCACGTATATCCCGTCAATCATCTCGTAGTTAAAGATACCCGTACACGGGGAAGTTGGGACTTGAGTTATGGACACACTTGTTGTCCCAACTTGAGTTGGGACAACAAGTCCCACGAGGAGCACCACGCCAACCAAATACACTGACATGCACATTGCGCACAGCAACAATCAACACTCAGAGTCTAATAAGTATTGCACAGCCAACCAACTGTTATGCTGGAATGAGCCTGCGTCACGAACAAACTGCTTATTCAAAATATTTTTTTGGATACTAAAATACTACTTAATATGTATTTATTTGAGAAACGTCTGAAAACTCGTTAATCCGGTTTAGATGTATGCGGCACAGAAGTATAAAAATCAAAGTTTGCAAAATATTAAATTATAGATGTACGAATTAAGTAAATTATAGTTTTATCGGAAGAAAAAAATATAATAATATTAACTCATAACGAAAACAAGATAATTAACGTAAATGCTTGTATCGGAATTTCGTTCCTTTGGTTGGGTAACTTCAACTTCACTTTACCTCATTCTGAGATGTGAGGTCTCAAAGTTTGCAAAGACGATTTCTTATGAAACTTATGGCAATCAAATGGGTTTCAAAAAGTAAATTTCTATCGATACTGCAATATTTACGGTAAAAAGAACGCTGGAATTCTGCAAGAATAAAAAGACCACCTCATAAACGTGTTTCGTGAACCTGAACAACGCTTTCGACAGGGTTTCTCACCCTCTGTTATGGGCTAAGCACAGGCAAAGAGGCATATCAGCGGAGGTGATATATATCCTCGACTCGTGGCACAGACAGCAGGAAAACTTGGAAAGATGGATTTTCCGAACCCTTTCTCCTAAAGAATGGCGTCAGAGGGGAGGATACATGTCCATGCATACATATGTAGCACTTGTCCGCAGCACCTTGGAATATAGCTCCATTATTTGGGCCCCCACTGAACAAAACCATATCCTAGAAATAGAAAGAGTTCAAAAAAGGTTTATGCGTTATCTGTATATGAGGGAATATACATACTACCCATTCCTGTATCCATCGTTGTTCTTAACAGGAATGCTCGATCTTAATACATTAGACGCCCGCCGAAAAATATTTTTGGGTAAGCACTTTTTTAAGCTAATCTCCGGCATTATACTGAATCCGCCCATGTTGAAGGAGATTAACTTATATGTACCTAACGCCAGATCCCACGCACTTTTTTATGCTCTGAAAGCGAAAACTTCTTCCTATCAAAATACGCCATTAAACAGAGCAATTCTACCGCTAAATGAATCTGTATTGAGCATCGCCATCTTCAATTTTACCTACAGAGAATTCAGTAACTATCCTCTGACATACGTCACAATCTAGTAAAACTGCCCCCATACACTTTTTTTTTTAAATTTTGTAATCTTCTCCATAATATTCTGGTGTATAACTGTTTTATGGAGAACCTGATAAAATAAATAAATAAATAAATGTCTACGATATTGTTCAACCTGTACATGGACGAACTCACAAAAAGGCTAAACAATGCAGGGGTAGGCTGCCTTATCAGAGAACAGTGTCTGAATAACATCAGTTATGCAGACGACATGGTCCTGATGGCATCATCTATAAGGGGACTATGCACTCTTCTGAAGATCTGTGAAAAGTTTGACGAAGAAACAAACATCCTTCACAAACCCAATAAACGGCTCTACTGGTCGTAACGTATGGGAAAGGTCCGAAAAATATTCCTCCAGCTGCCCTAAACGGCGTTAACCTGAAGGTGTCTCAAGGAACTAAATATCTGTACACATAATCACCAGTAATCTGATGGATGATGATGACATCGGTATACAAAGTCGAGCTCTCAACGTAAAAACTATCATGCTCAGTAGAAGATTTTGACTTTACAATACCTACCGCTGTAAAAAGAACTTTCTTCTGCTTTTTGAATTTGCTGGTCAGTGTTTACTGCTCATCCTGTAAAAGGCACCAACCGACAATTAGATATTTTAATTTTTTAATTTTAATTTTAACTTTAAATACATAAACGGCTATACTGCCTTTTATAAATAAACATATGTTGTAATGTTTCAGCTAGAGTTATGATAATCTACAGCAAATAATTTCTATGCACTTATAATGACAATTATTTACTCACATGAATAAACTGGGAATAAAGGAAGGTGTGCTCCCTCTCCGCATTTCACTAAGAGTTGTTTATTATGGTTTTCACTTCGGATTGTTTTAATCAAAATGCGACGCGTTTTTTTTAATGCGATTGGTATAATTAACGAAGAGCTTGTCCCGTTATTTGCGAAATAATAACAAAAATCATGCGATAAATGCACTGCGGCGTGTACACTCGAACTCTTTATTGCGGAATCACTCGCAGGCGGGAACGGGAGAGCGGGGTGAACAATAATCGCCATGGAACAACAATATTCTCGTTCCAAAATAACACAGAAATATTAGCCGAGCGCAGCCAAATCATAATTGGCGCTAACATACCCCCGCCCTTGACAGAATGGTCAAAACAAACCAACAATGCGAATAGCAACGGAAGGAACAAAGAAAGTAAAAATAGTAAATAATAATAATAAAAATAAAAATAGATGCGTTAAGAACATTTACGTCATCGGGGTTCATTGCTCATTACGTTGATGCGTATCACTATTGCAAGTTTTATGAAAAGAAAATAATAAATTAAAATCGATAAGAACGATAGCAATAATAGGTAGTTGTATTTTTAATTAAACTTAACTAAATAATCATTAAGTACTATAAGAATAAACTTAAGTTGCAGGAAAAATGATATTAAAAATGCGTGTGTAAACTCAGTTTACGAAAAACCTTGTTTTAGTTGCGAGCTGCATTACTTTGACTGAGAAGCTATTATGAGTTACATTTTTTTTTCTTGAGAGTAGGTGCGTTTCCTACTAGTACGTACCCTAAACTGGTCTCGATTGCACTCGGTAATGACTGAGTGCCCTTTACCTTGCCAGGTAGTAGGATTTGGCCAAAAATATTGGCACCAATGATTGCATCGACGACCGCTGGGATGTGAAATTTGTCATCGGCGAGTGGCAATTCCTTTATGTAAGACAATGCATTCATATCTATAAAAGATGCCGGAAATTGGGTTGCGATGCGATCCACGACCGAAGGTCGAATGGAGAAAGATGTTTTATTATTATAACGAGACTCAAACTTTAAATTAGTCATTCCTTTAATGCGTTGAGAAATATCCCCAATACCTTTAATGGTTGTACGATTGCGATCTGTGAATAAAGGCAAGCCAAGGCGTTTGCAACACTCGGTTGTCATAAAATCATTTTATGATGCACTATCGACTAAAACGCGTATTTTCTGATAATTATTCCTGGAATCAAGAACACTAATAGATGCAGTATCTAATAATACGTTTTGATTTGGAGAAAAAGCGTTTGCATCGACATTATTGAAAATACTTAATGTTACATTATCTGACTGATTTTCAGGTTTGCGTTCGGGATTTAAATCACGCTCAACATTATGAGAAAAATTGGGTGAAGTGTCATCAAAATGCAATAAAGAGTTATGGTTTTGATTACAATGTCTGCACCGATTTTCCGATTTACATGTGTTGGTAGAGTGTATTGTACTTAGACAATTTCGACAGAGTTTTTGTTTTTTCGATATTTCAAACCTACCTTTAGGAGATGCTTTTAAAAATGTTGGGCATTTATAAATCAATGTGTGGTCCGAAAGGTGACATACAGCGCAGTTAGACTGTTTTATTTTGTTACTCGTTAAACTGAGAAATGCGTGGCTATATTGTTTTTGGTGTAATTTTTTCTTCGGGTGTTCTTGCGATTTCCAATCTGGTAATGTAGAAGTTCTATGTAGTATCTTGGTTTGTTCCCGCAAGAATGTTATGAATTCGTGGTATGTAGGTGTCTCCGATTTTCTGACCGACGATTCGAATGCTACAGCTGTTTCTTTGTCTAGTTTTTGGGTCCCTATATGAAGGAAGAAACATTGTAATAAATTTGGAATTTGTAATTGTTGCAATGCTGAAATCGAGGAATGGAATTGATCTATGAAATCTTCTAAATTAAATGCAGTCGGTACTGTTATTGGTTTTATGTTCAAAATTTTATCAAAATAATAAATCGCATTCGCCCGGGTATCTTCGTATTTTTCTATTAAGGCATCCCATATAACTTGGTAATTTTCTGCTGTCGTTGGAATTCCAGCACAAATATTTAACGCCCTTCCCGACAAAGTACTTATTAAATACTGAATTTTTTCCGCATCAGAAAGTTCTTTGTTTGCGTGAATAACCTTCTGAAAGGTATCATAAAAAATTCTCCATCCCATTATATCTCCATCAAATGGAGGCAAAGTTAATTTCGGTAACTTCATATTGCGATTCGGTTTATCTAGTTTTGAATGCGTTTCAGCTAACTCAATTGTATTGTCACCTGTTTGTTTTGCAGTCAACTGGATTATAGAATATAAATCGTCAAAGGATTGCTCCATTTGAAAGTTTGGAACAAATTCTGAATTTCTTTGAAGTTTCAAATCATTAATTTTATTTACTAATTCAATAAACTCCTTTCTGGTTTCCAATAGTAACGCTGCATTAGCACAAAATATGTTTTTTGAATTAGATGATTTCAAACCTTTTATACTATCATATATTCTCTGAATCCTTGCAAAATGTGAATTCTGCCTCGCTTCTAATAATTTAATCTCGCGTTCAATTTCGGTGACGGTCGATTCATCCGGCATGTTGACAGTGTGTTTGTTAATTATGATGGAACGAAGAATATTTTTAATTTTCGTAGATGACCCACGTACGAGCTACCTACAATTTCTCTCAAACTACGCACGATAACTTGAGCAATGAAACGCGTGCGTAAATGGTAATGTAAAAATGCGCGCTGGTTCCTTAAATTAAACATCCGGCTCGAAGGACCAAAACTGTTTCAGCTAGAGTTATGATAATCTACAGCAAATAATTTCTATGCACTTATAATGACAATTATTTACTCACATGAATAAACTGGGAATAAAGGAAGGTGTGCTCCCTCTCCGCATTTCACTAAGAGTTGTTTATTATGGTTTTCACTTCGGATTGTTTTAATCAAAATGCGACGCGTTTTTTTTAATGCGATTGGTATAATTAACGAAGAGCTTGTCCCGTTATTTGCGAAATAATAACAAAAATCATGCGATAAATGCACTGCGGCGTGTACACTCGAACTCTTTATTGCGGAATCACTCGCAGGCGGGAACGGGAGAGCGGGGTGAACAATAATCGCCATGGAACAACAATATTCTCGTTCCAAAAATAACACAGAAATATTAGCCGAGCGCAGCCAAATCATAATTGGCGCTAACATGTAATAAACATATTTGTAAAGATCAATGACTGTCTATCCCACCAATTTATTGCCACCAGCAGAGTCCCGCAAGGTTCGCACCTAGGACCTTTATTATTTATCCTATTCATCAATGATGTCACAAGCATTTTCCATAGTGTTGAAGTCTTACTCTTTGCTGATGACATGAAGCTGTTTAAAGTCATAAATGATGTGCACGATTGCATAATCTTGCAAGAAAACCTTAATAACTTTTTCAAATGGTGTTCAGATAATAAACTTCAGCTAAATATTAACAAATGCCAAGTTATGAGGTTCCACAAAATTAAACATCCAATAATATATAATTATGCACTCTGTAATGTTGACTTAATCTCTGTAGTCGAAATACTTGACCTGGGCATAATTTTTGATCAGAAACTCTGCTTTGCATCTCATGTAACTTCTATAGCTAACAGGGCTATGAAAATGTTAGGTTTTATATTAAGGATTTCCAAGGATTTTAAAAATATTTACACATTAAAAATTCTGTTCACATCTCTTGTTAGAAGCATTCTTGAATATAATTCAACAATTTGGTCACCTGTCTTCAACAATCACATCAATACCATTGAAAGAGTCCAACACAAATTTTTGAGGTGTATTAATTTTAGACTTGGAATTCCCTTAGAATCAATAAATTATGATTTTTTGTTGCACTCATTAAAATTGTTGAAATTAAGTGACAGAAGAAAAATTTTTGATCTGTTATTTTTGTATAAAATCGTTAACTATCAGTTGGATAGCCCTGATATATTAAAGTTGATTCACTTTCATATACCTACAATAAGATCAAGGTTCCCTAGTTTGTTTTATTGTGACAACTATATGTCGGTTTCAGGCTCCAATTCAGTTGTAAACAGATTACACATCATTGGAAATTTTTATGCCAATGTGGCTGATATTTTTAATATTTCCATACTGAAATATAAGGTTGTACTGATCGAACATTTCAGCCAATTATACGTTAACGAGGTCTACATAATGATTTTTTGATATTATTGTTTATTTTTAATGCCTGTATAATGTACTATGACTGTAATTAAATATACACAAGCTTGTAAATGGCACTTTGTGCCGTAAATTTTAAATAAATAAATATAATAGGGTACAAATTGGGCCAATACCATTAACAATAAAATTTGCTCTACAGTTGAACATAATATTGAAGGTAAAATTATTTAATAATGAAAAACAATTACTTTGTGTAACAACCACTATTTAATTAACAATATCAACATGTTTCGAAAACTATGTTTTCTTCGTCAGGATAATAAGTTAATAAAAAATAACAAAAGACAAATAAGTATAGACTAATTAGAACATAGACAAAATATTAGAAAGGAGAGGTGATTAATTACCTAAAATATATCATAAAAAACAATTATATAAAATAAAATATAAAAATTATTTTAGAATCTGTAAAAAATAACATTAACATAATAAATTTTTTTTTTTTTTTTTAAAAAACAAAATAATTGTTTTTCATTATTAAATGATGACGCCACAAAGTAAATTTGCCTATTTTGAAGAAATAAAAAAGTAAAATTATTTATTTAGATCTGACAATTGGTGAAAGTAATAATAAACGGTTTCATGCCAACTCAGAATCAACTCAACTCAACACCTCTGGTTAGGCATTGCAATAATTTTTTGTTTAGTTTTTTATTGGTGTATCTGTGTGAACGTCAAGCGACGCCCAGTAACCCAATTAGGCTCTCTGTCTTGCTTACGCCCACTTATTGTAACTAGTTAAAAGAGAGGCAAGTTTTTACGACACCCCTTAATGCTAGACTTACGGGGTGTTCTATTCATGCAGTTCGTAATTTGGTTTAAGCATGCGTGCACCTACTCTTCGCAAGTGAAATAATTACTAATTTAAAAATTTGAAATAATAAATTGTTTTCATTATTTTTAATTCTTATCTTTATTAGTAGATTTACAGAGTGTTTGTAAAGTGTGCAAGTTTAATATTCATTACGACATCATGGAGTCCTGTTACAAAACGGGACGTGGAAAATCACTGAATGGACAAAGTCGTGAAATTTTATTCCCCGTGTTTAATTATTTTTATGCATAATTTAAAATAACGATTGATAGTCAATTTTAAAGCATGAATGACTTATTTGATTTGACGTCTAAGGTAACTGGAGTATCACAGACTAGTATTCAACAGTTAATCTTTTGTACCTTTGTGTTAGTAATTTGTTATATTTTAGATAATGTACGTAGAGATGGTTGTTGATGATGACTTATTAGGTTCTTAAGTAATTCGTATTTAGTTTGAAACAAAACCTTGAAAATGTCAAATCCATAAAAAAAACGGCGGTAATGGAGATGTTTTAAATGGGAAATTTTTAACTTTGAATGAAAATCGAATTTTAATGCATATTTTTCCGTCCATCCCGACCGAAACCGATGTATCTTTTGGTAATTAAGTTTAAAAGTAATTTACTTTTCAAAATCGTGTAGCGGCATGTGGCGGCTTGTGAATTATTTACTTTAAAACATATTATGTATGTATCCATGCTAATATTATAAATGCGAAACTGCTAGAGTTCGTTTATGACGCTTTCACGCATTAACCAATAAAAAGACTTTGAAAATTCATTCACCAAGAGAAAGCTAAATTATATACGAAGACTATAGTCTGTATATGATGGCAAGCTCTGGCGTAATGAAATTATAAATATTAATATATTATGATGATATTGGCACCTCTGGGGCTCGAGTCCCAGAGGTGCCAATATCTTTTTCTGATTTTTCTGTTTCCAGATTTTCGATTGAGTTTCGCTCATAATGTCTTCATTTAATTAAATATTACAGTTTGAGGTTTTACTCATAAAGTTAAAATAATAAATAATAATATTCATCCCAGACTTGAAGAAGAGTCAATAGATGTCGCACATTAAATAAAATGGATAATAATTTATCCAGACACCATCTAGATTGCATTTAGTTCGAGTTGAATCTTGCAATCATTCATAAAGATGGCAGCCAATAAAAATATGCGTTAAGAAAAATGAAGATAATATGGGTGGTTCTTAGTCGAAGTATGGTACAGTTAAAAGTGACCGAATTGGATATCGACACCTTAGCTCAGTGGATAAGAGCCCCCAACCCGGAAAGTAGGGAGGTCCTGGGTTCGAGTCCCAGAGGTGCCAATATCTTTTTCTGATTTTTCTGTTTCCAGATTTTCGATTGAGTTTCGCTCATAATGTCTTCATTATGTTCATTTAATTAAATATTACAGTTTGAGGTTTTACTCATAAAGTTAAAATAATAAATAATAATATTAATATATTATATTTGTTATACGTTTTCTGTCGCTAACAAAGGCGAATTATTTCTAACGTCAGAAAAAAATCGTTTCCATGGAAACAATGTTGATATATTTATGGACTCTAAGCTGGTAGGTACTCAGCCCCCTGGTCAGCTACTGCTTCAGAAAATTCAAATATTAGAATATGTTTTGTTTTTTTTTTTGGACAACTTCTGTTTTGGAATGAATGTCAGATAAGAGTCCCTACATTGAAAATATAATTCGTAACGATTATAGAGAGTGAATAATAAATTGTGTAATTTTTTTATTATATTAACAAACTTCCAAATATTTAATTAAAAATAAACATCCGAAATTTTTGTCAGCGCATAAATTCCGAACGAATGAACAAAATTGGATAATTCTTTTTTTCTTTGAGCTATATATAGCTTTATGAAATTTAGGTGGCAGGCGAGATGTTTGAAAACTTAATGTAAGGGAATGAATGTATGGAATGCGGGAGGGGGTGGGGGTGGGGAGGAGGGGGGATAATTGATAAGTTCAACCGCTATAGTAATTTCCCGTAATACCATGCGAGCGAAGCCCCGGGGAAATGCTAGTATTATAATAAAATAATCTTTTTAATTAATATTTTTTTAACAATGTCGTTATTTATGAATACCCATTTGAAAACATCCTGAAGATTATCACATTTAGTTAATAAACTTTATTTTGAGAAACTCCAGTATTTCAATAACAATGTTGTAAAACAAAATAAGTTTTATGTAACCGACTCAACACGCTTTGGCTTCGAATTCTCAATTGTTTTTTTTAAGCCTAAAACGAAACACGCTGCATGAAAGTTTTGCATCTGTGTGAGTACTAAGTGGGTAAGTGAGGCACAACCGAGAAACTGTCTAAGGGGCGCGGCAGCCCTGTTTCGTCAAGGTTTGACCGACCGCCACAAACATTCTTGCTGGTACTGCCAGACGACGAGAGAGGGAACCCTTTCAGACTGCAGAGCCATTTATTTGTATCTAAACATGTTTGTCTCTTCCCTTTTTTGCAGGTGCTTGCAGCATAGGCAAGATACAATCCCCCGCGAGCGTCCTTCATCTTTTTTTATCATCTTTCCATGCCCTCATATATGTTTTACTAACACCATAGTATCAAGATTATTATGTAAGCACTTGCATACTGCTTACTAACACTGTATGCAGATCTAGATTCGTTCAAAACTAAATGTAGCTTCATTCTTTCGAAAAAAAAATAGAGTCCTTGCCAGAGCCTTAAAGGAGTAACCATCAGTTACTTATACCAAGGCGGGTAAGTGGTGGATAACCTTCAATGTGTGAATACTGTGATGAAGTCAACTTAACTTGCGTTATCTATACTCTCTTTGGATTTTCAGGGACACTACAATATGGTTCGAAGAACTGCTAAAATTATCACAATCCACTATTATGAATCACAGATGTCGCCCGCTTGTCGGCTTGGAAGAATTGTACAGTGAAATATATTTATTTCCAAAAATATTATTGCGACATGTAAACTGATTGTCAACATATTGATGTCTGAATATTTTGCAAGTTCATTGTGAATTTGACTCCAGTTGTGTAAAGTTTCGCAACTGACTTTGTGCGTGTTTCAAAGACACAAAAATTGGACTGATCATACTTTTAAGCGGATGGAAATATCGCGAGGCCTCCAAAGCTGCAAAGAACGACAAATAACGTTGATGAAACTGTTCTTTCTTTGAGGTTCTGCCGGATCATTATTTCGTGTTATATTTGTTCGCGCAAGTTAAATCCATAATCAATAATATATTTTTGAGCATTGAGCTCTGATAGCCTGGGGAACTTACACACCCCATGCTTGCAAATTATAATGCGACCTCTTTGAAAGTCATTAAAAGCTATGAAAAAAAATAGCCCATAACCTAACTGTTCACGCCACTTTTATTTTATTTTATTTTATTTATTCATTCACGCCTTGAAGGCTTTTACAGAATCACATTATTAAAATTACACATGTTATTCAGGAGTATAATTGTAAGCAAGTATATAACATTATAAACTGTAATTTAAGGATACAAACAGGTTTAATATGAACATAGGTATGTAGTTTCGTTATCATTAAAATTGTACAAAGGAGTTAAAAAGTTTACATAGTGTAATAATGGTAAAACAGAAGAGTGCTTGAGATACTTTAAAAGTAGTTATTGAGGAACGTGTAGGTATTTACTATGTTGATTTTATTATTAACTTGATCATGAATAAATTGTTCGAAAGCAAGTTTTTCAAAAATTCAGCAAAATTAACGCAGCGATAAATAGTACCTACACGTAGAAAAAATAAAAAATACATGAGTTGTAATATCTTGAAAAGTAATACAGATGAGTTCAATAAGTGTAGTGTGATAGTAAAAAATAGTACAAATTATGGTACAAAAAGTACAAGATAATATTAATACAAAAGAGAGAGAGGATAAAAAGGTAAGTACTTAGGTAATCTTTGTATACATAAGTATTAAATTTTGTTTTTATTGTGAACATGAAGAGACCATCGATTTTAATTTAATC
Organism: Glyphotaelius pellucidus; assembly: GCA_936435175.1. Taxonomy (NCBI): domain Eukaryota; kingdom Metazoa; phylum Arthropoda; class Insecta; order Trichoptera; family Limnephilidae; genus Glyphotaelius; species Glyphotaelius pellucidus. Next base: position 6,117,259 of record OW386556.1, read on the forward strand.
ATTAATATATTATTATTGCTAGGGCACCAAGATTTAAATAGAAATATAAGTAAAATGTGAGTTAGTTATAATAAGTTAGTTAATACGAGAGGATTGTTGTTAAATGTGTTCTTATTTAGCTACCTTTATTATTCACATATTTCATGTTTTGCGATAATTAATAATTTGATAAAGGTGCAATTGATTGATATTTATGTCTTTATTTTAAATATTCTAATATACTGAGTTTGAATTTAGACACAGATTGGTGACGATAATTGTCGATTGAGTTGTATTTATTTCCGAGTAAATGGAGTCTTTGGATAGGAGAGTTTATAAAATAATTATTAGCGGAATTGGTAACAGAATACAATGCATTCGACCGAGTTTCGCGAGTAGGTACTCGCAAATTAATAAAATTTGTCAAATCGAGGGCGTCCAGTCTGCCATTCGCTATTTTGAAAAGACAAACTAAATCACTTTTTATGCGCCTTGATGTCAAATCGGTTATGTTAAGTAATTCCATTAGGTATATATAATTAAGTTCTTCAATCGGTATACCCAGTTTGTAGTTAATAAATCTTAAAAACTTATGCTGAACTCTTTCAATTTTTTGTTGGTGGGTTTTATATAATGGAGCCCAGATAGTAGAATTATATTCTAAGTTGCTTCTCACCAACCCAGTGTACAACAATTTAAAGGAATTAATTGATTGAAATTCTTTAACTGTTCTCAGAATAAACCCCAGACATTTCATGGCCTTATTGGTTATTTCATTTATGTGAGGAACAAAAGTTAATTTATTGTCAAACATAATACCGAGATCTTTAATTTGTTCTACTCTTTTAAGAAAAATGTTGTTGATGCTATAATTAAAATTGTTGTTGCATGTTGCTCTTTGGCAACTATCTAATGTGCACTCCGCCTTAATTGAGTCAGTTGATCTCACCTCGCCGCAAAAGACGCAGGTCCTAAAACCGCATGGCTACAGTTGATCTCACCTCGCCGCAAAGGACACGAGTTCTAAAAACCGCATCGCTTTACTAAGTCCATAATAAGAAACTCCAGTGAAAAATATTATGGCTTTAAAAAAATATTTTCATATAGACCAATAAACGCTGATTCTGAATATATAAGTTTTATTAAATAATATTTAACGTAGAGTTTTAAAAAAAATATTAAAAAGTCCATTTTAAAACAGTTCATTAAAACACCCTGTCAAGTTGGTATTATTGAATTTGTGAGGCGTGACGTCACCGCTTCCATAAAACGCTCCAATTCTGAAATTCAAAATGGCGGCGGTCGAACAGCTGATTCCAGTTCCATACGAAATTCATGCTTCGGTTTCCTTAATATTGATTTCGATTCGTAAAGCTAAAAAAATAATAATTTCAAACAATTTTTATACCAATCTCCCGTAATAATATTGAAAAATATAATAATATAATAAATATAATATAATAAATAAATAATTACACCTAAATAACGTTTTACTTATTGAATAGTTTCATCACTTCTTCGATACAAAATGACAACATCTGTTGAAAATAACTAAAACTTTTGGCCAGATGACGTCACAGGGCCAGATGACGTCACGGTGGTTTTCGGGGGATCTTTAAAAAATAAAACTTTGACATTTATTTTAACTATTAAAACTCACTATAAAAATAAAAATAAATATGCAGTTATTTAAGTTAGATGGTCATTATTCATAAAAAAAATGGACTGGAGTTCTCTATTGCAATATTCGCACCGCAACCATTTGCAAGGTTAAAATATTTCCGCCGGGCCGCTCGCGATCTCGCTCGTCATCATTATATCATCAAATCCTTTCCAAACTAAAACTTACCTTCCTAGTGTAATAAGAATAAGTGGAATGCAGGAAGCAGTTTTTTTTTTGTTAAGTGAAATTATAATAATTAAAAATTAATACTTAATAATTACTCGCATACAGTCCATTCGCGCCTTAACACTAACGTTACCTAATTATCTAATATTTTATGAGTCGTGTGGATATTATGTTATTGCTGTTCCTACCTAATATTTACGCCCAGCTCAACGAAAAAAGCACTCGCACGGCCCACTTTTTGCATACATACAATGCGCCGCTGAAAAAATTTTGATGTAATTAATGTATCTAATAATTAATTTAATGTAATCTCCAATGAAATCGGTAAAATTTAGTGAATATGGCTAAACACAGGAGTTAAAAGCCAAAACTAAAACTAATTTGAAAATTATATTACCGGATTGCAATCTCAGTCCTTCTTGTATTCATAATAAACATTTATAAATTTTCAAAATGTCCACGTCTGACCTCCCCACCATACGAAAGATGATAAATTTTCAAACATGCTTAGTAATAATGACTCCAGTAACCTTCTAATATTTATTTAGATAAGAAATTGGCCGATAATCCCCAAGAAGTCGTTAATTTGTTTGTTGATTTTTTCAGCAAAGTCTAGGAATCAACAAATAACTCTCCATTGTTCAATGCCACTACATCCAATTATAACCAAATTGATTTCAATCAGTGCAAATTTGAAGAAAGTGACATTAGAGCTAAATTAAAATCTCTTGTCCTGAACAAATCGGCTGGCCCTGATAACATTCCCCCAATCTTCTTATCGAAATACATGCAGTCTTAACTTATCCCCTTACTAAAATTTTTCAATTGTCAATAAAAACTGGCACCTTTCCGAAAAAATGGAAAACAAGCTTTCTGTTTCCAATTTTTAAGAAAGGAGATAAATCTGATTTATCCAACTATAGACCTATATGTATACAGTCGTCGTCAATCCCAAAAATATTTTAATCTGCTCTGCTCTCTAAACTCTCGCCTGATATTAATAAAGTAATTTCACATCGACAACACGGTTTCATATCAAAAAGGTTTACTCTTACGAACTTAATGATTATCAGGAAAATTTATTTAGTAGGATGCACAATCGTCTTCAAACAGACGTAGTAAAAACAGACTTTAGGAAGGCTTTCGATAAAGTCTCACACAAAATTCTTATACATAAATTAAGATGGTTTAAAAGTTATCTACGCAAAAGAAAAATATCAGTCTAACTACATTCGCACTTTTCACATCAGTTTAAAATATTCACCGAAGTTCCACAGGGGTCACATCTGGGCCCAGTGTTATTTTCCTTATTTATCAACGACATAATGAAATGGAATTATGTTCAGTTTCAATGTAAGTGTAGTGTAATTTATACCGCAGAGCAGAGACCACAGCTCAGGATTATGGGACTAGTTTTCTGTCAAGTAGGTAGGAAATCAGTAAATAAAAGAAGATGAACTTTAGAAAACTATATTGTAGCCATCAAAAAAACAAACATGGGAGTGCAAATTTATACCAATGAAAGGTTAGGATTAAATTTATACCAATGTTATATTAGGAATACAAAACATAAACATACCAGATGGACTCCTGGACACGCTAAGCTAACTACACAAAGCCGAATATTGTAGGAAAACACCGGATGACGACCGAAAACTTGGTTCGTAGAGAGAAACGGTCCCGGGACGGGACTTCCGGCCTCATCAACCGGGGACGGCGCGGAATCCAGGGAGCCTAGGTATTCCTTCTATTTGGGAAGAAGGCCGCTACACCTCCAAGGAGCGTCTCCAGCCTCAGGCTGTCTCAACAATCTCCATCCGAAAGTCACGTGGCCCAACCAGTCTCCAAGACTTACGGATTTCGGAAGAACTATCAGCAATCCGTGACTTCGCGACGCGGGGTCATAAAGACATATTATTCTAGCCACAACAAGGACCAATCACTTTATAATTTCATGTCCAAAAAAATTTCCACAAAATGGCCAACTGCCAACACCGGAATTTTTTTATTTACTAGATTCTTAGATTCCTTGGAGAGGTGAATCATTTAAATTTACTGAATTTAAAGTTAATGTTCTTTATACAAATAGAACGGCGTCATTTGCGCCTCGCAATCTTTACCTCATGTGTGTATTTAAAATTTTTACTTGTTTATTAGACTTAAGGTCCTGAATTTAATCGGTAGGGAAAAATTGTTACCTAAAAACCCTACTAAAATTGCATATTTTTTGGTCATCATTTACTCTTGATCGCCCGCAAACTGGAAAGCATAAATACATATGTGTGTGTTTGTATTATGTTAGGAGTGGGAAGGAGGCGGTCATGTCCTTTTATTTGGAGTTCTTCCGCATTTGCCTTCGGGAATGAGGAAACCATGAAAAACCTCATCCAGGAAGATTCGGCCGGCGGTCAACATGAACCCGGTCGGCCTTCAGTGATATCGGTGTACGATATCCTGCATTGTGTGTGTGTGGGGTGTTTGTCTGTTTTTATGTAGATATATACTTTATGGGACTCTAGGGGATAAACATACATATACATACATACTATACAATATTATATAAATATATACATAGATATATATAAACATATGTTACGGTGGAGGGGTCTGGAGTTTGGGAATACCTACTGCTCGCTCACTCGTCGGCGTCTGAATCTGGTTCATGCCAGATGTGGTCAAGGTCCATCAGAATGTGTTTGGGTAGTCTGTGTACGTATTTGAATGTGAAGTCGCTGGGAGAATTGTATTGACCGATTTCCTGTATGAGTTTATTTTTACTGTGTCTTAAAGATTTGTAAAATCGGTCTGTCAGTCTGTGAGTGTATTCAAATAAGGTCGGAATGTCTTCTCTCGCATGTAGTCTTTTCAAATTTGTTCTGATTCTAGTGTTGTATGTGATTTTAATGCAGAGATTCTGTAGTGTCTGTAGTTTTGTAAAGTCAGATTGTGAGATGCTACTCCACACGGGAATAGCATAGGTCAGCACCGGTCGAATTTTTTTTTAAAGTTTTTTTTTAAGTTTTCTTTATTCATTGAAATTGTTTGTTACATAAATTTTTTAATTTTTCGACCACCATGCTAGGCACATGCCCGTGTTTAATGAGCGAATAGTAAGTCAGGAGTTTGGTTCTGGGAAGTAGCGGACTTTTTCTATTGAAGATGGGCTTCATCATGCCGAGTGCCATTCTGGCTCTTGCGTGCATCTTGGCTAGGTGAGATTTCCAGTTGAGTCGTGAGTCCATAGTCAGGCCCAGGTAAACGACTTCATTCCTCCATTCTAAGACGTGTCCGCCCATTTCGATGTTGACGTCTGGTGTCCTTCTGACGCGTTTCCTCGTGTACATGATGACTTCGGTTTTGGCCTCGTTCAGTTTGAGGCGCCACATCTTGTAGAACTCTACGAGAGCGTCGAGCGCTCTCTGAAGGTATATGGCCGCCATCTCGGCTTTCAGCGAGGAAACGTACAGCTTGACGTCGTCTGCATAGATAGACAGGTTGCATCTCTCGTCTCGGGGGATGTCATGTGTAAAGATGTTGAAGAGATGAGGTCCCAGTAGACTTCCTTGTGGCACGCCTTTTGGAATCTCACGTAGTGACGACAGCGCGTTCCTGATGAAGACTCGGAAGGATCTGTTCTTGGGGTATTCTTGTATCACTCTCGTTAGGTATATGGGCGTGTTAGTTCTGTGCAGCTTGTGCAGTAGCCCTCTGATCCAAACGGTGTCAAATGCCTTCTCCAAGTCTAGCAGTGCAGCGGCGATGTAGCGATGTTCCGTTAAATCTTTTGGTGATGAATTCCGCTACTCGTGTGAGTTGATGGGTGGTGGAATGCCTCTTTCTGAATTCGAACTGCTCGTCTGGCAAAGTGTTGTTTTCTTTGTGGTGTGGAAGTAGCCTGTTGAATATAACCTGTTCAAATACCTTGCTCAGCGTGGAGAGTAGGCTGATCGGCCTGTAGCTTGTCGGCTGCCTCTTTTCCTTGTTTGGCTTCGAGAAGGGCAGCACGGTCGCCGTCTTCCAGATCTGTGGGAAATGTCCGGTGATGAGACAGGCATTGAACAGCTTTGTGATGTAGATGATGGCTTTCTGAGGTAGATGTTTGAGTAGAATGTTGTGTATTTGATCGCTTCCCGGCGCCTTATTGGTCTTCGCTTAATAATGACGGCAACTTCGCTCGGTGTGCTGAAATGGATGTCTTCGACGTTCGTCTGCTCCGCTTGTTCGAGATGTCGTAGAGATTCATCTACTAGTCGATCCGTTTCCGGATCGGATAGGCCGTCCGTGGCTGCGTAGGCTCTCTCGAATCCGTCGGCGAGCGCGTTTGCCTTCTCTTCTAGTGACAGCGCCAATCCTGAGCCGTCTAGCTTCTCTAGCGGGGGAATCGTGTGGTCTTGATGTTTCAGAGCTTTTGCCATTTTCCATAGGCTGTTATCCTTTGGCGTGAGTGATGTAACTTTCTTCGTCCAAAGTTGGCGTCTGAGGTCCGTTATTTCCTGCTTGATTTCCCGCTGTAGAGTGTTGTAGGCCGTTTTGAAGTAGCCGTCGCGCGTACGATGGTAGATGCGTCGCAAGCGATTTTTCTCCTTGATGAGCGATAGAACATGCTCGGGAAGCTTGATCGTGTGTGTGTGTACTTCTTTGAGAGGTATGTGTGTGTCTTGTGCATGTTGTATGATTTCCGTGAGAGTGCTTGCGGCCTCGTCGATTTCATCTGTAGAGCGCAGAGTTCCCGATGTTAGGTGAATTCGTTCGTTAATCTCTGTCTTGAATCCTTCCCAGTCTGCGTCCTTGTAGTTTCGCTGTTTTCTGGGGCTCCTTGAAGTCGTTCCTCCAATACTGAAGCTCACGGGCAGATGGTCCGATGACAGTTCATCCAGCGAGCGCAGTGGTGAGATCGTCTTGACGTTTTTCTCGAGTACGATGTCCAGAGTGCTGGGGTACTGTGCGTGCACTGCGTGGTATGTCGGTTTGTCCGGCGCCATTATCGTGTAGTTGTGAGTCTGCATATGCGTAAAGAGCGTTTTCCCGTTCGCGTTGCCTCTGTAGTTATTCCAATAGTTGTGCTTGGCGTTGAGATCTCCTCCTAGAACAATAATTGGGCGCAGATTAAGTAATTTGTCCAAATCTTCTCTCACCAGAAGGTTTTAATGTCTGCAATAGGCGGCGATGAAGGTATGCGCTCTTTCCTCTATGGTGACTTCGACAATCGTAGCTTCAGTATGCTTCAGCTTCGGAGTGGGGATCCTTGTAGATGTGATGGATTGACGAACGAAAATGGCGGTGCCTCCGCCTCCTCCTTCTAGTCGGTCGTCTCGGTGAACTTCAAAGCCGGGCACTCTCAGCGGTGTGTTGTGTTTGAGATGTGTTTCTGAAATGAGAATGATGTCAATGTTAGTGTTATTTGCTAGAGCGAGCAGTTCATCAATCTTAAAGCGGATGCTGCAGGCATTCCACAGGAGGACGTTCACCATCTCGGGATTATACATTGATGGTGGTGGTGATGACTTCCATCAGGATGCAAGCCCTCTGGTATACGGAGGTGCAGCTGGCCAGCTGCGATCGCACGCCATCTAATCCCATGAGGAGGGACATCATCAGCGTGGCGTCTGGGTCTCTGGAGCCTGCGGGCTGCTGCGTGTAGGTCTGCGAGCGGGGCTGCGGTTGGGGTTGAGGCTCGGGCTGCGCCTCGGGCTGCTGGGTGGCCGCTCTTCCGCCGGCCACGTGGGCCCATGAGCGTCCATCAGTCCTCGTCGTCTGCTGCGCCTGAGGATGTGGCCTGCTGGCCCCTGGTCCGGGGCGATTGGGCTGCCTCTGTCGCTGCTGGAGGGAGGTGACGTACGCTACCCTCTTCGGGCAGCCTCTGAAGTTGGCGGGATGGGGGCCTCCGCAGTTGCAGCACGCGGCGGGCTCGTCCCTGGTGGTTTTGGGGCACTCGGCCGAGGCGTGCTCCACCAAGCATTTTACACACCTCGCGGTGTGTGAGCAGTTGCGGGACCCGTGCCCGAAGTTCTGGTAGCGGTAGCACTGCGTCCCGTGCTGCAGATGGTTGCTGCGGTGCTTCTGCAGGCGGATCCTGCAGTGGCAGATGTACTTTACTGCCGCCCTCAGCTGGCCCATGTTCACTTCCTTGCCAAACTGAGCCAGGTACATCGGGTACTCAGCGGCGGTCGTCATCCTTACGACTTTGACTGGAGGGAAGCCCTGATCTGTCAGGTCTGCAGCGATCTCCTCCGTCTCCGCAGGCCCTTAATGACTGCCTTCTTGAGTTTTTCAGCCTCCGCCGTGTATGTGTGAAAGCCGCGCGCCTCCACACGCAGCCCGTTTGTGAGAGCGCGGTGATCCGCCATGCTCCGCACGAAGATATTTGCTGTTCCGCCCCGGTTGTAGCGGAAGGTGAAGTTGGCGTGGCCCAGGTGTCCCTGTACCGTAGAGGTGATTTGTGCGTGAGTCAGGGTGCCCAGGGTCATGACCACTGGAGGGACGCGATCCTTCTTCTCGGGCTGGCTTCTGGTACCTGCGGAAGAGAAATGGGAGGGATTAGATGTGTTGGGGCGTTTTGGTTGCGGAGCGCCGCCGCCTTCAGAGACCTCCTTGAGGTCAGAGAACCGGTTACCGACAATAACCGGTTCCGGTCCCTGCGGTGATAGGGGCCTCTTCACGTGTTGGGCGGCCTCGTCCATCCTTCCTCCTGGGCTGTTTCCATGTCAGCGGGCTGCTGGGGTCTGGGGGGCGGTACGTAGCCCGAAGCTGGGCCTACTGGGGGGCGGTTGCTGGGTCCAGGAGCGGGCTCGGGCATCACGGGGGCGGCATGGGGATGGCCGGCTTTGTCCTCGGGTCAGCGGGGTGGCTCTGCACTGGCTGCTGGGGCTGGAAGGCGGGGATCGTCAGGAGGATCGTCCTGGTCTTGGTTTGTCGCCTGTATTGGCGGGCGCCAGGGGGAATCACAATGGGTGAATCCTCCGGGTTTGCGGCTTCTAGCCGCGCGGAGTACATCCGCACGGCAGGTGTCTTGAATTTCCTCTTGAGGATGCTGGGGATGGTCTTGAAGTCTTCGGGTCTCGGTGGGGCCAGGTCTTCCTTCTTCTTCTTTGCCTTGAGAAAGGCAGTTGGTGGCGCGGGGGCCTGGACAGTGAGCCGGTCGGGCCGGCTGGCTGCGAGGTGGCGGTGTCTGGCCGTGTAAACACAAGCCAGACAAAAGCGAATCGTGGCGAAAGGGCGGTGGTCTCGAAAAGCGACTGTCGCAGGGGGCAGTCACAAGGCGAATCCTGCAGGAGGAGTACCCGGGTGGGTACTGGCAGGTACGTCGCAGGAGTGCCATGCCGGGGCACAAGGCGGCACGCAGGGCGCAAGGGGGCCCGCAGGTGTAGTAATCCTCGTCGTCGCTCTCGGTGTTACGAGCGGGTTGTAGCAGGAGGGCCATACGGGGGCACAAGGAGGCACGCAGGGCGTAAGGGGGCCCGCAGGTGTAGTAATCCTCGTCGTCGCTCTCGGTGTTACGAGCGGGTTGTAGCAGGAGGGCCATGCGGGGGCACAAGGAGGCACGCAGGTTTAATAATCCTCGTCGTCGCTCTCGGTGTTACGAGCGGGTTGTGGCAGGCAATAGCACAACACGCGACGGGGGACTCGTAGCCCTACCACTCTGGCGCTCTGCTCGTGACTGACCTTTCTCTTCGGCTTCGTTTCTGTTGTCCGTTCCCGGAGAGAGAGACGGCCTATCCCATATATGGGCAACGCCTCTCCCATTGGTCAAGGAGGGTCGGATGATGTTGACACGCAGTGATCACGTGATTCTCGTGCTGCTCCGAAATCCGTGACCTTATATGGTAGTGAAATGCTGGCCGTTCGGTAGGTGATCGCTAGGTAGCTAGGTGTGCGCGCTTGTATATGGGCAACTCATAACACCATATTCAAGCGATTGAAAAAGTCCAGCATAGATTCCTTATATATTCCTAGGTATATTAATTTTAAATTAGGTATTCCAAGAGAATCCGTTGACTATAATTTGTTATTAAACTGGACTAATCTCGTAAATTTATCAGATCGCAGAAAAATCTGTGATCTATTAATATTATATAAAATAATTCACTCGGTCTTGGATACCCCTGATTTAATAGAACTAATACGATTTCATTGCCCTGGTCGCGCTAACAATAGACTGACTCTACCGTTCTACTATAATAACACACATACATTATCACATTATTACTCACCAATCAGTCGATTACACATTTTGGAAAATGAATATGCTAACATCGGCGACATTTATTTCTTAAAATTAGCGCAATATAAATATGCACTCAAAATTATTTTTCCATAATGTAACTTCATACACGCAATGTGGACATGTTGAAATGAAATGATGATATTTCTTATTGTTCTTTTTTGTTATTTTTTGTCGTGATACACAAAATAATTGTATGTTATTTTTAGGTTTCAGTTTTTAAGTTTCTTATTTTTTCCGTAATGTAACTTTATATACGCAATATGGACAAGTTGAAATGTAATGATGATATTTCTCATTTTTATTTCTTGTTATTTTTTGTTGTGATACACAAAATAATTGTATGTTATTTTTAGGTTTCAGTTTTTAAGTTTCTTATTTTTTCCGTAATGTAACTTTATATACGCAATATGGACATGTTGAAATGTAATGATGATATTTCTCATTTTTATTTCTTGTTATTTTTTTTTGTGATACACAAAATAATTGTATGTTATTTTTAGGTTTCAGTTTTTAAGTTTCTTATTTTTTCCGTAATGTAACTTTATATACGCAATATGGACAAGTTGAAATGTAATGATGATATTTCTCATTTTTATTTCTTGTTATTTTTTGTTGTGATACACAAAATAATTGTATGTTATTTTTAGGTTTCAGTTTTTAAGTTTCTTATTTTTTCCGTAATGTAACTTTATATACGCAATATGGACAAGTTGAAATGTAATGATGGTATTTCTCATTTTTATTTCTTGTTATTTTTTGTTGTGATACACAAAATAATTGTATGTTATTTTTAAGTTTAAAACTACTATATGTAATAATATTATTTTTCTTTCTTTTGTACTCTATTATATGTTTATTTATAAAAGGCAGTACAGCCGTTTATGTATTTAAAATAAAAAATAAAATTTTAAAAAAATGTAGTGGAACGATAATTACGATTTGCTTTTTGTTATCTAGGTTCTTACTATAACATCACACTTCTGCCCGTTTAAATGTTTCTATAAACAGACGCGCATAGATTCCTTATTCAATTAAAACCAGTTTTGTGTTCGGAATGCAAAAAAAATAATCGTTCGGCGGCTCCATCGCACAAGGCTGGTTGAAGAGAGGTGAAATTGCAATAATTGATGTCTTAAGAGCCGAAGAGCCGCAGACGCCTTTGCAAAGAGCAACTTGCTCAATTTGAGAAGCGGGAATGGGTACCGCCGCCTCGGGAACCTTTACTGGGTAACCAGCACCTTTGCCACAGGTCACCCCAAGTGGTTCGCTGCGATTGGTGATTTAGCAGGGGTGCCCGGGTTCATGGAGTGAGGTTTGTCAAGGTCTTGAAGGCGGATGACCAGGACACTGAACCCCAGATTCCTACCCACCCCTTAAACCCTTTTCCTTCCCAGAGCTCTCCTCCCCTTTCTTTCCTTAAAAAAAACCCTCCACACAGCATCCTCAAAGATGACATAGGCCCTGAGGGAAATCATTTTCCTCAGGGCCTCCTGAGTGGAGTTAATGTAAAAAAAAAAAACATGCGACTCGCGAGCCACAAATTCCGACCCCTGCCTTAGACAAAGCGTACGTAAAAGAAAAGGAAAAGATAAAAGAATCATGATTAATGACGGCTACGAGGCAAATAACATTGAGAAAATAATAAATGAAAAAATTAAATAAATTTCATGTATCCGGTACATAATAAATCATTTTATTCAATTAAAAAATACATAGAAAATTTAACACAACAAAAATATCTTCAAAATTAACGCTATAAAAGAATAGGAAAAGATGCGATCTACGTTGAACACAAAAGCACGTAATAAAAATATAAAAAAATGGCTACTGCCTCTATTAGTAGCTAAAAAACAATTAAAAAAATTGCGCGCAGTCAGTTATACCAACAATTGAAAAAAATGAGAACCGCCTATTTTTATTCACTCTAGAAAAGGAGAAAAAAAGACATCGGATATCAATTAATAAGATTGCCGATGGCTACTGAGGTTCTAGAGCAACTATAATCCTTGCGCATTGTAATTTTTTTAGCTAAGGTCTATAGCAATTCCAATCCTTGTGCATTGTAATGTCTTTAGCAATTGTAATCCTTGGGCATTTTAATGTCTGTAGTTACAATCTATAGCAATCCTAATCCTTGAGCAAAAACCAATGGTTAAGGTATATAGCAATTCCAACCCTTGTGCATTGTTATGTCTTTAGCTAAGGTCTATAGGGATTCTAATCCTTGTGAATTGTTATGTCTATAGTTAAGGTCTGAAGCAATTCTAATCCTCGTGCATTGTAATGTCTATTGCAATTGTAATCCTTGGGCATTTTAATGTCTATAGTTACAATCTATAGTAATTCTAATCCTTGAGCAAAAACCAATTGCTAAGGTATATAGCAATTCCGACCCTTGTGCATTGTTACGTCTTTAGCTAAGGTCTATAGAAATTCTAATCCTTGTGAATTGTAATGTCTATAGTTAAGGTCTATAGCAATCCTAATCGTCGTGCATTGTAATGTCTATAGCTATGGTCTATAGCAATTCTAATGCTTGTGCATCATATCTATATTTGAGGTCTACAGCAATTTTAATTCTTGTGCATTGTAATGACTATAGCTATGGTATATTGCAATTCTAATCCTTGTGCATTATGTCTACAGTTAAAGTCTACAGCAATTATAATTCTTGTGCATTGTAATATTTATAGCTATGGTTTATAGCAATTCTAATCCTCGTGCTTTGTAATGATCTCTTGAACCCAGGAGCTGAACTTAGCTGCGTCACAGAACACTATGAAGTTGCTAAGATCGCATGCTCTGGTCTGGTGTTTAAGGCTGTAGGACACCACCCCCCGCAGCTCATAATGCCCGTTCGTAAACAGGGTGAGGCCGGCCCCGGAGTCTCCGGCGCAGGGACCCATCTTGGGACTCCGAGCTCCTAGAAGCAAACATTAAGAATAAGAAAACAATGTGAAGAGATATATATATATAGCTTGTTAAAATCGAGAGTGTAACGCGCGGGATATTTGTCCCAGTACACCATCTATTTCTCTCCGTGTGGCATTATCTCGTTCCCGTTGCGCAACGCAAGCGAGACGCGCAGACAACACCTACGCATCCCCACTAGACGGCTGGCCACGCATTACACGGTGTACATACCTGACGGGAGCCCTTACAAGCGGCATCTCGTCAGTTTACGACACAGTTCACCCGTCTAACTTCTAACTTGCTCTGGCTAGTACCCTCCTTCTGCTGGCTACCCCTGTCTTGCACGGCCCTCAGGAGACAGACCCATCTACTTCCAGCTGCCAAGTATCTTGAACACTACCTAGATTCGTCAAAAGCACACTCCTTCTCTTGGCTTCCTGTGCACAGCACAGCCCTTGGAAGATAGAAATCCGCCCTAGTTAGGCTAGGTTAGTTCCGCGACTCGGTTCCGCATACCTCTCTTTTGTCGTGACCAAATTGCATCTAGTGTAATAATAAAAAACTGTACTGTTACCGTTTTATGCAATGTTTATCTGAGTGATTGTTTACAAAAAAGTGTAAGTGGTTGGGCGTATACACAATACAGCTACACGTACCTACATACATCTATACATCATGACCCTGTACTTGTAGTTAGTATTGTTACAATCCATCCTACCCTTCCTTTTATTCCTGCCATTTTTGCTTGACCTAAGCCAGTCTTAAATCTACCCTCGCTCCATAATCATCTAAATCGCATACCGCATCCGCCTACCGCATCCGCATACCGCATTCGCATACCGCATCCCGCGATTAACATTATAATCATGAAGTGCACAAGAAACCAGTAGGATTCAAGAAAATAAAGCGCAGTAAGTCCTTTTGTCCTTTTCCTTGTGCATATTATTTGCATTGTGCAGTGGTCTACACACATTTCACGCAACACGCAAGGTCCTTCGACAAACACACAATCACACCGCACACACAAAAAACGCTTCAGTAAGAGTTATTATTACAGTTTACCTTTATTTCTTCATCAAACTTAGCAAATGCCTAGTGTACCTTTATTATTTATAAGCTTTAAAAAAAAAACTAATTAGCTTCCCAGTTAGACCCGAGAACATATCTATGCTAACTGAGTAGAATAAGTTGTTTAAATGGCGTATTTCTAGGTTTTTGAAAGGTGATGAAATAAGCTTTCAAAATTTATAATTCAAATCAACCAATAATTTTTGAAATATAAATTTTTTTAATGCAAACATAAAAAGTTTTAAAAATGCCCACCTTACGTTTTTAGCAACTAAAATTGCTGGTAACGAAAAAAAATACATTTTTTTAGACAAAGGTATTATAAACGTTATCGTCACCGTTAAAATCATAATTCTAATCATGATAGTAAGTGAGACAACGATTTCTATGAGACCTATATGATTTGTTCCGAAAAGCGAACAAATAAAAAAACCTCCAGCCTTCCCTACTGAACGAATATTCGAAGAATTTAAAGTCTCAACATTCAAAAACCTATTTATAAAAAATTCAATCTTACAAATTGTAAAAGAAAAAGAAAAACACTCATTCGTAACGGAAAATCGTACCAGACTCAAACATGTATTTGTATGCCCGAAACTAAACACTTCTTTTGCTCAACATCATTTTTCATACCAAGGAAAATACTTCTTTAACAACCTACCCATAGAAATCAGAATCATTAATAACAAAATACAATTTTCGAACTGTATCAAAAATCATTTTAAAGAAATCAGCAACGGGAAGACTGCTTCCCCTATTTCCACATGAATGTAACACTAAAAATTATACTTGTTTTTACTCGTACGAAATACATGGATGTCTTTTAGTTAAAGGGTCTTGATTGCGATGTGTTTGTATTAACTGTACAAATTATTTATGTGAAACACGTGACTGCAATAAAATGTAAACTCTTCTTCCATCCACAAGCAAATGCTTTTAATGGAAGATCAGTACTACTATAAAACGTACCATTTTTAAGTTAAATAAATAAAATTAGCCTGAGGGGTTGTGATTGTTATGTAAAACATTAATAATTTTCAAATTAGCTTTATAAAAATAAAAATTAAAATCTTACCAGCGCAGAATTGTGAGTTGTCGTCTATGTTGCTCAACATTCCCGATGATTCGCGGCATTGATCGTTAGACACAATGGGAATCTTCACATGCAACGGCTCCGAGGTGGCTACGTTACCCAGTTCGTCACTGCCCCAACCAACCACCTGCCAATACAAGAACAATGAATGACATGGCATAACTACAGCCAAAGCTAACTTATACAAACCCCTCCTGGGCCCACGTTTCAGAGTCTCATTTGAAAAAATCCTCTAGCTGTAGACATATGAATATTACTAGACCTGCCCTTAGAAGTGATAAAAGCGTTTTATTTCCTCCTCCCCTTACCGGTTCTATTTGGAGCCGGCTGAGCTCGTGGATGGCCTCGAGCGAATCTAAAAAATGTGACGTCATCATTCTTGTGCAAACTTGCGTCGAGCTCTCATCGGAACATTTTACAAAATAACACGGCAAACATGGTGGCTTGTTCTATAAAAATGGAAGTGAAGATGAGAATAAACCCAATTTTCGTATTAAATAAGCATTATTTTACTTTATTTTAAGCTTATTCGGGATATAGCGAAACAACATAAAGTTAACTATGCTACAGACATCTATTTAAAGATGCTTAAATTACAAGATTAACTTATACACTACTTTACCCGAAAGGGTATCTATACTAAAGACATCTATTTAAGGATGCTGAAACACATTATAACCTAACTATACCTCCACTACGAATCTGAAAGGGTCTTTTTATCTCTTTCAAGAAAAGTATTTTATTTTGAAATACATTCAAAAATAGCGAATTTATCTGGAATCAAAAGTAACGCGATAATATTTTCCATGGAATCTGTATTCTGAAAGTTCTCCTAAGACAAGTACGATCTAAAATGTCAGAGGCTTTAGGGGTTAAGTTAGATACTCTATTTTTGATACTGAATTATTTAGGCCTAAATAATGTTTCAATAAAAACAATAACTATTAAATGTCTTAATTTCTAAAAACCAATAACACGGAATATTGAATGGCTTGTCATAATTTTTGATACAATATGACCAGGTGACTAGAAAATTATAAACGCGGTGAGTTCAGCACTAAAAATCCAATAATACCAACTTGGGAGTGTGTGTTTAATGACACGTTTTAAAATGGACTTTTGAATATATTTTTATTAAACTCTACGTTTAATATGAGGTGTGTAAAAGCAAATGCAGCAATCTCCAAAATATCGGAAAAAAGTTATAATTGCAGTTTCATAAAAACACAAAAAGTTATAATTGAGAACCTAAATTCAATTTGCAAATCTGGTTAGTTATAATCTCAGCTTTCTTCCTTCAAAATCAGAGTTTGAAAATACAGTGTAAACTCCATGTAACGTCACTCGATTTAACGACAAACTCCCTAAAGCGTCGAAATCACTCGGCTTTGGTTGGTTTAGCTTAGCTTCCATACAATGATACACTCTATTTAGCATTGCACCCACTCTCAATAACGACAAGAATTAAGTAATAAAAAGTTATTTTTTAGTTGCCAAAATTAGTAAAATCGGCCCAGATGTGTACGTTCTTTTGTCGCTTTATTATCCTACCCCGTAATAAAATGTCGGTAATGCCCGTAATAAACTGACCGTCATAAACTGTCAGCATCATACATACCGAACTTTCTAATAAATCCGTTCTTTTGTTTAAAAATTGGGATTCCCTGCACCTGTTGATTGTTGTTTTCTAAGAAATCCCTTCTTTTGTTTACAAATTGGGATTGTTTGCACGTGTAGACTGTCGTTATTAGGTTTCATGGATTATCTATTCGTTATCATATTGTTAGTTGCCCACAAACTTTCAAACTGTATAAACATGGCAAGTAAGAGAAAATCACTGTGTATTGACGAAAAAGTTTTACTGATACGCGCAATAGAGGCGGGAGAGAAGATAAGTGATGTTGGCAGACGCTTTGGATTTAGTCGCTCTACCGTGTCCACAATATGGAAAAATAAAGAAAAAATTCTACAAGCAGAGGAGGATGGAAAATCTTCCAAAAAATTAAAGAAACCTAAATACGAAGATTTGGATCAAGCTGTGCTATCATGGTTTCACCGACAGCGCCAGAATAATATGCCTATCTCGGGCCCGATCGTGAAAGCTAAGGCGGAGAAGTTTGCCGAAGAACTTGGTTTACTTTCTTTCAAAGCATCAGAGGGATGGCTCGGAAAATTCAAGCAACGTCACCATATCAACTATGGCAAAATTAGTGGAGAAGCACGAAGTGTTGATACGAATGTTACTCACGACTGGATTAATAGAGTGTGGTCAAAATTGACAGAAAAATACGCCTCAAGTGACATTTTTAATGCTGATGAAGCAGGAATTTTCTATAAGTTGACCCCAGATAAAACTCTGAAATTTAAAGGGGAAAAGTGTGTTGGAGGAAAGCTCTCCAAGGAGCGTATTACAGTACTTGTGGCTGCTAATATGGATGGCACAGAAAAAAAAAAGCTGATGGTAATAGGCAAATCGAAAAATCCGCGGTGTTTTAAGAACATTAAAAAATTGCCAGTGACGTATAAAGCTAATAAATCAGCTTGGATGACCAGTCAACTTTTTGAAGAAGAAGTCCGAAAGTGGGATGCAGAATTAAAGGGACGAAAAATTTTACTTCTTGTTGACAATTGTCCTGCCCACCCTCTTATATCAAACCTTCAAAACATAGAGTTGGCATTTCTTCCTCCAAATACGACTAGTGTGTTGCAGCCAATGGATCAAAGCGTGATTAAAAGCCTCAAGGGTCACTACAGAAAGAAATTATTGATGGAAATAGTCGAATCTGAGGGTAAAACTTCTATTAATGTGCTGCATGCTGTAAATTTTTTATCTAAAGCCTGGGAAGAAGTGACACCCACAACTATACAGCACTCTTTTCGACATGCTGGACTTTTTACAAATTCTATGAGTGATGAGGTGGAAACGGAACCGGAGTTTGATAGCGATGACGACCTTTTATTAACTGAGTGGATTCAACAGTCCAACATGGCAGGAAAATTTACAGAAAATCTTCAAACCTACATCGAAGTAGACGACTGTCTGCTTACAACGGCTTCACTCACAGACAAAGAAATTTTAGATTCGGTGAGAAAAACTGAGGATCAAGAACAAGGAGATGAAGAAGATGAGACGGATGAGCCTGAGCCTCCGCCGAGCATTAAAGAAGCTCTGGAAGCAGCAAAATTATTGGAAAACTACTTTCTTTATCACCAAGATGCCTCAATATCGCACGATATGAATAAAATAAGTAAAAAAATACAACAAAATTACTGGTGCAGCAAAAGACGTCAGACGAAAATAACAGACTATACGCAATAGCGTTCAAATAAATATTGTTTTTTATGTATATAATTACTAAAACTAGTCTGAAATAAACTTTTCTTTTACTAATACAGATTTTTCTTCTCTCCATTTAAAGACATCTCTCTATAACGTCAAAATACACGATGTCCCTTCAGTGCCGTTATATAGAGTTTACACTGTATGTATCAAAAGCAAATATATTAATGTGTTTTTGGCCTTTTTTTCAAAAAAAAAAAAAAAGGGGAGATTGCTGCCTTTGCTTCTACACACCTCATATTATGTAATAAGACTTATATATTCAGAATCAGCGTTTACTGGTCGATATGAACATATTTTTTCAAAGCTTTAATATTTTTCACTGGAGTTCCTTATTGGAAAAGTTTTTTATTTGTGTCATAGATACGCATTTTAAATATTTCAAATGAATTCTTTTCTCTTCCAGGTTAAGTCTATAATAAACTTACGTTTCCACGGTTGCCAACAATTCCGTCGAGATCCTTGTTCCCGCTCCACAAACATATAGGCTGGATGAAGTCGGTGTAAGCCACAGGTGAGGCCAGCACGAGGGCCGCAATGTCTTCAACATTTTTTTTTTTGAACCCCCCGTGACCCCGAGTCAGCTCTATCTTCCGCAGTTCCCGAGTCTGCACATTACTGTTCTGGTCCGCTGTCCTGTCATGTACGCCCAGCTCAACGAAAAAAGCACTTACAGGGCGCTCCTTTTTTGTATATATACAATGCGCCGCTGAAACAAATTGGAAATCATTTTCATGTATATAATCCACTGTGAGATCGGTAAAATTGATGACTGTGAGAAAATGTGAGATGACAAAAAAAATTATACGTTTTAGATTTCCACGGCCAAAATTATTTTCGTTATTTGTTTTTGGGGTGTTATGCCGTGTTCCGTTACCTCCTTCTTTAGCCAACGTTTCGGACAGTGTTACAGTGTCCATCATCAGGGCAGATGTGTAATTGTTAGTGGTGAAATGTGTGCTTATGTACTTGGAAGCAATACCGAAGCAATAATAATATATATATATATTTTTTTTTTTTTTATTAAACTATTACTATTTATTTTTACATTGGCTACATTCGCTTTAACCATTGTAATTCGATTTTTTAATTCAAGAATTCGTCAAAAGATGTCACCAATTCCGACGGCAGCTCGCATGGGAAAGTGCCCAACGCTAGTGTAAATACTACGATTTATTAAATTTGCAGTTACTTAGTACCGGTGACTAGCGATCGCTAGATAGATGACAATGGAGTCGAGGAATAAGCTACTTTGGAACCGGTTCCTACGCCCTAAGCCATTGCTTTTCTCAACTCCTTTTTACCGGTGACTAGGGACCACTAAATGACAGTGGATTCGAGGAACAAGTTACTCTGGAACCAGTTCCTACGTCATTGCCTGCCTCAGCTACGTTGTAACGGTGACTAGGTATTAATAGATGACAGTGGATTCGAGGAACAGGTTTGATGGAACCAGACACAAGAGACAAGTAAAATCTACAACTATTCTGAAGTAAACTGTAATACCAGATCGTAGTGAAGTGGAGCTAATAACATGGTATTACTGCCAAGTACATGATCACACATTTCACCACTAGCAGTTACACATCTGCCCTGATGATGGACACTGTAACGCTTTCCGAAACATTGGCTAAATAAGGAGGTAGCGACACGACGATGTAACACGACATAACACACCAAAAACAAATAACGAAAAGACAAAATTTATAACAGAAATATTTGAAAGGTTTGTAAAAATTAGGTTCAAATCTATGATAAATATTAAGGTTTGCAATTGCAAAAGTTTAAGACTTGAGAAAGAAAAGTAGTTTTCGAATGTCCATCGATTTAATGGTTCTTTACATATTTAAATTTACATATTACCACCGACTCATAATGAGATATTACCACCGACACATAATGAGATATTACCACCGACACATAATGAGATATTACCACCGACACATAATGAGATATTACCACCGACACATAATGAGATATTACCACCGACACATAATGAGATATTACCACCGACACATAATGAGATATTACCACCGACACATAATGAGATATTACCACCGACACATAATGAGATATTACCACCGACACATAATGAGATATTACCACCGACACATAATGAGATATTACCACCGACACATAATGAGATATTACCACCGACACATAATGAGATATTACCACCGACACATAATGAGATATTACCACCGACACATAATGAGATATTACCACCGACACATAATGAGATACTCAAACCAACGGACAAAGTTGTATCACACAATAATGTTTGTTCTTAAGGGTCTACTATTCATAAACACAGCGCTGAAAAAGAAGAAGATGGAGAGATATGTAATTACGAGTGTTGGACAGAGCGCGCTAATATGGTTAGTCGTAGAATAGCAGCGAAAATTGCGAAAAAGCTTAATAAAACATGACTCGTTTAAAATAGAGCAAAAATCTCGTGGAACGTATCTTAAGTATCGTTCAAAGAAACATTGTGAATTTTTTCACAAATATAACTTGTAAAATAAAAGAAATAGACTTGTTTAAAATAATTTTCGGAGCATACTTTGCGATTTTTTTCTATCGAGGGAATTTCATATAATTTGCGTTTCGGCGTGGAACGTATCTAGATATTATCTTCAAAAATAACATATATTTTTTTAAGAGCTTAAAAACTTCAAATGTTTAAGGGAGATATGTAAGAAATCGGTCGAAATACGAATAGTAGACCCTTAACGCGAGGTAACAAAAGAGACGCAGTGAAAATTTTAGTTACTTATATCAAGGTTTGAAAGAGAAAAAAAAATCATTTGAAATATTTAAAATAAGTACTGGCCATCTATGACACCAATTAATTATCTCAATTAAAAAACGTTCCTAATAAGAAATTCCAGAGAAAAATATTAAAGCTTTAAAAAAATATCTACGTGTGGGGGAAACAATAACATAAGTCAAAATTGCTTACTTTTCAGGAGACAGTTTTAAGTGTCTCATGAAAAAAATATAAGGGAACAAAAATTTAAAAAAAAAGTTTTATTATTAAGATTTAAGCATCTTTCTTGGGTGTTTACATTTTTTAAATTATAGTGAACAATTTAAGAGATACACGACTTACATGTTCAGGAGCATTACAAATAAAGACAAAATCTATGACTTATGTGTTTAGATACAATTTGTAAAAAAAATGATTTAGCCAAAAATTTTGAACAAGAAATGAGACAAATAATGTATATTAATATGAAAACCTGTAACTTCAGACTAAATTATGAATATAAATTAAAAAACACTAATCAATATTATCTTTCTCCACAAGATCTGGGTCTTGATACGACAAGTTGCTTATAGAAAGTTGGCGGTAAAACTGCTGAAATATTGATGCGATTAAAATCATCATTGACATCAAATCTCTTTTCTTTTCAACACTTATTGGAAAAGGATGGTTTGAAATTATTTCGAAAATATAATTGCAAATGTTCAATGCAAAACATCAGTGCTCTGTTAAATGCAAAACATTGCGTCGTTTAAGACACTAGGTGAGGGAAGGCTCTTTGTTGTTAAATATACATTTAAAGCCAATACTTGCAAATTTTTTCCCGTACTGGAACCAGCAAGCTTCATGCCATCTAAATGGCAATCCTTCTGAATCTCATCTTCGTAGAACGAGTGGTCTTTTAAGTAAAGATGAAAACATTAAAAAATCATATTTTGTCATTTCAATAACCTCGAAACGACTGTTACACGACTTCACCAGTTAAACCAACCATATGGATGATTGATCTGAGAACATTTTTTTCCTCTTTTTTTCAATGACTGCTTGATCCCTGTCTACCTCCACGTGAAAGTGCCCAGGGACCATAAATTTCTGGTCGATGACATCAATGTATTCGGGTGTCTAAAGTCAGTTGCAGGCAAGTTATGCATGAATTTGTTTAAACATAAAGCAATTTGATTTGCACCTCGTCCAGCGATTGCCTCATGTCACATGTAACATGTGGATGATGACTGTCAATGTCATGGACCGTTAAATAAACTTAAATTAACGTCCATAACTGTCGTTTATAAAATGCTATAGAAGATGCCAGAGCTGGTGGAGGAAGGCATTGATGGAGATCAAAAGTTAAGCACTTTACTGTTTGTTCCTGCTTTCTGCAGCCTTTTTCAGATATCGGTCATCAGCAGTTGTTAAATGAGCATCTCTAGAAATTATAATGAGCTCTTTCTCGTCTTCATTTTCTGAGAGCTCTATTTTCTGTGAGCTCTATTTTCTATGTCACGTTCATGGCATGTATCTTGTTTCGGTTTCTTAAAACATAGTTGCATTTTATGAAACTCTTCCCTGTATACGCATTGAAATAGGAACTACTTGAGTTGAGTTTTTATATAAGTCGTACATTATTTGAACAGTTAAGTTTGATGTTTAATACGCTGTCTCCTAGTATAATGAATTTTATACGCAGGAAATTAATTTAAATGAGAGTGTATTTCTTCTCAAATGTTTGAAAACCAACAACGGAACTGGTATGTTTTTAGGTTTTCACGGCCAAAAAGTATTTTTGTTATTGTTTTTGGGGTGTTATGCCGTGTTTCGCTACCTCCTTCTTTAGCCAACGTTTCGGACAGCGTTACAGTGTCCATCATCATGCTCATCTGCCCTGATGATGGACACTGTAACGCTGTCCGAAACGTTGGCTAAAGAAGGAGGTAGCGAAACACGGCATAACACCCCAAAAACAATAACAAAAAAAAAAAAAAACAACTGAACTTCTCCTTTTCACAGCCATAAGATCTTACAAAATTATTTTCCGAATATTTTTAAAAATCAGCCATTGCAAACATTAACTTTGTTGCCATCTATAACTAAAAAACTTTTATTATTATTATTATTATTATTATTATAAGTCTTTCCAAACTTTCCGATCATTTGGATTTTCAAATCTTGGTCTGCTTGCTGCTTTATCGCTTACAGTTATTAAAACTTTTTAATTTTCAGTATTCATTGAAAATCTCCAAATGTTTGTGCTCCAGATTTCTATCTTTGTATTTTGATCTGCATTTTATTAATGATATCATCTTGCGGGCTTCGTGCAATTTTCCAGAACGCATTGTATACTCCAATCCTAGATTGCGTTTCATTTTATTTTCGGCTATCCATTTCCATGAGGTTTTGGGGGCACCAACGGTAGTCACAACAATCTAGGGATTATTATCCATAACAGATGTACTAGGAATTCAATGCGACAAGAGATGTTTCATCCGACGGTGTAGATAAATTATCCATATATGCAAAAAATGATTTAACATCAATATACCCAATTTGTGGTCATGGTCGGGATTACCAAGTAAAATATTCATTTAAACTACCGAATGACAACATCTACTATTAAGAATATTGATTATAAAATGATTATAAATGCCTTACCTTAGTGTGTTTGTTGATTTTGTCGCATAGCTAACTCAACAAAACGTTTATACCTGCTTTCCCTTTTTCTAACAACGAGACAGGCATCGAAAAACCCAATGTAAACTTACTTTATATCATAAATAAATAAAAAATATGTCACATAACATTGTCAGCTACAGTTCCTAGTGACGTAAATTTGACTTATGTGTATATTTCCCCCTTTATAAATCGAAATCAGAAAACAAAATCAGTTCCTAACAACATAAGTCTGACTTATGTGTTTATTTCCCCCTTTATAAAATGCAAAATATTTTATGTGATTGTGAACATTTTCAAAATGAACCCCTAAACGGTGACTTTTGACAGATGTTGTAAAGGTAAAATGTGCGGTTTAATTAGGATTAAAATATTTACTAATAAAAAAAAAAATATCGCATTTTGTGACTTATGTTATTGTTCACCCCACGCATAGATATGTTTATGCCTTATTTGTGCCAAAATTATTTTATGTTTTAGAAATTATAACGAACTTTGTAAATAAGTGTGATGCATAGTGATTATTCTCACTCTGATTTCAGATTTTCAAAGTTCCTAGATTTTTCCTAAAATTAGTATATTAATAGATAACTTGCAGATAAAATGCGCTCCGCGGGCTTTTGCTGCTAGGCCCTGCGTGCGGCTTTTATTTTGGCTTCGCCTAGTTTGAGTGTCGGATTTATAAAATCCGATAAGAACTGGTTCCAAAAATAGCCAGTTCCTCGGATCTGATCCAGTTACAGCTAGTCACCGAGCTAAAGTAACCGTGACAGGCAATGACGCCGTATGTAATCTCTACATATCCGGAAAGATACTTAAATTCAATAATTCGTAGTACTTATACCTAGGGAAGAAACGTCCACATGCGAGCTGTTGACGTAAGTGGCGGCATCTCGTGACAAAATCTTGAATTCAAAACCTAATTACAACGGTAGTTTTGTTTGAAATTCCACGTACACAGATGTTATATATGGCGCAACGCGTACGGCGTGGCGTCAACATGCACTCAAAACTGGGTTCTGAAATTCAACCTCGCAGAAGTTGGGGTATTAATAATGTTCGATTTTTGAGTTTTTATTAGTTAATACTTACTTTTGTTTACTTTTATTACTTTTGTGAATAAAAATATAATGAAAATACAGATACGACTTTTATTAATCGTAAAAATTCTATATATGATTATTAAAAATGGAAAATAATAAAAGGTGGTCTCCAGGACCGACGTCAGGTGGTAATGCAACTGAAAAGTACGTAGGTGGCTTAGGGTTAATTTTTATTCAAATTTCAAAATTTCCAATATAAAAACGATTCCTTTGGCGCAAAAAGCATACAACCGAGTTGACAGGAAAAAGCTGTGGAAGGTGTTGTCCAAGTATGGAGTGAATACGAATCTCATACACGCAATTGCGTCTCTGTATGAGGGAAGCGTTGCATGAATTATGGTGAACGGCGATTTTACGGGGTGGTTTGACATCACAAAAGGTGTTAAGCAAGGCTGCGTAATGTCACCGCGGTTATTCTTTCTATACTTGGATAATTGTGTGCAAGAATTGAAAGAGATAGGATTGGGCGCGAAATTGAGTGATCTGGAAGTATGTTGTATGCTGATGACGTGGTGCTGATTTCTAACAGTATGGAAGAACTAGAGTCGCTCATGTCTAGGATGAACGAAGTATGTATGAAGAATGAGTTAATGGTGAATGTAAGTAAGCCTAAAGTAATGATATTTGAAAGAGAGAGTACGAAAACAAGTGCAACATAGTTGTGAATGATGAATACTTGGAGCAGGTGGATGAGTTTGTGTATTTGGGAAATATGTTTACGAGAGACGGGAAGACTGATTGAGATATCGAAAGAAGGGTAAATGCCTTTACCTCTATTAATGGAGGACTGAACGCCGTTGGCGCCAACAAAAAACTATCAAAAGAAGCGAAGCTAGCCGTCTATAATGGAGTGCTGGTACCTACCCTGATGTATGGCAGTAAGGCATGGAACTGGCAGAGAAAGAATGAAAGTAGACTGAATGCTGTAGAAATGAGACGTATGTGTGGTAAAACCATGTATGATCGTGTGAGAAATGTGAGAAAGAATGTAAGACTGATGTAAGTGTAATGAATAAGATTAAGAAAGGGACGCTCAGATGGTTTGGGCATGTAGAGCGAATGAATGAGGAAAGGAGTGTAAGGAGAATATAAGACGCAAATGTGAATGGTAGACGAAGTCGGGGACGTCCGAGGAAGACACGGCACGATCAAGTGAATCAGATACTTGAGTCGGGCGATGTCAAGAGTCAGAATAATAGAAGAGCATGTATGAGACGATGAATGAATGTGAACGAGGCAAGGAGTGTGTGCCAATATCGAGATGTTTGGCGGTCCGTTCTCTCTGCCTACCCCTGCTGGGAAACGGCGTGATGTTTAGTTAGTTCCTTTGACGCCATTTGTTTGTGTGTATTTTTGTAGGTACCATTTGTTAAGTTTCTATCAAAATAAGCAAGAATTATGAATTACTCGTGAATTATGAATTACTCATGAATTATGAATTACTCATGAATTATGAATTACTCATGAATTATGAATTACTCATGAATTATGAATTACTCATGAATTATGAATTACTCATGAATTATGAATTACTCATGAATTATGAGCTTACCCAAACTAAGAATTTAATAATCTATTTTTTTTTTTTTATGTGAATACCTCACAAGAGTCCCAATTGGACAGTATGGAGCCAATGCGACTATGGCATCCCCAATTTAGGTATTTTGCAAGGCTGAAGGTAAGTGGGGAGGAGAAACCAGACTAAAAACAAACAAAAAAAGCCCATCATGCACAAATATAGCACGCAAATTATGCAAATCGTGCTCACCTGTGATAACTACATTATTGGAGACAAGACTGCCGGTGCAGATGTATTGTCGGTCGGTCTTCAGATAAAACGCTGCAAGCCAGGGCCATTCCCCGGCACTTGTGGGATACCCCCCGACTATAAAGTTCTTCGGAATCGGGATCTGTGGCACGCCGCACTCCTCATCTGGGCTGCAAACCAAACACGACAATATCAATATTTATTTTTTCTTTTTGACTCACCATTGTTTGTTCATTTGAATCAATTTAATATCTTTGTTAATATTTGAATTTAAATTTACAAATCTTTTAATCTGTTTTTTTTTTTTTTTTTTTTATTCTTGTAAAAAATTACTAACCCTTTCAAAATCTGAGTTCTCAATGTTGCCTATTCAAATTTGCCTATCAGACAAGTCTACTTAAACTGGTTTATTCTCTATATCAATTAAATAGTCATAAATACATTGGGAATTCATATGTCATTGTCTGATATTTTGGTTTATAAATGTGTAATTTTCTAGTACTTGGTAAATACTTAAAAAAATTATAATATATATATAATGCTTGCTATAATTTTAATTATTCAATTAAAATGTTCTCCAAAATGACCGTGAAAGCATCTCATCCTCGCGATCTCTTGAAAGAAACCATTCATGCGATACTTTCAAGGACATAAAGAAACCATTCCTTTATTAAGAATATTTTAAAAAAATTGTGCAATTTGGATGTCCTGAAACGGAAAACCTTCCCAGTTGGACAGACAAAGCATCATTTTGTAAGGTATATTACTGTAATATATATAAATAAATAAATCTTTCCTACTATCAAGAACGAAAGAACTCTGGGTGAGAATAATCCATCTTTTTGATAGAAGTTCCACCAAATCTAACGTAACTTATTCAACCTAGTTATTTTTATAACTTTTATGGACTTTTCAAAGGAGTAAAGAAGTGTCAATTTATTGAGTTGACCGGTCACCAAATTTAATATGCCATTATTAAAAATGCTTACTTTTGGTTTTAAAAAATAATGTTTTACGAATTACACCAATAAAATAAATTTTTTCTTCTAAAAGTGATTTAATGTTTTAAATGTAATTAATTTTGGAAGATGGAAGTGGTTACCGCCGCCACGTGAACCTTTATTGGATAACCAACACCTCTGCCATAGGTCACCCCAAGTGGTTCGCTACGTTTGGTGATTTAGCAGGGGTGTCCGGGTTCATGAGGAGAGGTTTGTCTAGGTCTTGGAGGTGGATGACCAGGACACTGTTAACCCCAGATTCCTACCCAGCCCTTAAACCCCTTTCCTTCCCAGAACTCTCCTCCCCTTCCTTTCCTTAAAAAAAACCCTCCACACAGCATCCTCAAAGACGACATGAGGAAAATTATTTTCCTCGGGGCCTCCTGCGTGGAGCTCATGTAAAAAAAAAAAAAATTTAAAATGTTTAAAAAAAGTAATTATGTATTTTGGAAGTGCATGTGCAGAGCAGATGGACGACGAATGGAGTGTCAGAAGATGTTGTCTGATAACTTCTGCGCATAAATATACCAAACCACACACCTATTACGATCAAAAAACATGGTGGTTAGATTAAAGTTCAAATAGCAATATACTTGTAAAATAAATATCATTGCCCTCTGTAGGTAAAAATTCAGAAACATTAGGTTCGGTGCTTAGCTAAAATTATTTGTTCCAATACGCTGACACTGACAGTTGTGTTGTGCTTGTGTTTGCCCTTTAACCCATTGTTTACAAATACAATAGGATTCTTTGTATCTATTTAGCAAATGGAACAAGCAATTCCTCCACAAACTCAGGCGGACCGAGCCTTTGTTTCTAACTTGGATAAACAAGCGCAAAGTCATCAGTCATCATGTAAACGTGATTGTAAAAATAAACTCAGAATACTTCATTTTAAAGAAGCGTGTTTTACTGATTGTCACCTGATAAATTAAACAGTTAGATTAGTTTAGGAGAAAAGGCGAGACGTTTAGGTTAGGTTAGGTTTTATTAGTTAGATGTGTCGCTCTCACCTGTTTGTTTGCGTTCTCAGGTTGGCACGAAGAGTGTGTGAGAGGCTGATGTCAGAGATGAGTTCCCCCGCAGCGGTGAAGGTTTCTGGAAGAGAAAAATTTGTTTCATGGTATGTGGACTCGGTCCACAGTCTGATGAGGGAATGAGCCCCATATACCATTCAAACTGGTTGAACGGTTATATCAATTTGGTTGAGTTGAACGTAAATTAAAACCATGTGGAGATGCGTCGTATGCGATAAGAGGGCGCGACTATCAAGTTGAATGGTTCTACCGACAGAGCAATGGTTGTACCAACCGTCCAACCAAGTTGGATCGTCAGTAGCGTGGTTGAGGGATTGAACCTACTTTACCCAGTCTGACTAAAGATCCATTATGCTTAGTTATGGAATTGACGGAGTTTTTGACCTTATATAAGGATTTAACTTTCTTGTGCGATAGTACTATCACATTTAATTTCTGTAGTAGCATCAGATGACTGATTTTTTTCATTCCATGAGCCATTTTTTGCCCAATTCGGGCAGGTTCAGAAGGTAATGTGCTGTTTTCAGCAAAGCAGTTAGGGCTTCTAGGGTGACTTTATTATGAAATGTTTGTAAGTGGCATTTGCTTTGGCATTTTTTCTAGGGTGACTTTATTATGCTCAGTGACGCATGCGTATTGCCTACCTCTAGGGCCTGTGCAGATGGTGTTCCCATCATAGATGATTGAGGTGATGGTGGGCAGGGGACTGGTCACTGGAAAGATCACCCTGTAGAACACGCTTTCCAACAACTGTATTGCTTGAAGTAAGTTATTTGGATTCAACAACTTAATTTTCCCCTTAAAGGACTGAAATTATTGAAAGAATTTTTTTAATCATAAATTAAATTATTTTTCAATTCGCTTTATAACTCTAGCAATATATTCTAAAATAACCATCAGCTTTTTTTAAACTAAGTAAAACCAATGTTTACCTGCTTTCTAGATCTAAGTAAAGCTTTTGATCGTGTGTGTCACAATAAACTCTGAGAAAAGAGCAGTTTCTGAAGACAAAATAGCGATTCTTTCAAATTGGTACACACAACAAGAAAATGTCTTAAAACACTCCGTAAAGTTTTCCAATTTTCCATTTTATTTGACAAATGGCATAAAACAAGGAGGAAACATGTCTCCAGTTCTCTTCAATATCTACAGCTCATTCAATAATTAAATGACACAAAACTATGTTGAAAGAGTATGTGTAAATAATATTAATTGCGCAGATGATATAGTTATTCTGGCAAGATCTTCAAATGCTCAATAATATTTTCCTAAACTTTAACATATTCTCCGATTCACTGCGCTATCCCTTCTCATATCACCTTTTCTCACCCCTACAAACACACTCACACATACACACATATACACACCACGCTCATCACCCGGTAATTACTAAATAAACGTACCACATTAAATAAAACACCACAAAGAAACATATCCTTGGTATCCACCATGAAATATTACTTCATATCTGTAAATTGTCTCATAATAGTAACCGATGTACTCTTTGTTTGTATAAATAAATAAATTGATAAGATCACTTGGCGCACTAATAAACTACTCCAAACATGTGAAGATTTTGCAAAAACTTCATAACTTGTAACACAATCCTTAAAATCACACAGGCGCGAGGGTTCCCTTAGAACAATCTAGCTAGACAAAAAGATTTCAACGATGTTTTTATTTATGTACAAAAATTACTCACAGCATAGAAAACAGTCCATAGCATTATGTTCGCATCTATAAAAAAATTAAAACAATACGCGCTACACGTGGCAACGATGTAAACACAACACTTTGAATGTGCCAGGCGGCCTCCCTGCGGCACATCTCTTTCGAGTGTACGCGCTGTTTGTCGTTAGTGGTGTTATTTGAAATCGGAGAGAAATTACATCGAGGAAAAAAATAAAGTCCATAGTATCTTCTTTCAAATTTATTTAAGCATTTAATAATTTGTTTCTTCTTTATTACTTTTATTAGTCATTAAAAAATCATGAAACCACTATCAATATTTACAATTATTTGCCAAAGTTTGATTAAGGTTTCAAAATCGTGTACCAATTTGTACCTCCAAACTATACAATTTTCATATAAAACCATTCTTCATCTATATTTTTTTATAGAATTTGTCTGCTCTTACGTGCTCTTTTGACTTTTACAGAGCCTCTACCCTTGATCTATATTTTTGATATTTTCGAGATTATAGAAGAAAAAGCCGCATCAAAGTCGAGTTATGCTGCAACACGGAAAAATTTTGATCGAGAAAAACAATTTCATAATTCTCGAAAAAAATTTACTAAAGAAGAATGGCTTCATTTCTATTAATATGTCATAAAAAATTGAAAAAAGAATATCGCTTCATTTCTATTATTTCATAGGAAATGGTCGAAGATATACTCTAAAATTCATGTAAAAAAAAAACAGAAATGGCTTAATACAGTTTTTTTTCTTCCGGTAGTTACATGTGATTATGAACTACGTGGTAAGCCAGAAAATTAATTTGGTTTTTGCTCGTTAAAAAGTAAAATAAGAAAAATTAAATGTCCTCTGAATTCTCGAAGTCTAAAAGAACTCTTTCATGCTGCTTAAGCCGGTTTGAAGACATCCTATTATCCGTCTTATCTAGTGATGACTTAAAATTATTGTCGATTTCGGAAGTAACAACGAAGAAACTGCAGAGGTCTGTGACAGTGCCACATAGAAATATTACCATTTAACAAAAGTGATGATAGTGACTCGACCATAAACAAAAGTCATTCGGTTTTGTTCTTATATTATGTTACAAATAATATTTTTAACTAATTACTTAAAATAAACGATTGCTATGACTTATTTGAATCATTGTACTACACGCAATTTATTTGTATTTTATTTTTCTTTGAAAATTCTCTAACAGTGGTTGAAATAAATATAAATTTTTTTAATAATTTTTTTTATTTTATTGTGACCCTTTTGCATCACATTCCGGGGAAAAATATTTTTGTCTAGCTAGAATGCGATTTGGGACCACTGTGGGGCGGTCTGTCGATACTTTTCAATGACAATAATTAATGATACTAATATAGGGCCAATTGTTTGCGGATCAACTGTCGTGGAAAAAAGCAGGGGGTCACGTGGAGGCGAGTTTTATTTTGTATTTCTGTCTCTGTGATATAGTTTTTGATACCGTGTTCGTCTTGCCTCTCTCCATCATTTGAAATGATAGCAAGGTGATGGGTCAAGAGAGTTCGGCAAGAGAGGTCTAGGTTAGGTCTCCCTCAACCAATATCTCCCGATCCGGGCCGCCACGCAGGAGGTGGTCAATCGCCTTGGCCGCCAAGATCTAGACAAACTCATCCCATGAACCCGGGCACCCCTGCTATGTCATCACTTAGGGTGACCTATGGCAGGGGTGTTGGTTTTCCGATATACGGTTCCCCGGGCGGCGGTACCCATAGGTTTTGTGAGTTTTCATCCTGCTACAAAACCAACACCCCAAAAAAATATCCCCGACAAACTGTCCTACGTACAAAACATATTTCGACAAAATATCCTACGTACAAAACACATTTCGACAAAATATCCTACGTACAAAACATATTTCGACAAAATATCCTACGTTCAAAAATATAACGACAAAACATCCTACGTACAAAACATATTTCGACAAAATATCCT
This sequence comes from Glyphotaelius pellucidus, assembly GCA_936435175.1. NCBI lineage: Eukaryota > Metazoa > Arthropoda > Insecta > Trichoptera > Limnephilidae > Glyphotaelius > Glyphotaelius pellucidus. Next base: position 6,149,722 of record OW386556.1, read on the forward strand.
ACGTACAAAACATATTTCGACAAAATATCCTACGGACAAAACATTCCCCAACAAAATATCTACTAAAACCGAACCTAACCTAACCTAATTTAACCTAACCCAATCTAACCTAACCTAACCTAACAAAAAAATGGGACAAAAATAATATAGACAACCTGTAAAGACAATAAAGTATTGTTCAAAAATAGTAAAATTTAATGTAAAATAAGGTTAAGTTAGGTTAGGTTAGGTTAGGTTTTAGTAGATATTGTGTTGGAGGATGTTTTGTCCGTAGTATATTTTGTCCTAGGATCCTTTCCTGAGGATATTATGTAGAAGGATATTTTGTCGGAGATATTTTGTCGCGGAATGAAAATCGCGCGGTACCGTACCACCCCCTCCCGCCTTCTAAATAAATGTTGTAACCGGAAAACCCAGAATGAAATCAACTCAACACCTCCTTTGAAGAGTCATCAAAAGTAATTAAAAAAATTTAAGAAAAATTTGTTAAATAGGTTACGTTAGGTTAGGTTTGGGCTAATTGTCAAAAAAAAAAAATCATTGCTTTAAATGAATTTTCGAAGAGGTGTTGAATTGTCTTGATTCTGAGTTGGCATGGAACCAATAAATGCATAATAAAAATAATTCGATTACCGTAGGTAGGCGCGCCTTGATGGACATGCCAACTTTGAGGGTATGCGACCCGTAGCCAATATTGGAGACCTGAATCTCGCCAACGGTGACGCCGTTCTCTCGGGTGAAGCTGAAGACGTCCGGGCACGGGGAGTTCTGCCCCCGAGCAAAGGGCGGGGCGCCTAGGAGGACCGCCAATACCGCCCCTGCCCTCGCCCAGACCAGCGTCCGCCACACTCTCATGCCGCCCTGTTATTTCGTAATAAGACACTAGGACTCACTTCAAATAACTTCAATAATCTCACGAACACAATTAAGCAATCTTCGATTGCGGGTTTAAAAGGCCTTAGACAAACCCTTCACGTTCAGCGTTTATAACATATATATTATAATTTTTTTTTCTTTTTACCTATTCGAAACTATTGTTATTTGATTTGTAAAGACCTTTTATTTTTAAACAAGTTCTGCCACGTAATTAGTATAACGCGTGACAGCTATTTTGCGTTCTGAAGGCCTTATCAAACTGTTTGATAATGCCTTCAGAAGGTGAAGCAGTTTGATACAGTTCAAATAGTTTGATAATGCCTTCATAAGGTGAAACCGTTTGATACATTTTCGTCAATTGTTTTTGGGGTGTTTTGCCGTGTTGCGCTACCTTCTTCTTTAGCCAACATTTCGGAAAGCGTTACAGTGTCCATCATCAGGGCAGATGTATAATTGCCCTGATGATGGATTTCGGATAGCGTTACAACTGTAACGCTGCGCGCTGTCCGAAACGTTGGCTAAAAAAGGAGACAGCGCAACACGGCATAACACCCCAAAAACGAATAACAAAAATACTTTTGGCCGTGACAATCTAAAAACGTATCAGTTTGAAACAGTTCAAATAGTTTGATAATGCCTTCAGAAGGTGATAAAGTTCAAATAGTTTGATAATGCCTTCAGAAGGTGATACAGTTCAAAAAGTTTGATAATGCCTTCAGAAGGTGATACAGTTCAAATAGTTTGATAATGCCTTCAGAATGTGATACAGTTCAAATAGTTTGATGCCTTCAGAATGTGATACAGTTCAAATCGTTTGATAATGTCTTCAGAAGGTGATACAGTTTAAATAGTTTGATAATGCCTTTAGGAGGCGAAACAGTTTGATACAGTTCAAATAGTTTGATAATGCCTTCAAGAGGCGAAACAGTTCGATACAGTTCAATTAGTTTGACAACACCTTCAGAAGGTGAAACAGTTTGATACAGTTCAAATAGTTTGATAATGCCTTCAGGAGGCGAAAAAGTTCGATATAGTTCAATTAGTTTGACAACACCTTCAGAAGGTGAAACAGTTTGATACAGTTCAAATAGTTTGATAATGCCTTCAGGAGGCGAAACAGTTCGATATAGTTCAATTAGTTTGACAACACCTTCAGAAGGTGAAACAGTTTGATACAGTTCAAATAGTTTGATAATGCCTTCAGAAGGTGATACAGTTTAAATAGTTTGATAATGCCTTAAGGAGGCGAAACAGTTTGATACAGTTCAAATAGTTTGATAATGCCTTCAGAAAGTGATACAGTTCAAATAGTTTGATAATGCCTTCAGAAGGTGATACAGTTTAAATAGTTTGATAATGCTTTTAGGAGGCGAAACAGTTTGATACAGTTAAAATAGTTTGATAAGGCCTTCAAGAGGCGAAACAGTTCGATACAGTTCAATTAGTTTGACAACACCTTCAGAAGGTGAAACAGTTTGATACAGTTCAAATAGTTTGATAATGCCTTCAGAAGGTGATACAGTTCAAATAGTTTGATAATGCCTTCAGAAGGTGATACAGTTTAAATAGTTTGATAATGCCTTTAGGAGGCGAAACAGTTTGATACAGTTCAAATAGTTTGATAATGCCTTCAGAAAGTGATACAGTTCAAATAGTTTGATAATGCCTTCAGAAGGTGATACAGTTTAAATAGTTTGATAATGCCTTTAGGAGGCGAAACAGTTTGATACAGTTCAAATAGTTTGATAATGCCTTCAAGAGGCGAAACAGTTCGATACAGTTCAATTAGTTTGACAACACCTTCAGAAGGTGAAACAATTTGATACAGTTCAAATAGTTTGATAATGCCTTCAGGAGGCGAAACAGTTCGATACAGTTCAATTAGTTTGGCAACACCTTCAGAAGGTGAAACAGTTTGATACAGTTCAAATAGTTTGATAATGCCTTCAGGAGGCGAAACAGTTTTACATTTCAAATAGTTTGATAATGCCTTCAGGAGGCAAAACAGTTTGATAAAGTTCAAATAGTTTGATAATGCCTTCAAAAGGTGAAACAGTTTGATACAGTTCAAATAGTTTGAAAATGCTTTCAGAAATAATTACATAGCAAAACTTGTTTATAAATAACTTGTTTCTTACTAATTAAATAATAAAATTATTGAACTTTTAGAAGAAGTAAAAATTAAAATAGAGTTCAACAAATTAAACTCAATAACAATAGATCATTTAAATAAATATCAAATATCGTAATATTTATTAAATGTGTAAGCTGGCATTTTGACAGATCACAATATGGATTATAGATGTCTAGATTCCTGAATTCCGTATCGTGATCCCACGGATCGTGATAAATATTGATGGATCACAATAAATATTGAACGTGTAGCCCACGCATTAATGGGTTCACGATACGGAATTCAGGAATCTAGACAACATCGTTCTTAATTTTCCAACAGACCATTAGAAAATTTTACAGGAGGAGAAGGTTTTCTTTCAATATGTCAATGAAACAATATGATGGGTGTTAAAATAAAGCCATTTCCGCAAAGGTAAATGGTTTCATTAGTTTAAATAATTCTTATTTAAGTGATTGAATATCATTTTTAATACTTTATTTTTAATTTTAAATTGGAGATTGAACAAAAACTAAAATTGTCGTTTGGACAATTAGGAACTAAGGCAAATATCTGTGGTCCGTCAATACGCCTACACGTCCAATAAATCCACTACATTTGATAAACATTGACGAATCACAATAAATATTGAACATGTACGGTAGCACCGATCCGTATTGATCACAATCCATCAATATGGATCATGATAAACATAGAACGATACGCCGAAATCACTCGTGGCACTCGAGAATACCAATTTACATCGATAAGTTGGTATTTCAATACGGTATTCAAATACGGTTTCAATCAGTCAATCCTTGACTTCAGAAATGAAAGGTTTTAGAAACACAAGTCACTTATAGCTCTAGCACTGATTGGCAATTATAAACACAGTTTTCAATATGTATTCTGTAATAGTTTTCCGCAATCATTTAGATTTACCTGGTAACGAACTGCAATAACATTAAAATCAATTTAAAAATCCTTGCCTGCTCGTTTAAAATACGTCAGAAGACTCAGAGGCACTAAGGCGTATCAATTCACATAGATACATACATAAAAAAATATTTTTAATTACAGTAGTCTCCCGATTAATCCGGTTTGACAATGTAGCTCCAATAACCTCACGATTATGGCGCGTTTACATTAGGTTCGGTTATTATTCGGTTGACGAATTGGCCTGTTATAGTAGTACAGGCAACGAAGACCAAAAAAGACCGAATAGCGGAAATAATTCGTGTAGAAGCTAATTTTGGCACAGTTATAGGGAAAGGTGTCCTTAACAATATACTAAAAGTACCGGTGGTGGGGGTGGAGCTAAGGGTGGGGAGGGGTCTCTAAAGGTCCCTTGTTTTAGTTTTTTGTTAATAACTCGAAAACTACTGCCTCTAGAGAAAAAATGTCCGGGGACTAAATTATCTACATAAAATTTTCTACAAAAAAATTTTATAAATATTTTTGCTCGAGTCAATTTTTAAGGAGATATGGAGGGAGGAAAATGTAAATTTATTAAAAAAAACAGGTTTTATTAATAAAAATGAAATGTTTATTGATAAAAATGAAATGTGTATTGTTTAATACGAAATGTATTTTATTAAAAATGAAATAGAAGAGAAGAGAGAGATCTTGACTGTGCTGACCAACATGGAGGAACTCCAGACAAAGTTGAAGAGAACGCTTCCTCGGAGTCAGCTTTGACGAAATTTCAGAATAATCTGGAATCCCTCGAGGATAATGGGCCTATCGCTGCTTTGTAGGTTCAGTACTTCCACATGGTTACCCTGATGAAGATCGGGAGAAGCTATGGAGAAGGAGAATCATTTTGGCGATTGGAATCTGTTGAAGTTGCCGCACCGAAAACAATTTGGTCTCCACATTCCCACGGCCTGGCTTCATGAAGCACATATTGATTGATGTGGTGCCAATCCAATGAGGAGAACCATCAAGACCACATCCTCCCCAACTATTGCTACAGTTGGATTGTAAGCAACTTTATCCAACCCGCACCTCACAATAGTGCTGTCAGCAAAAGGTACCTTTGAAACCTCCCCCCCACCCTTAGCTCCACCCCCACCAACCGGTACTTTAAGTGGGTTGTTAAGGACACCTTCCCCTACAACTGTGCCAAAATTGGTTTCTTCACGAATTATTTCCTCTATTTTTCTTTCGGTGCCTGGACACCTTAGGGGTTGGACGATCCCTGGATTTGGTCTTCAGATAGGTCTGGTCTGTCGTCAGTTGTAAATTGAGCAGCCTTTGTTGACTTCTTTGTTCCAAAATCCAAGGGATGCGTATAGAGAGATTGAGACGGTGGTTGGGGGTTATAGATATTGTTGTAAAAACTTTAATTATTCAGATGAATAGCAATTTTACGGAGATTTGATTCTAGTTCTAGGTTGTAGGGCCTTAAATTGAAGAATGATTTGCGAGAAATTAAATAAAATTAGGGGTAAAAGAGTCTACACATTGAAGTTAGGAAAAAATGATGAAATGTAAAATGCTTGGTACGAAATTATTTTTAGATTAAGGACAACACAACACTCAACACAGGATTCACCTCTGAACTAAAGGGTTTTTTTTAATTAATAAATTTCTTTATTATTTATTTACATTTTTCACATGTTTTCAATTAAGTCCCGTTAAACTGATTGATATCAGTTTGTCAACGGGCAATAAGCTGAAAATTTATATAAACCTTCATTTTGGCATTCTAAATGTTGGCTCAAAAGTCTCAAAAGATCACGAGTGAGCGTCCTTGGATATTCAAGGTCAAAGGTCGCGAAAATCACTTTTTTGGAAATATCTCAAAATTCATTTTCGTGACCTTTGACCTTGAATATCTAAGAACGCTCAAACGTGACCTTATGAGACTTTTGAGACATCATGTAAAATGCTAAAATAAATGTTTGTACAGATTTTCAGCTTATTCCGTTTCATTTCGAGGTTGACCCCTATTTTTGCTTATGTGGCTGTAACTATGTTTACATTAGGTCACTGGCCAAATGCGTCCACCAATGATGTGACAAATGGCTGCGATCGTAAATAATGATAATGTGAAGGCCGTATCACAAACTAACAAGCCTAGATTGTGGATATGAAACGCTTTAGAAGAACAAGCCACACAATTATTTATTTTACTTATTTGTTCGTGCGTTTAAAGAATATAACCAGTAATAACACGAATTGACAAACAACAGAAATGAAAGAAATATGATGGTTAAAACACATTGGCGGTTGTCTAGCGCATGAGCACATACAGCTGTCCGTGTGAGAAGGATGGATTTTCCATGCTACTCTTCTGCCCCCTTCTAACACTTACTGCCAGTATATCTCCGTTGCCATCCCTCCCTCGTCTCCCCGGCTCCTCTCCTTCGTCCTCCTTCCACTTTCCGCGCCTTCCCAATTCCCTCGTCCTTTCTCTAGTGAATCCCCCCCCTTCCTTCGTTCCTCCTAAATTATTTGAAATATATACACGTTTCACAATTGTCTGTGTGAGAAGCATGAATTTACCCCCCCCCCCCCCCCGCTATTCCACCTTCCCCACCTTCCCCACCTCCACCCTTTAGCGTGCTCACATCCTTCGAACATCTCCCGAGAATTCCACCTTGTGCGTTCCCTTCCTTCCCTCCCGGATTCCCTCCCCCCTTCCTCTCTCCCTCCCTGCCGTTAAACTAAATGTTTATATATATATATATACACTTCTTGGATGAAGCACGGATTTTTCAAATTAGCCCCCTGCTATCCCATACCGCTACTATCTCTCCTTTTCAATTCTTCCCTCTGCCTTTCCCTCGCCTCCGACCCCTCCATCCCCCTCCCCTGCGTTTCCTTTTCCACGCATCCCCATTTCCACCCCGTTCCCCTCCCGCGTCCCTTCCCCTCCCGCGTCCCTTCCCCTCCCGCTTCCCTTCCCCTCCCACGTCCCTTCCCCTCCCGCGTCCCTTCCCCTACCGCGTTCCTCTTCCAACATCCCTACCATCCCCCCTCCAGTGAACCCACTCCTCCCGTTCGTTCCCCTAACTTAATTAAATACACGAATTATTAAAACAACTCATGTGCACCTATGGTACATTTTTTATACAAATTTCATCACGCTAGAGTTCACCAGTATATTTGGAAACCTTCGCAAGGGCAAAAACGTTTCATCGCATCGGATGAACGATATACGAAATAATATCACAACGCCAGAACTCACCATTATTCACAGAAACCTTCACGGGAATGCGAACAACAAATCACTAAAGTTTCATCGGATGAATAGTTTAGGAGCGGACAGTAGTTTAGTTAAGTTAAGACAAACAAAGAAACATTTTTGCAGGTTGATAATAATTACAATCAGGCAAAAAGACCGTCTATAAAATATGTACATAAGACAAGCTTAAACGTGATTTTTATTTTATCATTCGACCCGGTGATTCGGGAGTCTACTGTCTTAGTAAATTAATGTGATGCGGGAATATTTGGTGGAAAACGAGTTTGTTGACTACAAATGCCAACAAAACCAAGGTGACCACATATTATGCTTTTATACCTCACTACAATCCCAGCTGATCCCGTCTGGAGCCAGTGAGACTATGGCATCCTCAATCGGGATATTTTGTGAAGCTGAAGGTAGTGGGGAGGGGAAGGAGATGGGGAGGAGGAAGGTGGGGAAGTACCTGGCTATTCAGATCAAACACGGTTAAAGCCATTTCAAGCAATGTTTTAAATCTGAATGGTGGTCTTACACCAGGGCGATACTGAAAGTATATTCTACTACAGAACGTGCCGCAAATATGCAATATATTTGTTTTAAATAATGACTTGTGAAATAACACAAATTTATCAAAAATAAAATTTTTGCGAACGCCGGGATTCGATCCTGCGACCTTCGGATTGCGAGTCAAGAACATTACCCCTCGACCACGGAAGCCGTCATTGATGGACATTCAAAAATTCTCAAACTTTTGTTTACCAAATTGTCTGTGTATCCTTTTATTTAGTGAAAAAAGGTTTTTCTCGGTGGAAAATATCGGATATTTATTGATGCGCAAAAACAGAAAACGGTTTTATATTGTAACATTATTTTCATTTCGTATTTCTTTGAAGAAAATCACCTCAACTTTTTCAAAATTATGGAAATTTGAGTCCAAATATGTTTTTTTAAATATATTTTCGTGTTTGATATAATAACAGTTATTTAAAAAAAAATATGCAGTTAACACGCGGTAGTAGTGAAACCTTCAGAAAACTAAAGTAGACAAGAGTGGGGAGGCTACGAAGCACCGCAAAAAGAGGAGATCGATTATTCTATCTCATTATGTGTTTGTCTCTTTTTAGTTTTGCTAAAGAAGTTTTCACCTTAGAAATGTTGATGTCAATTTGGAATACAAAAATCTAAACGATAATTTTATGTAGATTCTAGTGGCGGTCCATCCACTGACTATCCCTACGGAGGATCGGCGCGATGGTTAGTCAGTTAGTCACAGACTCAGCGGAATTTAGAGCTAAACTTAAAACTCACCTTTTCAGATAGTTGTATCCATTAATTCAAAATCTTTAACCATCACCTTCACTGCCCTCGACATTGCAAATAACTGATTGGGTAAAAATGTTATAAAAAAACTTATGTGTAAGATTTTGTAAAGGTCATAAAGATTCATAAGGATTCTACAGCCCTAAAGAGTCCTAAATTCTCCAGCCTTTCAAAATAAATATTAACTCTACTTTTGCCACTAATCTTCCCGTAAATGTAATACTAATTGTGATGAGGGTAGCAAATGTAAAATCATGCAATGTCCAGTGTTATTATAAACTTTCTAATTAATGTCTATTTATCGGAAGTAACCTGCCAGGTTAAGATGAAGCTATACGTGAAATCCTATTAAATCCTAGATTAATCTTTACGACGAATCGGTTTACATTATGAACATCAAAAAATATGCTACGGATAAATTGAAGCTTTTACTAGCTTTTCTGTGTATTTTATCCATAGAAACCAGAGTTAAGTTAGTCTCTCAGAAATTGGGCATACTGTACAGGGCCCGCAGATACTTTAATAGTACACAACTGCTGACACTGTACAAATCGCAAGTGCGCCCCACGTTTGAATTTGGCAGCCACTTCTGGTCTGGAGCTCCAAAATACCTAAAAAAAACCCTCGACTCTGTGCAGAAACGGGCGGTTCGTTTGATAGATTCTCTTAACTCAACAAACTGATTGCAATATTTAGAGCACAGGCGTCAGATAGGAATGCTGTCCTTGTTCTACCGGTATTACATTGGAAGATGCTCCGAGGAACTAGCGTCATTGTTCCCCTCGGCACGGGTGCATAGTCGGGAAACACGCCAAACACGCGCCCAACATTTGAACACAGTTGACATAAGTCACATGAGAACGAGTCGTTTATACGACTCGTTCATGAGTTCAACAGCTCGCCTGTGGAACGATTTACTGGCCTCTGTGTTTCCTCCTTCCTACAACATGGGTCTCTTAAAGACTCATGTTCACTCCTTCCTCTCCTCCACACAGCAAAAAAAAAAATTTCCTCAGGGTCTTCTGTGTGGAGTTAATGTAAAAAAAAAATTGGTAAAAAAACAATAATATTATTATTTACATAATAAAAAATATAAGCGAAACCACTAAAAAATGTTTTTGGATGACTTACTATGAAGTAATATGAGAAACAATTTTTTTTTAAATACTCCTTTATGGCCTAGACTATTTTTAAGGTTTTGTATGTTCTAACTTTTTTTTTCATCCTTATGAAATTATGCGAAAATAAATAAAAAAAACACTTTTTTGCTTACATGCCTCGTGCAAATAAGACGCTCGATTTTAAATTTTGAAGGCATGAGAATCGAAATATTTCTAGCGTTTATATTTCTCTTAAGTATGTTTTCTGTATCTATTTGTAAATAATAAAATTAGATGGAGCCTAAGAATTCACAATAAATTGTACAGCGCCCTTGAGGTGATTTTTCACAAAAACGACGCTCTACAAATTATCCAATTATTATTATTAGTTATCCAAGGAACACTTCCGTATTGTGGCCGCAAAATTTTGTATTAATGCAATAAAATGTAGTTGAAAAAAAACGATCATTAAAACAATATTTCTAAATAATTTCGCAACGAATTTAAAACCGGTTAATTTGCTGAAGGATCGAAATCTATGTTGGTGCATATATAATTAACAAAATATTTTATCAGGTTTTAATGCCCATCGAAAACCACATTTTTAATATTGACCTTTCCAAAGACTCGACTTCTGCTCCCACTAATAAGTTTATTAGCAAGGACAAGCATTAAATTAGTTTTCCTTATGTGATTTATTTAAAAAATATTTTGTAAATATGAAAAATTATCATCGGAATTTAATGGAACAACATTTTTAATTATGTGTAATTGGTTCTGCGAAAATATTGTTATTTATTTTATTAGGAACTAGCGAGTTCCCGGCATGCGTTGCTATGCCACTTAATAAAGAAATGGTTTCTCCCTGCGTGTCCTTTCCCGTTCGTCCCGGTCCCCTTCCCCTCTCGCGTTCCCGCTCTGCCTTCTCCGCCTTCCCTCTCCCCACTCCCCTCGCCCTCTTTCCCCGTCCCGTATACCCCCCTCCCGAGTTCCCCTCCTGAGTTCCCCTCCCCTCTCCTGAGTTCCCCTCTCCCCTTCTGAGTTCCCCTCCCCCCACCCATCCCTTAACGCCGCAGTGGGAGGGATGGATTCATACTGCTTTCACTACTGGATATATTGAATACCAGATTCCTACGCACCCCTCATACCTTTTCTTTTGCAGAACTTCCTCTCCTTCCTTTGGGGCCATTCATAAATTACGTCACACGAATTTCAGGATTTTTTTACCCCCCCCCCCCCCCCACCCCCTTATCACCCATCGTCACATTTGTGAGACCCCCTCCCCTCTGGTGCGACGTCACATATTTTTCAATTTTACATCTAAAAATAATCAAAATTCAGATTTTTACATGTGATGTCACAGAGTTGATGACCCCCCATACCCCTTGTCACACTTCTCTAACCCCCCCCCCCCCCCCCCCCTTAAGGTGTGACGTAATTTATGGATGGACCTTTTCCCTAAAGACCCCCCCCACAGCATCCCCAAAGATGCCCTGAGGGAATTTTTTCCCTTAAGCGTCTTGTGTGGAGCTATTGTGAAAAAAAATATTCAGGTTGTTTCATAATATGGTACTACATTACGGCAGTCAATCAAATTATCTTTAATTACCAAACTTTGGTGAATTATTTTTAAAACCTGATTGTGCCTAAATGTATACTCGGACGGCGCTAATACAGAACATCCCGATATAATATGTTCTATAGTTTCCGGAAAAGCCAAACATTTTCTACATAAATCATCAATTTGATTTGTATCTTTGATTAAATACTTCCTATAATTTTTAGTATTAATGACTATATCCTGAATGGCAAACACAAATCCTTTTTTTTGTATTTCTTGGGCATTAACTATGTAACAATTTCTAGACATTTTGTTTTTTTTCTTTTATTTTGTTTTTTCAAAAAACAAAATAAATCCTTCTATTTCTGCGCTCAATTCTCCAATCAACCATTTGTTTGACGAAAGTTTGTCAACACACGTTTGGTTGAGATAATTGAAGTGTTTGGCGTGAATAATTTTATTTGACCAGAAATCTAGTAATTCCTGGTTGGTATTTAAAAGAATGTTAGCATTCTCGTCATATAAATTTAAAGGTGTAATGTTTTTATCTGCCTTGCAAATTATTTTGTGCATATCTGAACTATTAGCTTTCCTATGGAAAAAAAGTTCTTAGCATTTCTACTTGATTGTGTTTCAGAGAAGTTATTTTGACTATACCTCTACCTCCTAAATTTTTAGGTAAATTAATTCGTTCTGTAGCTGAATTTGGATGATGGCAATTAAACTTTGTTAACGTAGTTCTAATTAATCATTCTAAGCTTTCTAAATCTGTATTGAATCATTTAATTATGCCAAATGAGTAAAGGTATTGCCCAAGTATTTATTGTCTTTACTAAATTTTTAGCAGATAGATTGCATTTTAAATTTTTTCTGATCCTAGTTTGAAATTTAATCCTAATATCTTTTTTAATACTAGTATGATCTAATCTATTCGATTGCGGGTATCCTAAATATTTATAAACCTCATCCCCTTTCATACTTTTAATTTTGAAATTTCTTAACATACCCTTGTCTCCATTTACAATTTTGCCTTTCACTATATGGATCGTTTTACATTTATCTAAACTAAAAGTCATTTTAATATCATCTGAAAAAAATTTAACTACCTTAATCATTTTCTCTAAATTTGGTTCAGAATTCGGATATAATTTTATATCATCCATTAATAATAAATGCGAAATTATACTATTCTCTCTCTTGTCCTTAATTTTTATTCCAAACTTGCTTTTAATTAGGGCCCGGACAAAATCTCAAACCAAATTCTGATTAATCTACATGAATATATTGCTGTACCTCTTCTACACATATTCAATCAAAGCTTCAGCCAAGGGATTGTCCCGGATAAACTAAAAATTGCCATTATAACGCCAATTCACAAATCAGGAGATAAAACTCTAATATCTAACTACAGACCAATCTCGCTATTAAATTCACTCTCGAAAGTTCTGGAAAAAGCAATGAAAAAAAAACTTGTAAACAACCTCGACAAACACAACTTACTCTCGGACTGTCAATTCGGATTTCGAGCGAGTATGAGTACTGAACAGGCTATATCTGAATTGACTAATTACATTGTTAAAAACACAGATCCAAGGGTCCAAAGTAATCGGAGTTTTTCTAGATCTGGCAAAGGCTTTCGATACCATCTCTCACGACATTCTGTACGAGAAATTTAAAAATAAGGGTATCAACGGACCGCCGCTCGAATGGTTTATTAGCTATACTAAAAATTGATAACAAAAATAAATAGAAAACTTTAATTAGACAACATGTCAATGTTAATTACCTATAACTATAACATTGAGAGTAATTTCTTCATTACTATTGTTAGAATTATTTACGAGAGATATGAAGGCTGATAGAGATATTGAAAGCAAGGTAAATGCTCCATTAATGGAGGGCCAACAGAAAACTGTCCAAAGAAGCAAAGCTGGCCGTCCACGTCCACAATGGAGTGCTGGTACCTACCCTGATGTATTGCAGTGAGGCATGGAATTGGCAGAGGAAGGATAAAAGTAGACTGAATGCTGTAGAAATGAGATCTCTGAGACATTTACGATCGTGTAAGAAAGGTGGAAATCCGCAAAGAATGCAAGGCTGATCTAAGCGTAATGAGTAAGATTAACGTAATGAGTAATTAGTTATAGGGACGCTCAGATAATTTAGGCATGTAGAGCAAATCAAAGAGAACAGGAGTGTAAGTAGAATAAAGGGTGTTCCAATAAGAGGTGTTATTTTGAATAGGCCGAGCCCATCGAGAGATGATTAATGATTTTTTATGGCCGGAATTGGATGGTATTGATCTAGACAACGTTTATTTTCAACAAGACGGCGCTACGTGCCACACAAGCCTCCGAAAAGTTTCCAGACCGTGTTATCTCTCGAAGAGGTGATCACAATTGACCACCGAGATCTTGTGATTTAACACCTTGCGACTTCTTCCTTTGGGGCCACGTGAAAGAAAAGGTCTACGCTAACAGCCCAGCGTCGATTTAAGACCTCAAAAATGGAATTCGTGAGGCTATCGAGGACATAGGGCAGCCACTTTGCGACTTGGTTATGGAAAATTTCATGAAAAGGATATGGTCCTGTAAGCGTGGTCGTGGCAGTCATTTGCCTGATGTTATTTTTCACTATTAACGGCATACTTTCTTCTTTATAATGAAATAAACATTTAATCATTTATATTAAAAAATGGCATTTTTATTTGAATATCAAAATAACACCTCTTATTGGAAAACCCTTTATATGACCCAAATGTGAACGGTAGAATTCGAGGACGCCCGAGGAAGGCACGACCAAGTGTACCACATAATTGAGTCGGGCCACGTCAAGAAATAATAGAAGAGCATTTATGAGACGATGTATGAATGTGAATGAGACAAAGAGTGTATACCAATACCGAGTTATTTGGCGGTTCGTCCTCTCTGCCTATCCCTGCAAAACGGCGCGATGGTTAGTTAGTTTAGAATTATTTTATTTAAAAAAACACATCCATGTTTCAAAAATTTATTTTGATAGTACATTATTACTTATTACAGTCGTCCTTTCTCGCGAAGTTTTGTGTTTCTTTAGATGGTAAGAAAACAGCGCCAAAATGTTTTGTGGGTTTTGCGCTTAATCTAGTTGAGACAGAAATTATAAAAACAAAAAGTCAAATAGCTTACCCCACCACCCACAATACTTAAAAATATATTTTTTTCTTACGATAAGTGTAATAAAAGTTTCAACCTATTTACTCTAACTACAAGGAAAATAGATTTTTGTTAGAAATGGAAGTTCAAGATGTGAAAGTTTGATTGACTTATCTATTTATTATAAAATAACACTTTAAAGATATACACAGTAGGCACTGGGTTACTCGGTAAAAGCGTTTAACCAAAGTACTTCGTACTAGAATTTCTACCGATTTCTTACATATCTCCCTTAAACATTTGAAGTTTTTAAGCTCTTAAAAAAATATATGTTATTTTTGAAGATAATATCTAGATACGTTCCACGCCGAAATGCAAATTATATGAAATTCCCTCGATAGAAAAAAATCGCAAAGTATGCTCCGAAAATGTTTCTATTATTTTACAAGTTATAGTTGTAAAAAAATTCACAATGTTTCTTTAAATTATACTTAAGACGCCTTCCATGAGATTTTTGCTCTATTTTAAACGAGTCATGTTTTATTAAACATTTTCACAATTTTCGCTACAATTTTATCATTTAAACGTTTAGCGCTCTGTCCAACATTCGTAATAACATATCTCTCCATCTTCTTCTTTTTTAACGGGGAAGCGACGCCTTAAGGCTCCGTATTAAGCGTTCAAAAAGAAGAGGATACGGTTTGAAGGGGAGATATATAAATACGAATGTTAGAGGAAGCGCGATAATATTAAAAAACGATAATCATTTAGCAAAAATTGCGAAAATATTTAACAAAACATGACTGGTTTAAAATAGAACAAAATTTCTCGCTAAACGTCTAAAATAGCATTTATAGATACACTGTGAATTTTTTCAAATCTATAACGTGTTAAATAACAAAACAAAATGTGTTTTTAATAATTTTCTGAGCATGCTTTGCGATTTTTTTCTACCGAGGGAATTTCATATAATTACCGTTTCGGTTAAGCAAATGTGTAGATATTATCTTACAAATTATTCAAGTATTCAAGGAAATATGTTATAAATCCGAGGAAATTCGAAATGCCGGATCTTAACGCGAGATAATTCAAGATAATTCAAACAAATTGAGATACGGCATAGAAACGTACCGACTGTCGCTAAACTACAACCAAACTATGACAACGGAGGCCGTTGTGTGTACATGCATAGATTTGCAGTAGTATGAATGAACGATGTTGGCGACACTACTGTGCGCGTTGTTTCGTTGTACATAGCAGATAATGGTTCGTGGTCCATATCCATTGTATCTATTATCTATGGGCACATCACAACACGGTGGTGAACATCGTTACATATTGGTCAAGACCAAACGAATGCAGCACCATTTATTGTACAAGCTCTTAATACAAAATTTCTTCATATTCTGGTCTCCTTCCTCCCACAAGCGGTGTATCCCATTTAAACCCCCATATCTTCCATCAGCTATTCCTAAAAACAGAAATACTCAAATTAATCAAGATTATTATTATGTACATTTATTTATTTTACTGTCCGGTGAGAGTTTGTACTAGAGACGTAATAAAAATTCAAAACATGAAAACTGCGACAAAAAAACACAAGCTTTGGACAAAAACACGTAAGTACCAGGCAATAAAATCATTCAACAATTTTTCACTTAAGGGGATCCAATAGCCCAGGGAAAAATCGACATCGGAATTCACGCCCTTTGTGTGGAGTTAAGTTAAGGAGGAGTTAAAAAAATATTTGAGAAAAATCTTTTGGAATGGTTGAAAAAGTTATTTGAGAATTTTTTTTACAGGTTGATTTCGTAAAGGCCTAAAAAAAACATTAACTCCTTTTTTACACATTGTTTATTGTAACAACAAGGAAATTTAAAATTGATTTCACGGAACCGAGCGACGTGGAATCACACGTCTGTTCCCTGCTCCGGTCAGGGCGGTTCTGAAAGAAAGTAGGGTGTGGCAAGCCAGTAGTCCTTCGGTGAACGACATAAGGGTCACTTTAAAAATCCTAATTCGTCGGCTGCCGGCCGTATTGTAAAATAACAACGCAAAAATTCATATTTTATTTTATTTTGTGAATATCGGGCGTAAATATCAATTTATTTTGCGACTATCATAAAAGAAACTAAATTTGCTACAATAAACAATAAAACCATATTCGAAAAGATGTTCATAAATAGGAGAGTTTGTACATAAAAGTGTTTTTTTTTATAGACCTATTACTTTATTTTTTTCTAGGCTTATTAAAAAATTTATTAAAAAAATGACCTATGTTTTTAAGGGCCAAGATATGTTCTACACGCAGTATTTAATTGAAGCATCTATAATATTTCTAAGCGATCAAAATTTCAAAACAAAAACACATGATTTTGTGTGATTTTGCATTATTTACTATGGCTTCATCTTAATACAAAAAATGGGGAAAACTAAAATAAATTCAGATACAAAATTAAAAGATGAATTAAAGAATAAAAAAGCAATATTACAAAAAAAATATAATAGAACAATACATATCAACGTAACCCACAATATCATTATTAAACACACATCATTACACATAATCTTAAATCTTAATATATGCGGATTACCGACTTCAACATATTTTATTACCACCCATTGACCTAGTATACCCTAGACAAGCCGTCTCATAGTAAAAATCAGAAAAAAATAACCCCAAGTATCAGTTATTTCGCAATACAACTCTCCTTCGAATTCCGCCGTCTTGCATGCGAATTCTAGGCAATATAAAACTGAGCACCGTCTAATTCCATTGTGTGATTTGTCGAACTAACACTTCAAAAGGTGAACACGTGTTGCATGCGTGATGTTTCGACAAGCTGTGTTGTATATAAATGGTTTTCAAAGTGGGGATCGCGAGACATTCATAAATTTAATTAGACAAAAATATTTTTTTACTTTATTATGACAAGCGATTCAATTTCGGAGGCGAGTATGGGTACCGCCGCCTCGGGAACCATTTATTGGATAACCAACGCCTCTGCCATAGGTCACCCCAAGTGGTTCGCTACGTTTGGTGACTATGCAGGGGTGCCCGGGTTCATGGATTGAGGTTTGTCCGGGTCTTGGCGGCGGATGCGTCTGATAATTTTTTAATTTTATTTTTCTGATGAACCGTATGGCTCGTTGTCAACCACCAAGCAGCAATTACGTCGAAGTGTCCTGTTGAAAGCGGTGTACACTCTTTAGATTTACCATACTTTAGATTCGTGTACAAAAACTTGTACACAGTCCCGTATATGTATATATTGATCATGAGTTTTAAATTTAAAAAAAATCCATTCATCGTTTGCTTGAAAATAATTACGAAAAATAGACCCTTTTACCGCCCACGCACCGTGGGCTGCCCAGGTTGGTCGCTTATCATTAACACGGTGATGAGCAACCAGCAGCCCGCAAGCCCTTTTACTGCTTTCCGGACTTTTGACTACAAAAAATATCAAAAAAATTGCGCTAAAAAATATTCAAAGGCTTCTGTTCTGTTTTGCAAAATGTCTTAGCCGAAAACTATAATCTTTCTTAAAAGTTTTGAATCAGCTGCTCAATCATTAAGTTTTTTTTGTGTATAGGTAATAATTAAAATATGACAGAAATTCGTAATTAATTAAAGCCCGTTAGTAAGCGCTCAAAAAGAAGAGGAAGGTGAGATATGTAAATACGAATGTTAGAGGGAGCGCGAAAACGATAATATTTAAGCGAAAATTGTGAAAGTGTTTAATAAAACATGACTCGTTTAAACTATTTTAAAATAGAACCAAAATCTCGCGGGAAATGTCATAGCTTTAAAGAAAAAAATGAATTATGATTTTTTTCATATATATAACTTGTAATGTAACAAAAATAAAGTGCTTATAATAATTTTCGAAATATACGATTTTCTTCTATCGGAAGAATTTCATTCAATTACCGTTTCGGCGTGGCAAATGTATAGATATTATCGTCAAAAACAACATATATTTTTTTAGAAACTTAAAAACTTAAAGTGTTGTAGAGAAATATGTTGTAAAACGGTAGAAATTCGGAATGCTATGGCTTAAGATAGGTTAACTTTCGACCTTAATTGAAGAATAGTGCAGCGGTTTTTTGTTAAGATCTGCGTTTAATGTATTTTAAAGTTTTCGGTTTTATACAAACCGGGTCGCGTTTTTAAAAAGTTTAAAAACCACTGCCATTTCGTGATGCCAGCCTTTCGTCTATGTGTTAGTATCGGTGTGTGGTGACGTCACAAGCATTTGTGTGATTAAGTGACGTCAGAAACTTTGCTTGCCAAAAAAATAATACGTCAATATTATTACATTTATTAAAACGCTGCCTTAAAGCTATCGGTAAGGCATAATTTTTTTTATGTATTCAGATAGCTGGTTACATTATCGAAAATAAAGTCCGCGGACTGTACCTTGTACAATATTCGGAAGTAGGATATTTTTGTGTTTGAAAAAATTAATTCCGTTAGGACGGCTGGGACAGCAATTAGTTTCAGTGTGGACCGATAAAAGGTAAAACACAAAGCACTATGCGATCCAAATAGTACGAAACAATGCTCGCACTTTTTCATAAATGGGCCTTGAGCCAGTTTTATTTGGTTTCTGGCGTCATTTTTAATTTCACAGGGCATGTCTTGATATACTTGTTCGAAGTTACCACCATATTGAATTTTGTAATGTAAAATGGGGGCCTCAGCCAGAGGCAGCTCTAGGGGTCCAGAAGTGGAAGGTCATTTAAAAAAATTGATATTATGATACAATATCAGATTAAATACGATAAAATTCATTTCACGTGGGTACTTCACGAGTTTGAGAGTAAAATTTAATAAGGTAGTTGAGTGAAAAATATTTTGACTTTTTAAAAATATGTTCATGTACATAAAAAATTATCGATTCTAAATATTAAATATATTTCTATATTATTATTCATAGAATTCATTAAACGTTCTTAAAAAATTATTTAAAAACTTTAAATTATAAACGCTTCATGATTGGTCTAAAGATTTCTGACGTCATCTGTACTTCGGTTTGTACGGTCATTGGAATGTCTATGGTGCATCTCTTTCGATTACGTGAGAGATGGTTTGTTTATGATGAGAGAGGTATACGCCAAACAGTTTTGCTTGCTAATGAGTCTTTTTAGTTTAAGTAATTGACCATAATATACAAATCAAAACAAAATAATAATACGAATATAATACTAAATCTGTTTAAAAAACTACATAACATGTCAGAAACTTTAAACTGTTCAAAAACAATCAAAATGCTAGGTACTCGCGATCCTCCAAATCTGAATTCCAAAATGGCAATCGTCGAACAGCTGATTCGGCTTCGATTTGTCAATCATCGGCCAAACCGTGCTGGGAAAAGTTTAGGCGCGAGGAACAAAAATTCTAACTTTAAAAATTAATTTAATTATGAAACATTGATCAATATTTATTTTTTTAAATACCATTAATTCTGATAGAGGGTTAACATTGATTTTAAAAAAATACTGGAACTCCTTATTGAAGAATTAAAAAAAAATCCATTCAAAATGCCCAAGCAACGTGTTTTTCAGAGCCCAAATTTTTTTTTTTTAATTGAGCTCCACATAGAAGTGCCCCAGACAGGTAGGTATGTACTACGAATTTGTGAATTTGTAGTATCTCTCCAGATATGGAAAGATTGACGGTAATACTCAGTTACTAGCAGTTAAAAATCCGCTCCGCACGTTTTTGCTGCTAGGCCCTAGGCTTTTGGTTCAGCTTCGCCCAGTTTGTGTTTGTGTTTGACCATTTTATTCCAATAGGAACTGGTTTCAAAAATAGCGTGTTCCTCGGATCCACTGTCATGGAGTGGTAGTCACCGGTGCAAAGTAATCAAGAGGGCAATGACGTTGTGGCGGAATCTTACTTTCTGAACTTCCTTTGTGCTGTTGAAGATACTTACCTACGAGACTCCGAGGAAGGGTCTTTGTGTTCGGAGAAAGTAATTAAAGAGTTCGCACACGTTTTTATATTTTATTTTGTTAGACAACATTTACAGATAAAATATCGCGGTAGGAAGCAATGGAAATGTAAATTGAATCTAGAATTTAGCAGCGTGTTCTCGAGGGCAGCGTCGTGACTCGAATGACGTAGGTTCCTTCTTCTCGAGAAGTGTTCGCTGCAACACCCCGGTCACGTGACCAGTGTTGCACGCACGACAGTGTGGCAATTGGATAAAGAAATAATTCAGTTAATTTATCTAGTGCTTAACCGCATTTCCATAACGTCATATGTAAAATATAGCCGTACGATACAACTATGTATACTGTCAACCTTTCCATATCCGGAGAGATACTACTTTTTAACAAATTCGTGGCGAATTGCTGATGAAAGTGGCGCCATCCTGTAACCAATTCTTGAATTCATAGCCGAATTACAACGGTAGCTTTGTTTGGAATTCCACGTACATAGATGTTATTTGTGGCTCGACGCGTACGGCGTGGCGTCAATATGCACTCGAAACTGGGTTCTGAAATTCAACGACGCAGATGCAAGAGTATTAATACTGTTTGATTACATATTACATCACTGCCCGTCCCGGTTACTTTGTCCCGGTGACTAGCTTTCACTGGATGATAAAGACCGAGGAAAAGCCAAGCCTCCTTTACTCTAGTATTAAAATTTCTGGGAGTCTTCCACATTAAAAAAGTTACAAATTGTTAAAAAAATCGCCCTTGTGCTTGTTATTTCATGAATATATGTTTTTAATTTGTTTTTCGTACAAAAAGCTAGTTGAATTCATAGTTACCATACATGGTAGATTTTTTTTATTGATTCCTACAAAGACCACAGTTTCTACTAAGAATCCAACATTTCAATCGTTTCGGCGGCAAAAGGAGAGCTGAGAAAACGACTTTTAAAGTTCGACCTCAAACCTTACATATTACGCCCATAAAATTGGCGATTCTTCCACAAATGCTATTTTCAGATTTTTTATTGATTCCAATAAACACTATAGTTTTAAGTAAGAATCCAAAATTTCGGGCGGTTCGGTGCCATAGAGCCTCAGAAAACGTCTACTTAAGTTCGATCCCAAGCCTTTTATTACGCCCATTAAAATGATGATTTTTCGACAAATGATACTGCAGAAATGTTGATGGATTCTCGATAACAGACTTACCTTGTTAAACTAATTTAGTAATCATCTCCAACTTCTGCAGCTTGTGCATTGGCATGTGCTTCAATAACTTTTGTAAGCCACATTCTATAATCTGGGTGCGTCACATCGGTGAATACCACATATTCGTTGAGGTCGCACGAATGCACGGCAGAATTAACACCAAAAGACACGACACCCTTCAGCTCCCAGTGATTATTTCTATAGAAGAACATTCCGCCACCGGAGTCTCCGTTGCAGACACCAGAGCGGCCATCACCAGTTCCTGCAAAAGAAATGAATAATTTTATCATAAGATTGTAACGAGAGGCACCGCGCGAGGTCGAATACTTTCTAGTTCACACCTAATACGGCGTCCTTGTCTACAAACGCAGGACACCGTAGCGGGCGTATTGGTTGCACAATTCAAACTAACGACTAATCAGCGTGCAGCCTCCCCGCTCCCAGACACCTAATTACATCCAGCCGGCCTATTTAAGGGACCGCACGGCCTTGAGAAGCCAGAGATCCAGCGAAAGTCCTAAGAGCGTACCCAGGATCAACTGTGAGATATCGTAGTGTCCACATTGATCGGTAGAGGAACCCTTAGAGATCCAGGAAGCGGTCCTAAAGGCTCAATACCCAGGATCAACTGTGAGATAACGTAGTGTCCACATTGATCGGTAGAGGAACCCTTAGATATCCAGCGAGCAGTCCTAAAGGCTCAATACTCGGGATCAACTGTGAGATTACGTAGTGTCCACATTGATCGGTACAGAGGAACCTTTAGAGATAGCAAGTCTGAAGACCTCAGTAGGAGGTTACACGCCGCGTGAATTATCGAAGTATTTTTATACCCTTTGTTATTATTTTGTTATACTTTTCGTAAATAAAAGCTCTGTCGAACTCACGAAGTGTTTAAATATAAATTACGTTATAAAATATAATTAATGCAACTCTTGGGGTTGTGCGGGGAGAGGCTGGTAAAATATAATTTGGAATTGAGTAAATTTTTTTTATAATTTGTACTATCTGTTTCTAATTTCCTAAAATATTCCATGTCTTCCTGTATATTTATATTTAAAACGAGGTAATATATATTCATGTATATATTTTTTTTTTTTTTTTTTATGTTAACTCCACACAGGAGGCCCTGAGGGAAATAATTTCCCTCAGGGCCTATGTCATCTTTGAAGATGCTGTGTGGAGGGTGCTGTTGAGGAGAGGAAGGAGTGAACATGGGTCTTGAAGAGACCCATATTGTAGGAGGGAGGAAACACAGAAGCCGGCAAATCGTTCCACAGCCGGGCTGTTGAACTCAAGAACGAGTCGTAGAAACGACCCGTTCTCATGTGACTAATGTCAACCGTGTACAAATGTTGAGCGCGTGTTTGGCGTGTTTCCCGACTATGCACCGGTGCCGATGGGATCAGTGACGCTAGTTCCTCGGAGCATCTTCCATTGTAATACCGGTAGAACAAGGACAGCATTCCCACCTGACGCCTGTGCTCTAAAGATTGCAGTCCATTTGTTAAGTTAGGAGAATCTATCAAACGGACCGCCCGTTTCTGCACAGAGTCGAGGGTTTTTTTCAGGTATTTTGGGACTCCAGACCAGAGGTGGCTGCCAAATTCAACCGTGGGGCGCACTTGCGATTTGTACAGGGTTAGCAGTTGTGTACTATTAAAGTATCTGCGGGCCCTGTACAGTACGCTCAGTTTCTGAGAGGCTAACTTAACTCTGGCCTCGATGGAGCCCCCGTACCTGAGCTGGTCACTTAGAGTTACACCAAGCATATCAATGGAAGGCCTGTTCGGGAGATTGCTTCCGTTGAAGGAGACTAGATTATCATTCCGATCCCTTTTAGACGTAATCAGACATGATTGGGTCTTTGAAACATTAAATTCGACGAGGTTATTCTTACCCCAAGAGAAAACACTCTCGAGGTAACCGTCCATTCTTTGTTTCAAAGCCCTCCGAGCCATTGGGATTTGTGAGCCCTTGCCAACATGTGTATGTACGTATATGGGTGTATACATACATTTATATATATATATACTTTTAATTTTAAGAAAATTCTCAGTAACTCCTGTAAAATCTGTTAAATCATCTTAAATTTTGTTAAATCATCTTGATCTTTATATTTACTATGTACAGATATTTTAAAATTTTATTTTAACTACCACTGTCTAATATAGACATAATATAACACCCAAGCACAGGCTTCGCTTTTGTGGGATCTTTTTTGTTACTATTTTATGTTATTATGTTTGTAACTATTCCGATGTATCAAAAAAATTTCGCTAATAAAAAAAAATTTAAAAAAAATAAAAACCTCATCGATTTTCTTGCATGCTCTGAGTTATTTATCATAATAGATTCTTATTCAATCCACATATTAATTTACTATTTAAGAACAACCTTGTTTTGCAATGAACCTTAGATTCTAGTTTACTAAATATAACTTATAATATAAATATAATTAATAATAATAATTTTAATATATTAATCTAAATATACGTATGTATAACTGGTGTTTTATATAGACTTCGCGGGTTACTTCCTCCCTCTCTATTAAAATCGATTTACCATGCTATGATTCACTCACATCTAATATATCTCGCCGGAATTTGGGGATTTGCTACAAAAAAAATGATTTCAGAAGTCCAAGTCGTTCAAAATAGAGCCCTGCGAAATATTTTCAGTCTACCTTGGGACACACATGTCAAAGATATCTACAGAAACACCCAAATACTTCCTTTTAATACCATTCCCACTTTTGAAATAACTAAAACTATATTACAAGTAATTCAACACTCGGCACATTCCAACACTACACTCTATTACAATTGCGACGTACACCAACACAACACAAGAAATCACAACAAACTTCTTATATCAAAAATCAAATCAACAAAATATGGACTAAGATCCCTAGAATACATAGCTCACACAAAATATAATCAACTACCCAACGAGATCAAACATGCAAGTCAATGTAAAAAGACCCAAACTAACATGCTCAAACTTCATCTTATTAATGACTATCTGAAATAATAATGTTGTGTATGTCCCCATCATATGTCCATTTAATACATACAGCTATATGTTTCATGTAATGCGTATCATTCCCGCAATGAGTTTATTAACTCCTGGGAGTACAATGCTTTATATAATATACTATATTCTGTATTGTATACTTTTGATAAATAAAATAAAATAAAATAAATAAATAACTTTCATTTTATTTGTAGAATCGATAGGTTAATTCGTGTTTCTTTGAAATATTCTTTAGACACTTTTATTGTTCATTCACCATTAGATTTGACGCAAAATGGTGGTAGCTTATTTTTATTGCCACTCACTGTTGTATAATCTTGGGGAAGAATTGGAAATTTCCGCACTTACGTTATTTTTTATTAATTGATAAAAATAAAAATATACGTACCAGCGCAATATTGGCGGCCTTTGATAATATTTCGAAAGTGTTCGTGAGACCTGGTGCAAGTACTAAACGGGATTATGGGCAGCTTTATACGACGCGGATCCACGGTCGCGTCGTTATCCAGTTCGTCCCTTCCCCAGCCAACCACCTGCAATACAACATGATAATTAATTCATTTAATATTTGAAGTGAAAACTTTTTTAGCACCGTTGTGATTTGAAACTCGATGAAACGGAAACGAGCGACACTAAAAAGAGACAAACACATAAATCTATAGGATTAAGCTTGCAAGAGAATGAGATAGCTATAAAATATTTATTTATTTCTTTAAACACAGCAAACTTATTTTGTGGCACTATTTTAATTCAAAATAAATAATAAACTTAGTTTTTACCATTTTTATTGTTTATAAAACCAACATGCTTCGTGAGCTACTCCAGGGTTTTTAAAACCTGACGAAACCCCTTTTAAGATGAAGTTATACGTGAAATCCTATTTAGTTACTATTTTTTATTTCCTTTTTTTTATTTATTTATTAACATTTTTTTTGGTACTTACAACTATTTTGTAATACAAACTTTTTATTTAAACAGTTTTAAAAAAGTAGAGAATAATACAAACAGATTAGCAGATTAACCAAAAAAATCCCACATAGGCATCGCCAGTTCGTGGGTATACTTGAGTGTTTTTAAGGCTGGCTTTACATTCGTAATTTTTTTCCCGTAATTCGCTCGTGTAAGTGAATTATGGCCAAATTACCAATGTAAACGACACCAAAAGTCACTTAACGTAATTTAAAGCATGTTACAGAACTTCTTCTCCCGGAAGTTTTTTGACAGGTCTAATCGCGTCCGCGCGAAATTACAGCCTTCTCACAGCTTATAAAATCAATTTGATAAGCTGAGGGACTTTTTGTAAGAAATAGTACCAAAATGCGCCGTTGCGAAATGTCAAAAACCAAAAGACATTTGTTTTTATTGGATTTTTTTCCTATAAAACTAGTATTTATTTCCACTTATTTGAGTTTTCTGAAAATGAGCATCCTTCTATTCAATTATCGGTCCTTTCTATTCAATTATCATCCTTCTATTCAATTATCAAACCTTTCTAATCTCAATGTTTCTGTTTTTTAAATTACGTATTTGAATACGAAGTCGGTTGCAGTCGGCAGCTGTCAGGTAGCTGTCATTCGAATAAAATGAAAGAAATCCATTAATTTTCGCCTTTGACGGCACAAAAGTTGTTGAAAAATTGTTTAATTAAAGCCAAAATCTATTTCACCACTTTATTTGGTCCTTTTCGTCTTTATTGACAAAATCGCGTAAATTTGACAGTAGCATGTCGTTGTTGAAAGGAAGCCATCTTACCGCAAATACATTTACAGATGTAAACGGTCGCATGAGCAGTTACACAGGTCGAACTTCCGAAAAACTTCCGTGATCATTAATTGCCACAAGTCAGATTCATATGTAAACGCTCCTGGGAGTAACCTGTCAAAATATTACGTAATCCGTAATTTTTAATTACGAGTGTAAAGCTAGCCTAAGACAGAAATTTACTCATAAACATACACTATCTTTGTAGGATTAAAAAAAAAATTAATCAAATACATAAAAAATAAATTCAGTGTTCATCTTTTCGACGAATCGGTTTACAACATGAACATCAAAAAATATGCTACGGATAATTTGAAGCTTTTACTAGCTTTTCTTTGTATTGGAATTATAATAAAATTACGATTTGCATAAAAAAATATAAGCATGAACCACTAAAAAAATGTTTTTTTATGACTTAACAATGAAGTAATTAATATAAGAAACAATTTTGAATAAAAAAAGCCTTTATGGCTAAGATTATTTTTGAGGTTTTGTATGTTCTAACTTTTTTTCATTCTTATAAAATTATGCACAAAATAAATAAAAAACACTTTTTCGCTTACTTTCCTCGTGCAAATAAAACGCGCGATTTTAAATTTTGTATGGCGTGGGAATCGAAATATTTATAGCGTTTATATTCCTCTTAAACCCTCTCAGCTCACGCCGCTAGTCTTGTATGGGTGGGTTGTTCACCCTAGAACCTCAAAATGTCTTACGAGGCATATCCAGAAAGTAAGTGTACTGAGGCTCTCATGACCGAATGAATTTTATTTTCGACATGTTGGCTACACTTACGTGTAGCCTAACTCTTCTCCTCCGCAACGAGACCGGTTCAAGGTCAGTATGTCGAGAAGTGTCGACGCGACAACACTTTTCGTGAAAAATGTTAATCCAATCTCCGGCTAAGTGCGAAATACGCGGCGTCATTCGTTAACTCGTTTGGAAGGTAAAACCCCCGGTTGAGGTTTATAATGAGGTGAAAACTGCACATGGTGATAAAGCTATGAATCGTACGAGTGTGTACAAGTGGTATCGCGAGTTTAAAAACGGTCGTACGTATGTGCATGATGATCAGAGGAGCGGAAGACCTTCAATTGTGACTGACGAAATTGTGGAAAAAATCGAAAAAACGCTCCGTGACGATCGCAGATTGACTGTGGATGAACTTTCTGCGATGTTTCCGCAAATCTCTAGATCTCTACTATACGAAACCATCACAGAAACCCTCGGATATCGGAAACTGTCCACGAGGTGGGTCCCAAAACAGCTGACAGACCAACACAAGTTGAATCAAGTGGAATCCGGAAAAGAGTTTTTGAGGCGCTGCAAACTCCATGGAGATGAATTTCTCCGCTCCTTCGTTACTGGAGATGAAACTTGGGTTGCACACTACACGCATGAAACCAAAAGGCAGTCTCAACAGTGGCGTCACACCTCTTCACCCTCCGCCAAAAAGTTCAAAACCACAAGTTCAATTTCAGCCAAGAAAATTATGGCATCCGTGTTTTGGGACTGTCAAGGCATAATTTTGATTGAATATCTGCCTCAAGGGGAGACCATCAACTCTGCAAGATACTGTGAGAGCCTAAAAAAATTGCGGAAGGCGATTCAAAATAAGAGAAGAGGTATGCTGACAAAGGGAGTCAGCCTGCTGCACGACAATGCCAGACCACACATGGCCAACGCCACGAAGGAACTGCTTGCCTCGTTTAAATTGGATGTCCTGAACCACCCCGCGCATTTCCCTGACCTAACACCTTCAGATTATTATCTCTTTACCTCCCTGGAGCTGCACATGGATGGAAAAAGGTTTTCAACCGACGAGGAGGTAAAGGAGGAGGTGGAGAAGTGGATGAAGGGGTTGGCGGGAAACTACTTCGAGGAAGGCATCAAAAAGTTGGTACCCCGCTTCACCACCTGCATTGAGAGGAATGGCGACTATGTCAAAAAATAGCTTACATATGTACTACGGTAACCATGTAATTTTTTTGTTTCAATAAAAAATTTGTAACCTACAAAAATTCAGTACACTTACTTTCTGGATATGCATGACAAAACTAAGCTGCTGTGTTGACCTAGAAAAACTAAACAGAAAAAAAAACGATGTAAATTCGTGAGATCAGAGATCATCTTCGAAAGTTTTTGCGATTTCGGAAAAAAGATTTCTGTTATCTACTAAAAATATGCTTTAACTTGTGAGAAAATGTGGGAAATCTCTATATCAATTATTATGGAACATTACTTACTGTACCCCTTTCCTTAGTAGTAATAATTGTGTGCAAGTCCCGGGCGCCAGACCATAAGCACACAGGGACGATGGTGTTTGAGTATGTGACTGGTCCGTCGGTCACCAAGGCCGCCAGGTCGTGTATAGGTGGAGATTTCACCGTATGGCCTGTGGGTAATTCTATGCTTGAGACGTGTCTCTGGACAATATTTTGTCTTTCTTCACTATTGACTCTGTCGTGGACTCCGAATTCTAGAAGCATTTCGTCTGCTCTTCTTTTGGTCGCTCCATTGAACACGCAGTGACCAGCTGAAAACATGTTTTAGATGTGATTAGTTCGTCAATTAAATTTACTCGCAAGCATAGCAGTCAATCTCAATTTGGGAGGCGGGAATGGGTACCGCCGCCCCGGGAACCTTTATTGGATAACCAACACCTCTGCCATAGGTCACCCCAAGTGGTTCGCTACGTTTGGTGATTTAGCAGGGGTGCCCGGGTTCATGGGGTGAAGTTTGTCTAGGTCTTGGAGGCGGATGACCAGGACACACTGAACCCCAGACACACTGAACCCCAGGGAGGGGGGGGGGGGTTAAACCAGTTTTTTATCCAGAATACAATAAGGATGAATTAAATAACAAGCTGCAGATTCATCGTTTACCAAGTGAAGCTTAATATTTGAGTTGCACAGCAAATGCTGCAAAATTGACTGTTCCGTGTGTAACTATTATTTGGGAACTCTTAGATAGGGTCAATCTTAAGTTAAAAGCTATCTTGTGATCTATACACAGTGTAAAAATTCAAATTGCAAAATCTTGATTTCCGAGAGCAGTTATAAATTTGTAGTAGAACTTATAAACATGATTTTTATTGGAAGAATACTCATCACATGTGATAATAAAAATCGGCATGAAATGAGGTAGTAATAAAAAAAGGGATTTCCATTTACCCCCCCCAAATTTCAAAATATCCGGTTGGAAGTACCCAAATAATGGGGGGGGGAGTTTTCCTCCTCCCCGGGCGGCTGACAACCACGCTACGCCATTGCAGCTAGTAATTCATAAATGCGATTGGATTTTTCATTGTAAAATTTACCGAAGTACCGAATGAATTTGTTTTATATCTTTTCTAATGATTGAGAACGGAATCAATGATTTATTGAATCCTTCGAACCCGGCTTTTGTTACTCCATCTATGTAGTTAATATTTAAGTTACCTGTAATGACGACACTGGGGGATACCATAGCGCCGGTACACTGATATTCTGCGTCCTTTTTGAGGTTCACCGTCACCAGCCAGGGCCAGTCTCCTGGTGACGTCAGCAATCCATTCACCACGAAGTTACCTGCAGAGGGCGGCGGTACTCCACAGGGGTACGAGGAGCCGCCGGAGCTAAAATTGCGAAAAACCATTAGTTTCAGTGTGGATTTATCAATATCAAGAACGCATATGAAGATCTCAGTCGCCGATGTTGAGATCACTGGCTCGGGTTGAATTTCGGCAAGCGCCTCTAAAATTTATTTATTTTTTTATTTATTTTTTTTGACAATTTTAACAGATTTACATAATAATTAATTTTATGATACTACTACTCCATAATTTGAGCTCTAGGAGCTCGTGTTATTTACATGCATAAAAAAAATAATGATCTGAGAAGTATGACAATGATCAAAGACTTAAATGTCTCGAATGAAATAAATATACAAACATTTTTTGACATAGACATAAAAACAATAACAATAATACTTTTTTTTATTAGATGTTAATTAAGGGTACAATATATCATTATCCAATTTCAGGGACTTAATTTGCTTTTTAAATTGTTCATATTTCAATGTTTCTGTTACATTAATTTTGTTTTAGGATAATGATATATTGTACCATCTCACACCTAAATATAAATAGTGGTGTTGAGCCGTGGTCGTTCTAACGCCGTTAGTTTTAAATCTATTGCTTATGCTATCGGAGGGAGGAATTTTTTGGATAAAATATTCTTTGTAGATTTGATATAATGCGTTTCTCTTATACAATCCTGTGATGGATAGTACATTAAATTCCCGAAATATCTCTAAAGTAGGGAAGTCGTATGTTTTCCTAAGGATGATTTTTATAATTATTCTTTGAATTGTAATTATGGGCTGTAAGGAAATCTTAAATCCCAAACAATAAGCTTAAATGTTTGGTCGCGTATAATTAAAACAATACAACGCTCAGTCCAAGATGAAAGGATTACACTGTTGGAAATCGGCTCATCATCATGGCTGCAGCCATTAAAAGAATAAATTTTCGTTTCTGTATGGCGGTCTTTCATCAAAGTACTGAGAGTATCAAATACTCTGAAACGTGCCGCACTTTATATTATTTTGAATTAATTTTAAATGTGAAATAACAGTACTTCAATAAAATATGGACCGCTGGTTACTTTTAACGGCTCGATAACGGAGATCGGAACTCCATGGTCTTTGGAAGTTTGGCGAAATGCCGCCCTTCAGAAATTGCTGCCTAGATTGCCTAGGCCCAAATACGGCCCTGGACTTTTTTTTATTTTATTGAAAGAATAGTTAGTAAATATCAACAAACAAGTCCTGCTAAGCCAATTACATTGGCTGGTGCTTATAATTCAATTACATATATATTTTAAAAGTTATAATTTACATCTTATATCAACAGATTCAACATTTTTCATACATATCAATATAAATTTTTTTTTCCGATAACCAATTTTTCACCATATATGTAACCTTATTCATAGAATTATGTTGCTTTATAGTGTCAGGTAATAAATTAAATATCTTCGGTATTTTGTATTCAAACGTTCTCTGTCCGTACTTATTATTAAATTTCGGAACTATTAACCCGTCGTTGCACGTGAATCTAGTACTATATTTATGTTCTAGTTTCTCTTTATAAAGTAAATATATGCTGAATTATAATTTTGTACCATAGTATTGCCTTAACAGGTAACATTTTTGCACTCTGAAACAGCAACGGAGTATTATGTCTTTGTTTGAAAATATTAGGGACGACTAATAATTTTACAATTGCGTTTTGTACAATTTGGATTTGTTTCAGATTGGTTACAGTAGTATTTCCCCATATTGTTAATCCATATCTTATAATAGATTCTGCTAGTGACATATAAATTAAGTGCTTCATTTGATAGGAAAAAAATTGATGTGTACAATCTGCTAGCAATTGATCTGAGTCCTTTACAGGTTTTATTAATCAGCACATCTTGATACAATTAATAGTAAGGAAAATATTATCTTACTCGGAGATCTAAATCTAAATTTGCTAAATGACCAAGATTATATCATAACTTCGTATGAAAACTTACTTACTAACCATTATTTAACTAAATGCATCAATATAGTAACCAGAGAAGCTGTATTAAATGGACAAATAACTCGCACTTGTATTGACCATATATTTGCTAAATTTAGAGTCAAGAAAATAACTGCTTGCGTCTGCGAAAATAATATTGCTGATCATTTTATCACTGCTATTAATATAAAATCTCATAAACGTCAGATAGACTTTGCAAATAAGTATATTCAAATCATCTCACAAAAGGCTATTGATAAGATATATCAGAGATTATAACTGGAGTAAACTTATGGAGGAGAAGGATTGTATTCTATTATATGAAAAAATAAAATCTTTATTTAAAAATTTTTACAATAGTAGTTCAAAAACGATAGTGCAAAAACCGAAAACACGACCTTATGCAATAAATGAATGGGTAAGCAGTGAATTATTATGTAATATAAATAAAAGGGATAAACTATATAAAGAATGGAAAAGTACACAAACAAACAAAACATATGAAACAGAATACAAAAAAACACGAAACCTTGTCAATAAACTTATAAATAAAGATAAAACTAAATACTATAATAATAAATTTAAAACCTGTTTTAATGATACAAAAAAAACCTGGGATGAGATAAATAATATTTTAGGACGTAAACCCAAAAACGATTGTGATGAAACTATAACACGATACATGTTAAAAGATAGAACTGAGGATTCTGTGTCAAATGATTTTGTGAATTACTTCTCGGATAGCATCAGCAACATGTTACATAAATGCAATCACAAAGCTTCTAATATAGTACTGGAAGAACTACCTCATAGTTTATATATACCAAGAGCAACAATAACTGATATTGAAAATATCGTTAAAAAAATGAAAAACTCTAAAAGCACAGGTATTGACAATATAAGAATGTTTGATTTAAAAAGAAATATAAAAACTCTTGGGCCAATAATAACTCATTTAATCAATATGATAATAAAGCAAGCAAAAATTCCACAAGCATTAAAATGTAGCATCACTAGACCAATATTTAAAGGTGGAAAACACATTGAACTGGGAAATTATAGGCCAATTAGTATTCTACCAGCATTAGAAAAAATTCTTGAAAAATTTTTATCAAATAAATTAAATAATTACATTGAAAAATTCGCTATCATAGATTCAAATCAATATGGCTTCCAAAGAAAAAAAAACACTGAAAAACTACTGCAAGATTTTTCCAATTATATAAATAATTAGTTAAATAATAAATTACATGTTATTGTTTTATTTATCGACAACTCTAAAGCTTTTGACACAATAAACTCTTTAAAAATGCTAAAAACTCTAGAAAAAATTGGAATAAGAGGAAATTTGTTAAATTTATTTAAAGATTATCTTACAGATAGAAAAATATGTACCAAAATAAATAATACATTTAGTAAAACAAAAAATATATCTGCAGGAGTTCCACAAGGTTCCATATTGGGACCTACACTATATATAATCTATGTAACTATAATGAAAAAACTTTTCTCTTTTGTAAAACATTTTGTATTCGCAGATGATACGGCATTGGTCATATCACACAAAGATCTAAAAATTGCAATTGAACTCTTACAAATTGACTTTAATCAACTCTGTAAATGGTCATCATGTGACAGCAGGGCTATTAATAAATGCTAAAAAAAACTAAAGTAATGCATATAAGATCACCTAATGCCAAATTTCAATTTAATCCTAATATTATTTCTCATAACTTTAATTGCATCCACAAAAATATTCAAATTAACTGTAATTGTGAAAGCTTAGAATTAGTTACTGAATATGTGTATCTTGGTGTTACGGTAGATTGTTTTTTTTAAATGGGACAAACATATTAAAAAAAAACCTGTAAAAGACTCAGATCAATTGCTAGCAGAATGTACACATTAAATTTTTTCCTATCAATTGATACACTTAAAATAATTTATATGTCACTAGCAGAATCAATAATAAGATATGGGTTAACAATATGGGGAAATACTACTGTAACCAACCTGAAACAAGTACAAGTTGCACAAAATGCAATTGTAAAATTATTAGTTGTCCCTAACATTTTCAAACAAAGACACAATACTCCGTTGCTGTTTCAGAGTGCAAAAATTTTACCTGTGAAGGCAATACTATGGTATAAAATTATAATTCAGCATATATTTACCCCGCAGCATAAAGAGAAACTAGATTATAAATATAGCACTAGATTCACGCGTAACGACGGGTTAATAGTTCCGAAATTTAATAATAAGTACGGACAGAGAACGTTTGAATACAACATATCGAAGATATTTAATTTATTACCTGACAATATAAAGCAACATAATTCTATGAATAAGGTTAAATATATGGTGAAAAATTGGTTATTGGAAAAAGAATATTTATTTTGATACTTGATATTTGATAAAATTTATGAAAAAATGTTTAAACTGTAGATAAAAGATGTAAATTATAACTTTAAATATATTTGTAAGTAATTATAAGCACCTGCTGTCAAGCCAATTGCAATTGGCTTAGCGGGACTGGATTGTTGATTTATAAAATAAATAAATAAATTTAAAAAAAAAAATAAATAAATAAATAAAAAAAATAAAAAAAATTTAAAAAAATGTGTTTGTCCCATTTAAAAAAACAATCTACTGTAACACCAAAATACACATATTCCGTAACTAATTCTAAGCTTTCACATTTACAATTAGTTTGAATATTTTTATGAATGTAACTAAAGTTATGAGAAATAATTTATTTATTTATTTACGCCCTAGTGGGCTTTTACAATAAAGGTAAATATGCAATACAGTTGTGTTAGGTACATACAGTAAACAATATCTAATAGCAATACAGTGGTGTTAGGTACATATAGTAAACAACATATAATAGTAATACAGTTGTGTTAGGTACATACAGTGTACAATATATAATGAATTATGTTGAAATGTTAATTTTAAAATTGAAATTTGGCATTAGGTGATCTTATATGCATTACTTAAGTTTTTCTAGCATTTATTAATAGTCCTGCATCATGTGACCATTTGCAAAGTCAATTTGTAAGAGTTCAATTGCAATTTTTAGATCTTTATGTGATATGATCAATGCCGTATCATCTGCGAATACAAAATTTTTAACAAAAGAGAAAAGTTTTTCATTATATTTACATAGATTATATAAAGTGTAGAACAACAAGATTTAACATGCAGCACTCGGGCTACCTCACCCCGAGTGTAGAGCAGGCATCAGAATTCAATAAAAGTGCAATAAATTTACTCTTTTATTTTTATCTAGTATTATTCATTCTTAAATACTTCGAAAGAGCTTATGTTCCTAAAATTAATTTTCAGGCTTTTCTTTATCCCATATGGTTTTCAAAAGAATTAATTTGCAATAAAAAATAAATGCACAAATTATATACGCAATCTAGAAACGTTTACAACGATTTTACAAATTTTACTAACTTAAGAAGGCAAAGCAAAGAATTATCCAGAATATATTACAATGATGAGGTTCATCATAACGTAAAAAGATTGGGGAATTTTTGAAAGCCTCGATTACATTGAACGAGTTTACAATAATCATACATACTAGCTAACTAGCAGATTTCACACTGAACAAGTTCACTAGCAGATAGCGAATTCGCCAGCTTGTAGCTAGTAAACTCGCTCAATGTAATCGAGGCTTTATGCTCAGCAAAATGATGATTGTAGTTTATCAAATATGAGTTGACAGTATCTTAATAAAAAATGAGTTGACAGTACCGAAAGCATAGTCAATCTTTTGCAGATTCATTTATAGTGTTTATGACATGGATATTTCTGATAGCGAGATCCCTAACGATATATCAATTAAAGAATCACTTAACTTAAGCCATTGTTTCATTGAAAAGGATGGATTAGAAAAGGGTATAAAAAGATTAGATTCTAATAAATCTGCTGGACCGGATGGTTTTCCTCCAATATATTTAAAATCTTTTGTTGACAGTTTGACTTATCCTTTATTCATTTGACAAGTCTTTGTCATCGGGGTGTTTTCCAGATCAGTTGAAATGAAGCTTTTTAATGTTTATTCATAAAAAGGGTGATAAAAGCGATGTATCTATCTATACACCGAACTCTTTGAATTATTAGTTCTAGATATCAATATAAAATAAATCAATAATATAATTGTATCCAATAGAAATACTTTAAGTAACTCAATCATTTAATTTAATTATGTAACCGATTCTTTTGTCCTAAAGCATCAGGTGGATTCGATGTACACTGATTTTTCCAAAGCTTTTGATAAAGTTAGGCGACATTTTATTGTACACAAACTAAGTCTGTTGGGCAATAAAGGAACCTTATTGATCTGGATTAACAAATAAATTAGTAGAAGAAAACTTTGTATTAAAATAAATTCTGTAGAATCTTAAATCTTCGAAGCCACAAGTGGGGTTCCCAAGGATCTCATCTCGGACCATTTTTTTTTTATTATTATTTATAAATGTACAAGTCCTACTCTTTGCTGGTGATTTTAAAATATATAAAATGATACGTAGTACAGAGGATTGCCATATTTTACAATCCAATTTAGATAAATCGTATCCATACTACCTACAATTAATTTTAATTCATTTTGATTTAATCGTATCAATCATTATATATTGTGTACTATGTACTTGCTTAACACAACTAAAACCATAAATAAATAAATAATCTGGTATGATACTGACCTGGGTTTGGGTGCAGGCCTGGTGTGGTGTCTATTTACGACGCGGTTTGGCACAATATATATCTTTCGTGAGGCCTGGGGTATTATCAGCGTCTCTCCCAGGATGATTTCGGAAATATACTCGACCCTGAGGCCGCTGAATTTTTCTGTTTCGAATAACATCATTCATAATTTAATTAGAATAGTTAGATTTTCTCGTATAAAAAATCCAGTGATCTTTAATTACAACATTGATAACAGTGCTCTTGAGACATTAACACAAATTAAAGACGACGGGTTGTTTCAAAAAATTTGATGGATTCATCAAATATTTGAAGTTAATTTTCACGTTCTGCGTAAGTTCTATTCAAGTTTTGTGATGATTTCAGTTTTGTGAATCAACTGGTCTATAATGATGTAATAATAAAACTTGAATAGAACTAACGCAGAACGTGAAAATTAACTTCAAATATTTGATGAATCCATCAAATTTTTTGAAACAACCCGTCCTTAGGCATCATTTTCAATCAAATCTTTCATTTGTTAACCACATAACAGAAATCTGTAATAAGGGCTCAAAAATGTTGGCATTTATAACTAAGCTAACTAGAAATTTTAACAATATAAGGTGTATTAAACTGTTATATTTTGCGTATGTTAGAAGTCAACCTGAGTACAATTCTCCCGTCTGGAATCCACATTATAATACACACGTACAAGCTGTTGGAAGTATACAAAATAAATTCTTACGTTTTCTAGGTACTTGATAGGAGTGGCAGGGGTTACAAAATGGGATCATATAAGAAACTCCGAAGAAGATCCGAGACGATCTAAACATTGAACCACTGCTACTCCTCATAGAAAAATCGCAACTGAGGTGGCTTGGGCAAGTACTAAGAATGTCTGATGACCGAATTCCGAGGAAGATACTATGTGCGATTCCAGAGGGTAGACGTCCAGTGGGCCGCCCCAGACACAGCTGGGCGAGGAAACTCCAGAAACTGTGTGAGGAGAGGATGGGACTGCTATGGACGGAGGCTGAACAGTCAGCTCAAGACAGGGACGTATGGAGGAGCCTTGTCGATGCAATGGGTCCCCAATCCGAATAGGATAAGGAGACGAAGATGATGATGATGATGATGATGATGACGTTTTCAAGATGGTATTTTAACTTAAGGGTGGTAAATTTTAAGATGGGCATTTCAGCAATTATATTGAACTACAACACTATGTTAAACGATATGAATATGCTCAAACTATCAGAAGAATTTTCATTAGACTTGGTATTTCTATATAAAATTCTAAATGATTTAGTTGATAGTCCGGTATTGCTTGAATTGATAAGCTTCGTAATGCTAGAAGTCAGGATTTATTTCAGTGCAAAAATTCTGGGACTAATTATCATATGTATTCCTCTTTGCCCAGAATACTAATGGAAGGAAACAATTATACCAAGTCAGTGGACATCTTCAATTTATCTTTAAACAAATTTAAACTATTGTCATTGAGGTAATTCAGTTATGTACAATAAATATGTACTTTTCTAACTATACTTTATATGTAAAAGCCCCGAAAAATGGCATTTATTAATAAATAAATAAATAATCACTACTCGGGCGACAAGAAAATGTCAACAAGGCAAACATTAGAGTTTCTACTTATATCACATGGTTCGATGACAAAACAGAACATAATCTTATACATGAAAATCAATATTTGTTTGTTTGTTTCTTTGTTCGTATTTTATGGGCTGCCATACCGTTCATCAATTTGTTGTGCGCACGCCCGCGAAGGTTATAGGCTATATATAGTGGTATGCTCTGGCGTAATGAAATTCGTAAAAATGAAAATGTTTGTATTTCATATATTTTAGTGGCAGGGAGGAAAGGCAGAAGGGGAATGAGGGAAGTGAAGTTCACGGAAGGGGTGATGAGGGAGGGGGAAGGCGGGGAAGACGGAAGGGGAACGCTGGAGGGGAAAGGGACTCGGGAGGTGAACGGAGACGCACGGGAAAGGACATGCAGGGAGAATCAACTTATTTATTTAAATGGCACTGCAATGCATGCCGAGTACCAGCTAGCATTATAAAGGAAAATTGAAGGAAAGAAACAAACATATTATTATAACTAACGTAATTTAGGTAAAATGTATAAAATATCACATAATAACACATATTTGTGTAACATGTAGTGTGTGAATACAAAAAAAAATTAATAATTTAAAAATAAAATTATAAAATAAAATTAAAATTAAAATTAAAATAAAAACAAAAATAAAAATAAAAACAAAAATAAAAATAACAATACGAATATTATGAATATAATATAATATATATTATGAATACGAACCAAATTCGTTTTTAGAAAATGAATTTTATAAAATATATTATGATAAAACTATACTAACAGACAGAACGATTCGTCATAATAGACCCGATATAGTTTTACATGACAAAATTAAAAAAATAACTTATATCATTGATGTCGCTATTCCGAATTCCTGTAATATTCAAAAATCTGTTTCTGAAAAAATTAGAAAATATACAGATTTAGGAAATGAGATTAAAAGAATTTGGCATTCTCCGACTATAAAAATATTACCATTTGTTATTTCGGCTACTGGCATTATACCTAGCTCTCTAATTAAAAATTTAGGCTTATTAGATTTGTCAAAGAATCTTTATATTAAAATGCAAAAAGCAGTCATATTAAATACATGTAGGATTACGAAAGATTTTTTAAATATTTATATTGAGGGATCAGTAGGATTTATCGGTTCAGTTAGGAGTTCTATCGAGCCGAACCCTCTGATATGAAAATATCTGGAGTCGGTGAAGTATTTTCCCATATGGTCTCTGGTAGGTTGACGTGTTGTTCTTGTATAGTTTTGTATTTAGTATACTTATACAATGCAATTACATCGCGTGAATTGACTAGATTAGCATTTGTGGAAAAGTGTGTGGAAGGATTAAGTTTTTCCTGTGAGGAAGATTTAACCCGGACATAAAATCTAGAGAACAATTATTAAGGAGATGAACTGGGTTATATTACGTCATCTATACAGATGAACAATGATAGTCTGAGACCCCAAAAACAAAAGCAAGTATCCCTAGGCAGCGTATGAAATGGACGAACGCTCGAGGGTGTTATTAGTTATTATATATTTTAGGCGAAATTGAAATTTCTTTGACTAAATGTTGTGGTTATTTTAAGTGTTTGTATGAGTTCTTTGGTTTTGTGCGGCGTGTTTACAATATTTTGGGTATTTTCATAAAATGTATGTGTTTTATTTTTAAACAGATGAGTTACGATAGTTTTTGTGTAAATTTGCCGAATATCTAATACATGGAATTAGTTGAATATATCTTCAGTACTTGTTGTTATGGGAACTTTAAGAATAACATTCATAATTATTTTTTGTACCTTCGATAATGAATTTATAGCTGATAGTGTAGCACCTCCCCATACAATCATTCCATATTCAATGATTGATTGACAAAGAGAGTAATAAACAATTTTCATAGATTTGGAGTCTAGTATGTTCCTAATGTTTTTGAAGAAATAAATATGTTTTCTAAGTTTATTCGTGAAAAGTAGGCAATGCGTATTCCACTTAAGATATTGATCAAATGTAAGACCAATGTATTTGATACATTGTACGGGAACTTTCGAAATAATTCCAATAAATGTTTTAAAACATTTCTTTAAATTGGTCACATTTTGGCCAACGAACGCTCGAGGGTTTTAGCAAATTGGCCAAAATGTGGCCAAAAGCGTTCCAGTTGTTCAAAAGCGTTCCAAAAAAAAACTTTGAATCAGTTAAATAATTATGACAAGCACGCATTTCTAAATAATTAACTAACAGGTAGGCAGAGAGGAAGGACCGCCAAACGACACGGTTTTGGCACACACTCCTTTCCTCCTTACGAATTTCAGTTTCAGACATGTTTCAAAATTATACGTTCATTGTGGCAAAGAAACCATTGGTTTAAAAACCAACTCAGAATCATCTCAGATAAGCCATTTAGAATTTAGAGTGATAAAAAAA
This sequence comes from Glyphotaelius pellucidus, assembly GCA_936435175.1. Lineage (NCBI taxonomy): Eukaryota > Metazoa > Arthropoda > Insecta > Trichoptera > Limnephilidae > Glyphotaelius > Glyphotaelius pellucidus. Next base: position 6,190,263 of record OW386556.1, read on the forward strand.
TATGAATAAAAAAAATGGTTAAATATTAAATAGGTTATGTTAGGTTAGGGTTAACGGCTAGTTTAAAATTATTTTTTAATAGCTTTTAATGACTTTTCAAGTTGACTTTATTCTCAGTTGGCATGGAACCGGTTTAGAAACACCTCGAATATTTTATTAATTGTTCACCTTCAAAACCTTACCCTTTTATTCTAGATCTAGATTTATTGATCATTTAGATTTATTGATCATTTAGATTTATTGATATCTTCTTCAATGATATAATGGATTGATAAGAAAAACCTTCAAAAGCTGTCATAAAAGAGAGTTATTCTTATAAAAAAAATGAGTTTCATCTCAGTTCCTATATGAGTAAAGTGTTCACATACCTATGCAGTTTCTTTATCAATTGCACACAGTTATCAATAACAATACTCGATTTTCAACGGATTTATTCATAAAGTTTTAGATGGTCTAATTGACCGTAATAAATAATAAAAAAATACCCTTTGGCCCATTGCAGAGAATCTGGGAGTCATATGCGACCTCGGTGATCTTCGGCAGGGTCTGAGCTGGGAATTTCACCGTGTATTTGATAGGTTTCCCATTCTTAACGTTTTCGTTCAGATTTTGTTTATCTTGCAAATACATCTCTTCATCACCTGCCGAATTCTGAAATCATAAAATAAAATCGTCAGTGTTATGTGGGGTATTTTTTTACATTCAACACTATTAGTTCTGTGGGGAACTTCTCAATAACTTAAGGTTCTAGATAACAAAGTGGTTTATCATGAGTTAACGTTTTTACAATAGTAATGCTGCAAGTCACACGACCTGTCTACCTAGTGGCCAATTGAATCCGCCAGACTCGCTCGCCAGAGCCAGTGCCGGCGGCAACCCTCTATGCCTTTATGCGAATACCCCGGCGTATGTCGGCGAAAGCACTTTCTCTACTGACATCTGACGGCATCACTTAGAAGCTTGTTCGATACGTTACAGTTAAGCATACTGCAAGGTAGGAATCCACAGTGCAAAACGTTGTAGCGTCCCTTTCTTAATATTATTCACTAGCGAGTTCCCGTGCGTTGCGATGCCACTAATAAAGCAATTGTTTCTCCCTGCGTGTATTTTCCCATTCGTCCCGTTCCCCTTCCGCCACCCCTTCCCCTCCCATGTCCCCCTACCCTCGCGCATTCCCGAATATTATTAGATTTATAAATAAAAATTTAATTCTGTCATGCGTACATTCACCGAAAACAACTGTTGGTAAAAATTAATTTACTTGAGATGAAGCTATACGTGAAATCCCATTTAGATACTATTTAGATTCATCCTTACGACGAATCGGTTTACATTATGAACATCAAAAAATATGCTACGGATTAATTGAAGCTTTTACTTGCTATTCTATGTATTCTTTAATAAAATTATTAATTTCATAATACAAAACATAAGCGTAAATCACTAAAAAAAATGTTTTGCACGACTTAACTATGAAGTAACTAATATAAGAAACTTTTTTTTTTAAATACCCCTTTATGGCTAAGACTATTTTTGAGGTTTTGTACGTTCTAACTTTTTTTCATTCTTATAAAATTATGCACAAAATAAATAAAAAAACACTTTTTCGCTTACTTGCCTCGTGCAAATAAGACGCTCGATTTTTTAATTTTGAAGGCATGAGAATCGAAATATTTCTAGCATTTTATGTTCACCTTAAAGAGTTTATTCGAAAATCTATCAATCGAATTTGGTGCATAACGTAGATACCCATATAAAATATCTACAATTCTTGATTCAATTTAAATTATTGTGTGAGTACTTCAAATAAATTAATTAATTTAAAGTTTCGAAAATTGAATTTTGATTGAACAATCATTGTTTTGCAAAATGTCATTCTCAAATTGTTACATTTTTGACAGTTTCGCAAGAGTTTTTGTAAAGATTAAAAAACTTTTAAGATGAATTGTCACGTGGTTGTAATAATCCAAAAACCTTCGCCGTGGTGGAAAGGAGGTATTTTGAAAGTTTCAAACATTTCCTACGCTTAATATAGCGATGCATAGACAACTTTTGTACTCGTGTACTTATATAAATACTAGCTTTTCCCCGCGGCTTCGCTCGCATGGTATTACGGGAAATTACTATAGCTGTTGAAGTTATCAATTATCCCCCCTCCTCCCCACCCCCACCCCCTCCCGCATTCCATACATTCATTCCCTTACATTCAGTTTTCAAACATCTCGCGTGCCAACTAAATTTCATAAAGCTATAGCTCAAAGAAAAAAAGAATGATCCAATTTTGTTCATTCGTCGGAATTTATGCGCTTACAGAAATTTCGGAAATTAAATTTTTAATTAAATATTTGGAAGTTTGTTAATATAATAAAAAATTACACTATTTATTATTCAATCTTTATAATCGTTACGAATTATATTTTAAATGTAGGAACTCTTATCTGACATTTAACAGAAGTTTGTCCAAAAAAAAACAAAACATATTCTAATATTTGAATTTCCTGGAGCAGTAGCTGACCAGGGGGCTCAGTACCTACCAGCTTAAAGCCCACAGATATATCAACATCGTTTCCATGGAAACGATTTTTTCCTGACGTTATCAAAAACTCGCTTTTGTTAGCGACAGAAAACGTATAACAAATATAATAAATTAATATTTATAATTTCATAACGCCAGAGCTTGCCATCATACACAGACTATAGTCTTCGCATATAATTTAGCTTTCTATTGGTGAATGAATTTTTAAAGTATTTTTATTGGTTAATGCGTGAAAGCGTCATTAACAAACTCGAGCAGTTTCGCATTTATAATATTAGTATGGATTACCCTTGCATCAGCCTTGAAATACTTCATGCATAGTATGGTGTATCACAACATACCCGAAGAATTTTAACCAGCGAATCTTGAGCGTTTTGTTCATATAACCTTATTTCCCAATTTTCTTTCTAGTTTTTTACAGTAGTGCAAATGTTTTTTTTAAGCCGCCGCTATCCGAATTTCGACCGATTTCTTACATATCTCCCTTAAACATTTGAAGTTTTTAAGCTCTTAAAATATACATTATTTTTTGAAATTATTAAAAACAAGTTTCTCTCTGTTATTTTACAAGTTATATTAATGAAAAAATTCACAATGTTTCTTTGAACGATACTTAAGATACCTTTCACGAGATTTTTGCTCTTTTTTAAACGAGTCATGTTTTATTAAGCATTTTCGCAATTTTCGCTTAATTTTTATCACCTAAGGCGGCACTCTTCGGCTGAAAAAGAAGAAGATGCAGAGATATGTAATTAGGAATGTTGGACAGAGCGCGCTAATATTTTAAGTGATAAAATAGCAGCAAAAATTGCGAAAAAGCTTAATAAAACATGTCTCGTTTAAAATAGAGCAAAAATCTCATGAAACGTATCTTAAGTATCATTTAAAGAAACATTGTGAATTTTTTCACAAATATAACTTGTGAAATAATAGAAATAGGCTTGTTTTAAATAATTTTCGGAGCATGCTTTGCGATTTTTTTCTATCGAGGGAATTTCATATAATTTGCGTTTCGGCGTGGAACGTATCTAGATATTATTTTCAAAAATAACATATATTTTTTTAAGAGCTTAAAAACTTCAAATGTTTAAGGGACATATGTAAGAAATCGGTCGAAATTCGAATAATAGACCCTTAAAATATTAGCGCGCTCTGTCCAACATTCGCAATTACATATCTCTCCATCTTCTTCTTTTTGAGCCGGGAAGCGCCGCCTTAATATAATATAGATATCGATCACTAGCATACGGGTACGTTTTTTTTATATGTTGCTTCCTTTAAAAGTTACGACCCTCCAAATATCGTTAAGGTTGGCTGGTTTGAACGCCATCAAGAGACGTTCAGTATACAAACTAAACAATGTTTTTTTTTTTTAAAAAGCAAAACAAAAAGATATGGAGTATTTTCTTTTTATAAAGTTGTTATAAAAAATCTTTAAAATCTGTCCAGTTTTAAATGAGAAAAATAAGGGGAACACAAAACCTCGAATTAATGATTTTATTTAAGTATTATCAGCCCGGGGTGCAGCTGTCTTCGCTCTGTATTTGGGGGAGTAACAGCGACCGTGACAGCAACTTTTTGGTAAAATACCTATTGTTCGAATTTCTCGGCGACCGGGACTTTCATTTTGCTCTCCGATGATATTTTTTTTTCAATTTAAAACGTCACCAATGGGCAATCAATAGGGTGCAGCCTAACGGGTCACGTGATACGCTCTCCGTCTCGTTTCAGCAGACGGTAACAGACGAAGAATACGAGAATACGCATTTCACGTGATCCGTCGCGGCGTGTAGGAGTGTGATCAGTGGCGACGTGTGATGTAAAATAGAAAAAAAAAATTATCGGACGGCGAAACGAAATCTACATTTTCTACTCCAAATATGTTCAGGAATTGCTGATTAAAATTTTTCGGAATCATGCTGTTATAATCATTAGATACTAGCTAGTACCCGGCACGTGTTGCAATGCCACTGAAGGAAAGAAATTGTGGTTTGTATTATTACTGTGTTATTTCAATTTATGAAAGAAATTGTGTCCTTTCCTACGCGTCCCCGTTCAAGCCCCCTTCCGCTTTCCCCTGTTCCACCACCTATGTTCCCCTCCCCGTCCCGAAATTTCCTTCCCCTCCCGTCGCTAACCCTTATGAAAAACACTTCTTTTTCCAAAAACTCGCGAGCCACCCATCGCAAATTTTTAAACAAATTTTATAACGCCTGAGCTCTCCGTTATATATAGAAACCTTCACGGGTGTGAGCACAGCAATCAAAGTTTCATCGTAATAGGATTAATTTATAGTAAATAATTCCATAATGGCAGAGCTCACCAATGTATATATAGAAACCATCGCGAGCATACGCACAACAAATCACCAAAGTTTCATCGCAATCGAATGAGCGATATGGCAGCGCATAATATGAACAAACAGACAAATATTGATTTTTATACAAAAGAATATTGGTTTCTATATTCCCGTTGGTTATCACCGACAGCACAGACTGTTTTATCTCCTGACCTGCAGAACTAACTTGCCAGTGGGGATTGTTCAAGAATTACAGACCATTGTAATTTGAAAAACCATATTTTATTTAAGGTGCATATAACCACTTTTTTCGACTTTGTTCCCATTACGATAAATGCACTTAGTGAGCCGTGGCTCTAGGTCCTTGATTCCCGTATCGCAGAACTCCGCCAAAAATGTTATAACCTCTCCCTCCGCGTCCTTGTCGGTCTCCAAAGGTTTTACGCTTAAACATTGCTTCAGGTGAAGAAAAAGATGCAAATCATGTCTTTGATTGCATTTTTGATTCCGGGGTTAGGTGGTGAACCCATGTTTCAACCCAAAAAGGCCCCGCCTTGGCTGTAAAAACTGTTCGAAGAGACCCGTGCCCTTTCCACACGATTTCGTTCTTCAGCATTTTAGGAACCTAACGAGCATGCAATAGAGAACTCCACTCCAATTTTTTATTTTTTTTTATGAATAATGACCTTCTAACTTAAATAACTGCATATTTATTTTTATAGTTAGTTTTAATAGTTAAAATAAATGTCAAAGTTTTAATTTTTCAAGAACCCCCGAAAACCACCGTGACGTCATCTAGCCCTGTGACGTCATCTGCCCAAAAGTTTTAGTTATTTTCAACAGATGTTGTCATTTTGTAAGGAAGAAGTGATGAAACTATTCATTAAGTAAAACGTTATTTAGGTGTAATTATTTATTTATTATATTATATTATTATATTTTTTAATATTATTGCGGGAGATTGGTATAAACATTGTTTGAAATTATTATTTTTTTAGCTTTACGAATCGAAATCAATATTAAGGAAACCGAAGCACGAATTTCGTAGGGAACTTGAATCAGCTGTTCGACTTCCGCCATTTTGAATTTCAGCATTGGAGCATTTTATGGAAGCGGTGACGTCACGCCTCACAAATTCCATAATACCAACTTGATAGGATGTTTTAATGAACTGTTTTAAAATGGACTTTTTAATATATTTTTTTAAACTCTACGTTAAATATAATTAAATAAAACTTATATATTCAGAATCAGCGTTTATCGGTCTATATGAACATATTTTTTTAAAGCCATAATATTTTTCACTGGAGTTCTCTATTTGCAAACTCCATTTTTCCCTCAAAATCCTTTGTGTTTTTTTACATGAAATACCGCACAAGAGTCCCAACTGCTCCCGTCTGGAGCCAGTGAGACTATGGCGTCCCCAATTGGGGTATGTTGTGAGGCTGAAGGTAGTGGGGGTGGGGGGGAAGGAGATAGGGAAGAGGTAGGTGGGGAAGTACCTGGCTATTCAGATCTGGTCACTAAACACGGCTAAAGCCATTTCAAGCAACGTTTCAATTCTGAATGGTGGTCTTACACCAGGGCGATACTATTAGTATCTTCCACTGTGTGATAGACTTACTGACGTCTGGGATCAAAATTGCGAGCTTACGAATTTCAACAAGGCGGATTACGCGAAGATCGCACTGAAGCAGCTACCAAGCTGTATCACCGCTCGTTTTTTAGGGGAAAATCTGAGCTTTATGCTAGTGCCGCCATATTTTGAGAAATAATGTCCACTTCGTCGAAAATGAGGAAAGATTATAAATTCTTGGACAACCCTACTATTTATCTCTCAATCTGCTTTTATACGTGTATTGCTTGCTCATGGACGTGTTTTGTATTTTACACGACTGTTTGGTGCTTGATGGTTGCTTGTCTAATTTGTAGGGTTTGTAGTGCATTTATTTGTAAGGCTCGAATTGTTTTCCTTAGCTATCTTTTAAAAACGATTTGAAATATTAATTTTGTAATGTTTTTAAAATGAATGAATCAATTGAATTGAATACCCTGTGTCTACGAAGGAATCTCGCTTGTAGTTTACCTTGATCCTTTCGTCTGCCAGTTTCATAACTCATTAGGATTGGATCAGCACTTATGGAGTGCTAGTCTAGATTCTTTGAAATTTTTTGTATTCCCCCTTCTTCCAATACCCACGACCAGCCTTGCTGTTCGTCGTGAACATATTTCGCGATCAACAAAGTTCAAGATCAACTCCGCCCGATGGATGGAATTCGTTACTTAATATTTCGGGTTTTCGTGCGTCACTCGAGGATAACAAGTTTGTGATTGCATTTTGATTTGTGACTATTTTCGTCGTGAAATTTCAGAGTTGCTTTTAATGAATTCCAAAAATGTTCACATCTTTGTGCGGAGAAGAAAATGCCATTTAAAAAAAAAAATTGACGTGATAACGTCTTATAAATCGATGAGTGCCGGCTGCACGCACGAAAAAGCTAACTCATTGTCACGTTCCGCCTAAGCCGAGCGTGCGAACAAGCGATAGAGAGGCACGATTGGCCTAAGCGTTCGGCTTGTGACGCATCTATCTCTCTTCCACTCCATACACGTAAAATTATCGTCCGTAAACCGACTTTGAAGACAACCAATTTTTTTTCGAAAACTCGATTGTCTCTCAATTGAACTCTAACTTTTTTTACATAAGTTCCACACAGGACGCCCCGAGAAAAAAATCCCTCAACGCCTACGTCATCTTTGGGGATGCTGTGGAAGGTATTTTAGAGAAAGGATGAAGAGGTTCTTGGAATAAAAAAAGTATGAGGGATGGGTAGGAATCTGAGGGTCAATGTGTCCAGGAGTGAGAGACGTGTGAATTCATCCCTCCCAGTGCGGTGCAAGGCGATGGCTCGAAGAGTCCGGCTGGAAAGGTCTAGATTACTTTATTTTATTGACGAAAAAAATGATGCAGGAACTCATAACATTAAATAAAATCAGGCGGCCTCCGTGGTCGAGTGGCAAGGCTCTCGAGTAGCAATCCGAAGGTCGCGGTTTCAATTCCCGGTGTGTGCAAATAAATTTTATTGATTAATTTGTGGTTTTCCACAATCAATTAATTAAAAAAATATATCGATGGGCCAGTATTTTTTTCTCGTTTTTTTTAAAGAAAGACAAAACATTCCCGTGTTACGTATAACCTGACAATATTTGAAAACCTCCTACTACCACCACAAGCGGAAAATGTTGCTTGAGTTGTGATGGAGGACTCAGCCGAGGAATTGAACACACGACGCCCGGATGGGACCCGATAATATAAGGTTAATAAAGCTGCTAGAAAATATCCTTTTAGAGCCTTTGCCAATGTTTTTTTGTTTGTTGCTGGAAGTTGTAGGTCATTGGGTAATGCGTTGTATTGTGTATGTGCGACGTATTGTAAGATTAATTCCAAATTTAGTCGTGTGAGTAGGTGATGATAGGTGTATTTGATTTTGTGATCGTGTTTTGTGCTGGTGTATACCGGAATTAAAGACTGGTTTACAGCTGGTTCACATTGAGCTATCAAATATAAAAAATCATAGCACGCCAAATAACGCTATCCATACAATCCCTTCAGACCGTTCACACCTAAGCGATTTTAAGGCGGCACTCTTGAAACTCACGGCGCTAAAAAAGAAGATGGAGAGATATGTAATTACGAATGTTGGAGAGAGCGCACTAATATCTTAAGTCGTACAATAGCGGCAAAAATTGCGAAAAAGCTTAATAAAACATGACTCGTTTAAAATAGAACAAAAATCTCGTGGAACGTATCTTAAGTATCATTTAAAGAAACATTGTGAATTTTTTCACAAATATAACTTGTAAAATAAAAGAAATAGACTTGTTTTAAATAATTTTCGGGGCGTACTTTGCGATTTTTTTCTATCGAGGGAATTTCATATAATTTGCGTTTCGGCGTGGAACGTATCTAGATATTATCTTCAAAAATAACATATATTTTTTTAAGAGCTTAAAAACTTCAAATGTTTAAGGGAGATATGTAAGAAATCGGTCGAAATTCGAATAGTGGACCCATAAGCGCAGATCAATCATAGACAATACACATCTCAGACGTAACCGCTCCAGAGGCGATATGTCAGAATATAATTCTCCCCTTCTCCGACTAAAACAGGAGAGGGGGTCATTGTAATTACGGAGCTTCCTAGACCCGTGTATGACAGATGTCAAGTTGACAGACTTCAGTACAAAAAATATGCATTCCGTTGCCGCTCCCAAATTCGACTGACCCCCTCTCCTACCACAGGAAGAAATATTTGATAGCCTCGTGTGAAAGAACAAAAGTTAAGCGCTCGCGAATCAACAGATATCTGATTTATAGCTCAATGTGAACCAGCTTTTAGTGTTGGTGTGTGAGGAGCAGTGGCGGATTTGCAGTCTTGGCCGCCCCAGGTCATGTAGTAAGTAGTAAGCACCAGTTAGTTTTATTTAATAATTTCAAACCTAAAATCGACTTCAAAAATACCTTTAATAATAAGTTGACTTGGATATTAAACGAATTTATTTGCAGTGTCATTTTTTATACTTATATGCTGGCAGGTACAATATTTAGACAAGTAGTTTTATCCTTGATGCATTTGAATGAAGATATTTTTTATGTCTAGGCCGACGTAGTCTAGGGATTAGGCTCTTGACTCGCAATTCGAAGGTCGCGGGATCGAATCCTTAATTTTATTTGAATAATTTGGCAATAATTTTATTTGAATAATTTTGTGTTATTTCACAATTAACTCATTTAAAAAAATAATGTATAGTATATTTGCGGCACCTTCCAGAGTGGAAGATACTCTCAGTATCGCTCTGGTGTGAGACCACCATTCAGAATTGAAACGTTGCTTGGAATGGCATAAGCCGTGTTTGGTGACCAGATCTGAATAACCAGGAACTTCCCCACTTTCCTCTTCTCCTTCTCCTTCCCTTCCCCACTACCTTCAGCCTCACAACATACCCAAATTCGGGATGCCATAGTGTCACTGGCTTCAGACGGTAGCAGTTGGCAATAGTGCAGTATTCATATAAAAAAATAAAACATTCAATCTGTTGATGATTGTAAATTCCTGGAAGGTAACAGCTATTTTCAAAGACAGCTTGTAGAGCAAGTGAGGGATGGAGTCACTGTAGACATAATTCAGCTACTCTTAGCTGTAAACATTGTTCACAGAGAATTTGCTGAGGCAGCTCTGATGATTGTGTGGGCCCCTGTGAATAGTGTTGATTCACAAAGATTTTTTCGTCGCTATAATCTTGTATTGACAGATCGTAGAACGAACATGACACACTCTACTGTAGAAACATGTGCCATGTTGAGTTTAAATCAATAATACAATAAACATGTTGTGATTTTGCTAATTTAATTGTTTTTCCCCTTTTGCCGACTCCCATTCCTTGACGTTATCCTATTTAGCTATAAACGCTACGAAAACGCGTAATTAAAGCTATAAAAGCTGTGTTTTTTCAATAATTAACGCCCATTTCTTAAAAATTAAAGCTAAGAATCAGTGTCTCTATATATATGTATGCAGGAGGACAGCTGTCGGGGGATCAATTGTCATGGTAATTCACATATTGTTTGTAAACGACGCGCTGGGAAGGTATACATCATGGAAACCTAATAAAATTACATGTTTTTTCGATTTTCAGAAACAAGGATAAAAAAATGTAAAGACAACTTTGAATTTGTAAATGCCACAGAAAACCTGTTTTATATAATTCCAAGGTAGTTCAGACACATACTTTGTATACAAATAACACAAATTATGTTTTCAAACGGCATTTATTCAAAAAGGATTAAATAAAGGAGGAAAAAATATTTTTATTTACTTAAAACCTTGCAAAGTTGGTTGGAAAAAGTTTTAATTTTTTTCATGAATAATGTGAGCAAATAGGTGTGCTTAAGCGATGAAAAGGCCTACAACTAGCTGGGAAAACAAGAAAATAAAATCGTTTAAATTTAATATTAATTCCTAAATCCGACGATACTCACTCTGCACGAAAATTAATCCCTTGAAGTATGATCTATATTATTATCTTGCTTACAATTCTAATGCTCTGGAAAAACATAGCTGAACGGAGATAAACCCTTGAAATGTGATCTACGTATTTATCTAATTTACAATACTAATTTTTTGGGAAAACACGGTTATACGAAGATAAACCCTTGAAGTGTGATCTACATATTTATCTGGTTTACAATACTAATTCTCTGGTAAAACTGTGTAAATCACTCTTGAAGTGTACCTATATATTTATCTAGTTTACAATACTAATACTCTGGGAAAACACGAAGATGAACCCTTGAAGTGTGATCTACATATTTATCTAGTTTACAATACTATTTCTCTGGTAAAACACAGCTCAACGAAGATAAACCCTTGAAGTGTGATCTACATAAATTATCTAGTTTACATGTACAATACTTATTCGCTGGGAAAACATAGATGAACGAAGATAAAGCCTTGAAGTGTGATCTACATATTTATCTAGTTTACAATACTGATTCTTTGGGAAAACACCGTTGAACGAAGATGAACCCTTGAAGTGTGATCTACATATTTATCTAGTTTACAATATTAATTCTCTGCTAAAACACCGCTGAACGAAGATAAACCCTTGAAGTGTGATCTACATACATATCTAGTTTACAATACTAATTCTCTGGAAAAACACCCCTGAACAAATTTAAACCCTTGAAATATGATCTACATATTTATCTAGTTTTTAATACTAATTCTATGATAAAACTGTGTAATTCAATCTTGAAGTGTATCTATACATATATTAATCTAGTTTACAATACTAATTTTCTGGGAAAAAACTGCTGAACGAAGATAAAGCATCGAGGTGTGTTCTACATATTTAACTAGTTTACAATACTAAATCTCTGGGAAAACATCGCTGAAGGAAGATAAACCGTCGAAGTGTGATTTACATATTTATCTAGTGTACAATACTATTTATCTGGGAAAACACCACTGAACGAAGATAAACCGTCGAAGTGTGTTCTACATATTTATCTAGTCTACAAAACTAAATCTCTGGGAAAACACCGCTGAACGAACATAAACTTGGGAGGCGGGAATGGGTGCCGTCGCCCCGGGAACCTTTGTTGGATAACCAACACCAAGATAGTCACCCCAAGTGGTTCGCTACGTTTGGTGATTAAGCAAGGTGCCCGGGTTTATGGGGTGAGGTTTGCCTAGGTGACCAGGACACACTGAACCCCAGAATCCTACCCACCCCTTAAACTCTTTTCCTTATCAGAACTCTCATCTCCTTCCATTCCCTAAAAAAATCCTCCACACAGCATCCCCAAAGATGACATAGGCCCTGAGGGTAATTGTTTTCCTCAAGGCCTCCTGTGTGGAGCTCATGTAAAAAAAAACCTTCTCAGGGAATCTGAGTTATCTACATATTTATCTATTTTCAAAGAAAACTGATTTCGCCAATATACTTACGACCTTTTGATTCCTAGGCCCAGATAGTGAAATAAAATTGACCGAAGATTGATCTGTTAAAAAATAGTTAATAATTGATTGACTGAGCAGAAAAGTCTGATTAGAAATCGACCGTTTGGCATAAATTTGTTTGTGTGTTCTGTTTCCTTTATTAAAAATCTGTTACATCCACTTTATTCAAGCAAGCTTTACGTTAACTAGTTGGCTAATTTTGACTATGGTTCAGTAAAGATTTATTCCTACGTCTAGAATTTCTCGATGATCCGACTTCTTCTTCTTCGTGTGCCCTATCAGGTCCTCCCACGTTGGCGACCACTCTGGAAAATGTCTCTCTATCTTGTGCTGCCCGGAATAGCTCCTCCGCACTTCTAATGCCGGTGCACTCTCGTATATTTCGCATCCAAGGCATTTGTCTCCTACCAGGCCCTCTGCGACCTTCTATTTTTCCTTTCAATATTAATTGGAGCAAGTGATACTTTCCCCCTCGAAGTATGTGACCCAGATATGAAATCTTCCTGACTTTTATTAATGTGAGCAGTTCTCTATCTGCTCTAGCCCGCCTGAGAATTTCAATGTTGGTGGATGATCCGACGATCTTGCTAAAACACACATTACCGTAGATATTTTTTCAAATAATATAGTTTGTTTCAAGAGATATCTCCATAATGAAGTTATTAAAAAAAAAATTTAAACTTTTTAAATAAACAAAATTTCAACACTTAAATATTATAATTATAAATTATCAGTAAGAAACATTAAAGTAATAATACTGCCCTTTCAACACCTAAATTTTTTAGCGATTTTTTTAATCTTCTACGTACATAAAAAAAATCAATGTATATAATATGCAATATAATATGTTTCCATGTATATGAGATGTCTATGTATTGCTATAATAAACATAGATAATGTTTGAAACATTCAAAATACCTTCGTTCCACCCTCGCGGTGGTTTCTGATTATTAAAAACACTTGACAATACATCCGAAAAGTTTTTTTAATCATTACAAAAACTCTTACAAAAGTGTCAAAAATGTCACAATTTAAGACAGACATTTTGCCAATCGTCGATTGTTGAATCAAAATTTAACTGTCGTACAGGCTCTTTAAATAAATGAATTTAATCGATGTACTCACCTATGGTACAAACCAAAATCGAATACTTTGAATTTAATCAAAAATTATATTTATTTTAAATAAGTACCTATGTTAGGTACCAAATTTGATTGATTTTTCTGATAATATACAAAAAATAAATGTTCGTAATATATGAAAACTGAAAATTTGTAAAAAAATGCAATAAGTGGCACGCGAGCTGTTTGAAAATCTGAATGTACCGGGACTGAATACATTGAACGCGGGAGAGGAGAGGAGATGGGGAGGGGGGTTCGCAGGCGGGGTGAAGCCGGAGAGAGGAATGTGGAGAGGGAAGGCGGAGAAATCGGAGTGGGAACGCATGAGAGGCAGAAGACGTGGGAGAGGAAGGGGAGGCGGAAGGGGAATGGGACAAACGGGAAAACAATTTCTTTATTAGGTAGCAACGCATGCCGGGAACTCGCTAGTAAACAAATATATTTTTTTTGTATTACCTTAGGAAAACAATTTTCCTTGGGGCCTATGTCATCTTTGGGGAGAGCTGTGTGGAGGGTCTTTTTAGTGAAAGGAAGGACTAAAGGAAGGAGACTGAGAAGGTAAACGATACGAGGGGTGGGTATGAATCTGGGGGTCACGGTGTCCAGGATTGAAAGACGCACGAATCTATTTCTCCCATTGCGGTGCAAGGCGATGGGTAGAGAGAGTCCGGCTCGAGAGATCAAAGGGTCTCCCTCAACCAGTCTCTTCCGAACCGGCCCGCCACGCAATAGGTGGGCAAACGCATTCGCAACCAAGATCTAGAATCTAGACGAACTTCATCCCTTGAACCCGGGAACCCCTGTTAAGACCCCAAACGTAACAGTGATCTATGGCAGGGGTGTCGGTTATTATTCCCCGGGGGGGGAGTTACCCAAAACCAACTTCCAAATTAAAAATGTATAGTTTAAATGTAGATTCACGGCAATAATAAAAAAAAAATAATTTTTAAAAAAGTAATTTTAGATTTTCACGGCTAAAAATATTGTCGTGATTTATTTTTGGGATATAACGCCTTGTTGGCACATCTGACACTGTAACTCTGTTCGAAATGTTGGCGAAAGAAAAAGGCAGCGCAACACGGCGTAGTACCCCAAAAATGAATCACAATAAAATAAATTAAAATTTCTTCATTCTCACATCGCGTGTTGTCTTCTTCAATGACATCTTCAGTGTGATCTCGTGTGACCCAGAACTGACGTTGGGTATTTGAAGTTCCCCGAACGTTACTCCATTGTCATCTTGCTTGTAACGGAAGATATCCGGGCATGGAGATCTCTGTCCCAGAGCTGTGGGCGGAGATACCAGCACAAGGGCGGCAAACACCGCCTCCGCCCACCAGAACTGTGATCGCTTCATCCTTAAACTGAGCCCTTCGAGGTCACAAACTATTCACTTGAAGCTGCACACACCAAGTACTTGAAGCTGGTCACAGACGACTACGCCCCATCAAACCTTGTTTGGGAATAACATGTAATAATGGAGCTCAAAATTATTGAAGACGAATAATTTTCGCTTAAGTTCATCGGTCAGTGGTAAAACGGGTTTTCTATCTATAAGCGGAATTTTAAATAAATGTAAATTTTTGGCGTAGAAGCGTTTAATATTTCGTTAATGTTTCAAATCCCCTCCATTCAACAATTATTTTTAATTATTTATTGAGTTATTACTACTTACACGAATATAAAACCATAGGCATATCATTTCTTTTGACGTGATAACGTCTTATAAATCGATGAACGCCGGCTGCACGCACGAAAAAGCATGACTCTTTGTCACGTTCCCCCTGAACCGAGCGCGCAAGCGAGAGGGCGGAACAATCGATAGATAGGCACGATCGGCCTAAGCTTATGATGCATCAATGCAATTTTTCATCAATGTTTTCTTATGACGTTATCACCTAAAATTATCGTCCGTAAACCGACTTTACAGACAACAGGTTTTTTTTAAATACATTCATTCTTCACACTTTCAGGCATTTCATCATACATCTTTAATCCTCTATACCAGAGGTGGGGAACCTGCGGCCAGCGAGGCTTTTTGGTGCGGCCCGCGAGCACCTCGGTGCGGCCTGCTGAAAAAAAATTGCACAAACGAGAACAGTTTTCTTTCAGTGTTTCAGCTACATTTTTATGTTGTTATTACTAAACTCAGAGAAAGTTATATATAGTTGACAGGTATGTGCAAACGTATGCGCCTATGTTTCTAAAAATCGGATTAGACTTAAGGGGGTTATTTTAGTCTAGAAAAAAAAAAAAATACCTTTTTTTTTCTTCATATTTCCAAAGTTTAAATATTCAAAAATATCTTCATATAAGGATTTTTCGAAATTCGCATTATTTTAAAAGTTAAAACCATTTTGATATCGCGGTTTAGACGGAATCTAATCAAAATCTAAGTAGAACAAAATTTTAAACCCATTTTTCTCCAAACCACTTTTTTCGAGGCAGGTGACACGATATTTCAATTTCTACTAAACCAATTTACTTGAAAATTTGTGTGAGCCTTCTCTATACATTCCTCTATGGCGGGAACTGGAACCATAGCAAAATTTTAATTTTTGCTATTTTTAAAAAATTTGGAAAGTCAAAAAAACTGGTACAAAAACGTCTTTTTATTTCAGACAGCCGCCATTTTGCGAAAATTAATTTTTTTTAGATTACTGGGAGGGTTGCAATCGTGTCGACCAGGGCGCGCCATTTTTTGAGACCCTCCACTTCAACACTCTGTAACTTTCTAAATTTTTAATTTTTTAGTTTGACTTTATTTTATTGGACTTTTTAATGTTTAATAAATATTTCACAAAATAGAAATTGGTAAAAATATTATTGGTTTATTTTTGTTGCACCTGAAAAAACACCTACAATTCATGCCTCTAGACTAGAATACCCCTTAAATACGTAAGTGATCCAACCTCCTTTAATTTTAATTTCTTATTATTATACGATAGGAAAATTAATATCGAAAAAATATCTAAGTATTGACGTCAATTCTATTCATGGAAGGAAAAAAATATCTAAGTATTGACGTCAATTCTATTCATGGAAGGAAAAAAATATCTAAGTATTGACGTCAATTCTATTCATGGAAGGAAAAAAATATCTAAGTATTGACGTCAATTCTATTCATGGAAGGAAAAAAATATGGTGTGCTTTCTTTATTTATATTGCTATACTTCTGCAAAAAAAATAGTAAAATAAAAAAAAAATATTTCGTGTAAATTATTGTAAATAGTTAAATAAATATAAAATTATGAACATGCAGGTATGTTTTTAGGTTTTCACGGCCAAAAAGTATTTTTGTTATTGTTTTTGGGGTGTTATGCCGTGTTTCGCTACCTCCGTCTTTAGCCAACGTTTCGGACAGCGTTCAAAAGGCTGCGCTTTCCTGCCTTACGTCCATAATGTAACAGACAGAATTGCCAGGCTGTTGAGAAAAGAGAACATCAAGACGGTCTTGGGAACCACAACTAAAATCCAAGACCTACTGAGGTCGGCAAAGACTAAGTTTCCTCTGGAAACAGATGGAGTATATAAACTCAGCTGTTCCGGAAATGACAAGGCCAGACAGAGCGAACGATCTCCAAAAGGATTTCGGAACACTTTCGTCCTTGTAAACTTGGCCACCCTGACAAATCGGCAATCGCCGAGCACTTAATCGAAACCGGCCATTACTTTGGATTTGTTCCTGAAGTCCTGGGAAGACCCAAAACTTACAGAGCACGCCTAATTACGGAGGCAATTGAAATCCATAAAAACCCCATCAATATTAACAGAGACGACGGAGCTAAGCTCAATAGTTCTTGGTATCCAGTAATTGACGGCTACACCAAAGCTAAACGCAAAAAACCATGCTGAATTTTTTCTAACACCAGCTAGAGAAATGGAGCTGGCAGCACGGTATCGCTTCGACACACATAAGTAAACACTCTCACCAATATCATTTCATCAATAAACAAGTAAAAAAAATTAAATACCCACATGAGGTAAAGATTGCGAGGCGCAAATGACGCCGTTCTATTTGTATAAAGAACATTAACATTAAATTCAGTAAATTTAAATGATTCACCTCTTCAAGGAATATAAGAATCTAGTAAATAAAAAAAATATATCATTTGCTCATCTGCCCTGATGATGGACACTGTAACGCTGTCCGAAACGTTGGCTAAAGAAGGAGGTAGCGAAACACGGCATAACACCCCAAAAACAATAACAAAAAAAAAATTATGAACATGCAGTCAATAAATTTGCCGTAAAATGCGGGAAAACCGTTCACGTGTTCTGACAACGATATAATTAGGCTGGTGGATCCCTACGCAGATTCATCCCTAAGTTAAAACCATTCTTGTGTTCATAAAGCAAATTTGTTGCGGATTCGTCTGCTGACGCAATTCGAAGGAAATCATCCATGTGTTTCTAGCACAAAAATCGGAGGAAAAACATTTTCGTGTTATGAGTGTAGTCTCAATTAAAACTGGGGAGTCGCATGCAGATTAACTCTAATGCTAAAACCAGTTTCACGTTCCGAATGATCTGTCAACATTCCAGTAGCGGATATGCGACGCATTTTGAAGAAAACCGTTCAAATATTTCGAGTGGAGTTAATTTTTTTGTTTCAAACCATATGCTGCAAAATTTTGTAATAGGTAGGAAGACCACACGCATATTACAAAAGTAATAATAATTAAAAACTTCTAATTTAGAACCAATTTTTTTGTGCAACGATCAAATTCCTATTGTGGATTCATCGGCCGACACATTTTGAAGGAAACTATTCTCTTATTCGAAGTGCAGTAGTTATTAAATTCTAGTTGCAGACGATGTTTGTGCTGCCAGAATCAAAGGAATACCATTTTCATGTTCTAGGTATAGTTTTAACTCACCGCAAACAGATTTAATTTAAACCAGTTTTTTTATTCAGAATATAACGATAAATTAAATAATAATTTGCAGATTCATTAAAGCCACTTCAGACAGCATTCTTGATTTCCAAGAGCAGTTATAAATTTGTTGCAGAATTTGTGTACGTTATTTTTTTATTGGAAACTCGTCATAAATGAGGTCATAATAAAAAAAAAATGGATTTCAACCCCTCCTCCTCCCCCGACGCTTAAACATCTATGTGCGGCCCGCGGGAGATACCACAAACATCCAAATGGCCTCCGATGCCAAAAAGGTTCCCCATCTCTGCTCTTTATACATTAAGCAGTTCTGTGATTTTGATTTTTTCATATGTGGCAATCTAACTCTATTTACATTTCTTGTTCCATAATTATGTATATTTTTATTAAAAACAATTTCATCCTTAAAGTATTTTGGCATTTAGTTTTTCATAGTTTTATGTACATAAATTAACACATTTAATAGCAGTTTCTCTTTTATTGGAATCCAATTAAGCTCCTCGCTCATTTGATTAACGCTTGCATATTTACCTTTCCCAGTATACATCTCATAGCTCTGTTCTGTATAACTTCTAGCTTATTCAAATTTCCTTCATTGGCCAAATATAACATCGTAGAGCAATAATTAAGATGTGGAGCAACTATTGTTTTATAAATGAGCTCTGTAGTGATTCTATGTAATTTATTTCTTCTAAGAAAATCGATTTTTTTAATATTTTCTTTAGCACATATTCAAAATTTGCCGCGAAAATTAGTTTTAAATCGAGTATTACACCCAGGTACTTGATGTCATTTACTATTTCAATTTTTTCATCATTGATTGTTAATTGGGAGACGGGTATGAGTACCGCCGCCCCGGGAACCATTTTTTGGTTAACTGACACGCCTGCCACAGGTCACCCCAAGTTGTTCGTTAATTTTTTGTGGCTTAGCGGGGGTGCTCGGATTCATGGGATGAGGTTTGTCTAGGTCTAGGCGGCGAAAGCATTTGCTCATCTACTGCGTGACGGGCCGGTCGGGAGGTAGTGGTTATTCCTAACCTAGATGTTCACCCCAGCCGAATTCTCTCGACCCATTGCCTTTCACCGCAGTGGATTCATACGTCCATCGCTCCTGGGCGCGTATTTCCAAAAACCTATACCGGTTCAGTAACAAAATTTTAATATTAAGAAATGAAATTATTAATTTCTAATATACACACTGAAAAGATTATTTTATCTAGATTCTAGAACAGTTTTTGTTTTTTCAAAATGATAAATAAACAATATAGAGGTGTATTTACAATACATGGAAATAATACAAAAATTTAAACAATTAGAAATAAAATTATTCATTTCTAATACACACATTGGAAAAATTATTTTATCTACATTTTAGAACAATTTTTTTTCAAAGTGATAAAAAATAACCAATAAAGAGGTGTATTTACAATGTAAAATTGTAGCTGAACCGGTTGGGAAGTACGCCTCCTCGACACATTGAACCCCGGAATTCCAACCAACCCTTTCCGCAAATTTCTCTTTTCAGACTTCCTCATCTTCATTTCCTTGAAACCCTTTTCACCCCTTTTCACACATTTTTCTTTTCAGAACTTCCTCATCTTCCTTTCCTTGAAAAGCTTTACACAGCCTCCCCAGAGATGAAGTAGGCCCTGAAGGAATTTTTTGAGGTTAGGAGGGGGCACAATAATTTGGAAACGCCTCTTTTACCAATTAAGGCATATTATAAGGTGACCGGACAACTCAGAATCATGCAACTTCAACACCGCCTTTGAAAAGTCGTTAAGAGTGAAGGAAAAAATTGTTTTTTTTTTTTTAAATTATTGATTTTTCAGAGTGTTGAAATTGCATGACTCTCAATAAGGAACTCCAGTGAAAAATATTATGGCTTAAAAATATGTTCATATAGACCATATATACGCTGATTCTGAATATATAAGTTTTATTACATAATATTTAACGTAGAGTTTTTAAAAAAATATTAAAAAGTCCATTTTAAAACGTGTCATTAAAACACCCCGTCAAGTTGGTGTTGCTGGATTTTGGCGGCGTGACGTCACCGCGCCGCGTCACCTGGGTCAAAGTTGTACAGAAATCAATAGATGTAAGGCGCAAGCCGTTCGACATTCCGTGTTATTGGTTTATCTAGATTTGGACATATAATAGTTTTTGTTTTTATTGAAACATTATTTAGGCCTAAATAATTCAGTATCAAAAATAAAGTATCTCTATTAGTTTATCTATATTATTTAAAATATTCAAAAACTCTAACTGTACAAAAAACGATCACAATGCCCAGTAAAACGCTCCAATGCTGAAATTCAAAATGGCGGGCGACGATCAGCTGTTTCCAGTTGCCCACTAAATTCATACTTCGGTTGGTCATGATGACGTCACACTAGATTCGGTGGTTTTGGGGGGATCTTGAAAAATTAAAACTTTGACATTTATTTTAACTATTAAAACTAACTATAAACATAAAAATAAATATGCAGTTATTTAAGTTAGAAGGTTATTATTATTAAAAAGACAGTTTATTCATAAAAAAAAAAAAAAAATTGGACTGGAGTTCTCTATTGTAATCGAACCACATTATAAGTGGTTTCTGTTTTTCCTGGTTACGATGGCATGCTGCGCGTTATTCACACCTGGCGGGTGCGGTGATCGAAAGCTCCATCGCGAACGGCTGCCACGCCGAGGAAGCAGGATACAAACCAGTGTTGCAGGATCACGCGTTAAATCGTTCCTCGCGAACGCAGCACCTTGTAGATCTTATTTTACGTACAGCCGCAAAACATAAAGTTCAATGTCTGTGGCGGGCGGGCGGGAGATTATTGTAGCAATAAGAAAAAACATGTTTTTGAAAATACGGCTTAAATCCAGAAAACATATTTTTTTTAAGTTTTTTTATCTTAACAATTTGTTTACATTATTATGTTCTAGGTGGAGCAGCATACAAGTAGGTCGCGGGATCGAATCCCGGCGTGGCAAATAGATTTTATTTGATTAATTTGTGTTAATACACAATTTATTCATTTCAAAAAAATATATAGTACATTTGCGGCACGTTCCAGAGTGGAAGATACTTTCTGTATCGCCCTGGTGTAAGACCACCGTTCAGAATTGAAACGTCGCTTGAAATGGCTCTAGCCGTGTTTGGTGACCAGATCTGAATGGCCAGGTACTTCCCACCTTCCTCTTCCCCATCTCTTTCCCCACCCCACTACCTTCAGCCTCACAACAAACCCCAATTGGGGATGCCTCCAGACGGGAGCAGTTGGGACTCTTGTGCGGTATTCATGTTAAAAATAAAATTTAAAAAAAATCATATTTTAAAATACTATGTGATAATGTGAGCTTCACTGGATGCTTTACCCCATTTTACAATTTAATAAAATTCATTAAAATATTTAAAAAATTATCGTAATTAAATTAATAAAATGCCGTCTCTACGTATTATACTCTATGAAAACAATATAAGCAAATATTATGAGATTTGTGTTTCTTTTGAATATTCAATTATGTCATTATTTAATTTATAAAAACAGTTTACTTATTAACAAGTAATTATTATTATGCGTGACAGCTTTTTTGCCTTCTGAATGCCTTGTGAAACTGTAATTAGGCAACTAACCGACGATATATTTATATTATTTCTAAATGGGTGTAATGAAAAACTTTAATAAATATAAACTCATAATGAAAACCTTTTTGCTTTTTTTATCACCTATGGCCCTTACTGATTTACGAGTAAAATGTCGGAAATTATTAATGGTTACATGTTTTATTTCCCTAATAACTTAATTTTTTTACATCCAATCTCTCTTGCATTTTATAACATCATTTCCGTACAATTTTATAATACCTACTGTTTGGTTATGAAATGAGAATATGCTTTTTTTTTATTTATTTGTGTATTTTTTTTTATATTTCAACAAACAAGTCCTGCTAAGCCAAATTGCATTGGCTTGATAGCAGATGCTTATGGTTCAATTACAAAAATATATTAAAAATTATAATTAACATCTTATTTCTACAGATTCAACTTTTTTTTTCATACATTTTTTCTTAAATATAAATATTCTTTTTCCGATAACCAATTTTTCAGCATATATTTTATTTATTTATTTATTGAAACAAAAATACAAATACATTATAAAAAAATATTTTGCCTGTCCAACTAGGAGATTTCCCGTTTTAGGACAGTCAAATTTCCAGGTTTAGTTCACATTAGGTAGTTGTTGTTTTTTGTAGAACATAATATTAAATGATGTTTACATTTGTAATTGTTAGATACAAATGTAAACATCATTTCAAGTACAAGGTTATAAAGCCCGTTAAGCAGTTAAATATAGTAATAGTTGTAAAAGTTACTGAGAAAAGTTACAAAGTTTAAAATAATAAAATGATAATATAATAAAACTATAAAGAAAACAAAATATATAAACTCATTGGTTTGTGAACAGAAAATAAAAACTAAATCTTAAAAATAAAAATTCTATCTTAAAAATAAAAACTAAACTATTTAACCTTAGTTTCTACAAGAATGTCATTTATCCAGTTCCTACCTGGTTGCGCTAATCAATTCGTTCGCAGGCGGGTGCGGTGCGATTCTAAAACAACAATTACTGAAAAACTACTCAAAGGAAAGGAAGGATAGGTATTGCCAAAACTTACCGAGTTCACTAGACATTTGCCGCTGGTTCTTTGGTCCTTTTAACAATTCTCCCTTTTTCTTTATAATAGTTCACTTATAGTAGTAAACACGGTTACTTCTGCAGCCGCGGCGGGTGATCCAATAAGTTCCCAAATTGAACTTATGGCGTTACTTTCAATTAAGTAAAATGCACAAATTATCTCCGAACACTCGAATCGGGTGCGTTTTTTAACAAGTCAATAAAAAACAAGTGAATGCGGAAATCGAACGTTTTATTTCGTTTTGTCTTGGCGTGGGATGGGTAGGTACTTGGATAAAGGAACTGGGCAGGTACTTGGGTAAAGGAACTGGGAAAAGGAATAAGCAGTTTTTCAGTACTAAATCAAACAAAAAAGAACATTGATTGGCGCAAACACTACCTCTTCCTAACCATCACCTTGCTAGAAAACTATTTGAAATTTGGAACAATGGCATGAAAAATAGTGAAAATTCTGGTGCATTTGTTTTGAAAACAGAAGAAGAATTGGGGACCGCCTTGGAAGCAAATTGTTGATTTTTCGTATACATTATCTCGGTTTAGGTAAAAAGAAGAAATTTGACTACCTCGGAGGAACGTAGGTATTATAGTTTTGTACTCATTTGTTTTGTTGTGGCGACAATTACCTCGGGGTATCGCGGTGGAACTATATAACTATATGGTGATTGCTTTGTGTGCTTCTTAACAGGTAATCAGCGGTAAGTGATTCGTTATCCCTTTTCCTTGCATACCATGTTCTTTCCTACACATACTATCATCCAATTCCAGCAAACACCATCTTGTCTCGTTTTGTGTTTAGAGTATTTAAAGCCCATGACAGCATCAAGTGCATATAAAGCTGTAGTTCTAGAGCAGTTTTGCATGCAACACCTACCAAGTTGGGAAAATTTGGCGAAAAAGTTTTGTTTAGCTCGGTTGGGTTCAGTCTAGGGACCGCTGTAATTATTATTAAATTACGATAATTAATAGTATACCCCACAACCCCACAGCGCTTGTAAATTATTTTTTTCAAGCTAATGCTTAGTTCACACGGGAACAATACAATATTGCATTGTCCAAGATCCGGACTCAATGTCTTAGTGTGAACAGAAGTTCGGAGTGCAAGACAATGAACCAAGACACTGTCCTAGAGCAGGCATTAGTACCCTTTACACACAGAGTTCGGAGCAGGACGTGCCCGCGCCACTTCAGGCCGCCGCGCAGAAAAGTAAAGACCGAAAGTAAGATAACGGTTTACAGCGCAGTTCACTGTGAGACTTTTTACTTCTGTGTGTAAAGGGTACTAATGTCTTCCGACCACCACCGCGCCCGGCAAACCTCGCCGCACATAAGCGCGCGCTGACTAAACAGTAGGACAGTGATTCCCAAAGTGGTCCAGGTGGACCCCCAGGGGTCCACGGAAGACTCGGCGGGGGTCCACGTAAACTTGATAAAAAAATGGGGGTCCACAAGTTGTAAGTGGAGGTCCACGAAAATTTATCTGCAGGCTTATTCTCTATCTTTTGTGGGATCGTTATCGAGATAACGGACGTGATCTCCTGTCAGATTTGTGTGATTATTACATATTTACTGTAACATATTTTAGTTTAAATCGTTTTAAACATGAATTCCTGCAAGAATGCATGATTATCTGTTCATTTAATGTACGTTGTACATAGAAAAAGCAAATAATCACACAAATCTGTCAGAAGATCGCGTCCGTTATCTCGATAATGATTCTACAAAAGATAGAGAATAAGCCTGCTGGTTTCGATAGTAAAGAACAAAAATGTTGGCTTAGCTTTACCTATCAATGAAGGCAGATAGTACACTAGTATTTCGGTGAAAAACTGTCATTTTGAGACCCATCCCGTGCCCATATCCCATCCCGCTCCCCATCTCATATCACATTACCCCCTCCCCCCCCCCCCCCCCCCCGTTGTGACAGACCACAACTCCAGCGTTATATTCAATATTCAGTACAACGCGTGTCGAGTTTTGGGAATATGGTAGAAATGTTGCAGCAGGGGGTCCACCGAAACCAGTAAAATTTTGAAAGTGGTCCACGAGAAAAAAAAGTTTGGAAACCTCTGCAGTAGGACAAAAGGGGTCCCTCCGCGTGTACGCATTATTGTATTTCTCAGTTACTTTTCTTCTAGTCACTACCGGAAAACTGGCTTAAGGGTAATCATAACGGTCTTTCTGAAGCCCATGCACTTTCTCCCGGGGACTGCCAGCTGAATGGTGGAATACATATTCCGATTTAGTAAATCTTAATAACTACTCTCTACATTTCGTGTTTATGTTATTCGTTTTTTATCTCTTATTTGCAGATGCTCGCAGTCCTACAGACAGCAATTTTATCTTTTTCCTTTATCATGGTCACCAAGTGGCTCTTTAGGAATAAAGACCACTGCCCAAAGACCACTGGCGAATAAAGACCAGTGGCCATTTATTATCTCTTATGACTACTAACACTGTGCTGTCCCGTATTTTGTAAGCACTTGCATACTGTTTCCTAACACTGTATGCGGGGACATTTGGAGGAAGAGTTTCGTTCATTTACACATAGAATCATTCTTTAAAAAAAATAGAGGCCTTGAGAGAGCCTTGAAGGAGTAACCATAAGTTACTAATACAAGGGCGGGAAAGTGGTGGGGCCCTCACAGTAGAGGCTGTTCACAGAGTTGGGACCATACAATAAGGAACTCCAGTCCAATTTTTTTTTTTTTTTAATGAATAATGACTTTCTAACTTAAATAATTGCATAATTATTTTTATTTTTATAGTTAGTTTTAATAGTTAAAATAAATGTCAAAGTTTTAATTTTTCAAGATCCCCCGAAAACCACCGTATCTAGTGTGACGTCATCATGACCAAAAGCTTTGGTTATTTTCAACAGATGTTGTCATTTTGTATGCAAGAAGCTATGAAACTATTCAATAAGTAAAACGTTTTTTAGGTGGAATTATTTATTTATTATATTATATTTATTATATTTTTCAATATTATTACGGGAGAATATTTTTCAATATTATTACGGGAGAGTGGTATAAAAATTGTTTGATATTATTATTTTTTTAGCTTTACGAATCGAAATCAATCTTATAGAAACCGCATGAATTTTGTAGGCAACTGGAATCAGCTGTTCATTGCCGGCCATTTTGAATTTCAGCATTGGAGCGTTTTAACAGACATTACTGGGCATTACGATCGTTTTTTGTACAGTTAAAGTTTTTGAATATTTTAAATAATATATATAAACTAATAGAGATACTTTATTTTTTGATACTGAATTATTTAGGCCTAAATAATGTTTCAACCAAAACAATAACTATTATACGTCAAAATCTCCATAAACCAATAATACGGAATGTTGGATAGCTTGTCATATCTTCAATACAAATATGACGGTGACTGGAGAAATATGTATGGACGCGGTGACGTCACGCCTCCCAAATTCAATAATGCCAACTTGACAGGGTGTTTTAATGAACTGTTTTAAAATGGACTTTTTAATAATTTTTTTAAAACTCTACGTTAAATGTTATTTAATAAAACTTATATATTCAGAATCAGCGTTTATTGGTCTATATGAACATATTTTTTTAGAGCCACAATATTTTTCACTGGAGTTCCTTATTGTTTTGTCCTTACTTGAGCTAAGCATAAATGTAATAAGACCATAAGAGTGTGTTTCTCTACCTACTTACACTAACTACAAGGAAAACAGATTTTTGCTAGAACTGAAAGTTCTATATTTGAAAGTTCGTCTGACATACCTACTTATTGTAACCATTGAAAGAAATACACAGGTTAGGCACCGGGTTGATCGGTCTCAAATGCGTTTAATTCAAGTTGTTTACGTTTGTACACCACAGATAATACAGATAAATGGAGATACGGCATAGATGCGCACCGACTGTCGCCAAGCTACGACCAAACTGCACGGACTATCAAACCGACAAAGTCAGCGAAAGTTATGCGTTTGGTGATTAGGTACGAGTACAAAGGTGAATGCTGTACGTAGGTGCGATTGGCAGTAGTATAGGTGAACGAGTTTGGGGCACTTTTGTGCTCGCGTTTTCATACCAGTACGTGGCCATCGATATAGTACCTAACTACAGATTAGCCCTCCCATATCTAATTTCAAACCTAAAGCTACACCATCAATGAGTAATTTCATTATACAACTAACTACCAATCGAATTCCGTCGCATGTCTTGCGTGACGTAGTTGTTTTGCTAGGAATAAATCAAACATTTTCTACCAAATGTTGCTTTACTTGAAACGCTGCCTCGAATCTATACGTTACGTGTACATTTTTTAAGTATTCATATAACTGGTTAAATTATTTATAATAAAGTCCACGATAGTCGATACCTAAAGTATTTCTAACTGTCTCAATTTTGTGTATTAAAAATGATCTTCACAAAGCTAATGATCGTTGCCGTGAAATTGCTGGAAAACAAATTAGCTCCACGCAGACCAACAGAAGGTAAAAAACAATGCTTCTTACGATCTCTCGACCATGAGATAATGCATTTTCTTTTTGATGAATGTTTTCGTAAACCAGCAATATTTTTGTCATTTTTAAAACCCACTCGCCTTGTCTAGATACTAGATATGGTTGAATTTCGTGGCCAATTATCCTTGTATCTAACATTATTTATGGGTACATCACGACGCAGGGGTGAATATTATTACATATTACGATATTACGATATTACTGTAAATAGATTACACACCATTGGAAATTTTTATGCCAGTGTGGCTGATATTTTTAATATTTCCATACTGAAATATAAGGTTGTACTGATCGAACATTTCAGCCAATTATACGTTAACGAGGTCACTACATAATGATTTTTTGATATTATTGTTTATTTTTAATGCCTGTATAATGTACTATGACTGTAATTAAATATACACAAGCTTGTAAATGGCACTTTGTGCCGTAAATTTTAAATAAATAAATTACAATATTACGATTACAGCGCAGTGTACAAGCTCTAAATGCAAGATTTCTTCAAACTCTGGTCTCATTCCTACAACAAACGGTGCATTCCTTTCAATCCCCACTTCTTCCATCAGCAGCATCCTGAAAACAGAAAAACTTAATCAAGATTCTTTTCTTCCACCAGATCAGCTGATAAAACGATTTGTTGAGTTATCCGTCACTGATTGGATTTGTCCAATCAGTTAAGGCTCCGCGGTAAGCATTCAAAAAGAAGAAGAAGGTGGTTTGAAAGGCAGATATGTAAATACGAATGTTAGAGAGAGCGCGCTTATATTAAAAAAAAAACTATAATAAATAAGCAAAAACTTTGATATATGTCATAAAACACGTCTCGGTTAAAAAAGAGCAAAAATCTCTCGGCAAATATCTTAATTAAAAAAGTTAATTGTGATTCTGTAGGTCATATTTGTGGATGCTGTGTGGAGGGTCTTTTAGGAAAGGATGGAGGGGAAGTTCTGGGAAGGAAAAGGGTATTAGGGGTGGGTGGGAATCTGGAGCCCGTGTGTCCAGGGCTATCAAAGTGACTCCCTCAACTATTCTCTCCCATTCCGGCCTGGCATGCAGCTAGTGGGCAGACCCATCCGCCGCCAAGACCCGGATAAACCTCACCCCATGAACCTGGGCATCCCTGCTATTTCATCAATTATAGTGAACCTTGTTAAACGCATTTTCTACGAAAATTACTGTGGATCATCGTTTACGGTATATGTATAACATAGTATCCATTGTTTATGGTGTATTTATACCGTGGATCATTGTTTATGGTATATTTATGCTGTGGATCATTGTTTATTGTGTATTTATACCATGGATCATTGTTTATGGTGTATTTATACCGTGGATCATTGTTTATGGTATATTTATGCTGTGGATCATTGTTTATTGTGTATTTATACCATGGATCATTGTTTATGGTATATTTATGCTGTGGATCATTGTTTATTGTGTATTTATACCATGGATATTAATTAAACTGTAAAAACTTTTTGACCACTCTGGTCTGATGAAACGTGTGAAAAAAATACATTTAAACTATTTTTTATTCATTTTTTAATTTACATTTATCAGACATACCTTTTTCACTAATTCAGTAATCTCGTACAACTTCTGCAACAGGCTGTTTCTCAATAATATCTTTTAGCCAGTCTCCATATTCGGGTAGCGTCACATCGGTAAATACCACAAATTCGTTCAGGTCACACGTGTGCATAGCATTATGAATGCCAAAAGACACGACACCCTTCAGTTCCCAGCGGTTATTTCTGTAGAAGAACATTCCGCCACCGGAGTCTCCATTACAAACACCAGACTGTCCATCACCAGTTCCTGTAAGCAAAGGAAAGAAAATGATAAAATATCTCACTGAAGAAGAAGATAACACTTATAATCTAAATGAAAATATGAAAGAAAACAAGACACAGAAAAATAGAAAAAGACAATGGTCGCAACTGGGACTCGAACCCAGACCTCTCGTCTAACCGGGACGTGCGCGTTTTCCAATTTCGCTATTGCCACCTTCTGTCAAACCGTCACATTTGTCAATCTCATATTTCAAATATTTAGAATCATTAATATTATCTCCAACTAGTTCTTTTTTCCATATTATAGGCAACTACTCTTTTTTATTGGAAACAATCATTCTAAGAATTGGTTTGTAACCTGAATAGCGTCTCGGATAAATGTATCCGAATTTATTAATATGGAACTATTGACCTACCAGTTGCGACCATTGTCTTTTTCTATTTTTCTGTGTCTTGTTTTCTTTCATATTTCATTTAGATTATAAGTGTTATCTTCTTCTTCAATGATATATTACGTTTATGGGAATAATCTTCGAAAGTTTTAAAAAGAGAGTTTTTCTCATAAAAAATTGATAAAATATCTACTCATTAAAAATGTGGTTATTTGGGACGCTCTCAAATTTTTGGCGCGATGTCGGATGTCGAAAGATCTCGTAACACAACAAATTCAAGAAGATATTACAACTACTGGAAAGTCAATTAAATGGTTTTTCGTGTACTGTCGTGTATTTAGGTTGTCATTTATTTTTCATGTCAAATATTCATACAAATGTTTCTTATAGGAACAATGCTTCAAATTCTACGAAGCACTTAAGTCACTCAAGGGAAGAATGAATGTAGAAAATGTAGAAAAAAAAAATCGATTTTTTTTATCCACCAGATATGGATGCTAAGCGAACGAACGCGCTCTAGAGTCAAAGCTGCCGAAGTGAGGTACTTGAGAGGAGTGGCAGGGGTTACGAAACGGGATCATATAAGAAACTCGTCGATCCGAGACGATCTAAACATTGAACCACTGCTACTCTTCATAGAAAAATCGCAACTGAGGTGGCTTGGGCATGTACTAAGAATGCCTGATGACCGAATTCCGTGGAAGATACTAAGTGCGATTCCAGAGGGTAGACGTCCAGTGGGCCGCCCCAGACACAGCTGTGCGAGGCAACTCCAGAAACTGTGAGGAGAGGATGGGACTGTCATGGACGGAGGCCGAACAGTCAGCTCAAGACAGGGACGTATGGAGGAGGCTTGTCGATGCAATGGGTCCCCGACCCAAATAAGATAAGAGGACGAAGACGATGATGATGATTTTTTTTGCATAAATAGTTAAAATAACATCTCAAAAATATGCCTGTAAATGTTTAGAATGAAATTCGCATTATTGATCGATTAAAAACTGTGCTTAAGTGCTCCGCCTCAACTCAAAGACAAAATCGATGTCCAAAGGGTGAGTCGAGATAATCGCTACAGCTCTTTGACGACCAAAAAAGCTTGTCAAGCGTGTCAAGAAGAACTTAGGAAGAAAAACAAGTGCTACCGAAGGACTTCTGTATGGTCCTGGAATCGCTGACCAGTTGGTAAGTCGTTGTAATCATAGTGTGTGTCAAAACTTCACACGTGTTTCTCTCCAAACTACTTTTTTAAATTGGCGGGCAAGATAACTCAAAAAGTGCTCAACCAACTCTTATGAAATTTGGCACAGTCTTCTCTACAATATTTCATAGTATTTATTTTTGAAAAAAATCTTGTATTTTAATATATAATGAATACACATACTGATTTTAAAAACGATTCATTTATTCCTTCCCTTTTAAATAAGCCTCTGAAAAACGGTCAAAATTCATCCGGTTACATGTATCGCCCCCTTTAAGTCACTTAAGCTAAAAAAGGGGTCAACCTTGGAATAAAACGGAACAAGCTGAATATTTGTAGAAACCTTGATTTAAGCATTCTTAATGTTGTCTCAAAAGTTTCACAAGGCCACGTGTGAGCGTCCTTAGATATTCAAGGTCAAAGGTCGCGAAAATCAGTTTTTTTGGAAATATCTCGCTTCCTTTGCCTCAAATCGTATTTGCATTCATACATACAAGTTGTAGAGTATATAATTCCTCTATAAATTTTGTCTTTCATAATTTTTTGTACCCTTAACCGTTTTTAAGATAGAGCGCGAAGAATTCGAAGGTCAGTAATTGGGATTCGCGATTCACCGAGTTGAAACCCTAAATTGACTGGACTAACGACGCGAAACAAAACAAAGCCTGATACTTAGACAGTTGTACTAGTTTTTAGATTTTCAGGGCCAAAAGTATTTTCGTTATTTGCTTTTTTTTACATTAGCTCCACACAGGAGGCCCTGAGGAAAATAATTTCCCTCAGGGCCTATGTCATCTGGGATGCTGTGTAGAGGGTCTTTTTGAGGAGAGGAAGGAATGAAAATTGGTCTTGAAGAGACCCATGTTTTAGGAGGGAGGAAACACAGATGCCGGCAAATCGTTCCATAGCCGAGCAGTTGAACTCAAGAACGAGTCGAATAAACGACCCGTTCTCATGTGACAAATGTCAACCGTGAACATATGTTGGGCGCGCGTTTGGCATGTCTCCCGACTATGCACCGGTGCCGAAGGGATTAATGACGCTAGTTCCTCAGAGCATCTTCCATTGAAATACTGGTAGAACATAGATAGCATTCCCACCCGACGCCTGTGCTCTAAAGATTGCAATCCGTTCTTTAAGATGGGAGAATCTATCAAACGGGCCGCCCGTTTCTGCACAGAGTCGAGGGTATTTTTCAAGTATTTTAGAGCTCCAGACCAGAGGGGGCTGCCAAATTCAACCGTGGGGCGCACTTGCAATTTGTACAGGGTGCTTTTGGGGTGTTATGCCGTGTTGCGCTATCTCCTTTAGCCAACGTTTCGGACAGCGTTACAGTGTTCATCATCAGGGCAGATATATTTAGTACATAAGCACACATTTCACCACTAACAAGTAAACAATTACACATCTGCCCTGATGATGGACACTGTAACGCTGTCCGAAACGTTGGTTAAAGAAGGAGGTAGCGCAACACGGCATAACACCCCAAAAGCAAATAACGAAAAGTTGTACTGGTAAACAAATTTAATTTAAGGTGTGGCCGCATCAAAAAATAATGCTGTGGGCTCTTTCACATAATTTCAAGGAATATTCTCCTTTTAAGACTGGCCACATTGACAATAATTACCTTAGCCAAAGTACACTTGAAACAGCGCACGATCCTATTTAATATCACTGTTACTTTAATCGACAGTTAAAATTTAAATTTAGTTCATGATAAGGCTTTTTGTTGAAACAGACGGCCCTAGGAAGGTTACTTGATAAAATTAAAAATATACGTACCAGCGCAATATTGGTGGCCTTTCACAATATTTTTAAAGTGTTGATGAGACCTGGTGCAATCATTAAACGGGATAATAGGCAGCTCTATACTTCGTGGATCTACGGTGGCGTCGTTATCAAATTCATCCTTTCCCCAGCCAACCACCTGCAAAACATGATAGCTAAATGTAATGTATCACAATTAGTCTATGATTAGTTCTCATTTTGCTTTAGTTGTCTACCGGCTATTCGGGCCGTATGGTCTCATTTACGAGATGTGCCGAAAATATCCGAAGGCAGGTGTGCTCAGTCATAATGCGAGAGCCAGACAAAGCGTAGCTTCTAGTTAGTAAGGACGTCAGTTCTACTAAACTTTATCTGTAAATAACGATAAGTTAATAAACAGTCACTGTGATCTCAAGAACCTTAACCCCTCAGTCTAATTTGTTCGCTTTTCAGAACAACTCATATAGGTCTCATAGAAATCGTTAAGTCTCCTTTACTATCACAGTAAGAAATATTATATACAGGTGTTAGAAAGAGAAAATACCACGCTTTATGTTCAAACCAAAAAGTTTATCAGAAATTAAGTAAAATGTACACCCGTTCGAAACCAAAGTTTCGGATCGCAATTTGAAAAAAATTATGAAACTTTGGAATTTTTTCATTAATTATTTTACATGTAATAACAAAAAAGTGAGGTGAAAATAACGTTATAATTCATTTTTTTAACAAAATATTTAACTGTTTTTTTATTTATCAGAAATTTTAGTTAGAAAAACGTGAGGTGAAAATTTATATTTAACAACAAAACGTGAACAAAAAATTTATATTTAAAAATTAGATGTTTATTGCGAATTATAAAATTATAACCCGTTTTGTATCAACTTTCAAAAACAGTTTTTGGTTTTCGAATACGTTCAGAAATATTCCTTTTATTTGGATTTTATTAAAGCGGAAAATGTTTGACCCTCTGACGAAATAAGGGGTTAAGTCTTTTAAGAAGCAGATTATGGTAGTAGAGAATACTGGCTCCAGTACTGATAATGATTTTTATTGAACGAAGCTACATTTATGTGAACGACTGTAGACCCTCCAATGTCCATGCATACGGGGTTAGTAAGCAGTACGCAATTACTTACATTAACATAAAACAAAAGAGAAGTGGAAGTATCAGCCCGTGGAATTCCTCTGAAATCGGTAACATAAAAAAATAAAGATAAAATTGTTAGTAAGATGAAAAATAAGAATTAAAAAAATAAGAGCTAAGCTAAGCTAAAATAAGAATTAAAAAAATTATGAAACTTTGGGAATTTTTTATTAATTATTTTTACATGCAACGATAAAAAAACAAGGTAACCATAACTTTTATAAGACATTTTTTTAATATCATTCAAAAAACAACATGGCCCTGACAAAATTCCACCATTACTCTTTAAGCAGTGTGTCGCCGTTCTTGCTAATCCCCAATACACACTCTTTAGTCATTCTTTGTCGAAAGGTTCATTTCCTGATTTATGAAATCATAGTTTTGTAACACCCATCTTCAAAAAAGGGGATAAAAACAAAGTAACTAATTATAGACCCATATGCATACTATCAACTATTCCTAAACTCTTTGAGAAGCTGATTCTGGATAAAATAACTCATTTAAAGATATTATATGTCCTGAACAGCATGGTTTTATAACAGGCAAATCAACATTAACTAACTACATTCTACATCAAAATTTCATTTCTAATGCAATGGCGAAGAAGCTTCAAGTTGACTCAATTTACTCTGACTTCAGCAAAGCGTTTGATAAAGCTTGTGACGCTATTCTTGTATAAAAACTGCTTAAAGCTGGAGTTCGTGAAAATATGTTGCTTTGGTTTATAAGCTATCTTTCAAACAGAAAACTTAGTGTTAAACTACATGGGGAATAATCATATGATTTTTTTGCATCCAGAGGTGTACCTCAAGGTTCCCACCTCGGACCTGTATTATTTATCTTTTTTGTGAATGACATATTTTTAAAGACATTGACATACTTATGTTCGCAGATGATTTTAAAACTTTTTAAAGCAATTCTAAGCCTAGAAGACTGTTATATTCTCTCAGCAAACTTGTCAAAATTATTCGAGTGGTGTAGCGTTAACAAGCTGTACCTTAATGTTAATAAATGCATAACAATGAGATTTTTTAAAATAAGAAATCCAATTTATTTCAATTATACAATCAATAACATCACTCTCGAATCTGTTGCCGAAATGATTGACTCAGGTGTTACTTTCGATACTTAACTTAGCCTCATACCACACATTGAAAGAAGGGTTTAAAAGTGTTAGGTTTCGTACTAAGAGTGGCTTAAGATTTTACCAACATTAAAACAATAAAACTTCTGTACACATCACTAGTGAGGAGTTAGGTTGAACATAACTCAACTGTATGGTCTCCTCACAACAACGTGCATTCTCAAACAATAGAAAGAGTACAAAAAAAATTACTAAACTTTGTAAATTTTAAACTAAAAATACTGAAAGAACAATTAAACTTCACTTATCTACTGCGATTATCTAATCTATTAAATTTGAGTGACGGAAGAACTGTTTTCGATCTAGTATTTTTATTTAAAATCCTGCATAATATCATTAACAGCTCTGAATTATTGGCGCTCACAAATTTTAATGTGCCAGCCAGAAACACAAGGTCAGTACTACCGTTTTATTGTGGCAATACTGTGACCATGGCCCATTTTAATATACCACTGCATAGAATTCAAAATTTAGGCAATACGTATTCGCACATATGAAATGTGTCGATGATAAAATTTAAACGCGAAATAATGAAATCATTTATCCATAATTCAAGTACTCACCAAGGAAGTTTTTTGGTAAATTTGTGAAATAAATTTACCTAATATATTTATAACATATCTCTACGTATCGTATCGTATTAATGCATCTTAGTAATTAAAAGTTTTTTGATGTAGTTTTTGATTGGATTTTTGTAATGTGGTGTTTTTAGATTGGAAACGGAACATTGCTACATACTGTAGGTACCCATCTGTGCTATCAATTTATCTCACAAGATTTGTTTGAATTGGTCCAATATGAAGTCAAGTAGCGAATATACTTGATTTGCCGATAATCGTTCGTATTAGTTTCAAGTAGAGTACATTATTGGCCGCCGCCCGTTGCAGGATGACGGGCTGCTACAAAACAAAGTAAATACGCTAATTAACCATATTGTAATTTTTTTTAACGTGAGCTCCACACAGGAGGCCCTGAGGAAAATAATTTCCCTCAGGGCCTATGTCATCCTTGGGGACGCTGTGTGGAGGGTTTTTTTTTTGGGAAAAGGAGGAAAGGAGAGTTCTGGGAAGGAAAAGGGTTTAAGGGGGTGGGTAGGAATCTGGGGTTCAGTGTGTCCTGGTCATCCGCCTCCAAGACCTAGACAAACCTCACCCCATGAACCCGGGCATCCCTGCTAAATCACCAAACGTAGCGAACCACTTGGGGTGACCTTTATAGAGGTATTGGTTATCCAATAAAGGTTCCCAGGGCGGCGCACAGTGTGCCAAATGAAGAAAAAACCTGAATTAAGTGGTTTTTGCAAACTTTAATGTTTTTAATCAAAATATTTTTTTTAGTGTAGCACAATAGTTTCTGCATTTTATGTGTTTATTTAAATTTCTCAAAAGCGCTTGACGGAAGTTTGGCAACGCCTCAAAGTGTGTCGTAAATTTGGTGTTCGGCATCGCATTTTTCACTTCGCTCCAACGCGTGGGCAGAGACGGTTGTGTATTAAGTGACGTTTAGATATATATACAAAAGTTTGATATGAATGACATTTTTCAAGGTATTTTTTATTTTATTTACTAAACTATATATCAATATCACATTTATGTGAGATTTGAACTAACGTCTAATGTTTCACTATTTTTGTATTTTTTTGCTGTTAAAATGCTTATTTCAATTAGCATTTAGAAACAAAACATCGTTTGCTCCCATTTATGAGTATATACTTAATGTAGACCGAAGTCTCATCTTTTATATCATACATAAATTGTGATCATTTTTTGTCCTCCGTTGAACAATTTTGTTATTTTTAGGAAGGCCTTATATGCATTCCTCGGAGAGAATTATTCGAGGCATTAAAAGAATGGGCTATATTAAATGCCAATTCTGTGAAATCAAATGAGTTTTTAATTAATTACATGAAACAAACATACCACATAGCAGGTACGAACATTTTGAGCACTACATTTTATAAAACCGTAAAGGATTTTTCACTACAATTCATTAATAAGATCAAAAAAAATAAAATTCCACTAATATTTAGTCAGCAAACAATTAATTCGTGTTTTTTCTTCATTTCGCACACTGCGCGGCGGTACCCATTTTCGCCTCCCAAATTGAATTTTAATGCTTAGAATAAGTGACATTTTAGAAGAGGTCGAAGAATAAATCAGTAAGATATAAATTATGGACAGAAAAAGAGATTAAAAGTAGCATAAATAAATAATTTTAGAGTAGCCTCTTCGCTCCAACGCCACAATATTTCCACGTATTAGAAAAAATTTTAACCCTAAAGTAGACCAAAAAAAACTTTTTTTTTTCTTTAATTTTAAATACAAAAATGCTTAAATTGAAAATCTTAATGTTTATTTGGGTTCTTTAAGTGATGTGGATTCACCAGTTTTCGCTTGTACTACAAGTTTCCGAACACCTTGAATTTTCGTTATTATTTATAATCATCAAACAGTGTTAATACCCTTGCATCTGCGTGGTTGAATTTCAGAACCTAGTTTCAAGTGCATGATGACGCCACGCCGTACGCATCACGCCACGAATAACATCTGTGTACGTGCAATTTCAAACGAAGCTACCGTTGTAATTCGGTTTTTAATTCAAAAATTCGCCACAAGATGTCGCTATCCCAATCAAGTATAAGTACTGCGATTTAGTATCCCTCCGAATATGGAAAGATTGGCGGTAATACTCAGTTGCATCAAGCGGCTATATATTACGTGTTTCGTCATGCCTATCTTGGTTACTTTTTACCGGTGACTATCACTGGACGACAGTGGATCCGAGGAACAGGCTATTTTTGGAGCCAGTTCCTATTGGATTTACAAAGTGGTCACAAACACTAACTGGGCGAAGCTGAATCAAAAGCCACCCGCAGAGCTAGTATTTTATTATTAACTTACATGATTTCATATGATTAAGCATGAATTCCCTCACCAAATTCAAGAGCCTTGTCTCTTTGTGGTGAGAGAGGCTATTTTTATATTCTTTTATAACACCGTATAACATATAAAAAGGGTATTCTTATTGTATAAAACACACAAATATTAATATATGTATATATATATATATACATATATATATGTAAATATATTACGTACCGTACCACGTTTTTTTTGGGCGATAATTTTCGGCAAGTCTCGGTCGCCAGACCATAAGCACACAGGGATGATGATGTTAGAGTATGTGACGGGTCTGTCGGTCACCAAAGCCGCCAGGTCATGTATAGGTGGACTCTTCACCGTGTGGCCTTCGGGTAATTCTATGCTTGAGACGTATCTCTGGACAATATTACTTCTGTTGTTGATTCTGTCGTGGACTCCGAATTCTAGAAGCATTTGGTCTGCTCTTCTTTTATTCGCTCCATTGAACACGCAGTGAGCAGCTGAAAACGTATTTTAGGCGTGTGATTAGTTTGTCAAATAAATTTATTCGCAAACGCGCCTCAAGCAATGCACTAAATCAGAACATCATTAAACATCGGTGACATTGAGCGAGTTTACAAGCTAAATATCTGCGAAATTCACTACTGTTAATAAACTCGCTCAATGTCATCGTATTACTTGCTAACTGGCAGATTGTGGACAATCTACGAAAAAAGTTGGAAGATGGTCAACTTTACTCGCTACTCGCTAGTGTTTGCCTAAAGATGGCGGCCCGCCAACAGCTGATTTCGTCTGTCAGATTTAGTTTGGGTGGGAGCCGTTATTGGCTCGCGTGTGGCGCTAGCAGAGAGCTCAAGTTTTTTACCAAAAGTCGATCGAATTACTTCATTTTTATTTTTTATTTTAGTTTATTTGGGAAACAAACAGTTGTACATATTTTATTATAGTTATTACATATTACATGGTTGCATAATACTTCATTCAGAGGATACATAACACTTACATGTTTTTTCCGCTTGGAGACGACCCCACCACTTTCCCAAAAGCGTTATAAGGAAACATATGGTTTCCTCCTTCACTGCACACGTCAAGTCTTTTTTTTTTTAATGAAGCTACATTTATTTAAACGAATCTCGACCCTCCAATGTCCTTGCATACGGGATTAGTAATCAGTTTGCAAATACTCACGTTAACATATACAAAAGATAAAAAAAATTAGCAGCCCATGAAATAATACTTCTAAAATAGGTAACATAAAATAGAAACAGAAGTATTATAATTTTTTATTTAAATTTTATGAGTAAAACCTCAAATTGCAATATTTAGTTGAATGAAGACACTATGAGCGAAACTTCAATCGAAAATCTGGAAACAGAAGAATCAGAAAAAGATATTGGCAGCTCTGGGACACGAACCCAGGACCTCTCTCTTCCCGGGCGAGCGCGCTGACTACTGCGCTAAGGTGTCGATATCCAATTCGGTCACTTTTAACTGTACCATACTTCGACTAACGTGCACCCATAGTGCAACCCGAACCAAACGCAATCTAGATGGTATCTGGATAAATTTTTATTAAATATTACAGTTTGAGGTTTTACTCATAAAGTTAAAATAATAAATAATAATATTCATCCCAGACTTGAAGAAGAGTCAATAGATGTCGCACATTAAATAAAATGGATAATAATTTATCCAGACACCATCTAGATTGAATTTAGTTCGAGTTGAATCTTGCAATCATTCATAAAGATGGCAGCCAATAAAAATATGCGTTAAGAAAAATGAAGATAATATGGGTGGTTCTTAGTCGAAGTATGGTACAGTTAAAAGTGACCGAATTGGATATCGACACCTTAGCTCAGTGGATAGAGCCCCCAACCCGGAAAGTAGGGAGGTCCTGGGTTCGAGTCCCAGAGGTGCCAATTTCTTTTTCTGATTTTTCTGTTTCCAGATTTTCGATTGAAGTTTCGCTCGTAGTGTCTTCATTTAATTAAGAAATGGAAGTGTTAGTGGAAGAAATAGAAAAGTAAGAGCTGTAACCCGTCGAGGAAGCCTTTCTGAAAATAAAAGAATTAATGAAGAAAAAAAGCAGAAAAAAATGTATCTAAAGAAAAAGAAATAGCCAGAGAAGTAGCCACAGAGAATTCCACAAACCACCAAGCTGTCCCAATGAGAATGCGCATGGATATCGGCCCGACCGCAGACGAAGCCCGAAGCCTTGACCCTTTAGCCAGCTCTCCTTTTTTGCCTTGAAAGTATGTGGGAGGGAAGGAGAAGTTTCCGAAGACCCTGAGGAAAAGGCGAGCCGGAAGGAGGGCAGAAGGGGAAAGAACACAGACAATCATATTTTGAAAGCAAGCCATTTAATGTTATCTTTATTTCGTTAGTAATTTTGAAACAGAACTCTCCTTCTTTTCCTTAATAAAAACCCTCCACACAGCATCCCCAAAGATGACATAGGCCCTGAGAGAAATTATTTTCCTCAGGACCTCCTGTGTGGAGTTCATGTAAAAAAAAAAAAAAAAAAAACTGCTTACTAATAACGTATGCAGGGACACTGGAGGTCTAGGTTTGTTCAAAATAAATTTACCTGTGATGACAACACTCGGAGAGACGAGAGCGCCGGTACACTGGTATTCTGTGTT
Source organism: Glyphotaelius pellucidus (assembly GCA_936435175.1). Classification (NCBI taxonomy): domain Eukaryota; kingdom Metazoa; phylum Arthropoda; class Insecta; order Trichoptera; family Limnephilidae; genus Glyphotaelius; species Glyphotaelius pellucidus. Next base: position 6,230,805 of record OW386556.1, read on the forward strand.
CGTTTTGAGGTTCACCGTCACCAGCCAGGGCCATTGACCTAAAGATGTTTGCACCCCTTTCACCACGAAGTTCGCCGGTGAGGCCTGCGGTACTCCACAGGGATAATATGGGTCATGGTAGCTAGGGGAAGAAGACGGTTAGTTAGTACCTGGCTTTTAAAATCTGCTCATCAACACGGCTTCAGCCATTTTAACCCGTCAGGCTAATGCTAATGCGAACAAATTATTGTTCGTTTTTCGGAACAACTCATAAAGTCTCATAGAAATCGTCGTGTCTTCCTTACCAACATAGAGAAGAAAAATATGATCTAAACGGTGTTAGAAAGAGAAAACACCAGGCTTTGTATTCAAATCTAAAAATTAACCACAAAAGAAGTAAAATACACATTATTTATGAAAACAAAATTTAGGATGTTTTTATTAATTATTGTTTGACATTGACATTAAGTATTGTTAACAGACTTGTTTGGTCGACGATAGCTCAAAGACTAATGACCTAATTATGATAAAAAAACGGTTTTTATAGTAATAATGAGTTGCTCAATTATTACCTAATTCTCCCCCCCCCCCCCCCCCCCCCCTATTACAACCTCACTAATCACCTACCTACCCATTTTCACAATTTTCGCTTAAATATTATCGTTTTTAAAATTAGCGCGCTCTCTCTAACATTCACCGAACCCCTGGGGCTCGATCGTACCCAGGTTAAGAACCACTGTATTGTCTTTAGAAGTTTGGCGAAATGCCGCCTTAAAAAATTTGCCACTCTAGATAGCTTTCGAGACTGCCTAGGCCTAAATACGGCCCTGCACACAACGTGAAAGTTGTGTGCAGGGCCGTCACAAAACGTAGTTTCAAGTAGGACCTAAGAAGATATAAGAGTTTTAAGGGCATTATTTAGGAAAATTTGAAGGAATTTATTTTTATTTGAAGGAATTAGTTAGTAAACCCTGAAAAAGTGAGCATAGCTCACGGATCGTGTTGGTTTTATAAACAATTAAAATGGTAAAAACTAAGTATATTATTAATTTTGAATTTATTTTTATTTCTAATAGCTAGTTGCGACTGATATTAAAACAATGAAAATACATTACAGAAAGACACCCAAGTTTAATGTCATCATTATTTCGTTACGTTCTGTAGAATTGAGATATTAGAATTTTAATAAAATTTTAAAAACGGGTTCCGTGCCAACTCAGAATCAAGTCAACTCAACACCTCTTTAAAACTCATTAAAAGATATGAAAAAAAAAATTAAAAATAGATTATAACCTAATCTAACGTATTCCACCAATTTTTTATTTATTTTTTGATAACGTCTCATAAATCAATGAACGCCGGCTGCACTCACGAAAAAGCATGACTCATTGTCACGTTCCGCCTGAGCTGAGCGTGCAAGCGAGAGCGTGGAATAAGCGTTCGGCTTATAGCGCATCTATCTCTCTTCCACTCCATCGTTATTGTATGACATATTTGTAAAAAGCATTAACTTTGTGGCTCGCCATAATTTACAATAAAATCCCTAAATAATAATTGTAGTATTTTGAATAATCAAATTAATTTATCTTTTAGTCCCATTTTAAATTTATTTCTGTTCTTTCGAATATTCTCTTGACGAAGGAAGGGCGCTTCCGAAACCGTAGAGTGTAAATGCAGGTAACTAACCTCAGCTTCTTGTGGCTTTGGGTGTTTTCCTCAGGTTTCGGTTTGGGTTTAGGTCTGGGTGTAGGCCAGGGTGTACGCCTGGTTGTAGGCCTAAGTGTAGTTCTGGGTGTGTTCTCGATGCGGTTTGCCAAGGAAGGTTTGCCCGGTTTCTTTTTAGCGGTGTTCTGCGAGCCCTGGGCGACACTGAGCGTGCTCTCCAGGATGAGGTTGGCAATATACTCCACCCTGAGACCGCTGAAGGATTCTGAATCAAACAACATAATTCTTAATTAGCAAGTAAAGCAACAAAAAGAAATAAGTAAGGTAAAAATTAAGGAGCTACTTAAGGATCCATGATAGAATAATACTATTTTACAATTACAATTTGGGACGGGAGTATGGGTTCTGCCGCCCCGGAAACCATTTGTTGGATAACTAATGGTAATTTTGCCATAATCGCTTATGCGGAAAAAACTAACGAGTGTAAAGCTAGCCTAACAAAAAAAGAAGCTAACAAAACATGTATTATTATTACTGTTATTATTTTCAAATGGAAAAAGTTCTTTGTGTAAGGCCCCGTATCCGAGCACGAAAAGAAGAAGATGGAGAAATATGTAATTACGAATGTTGCAGAGAGAGTGTGCTAATATTTCAAACGATAAAAGTGAAGCAAAAGTTGTGATTTTGTTTAATAAAACACGACTCGTTTAGAATAGAGCAAAAATCTCGTGGGGGTTGTCTAAAACAACGATCAAAGAAACACTGTGAATTTTTTCACACATATAACTTGTTTAATAATAGAGACTGGCTTGAAAATAAAAATTTTCGGAGCATACTTTGCGATTTTTTTCTATCGAGGAAATTTCATATAATTTGCGTTTCGGCGTGGGAGTTGTATGGATATTATCTTCAAAAATAACATATTTTTTTAAAAGCTTAAAAACTTCAAATGTTCAAGGGAGATTTGCAAGAAATCGATAGAAAATCGAATAGTGCCGCCTTAAGACCACTTTATTTTATTTACATATATCGACCGGTTTCGGTTGATCTCAACCTCCATCGGGACAATAAACATTTAAATGTCAAGCCACAAAGCGTTTGCTTTCTTCGACAACTTATTATTTTCAAGGCGAAATTTTTTTGGCATTGGTTTTTTCTTGCAAATAATAATATAACATTTAACTTGTTTTACTCCGCTACACGGTTAATACGGAATGTTTGTTATTCATTCATTTAGATTTAGCTTTATTTTTACGAAAAGTGAGTATTTATGTCAGGAGACATGAAAAATATGCAATTTATATTTTAATTTTATTAAAATTAATTAATTTACTCGTTTAAACTATACTATTCCATATTCATATTACATTTCATAGACAGTCTTTGTTGCCAATCAGAGACAAATTATTGTTGCCATATAAAACCATATTTTTTCGTGTTTTGAAGTGAATGCATCATTGACAAGTTTGAGCCTGTATTTATAGCAGAAAAACATGGAAAGAAAGGTATTAGAATAATTACACATACCCGTTCGACCCTGCTTGCCATATAAACAATTTAAAGAGCCCCTCAAAAGTTAGCAGTAAATAATTATCGTTATGATGATGATACGCAGCTTCCGTAGCTTAAATCTCAACCCAGTACCAGTAGTACCGGGAATAATTCAAATAATTCGAAAAATACTAGGTTTTGAGATAATGAGAAAATATTTTCCTCGGGGCCTTGACTCGCAATCAGGTGGTCGCTGTACGTGTTCAAATCCCGAATTCAAATTTTAAAGGAATGAGTGAACCCGGGTTTTGAAGAGACCCATGGAAACAAAGAGGGAGGAGACAAAGAGGCCAGCAAATATTTCCACAGCCGAGCTGTTGAACTCAAGAACGAGTCGTAGGAACGACCTATTCTCATGTGACAAATGTCGGGCGCGTAAATTTTAACATTATTTAAAATAAATAGTATATGATATATTTGCGGCGCGTTTCAGAATGGAAGAGACTCTCAGCATTCAGAATTCAAGCGTTGCTTGAAATGACTTTGGCCGTGTTTGGTGACCAGATCAGGTAATTCCCAACCTTCCTCTTCCAACTTCCAGTCCCAGCAATTGGGATTCTTGTGCGGTATTCACATAATTTTTGTTTTTAATTTTGTATTGTTTTACTTTCACTTTACACAGAAGGCCCCGAGGAAAATATTTTTTCCTCAGAGTCAATGTCATCTCTGGGAATGTTGTGTGTTGTGTGGATGGTTTTTTGGGAAGAAGAAGGGTTTTGAAGAGATCTGAAGAGATTTGAAAAAGGGAGGAAACACAGAAGCCGGCAAATCATTCAAAAGCTGACCTCAAAACTGAAGAACTTGAACTTGAACAAGCCGTAGAAACGACCTATTCTCATGCGACACAAATGTCAAACACGCACAATCTTCCGTCGAAGTACCGGTAGAACACGGACAGCATTCCCAACTGACGCCGGTGCTCTAAAGATTGCAATCCATTTGTAATCGGGGAAGCTATCATACAGGCCGTCCGTTTTTGAGTCATTGTTTTTTTTTAATTGTTTTGGGACTCCAGACCAGAGGCGGCTGCCAAACTGATCAGTAGAGCGCACTTGTGATTGTGTGTGTCCATTAACTAACTTTAACTTTCGTTGTTTTGAAGATATCCTTTAACTGCTGACGGTTAGGATATCTCCAAAACAAACCATTCCGAGAAAACTTTGCACGACATTTATTGTAAGTCAATAAACTTTTATTGCCGACAACATACTCAACTTCTCGCATGCTAAAACCGTAAAGTGATTTAAAAATAAGTATTTAATAGGTACATTTTTTCGTGTTTAAAAATTAAGTTATGTCTTCCCTAGAGTACAGCACTGTAATAGCCGCCGCGAGGCCGCCTACCACTTATAATGAACGTTTGTACATGCACCGGATAGGCACCGGTATCCGTATGATTGCGATGAAACTCTGATGAGTTGTTGTGAGCACGCCCGCGAAGGTTTCTATATATACTGGTGAGTTCTGGCATTATGAAATTTGTATAAAAAATTGCAATAGATGGCACGCGAGCTGTTTTAAAACTGAATGTACCAGGATTGAATAGAATTGTTTGGAATGCGGGAGGGGGGAGGGGAACACAGGAGGAGGGTTCGCGGACGGGGGAAGTGGGAGGGGGGAGTGGGGAGAGGGAAAGCAGAGAAGGCGGAGTGGGAACACGTAAGGGGAAGGGGACGCGGGAGAAGAAGAGGTAATTACGATAGTTAATACCTACTTGCGAAACTAATCGGATAGGGATACATAAGCTCAGTTAATAGAGCTCCGCCCCTGCAAGGCGCGGGTCCTGGGTTCGAGTCCTAGATGTGACCGAATCTTTTTCTGATATTTCTTTTATTTTCAGATTTTCAGATTTTCGATTGAGTTGCACTAATTTTATTTATTTATTTGAAGGCCATAAAATGGCTTTTACTATCAAGTGACACATACAGGAGGGTAATTATAATCATAACAAAATAATAATGTATAGTCATAACTTATATCATGTCGCTATTCAAAATTCCTGTAATATTCAAAAATCTGTTTCTGAAAAAATTAGAAAATATACAGATTTAGGAAATGAGATTAAAAGATTTTGGCATTCTCGAACTATAAAAATATTACCATTTGTTATTTCGGCTACTGGCATTATACCTAGCTCTTTAATAAAAAATTTAGGCTTATTAGATTTATCAAAGAATCTTTATATAAAGATGCAAAAATCAGTCATATTAAACACATGTAGGATTACGAAAGATTTTTTAAATATTTATATTGAGGGATCAGTAGGATTTATCGGTTCAGTTAGGAGTTCTATTGAGCCGAACCCTCGGATATGAAAATATCTGGAGTCGGTGAAGTATTTTCCCATATGGTCTCTGGTAGGTTGACGTGTTGTTCTTGTATAGTTTTGAATTTATTATATTTATACAATGCAATTACATCGCGTGGATTGACTAGATTATCATTTGTGGAAAAGTGTGTGGAAGGGTTAAATTTTTCCTGTGGGGAAGATTTAACCCGGACATAAAGTCTAGAGAACAAATAAAAAAAATAAAAAAACAAGTATTTAGTCGTAGGATACATTATGTGTTAAAATTTAAAAAAAATTAACATTTTACGTATAGAAGGTTATACTTTGTTATAGTAACCAAGATTTTATAAAACATAATAAAAATAAGTAAACAAAGTTGACTTCTATAATATACTTTATTTCTATTTTTGTATACCGTTTGATTCTAGTATTTTTTTTACATGAGCTCCAGACAAGAGGCACTGAGGAAAACAATCTCCCTCAGGGCCTATGTCATCATTGGAGATGCTATGTGGAGGGTTTATTTTTTTAAGGAAAGGAAGTGGAGGAGAATTCTGAGAAGGAAAAGGGTTTAAGGGATGGGTAGGAATCTGGGGTTCAGTGTGTCCTGGTTATCCGCCTTCAAGACCTAGACAAACCTCACCCTCACAAAATCACCAAACATAGCGAACCACTTGGGGTGACCTATGGCAGAGGTGTTGGTTATCCAATAAAAGTTCCCTGGGCGGCGGTACCCATTCCCGCCTCCCAAATCAAAGGCTTAAATAGATTAAAATAGAATAATTTAGTTTTGTGTTCATTTAATATTTTCTTTTTGGCTACAAGGGGTACGCTAGTTTGGGCTCTTTTCTCAAATGGGTCGAAGAAAATCTTCTTTCGAGATTATATCGTCGCCTTAGTTCTTAAGGCCGCACTCTTGAAACGCACGGCGCTGAAAAAGAAGAAGATGGAGAGATATGTAATTACGAGTGTTGGACAGAGCGCGCTAACATGTTGAGTCGTAGAATAGCAGCGAAAATTGCGAAAAAGCTTAATAAAACACGACTCGTTTAAAATAGAGCAAAAATCTCGTGGAACGTATCTTTAGTATTATTTAAAGAATCATTGAGATTTTTTTTCACAAATATAACTTGTAAAATAAAAGAAATAGACTTGTTTAAAATAATTTTCGGAGCATATTTTGCGATTTTTTTCTATCGAGGGAATTTTATATAATTTGCGTTTCGGCGTGGAACGTATCTAGATATTATCTTCAAAAATAACATATATTTTTTTAAGAGCTTAAAAACTTCAAATGTTTAAGGGAGATATGTAAGAAATCGGTCGAAATACGAATAGTAGACCCTTAATTGTCCAAACGACCATTTTAGTTTTTGTTCAATATCCACTTAGACTTAACAAATTAGACCTTTATCTTTACGGAAATTGAATTATTTAAGCACCTATCATAATGATTCATTGAAATAATAAAAGAAAAGCTTCTCCTCCTGTAAAATTTTCTGATGGTCGTTTGGACAAATGAGAACTAAGGCAACGCTGTGTGGAGGATCTTTCTAGGAAAAGGTAGGAGAGGAAGTTCTGGGAAGGAAAAAGACGTGAAGGGTGGGTGCAGTGGCGTAGCTAGGGGGGTGCCGTCCACACTGTAAAAAAAATTACGATGAAAATTGTCACAAAAATATTTAGCGCACATTCCACCCTGTCCCATCCTGCCCCATCCTGCCCCAACCTATCCCATTAGCCCCCCCCCCCCCCCCCTCCCACCCCCTTGTGGTAAATTTGATCGTGACAATCGCTGCTTCAAATTCACGATGAAAAATAGGGAGCGCCAGAAAAAGCAGTGTTCGAAAAAAAGGACCTATGTGGGGGGAGGGGGGGGGGGCTAGCTACGCCACTGGGTAGGTGATAATCTGGGAGCATGTATTCAGGAGTGACGAACGTATAGATCTATTCCTCCACATGGTCAAAAGGGTCCGGCTGGAGAAGTCAAAAGGTCTCCCTCAACCAGTCTCTCCCGATTGGGCCCGCCACGCACTAGGTGGGTAAAAACACGCGCCTCCAAGATTTAGACAAACCTCACCCCATGTCCTGGGCACCCCTGTCAAGTCACCAAGCGTAGCGAACCACTTGGGGTGAGAAATTCAGTTTGGGAGGCGAGAATGGGTACCACCGCCCCAGAAACCTTTATTGGATAACCAACACCTCTGCCATATGTCACCCCAAGTGGTTCGTTATTTTTGGTGATTTAGCAGGAGTGCCCGGGGTCATGGGGTGAGGCTTGTCTAGGTCTTGGAGGCGGATGATCAGGACACACTGAACCTTAGATTCCTACCGACCCCTTAAACCCTTTTCCTTCTGAGAACTCTTCTCCCCTTCCTTTCCTTAAAAAAAACCCACAACATCCCCAAAGATGTCATAGGCCCTACTTACTAACTACTAATTACTTTCCTCAGAACCTCCTGTGTGGGGCTAATGTAAAAAGAAATTGAAAGGGTGTTGGTTATCCAATAATCCAATAAATGGTTCCCGGGGCGGCGGTACCCATGCCCGCCTATCTTTACGTTCGTTAAGTATGCGTATCTTTTCATGTCCATTCCTCTTTAATACTCGAATGCAAGTATAACAGCTTTTTTTAATCTTTATGAATGACCTTCGCCCCTTGTTACGCTGTGATTTTATTCTATTTGCTGATGACCTTAAGATTTACCGCAAAATCTCCTTTTATTCCGACATAATTTTGTTCTATTTGCTGATTACTTTAAGATTTACCGCAAAATCTCCTTTTATTCCGACATAATTTTGTTCTATTTGCTGATTTCCTTAAGATTTACCGCAAAATATATTAATCCGACATAATTTATTGATTTATTTTACTGCATGATTATATGATTTGAAATTTATGTTGAATAATACAAAATTTTGTTCGAAAATTTAACAAATCTGCCAACGACCTACGGTAAAACCTTATTTTACTAAAAATAAACATATTTTATCAAAATTTAAAAAATAATTTTACTAGATAAAATAACAGTATTTGGAAATCAATTTATATTTTTTCAAAATGTTTTTTCAATCACTCAATGAATAATTGGATTAGGTACCTACTTTTCCGTCCTAAACATAATAATACTGTATTTATTATCTTATGTTATCTATCTAATTGCTAACCCACATGTTGTGAGTTCACTCAATTCAGTTGTGATGATGATAATTATGATAATGGCGTGTTGGTTCATTGAAACCTAAACGAATTCAAGAGTTCTTCTTCCATTTAATGATCAGGGGCAGATCAAGACAGGCAAACATAGCCAAGGGGTCCTTGGGGAAGTCTATTTTGAATGGACATTATGCATAAAAATTTAAACTAGAGGAACGGTAGCGCAGTTTTTTTCATACAAAACTTAATTTTGGATTTGAAGCCAAAACACTCTTGGGCATAAAGAGTAGCACATTTTGGGGGAAAACAGTATACTTTACAAAATGTTTCTGTAATTATTTTATTGAAGGGGTGATTTGGAGACCCTTTAAAAGTTAAACTTTAAGGTCCCCGACGCCGACTCTAGGTGTGTTTCAGCTATCTATCAAATTGTAATAAGCATCACGATCGTTGTCCTCTTCCGCTGATCACAATTTGTTCAACAACTGAACTTGTCAATCTGAGTCTCCGATCTGTTTAGAAACGCTCCATTCGCCTGTTGATCGGAGAATTCAGTTGGGGAGAGCGTATTTGCGCATTTGAAGAGTGTTGAGTCAAAATTTCAGCTCAACAGTGGTTCAGTAGGATTGAGGACAACGGCCGTTGGTATCGGCATTTAACGGGAACCACTCAACTGTCGCTGAATGGCCTTTTGATGTCAACATTACATTTGAATTTCTGTGAAACAACCCAACCTAAGTTGATCGTTTTTCTTTTCAGAAAGAAGAGTATAAAAAATGAGGGTTTGTGTGATAGGAGCAGGACCATCAGGCCTGTGTGCAACGCGTCACCCCCTGGCGGGAAAAGAGTCAAAACGTCTAAATTTTGATTTAAAAATGATAAATTTCCGGTTGTGTCCCTGTATGATGTTATGCTTCAAAAAGACCTTTACACACTAAATAACTGGTGTATTCAAAACTATATTTTTTTTAAATATTGAAAAATGATACATTATTATCTTTACTCGCAACAGAAGACGAAAGGATTATGCATACTCCATTAATAATGTTCGTTCGATTCAAACATCAGTGATATCACGAGTAAATCTTTGAAAATGATGGGATTCATACATAGAATATCGAAACAATTCAAAACCCCTCAATCCATTATGACTTTGTACAACTCATTGGTCAGAAGCAATTTGGAATATGGGAGTGTTATCTGGAACCCACGCTATTCAAAATATTCAAAAACCATTGAATCAGTATAAAAAAAAATTCCTAAGACTTTTATCATTTAAACTTGGATTAAAAGCCTCACTCGTATCTTACGAGGAACGACTCCAACAATTTTATTTTACAACCCTGGAAAAAAGAAGACATTTCGCTGACTTAATATGTTTATACAAAATTATTCATGATAAGCTTCGAACCACTCATTGTCTGAGCAATATTCATATAAAAGTTCCTATAGACGCAATTTGAGGAGTCATAATACATTCCATCTTGAATTATTTAATAACAATATTGCATACTTCAATCCACTGTCTCGTATGTGTCGTCTATAATGACCATGTGACCATGTAGATCTATGCAAACAGTCTCACATATTTCAAAAAGCAAATTAACAATCTTCTACCATGATATGTCGTGGAGAACAATTTTATGATTGCTCTATTATCATTTCATTTTTATTATCTTTCTTTTCTTTCTCTGCAGGTTATATTTGACACTTTTATGTTTTATATTTCCTGTTTCATACATCATGTTTTATATGTTTTGTAGTAACAGCTAAACACTGATTACGCATGCTGTGAACGTTTATAATTGGAGTGTTAATACCCATGTATGTACATCCCAATGGCAATTTTATAACTTTAATAATTGTTAACACTCTGTAAATGTTTCAAACAATAAATAAATAAACAGGAACCACCGGTCTAATTGAATGAAAATAAAAGATAAATACCCCTTGGCCCCTCACAGAGAGTTTGATCGTCATAGGTGACCAAAGTGACCTTCGGCAGAGTACTCTGATCTGGGAACTGCACTGTGTATGTGACAGGCTCACCATTCTTTACTTTCAGGTAGACGCCGTTTTTATCTTGCAAAAAGATCTCTCCGTTATCTGTGGAAATCTGAAACAATAAAAAAACATCGTCAGTCAATTTACAACATATTTTCCCTGAACGCTTCAAGTTTTTAAGCCCTTAAGGGGGGGTAAGGTTTTTAAACTAATTTTGAAATTATTTTTTTTTCTAAATGTACAACATATCGAGAGTGTTGTGCCAAAATGTCAAGTAAATCGGAGCAAAACTAACGAAGATACAGCGTTTCAAGCGACCGGCCCTCTTGCTCGATTCAAGTATATTTCGAGTATAAAAAAGTTTTAAATCGATTTTCTGGAAAATAATTTTTTTAAGTTCGTGAACATCATAACTCAAAATTTACTTAACTGATTGTTTTGAAATTTTGTACACTGTTTTTGCACATAAATCAACAGGTAGTGACGAAGAGTTTTTTTTTAAACATTTTTTTTTCATTTTATAATAACAAATTCACCGAAAATTTTAGCAAAAATCACATTTTTGACTTCAACATGCTGCAAAAAATATCAAAAAAAAAGCTTCGTCACTACCTGGAAAAACACATCACCTTTTAAACGCATTTCAATTTTTTTGTTTCAAATGATTTTTTAATGAGTTATAATGTTCACCGCATAACAACTTTTTTTCGAGGCGCCTCCGGAGATACGCTCTCACGGGCTTATTTATTGATATTTTTAATTTAAAAAAATTTCAAAGATACTTCAGATGTTAACACTGTAACGTGTGTATAAAATAAATAAAGCGGCATTATTCATTTCTCCAAAAATAAATCATAAAAATATGCCTTTTTTCGCCTTTAAAACCTTACCCCCCCGCCCCCTTAAAAAATCAGAGTGTGCAGTTCACACGCGGTAGAAATGAAACTTTCAGAAAAGTTAAGTAGACACGAGTAGGGAGGCTACGAAAAAGGAGACCGATAGGCTACGAGCACCCCACAAAGAGGAGACCGATTAGTCTATCACATACTCTTGCGGGTAAATCCTATGTATGTGTTTGTCTCTTTTTAGTGTCGTTTCATCGAGTTTCAAATCACAACGAAGTTTTGACTTCAATATATGTTATTCACACCCACCCCAAAAAAGTAACACGAAGTTTGTGTTTGACCATTTTATTCCAATAGAAACTGGTTTCAAAAATAGCCCTCGACTTTTTACTCGACCAATAGAAACTGGTTTCAAAAAAAACCCTCGACTCTGTGCAGAAACGGGCGGTCCGTTTGATAGATTCTCCTAACTTAACAAATGGACTGCAATCTTTAGAGCACAGGCGTCAGGTGGGAATGCTGTCCTTGTTCTACCGGTATTACAATGGAAGATGCTCCGAGGAACTAGCGTCACTGATCCCCTCGGCACCGGTGCATAGTCGGGAAACACGCCAAACACGCGCTCAACATTTGTACACGGTTGACATTAGTCACATGAGAACGGGTCGTTTCTACGACTCGTTCTTGAGTTCAACAGCCCAGCTGTGGAACGATTTGCCGGCTTCTGTGTTTCCTCCCTCCTACAATATGGGTCTCTTCAAGACCCATGTTCACTCCTTCCTCTCCTCAACAGCACCCTCCACACAGCATCTTCAAAGATGACATAGGCCCTGAGGGAAATTATTTCCCTCAGGGCCTCCTGTGTGGAGTTAACATAAAAAAAATAAAAAAAAGCCTGTTCTTCGGATCCACTGTCATCGAGTGATAGCCACCGGTACAAAGTAACCGAGAGGCAATGACGTCATATGTATTATATAGCCGCTTGATACAACTATGTATTACCGTCAATCTTTCCTTATCCGGAGAGATACTACTTTTTAACAAATTCGTGGCAGTTGTACCTAGGGGTGGGACACGTTCCCGTCCGACTGGCTGACGAAAGTGGCGACATCTTGTGACGCACAAAACCGAATTACTATAGTAGTTTTGTTTGAAATTCCACGTACACAGACGTTATTTGTTGCGCGACGCGTACGGCGTGGCGTAACGCGCACTCGTAACTGGGTTCTGAAATTCAACCACGCAGTCCACGCATCCAACTTTTGATAAATATAGTATCCACTTAGAAATTTTTAGTTCATTACAATATGACATTACTAGTATCTATTAATTTAACATAAATTCTGCTGAAATAGTTTCTTTGAGCATTTTCACGACCTTGAGTTTATAATTTCATTTACATAAATATGAGTCTCATGCTATAGTAGTATTTATCAATTTAATTTAATAAAATCTGAGTATTGTTTTGGTGCTAGCCGTCTTTTATTTAATTTGGCATCTTATTTACTCATGTATTGTATTTCAGATACATACACTAAACGATATACACATTTAAATCACAATGTTAATCCTTAATACGTTACATTTTGGCACTTACAAGGTTTATTATATTACATTTTAGCGCCAACGTGGTATCTATGTTACAAACTAAATGACGCTATTATAATGCGAGATGCCTATATACTGTCAGATTGATTTATTGACGAATCACATGTCAATCATCACAGTCATATTGCCCCTCTGCGTCCCGCTATAGTTGGTTTGCAAGCGCCGTTGAGGTGATTTTTCACAAAAACGGCGCTCTACAAATTGTCCAATTATTATTATTATTATTACTATTTACAATTTGGGAGGCGGGAATGGGTACCGCCGCCCCGGGAACCTTTATTGGATAACCAACACCTCTGCCATAGGTCACCCCAAGTGGTTCGCTACGTTTGGTGATTTAGCAGGGGTGCCCGGGTTCATGGGGTGAGGTTTGTCTAGGTCTTGGAGGCGGATGACCAGGACACACTGAACCGCAGATTCCTACCCCACCCCTTAAACCCTTTTCCTTCCCAGAACTCTCTTTCCCTTCCTTTCCTTAAAAAACCCTCCACACAGCATCCGCAAAGATGACATAGGCCCTGAGGGAAATTATTTTCCTTGGGGCCTCCTGTGTGGAGCTCATGTAAAAAAAAAAAAATTGTACCCCTCTCCTATCTGTTCTCGTCTACTAATATTCATATGTCTACGACAAAAACCCAAATTGACCACCGTAATTCCCAAATACATTTGAATATTTTTATAAAGAATGTTCAAGATGCTGTATCTATAGGAATTTTGTGTGACCCGAAAGTGCCTACAAGACTTAAAGGAAAAATATACCTGCTGTTGTTAGACCCGCGATAATGTATGGCTCCAACTGCTGAACTATGTACAACTCCTACTCTAGGCAACTTCGGCAGGAGTATCACTAAAAGATAGGAGTAAAAGTTCACGCATTTGTGATAGCCTGTATGTCACAGACACAAACAGTAAGCTGGAAGAACGACAGTTGAGATGGTATGGGCACATAAGACGGAGACCACCAGACCACACGGTGAAGCAGGCAATGTCTATGGAGCTTCATCGACAGTCATCCAGTCATACAAAGAACTCTTAGATGACTCAATGCTTCAAATTATTACAGAGAAACGGATGAAAGCGATACCAAAAACCGTAGAAGTTATAGCATGAGAACTAGAAGAGCCGACCCCAACAGCCTCCCCCCCGAGGAGTTGGGGCAGTGCAAGGAAGAAGAAGAAATTGAAGATGCCGCATGACAAACTCTGTCCGAGGTGGCTCACTTGACTTGTTGTTAATTTTAACCTGTTGCGTTCTACCCGACATTAAACTTTTCAGTAAGTCTAGTCCTACGCCACTAACATCGACGTTTTTTAGTTTTTTGAATAGTTTTTCGTATGAAATTGTGTCAAAGGCCTTACATAAGTCTAAATAAATTAATGTAACTTTTTTATTAGCATCTAGATTATGTGTGAAAAAACTCTGTTACAGTGACAATTCCTTTTTCTGTGTTCCTATTTTTTCTGAAGCCATGTTGGTTTATTGAGAGTATAATACGCATCTTTTTCAGTTTCGCATAGTGTTGCAGCTGTTTTTTATAGCTTTTTCAAGAATTTTTGATGTAGTGTTACTATTAACACTATACTATTATAATGAGTCTGTAGTTATTTACATTATTTTATGGTCCTGGAAATTCGGCATTTAATATTTTTATTACAATTAACTACTTTAACCCAACCATTCCATCTTTCATGAACATACTTCCCAAATACATTTGAATATTTTAGTAAACAATATTTCAAGATGCCGCGTGTCAAACTCCGCCCGGACGATGGAAATCGGCATTTAATATTTCGAGTGTTCGTGAGTCGTAATATGAGGAAAACGAGTTTGTGATTGGATTTTGGCGTGCGTCCATTTACGTCTTACAATAATTTTGTCCTGAAGAAGAAACCATTGGATTTGAAAAATGTTGATAATTTTAATTAATCAAGTGACAAAGTGATTTGTTTTAATTTAATTGAAGAATTATTCATTCATAAAAATTTGTTGGTACTTTTTTATCGCTTGTCCGATATGATTAGTAGCTACCTAGTTGCAATTTGAAAATTAAAAGTTATTTAAATAATGTGAAGCATTATGTAGAAATTTTTCACATTACTTACCAACTTACCCACGCACCGACAACCGAAATCAGTTTGTTATTATGTCTTACTTCCCTAATTTGCTTTAACCAAGTTTCTTCGTCGAACTGAGTAGGTATATTAATATATCATTTTAATTTAGGATGTCTATGATGTGAATATTCCGTCGTAATATAATTTTTTAATTTTCAATACTGGAACTGATTGTGTTGAAGACAAACGTTAAAATAGGTACATACCTCTAATCAAAAAATTATTTGATTTTTATTAATTAACTAGCTGGTTACCCGGCTTCGTTCACGATAACATTCGAGAGTGTTCTGGAATGTTCCACAATGATGTTTCCGATTCCCTATTCTCGAATGTTCCACGATATACTCCGCCAATCCTTCCAGAACTTTTTAGAGTTCTTATGGAACCTTCTAGAATTTTTCGGAAGACTGTTCTAGAAATTTCAAGAGGGCGAAACTTCCAGCTCTTATTATCTTCAAATGCACGCCCTTTGGGTAAAAACGGGAACCGTCATTGTAGGGGGGAGGATAGAGATCACCACACCATATAACTCCCTTGATCGTACATTGATTATATTGATTATTCAATACTTGGAATATGTTTGTAGGTATTTCTTTTATTTAAATTGTTGACAGACGTTGAATTTGACAGATGGGAGATGAATTTCTGACATCTCTCTAATTAATTTGTGAAAAAAATATAATAATTGTGTTACAGAGTGGCAATATTTGTTTTTGAAAGGCATGTGAAGTGGCAATTCGGAGGCAATGGATTCTGAGGCAAATACTTTTAATTTTTTACGAGAAAAACTCTCTTTTTATAACTTTTGAAGGTTATTCCCATCAACGTAATATATCATTGAAGAAGAAGATAACACTTTTAAATCTAAATGAAAATAAGAAAGAAAACAAGACACAGAAAAACAGAAAAAGACAATGGTCGCAACTGGGACTCGAACCCAGACCTCTCGTCTAACCGGGACGGCGCGTTTTCCAATTTCGCTATTGCCACCTTCTGTCAAACCGTCATATTTGTCAATCTCATATTTCAAATATTTAGAATCATTAATATTATCTTCAACTAGTTCTTTTTCCATATTATAGGCAACTACTCTTTTTATTGGAAACAATCATTCAAAGAATTGGTTTGTAACCTGAATAGCGTCTCGGATAAATGTATCCGAATTTATTCATATGGAACTATTGACTTTATGAAAGTCTAAATGAATATTCAATTTTTTACGAGAAAAACTCTCTTTTTATAACTTTTGAAGGTTATTCCCATCAACGTAATATATCATTGAAGAAGAAGATAACACTTTTAAATCTAAATGAAAATATGAAAGAAAACAAGACACAGAAAAACAGAAAAAGACAATGGTCGCAACTGGGACTCGAACCCAGACCTCTCGTCTAACCGGGACGGCGCGTTTTCCAATTTCGCCATTGGAAAACGCTTGCCTCGGGACCACGGAGGCCGTCCGAGGCAGTTGCGACCATTGTCTTTTTCTGTTTTTCTGTGTCTTGTTTTCTTTCATATTTTCATTTAGATTTAAAAGTGTTATCTTCTTCTTCAATGACAAATACTTTTAGCTTCACAAATAATTATAAAACACCGTGATTTTTCAAGGGCGTATTACAACAAAATTGATGGTGGAAAATAAAAAAATTTTCACGTCACAGCAAACCTGTTGCAGGATCACAAAATAAAAGAAAAATAAAAAAAATATTAAGGCCCGGTAGTAAGAGTTCAAAAAGAAGAAGAAGGGAGATATGTAAATACGAATATTAAAAACGATAATAATTTAGTTAAAATTGTGAAGATGTTTAGTTAAGCACGACTCGTTTAAAATATAGCAAGAATCTCGTGGTAAATGTCTTAAGCCTCAATTACATTAAGCTAGTTTACAAGTTACTAGCCGGTAAGGTATGTTTTTAGGTTTTCACGGCCAAAAATTATTTTTGTTATTGTTTTTGGGGTGTTATGCCGTGTTTCGCTACCTCCTTCTTTAGCCAACGTTTCGGACAGCGTTACAGTGTCCATCATCAGGTCCATCATCATGGTCATCTGCCCTGATGATGGACACTGTAACGCTGTCCGAAACGTTGGCTAAAGAAGGAGGTAGCGAAACACGGCATAACACCCCAAAAACAATAACAAAAATACTAGCCGGTAAGTTTAAAAGCGGGTGAATCGGCGAGTAAGATTGTCATGATGACACACAAAACTGCCTACTCGCCCAGAAGCAACAGTAGCAGCTAAAATAACGACTCTCGTGTCATGCAACTCAATAACAATATTATTGAATGTGATAGAAATTCAAATTAAAATGAGTTCTACAAATTAAACTCGACAACAATATATAAGGAATTAAAAGTTCTTTTGTAGGTTAAGCCCAAATTAAATGAAAAATTTCTAGGAAAACCATGTTTTATGTCACCACTGCTTTTTACTATCGCAAATAAGAGATGGGCAATACGTCATTAGTCATTACTATAACCAATGTAATATTAGAAAATATCAGAAACGTTAATGACAAAACCCAAATATTGCTCTCTGTCAAGAAACATTTTAAAAATATTCTTAAGAAAGAAACTACTGCCACTTAATTGATCTTACAAATATCCTTTGTCAAATTCATATAAATGTCTCCCGTAACATTGTTTTTTTTTTTAAATACATAATAATATTATGAAAATAAATACTTCAGCACACATATAAGTTTTTAGATTTTCACGGCCAAAAGTATTTTTGTTATTTGTTTTTGGGGTGTTATGCCGTGTTGCGCTACCTCCTTCTTTAGCCAACGTTTCGGACAGCGTTACAGTGTCCATCATCAGGGCAGATGTGTAACTGTGTACTTGTTAGTGGTGAAATGTGCTACTTTGGAACCGGTTCCTACGTCTTTGCCTGTCTCGGCTACTTTCTACCGGTGACTAGGGATCACTAGATGACGGTGGTTTCGAGAAACAGGTTTATTGGAACCAGTTCCACACCGGATTACGGAGACAAGTGAATTCTACGACTATTCTAAAGTGTACTGTAATGCCAGCTCGAAGTGGAGTGGAGCTGGCAACACGGTATTGCTTCCAAGTACATTAGCACACATTTCACCACTAACAAGTACATAATGCACATCTGCCCTGATTATGGACACTGCAACGCTGTCCGAAACGTTGGCTTAAGAAGGAGGTAGCGCAACACGGCATAACACCCCAAAAACAAATAACGAAAATACAGCACACATGTATTTATGTACAATGAATTATTTAAGTACTAACTAATAATAATATTTATGTACACTCCCCTTCCATAGACACGCAAATGCTTTCAATAAAAGAGTTGTAAGAAACCTAGGATGTATTATTATTATGTACCATATAAAAAAATGAAATAAAAATTAATCCATAAAGGGATCACACAAAAAAAAATGTTTTTATTCTTACATGGCGTTTTGTAGACTTTATAGACAAATCCACTCTGATATTATGTGACCCAAAACTGACGTTGGGTATTTGAAGTTCCCCGAATGTTACTCCATTGTCATCTTGCTTGTAACGGAAGACTTCCGGGCATGGAGATCTCTGTCCCAGAGCTGTGGGCGGAGATACCATCACAAGGGCGGCAAACACCGCCTCCGCCCACCAGAACTGTGATCGCTTCATCCTTAAACTGCGCCCTTCGAGCTCACTATTCACTTGAAGCTGCACGGTCACAGACGACTACGTCCCATCGATCCTTGTTTCGGAATGACATCTTCAAAATTATCTTCTAAAGTTCACGGGTCACTGGTAAAACTGGTTTTCTGTTTAGGAATTTGAAACAAATGTTATTTTTAAAACATTTCAATGCCTGATGATTTCAATGTCGGAATTTTTCGATACCACCTGCGTACTCGCATTAACTCCGCACACATTTGTTGGCTAAAAACGTCGTAGGTAAATCAATAGTCGATTACTAGCAGTTAAAAACCCGTTCCGCAGGTTTTTGCTGCTAGGACCTGCGGGCGGCTTTTGGTTCGGTAAGTGTCCAGGAAGTGTTTGTGTTTGATCATTTTATTCCAATAAGAATAAAATGTTTCAAAAAAGCCTGTTGCTCGGATCCATTGTCATCGAGTGATAGTCACCGGTACAAAGAGAGAGGGAAGACGTCATATATGGGACTACCAACCCACAATATCTACAGATTGGATTAGAAACAGACAAGAATACTAGTCCCAGGTGGTGGTGTTTTTTGTTAGCAATTTCTCAGAAATTAGTCTCTAGGGAGCTTATCGCTACCTATAAAAATGAGGAACATGTTTTTAGTATGATTAACACTAACAAAAATTAAAATCATAATAGGTTGTGTTTATATTCCTCCTTTATCTGATATAATTATCTACAAAAATCATATCGATGAGATTCCACTTTTAATATCTAAATACCCGAAACAATATTGACTGGCCTAAAACAGGATTCATTCCTAGTTGGCTAGTCAAAGTTTCCGCATATGTTTTATTGTATAATTTTTATGTAACATTTTTTAATTGTTTTCTAGACTTTATGTCCGGATTAAATCTTCCCCATAGGAAAAACTTAACCCTCCCACAAATGATCATCTAGTCAATCCATGCGATGTAATTGCATTGTTATTTATTATTTAAAATTATTATTTTTATTTTTTAAAAAGGAAGACAAACATTCCCGGTAAAACATAACCTAAGGATGTTTGAAAAACTCCTACTACCACAACAGTAAACCGAAAATGTTGCTTGAGTCGTGATGGAGGACTTAGCCAGCCGAGGAATCGAACACGCGACGTCCGGATGAGAACCAAACGCGATGCCCACTCAACCACTCACCGGTATTATCTTCAAGAATAACATATTTATTTTTAAGAGCTTTAAGGCGACGCTTCCCGGCTCGAAAAGAAGAAGATGGAGAGATATGAAATTACGAATGTTGGACAGAGCGCGCTAATATTTTCAATGATAAAATTGAAGCGAAAATTGTGAAAATGCTTAATAAAATATGACTCGTTTAAAATAAAAATCTCGTGGAACATATCTTAAGTATCATTTAAAGAAACATTGTGAATTTTTTCACAAATATAACTAGTAAAATAATAGGATTTAGACTTGTTTTAAATAATTTCCGGAGCATACTTTGCGATTTTTTCTATCGAGGGAATTTCATATAATTTGCGTTTCGGCGTGGAACGTATTATTATATTATCTTCAAAAATAACATATATTTTTTTATGAGCTTAAAAACTTCAAATGTTTAAGGGAGATATGTAAGAAATCGGTTGAAATTCGGGTAGCGGCGGCTTAAAACTTAAGTGTTTGGTACATATGTAGTAATAGGGTATGCCGCGGCTTTAAGTTTCCAATATTTCATTATTTATTTAAGGATTTTTCACAACACAAAAATTGTGCTTGCTGGGGTTACTGGTATTCCCCGTGTTAACATCGCGTAGTTATGTAATTTTATAAAGTTTCTCAATTAACATTTTTGTAAATTTTATCAAGTTTGGGACAAAAACACCACCAATACCAGGCAATAAGCATTCAACAATCTTTCATTAAAAGATGTATTAAAGGAAAAAAGGCAACATTACAAAAGAAATTAATACGTAAAAGAATAAAACATAATAATAAAAGTAATACACGATACCTTTACAAATCCCACATCATTATAAACAACCGTTTTCTTTTTCTTATTGTTATCAGGTTTAATTTGTAGAAATCCAATTTTATTTTTTATTTATTTAAAAAAAAATCCTAAGTCATTGTTTGGAAATAAATCAATGACATTTAACTCTCGACAGGCCAAGATGCCAAACATAAGGTCCGTTACCACGTGGGTCGTCCATTTGGAAATCCCATTTAAACCATAGAAATCCCTTTTTCTTTTTTTGTTATTTGTCCATTTATTGGGCAGGAAATATTACCTATATTTGACAAAATATTTTTTCCTGCGATCAACGATTTTTTCACATTTTTTTTAAATGGCACATTATGTATTTATCCTTTGTGCAGGAATATCTTTATTTATTAGTTTTATTTTAGTAAATTGTACATTTAAGTTTACAATTTCCTAATTAATTATATCATATCATATTGCAAACTATATTTTTTCTTGTTTTATGTATCTCCTACATACATTTTGAACTTTCCAATTGGTGCGGTGTTTAAAGTTTCTGGTAGAGTGTTGTATAACTTCATCCCTTTGTATAGTAAACTGTTCTGCGTATTCGTTTTGTCCTTTTTTTGTAGTTTGATTTCCTTGCAAGTCCTTGTGTTGTATCTGTGAATTTCCTTGTTGTATATAATTTTGTTTGAGAAGTATTTTGGTAACATTTTGTTCACTATTTTATGGATAAATATCATCGTGTGCAGGGTCAACATCTGTTTCACGGTTAGCCAATTTAGTTCCTTTAACATTTTATTTACTTTTGAGAATCTATTTCGCCGAAGTATTATTCTCATTGCCCTGTTTTGGAGAATTTGAAACTTATTTTGTTCTCTTTCGTTACACAGGAAAAGGATAGTTGAGCAGTAGTTAAAGTGTGGAGCAATAATTGAATTATAAATAGTTACTGCAGTTTTTCTAGAAAGTTTTTGCCGAATTCTTCCCAAAAAAGATACTTTTTTTTCAATTTTCTTTTGGGTATATTCAGCATGTCTATTTAAGGTTAGTTTGGAATCTAATATAACTCCTAGGTATTTCATTTCAGTAACACTTTCAATAATTTCACCGTCAATTTTAATTTTGCTTTCACTGGATGTCTTCTTTTACCCAATCATCATACATTTTGTTTGTTTTTGTATTTAATTTAAGCTTACTTATTTTTAGCCATCTTGATACATTATTTATTTATTTTATATTTATTAACGCCCTAGTGGGCTTTTACAAGAAAAGAAGCAAATATATAATTAACAATATTAATTACATGTATTACATAATCAATAAAACAGAATAAATATGAATGCAATCGACTCGTTAGGTAAAGAATATTACAACATAAAAAAGAAATTAAATGAAATAGTACAAGTTGTACTTACAAAACTAAAACAATTCAGCTTTAAATATTTATACATATTATTAATAATAAGACCTGGCATAGAACAAAGTGTAAATAGAACCGCAAAAATATTATAAAGTAAATATTCATTTTACTGGTGAGGTTTAGATGAGAAAATATTTTATGAGAAAAACAAAAAAAATAATAAAAGTTAATTATTAGCAGATAGAATCGAGATTAATTGATTTTTGAAACATTCAAAACTGTCATTACTAAATATATCTATAGATTCGCAGTATTTATTCGCAAGGTTATGGATTCTTGGAATTGGTGAGTGTATAGAGTAATTAGTGTTGAGTTTATTGTTGCATTTAAAAATATCTTTACTACGAGTTTGTCTAGCGGGTATGCTGATGCAAATTAGTTCCAACAAATTAGGGCTGTCAATTAAAGATTTTATAATTTTGTATAAAAATAATAAATCAATTAACACTTCTATCTGATAATTTAAGAAGTCTGGTTTCAGCGCGTAAGTAATTATAATTTATAAATTCGATTGGAATTTTAATTTTAAAATTGATGTACCGAAGAAATTTGTTTTGTACCTTTTCCAATGATTGAGAATGAACATTGTAGTATGGTGACCAAACAGAGGAATTATATTCTAATCTGCTTCGTACTAGTGAGCAATACAGATGTTTTAATGTTAACATACTTTTAAAATTTGCCCCCATTCTCAAGATAAAACCTAATATTCTCATTGCATCGCTTGTTATTTCTTCGATGTGTACATTGAACTGTAGACTCTCGTGGAATATAACACCAAGATCACGAATCTGCGATACACGAAGAAGAAGTTAGTTCATTATTTAAAATATTTATTAGTTCTTCGTAGTTATCACCAATTAAGTAAATTAGTGTATCATCGGCAAATAGTCGTACTTTGCATTTTGAAAATATTTTCACCGTGTCATTAATATAGAGTATGAACAATAGAGGTCCAAGGACCGATCCCTGCGGTACTCCTAATTTATTTTCCATTGGTTTAGAAAATTGATTATTTATTTTTGTTACCTGTTTTCTGTCTTTCAAATACTCTTCTATTAATTTAATGGATACAGATGAGAAACCAATTTCTTTACAGTATATCTCGATCTATAGTTTCGAATGCCCTTTGAAAATCCAAAAATATTGCTGATAAATTTATTACTATTGATTCCTTCCTTCCATTCTTCGACAATTACGTTTAGTGCTGTTTCACATGAGTTATTAGATCTGAATCCTGATTGCTCTTGGTATAAAATATTGTGTTTATCTAAGTATTGCAAAATTTGTTCTTTTATTATCACTTCAAGAATCTGTTCATATTTCGGTAAGGTGTTGATTGGTCGAAATTCTTCACATTTTCTGGTATTTTTAACCTTTGGGACCGGTATAATAGTAGATAGTTTCCGTGACTGTGGAAATTTTCCCTCTTCAATCGTCTCATTAATAATATTTAAAAGAGTAGATCCAATTACTGGAAAAGCATCTCTTATTAAACCAATATTTAATCCATCTGAACTATTCTTTGATTTAATTTTGTTTAAAATGTTAAATAAATATTCTGCATTTATTTTTCTGAACACAGATAATTCTTTGTTTGAGTCGTTACTGTCATTTGTGGGGATAACAACAATGTTGGGGATTAATCTGTTAATTTGAGTGATGCTTTCAATAAAATATTTATTAAAACTATTAGCCATGTTTTCTTCATTTATCTCTTTTGGGAAGATTACTATTTTTATAGCGTCTTTGTTTTCGCCATGTACTTATTCCTTTTTGCTTTTCCAAGTTTTTTTGGGATCACCTTCTTCTGAGTTTATTTTATTTTTTATGTACTCATTATGCGTTCTTTTTATGTCTTCAGAGTTTCTTGCTTTTTTGTAGTTATCCCAATACGTACTATTAGTAAGGCATGCTCTTTTGTAAAAAGTATCTCTATCATGTTGCATTATGCGTAGTTCTTTTGTGTACCATTTATTATTGTATATTTTATGTATCTTCTGTTCTGGAACTACTTCATCAATAGATTTTTTTAAGTTTAATATCATCTGATCAGCTTTTTTGTTATATCCCATTCGATTTATTTCATTCCAATTAATAGTCTCTAAGGTCGGAATGAAAATTTCTTTATTGTATTTTTTTGTAATTTTTAAATGATATTACTTGTGTTTCTTTACTGGACTTCTATTTTTCTCTGTCGTTTAGTATATTTTTGCTACTCGTAATACGTCGGTAGTGTTTATATCACAGTGATTCGACTTTTTTTTAATTTGTTTTTCTTATTAAAAAAAAAACACTCACATACACAGCATTTTCTCCAACATTACTGCAACACTGTGATGCCACTGTTACAATCGGTTTTTATATTATAAATAAAAAAAAATCACAGATTTTAACTATTTTAACGGAGCAGAATAAATACGTGACACCTGTCAACGATGATCATAGACAACTAAAATACTAAAAATATATTTCATGTATTTAAGTAGATATAAGAAGGATGGTAATTTTTGGGGTCTACCTTCGACCCCAGTTGGCTGCGGGGGAGTTAATCAAATTTGAGCAATGCAGTTATTATGGAAACCTTAAAGGGTAATAACACTGATAACCATTAATAATTTCCAACATTTTACTCAGAAATCAATAAGGTCGTAGGTAATAAAAATAAAGCAATAAGTTTTTCATTATAAGCATGTATTTATTATAAGTTTTTCATCACACCTATTTAGAAATAATATAGCTAAATATATCGTCGATTAGTTGCCAGATACAGTTTAACTAGTGTTTCTCTACCTAGAAGGAAAACATATTTTTGCTAGAACTGGAAGTTCAAGATTTGAAAGGTCGCTTGACATATGTACTGTTTTTTACTGTGCGTTACAGATTAACATAATCCATAATTTTACAATACACATAAAATTTTCATAACTTTTAACGAAAAAAAAATAATAATACATATTTTAGAGTTGTTGCCTAAAATTACTCTTGAAACCTCCAAGGCCAATGTTGAAAATGTCAAGGGACCTAGAGATTTCATTTAGCAGCACCATACCTCTTGTCATGCTGTGCTTGGCTAGAACGTCTGTTCTGTCGTGTGGGATACAGAGCAAGGCATGGTGACGACTCTGGCAGTAGTTGTTCGGTACGAACAATTTATAGCACTCTAAGAGGTACGAGCTACCAATGTAATTGTTTATAATTTTATAATCTGTTACTGTAAGGGTTCCATTCCTTCTAGATTAGAGACTTTCATAGCGCGTTTCAGATAGCAAATCTGGATGATGCATAAATCACGGGTATTCACCATGCATTCTCATATATAGATACCTTAGAAACTTTTTTTGGATTTGTTCCAATAAATCGATTATTTTTGCTGGTATGGGGCCCAAACAGCAGAAGCGTATTCTAATTTTGATCGTATAATTCAGTTGATCATCGATGTCATTGCTTGAGGCTTTTATTGTAACCATGGAAAGAAATACACAGGTTAGGCAATGGGTTGATCGGTCTCAATCGGATTATCGCCAAGCTACGACCAAACTGCACGGACTATCAAATCGGCAAAGCCAATGAAAGTTATGCGTTTGTTTGGTGTTTACGTACAAAGGTGAAGGGTCGCTGTACGTATATGCGATTGGCAGTAGTAAGGGTGAACGAGAGCCAGCTCCAGATCAGCGTTGATTATGTGGAGTCAAAATGGGAGACCATCGCATGGTCCCATGGCGGATGAAAAAAAAAATGGAAAAGGAAGGAGTTCAGAAGAGCCCTCAAACACTGCCAAAGCTCTGCCGAACAAATGATGGATGGATGATATCGTAAAATCGCTTGACAAAAAAATTCGCTGAATTCTGGAAGAAAAGCAACAACTTAATCAAGCCAAACGCTCGAACCGCCGCGGCGGCGGCTAAATTGACATATCCGCAAACACGGAGGAAATCGCCAGGACATTTAGAAGAACCTTTGCAGATATTTCCGAAAACAAAGCACCGACTGCTCCAGATATCATGGAATATGATGGACAAAATAACTACCTCTCCGAAAATTATATAATTAAGGCCATCGAAGCTACTAAGGCCGGTAAATCTCCGGGACACTGTGGTTTAAGTATTGAACACATAAGGTATGGAGGTAGATGCATACCTATACTACTAAACATTCTGTTCAACGCAATTCTCAAACACAACCATCTACCGAGTGCCATGACGAAAACCATTATAACCCCAATCCTAAAATCGGGGCAGCCCGACATGACCAACTCGAGCAATTACCGGCCAATATCCATGGTAACTATAATTGCAAGGCTATTTGAAAGGGTTATTCTAATTGAAATAGAAGGTAAACTCAATTCTAAAGACAATCAGATGGGCTTTAAGAACAGATTATCCACTAATATGGCAATCTACTCTGCCAAACAAGTATTAAAATTTTACAAGAAACGAAAAACTACTGTATACGGATGCTTCTTAGATCTAAGTACAGCTTTCGACAGGACCTGTCATAAAACCTTATGGGAGAAATTGAGAGCTAGAAATATTCCTACCGTGTATATCAACACACTATCCCGATGGCACTCCCAGCAGGAAAACGTTGTACGGTGGGCAAGAACGTTCTCCCAACCGATATACTTGCAATCAGGAGTAAGGCAAGGAGGGTGTATGTCCCCAATTCTGTTCAATGTATACATGGATGAATTATCAAATTGCCTGGACTCTAGAGCTGGCTGTCGTATCAATAATCTGTGCCTAAATCACATTAGCTATGCGGACGACATGATTCTCCTAGCTCCGTCGATCAACGGGTTGAGAATCTGTGAAGAATACGCAGATGACCACAACATGATGTACGACCCCAAGAAGACGGAACTAATTGCATTCCACCATGGAAAAAATCTCAAGAAGATCCACGTACAATTCAATGAGCAAAACATAAGCACATCTACTAATGTAAAATACTTGGGTCACATCATCACCGAAGACCTCCCGGATGATGGCGATATTGAACGACAGAGGAGAAGTATCAGTTTATTGTCCAATATTATTATCCGAGGATTTTTCCAATGCATTTACTATGTAAAAAAAAAAAAAACATTGTTCAGTGCATCCGGATCCAATATAATGATGCATGCAGAATTATGTATATTTGGATTCAGAAGATATAGCAGTGATAGATATATAAGAACTAGAATTGTACGGAATTGCCGGTCTGATGAGACATAGGGTCACTGGAGCCAGAATGCGGCTAATGGCTTCCGACAATACAGTGGTGACCGCAGCGTTCCAGCACCAAACGCTACTCCTGAGTGAGCGCTGGGCCTGAGCTCACCCCATACCACGCCCTACATACAAAAGATTTTTTTTTTTTAAGTTTATTATTTTGTTTTTTCCTATTCTATGTACTTAGTTCTTTTATTTAAAAAATCTGTTGAGTAAATATGTATGCTTATATGAGACGTTTGAGTTGCACTATCCTCCGTATCCTGGAATAAAAACATTAATATTATTAACATTATCATAACAATTTTTAACCAATCACCTTTGATGAGCTAACCTCGTTAAACGCATTTTCTACGAACCTTGCCGTGGATCATCGTTTACGGTATAATATTTATAACGTAGTATCCATTGTTTATGGTATATTTATACTGTAGATCATTGTTTGTGGTGTATTTATACCATGGATATTAAATAAAGCAGAAAAACAATGTTTTGACCCCTTTGATCTGATGAAACATGTGAAAAAAAAATTTAAACAATATTTTCATGTTTTTAATTTACATGTTTCAGACATACCCTTTTCACTAATTCAGTAATCTTCTTCAACTTCAGCTTCAACAGGCTGTGTTTCAATAATTCGTTCAAGCCAAGATCCATATTCGGGTAGCGTCACATCGGTGAATACCACATATTCGTTCAGGTCACACGTGTGCTTAGCAGTATTAACACCAAAAGACACGACACCCTTCAGTTCCCAGTGGTTATTTCTGTAGAAGAACATTCCACCACCGGAGTCTCCATTACAGACACTAGAGCGGCCATCAGCAGCTCCTGTAAACGAAGGAGAGAAAATGATTTAAAAAAATATATATATATAAATGTATATAAAATTGCGATTATTGAATAAACTATTTATACAGGGTGTGACAGGACGCACTTGAGGGATTCTAACCAGCGATTCCTGAGCATATTTGAAGTAAAAAATATAGTTGTAATTTTGGTGTCCGACGATTTTTTTTCTGTTAAAAATTTGGTTGTCTGTAAAGTCGGTTTACGGACGATAATTTTACGTGATAACATCATATAGTTTAGAGGAGGCCTTCACCTTCGCCTGAGAGAGGGGTTCTTGCATACGAATAATTTAACATAACATATTACATTTTTCAACAAGATTGTACATTGCATTAATTATACATTTTTATAACCCTGTAAGATTTCTATTTATTTTACCTATTATACCTAAAGGCTTATTATTATTATTATAACGTCAAAAGAAAACATTGATGAAAAATTGTATTGATGCGTCATAAACGTTTAGGCCGATCGTGCCTCTCTATCGCTTGTTCCGCGCTCTCGCTGCACGCTTGGCTCAGGCGGAACGTGACAATGAGTCATGCTTTTTCGTGCATGCAGCCGGTGTTCATCGATTTATAAGACGTTACCACGTCAAAAACAAAAAATATATTTTTCAATTACACTGCTCCTATCGCTATGGGATATATCCCGTCGTGATGTGTTTGAGCGATAGGCGCTGTTTCGTGTTGGAGTATGATTTTAGAACGACACGCAACGCTCATCAAGTGTCCGCTAGACTATAAACGCGCTACTCTTCTAAATAGTCAGTTGTGACGTGTGATGGAAAAATCCCAGATTACTCACAAATAATTGCCCAAGTTGCCTCTAAAATCGTGAAACACTAAAATCTTTAATGGCCTATATCTTATAATTTAAAGCAAAAATAAATAAAAATAACTCATATCCTTACTAGATATTTGATATACCTTTTGATTAAAAAAATAATATTTCAATTTGATTGGGTATTTTGATCTCAAATCCAAATTTAAGTACTCTTAATAATGTGGTTATTTGGGACGCTCTCTAATTTTTGGGGCGATATCGGATGTCGAAATATCTCGTAACCTTTATGACACAACAAATTCAAGAAGATAATACAACCACTGTAAAGTCAATTAAAATGTTTTTCGTGTAATATTGTGAATATGGTAGTCATTTATTTTTTAAATATTCATAGAAACAGTTTTTATAGGAACAATGCTTCAGATCCTATGTAGTCCGGTCACAAAAAAGGGGTCAAACTTGGAATGAAATGGAATAAGCTGAAAATGTGTAGAAACCTTTATTTTGGCATTCTAAATGTTGTCTCAAAAGTTTAACAAGGCCACAAGTGAGCGTCCTTAGATATTCAAGGTCAAAGGTCGCTAAAATCAGTTTTTTGGAAATATCTCGCTTCCTTTGCCTCAAATCGTATTTGCATTCAATATATAAGTTGTAGAGTATATAGTTCCTTTATAAATTTTGTATAAAAAAAAAAATTTTATACAAAATTTTTGTTTTTAAGATAGAGCGCGAAGAGTGCGGAGCGCTTAGCCATAGAAAGCCCAAGGTCAGTAATTGGGATTTGCGATTCAGCGAGGTGAAACCCTACATTGTCTGGACTAATGACGTGAAACAAAATAAAGCCGGATACTTAGACAGTTGTACTGGTATACAAATTTAATTTAATGTGTGGTCGCAACAAAAATAATGCTGTGCGCTTTTTCACATAATTTCAAGGAATATTCTGCTTTTTAGACTGACCACATTAACAATAATTACATTAGCAAAAGTAATCACTTGAAAGAGCGCACGGTCCTATTTATTATCACTGTTACTTTAATCGACAGTTAAAATTTAAATTTAGTTCATGATAAAGCTTTCTGTTGAAACAGACAGCCCTAGGAAGGTTACTTGATAAAAGTAAAAATGTACATACCAGCGCAATATTGGCGGCCTTTGAAAAGATTATTAAAGAATGAATGAGACCTGGTGCAAGTTTTAAACGGGATAATAGGCACCTTTATACTCCGTGGATCTACGGTGGCATCATTATCCAGTTCATCATTTCCCCAGCCAACCACCTGCAAAACATGATAGTTAAATATAATGTATCATAATTAGTCTATAATTACTTCTCATATTGCTTTAGTTGTCTACGGCCTATTCGGGCCATATGGTCTCGTTTACGAGATGTGCCGAAAATGTCCGAAGGCAGGTGTGCTCAGTCATAATGCGAGAGTCAGACAAAACGTAGCTTCTAGTTAGTAGGGACGTCAGTTTTACTAACTAGAAGCTACGTATTTACGCTAACAAAATTTTTGTTAATTACGATATGTTAGAAATCGTTGGATCTCCCTTACTATCATAGTGAGAAATGTTATATAAAAGTTGTTAAAAAAAGAAAATACCACGATTTATCCAAAAAGTAAATGTACACAAAAGAAGTAAAATGTATACTTTCAAAACGAAAGTTTAGGATAGCAATTTGAAAAAAAATTATGAAACTTTGGAATTTTTTCATTCATTATTTTTACAAGTAACAACAAAAAAGTAAGGTTAAAATAACGTTTATAATTTATTTTTTTTTAACAAAATATTTAACTGTTTTTTTTATTTATCAGAAATTTTAGTTAGAAAAACTTGAGGTGAGCCGTTTTTAAAACTTTTTTATGTTTGCATGCCAAAAATTTATATTTCAAAAATTAGATGTTTATTTCGAATTATAAAATTATAAACCGTTTTTTATCAACTTTCAAAAACAGTTTTTGGTTTACGGACACGTTCAGTAATATTCCTTTTATTTGGATTTTATTAAAGCGGAAAATGTTTGACCCTCTGACCAAATACGGGGTTAAGTATTTTAAGAAGCAGATTATGGTAGTAGAGAATACTGGCTCCAGTACTGATAATGATTTTTATTGAATGAAGCTACATTTATGTGAACGACTCTAGACCCTCCAATGTCCATGCATACGGGGTTAGTAAGCAGTACGCAATTACTTACATTAACATAAAACATAAGAGAAGTAGAAGTGTCAGCCCGTGAAATTCCTCTGAAATCGGTAACATTAAAAAAATAAAGATAAAATTGTTAATAAGATGAAAAATAAGAATTAAAAAAATAAGAGCTGCATCCAGTTGAAGAAGCCAAGAGAAATAACGAAAAAAAGTAATAATGTAAAGCAAGTATTTACAATAATAACAGAGAGAAAATAAAATGCAAAATCATAATTGTATAAAACACACAAATATAAAAAAAAAAATTTAAATATATTACGTACCGTACCAAGTTCTTTTCGATCGATAATTTTCTTCAAGTCCCGGTCGCCAGACCATAAACACACAGGGATGATGATGTTAGAGTATGTGACGGGTCCCTCGGTCACTAAGGCCGCTAGGTCGTGTATAGCTGGACTCTTCACCGTGTGGCCTCTGGGTAATTCTATGCTTGAGACGTATCTCTGGACAATATTATCTCTGTTGTTGATTCTGTCGTGGACTCCGAATTCTAGAAGCATTTCGTCTGCTCTTCTTTTACTCGCTACATTGAACACGCAGTGAGCAGCTGAAAACATATTTAAGGCGTGTGATTAGTTTGTCAAATAAATTTACTCGCAAACGCGCCTCAAGCATTGCACTGAGTCGGGTTCATTTCACCAACAACGTGAGTTGTCCGTGGTGGAATGACGTGCACAGAGTTTTGAATCACGAGGTATCTAGCACAGTGAAATCGATAACTTCAAAATGCCGGATCGATAGGAGCAACTACCGACGATTTTATGCCATTTTCCCGAGCACGGTCACACTGCTGATATAGAGAGCGATATTGACAGGGAATAGATAAGAAAGAGACCATTTGGAATTAAAATGCTAACTGTAGTATTTATTTATTTCTACGTATTACAGTATTTACCAATTAAACATAATAGATCAATTTTGAAAACATTTTAACATAATATATTTTGCAATTTTATTATGTTGAGTGTAAGGTAGGTTTGTGAAGGTGAAACTGTGAATAGGTATTGTTGTATATATACATTGGCACTTTGCCTGTACTTTTTGAGACTAAACGGAAGTTAATTAGTTAATGAGGTCTTTAGTCATATTTGAACCATTTTGTTTTTCCGAGATCAAACGGAATAAATTGATCGCGTCATAGATGAATCAATTCAAATATAATTCTTAGAGCTTTGTTAGTTAACCTCCATTCATTAATAAACCAATTATTTTACTAAACGAACGTTTTTCAAGATGATTAGATTCAAGATTAACCCGACAATCGAATTTACTTCATTTGCCCACTTGTAACACAAACTTTAGAAAAAATTCCCCGATTACTCGAATATGTGCGCAATACAACGAATTGTTTCACAACGTAGACATTTTTAATTTAAACCTTCAGAAGTATCGAATACAAGTAACGCGTGCGATATTGGATTGATATGGAGTGTGGAAGGTATCGAGAGCATCTCATATCCTTATCCTATATTCTCCCTCCCCTCCCCCTCCTCTCCCCTTCCTCTCCCCTTCCTCTCCCCTTCCTCTCCCCTTCCTTTCCCCTTCCTCTCCCCTTCCTAATTCTAAAATTTAGCTTAAGATAAATTAAAACTCCATCTAAAAATATATATTAGCATAAGAAACTCTTTTGGCTTCACTGCAGTTAACATGTATATTTTTATGTCTATTTTATGTATATAAGCTGTTTGTTACAAATAAAATAAAATAAAAAATAAAAATAAAAATGATTTGTATATTGTCAGCTTAACCGATGTTGCGCTAAAATTTATCAATCGTCTGTCGGATTATCTCTTATCAATTGTTGACCGTGCTCGAAAGGATTGATGACTTACGATAGATGAGTATTTAGTCGATAAAGTATTAATACGGGTTTTTATCAATCGTCCCTGATAGACCTTCTTGGTAGCCAGAAGAGAAAACAGCGAATTCTTTGAAAAAACTAACCATTTACAACCAGGTTTTAACAAATCCTTTCATACAAGTTTTCGCGAAGAATGGCTAGTTGCTGGCCGTAGCCGATTTCGTTGGGATTTTATAGGCCAAAGCAATCATATATGCATATTACAATCGTATTACTGGATACATAACACTTTTGCAATAGCCATTATAAGGAAACATATGGTTTAATCCTTCACAACACAGTACGTCAAACTCTATTTTTTTTTAAAGAAGCTACATTTATTTAACTTTTGATTTACCCGGTGACTTCATACATACATAATTTACCTGGTGGAGTCCTCAGGACTCCCGGAAATAAAACCGTAAATTTAACGTGAAATAAACACTTTTTTAAATGAAATGCTAATTATATTTATTTATTACATATTTGGTTTAAAAATGGCGTAGGTTTTTAATTAAAATTATAGAATCACAGCTTTTTATCAAGGAACTTCTAGTATATGTCACTTTTTGTAACAAAATTACGAGACCAAACTTCTAGTCTCAACATTTCAAAAACGAAACAATTTTTTCAAAGTAATTTTTAAAGAAATATAACAAAAACATAACCAATCCTTATAAAATACAAAAAAAAAACAAAATTCCTTTTTTTGTTCAATACCGTCAATAGGCTAAAACAATAACATTAATACCCCGGTGAAGTCCCACGGACTCCACTAGCGTGATTACTTATCAATCGGAGCCCCGTGCATTAACGTCCACTCTCCCTCGTATTTGGCGCGTCACTGTGTGAAGGCACTGGAACGCACAATTTATAATTCTAAAAACTAACGGTTGTATGAGCGCTGAAAATTTTCAATGGAGTCCCAGGGACCTACCGGGTAAATTAAGGGTTAAACGAATCTAGACCCTTCAATATCCGTGCATATGGGGTTAGTAATCATTATGCAAGTACTTACATTAGATGCCCATTAGCAGCCCATGGAATACTTCTAAAATAGGTAACATAAAATAGAAATAGTGTGGAAGAAATAAAAAAATAAGAGCTGTTGTAACCTGTCGGCGTATTTCCTTTTCTGTGTTCAATAGGAGGCAACCATGCCTCGAAACCAACACGCTATTTATCTTTGTAACGCTATTTATCTTCCAAACCCGTGTTCAATAGAAGGCAAGCGGCATCCAATCCAATTCTCTTTCCCGTGTTCAGTACGAGGCACGCGTCCTCGGCGATGCATGGAACATAGCCACGAAGTTCGCACGCTAACTTCACACCGCATGCGTTTTGTCCACCAGTCAAATTCTTTTTCACTGTTCAGCGTTTGGCGTTAGAGCGGGCTTTTAAATACCAAAAAGTACGCTATTATTAAAAGATATCGTTATTGTGCACTAAGTGCTATTATTTACATACGTGTTGTTTTCTTACAATTACATTTTTTTCGTTAAAAGCCCACTTGGGCGTTTATAAAAAAAAAAATTATAAAAAATTACAATAAAAAGTACTTTTTATATTATAAAAGAAAAACGCATGCGCTTTCTTTTATTTATTTTCGTTCCAAGTATTAAAATAATTTACACATAATCAATATGATAATAATGGCACGCAGTTTGAACTTCATACTAGTAGTAATTATAAACCCTTGGATGATTGGAGGTCGCGTACCTCGTACTGAACACGGGTTTGGAAAGAGAATTAGCGTAACAAACCCGTGCATAACTGGAAGACGCGTGCCTCGAATTGAACATGGGTTTGGAAGGTAAATAGCGTTACAAACCCGTGTTGGTTTTGAGGCATGCTTGCCTCGTATTGAACACGGAAAAGGAAATACGTAACCCGTCGAGAAAGCTTTCTGAAAATAAAAGAATTAATGAAGAAAAAGGTATAGTGTTTACAATAAAAGCAGAAAAAATGTATCAAATGATAAAGGAATAGCCAGAGAAGGTTCCACAGAGAATTCCACAAACCACCAGGCAGTCCGAATGAGAATGCCTCTAAATTATGTGGGAGAGTTTCCGAAGACCCTGAAGATAAGATGAGCCGGAAGGGGGGGGGGGGGGGGTGTGGAAGGAGAAACAAAACAGACAATCATATTTTGAAGGTAAGCCATTTAATATTATCTTTATTTCGTTAGTAATGTTGTACTTATTAGGGGTACCGGTAGATGGCACCGATTGCTTTTTGTTTGGTGGTTATGGCAATTTGTTCTGAAAAGCTCTGCCTATTTGGATGCGCACACGGTACGCAAGGGAAGGAAAAAGGTATAAGGGGTGGGTAAGAATCTGGTATCAGTGTGTCCAGGAGTGACGGATATGTGCCATCCGGACGCCATAAAGCCAAGAGGGACTTACGAAGCCATCCCTCCCACTGCATTGCAAGGCGATGTTCCGAAGTCAAGGGGACTCCCTCAACCATTCTCCCCAGATCTGACCAGCCGTTGGGCAGACGCATCCACCGCCAAGACCCGGACAAACCTCACTCCATGAACCCGGGCACCCCTGCTAAGTCACCAAACGTAGCAAACCTCTTGGAGTCCATACTGTGGCAGAGGTATTGATTATCCAAAAAATGGGTCCCGGGGCGGCAGTAGCCATACCCTATATTTAATATTTATTTTTTTACATTAGCTTCATTTTCTCACAGGGATGTTGCTAGGCGGACTCTGCAGATCTTCATTTACGCTGCCAAGAAGAGTACATGACGAAAGTTGCAGGCATGTATGAATTGAAATCCTACTTTACCTGCATACTGCTTACTTACAACGTATGCAGGGACACTGGAGGTCTAGATTCGTTCTAAATTGAATGTAGCTTTGTTCTTTCAAAAAAATTAGAGTCCTTGCGAGAGCCTTGAAGGAGTAACCATCTGTTACTTGTACTAAGGCTAAGTGGTGGATAACCTCCAATGCACTAATATTTAAGTTACCTGTAATGACAACACTTGGGGAGACGAGAGTGCCGGTACACTGGTATTCTCTGTTCCTTTTGAGGTTCACTGTTACGAGCCAAGGCCATTGACCTGGTAACGTACGCATCCCATTCACCACGAAGTTGGCAGCCGCTGAGAACTGCGGTATTCCACAGGGAAAATATGGGCTATGGTAGCTAGGGGAAGAAGACAGTTAGTTAGTACCTGGCTTTTCAAATCTGCTCATCAACACGGCTTCAGCCATTTTAACTCGTCAGGTTAATTTGTTCGCGACAACTCACAAAGGTCTCATAGAAATCGTCGTGTTTCCCTTACCATCACAGGGAGAAATATGATCTAAATGGTGTTAGAAAGAAAAAACACCAGGTTTTGTTTCAAATCAGAAATTAACCATAAAAAAAAGTTATATGTATGTTACAGTTAAAATCCGTTCTTGATAACACCGCCTTTTCTCTAGTTAAATACTTAGTAAAAACTTGTTTAACTAGTTACAACGCGTTTTCTCTAGTATAAACAGTTAGTAAAAACTAGTTTTAACCAGAGAAAACGCGTTATAACTAAAAACGGGTTTTAACTGTAACATATACACTAGGGTGGTCCAAGCCCTCATATTAATTTTTTTGAAATGTTAATTAGTAACTTAAGCTACCTTGTAGATAAAAAAAATTTTGTGATTGGTGATTTTAATATCAATTCTTCACAAAATCCACGTGCAGTGAATACCGAACTTTCATATGTTATGGAACTTTTTCAACTGAAGCAGCTTAATACAGTACTGAACTCATGTAATCGTACTTTGGATCTAGTATTAAGTAACTTTAGTATGTTTACGAAAAAATCCGATTTCTGTCTTGTTCAAGAAGATAATTACCATCCGACGCTTTTGTCAGAAATTAGTCTTAAACATGCCAGACCGTTGAAAAATCGTTGTCTACCTCTAGAAAATAACTTCCGTGGTTGGAATTTCTACAAAGGCGACTTTGAGAAGCTATACAGCCAACTGCGTGACCACAATTGGCAGGCTATCTTGGAGATTTCCGATGTTGACGAGGCAGTTAAATACTTCTACGATACCCTGTATGCGTATTTTAATAAATGTTTTCTAAGAAAAAAAGCGCCGCAAACTGAAAACTATCCTAGATGGTTTTCACGTGAGATTATCGGGGACATAAAGATGAAGCTTACACACCATCGGCGGTGGAAACGATCAGGTTTGGAAAGTGAATACGAATTGTTCAAATACTATCGTTCTAGGATTAAACTTAATATTTCGACAGCCCACAAAAACTACATTTTAAAGGTAATGTGAAGCACGATCCGAAGTCATTTTGGAAATATGTTTCTGATAAGAGACATGACAGAGGCCTCTTAAGTCATATTACTCTGAATGACTTCACTCACAAAGGTACTGACATACCGGAAGCTTTCGCAAAGTACTTTCAATCTGTCTTTAATCAAGAAAAAGTTGATTTTGAATCATATGTGCCAGGACAGATTGGATCAACGAATTCTCATAACATCACTATTGAAAACATCAATATCGTGGATTTCAGTTTAGCAGTAAAAAAGTTGAAACCAAAAACGTCGTTTGGTCCTGATTTAATTCCACCCTTTGTCATTAAGGGATGTTCTGAACCACTATCCAAGCCACTTCTACATTTATTTAATCTTATTATTAAAAACGGAATTTTTCCTAAATTATGGAAGCTGTCGAAAGTCACCCCCTTGCACAAAGATGGTGACAAATGTCAGGCAACCAACTACCGTCCTATAGCGATTCTTTCATCACCCGCCAAGTTATTAGAAATAATTATCCATAAATACGTATATGCCAAAGTTGAACCATTTTTGATCGAACAACAAAATGGATTTAGACTGGCCGATCAACCACTACAAATTTAATGGTATTTACAGATTACTTGGCGAGAGCACTCGATAACAATGAGCAGTTTGACACATCATACCATGACTTTGCAAAGGCTTTCGATAAGGTGGATCACTTAGTGCTCCTAAATAGGCTCGAAGAAATTGGTTTTTCCGAAAACTTACTGAAACTTTTTGTTAATTATTTGAACGAAAGGGAACAATTCGTGTCCTATGGTGTGTTTAACTCTAACACGTATCCTACAAACTTTGGTGTACCGCAGGGATCCAATTTAGGACCCTTATTGTTTTTAATTTTTATAAACAACATTCAGGAAAAAATCAAATTCGTCCGTTTTTTACTTTTTGCAGATGACATTAAACTCTTCTTGAGAATAAGATCCTTAGAAGACTGTAGAAAACTCCAGGAAGATATTAACGCAATTATCAACTGGAGTATCGATAATAAACTCGACTTCAACTTCCAAAAATGTTCAGTTATGTGCTTTACGAGGTCACAAAAGACCATATATTTTAATTATAAAATGAAAGACACGTCATTGAAACACATAGTGACTTGCGAGGACTTAGGAATTGTGTATGACGCTCGCTTAACATTTCACGCTCACATTGAAAAGATCTGTAAATCAGCGACAAAGATGCTAGGTTTTGTCATACACAATTCTAAGGATTTGACCAACCTTACAGTAATAAGGCTGCTTTACTTCAGCTTAGTGCGTAGCATTCTCGAGAGTGGATCTCAGATATGGGGACCTGAGGACATCGTCCATGTAATAATGGTTGAGAAAATACAAAAAAAAAATTACGATACCTCTATATGAGAGAGTTCGGTTTTTACCCATGGCTGTTTCCAACAGCATTTATCTCGGGAATGCTGGGTATCTGCTGCCTTAGTTCCAGAAGAGATGTCGCATTACTGCTGATGGCATACAAGCTTCTAAATGGTTTTATATCGGTACCAGATATTCTAGCTGAAATAGGATTCTATGTCCCGGATAATTTCACGCGAGGTCGCCATCACAGGCTTTTGATTCTTCCCAGGTGTAGAACTAACTTACCAATGGTGATGCCCCTGGGAAGACTTACTAGGTTAATTAACTGCCTTGCAGGAAATGTGGATATTTTCCAGATTTCCTGCAACGATTTTAAGCGTGAAATAGCACTTATTAAATAAATGTTTTAGCTGTAAACGTAATGATTATGTATCTTGTATAACCGTTTTTGCAATATATTGGTGTAATGCTGTTTTTGCTTATAAATAAATAAATAAACTAAATTTTTTTCAAATATAGGTGTCGCCACCCCCTTGATTTGTTACACCTACCATTTCTATTATGTGTAAAAAATTTCAGCCCCCTATCTTATATACAAGGGGGTGCTCATCGAATTAGAAGTTTCAAACAAAAGTTAAGGATTTTAAGTAAAACACGTAATTTAAGGATTATTAATATTACAACTATTTTAATCAAATACGTATACTTAGTATTTAAATGTGAACCAAATTTGGAAACAAAGCAATAATTTACATAATATTAGTCACAGTCTTTCAAAACTATGTTTGTTAACTCCTTTTGGATGTTTCAGTAGAAACGATTTTTCTATTTTGTTCAACTATGTGAAGTAAAAATTGTTTTTATTCCTCTTTCTTAGCGAGTATCGTGTTGTAATCTTCAAATAGTTTAAAACCTCTCTCCGCTGTATCATTAACAACACGCAACTTTTTAACGCAGCTTTTGCCTTGAAGGTAATCAACATTGTCATTCCAAGTCTCAGGAGATAATTGCAAGAAAGAGTCCTTGATATCGATAACTAAGAGCATTTTCAACGTTCTTTGTGTTGCAAAAGCTTCTAATGTAACCTCTGCAAGCTTAGCAGAATCACCTCGTACCGAACGATTACCGCCAACAGAACTTATTTTTGAACAATGGCCTGTTTCTCAGCATCAGACAGCTTGTCAGAAAATAAGGCAAATGCAACTAGTTCATCTGACGAATATCATAAGTGACGCTCTAAGACACCCTTAGCTGCTATACTGATTTCGGAATCAATGGCTTCGTACAATTTTAAGCTTTTCCAAAATAGTACGTCATTTACTAGCTTTATTAGCTCTTCGTAATCATCACGAACGATTCCCCCCATATAGAGCGATTGTAAGACTCTCAAGAGTATTTTCAGCGAACTGTTCTGCGTTCTTTTTGGGGTCAAGACAATCGTAGTGCTTCTTCGATAATGTTTCCCAAATATCGCTGAATCTTTTGAAAAGTGGGATTTAAGGAGAGCTTGATGGCTCAAAACACAGAATAAATATTTTTGAAAGCATTATTTCAAATATAGATGACGACAAGTAAGCCACAAAGATCACGTCCTGTCTTTTCTTCTAAAAGAGCGCAAGTTCCCCTTTTTGGCAACGGTGTTAGAAGCAGTAGTGTCAAAACTCATAGCTCGGACTTTATTTGTGACATTCCACTGTTGCATTGTGTCAAAAACAGCATCAGATATTTGTTCCCCCGTTCCTGCAGTAAGTTTAGGTACTCCTAATAATTTTTCACAACCATTACCGTCTTCTGCAATTTTTATCAAATTCAAAGCGCTTGCCTGGGCAATATCAAAGTTTGTCTAGTTCTTTTGTAAACAAATACTCTCTTTTTCTTTGTGCTTCAGAAATTTTTCCTCTAATTTTCTTCAGTAGCAGCCAGTTCTTATGAAATTGAATCAGTTTTTCAATGCAGTGATTTTGTTGTCTGGTCGGAATACTAGATTTACTCCATACTTCAATAAGTTCTTGAATAAGTACATGCGCGGAATCTTTCACATTTTTGGATTCATTTAATATGTGGTGATAACGGAATAAAACTTGCCGAAGAGTAGGAAGTTGGTTAAGTATCATCAATGGCTTAATATCTCCAACCCCGAGTAGAAAAATTTCGCCTTTTTTTCGATTAGAATAACACATTTTATTACACTGATTCACTTCACAGTCTACTAAATAAGTATCAAAACTGTTTAAATTTGTCTTTTAAACTCTTCAGTGGTTAATTTTAATATATATATTTATAACACACGAAACTGTCATGTAACAAAAAGTAAAAATCAAGCATTTTACAAAAAAAATTCAAAAACAACATTCGATTGAGCACCCCTTTCTGCTTGTGCTACCTCGCTGAAATTTTACTATGTTATTATTATGAATACATGTAACAAATTCACGGAATGGCCAAATACAAAATATTAAAAAAAAAATTTTGGACCACCTTAATATACACCTTTATGAAAACAAAATTTCAAATCGCTATTTGAAAAAAATTATAAACTTTAAGATTTTTTTATTATTAATTTTTACATTGAAAAACAAAAAAGTGAGGAAAAATAACGTTTATAATTCACTATCTGATTCCTGGCATGCGTTGCAATGCCATTTTCAAATAAATAAATTGTTTCTCCCTGCATGTTCTTTCCCGTGCGTTCCTTCTCCCTCTCCCGCTCCCCCGTCCCGCCAATCTCCCTCCCGCGTTCTATACATTCAGTCCCAGTAAATTCATTTTGCAAACAACTCGAGAGCCATCTACTATAATATTTTTATTCAAATTAAAAATTTTCATTTATTGCAAATATTCATTTTTGTTTATTATAAGAACAATCAAATATTTTAAGAACAATCAATCAAATTTGGTAACTAACATGGGTACCTATTTAAAATACCTATATTTCTTGAATCGATTCAAATTATTATAAAAGTACTTCAAATTAATTCATTAATTTAAAGAGTTTTGAAAATTGAATTCTGATTATGTGACAATCATTGTTTTGCAAAATGTCATTCTCAAATTTTTGATAGTTTTGCAAGAATTTTTGTGATGATTGAAAAACTTTTCAGATGTTTTGTCATGTGGTTAAAATAATCCAAAAACCTTTGCGGGGGTTTAAAGAAGGTATTTTGAAAGTTTCAAACATTTCCTGTGCTTAATATAGCAATACCCTAATCACCAATCCCGAAACACATAATTAATATTATCGACATGTTTCAAAAACAAAGTTTTCTTTGTCGGGATAAGAGATTATTATATAAAATACTATATAACACTTCCCCTCCCTTACCAGCTCGCCACCTAGACGTCCGGACTTTTTACAGGTATGTTCACACCCTAAGCACCCT
The DNA here is from genome assembly GCA_936435175.1 of Glyphotaelius pellucidus. Classification (NCBI taxonomy): domain Eukaryota; kingdom Metazoa; phylum Arthropoda; class Insecta; order Trichoptera; family Limnephilidae; genus Glyphotaelius; species Glyphotaelius pellucidus. The sequence goes on from OW386556.1 coordinate 6,272,974, forward strand.
GAACAAGTTTCTGAAGGAATCGCTTAGGTTCCTGTTCACGCAGTCTACACCTCCTTTCTTGACTGGACTACTGCTTAACTATGACAAAGAAAAGGTAAATCCGGCGTCAGGAAGTCGATAATAATTATATACAAATGCAAGTTACTAACCTCAGGTCCGGTTTACTTGTGGGTTTGCGTGTAGGCCTGGGTGTAGTCGTGGGTGTAGGCCTGGGTCTAGCCCCGAATCTATTGCTGACTGTGTTAGGGTTTGCGAAATACGGTTTCTTTCTAGCGGGCGCGGTGTTCTGCGAGCCCTGGGTAACTGTGAGCGTGCTCTCCAGGCTGAGTTGGGCAATATACTCCACCCTGAGACCGCTGAACTTTTCTGAATCAAACAACATCATTCATAATTAGCAAGTAAAGCAACAAAAAGATATAAGAAATGCAAAACTTGGAACTAAGTCGAATGGAGCCATGATAGAATAGACAATACGATTTTACAATTACAATTTGGAAGGCCGATTATACTGTTTTTAGATTATCTCATTAGTACCCTTTACACGAAGAGTTCGGAGCGGGACGTGCCCCGCAGAAAAGTAAAGACCGAAAGTAAGAAAACGCCTTACAGCGCAGTTCACTGTGAGACTTTTCTGCGCGGCGGCCTGAAGTGGCGCGGGGCACGTCCCGCTCCGAACTCTGTGTGTAAAGGGTACTATTCTCTCGCAGGTTAATCCCATAGATGTATGTGTTTGTCGCTATTCAGTGTCCCCTGCTAAGTTACCAAGCGTAGCGAACCACTTGGGGTGACCAATTCAATTTGGGAGGCGGGAATGGGTACCACCGCCCCAGGAACCTTTATTGGATAACCAACACTTTTGCCACACGTCATCCCAAGTGGTTCGCTATGTTTGGTGATTTAGCAGGGGTGCCCAGGTCATGGGGTGAGGTTTTTTTAGGTCTCGGCGGCGGGTGTTTTTACCCACCTAGTGCGTGGCGGGCCCGATCGAGAGAGACTGGTTGAGGGAGACCTTTTGACCTCTCCTTGATGCAACCTAGTATTACCGTCAATCTTTCATGGTTGAGGTTTGTCTAGGTCTTGGAGGCGGATGACCAGGACACACTGAACCCTAGATTCCTACCCACTCCTGAAACCCTTTTCCTTCTAAGAACTCCCCTCACTTTCCTTTCCTTAAAAACACCCACCACACAGCATCCCCAAAGATGACACAGGCCCTGAGGGAAATCATTTTCCTTAGGGCCTCCTGTGTGGAGCTCATGTAAAAAAATTGCAGGGGTGTTGGTTATCCAATAAATGGTTCCCGGGGCGGCGGTACCCATACCCGCCTATCTTTACGTACGTTAAGTACTCATACCTTTACATCTCCATTCCTCTGCAATACTTTAAGGCTTAAGTTTAACAGGAACCACCTACCTAATTGAATTAAAATAAAAGTTGAATACCTTTTGGCCCCTCACAGAGAGTTTGATCGTCATAGGTGACCAGAATGACCTTCGGCAGAGGACTCTGATCTGGGAACTGCACTGTGTATGTGATAGGCTCGCCATTCCTTACTTTCAGGTAGACGCCGTTTTGATCTTGCAAAAGGATCTCTCCGTTATCTGTCGAAATCTGGAACAATAAAAAACCGTGTCAGTCAATTTACAACATATTTCCTTTTTAAGACGGCACTATCCGAATTTGTACCGAGTTCAATATTTCTTTTGAACATTTGACGTTTTTAAGCTCTTTAAAAAATTCTGAGTGTGCAGTTCACACGCGGTAGAAGCGAATCCTTCAGAAAAGATAAGTAGACAATAGTGGGGAGGCCAGAAGCACCGCACAAAGAAGAGACCTATTAGTCTATCTCATTCTCTCGCAGGCTAAATCTTATATATGTGTTTGTCTCTTTTTAATGTCGCTATTTTCACGAGTAGTTTCATCGAGTTTCAAGTCACAACGGTGCTAAAGAAGTTTTGACTACAATACATGTTATTCTGGAAGATAATATCTACACATTAGTCTACGTCGAAACGATAATTATATGAAATTCCCTCGAAAAAAAAAGGATAAAAATAGGAGGTTCGCGGGAGGGGGGGAGGGGGGGAGGGGAACTCGGGAGGAAGTGGGAGGAAGCGGGGGAGTGGAGTGGGGAGAGGGAAGGTGTAGGAGGCGGAGTGGGAACGCGAGAGGCGGACGGGAAAGGACACGCAGTGAGAAACAATTTCTTTAAATAAATGTAATATGTAGGCACGTCCCGCTCCGAACGCTGTGTGTAAAGGGTACTATTGAATATTTTAGTGAACGATGCAAGTGATGATTCAAGATGCCGCGTGACAAACTCCGTCCGAAGGATGAAATTCGGCATTTAATATTTCGAGTTTTTTTACAAATATTCATTAAATATTTGTTATAGGACAATGCTTTGTAATTATTTGTAAGTTGTAAGTTTGTAAGTTAAGATGGAGGTGTGAGTTAATTCATCGACACAACGCTTGGTTATCTAGGTTGGGTAACCATCCAATAGATGTCGTTGTTTTTCGTTAGCCACAGTAATGCGTGGCCGGGTCAGCTAGTATCCCGGTACGATCAAGGGAGTTATACTGTGTGGTAGCACTCTTTCTCCCGTTCATGAAGATGTTTCCCGTTTTTACCTGAAGGGCGTGCTATTGAAGATATAAGGGCTGGAAGTTTCGCCCTCTAGAAATTTCTAGTAAAGTCGAGAGTATTCGAGAGCATTTCACAACATTCCAGAAACATTGTGGAATGTTCGGGAATAGGGAATCAGGAACATCATTATGGAACATTCCAGAATACTCTGGAATGTTGTGGAATGTTCTGGAAAATTCTGGACCATTCGAAGAGTATTCGAGAGCATTCCACAACATTCCAGAAACATTGTGGAATGTTCGGGAATAGGGAATCAGGAACATCATTGTGGAACATTCCAGAATACTCTGGAATGTTGTGGAATGTTCTGGAAAATTATGGACCATTCGAAGAGTATTCGAGAGCATTCCACAACATTCCAGAAACATTGTGGAATGTTCGGGAATAGGGAATCAGGAACATCATTGTGGAACATTCCAGAATACTCTGGAATGTTGTGGAATGTTCTGGAAAATTGTGGACCATTCGAAGAGTGTTCGAGAGCATTCCACAACATTCCAGAAACATTGTTGAATGTTCGGGAATAGGGAATCAGGAACATCATTGTGGAACATTCCAGAACACTTTGGAATGTTGTGGAATGTTCTGGAACATTATGGACCATTCGAAGCCTTTTTGTATGGGTGGGGCTACCCGCTTTAGTGGTATATTTATTTATTTAAGGTACATAAACAGTCTTAGTAATATAATATACATAAGAGGATGATTAAAAAACAGACCAATTATTAATGTTCACAGATAGGTATTTAGAAACATGACTAACTGAATGTAAACTAGAATATTTAAGAGAAATGAAAAAAAAAACAGAATTAAGCAGCAACTTAAAAAAATAATATTAGTACAAATCTAAATTCAACATATGTTAAACCAGTACAAAACAATAAAATAATTAATTAAATGAATACACTATGAGCAAAACTCAATCGAAAATCTGGCAACAGAAAAATCAGAAAAAGATATTTGCACCTATCTTTTTCTGATTTTCGATTGAGTTTCGCTCATAGTGTCTTCATTTAATTAAATTTAACAATTTGATTTTTTACTCATAAAAGATAAAATAAATAAAAAAATAATAATAAAATAATTGTGATTATAACTGAAATAGACTGCAAAATAGGTATTTGGTTTGGGAAGGGTAAGGGGAGGAAAGGGATAAGGGAAAGTTGCCACGCAAGTAATATAAAAATATTAGATACAATTAATTTAATCGTCATGAACATGTGTTATTCGCACCTACAATGTAATAATACAACGAAGTTCTGTAGCGACAGTAATTAGCAGTAAATATGTCAGCACGTGTGTCTATATTTGCCAATTTATTGTTATAGTAGAATATAAAGCAAGATCCGTCATGGGTTCGAACTAGCGATGAGTAGGTTCAGCCGGAATGGCTTCTTGAACTCGAGTCCTTTGCGGGAAGCGGATCCCACTCCCACTCCTTTTTCAAACCAACCACTCCCAGAGAACTCGAACGAATGACTCTTCCCAGCGCTCGACACCCACATGCGAACTCGTACCAATATGTTAACAACTAGCGGTGTGTCGGTTAAGCTGGAACGGACACTTGAACTCGGCTTGCGAGAAGCGGATCTTACTACTCCTTTTTCAAATCGACTACTCTCAGAGAACCCGGTCCCGAACTCGAAGCCGTACCGAAACTCGGACTCGGGCCCAAACCCGTAACTCGGAGTGGGACCGTGAACCCGAATGCCTCGACATGCTTCCCCGGCTCGCGGGCCGCGCCACTCGCGAGTGGCGAGTTCTCAGTTCTCCTGGTACTAATGAGTCCTGGTGATTGGTGACACGAGAAAGTCTTTGTTTTTCTAGCGGTCGATTCTGTTTACAAACTTTACGGTGAGTGAATATTATGTTTATCGATCAATCCGGTAATTGTTCTTTTTCGTACCAAATGGTTAACTAGTTAAATAATAAAATCCATTCACACGCACTAATAATTTAATACTAGCAATTAATTATGCAAGGAATTTTGTTTATTTTTTAACCGAATACTTTATTGTCCGAGCATTAACGTTATTTTGAAATCCTAGGTAGGAATATCGAGGTTGTACATTCCTCGTCTAGAAAACAGATTTATATGTTACCTATTTGATTAAAAGATAATTACTATTATACTAAGGCTTTCAACAATATATAGAAGGGGACGCTTAGATGGTTTGGGCAAGTGGATATGTGGAACAGATGAACGAAAACTGGAGTCGATACATTAGGGGAACCCTCCACAGCATCCCCTGTGTGGAGGGTTTTTTTAAGGAAAGGAAGGAGAGGAAGTCAAATATGGGGGTCAATGTGTCCACTCGCACTGCGGTGCAGTACAATGGGTCGATAAAGTCCGGCTGGAGAGATCTTGGTTGGGTTTCCCTCAACCGGCCTTCCAATCCAGCCCGCCACGCTGCAGATGGGCAAACGCATTTGCCGCCAACACCTAGAAAAACCTCACCCCGTGAACCCGAGCATCCCTGCTAAGCCACCAAACGTAACGAACCAGTTGGGGTGACCTGTAGTAGGGGTGTTGGTTATCCAATACACCACTAAAAATTGAAAATTATAATTGAGTATTATGCCCATGAGATGATACATGAATGTGTGCCAGACAGACTTGTGTGTCATCCATCGAGGATATTTCACTAAATTTTAACGAAAAAAACTACGTATTGTAACTATAATAATACTATTAAATATGAGTATATAATAAGTGGTTTATTTCTTTAGAGTTTGTTGAAATAGAAGTTTATTTTTGTTATTGTTTTTGGGGTGTTATGCCGTGTTTCGCTACCTCCTTCTTTAGCCAACGTTTCGGACAGCGTTACAGTGTCCATCATCAGGGCAGATGAGTGCACTCATCTGCCCTGATGATGGACACTGTAACGCTGTCCGAAACGTTGGCTAAAGAAGGAGGTAGCGAAACACGGCATAACACCCCAAAAACAATAACAAAAATACTTTTTGGCCGTGAAAACCTTAAAACATACTAGAAGTTTATTTATCTTATTTATCTCATTAAAAAGCACTTTGCTAATTGTTTTTTTTTTCTTTCAGCGTTTACAGGGTTAAATAAAAACTGTAATCATTTTTTTAAAAATTACATACATCATAATCTCACATTAATATATTATTCTCTTCTGCTATGTAATACGACTCTCGTTCTAAGTCCATTGCTCAAATAATAATGTTGAGATCATAAACAGTGACATAAATAATAAAGTTCATAAAACAAAACCCGAAAATATCTATTCGTATGTGCCCGCCACCATTCGACAGAGAGAAAATTTTTCATAAAAATTAATTAAAAATGTGAATTATTTTTATTTATTTGGCAGAGTTTTATTATTTTGAAACATTTTTTTATTATTTATTAATAAATTATGAATATAAGAAAATAAATTTTAGGTAAATGAGAAGTTATGGAAGGAGTTTGTCGATTAAAAATAGGTTGTGCCCGCCACCCTACCGATATTTTGGAATGTGCTCTAGAGTACAAAAAGGTTGGGAACCCCTGATCTACAGTGACCGAAGCCCCGAAACTATTATAAAATAATGGATACCCGAAAGCATAAACTTGAACCGAATACCCGAACCCGAACTGGATACCCGAAAGCAAGAACTCGAACCCGGGACCTGCTCCTAGAACTCGAGTTCTTTTAAAACGAAACAAGTTCGAACGTCATTTCAATCTCACATCACCTCTCTGAGCAAAGCCGGATACCCCACCCAGTAATATAATATGATACAATCAAATTATCATAAATGTTATGTGTGTCTAAAATGTAAATATACAGATTTAATGTAATTTTTATTTCTTTTATATACTATTCAATATTATTATCTTAATAAATAAAAAAAATAATGTTTCATTCTATGTCCGACCATTCATCCGATTGCGATAAAACTTTTGAATTGATTTGATGCGCGCATGCCCGCGAAGGTTTCTACGTATAATGGTGAGCTCTGGCATGATGAAATTATTTCTTATAGCATTCATCCGATTGCGATGAAACTTTTGTGAGTTGTTGTGTGCACGCCCACAAAGGTTTCCATACATACTGGTGAGCTCTGGCGTTATAAAAATAGTATAAACAATGCAATAGATGGCGCACGTGTTGTTTGTAAATTGATGTATTTCATTTTAATATACTGGCATTTGATAACAAAAAATATTGTGGATCCAAAAACGCTTCAATAAACAGAATTAAAAAACAAACACTTTCTTTGAGTGGCATTGCAACGCAAGCCGAGTACTCGCTAGTTTTATTTATAAAAACAATTTATTTATAAATCAGTTATGCTATTTCATTATTCTTACGCGTGACAGCTATTTCGACTTTTGAAGGCGTTATCAATTTGTGATTAGGCCACCTACATACGATATATTTATATTATTTCTATATGGGTACTGATGAAAACCTTATTGCTGCTATTTTTATTACCTAGGTACTTATTAATTTCCGAGTAATAATGTATGAAAATTTTTTAATGGTTATAACCCTTTTAAAGTTTCCCCAATTGCTGCATTGTTTAAATTTGACCAAATGTCGTTAAGTTTTCACCCTTTCCTTCTTTTTTTCTTTCTCTGCAGGTTATGTATTATATTTGACACTACAATGTTTTATGTTTCATTTTTATAATCATTATTTATTTAATTAAATGAAGACACAGTGTCGCTAAGGTGACACCTTAGCACAGTGGTCAGGGCGCTCGCCAGAAAAGAGAGAGGTGCTGGGTTCGAGTCCCAGAGATGCCAATATCTTTTTTTGATTTTTCTGTTTCCGAATTTTCGATTGAATTTCGCTCATAGTGTCTTCATTTAATTAAATATTACAATTTGAGGTTTTACTCATAAAAGTTAAATAAAATATAATAATATCACTATTTATGTTATCACTACAAGCATTTCCGTCTAGTTACCATTAAACATTTATTACTCATGCTGTGAACATTTCTAATTGAGTGTTGATATCTATATACATCCCAACGGCAATTCTGTTATTGTAATAATTGTTAACACTCTGTAAATATTTCAAATAATGAATAAATAATGTGAGATATTCCCAAATGATATAAACATTTCGTCTGTAAGTGGCCTGACCACAGTTTGATAATGCCTTCGGATAGCGAAACGATAGCCAATAATTATAAATATGTATAAACTGGTTTATAAATAATAAATACACAACTACTGCCAATAATTATAAATATGTATATACTGGTTTATAAATTAAATAACAATATTATTGAATGTGAAAGAAATTTAAATTAAAATGGAGTTCTACAAATTAAATTCAATAACAATACATCAAAACTAATTTTTATATCACCACTTTTTACTTTCGCAAATCAGTGGCGTAGCGTGGTGTCAGCCGCCCGGGGCGGAGGAAAATTTTGCCGCCCCCTCTATGTAGGTATTTCAACCGCAGATTTTCAAGCGCTAGGGGGAGGGGATGTAGAAATATTTTTTATAACGATCTCATTTTATGCCAATTTTCATATCAAATGAATCGATTTTATTCCAATAAAAATCGTGTAATAAATTCTGCTACAAATTTATAAATGCTCTTGGAAATCGAGAAAGGTATCCATGCAATAGGATTTTGCATTTCGAATTTTTCCAATGTATTTATAACACAAGGCAGATTTTAACTTAAGATTGATTTTGCGTAAGAGTCCCAAAATAATAATTACACACGGAACAGTCAATTTCTCAGAATTTTGCAGCATATGAAATACAACTCAAATGTAAAGCTTGACTCGGTACACGATGAATCTGTAACTTGTTATTTAATATATCGTTCTATTCTGAACACAAAACTGGTTTTAATTAAATCTCTATGGGTGAATTAAGACTCCACTCAGAATATGAATATGGTTTTTCTTTGATTTTGGCAGCACATTCACTAGAAATTAAGTATTAGAATTTTATAACTGCACTTCGAATAAGAGAATTTTTCCCTTCGAAATGTTTCAGCAGATGAATCCAACTGAAATTTTACATTTTGAACACAGAACTGGTAAAAATAAAATCTGTACATGGCGAATTATAACTACACACAGATCATTAAAATGTTTTTTTCTTTGATTCTGGCAGCACGAACACATACACATGGTCTGAAATTAAAATTTTATAACTGCACTTCGAATGAGATAATGTTTTCCTTCAAAATGTGTCAGCAGATGAATTCACAACTGGAATTTTATATTCTGAACACAAAACTGGTTTTAAATTAAGAGTGAATCTGCTTGCGAGTCCCCAGCTTTAATTAGTTTTACTCTCATAATATGCGTATGGTTTTCCTACGAATTACGAATTTTGAAGAACGGTTTGAAACAAATTTTAAGTCCACTAGAAAGATTAGAACGATTTTCTTCTAAATACGTCAGCCGATTAATCTGCTATGGATTTTGGTGGATCATTTGGAACATGAAAATGGTTTTTACCTACGAGTGAATCTGCACGCTACGCCTCTGTCGCAAATCCGTAACGGGATCACACAATAAAAAAATTAATTAAAGTGTTATTATTCTTACATGGCGTTTTGTAGACTTTATAGACAAATCCACTCTGATATTATGTGACCCAAAACTGACGTTGGGTATTTGAAGTTCCCCGAATAGTACTCCATATTCATCTCGCTTGTAACTGAATATATCCGGGCATGGAGATCTCTGTCCCAGAGCTGTGGGCGGAGAAATCAGCACAAGGGCGGCAAACACCGCCGCCGCCCACCAGAATTGTGATCGCTTCATCCTTAAACTGCGCCCTTCGAGGTCACTATTCACTTGAAGCTGCACGGTCACAGACAACTACGCCGCATCGATCCTTGTTTCGGAATAACTTCTTCAAAATTATCGTCGAAAGTTCACCGGTCACTGGTAAAACTGGTTTTCTTTTAAGGAATTTGAAACAAAGGTTTTTTTTAACGGTTTCGATGCCCGATGATTTCAATGTCGGATTTTTTTTAATACCACCCACACATTTGCATTAAAGAGCCGTTCGCATTAGCCTCCCACACGTAGTGTTTGGAGCGGGACGTGCCCCGCGCCACTTCAGGCCGCCGCGCAGAAAAGTCTCACAGTGAACTGCACTGTAAACCATTATCTTACTTTCGGTCTTTACTTTTCTGCGCAGCGGCCTGAAGTGGCGCGGGGCACGTCTCGCTCCAGACTCTACATGTGAGGGGTACTATTGGTCGGGTATTTTAGTTGAGTCCGAGTGGAGAGTATAGTAGTAACTAAACGCGTCGGATCACCATAATTTTAGTAGAGTGGGTTATTCAGCTCTGTAGTCGATTCAATCCATTTCGTTCTATTTTTTTCGGCGAGTAGCGCACCCCTCCACGCGTCCCTGCGCACTAACATGCGCAAACCCGCCGTTTTAGCAAAGTTCATTTGTAGACGCGCGGAAATGTCGTGGCATTGGAGCAATGATGCAACTCTAAAATTATTTATTAATGCTGCTATTAATCTCCTTTCGTGTCTTTAGTTTATTTATTTTCATTATACTAATTTATTCTTCCACCTCTTCTAAGTATTACAATATGCTTAATTAGAATATTTACTTTGCTTTGTAGCAGCCCGTCAACCGTCGAAATTTTGCAACGAGCGGCGGGCAATAATTTACTCTACTTGAAAGTAATGCGAACGATTTTCGGCGAGTCGATTGGCGAGTAACTCGCCACTCGACTCGCCAAAGATCTAAACTACTAATTTAACTCTCACTAAACTACTAATTTAGTATCTCACAGCGCACATGCGCAGACTTAATGTCAGCGGCGCTGGTGTTAAGTATAGTCCCTTTTGGGAAGCTAACTAAAGTAAGGAATCAGTGGGAACATTTAAAATATACACAAATGAACCTTGCTAAAACGGCGGGTTTACGCATGTTAGTGCGCAGGGACGCGTGGAGGGGTGCGCTACTCGCCGAAAAAAATAGAACGAAATGTATTGAATCGACTACAGAACTGAAAAACCCGTAACCTCGTACCAATGATGTCGACTTTTTTAATATAACCATAATCCAATATGGTATAATAAAATGGGGGATGCGTTTATAAAACTCACACACAATCTCTTTACATTGCGTAAACACTAATAATTAAAGAAATCATTTTATATCCATCTGTTTTTGGGGTGTTATGCCGTGTTTCGCTACCTCCTTCTTTAGCCAATGGCTAAAGAAGGCTGGCTCATCTGCCCTGATGATGGACACTGTAACGCTGTCCGAAACGTTGGCTAAAGAATGGCTGGTAATGGCTAAAGAATGGCTGGCTCATCTGCCCTGATGATGGACACTGTAACGCTGTCCGAAACGTTGGCTAAAGAAGGAGGTAGCGAAACACGGCATAACACCCCAAAAACAATAACAAAAATACTTTTTGGCCGTGAAAACCTAAAAACATACCTCATATTCAAAGAATTTAAAGTCAGAAAATTAAATACTCTCTTCCTATATCACTCAACCTTACAATTTTACAAAGAGGACATCCTTAACAAAACCGTACCTTTCAAAAACACAACAAATCTCAGTAGTCCAGTCACTTAAGCTAAAAAAGGGGGATAACCGAATGAAACTGGCCAAAATGGGCCGCGCATACGTTCCTCTTAATAATGTGGTTATTTGGGAGGCTCTCGAATTTTTGGCGCGATATCGGATGTCTTAAGATCTCGTAACCTTTGTGACACAACAATTTCAAGAAGATATTACAACTTCTGGAAAGTCAATTAAATTGTTTTCGTGTAAAATCGTGAATAGGTCGTCATTTATTTATAAATATTCATGCAAATAGTTTTTATAGGAACAATGCCTCAGATCCTGTGTAGTCCAGTCACAAAGAAGGGGCCAAACTTGGAATAGAACGGAATAAGTTGAAAATTTTTAAAAACCTTTATTTTGGTATTCTACATGTTGTCTCAAAAGTCTCATAAGGTCACGTGTGCGCGTCTTTGGATATTCAAGGTCAAACGTCCCGAAAATCAGTTTTTTTTAAATATCTCGCTTCCTTTGCCTCAAAACGTATTTGTATTTGAAATAAGAGTTGTAGAATATTAAATTCTCTACAAATATTGTTTTCACTAATTTTTTATACGCTTAACCATTTTTAAGATAAAGCGCGAAGAGTGTGGAGCGTTCAGCCGTACATGCCATGACGCGAGGTCAATGGCGAATCCCAGTACATAGTACGTTTTTTTTAACTTAATTATTCGTTAAATATTAGTTTATTAACTATTCAATATATTTTATTTATAAATATTTCTTATAAATCAAAAAGTCATTTAATATTACTTGCCTTTCACATTCACATCCATACTTATACTATATATATATATATATATTATACTTTTATACTAATATTATAAATGCGAAACTGCTCGAGTTTGTTTATGACCTTTTCAGGCATTAACCAACAAAAAGACTTTAAAAATTCATTCACCAATAGAAAGCTAAATTATATGCGCAGACTATATGTTGTATATGATGGTAAGCTCTGGCGTTATGAAATTATAAATATTAATATATTATATTTGTTATACGTTTTCTGTCACTAACAAAAGCGAGTTAATTGCAAATGTCAGAAAAAAATCATTCCCATGGAAACAATTTTGATAGATTTGTGGGCTCTAAGCTGGTAGGTACTCAGCCCCCTGGTCAGCTACTGCCCCAGAAAATTCAAATTTTGGACAAGCTGGAATAAATGTCAGATAAGAGTTCCTACATTAAAAATATAATTCATAACGATTATAAAGACTGAATAATAAATAGTGTAATTTTGTATTATATTAACAAACTTCAAAATGTTTGTAAGTGCATAAATTCCGAACGAATGAACAAAATTGGATAATTCTTTTTTTCTTTGTGAAATTTAGGTGGCAGGCTAGATGTTTGAAAACTGAATGTAAGGGAATGAATGTATGGAATGCGGGAGGGGGTGGGGTGGGGAGGAGGGGGCATAATTGATAAGTTCAACCGCTATAGTAATTTCCCGTAATACCATGCGAGCGAAGCCGCGGGGAAAAGCTAGTAAATAATTAAGTAATTAAGTGAATTATTTTTAATATTATATTTTAAATGTAATCTCATTAAAGATTTGTAGGAAAGAAATTAAGAATACATTTTTTATTAATATTTTTATTTATCAATCATATATAATTAAATTTGTGCAATCCAAGTTGAAGTTTGGGAAGAATGTTTTTTTTTTAATTTTAGTTATTAGTTAGCCAGTATGGGAGTTAGTTTTCTTCTTCTTCATAGTCGTCTTCGTCTTCCGGTTGCTGAACAATTTCAGAGTCGTTATCATCATCCTCCTCGTTATCAATGACATCCATCTCGAAACCTTCAAAAACTTCAGGCTCATTTGCGATTTCTTCATCGAGATCATGTTGATACGATGAAGCGTTGAGACATGCATGTCCATTACATTGGCCACAAGCTAACGAACATTGCAACCCTGGTTTTCGGCATTCACAGCGAGAACCACAACCATTCTTGGAGTTGCAGAATATTGTACTAAGCAGTTCATCTGGTGCGGGTGGTAATAATGTTTTTATCGGTTCCAGGGCTTCATTTTGCGGTACCCAACCCAATCCCTGGGGTTCTAAATCATTGCTTAACCAAGTTTGAATTAAATAGTAGACACGATTTATAAATAAATAAATAAATAAATAAATATGTTGTTAATAAGGAACTACAGTGAAAAATATTATAGCTTTAAAAAATATGTTTATATAGACCAATAAACGCTGATTCTGAATATATAAGTTTTATTAAATAATATTAAACGTAGAGTTTTTAAAAAATTATTAAAAAGACCATTTTAAAATGTGTCATCAAAACACCCTGTCAAATTGGTATCATTGGATTGTTAATGGTGACGTCACCGCGTCTGTAATTCTCCAGTCACGTGGTCATACTGTATAGAAACTTTGACATACCATTCAACATTCCGTTTTATTGGTTTATAGAGATTAAGACATACAATGATTGTTGTTTTTATTGAAACATTACTTAGGCCTAAATAATTCAGTATCAAAAATATAATTTCTCTATTAGTTTATCTATATTATTTAAAATATTCAAAAACTTTAACTGTACAAAAAACGATCGTAGTGCCCAGTAATGCCCGTTAAAACTCTCCAATTCTGGATTTCAAAATGGCCGGCGACGAACAGCTGATTCCAGTTGCATACAAAATTGATGCTTCGGTTTCCATAATACTAATTTCGATTCGTAAAGCTAAAAAAATAATAATTTCAAACTTCAAAATTTTATATCACTCTCCTGTAATAATATTGAAAAATATAATAATATAATAAATATAATACAATAAAAAAATAATTCCATCTAAATAACGTTTTACTTATTGAATAGTTTCATAGCTTCTTCTACACAAAATGACAACATCTGTTGAAAATAACCAAAGCTTTTGGTCATGATGACGTCACACTAGATACGTTGGTTTTCGGGGGATCTTGAAAAATTAAAACTTCGACATTTATTTTAACTATTAAAACTAACTATAAAAATAAAAATAAATATGCATTTATTTAAGTTAGAAGGTCATTCATTATTCATTAAAAAAAAAAATAAAAAATTGGACTGGAGTTCCTTATTGTTTTAATTGTTGCACTCGTTGGTGGAAGAGTTGAAAACTTCACAGGCTTATGTAATTTTGTTAACTTAATGAACTGTATGTAGCGAAGATGATCATACTGTCCTCAGATTCTGGAGCATTGTATACTGCTATAAAAATGCGTGTTCCATTTTCGAATAATATTTGTACAGGACAGTTTTCTTGTTGAAATGCTTTAGCTCTTGTTGAAGCGGGTAGTTTCTCTAACGTTTTTATTACGGTTTTTTTTTCCTTTTCTAAAAAGAGCAGAAGTCGTGTCATAGCCACTAAACGCATGTAAGAATAAAATGTGTTCTTTAAAATGGGGATATTTATCAAAACTTTTAATGGAGTATACTTGTGTTTTAACGTTGCCTTTTCCAATTTTTTTGTAGAAAATTTTCCATTCACGTGATTTAGTCCGTCCAATTAAAATAATTAACAAATCAATATCTTCTCCAATGATGAGGGCCATCCTTTGATGTTCTGATTCCACAATAGCTTTTTCGACGATAAGATAAGACTGGCTACTTTTGTAGCTATGTTAATAATTGTTAATCTCTCAACGAGCAAGTTGATAAAAAAAAAATTATTAAGTCGGTTTCGTAAAAATTTTTCTTGGCTGATTGGCATTATCATTGTTTCTGAAACTTGATTGCTTCTATTCATTGATTTTGAAAGAACAGCTGTTCTTCTTAGTTGTTCCATAGATTTAATATTGAAATAAACCACTCTTAATAGTGGTCTGTATTTCCAGATATACTCTTAATGTGTACGTAGACTCGGGTCTATGTCATCATCATCACTCTTGACTCTACAACCCCTGGTGGGTCTTGGCCTCCTCCAGAGTCTTCCACCACTTATCTCGGTTTTGAGCCAGTTTTCTCCAGTTTAGAAGCTCCAAGGTAGATACAACTTTGAGGACGTTGTCGCTCCATCTTAATCTTGGCCTTACCAGGCTCTTTCGCCCTATCGGTCTTGAGTTCAGCAGGGGTTTTGGTACTTGATGCTCGGTCATTCTCTCCACATAACCCAGCCGCCGAAGTCTTCCCATTTCTGTAAATTGTGTGACATTTAGCTCCTTAAACTGAGAACTCATTGTTGTTACTAACGTCTGCGCCAAAATCCATTTTCTATAACCGGTCCGAAGATGCGCCTCAAAAATTTTCCTTTCAAAAACCAGTTTCAATTCCAGTGCTCGCTCATTCCTCTTAGAACCCACGTCTCAGCTGCATACGTGAGTACCTACTGGTCTGATAATGTACACTAATATCTTCGTGTTTTTGGACAGCAGTCTGGATTTTATTTGGTTTTGTAGGTGGAAATAACAGCGATTTGCGTTCACTATGCGCTTCTGGATGTCCTCTGTAGTGTTATTGTCGTTTGTTATCAGGGAGCCTAGATATGTTAATCTTGGTATACTGAAAAATCAAAAAAAGATATGGTCACGTCTGTGATGTATGTATTTCTTATGCACTTCTATTATGATTATGACCGTGTCTTTTTCTGATTTTTCTCTTTTAGATTTTCGATTGAGTTACACTAATATTGTCTTCATTTAATTAAATAAATAACTGTTCACAATGACAAGTGTTCTTAATATATTCGACGTCAATTGTTGTTTGTACGTTAGCGATTTGCAGTAGTCCTAGGGAACGATGAGTTACCGAAAGTTATCGATACAATTCTTATCGATTGACTGTGCCAGGGGTCCTGTTTAAATTACTTTTAAAAGTCATTATATTGATGTGATAATATTATGAACAGCACGTACCCGAAAGACATTAACCAGCGATTTCTGAGCATAAATGGAGTAAAAAGTTTGAATAAATTTTCAACTAAAAGCAATAAAAATATTTTTCCATCAGATGTCGCAACTGAGTAGTAGGGCGTAGCCTAGCGTTTCACGATAACAGTCGGTCTCGTTCCAGCAGCATGAAACAGCACGAAACAGCGCGCGTATCACGTGATCCCGTCGCGAAGTATAAGGGCCTTTGCTCATGGAGAAAACTGAAAAAAAAATAGTTTTCGGCAACAACAATAAAATAAGTAGATAATAGACTGCAAAATAGGTTTTTGTATTGGGAAGTGTGAGGAGAGGTATAAGGGAAAGTTAAGGGAAAGTTAAGTTTAATAAAAATATTAGATACAATTAATTTATTCGTCATGAATATGTGTTATTCGCACCTAGAATGTTATACAATGACAGTAACTAGCAGTAAATATGTTAGCCAGGGCCGTAGCTAGGGGGGGCATTATGGGGCAATGCCCTACTTTAAAATACCTGTGTCCTACCTTAAGAAATACCAACGACTATGATAATATACTAGTTAACTGTTTGTTCACGGTTGATATGTTTGAAAAAAATACTACCTTTTAGTGTAGCGTGACTGCTAGGGCTGCTGTAGTCAAAGCATATTTGAGTCGTCGCGAGGATTAAACGGAAAGCACAAAGCAAGTTTTGTACAGGCAGCGAGAGGCGTTTAGAGATATGTAAGTATGAATTTTGCATCTGGGGTGACACTGGGGTGCTGCAGCACTGCTGTGTGCGAATCTAAATTTTCAACATTGATTGCAATCAATGGGCCTCAGAGGCTGTCAATGGGTCACGAAAGAATGGCAGGTACGGTGTTTCTAGTCTTTGAAAAGAAAAGAACTAAGTCTTGTTTTTATTCTGTAATTTCAAGTTTGGTACCTAATATAAACCTAAATAAATGAAAATCCATAAATAAGCCTAATATAAACCTTAAAAAATGCTGCAGTTACTTTTCTGAAGTTCATTGTTAGCAATGATCAAAAATTACCTTGTGTACAAATACTTATTATCTACCTGGTAAAAGAACACAAGGTAATCCTTTTTTTTTTTGTTATTGTTTTTGGGGTGTTATGCCGTGTTTCGCTATCTCCTTCTTTAGCCAACGTTTCGGACAGCGTTACAGTGTCCATCATCAGGGCAGATGAGTAAATGATATTGGTGAGAGTGTTTACTTATGTGTGTCGAAGCGATACCGTGCTGCCAGCTCCATTTCTCTACGAGCTGGTGTTGGAAAAAATTCAGCATGGTTTTTTGCGTTTAGCTTTGGTGTAGCCGTCAATTACTGGATACCAAGAACTATTGAGCTTAGCTCCGTCGTCTCTGTTAATATTGATGGGGTTTTTATGGATTTCAATTGCCTCCGTAATTAGGCGTGCTCTGTAAGTTTTGGGTCTTCCCAGGACTTCAGGAACAAATCCAAAGTAATGGCCGGTTTCGATTAAGTGCTCGGCGATTGCCGATTTGTCAGGGTGGCCAAGTTTACAAGCACGAAAGTGTTCCGAAATCCTTTTGGAGGTAATCCTTTATCATTGTTAAATAACTAAATGTTTTGATCATCCAATTAAGTATTGCCTCACGCATGTACGACGAAAATCAACTCACCAGATCAGATCAAGTTACATTACCGCTGCCCTATCTTAAATTCAACTCTGGCTACGGCCTTGATGTGTCCTTACCTTACGTGTGTCTATATTTGCAAATTTATTGTTATGGTAGTTACATGTCCTTTGCGTACATTCATTTTGATAGGAATTGGTGTAGCATCTATCAATATAGAAAAGGGTATTTTGTCTACTATATCTGATCGACGTATGGAGATTTATTTTGTTTAGCAACTCCAGGCAGTCAACTTTTGAGTTAATAATTTTGTACAGGAGCGTCTGATCAGCGACAAGCCTTCTATTGAGTAGTTTCGTGATTCGAGAATTTTTCTCGATTTCGTCGTAAGAGTTGTATATGTTGAATGATTTTAAATTGAGGAATTTGAGAAATAACAATACAGCGCGGGTTCCAAACTTGTGAACAGGTTTTTGAAGGTTATTTCCAACAATGCAATATATTATTGAAGAAGAAGGTGTGAATACTAATCTAAACGAAAATATGAAAGAGAACAAGAAACAGAAAAATAGAAAAAGACAATGGTTGCAACTGGGATCCGAACTCAAACCTCTCGTCTAACCGTGACATGCGCGTTAACCAATTTCGCTAGTGCCACTTTCTGTCAAACCGTCATATTTGTCAATCTCATATTTCAAATTTTAATCTTCAACTAATTCTTTTTTGCATATTATAGGCAACTACTCTTTTTATTGGAAACAATAATTCTAAGAATTGGTTTGTAACTTAGATAGCATCTCGGATAAATATATCCGAATTTATTCACATGGAACTATTGACTTTATAAAAGTCTAAATGAATATTCAATATTTTTTGAGAAAAACTCTCTCTTTATAACTAGACTGGTCCGACTGGGTTGTTCGAGTTAGTTTAGTAGTTAGTTAGTTTGTTAGACGAGTCCCGGTTGGTGTGGGTTCGAGTCCCAGTTGCGACCATTATCTTTTTCTATTTTTCTGTGTCTTATTCTCTTTCATATTTTCGTTTAGATTATTATTGTTATCTTCGTCTTCAATGATTTATTTTTAACTTTATGAGTAAAACCTCAAATTGTAACATTTTAAATGAAGACGAAGATCTCAATCGAAAATCTGAAACAGAAAAATCAAAGGAAGATGTGGTCTGTTAGGAAGATGTGACCGTTCCTAAGTATCTTTTTCTGGTTTTTCTGTTTCAGACTTTCGATTGAGTGTCGCTAATTTTGTCTGCATGTCATTTTTACATGTCGTCGAACAAGATTGCAGCCGCTTTTTTTACTCTAAAGATACTCAGGAAGAGCTGTTTAAAATCCTTCGGGTACGTGCTGTTACAACTATCTACAGCGAAAAAAATGTGAACACCTGTTGTGAAGATATTAGGTGTAATAAGGAAAAATATTCTTTTAATTGAAAGAAAAGAACAATTTATGTTTTTTATGTTAATCTTAAAAATACGGCGGTATTATTTTAGAAATGACGTGCAATTAGTGAAGGTTAAACGAAAGGTGTATTTGCGAAACTGACTTATTCCAATTTTTTATTAATTTAACCTGTGAACGTAAAATTTTTGTACATAAATTTCTACAAAATATTTTTGCAATTCTAATTTATTTTTTAATTTAATCAAAATTAAATTTAATAATGTTATTATTGAGTTTTGCAAGTATTTTGGTTTTTTTATTATTTAATAATAATAATAATAATAAAGTTTTATTCCAGGATGTGGGGAGGGTAGTGCAATCCCACACGTCCCATATGATTGTACATATTTATATAATATATTTTATAACATATTTTAAAACAGATTTTTTTTTTTTTAAACATAGAATAGGAAAAAAAACAAAATTAAAAAAATATATATATAAAAATTAAATATAAAAAAATAAATAAGTAATCAATTCTATTCTTCAAGCTCGGGCCCAGCGCTCACTCAGGAGTGGGGTTTGGTGCTGGAACGCTGCGGTCACCACTGCATTGTCGGAAGCCATTAGCCGCATCCTGGCTCCAGTGACCCGATGTCTCTTTAGACCGGCGAATCCGTGCAGTCCTAGTTCAGTGAACATTGTCGATGCACTGCTATATCTTCTGAATCCAAATATAATTCTACATGCATTATATTGGATCCGGAGTCGTTCCATCGAGGTGGTTCGGTAGTTACACCAAGTTTCGCATGTATATAGATTAGTGCAAAATGCATTGAACAATGTTTTTTTACATGGCTACTGCATTGGAAAAATCTTCGGGCAATCATATTGGACAATACACTGATACTTCAATATCACCATCTGTCGTTCAATATCACCATCATCCGAGAGGTCTTCAGTGATGATGTGACCCAAGTATTTTACACTCGTTGATATACTTATGTTTTCCTCATTGAGTTGTACGGGGAGCATCTTCTCGAGAGTTTTTCCATGGTGGAATGCGATTAGTTTTTATTTTTATTATTTTTTTATTTATTTATTATATTACATTAGATACAATTAAATGGCAAAAATAACATAACAATAATATTTCAATATAACTGTAAATATTAAAAATGTGTACAAGTGTTATTATGTCTTGTAGGTCGATATTAGTTCCTAGCTAGGCAGATTACCTGATAAGGAACCAATTGCTGATGAAAAAGCCAGACATGTATTTTGTAATAAAATGTTGTTTTTATTTATTTTTTTATTGTGTCAGTTGCTTCGGCTTACAAGGCCAAACTGTGGAAACCACTTTTAAAAAAAAACTTTTAATATGACTGCTTCTTGTAAACTCGTCTTTTTCCAGCCAAAGTTACTACCAAAACAAGCCTATTCCGTTTCAACCAATCAAGAATATTTGGTCACAAAATGGCCGCCTAGTTTATTTGTATGAAAGTTGCTGTCCTACACATTAACATTTTATATACATACATCTCATTCCAACTATAGTTTGCATTCCCATGTACAACGTTTTGGTAACAAATACGAATACTTAAACAATATATGATTGACAACAATTTGAACTTGGCATTTCACCAACCAACACTTCAAACGACATTATATGCCAACTTGTTCGCTAAGTGGTTCGCTACGTTTGGTGATTTAGCAGGGGTGCCCGGGTTCACGGGGTGAGGTTTGTCAGATCAGGACACACTGAACCCTAGATTCCTACCCACCCCTTAAACCCTTTTCCTTCTCAGAACTCTCCTTCCCTTCCTTTCCTTAAAAAAAAACCTCCACACAGCATCCCCAAAGGTGACATAGGCCCTGAGAGAAATTATTTTCCTCAGGGCCTCCTGTGTGGAGCTCATGTAAAAAAAAAAAACTATTTCTACAGTTTTAATAAATTATTGTGGACGGCAATATTAAACATTTTTATTAATATTCTTGTTGATTTTGAGAATATTGGCCGATTGCCTAATTTTACTCCATTTTCATTCTTTGTTACTATCTACTTTGTTTCAACTCTTATATTTTGCGTACTTAACCTACATTTTGTTTTTTTTTTCTTTTGCCTATTTTTATCAACTATTGTAATTTTTTTTTAAATGTACTGCATTATATAAGCCCTTGCCCGGAATAATGGTGTATCCAACAAAACTATCATTATTGAGTTATTGATGGAATAATGTTGGGCATGCTAATATGCATCTTTTAAGGCAGGGATTATGATAATGAACAATTTTTTAGGCCTGTGGCAGCCTTTTCAAGTTTGATTTGTGGAAGAATGTTGTAAAATGCCATTTATCAAAATCACGGCTCAAAATCAATTTAATTTAAGGTAAATAATTTAGAAAACGAACTCTAATGGCTTCAACTAGAAAGTCTTCAAAGCCAAGAAGCTGAAGAATGCAGGAAAGTAGAAATTTTCCAGAAAAAATATCATTAAGTCTGCTTTTTAGCTGTTGAAACAGTTTTGTGGAATAATGTTGTATCTTGATCTCAACATTGACATTATCTAGAACGTAAATGGTTTCATTTATTAATAGCGTTTTTTTGCTTGTTGCTCAAATAAATCAATGAAAAGTGTACATTTATATTAGAAAAGAGTGTTGCTTTCTGTAAGGTACGAAGAGTAAAAAAGAAACGTTTTGTGGAATAACGTTGTATGTGAAATTTTTGTATACAACATTATTCTACAAATTCAGTGTAAAATCTAGTAATACGAGTAAAATCTAGTAATCTCGTAATCTCTAATCTAGATGACTTCATTTAAAATTATTAAGAATTGTATATTTTATATATTTTGATGATATTAAACATAGCTGGTTTCTTTTTTTCAATTTTTCTCGGAACAAGAAAATACATTTTTTTTTAAGAAAGACAAACATTCCAGGGTTACGAATAACCCAACAATGTTTGAAAATCTCCTACCACCACAGAAAGCCGAAAATGTTGCTTGTGTTGTGATGGAGGACTTAGCCAGCCGAGGAATCGAACACGCGACGCCTGGATGGGATCCAAACGCGATGCCCACTCAACCACTGACTGGTCTATTGGTGTTATTGTTGGATACAACATTCTTCCGGGCAAGGGCTCATATATAAAAGTCCTTTGCGCGTACTTTTGCGCGTTCACTCACTTTGCTAATTGAGTTTGCTATTGACGAATCTTACCTACACTTTCAATGGTGCGGCCCTTCTCTACACAAGTATTCTGGTGTATATAATATGTATATCTCTATACAAGTGATTCTGAATGGTAGGTACCCTGATTCCTGAAATAATACCATCACACATTTCCTGGTGAGGGCGTAGATTTAAAACAAATAAAATGGTTCAAGTGATTTATTTTTAAATAACGGGTACATATTATGTAAACAAGGAATTTAACTTATAACATGTTATTATTGATTAGCATTATTCTTAATATTAGAATTATTTATTTTTTTTATTTAAATAAAACATACAACGAAGTTGCATTCCCATGAGTTAAAACTCATTAAGGGATCGCCAATTGGTACATTTGAAAAGATAAACCCAACCCAACCCAATATGCCGACACAATAAATGAAGAAAAATTTTACAAAACATTTTACAGAAGCAACATACAGACACAAACATACGAAGAATCACTTTACAAATATTTCACAGAAAACATGTCTTATAAGATTTTATGAATAATATTATAACCACTCATTTGATTTGTGTACTGCTGGTGTCACAAAGTTAAAATAATGTATCCTCCATGATGGACTATAGAAATGCATAAAAAACAACAGGAAAAATACAATAAAAGGTACATGCTCAAAAATACACAGACCTAATACAAGATGCTTACATAAAAAAACACAATGATTTAATGGGAGTAAGATTCCCACGAAAACTTAGAAATACACTAAACTTGTGCTAAGTGCTCGAGAAGTGCTTATGTTTGTCTGACATGTCGTGTCGTGACGCGTCAGACGCGTCGGTTTCATACATTTAGTATGGTGCGATTTATATTAAGAAGAATATAAACGCTAGAAATATTTCGATTCTCATGCCTTCAAAATTTAAAATCGAGCGTCTTATTTGCACGAAGCAAGTAAGCAAAAAATTCAGAACATACAAAACCTCAAAAATAATCTTAGTCATAAAGGGGTATTTTTAAAAATTGTTTCTTTTTTATTTCATAGTTAAGTGATCAAAAAACAATTATTTTTAGTAGTTTACGCTTATATTTTATGTTATGTAAATAATAATTTTATTGTAATTCCAATACGTAGAAAAGCTAGTAAAAGCTTCAATTTATCCATAGCATACTTTTTGATGTTCAAGATGTTAAAGATTAATCTAAATAGGATTTCACGTATAGCTTCATATTAATGTGTCGCAATGTGCCGTGATACCTTGTGTCGTGTCGCATCAGAAGCCACCCCGATCTGCGTCAGAGCGTTGGAGGTGCGACGGGGGGAGGCGAGGGAGCGGTCACTTCACCCACAGACAGATCGGACAAGTATGCACATGCCAGTGCTGTTGTGACGACCGTATTGATTCAAAGTGTCGTCAGAAAGCGACAAAACACAACATATAGATGTGAACGCTGGTCATAACGTCAGAGCGCAACACGACACGACACGTCAGACAAATATAAATTCACCTTTAGTCAGACCGACGAATATGTTGTACTTTTAAGACCTCTCCGCATGCACAAATATACAGGAAGAGGAATATTAAATATATATTGCATATTCCTGTACAAAATATTGATTATAATTACCTACTGGATAAAATGTCTCCATTAAAACTTTCAGAAAGAAGAATTAACACAGATTTAATATTATTACATAAAATACTGCATTACAAAATTGACTGTCCTGAATTACTTCAATCAATCAACATCCACATTTCCAAAAGATCTTGTCGACATTTACTACTTACTACCCTTTTACTTTTAACAACACTAGGATACTCTCTTACCAAAATTCCCCGATTTCGAGACTTCAAAGACTCTGACCTAGGAGATATATTTCACCTTAAGAATAACCAGTATAAACATTGTTTATTCCAATTCTTTTATAAATCTATACTCAAATAGTCGTGGATAATTTCTGCAATTTTTGTTAATATTGAATACCTATCTTTTTATGTGTGCCTTCTTATCATTTTTACCAATGTATTTTATTTTGTATTATATGCTCTTGTTGTTCCTTTTTTTTCATTCGGTATATTATATTTTATTTATTGTTTTGGTAAAATGTTACAAATACTGTAATACTTAACTTATTAACTAAGAATGTAAAGCCCATTAGGGCGTGCAATAAATAAATAAATAAATATTGATTTTTAAAATAAAGATTCAAAAATTTGTGCACATCATAAACATGCAATCTCTTCGTAGACGGTGTTAATTTTTTTTATTTGGTGATCTAAAGTTGAGATCTCAGTATATTGAAAAGAGACCATGCTGATGTCAAAATCTGCAATTAAATTTGAAATTTTTAAACTATGTAAGCATACAATGAAAAAAAAAAAATTTATGTGAGTATTACTGAAGAAAAGGACTCAATATTTATAGGAATTATTTGAAATGCGGTATATTCCAAAGGCTTCTGGACCCTAATCATTAATATATTAATGCTTCTCATGGTGGTAGAGTCCAGATTTTCATATCAGTTGCTAAAATAGGCAGCTTCACCGATACTCTGACTCTGAAATTAGAAAACAAACTATTTGATAAATAAATGTTCTCAATATTCCCCCGGTATTTAAATCATAAACTTAAAAAGGAGTGGTAGGAGAATATACACAAAATACATACATAAAAAATACGCTGCTTCAAAAACACAAAGATTATTCTAAGTCACACCACGCTATGGTACGCGTTGAGAGTAGGGAATGCAATCTCGACTCGAGATCGCAAATTCGAGATCTCGCGAGATTAGAAATTACAATCTCGCGAGATCTCAGAATTTTCGGGATCTCGTTAATTAAAATAAAATATTATTTGAAAGAAAACAAAACCTTTATTCTTTAATATTAGTTACTAAATAATTAACAGTTTTTTTTAAATTAAAATAATCAAAAGAAAAGATATAGCTTAAGGAGATTAGAAAGTAATTACTCCCCCATTCAATGATTTTGTGCCAATTTTGTGGATTGACATCATATGGACGTGCAAACCTTTTGTTGACCCGGATGTGATTTTGAGAACAGCTTTACATAACTTGCACTGAGCAGTCAAATTATTAACTGCTTTCTTGAAGTATCTCCATACCGGTAAACGACTGCTAAACTCAACATACACTTGATCTGGATTATTTTTCGACATTTTAAGGTATTAACAACGTAAAAATCCAAAAATTATGGGTATTTAACTCACATAAACAATAAAAAATGCACAATTTAAGAAAAAGTAATGACCATAACTGCACAACTAAAACAATTAGGTAAACAAACAAATGACTACCTGCACGCACGCAAGTATCTCTTTCTCACTCACTCGACAGAGTTTTATATTATCTGTCCCGCTCGTCATCCGTCGCTAATATTCGTAAATAGTTGGGATAGTTTTCTTTCTTCGATCGACACTCCCGTCCGACCGTCAGTCAGTCAGCGCACCACTCGCGGACTCGCGCCCCGAGTGGACTGTGTAGCGTCGCTGACTTCTGCCGCCCAATCCCGTCGATCTCGTCATATTATGCTTCGGAATTGATCCCGAAAACTGTCACGAGATCTCGCGAGATCGAGATCCCGCGAGATCGGGATTGCATTCCCTAGTTGAGAGCAATATGCAAAATACAGTGGTTCGCTTACGTACGCCATTAATGCAAACCGGTTTTGTGGTTTAATTAACTAGCTGAGATTAGAACCTGACTACAATAAATTCAAAAATAAATTAAACAATAATATCTTAAATAATTTAGCTATATAGAATCAAAATAACTATTAATTAACAACACTTAAAAAATATATTTTATATTATATTATATATTATATATATTTTTATTTTTTATATTTTTTTTAGTTATTTGATTTATGTATAAGTTATAAATTTTAATTTTTAATTTTTTCCCTTTACACACGAGTAGTTACTCTCTGTTAAAGATTATATATTATATACATATATATGTTTATACAGTTTCTGATCAATGTTGCGTGTTAGTATTTAATGATTTGTGTTTATTCCGATTCTAACCTGAGCCTAAGCCGAGCCAAAAACAAAGAACTTATCCAAACTCCTTTTTCCAAAACTACCTTGGACAAAGACACTTCAAATACATAGCTTGCAAATTATACAATACACTACCAACTACGATCAGACAAATTTTTCTTTATTTATCTAACATGCCGTATGTTTACATTGGGTTTTTCGATGCCTGTCTCACAAGGATATATCTGTGTCGAGACAGGCTTAGAGGTACATAAATGAACATATTTAAGGAACATATTTGGTAGTTACAAGAATATTTAAGGTTACATACATATTCATTTGAATACAATAAAAATAGAAAGGTGATTGGAAGTGTAAATACTTTAAAGAGAGTTATCATATAAATGAAGGAAGAGATGAAGTACAGTAAATAGTAAATCCTGTCAAATCTATTTATGGAATTAAATTTGACATGATTCATGATTCACGCTTGCGCAAAATCAATGTCGAATGATTAAAGTCCGTTGTTTCCAATCCTACTGATCAACTGTTGAGCTGAAATTTTGAATACTCCTCAAATGCACAAATACGCTCTTCCCAATGCGAGCCTTAATTACCAAACCACACGGCTGATCAGAGACTCAGATTGATCGGCCGAAAAGTTGGGAACAACGGCCGATGTAGAAACTCTACGGATCCTTCCCATTTCGGGGCTTGAGTAACAAAGACTATGCCTAGTTGCTCAAGGCCTGGTTGACAATTTGTAATAACATTAAAGAATATTAAATGCTAAATTTTAAATCTTGTTCAATGAAATAAAAACATATAATTATTCACGTACCATATCACTTATGACCGACCCGTGACTGCAAGGAAAGCATCCTCGGATAAGTGTTCACCAAGTCACCAAGTTCAACTTCCTTTTTCTTAATCATCTGAAATATATACAAACATTAAAGGGTACAGTTATTCAATATTTATTTTTTATTGTTTGTATTTCTTGCTAGGGCAATCCCGATGAGTTCATGGGAGGAGATAACAATTTTACATAGGAATTTAGATATAAAAAATATAAATTTCACATACAATGTAGACGAAAAATAAAAGACAGGTTAAGCAGAACAAGCAACAATAGAAAAAAAATAAAGAAAAAAGGAACAAGGTTATATAAATATGGATGATTACAACTAAATGGAAAAGAAAAGAAGAGAAAGGGAAACAAGACAGAATTGAACATGACATGAAAATTACATAGTATCATCCTTAAAAGTACTTAAAAAATATTCTTTTAAAGCATTACTGAATTTTTTATTTTGCTGAATTCCCTTGTACATATCTGAAAGCGAATTATATAGTGTATAGGCAATATAGTTCAGAGATTTTATGCATATTTTGTAGTATGTGTTTGAGGTACGCGGACTATATTGCTATTTCGAGTATTGTGAGGGCGGATATCTTGATTGTAAAGTGGCTTGTTGTTAGTGTGAGTTGATTGTTGAGTAATTTGTAGGATGGTGCTTGTGATTTCATGTTTTGGAAGCACTGTGATTGGAAGAAAACCGGAAACTGAATAGACGTCTCTGCCATGGGTGTCCAATGGAAGTCCAAAAACATTTCCGAGAACTCAACCGCTTGCAGATCAGCTATCAATTTCCTTGAGGCAAATCTCCAGATACAGATTTTTATAAACTTATTTTTATAACAAACAAAATAAAATAAAAAATACCTACCTCAACTGTTAGGAATGCACTCACACAAAGATGAAGGGAATTCAGAAAGAAAATATTTGAAAAAATCACCGACATCAAATTTTGAACTTCGTTGTGAAACCTACAAAGCAGATCCGATTCTATAATAGGTACATGTGTAATATTTTACATGTATAACAAATTAAAACAAATGATATTTAATTTGTATTACAACAACTCTCTTTTTATAACTTTTTTAAGGTTATTCCCACCAATGTAATATATCATTGAAGAAGAAGATAACGCTAATAATCTAAATGAAAATATGAAAGAGAATACGACACAAAAATTAAAAAGATAACGGTCACAACTGGGACTCGAACCCAGAACTTCTCGCCTTACCGGGACAAACGTCTTACCAATTCGGCCACTGCCACCTATTATTTGAACGTCACATTTGTCAATCTCACATTTCAAATTTTAGAATTAAGAGGAACGTATGCGCGGCCCATTTCGGCCAGTTTCATACAAATCTCAAATTTGGATTTAAGATCAAAATACCCAACCAAACTGAAAAATAATTTTTGTAATCAAAAGGTATATCAAATTAGTATGAATATGAGCTACTTTATTTATTTTTGCTTTAAATTATAAGATTTGGCCATTAAAGATTTTAGTGTTTCATGATTTTACAGGCAACTTGGGCAATTATTTGTGAGTAAAAAAGTTTGTGAAAAACAATAAAAAAATAAGGTCTTACTTGAAATCTGTGTGTTCTCTTCGATGCTTCGTCTACAATCTTATCGCTTAAGCCGTAAGAATATCTTTCACATCAGAACTCGACGTGTGATGTCTACGTAATTATTTCGAAATTCTTAAATAGTAACTTTAGGTCTTGCAATAATCGATACTTGTGGTCGCCCAGCGGTCGAAATTCGACCATAATTAATTTAAATTGAATGTATTTTTTATGCATAATTTTAAAAAAATATTAGCATTCTGCACTCCTTCTCTATATAAACTCTAAGTTTGCGAAATTTCATACTCCTCCGTCCGCGCAATTTTCGTAAAAAGGGGTACAAAGTTTTTGCTTCACGTATTAAAGAAGAAATTGCAAAAGGAAAAAGAAAGCCAGTTGTTTGGTTAGTGCTTGGAATATGCGGCGTATTATCAATGTGTTTGATACCATTGATTCAATCAAGCAAAGTAGATTTGGAAAGTAATTACAGAAAAAAATCGAAATTCATGACGTTACTTTACCTTTCTTGAATGAAAATAAAGAATTCCCCTTATTTGAGCTGCTGTACATGTATACAATGTTCGCCTTTATATTTATTGCTTTAAGTTATTTAGCAGTAGATGGATTCTTCATCATCATGGCAACACATACTGAAAAGCAGCTAAAAATCCTGAACATAAAAGTGTTGAATTTGTTTACCGATTTAAAAGAATCTGAAATTTTTCTGCTGAAATTCAGGATAAAAAATATTGCCTGCCATTATCTGGAAATTGAAAGGTAGGTGTGCTAGTCGTATGTCGACAATTGTTCTTTTACTTCTACACGTCTTGTGTGACAGTGAAAAAGACAGAAAACACTAGAACGATGACGTTTTTTACGTACTAACTGGGATTACTTCAATATCTTGTTAACCACTGAAGCGACAGCGCAATTTAAAACTTTTTTCTCCGATTGCCCGAAATTTTCTACTGATCATTTTGAATATTTTCCGCCCAAATTAAAAAAAAACATACCTCCGAATTTTCATATGAAGATATACAAACTGATTATGGATTCATATAGCCAATGAATTCACCTATCTTTTGTTGATTATAACATATTCGTTTACAATTTGGGACTCGAGAATGGGTACCGCCGCCCCGGAAATCTTTATTGGATAACCAACACCTCTGCCATAGGTCACCCTAAGTGGTTCGCACCATGGTTTGGTGATTTAGCAGGGGTGCCCGGGTTCATGGGGTGAGGTTTGTCTAGGTCTTGGAGGCGGATGGCCAGGACACACTGAACCCCAGTTTCCTACGCACTCCTTAAACCCCTTTCCTTCCCAGAACTTCCCTTCCTTTCCTTAAAAAACCTTCCATACAGCATTCCCAAAGATGACATAGGGCCTGAGGAAAATTATTTTCTCCTCCTGTGTGGAGCTCATGCAAAAAAAAAGGATTTATAAAAAAATATTATAAAATCGTAAATATCTACCAAATTACTTACAAATAAGCTAAAATTGGCAGCAAAGCAATCCTAGGTTTATTAAATAGTGCCATATTATGGCAAAAAGCGCTCCAGTGTTTAAGTGAAAAGTTTGGAATTAAGGCTCTTTAGTGGACTCCTAAAATATCTTTTGGTTTGAGGGCAACAAGTTTAAGTGTCAGAAGAATTCATCGCGTACATTCAATGGTCACAGTGCTTTGACAAGTTTACACCTTTTTGATAATTGCATTCCGCATCTGTCAATCGATTATCTACCCAGATTTTTGGTAGTCGGCTGAAATAATGACCATTACATTCGTCCATGAATACAGGTAAATGGCCGATATCACCATTCATTTTTACCGGTAATTCGGTGGCCAGAATGCAATTATTGTGAAACTGCGAGCAATATCTGATTTTGGAAAATTCACAACAAATTTAATAATATTGATAAATTACTTTCATATTTTTCTTTTTTTATATGAATACCAAAATCCAAAACAAAGACAGCTGAAAGTCTTTAATAGCAGGTTGGGTATGCCGGTATTAGAGTCTCCATAAATGTTGTGCAAGTCAACCAAAAATATATTTAAAATCAAATAAGTCAAGGCGGGTCTCTTCCGACCTCCGCCATGCACATGTACATGAACGTTCGCTTGAACATCACTACAAACATATTTTGTTTTCCATCTCCTCCGTTTGTTGAAACATGGTTTAAGAGGAATATAAACGCTAGAAATATTCCGATTCTCATGCCTACAAAATTTAAAATCGCGCATCGTATTTGCATGAGGCGAAAAAAGTGGTTTTTATTTATTTTGTGCATAATTTTATAAGAATGAAAAAAAAGTTAGAACATACAAAACCTTAAAAATACTCTTAGTCGTAAAGGGGTATTTTTTAAAAATTGTTTCTTATATTACTTCATAGTTAAGTCATGAAAAAACATTTTTTTAAAGTGGTTATGCTTATATTTTTTGTTATGTAAATAATAATGTTATTGTAATTCCAATACATAGAAAATCTAGTAAAAGTTTCAATTTATCTGTAATATATTTTTTTATATTCATAATGTAAACCGATTCGTCGTAAAGATGAATCTAAGTAGTATCTAAATAGGATTTCACGCGTAACTTCATCTTAAGGGTCCACTACTCTAATTTCGACCGATTTCTTACATATCTCCCTTAAACATTTGAAGTTTTTAGGCTCGTAAAAAAATATATGTTATTTTTGAAGATAATATCTAGATACGTTCCACGCCGTAACGCAAATTATATGAAATTCCCTCGATAGAAAAAAATCGCAAAGTATGCTCCGAAAATTATTTTAAACAAGTCTATTTCCATTATTTTACAAGTTATATATGTGAAAAAATTCAAAACGTTTCTTTAAATGATACTTAAGATACGTTCCACGAGATTTTGGCTCTATTTTAAACGAGTCATGTTTTATTAAGCTTTTTCGCAATTTTCGCTTCACTTTTATCGTTAGAAATATTAGCGCGCTCTCTCCAACATTTGTAATAACGTATCTCTCCATCTTCTTCTTTTCGAGAGCGGTTACGGGGCCTTAAAGATTGGGGCGAAGTTCGCGCGGTCGCACAATTTGGCTAGTGGTCTGTGGTAAGGACGTGTCTGCGCGCACTGACTGCACTGAGCACTTGACGTTTGGCGTTTACTTATGTTGAACGTTGACGGCCGGCGTAGTACAGCGGTAAGGCGTTTGACTAGCATTCCGAAAGTCGCGGGATCGAATTCCGGCGTGGAAAATAAATTTTATTTGATTAAAATAATATAAAGTATATTTGCGGCACGTTCCAGAGTGGAAGATACTCTCAGCATCGCCCTGGTGTAAGACCACCGTTCAAAATTGAAACGTTGCTTGAAATGGCTTTAGCCGTGTTTGGTGACCAGATCTGAACAGCCAGGTACTTCCCACCTTCCTCTTCCTCATCTCCTTCCTCTCCCCTCTACCTTCAGCCTCACAACATACCCCAATTGGAGATGCCATAGTCTCACTGGCTCCAGACGGGAGCAGTTGGGACTCTTGTGCGGTATTTATGTAAAAAAAAAAAAAACATAAACGTTAAAATGCTTTCTGATGAAGAAGGATGCTGCACCAGGGAGAAAACACAGATATTTTTTATTTGTTTATCTTAAAAATGGTACTTATTAAAGTAGTACTGTAGTCTTCCATTAAAAGCATTTGCTTGTGGATGGAAGACTACAGTTTACATTTTATTTATACATTTAAACAGTCACGTGTTTCACATAAGCAATTATAATTAGTGCAGTTAATACAAACACATCGCAATCTTTAACTAAAAGACATCCATGTATTCCGTTAGAGTAAAAACAAGTATAATTTTTAATATTTTAAAAGATATTTATCAGGAAAGATTTCCGACTAATCATCATCATCATAAGTATATCATCAGTATATTAATGCACTCCCTTTCCCACTCTGGTTGATATTTGGCTCGTCTGTACGTGTTACTGATATCACTTATTAATTTACGTATCTTATCTTGTTGGAAATGAAATACAATCAATTTGACCAAAGTGATTTCTGATGTTAATAAAACTGGCATTTGCTTTGTAAATTCTCGAAAATCCCTTTGCTCAAGAGCTAGCCAACAAGAATTAATTGCGAGGCAAATAAATATAATAAACGGCAACATGACTGATGTAGCAAAGGTCCGAAGAGTCTTCTTTGGATAAATTCCGTTTAAAACCATTCCGATTGTGACCATTTCAAAGTTTTCTTCAAAAGTCTTAAATTCGTATTCTGGAAAAACGTTAAAAACAGTTAGATATGTATTTTGTTAATGCCAATCACAAAATGTTAATTTGTAAAAATTACCAAATGTCCATTATACCAGAATCGTTTATTTGATCCATGATTATTAAAAGAAATATTTGCCGTAGTACTGTAAAAAAATGTCACGGAATACGTGTTCAATGGAGTACTTGTATGAAATAATGGAAAGCTTTGAAAAATCCAGTACTTATAGACTAGCTGCAGCACTTAGAAACCGGTTAATGCAGTGTTTCTCAACCGTATTTGTGCTATACTCCAAATAAAGTATCACAATTAGACTATTATTGGTTCTCACATTGCTTTAGTTGCCTGTGAGCTCTTCGGGTCACACGGTCTCGTTTACGAGATGTGCCGAATGTAACCGAAGGTAGGTAGTCATTATAATCTCAGAGCTTCGCAGAACTTCCTTCGCGTCCTTTCTAACTTCCAGTTAGCCCTCGTAAAAGCCCTGAAAAGGGGCGTTGATCAATAAATAAATAACTAGATTTATAAATTACGTCAATAAACAGTCACCGTGATCTCAAGGATTTTTAAAAAGCATATTGTTGTACTGGACAATACTGGTTCTAGTACTGATAAATAACGAATGTCTCTGGAGAGGACCCCACTTGAACTCCACTCTTTTTGCTTTTATTGAGAGCAATATAAATTCGTTTTTTCTAGTATAACCACTGGAGCGCTTTTTTCCACAATATGGCACTATTTAAAATACCTCGGATTGCTTTGCTGCCAATTTTGGCAAATTTTGCCTTACGTGTAAGTAATAAAAAATAAGTTTACGATTTTACAATATATTTTTAATAAATCCTACGAATATGCGATAATCGACAAAATATAGGTAAATTCATTGGCTATATAGATCTATAATCAGGTTGTATGTCTCCGTATTGAAATTCGGAGGTATGATTTTTTTTATTTGGGCGGAAAATATTCAAAATGATCACCAAAAAATGTCGAGCAATCGGAGAAAAAGGTTTTAAATTGCGCTGTCGCTCCAGTGGGTAGGTATTGACGACTTTTGATCAGCAACTTCGAATCTAGAGATCACGAGTTTTATCCCCGGAACGTCTTAATTTCTTATTAATTTAATTAATGATGTATTATTTCAAATTAAAGTATTATTAAATATGTGTAGTAAAATTTTGTGTCCTCGCCCTGGTGAAAGGCCACCATTAATAATTAAAAAACTGCTGAAAAAACTATAGCCGCGTTTGGCGACTAGATCTTTTTTTTACATTAACTCTACACAGGAGGCCCTGAGGAAAATAATTTCCCTCAGGCCCTATGTCATCTGGGATGCTGTGTGGAGGGTCTTTTTGAAGAGAGGAAGGAATGTTGAGGAGACCCATGTTGTAGGAGGGAGGAAACACAGATGCCGGCAAATCGTTCCATAGCCGAGCTGTTGAACTCAAGAACGAGTCGAAAAAACGACCCGTTCTCATGTGACAAATGTCAACCGTGTACGTATGTTGGGCGCGCGTTTGGCGTGTCTCCCGACTATGCACCGGTGCCGAAGGGATCAATGACGCTAGTTCCTCAGAGTATCTTCCAATGAAATACCGGTAGAACATGGA
The DNA here is from genome assembly GCA_936435175.1 of Glyphotaelius pellucidus. Taxonomy (NCBI): domain Eukaryota; kingdom Metazoa; phylum Arthropoda; class Insecta; order Trichoptera; family Limnephilidae; genus Glyphotaelius; species Glyphotaelius pellucidus. Next base: position 6,307,483 of record OW386556.1, read on the forward strand.
TAACATTCCCACCCGACGCCTGTGCTCTAAAGATTGCAATCCGTTCGTTTAAGATGGGAGAATCTATCAAACGGACCGCCCGTTTCTGCACAGGTCGAGGGTATTTTTCAAGTATTTTGGAGCTCCAGACCAGAGGTGGCTGTCAAATTCAACCGTGGGGCGCACTTGCGATTTGTACAGGGTTAGCAGTTATGTACTATTAAAGTATCTGCGGGCCCTGTACAGTACGCCCAGTTTTTGAGAAGCTTACTTTATTCTGGCTTCGATGGAGCCCCCATACCTGAGCTGTTCACTTATAGTTACACCAAGCATATCAATGGAAGGTCTGTTCGGAAGATTGCTTCCGTTGAAGGAGACTAGATCTATGTACATATCCAAGTACTTTCCCCGTTCCGATTTTCTCCCTTCGTCACAACATATCTCAATAGGGAATGCCATAGTTCCCAGCCGTTTGGAAGCAGTTGGGATTCGTGTGCGGTACTCACATAAATAAGTCCGTAAGGCTAGGCTCATTAGCAGAAAATTGGCATAATTCGACCTTTGTGCACGTACCACGAACATTGATTTATTATTTATTTGATCGATATATTATGTATTTTATCGATTTGACGAATTTTATTGATTTGCGAGTACCTACTCGCGAAACTCGGTCGAATGCATTGTATTCTGTTACCAATTCCGCTAATAATTATTTTATAAACTCTCCCATCCAAAGACTCCATTTACTCGGAAATAAATACAACTCAATCGACATTTATCGTCACCAATCTGTGTCTAAATTCAAACTCAGTATATTAGAATATTTAAAATAAAGCCATAAATATCAATCAATTGCACCTTTATCAAATTATTAATTATCGCAAAACATGAAATATGTGAATAATAAAAGTAGCTAAATAAGAACACAATTAACAACAATCCTCTCGTATTTATTGTTATAAATATAATAACTAACTCACATTGACATATTTCTATTTAAATCTTGGTGCCCTAGCAATAATAATATATTAATGATTAAATTAAAATCGATGGTCTCTTCATGTTCACAATAAAAACAAAATTTAATACTTTTGTATACAAAGATTACCTTAGTGCTTACCTTTTTATCCTCTCTCTCTTTTGTATTAATATTATCTTGTACTTTTTGTACCATAATTTGTACTATTTTTTACTTTTTTACTATCACACTATACACTTGTTGAACTCATCTGTATAACTTTTCAAGATATTACAACTCGTGTATTTTTTATTTATTTTTTTCTATGTGTAGGTACTATTTATCGCTGCGTTAATTTTGCTGAATTCTTGAAAAACTTGCTTTCGAACAATTTATTCATGATCAAGTTAATAATAAAATCAACATAGTAAATACCTACACGTTCCTCAATAACTACTTTTAAAGTATCTTAAGCACTCTTCTGTTTTACCATTATTACACTATGTAAACTTTTTAACTCCTTTGTACAATTTTAATGATAACGAAACTACATACCTGTGTACATATTAAACCTGTTTGTATCCTTAAAGTACAGTTTATAATGTTATATACTTCATGCTTACAATTATACTCCTGAATAACATGTGTAACTTTAATAATGTGATTCTGTAAAAGCCTTCAAGGCGTGTACGAATAAATAAAATAAAATTATTTCTCCTTCACCTTCATGGCACGTGTTAAGTTCACGTGGTTGTTATTCCTGTTCCTTTTCAATCATATCCTTTGAAGGCAGTTAAAAATACTCAAAAGAAAAAATTACTCAAAGAAATGTGTCTCGTCCAATAATAGACCACTTATATATCAGAAAATTTTCAGTCAGAGGTGGACTAAGGGGGGAGTGGCGGGGGGGCGGCCCGTCCCGGGCACCCGATCCTGGGGGCCCCTAAACGCCTCTATGTTCCCTTGATCAAATCCTAAACGAGGCTTTAAGGCACCAGGACACTGTAAAAACATTACATTTTTTATTTCATTTTCTGAAAGACGCACTTGTTAAGAATGCTCTCACCAAATATTTTAAAGAAATTCGGAAAATTGGCGGAGATACAGCATTTTATGTGAAACCGTTTGAAACAGTTTGTATGTTGAATTATCAACCCGATTGACTACATTTTTGTATGTTACTTTTTTTCATTCTTATAAAATTATGCACAAAATAAATAAAAACCACTTTTCCGCTTACTTGCCTCGTGCAAATGTGACGCGCGATTTAAAATTTTGTAGGCATGAGAATCGAAATATTTCTAGCGTTTATATTCCTCTTAAAGCCCTGTTTAGGATTTGATCAAGGAAACATGGAGGCGCCTGGAGGCCCCCCCCCAGACATCAACTTCTTAAACTAGGGGGGGCTCATTCGGCTTTGCCGCCCCGGGCCTCTGGCGGGCTTAGTCCGCCACTGTTTCCAGTATTTTCCTTTGATGAACTGAATTGTTTCAGCAATTTGCCGTTAGTCAGTGTTTGTCAAACGGTGATACGCGAATCGTCTGTGTAGTCACGGCTGTTTTTTTCTTTCAGCATTGTTGCGAGCTGCCTGTTGCCACTGTAGGGCTTTATAAAGAAACTAGCCGGTACCCGGCAAGCGTTGCTATGCCATTTAATAAAAAAAGTTGTTTCTCCCTGCGTGTCCTTTCCCATTCGTCCCGTTGCCCCCTCCCCTTCCTTTCCCGCGTCCCCTTCCCCTCTCGCGTTCCCACTCCGCCTCCTCCACCATCCCTCTCCCCACTCCACTCCCCCCTTCTTCCGTCCCGCGAACCCTCCTCCCGAGCTCCCCTTCCCCCTCCCGCATTCCATACATTCAGTCCCAGTACATTCAGATTTCAAACAGCTCACGTGCCACCTATTGAAAATTTCATAATGCCAGAGCTCACCAGTAGTTTTATCCAAAATAAAGAACACAAAAAAAAATTATCCAATTTGGTGCAGTCGTTCTGAAGTTATGCGCGTGCATAAATTTCTGCGATTCAATTTTAGAGATAGATATTAACTACGACGCCTGAAATAAAATTTCCAGCAAATATATCAACATCGTTTCCACGGCAACGATTTGTTTTGCTTAGCAATAACTCGCTTTTCTTAGGGACAGAAAACGTATAATAAATATAAATATTATTATTTATAATTTCATAACGCCAGAGCTTACCATTATATTCAGCCTATATTACTCGCATATAATGTAGCTTTCTATTGGTGAATGAATTTTTAAAATCGGTTTAGTGGGCTATGCGTGAAAGCGTAACAAACAAACACAGGCAGTTTCGCATTTATAATATTAGCATAGATGAATCGTTTCGATTAGTCAAAAAATATAGTTTAAAAGATTATTTCGATTATGATCATCGTTCTTTAGCTTTATTTTTCCAAACCAATTCTATCGCCTAACTCGTGATGGTATTTTTCGCCTGTCACCATTTGGCAACCATTGAATTGCGTTAATATTGATGTAGCGATAGACATAGGAATATATAGACCTGCCCTAAGTGATAAAAAGCGTATTATTTCTCCCTCCCCATACCGGTTCCATTTGGAATTTGGAACCGGCTGGGCTCACGAATTGCCTCGAGCGAATCTAAAAAACGTGACGTCATCATTCTTGTGCGAACCAGCGTCGGGCTTTGATCGGAACATTTTACGAAATAATACGGCAAAAATGGTGGCTTGTTCTATGAAAACGTGTAAAAATGGAAATGAAAAAGATAATAAACCCAATTGTCGTATTACATTCCATAGGAAAGCATTATTTTACTTTATTTTAAGCTTATTCACATCATATAATATGATCCGTTTTAATAACCATCTATTCACCATAACAAATGTACGCGTTTCTCAAGTGTGCTCGTCGCTGTTTATTGGGGTAAGTAAATCATGGAACATTTGTAAAAGTGTCTTAACTAAACACGGCAACAAAATATTCGACTCTGAAAACAAGTGAACCTTACTTTGCCGTATTTGGACTTCGCAAATTTGTTCATAACGTGGCGAGCAATTCGCGCTCCCATGTAACAAGGTCTATTCATTCAAAAGCAGATTTTACTTTTAAGAACAAAATGGTGATATTGTAATGCGAGAGGCCTATATACTGTCAGATTGATTTATTGACGAATCACATATCTCACAGTCATCTTCCTCCCTTCGCGTCCCTCTGCATTTGGTTTGTACCCCTCACCTGTCTGTTCTTGTCTAGGTATATTCATATGTCTATTGATGTAGCCATTTATTTGGTCAAAGAAATATATCAAAGACTACTTTAACTTTTTAATTCTTTGATATGATAAATTATTTAATGGAAAATACCTATTTCTTCCATTATTTAAAAATAATTGAAACCGTTTTTAAATTTGTATAATTTATGATTTATATTATACGCGACGTGTAGGAAAAGGTCAAATTATTTATTTTTAATTAAATTATTATCAAATATAATAAAACAAATATGAAATTTATTTTCACTCTATTTGATTATCCATATTTTCAAATGTCTTTTGAAATTCAGTGTGTGCAATTCACACGTGGTGGAAGGGAAACCTTCACAAAACTAAAAGTAGACAAGAGTGGGGAGGCCACGGAGCAACGCACAAAACGGAGACCGATTATACTATCGCATTCTCTCGCAGGCTAAATCCTGTACATGTGTTTTTGTCTCTTTTTAGTGTTACTATTTTTCGTTTCATCGAATTTCAAATCACAACGGTGCTAAAGAAGTTTTCACTTCAATAAGATAATTTGGTGTATCTGAGGTTTGAATCTTCCTTCCCAGTAATTTCGATTTTTAAAACCGGACATTTATTTTCGTTATTTGTTTTTGGGGTGTTATGCCGTGTTGCGCTACCTCCTTCTTTAGACAACGTTTCGGACGGCGTTACAGTGTCCATCATCAGGGCAGATGTGTAATTGTGTTGTTTCGGACAGCGCTACAGTGTCCATCATCAGGGCAGATGTGTAATTGTGAAACACAATTACACACTGATGATGGACCCTGTAACGCTGTCCGAAACGTTAACGTAAAGAAGGAGGTAGCGCAACACGGCATAACACCCCAAAAACAAATAATGAAAATACTTTTGGCCGTGAAAATCTGAAAACTTACCGGACATTTATTTCTTATATTAATTGTTCCCCCTCTCGCCTTCCCTCCCTGCCGCTAAACTATGTGAAATGCACGCATTTTTAAAACAAACCGTGAGTCGCCTACAAGAAATTTTGAGCTCACCATTAAATTTATAGAAAACCTTCGCGGGCGTACGCTCAAGAAATCACCAAAGTTTCATCGCAATCAGATTAATTTTTTAGAGACCGCGTAAGGGACAACAAAGAAACATTCAAATAACAAAGAAACGTTAATTTTTTTATATATTAAGATAATAAATGTTTCTCTCTGGATTTTGATGCTAATGCAAATATTATTTTTTTTTAAATTATACTGGTGTTAAGGGACGTTCTTTACTTCCTTTAACCACCGATTCCTGAAGTTATTTGGAGTATAAAATGTAAATGAAATTTTGGTCTCCGGTGAAATTCTTTATGTTTTTTTTTTCTACAGAAACATAAAAAAATGGTAGGTGTGGACAGTTGGAGGCGGGGTAAGGGGTTGGTCGGTTACTCAGCGGAGTGACCAGTGACCAAAGAAATTGTTTTTGTTTGATATTGAAGAAAAAATGTTGAAAAAAAAAAACATCGAAAGAGTCACCGGAGACCAAAATTTCATTTATATTGTATAGATATCGAGCACTAGCATGTCGGTACCTACGTTTTGCTTTTTTGACAAGTTAGGTATTTCTATTACCTACGAGGAGTATCCTCGAAAAATCGTTAAAATTGCCTGGTTTGAACGCCATCAACAGACGTCCAGTATACAAAATCGACAATGTATTTTTTTTTAATTAAAACGTACAGACATAGAATATTTTCTTCATAGTTAAAAAAAAAATCCTAAAAGTCGGTTCAGTTTTGGGGGAGAAAAATGGGGAACACAATACTTCGATTTTGACGATTTTATTTAGGTATTATCAGCCTTAGGCGAAGTTGTCCCTTTTGCTCAGTATTCGGGGGAGTGAGGCGACAGTGGTAGCAACAGTTCGGTAAAATACATATTGTTCAAATTTCTCTCGAAAAAATAAAAATAGCAATATTCAAAACGCAACAGGAATAATAAATAATTAACAAAAATGTGATGCATAGAGCCATCTATATTCGTTGAGTGAAAGCAGCAAGCAATGTGACTGGTAAAGCAGGTCTCGCAGGGGTGCGGGTTCCTTCTAGAGCCGCGGCCCAAATGGAGCGCTGCGCACCAATCACCAACACCAACAGCAATGCCGGAAACAAGACATATGTTTCCCAGCCTGTTCAACTCAGCGGTCAGCCATCTTTTGAAGGAAAAATCATTTGTTTCGTGTGTTCAAAGTAAATTTCACAATTATAATTAATGTCAGAAACACAGTCTTCGCTTTTATTGAAAAAGCAGCTAGCAGGTAAGACATCCTCGTAAGATTATTAATTTCCTCACAGAGAGGATTCACCAGGTTAGCGGTACCCGAATAACACGAGTGACCTCAGAAGGGTCGCTTCTGATTGTCCGCTTTCGCTTTTGGGACCGAAATAACATGACAATGGAAACGTGGTTTCGTTAATTTGTAAATTTATTTATCGGTCCTTTCCGAATGCGTATCGAATTATGCTTTTAGCAAAATCAATATCTCCGTCGCCGTTCGCTTCTGATGTTTTCGCATTTCAAACATGTCTAACTCGGATTTATACTGCAATGACTAATAATGTTAGAAAAAGTGACGCCGTATTAAATTTAATCAGTCGGTTAGATTTTTATAATGATATCCTGCTAATTATATCTGAATAATGCTTATTTATTTGTTAAATATTTGTCTGCACAAAATGTCTGTCCGCGAGTGGTGTACTTAGCTTGAATCTTCTAACATTTTTCAGAATTAAATAAGAATCCTGTGGAAGGATTTTCGGCAGGATTGGTGGATGACAATGACATTTACAGATGGGAGGTGCTTATCATCGGACCTCCGGACACCCTCTAGTGAGTTTCTCTCATTTTTTTCTCATAATTGTGTTTATTTTTGGACAAAGAACAAGATGCATCACCAATGACTCGAAGATTTTGTACAGTGTCATCTTTTCAATTTGATTTTATAAATCTCCGTGACCAGTGGAAGCAATCTTGTTAAATTAATAATTGTTATCCAATTCGTGCATTGCCAGCATGATACAATAATATTATGGTACCGCAGGTTATGTGATTCAGAGGCAGTGATGGTCTAGGAAAATGCGGTGGAAAATTGTGCCAAAGTGGAGACCAAGGAAAACATGGTGAAGAAGAAAGTGTGCTCTGTTGTGGAAATTTTAGGACAGTGCCGTGGAAAATAGTGCTCCAGTGCAAACCTAGGTGATGTGGTGGAGAAAAATGCTTAAATGGAGACCTAGGACAATGCCGTGGAGAAGAGCGCTAGGAAAGCATGGTGAATAAGTGTGCTCAAGTGGAGACCTGGAACAATGTTGTGGAGATTAAGAACAATGCTGTGGAAAGTGGTACTTCAGTGCAGACCTAGCCAATGTTGCATAGAAATTTACTTGTGTGGAGACCGAGGACAATGTGGTGGAGAAAAGTGCTTAAGTGAAGACCTAGGAGGTGAAGTGGAGAAGAGGGTATTTAATAACTAACTAACTGCCGCATTTTAGACAGAGATTAAGGAAATTACACTTCATTTTAACAATTACTTCAAGAAACAACTATTTACATGCACTAAATAGGTTATTAGTTTGGGCAAATTTAGTAATTCTTGCATATGTAGTTGAATAAAGTCTTATGCAAATGTCAGCAAAAAAAAATTAAAATGGCGGCAAAGGAATCGTTTTATGCGGGAAATTTTGAATAAAAATGGAATTTTAACTCTTCTTTTACCATCTATCCTAATGTAATCTTGTGGCAATTAATTTGAAATGTAGTGTAATTCCCAAAATGTGTGCCCAATAAAAGTGCAGCAGTTAGTGGAATATTTACCGAGAAGAGTGTTAAAGTGGAGACCTAGGAAAACATGGTGAAGAAGTGTGCTCAAGTAAAGACCTATTACAATGTTGCATAGAGGAGTAATCAAGTGGAAATCAGGGATGGAGGTGTTAGAGAAATGTTTGTAGAGATCCAGGACCTAGGACAAGTTGCAGAAACATGGATAGAAATAAAAATTAGCTAGTGTTGTGGTTTTGTGAAGTAGCCCGTACAACGTAAATACAATATGGAAATGGTCTGCACGGCTTCCGTAAGACCTCAAACCAGGCCCTTTGTGTTATCTCCCATTTTGTGTCTTAATTCTTTGACGATAGCCCAGTTTACCTTTAGTAAAATTCATCAATGTCAGTATTTTCGTCGGGTGTTTGGCCATATCTCCTTGTATTGGTGAAGTGGGACATTGACACTGCAGATGCACGGGAATTTCTTCACATTTCCTGCAGCTATTTGTGATTACTGTCCACTTACAGTGGCTGCAAGTGTCCGCTGAGGTGGAAGTGACCTGTTAATCTATCAATAGTCCTCTGAAGTTCATCACTAAACACTAGTGACTTGACGTAATGGATATCAAATAGGGATGAGATGGTGATTAGCAGCCATGTTTTGTGAACCGTGTTTCTACAGTCGAAGGAATTGGCCATAATGATAAATGTGGTAAATTTTCAGGATGACTGGACATGCTTAATATGAATATGTTTAAAAAAAAAAACCTTTTAATTACTATAAAAAGCTTTAGTACTAGCCCTCTAAAGCTTCTCTCTCTCTCTCCAATGGCGCTACAGCCCATATCAAACCTTGGCCTCCCGCAATGTTTGCCTCCAACTCCTCCTGTCCTCAGCGGCTGACTTCCAGTTTGTTATATCTGGAGAAGCTGTGCTGCATCCCCTCTCACCTCGTCTTCCCACCTCAGTCTGGGTCTTCCCACTTTTCTCTTTCCACCTGGGTGTCCAGTCCAAATTCTTTTTGGGAAGCGTGTATCCGGCATTCTCTGTACATGTCCAGTCCATCTCAATCTGAGGAGTCTCATGTGGGCTGAGATGTTAGGGGCCTGATATATATCGTACAGTTCTTTGTTGTGCCGGATGCGCCACTGTTCCCCCTCTTTCACGGGTCTCCCTAGGGGCCCTCTAAAGCTTAGCCCTCTTAATTACTATGAAAAGCAATTATTTGCATTCGGGCCAATGGAAAAAACTGAATTTAAAATTTCAGTTACGTAAAATGAAAATTTGCTTTTGTCATATGGTATGACAGCCATTTACAATAATTTATGTCTGTATTCTATGACATTTTGTATTGAAATTTTGAATGCAGTGTTTCCATCGCCCCAAATGCATATAATTGTCTTTTATGGTAATAAAGGTAAATCAAAAGGGTTTTTCTAAAACATATTCATATAAAGCGTTTCCAGTCGTTCCGATGACTTTAAAAAATATATATTGAGACATGTAACATATGCAATTTGTGTGAAATCACGCACTCCTTACGCAGAAATGGTTGATATTCTCACTTAATACCAGCCCCCTGTTTTGACTTAAAAGTATATGTATATAAAAAAATATTTTGTGAAGAACTTAATTTGCCACAAAAAAATTGGTTGTCTGTAAAGTCGGTTTACGGACGATAATTTTACGTGATAACGTCATATAATAACGATGAAGTGGAAAAGAGATAGATGCGTCACAAGCCGAACGCTTGTTCCGCACTCTCGCTTGCGCGCTCAGCTCAGGTGGAACGTGACAACGAGTCATGCTTTTTGTGAGTGCAGCCGGCGTTCATCGATTTATAAGACATTATAACGTCAAAAATTACAGTAAAACCATATCCGAAAAGCGAGGAAGTAGAAGTTTTGAACTTCAGATGACATAAGATAGTAATACAAATAGAATATATGCCCATTTAGCACTTGTGCTACAGTGGCTTGAGGGAAATTCTCTATTAAAATGTCTTTATTTTTTTGCAAATTCCTAAGAATTGTGTTTTTTTTCAAGTTTGTGTAGAAATAACAAAATCAGTTCCTTTTGTATGAATATATTTTTTTGACATTTGTTTGCCGAATGGGAAATTTTTTTTTTGTTAAAGTTAGCTATTCTGGGAAATTTGTAACGATATTGTCATTTAATATATATGAATAATAAGATACATTATCTGGTAAAAAGAAAACAATTGCAAACAAAACCATTCTTTTGTTTTTTTATGGATATTTGACCAGAAAGCAATAAGATAAAATCTGTGCGGTTTTTCGAAATACGCCCGGCATTTGACGGGTTATTCTGCACCACTGGGCTACAGCCAGGATAACAGTAGTGCAAAATTGTTGAGCTATGCTGATAGTTGATTTTGTGTTCTAGCGAGGGAGGCTTCTTCAAGGCCCACCTGCAGTTCCCCAAGGAGTATCCTCTGAGGCCGCCAAGGATGAAGTTTGTCACAGAAATATGGCACCCCAACAGTGAGTACTGCCGTTCAATCAATCCTTCCTACATTTACATCCTCAACAAATAATTACAACTGTATTATGATCTTCACTCAATTCAATTTATTCGTTCATTTTAATAGATAAAGAAAACAATAAATGCACTCCAAACCCTGTACAACTGACAAGCAAGCAAGCGTGCAAAATCCGAAACACGCCGATCAGCAAGAAAAAATGTATATAAGCAGATTTATACTAACAGCAACAAAGCTTGCTGTCTAAATTCTGCTTTAAATATATCAATATTCATTATTTGATTCTATTTAACAACAAGATAGCTCTCCCCACTGGCATGACCATGGCAAGTTAGTTCTGCAAGCTAGAAGATAAAACAGTCTATGCTGTCTGTGACAGAGATAACCATCGGGAACATGGAAACTAATGCTCTTCATGATAGTCGAGTTTTTGAACCATCCACGAATCGGTCTGAAGAAATGTGATACAATGTGGACGTCCCTTCTGACCCGTAGATGTTTCAACCCGAGCTTGCCCAAGAGAAAGTCAGTAGGATAGAGCCACAAGTAGCAGCCATAATTTTAAATTCGATCTAAAGAATTTGAATGTCATAATCCTAACTGTGGGGCTATATATTTGGAGTATATTGTCAGTCTGAAGGCAAGTAAGATGGGCAAGATGAAGGTTGGGAATGAGAATCTTGATGCCAGCCAAAAACATGAATGATTTCCAATGATTGGTGGACGTGCACATCTGAAAATCTCTCTCTCTCTCTCTCTCTCTCTCTCCGATGGCGCTACAGCCCATATCGAGCCTTGACCTCCCGCAACATTCGCCTCCAACTCCTCCTGTCCTCAGCGGCTGACTTCCAGTTTGTTATCTGGAGAAGCTGTGCTGCATCCCCTCGTCTTCCCACCTCAGTCTGGGTCTTCCCACTTTTCTCTTTCCAGGGTGTCCAGTCAAAATTCTCTTTGGAACGCGTGTATCCGACATTCTCTGCCCATCTCAACCTGAGGAGTCTCATGTGGGCTGAGATTTTAGGGGCCTGATATATATCGTACAGTTCTTTGTTGTGCCAGATGCACCTCTTTCACGGGCCCACATATTCTTCTCAGCACTTTTCTTTCAAAAGTCTCTAGCATCTGAAAATCTAATGACACATTTTCCCACATAAAGCATTTTCCATTTGCAGGTGAAATTCTCTAGCAAACAAGGCATACTTTTTGGGATGACTGGACTTGCTATACAAATATTTTTTAGAAAAACCTTTTGATTCATCTTCATCACTATAAAAGACAGCTATTTGTATCCGGAGCATGGAAAATACAGCATTTAAAATTTCAATTACGTATAATGAAAATATAGGATGACAACTGACAGCCATTTACAATAATTTATGTCCGTATTCTATGACATTTTGTATTGAAATTTTGAGTGCAGTGTTTTCCATCGCCTAGTTATTTAGTTCAACATGGTAATAAAGTTTCATTTGTTTGCAAAACATGGCATTTAGTTTTGGTAGAATTTTAAACAGAATGGTTTGAAAAACACATTTGAATTGTCATACATGTTATTTTTCAATGTTTTATTTTTACACAACTCAAATTTAATAATGGGACACATGTTAGCCACTTGAGCGATAGCTAACCAAAATTGGGTATGTGATTTTTATGAATTATAAAATTAATGATTTTTTTTATAAAGCCTAAAAATATGTGATAGATGGTGAAATCTAGGTGGATTCATTGACTTTAACTGCAGTATATGTGTCCATTTTAATATTTGGAGGTATGATTTTTGTAATGAGCGCAGCCGAATTGAAAATCGAACACCTAGAAATCTCTATCGCTTGAACTGTTAGCCAGTGCATTTCTGCTTAATAGTTTATTGTTTTTATTTTTATTGCAGTTGAAAAGAACGGAGACGTGTGCATATCCATTCTACACGAGCCAGGAGATGACAAATGGGGGTATGAAAAGGCATCCGAGCGCTGGCTACCAGTTCACACAGTGGAGACCATTCTCATCAGTGTCATCTCCATGCTGGCGGATCCCAACGACGAGAGCCCCGCCAACGTTGATGCGGCCGTAAGTATTGTTTACTTGCAGCAATTACCTTCTAACTGTAGTACCTTCGAATCGGTAGAGATACACTATATCTGACTGCAACTAGTGCTACCTAACTGACCTTCTAACTGTAGTATCATCTGCCTCGAATCAGTAGAGATACACTATATCTGACTGCAACTAGTGCTACCTAACTGACCTTCTAACTGTAGTATCATCTGCCTCGAAACGGTAGAGATACACTATATCTGACTGCAACTAGTGCTATCTAACTGACCTTCTAATGTAGTATCATCTGCTTCGAAACGGTAGAGATGCACTGTATCCCACCTGTGACCAGTGTATCATAACCTAGCTCTGATTGTGTCTGACCCGCAACCTGCTCAAACTGTAATGGTATCTCACCTCCAGCTAATGCAGCAAGATCTTACTTAAATGACATCTGACATGCAACCAATCCTAACTATTGGCATCTGCCTTATGACGGTAGCGACCGCACTTGCAACTGGTGCAACCAACAATCTTAAATATATTGTGTGGGTTATACAGGGTATAACAGCACGTACTCGAAGGTTTTTAACCACTGATTCCTTAGCATATTTGGAGTAAAAAATGTAATTTTGCCGTTTGATGATATATTTTTCTATTAACCGGTTGAATGCCTTGGTTTTTACGGATGAAACTCGAAAATTTCGCGATGTTTTGACTTTTGACGTAAAGTTTGTGGGTTAATTTATGCTATTTTACCGAAATACGTTCCTTGAACAACAAACTACGCCTACAAACAACTTTACTTGCGTTTATTTGACAAATTGATAGGTTTATCGATCTTTTTATTACCCGCGGCGCACCCAGTTTGACAGTTGAAATCGCGGGAGAAGTGACATTTGGAAAGTCAGAGAAACAGTTCCAAATAATAATTTGAGTGGCTAGGTGTGTTCCTTATATCTGTTACGTCAAGAAAAAGAATGCCCCAAGCGATTCTGACCTTGTTCTTCATACATTTCCTTTATACATAAGGCTTAAAATCGCATATCAAAAAGTTGTTGTTTTTTTTTATTCGGCTGTAGGGCGCGCGCAATCGGCATTCGATCTGTTAAAAACAATAAAAATATTTTTTCCATCACGGTTGTGTATAACAAATCAGGTCACGATAAGCACTCCACCTTGTTCTAAGTAGCACAAAATAGCGCGCATATCAGAAGATTGGCGACTGTGATTGAAAAATAGTATTTTTAATATTATCATCGGACAGCAAAATGACATATACAAATTTTACTCCAAATATGCTCAGGAATCATCTCTGGAAAATCCTTTGGGCATGTGCTGTTACACCTTGTACAGCTGACCCGCAATCAAAGCTAGCTGTAAACTAATATATCTACAATGTAATGTTGCAGTGTCTACAATAATATTGAAAAAGAAAAACAATATTTTTAACAGCTTATCTATATATTTTCTAAAACTAGCACAATGTAAGGGATTCTGGTACGGTTAGGATTTACTAATCTGAATCTTGTTCAAGGGTATCTTTTCATTATCATTTATTTTGATATTCATATTATTACAGTGTATAAAAACTAATATTAATTTACATTAAAAAAATCACAATTAATGCTAATATCACTTGTTATGTAGGCTTATGTTTGTTTATATTGTATGTATGTGTTACAGAAAGAATGGAGGGAGCGGTATGCGGATTTCAAGAAGAAGGTGGCCCGCTGCGTGCGAAAGAGTCAGGAGGACTGCTTCTAGGAGCAGGGAGGGAGGCAGGCGGCGAGGAAAGGGAGCAGGCCACAAACACATCTGTGTGCCAAGTGCGTGTGTGTATACCGGGAGATGTTGCACGCGGACAATATTGAAATTAACTCGGAGAAGAAGTGAACACATATATATTATAATATAAAGACAATTCCTACCACGCTAGTGTAAATTGATTGTGTGGAAGTAACGGGGCACCTCGTGTGTGTGTGTGTCCGCCCTCTACACCCAACTAGACTACCGCAGAAGCAGAAGACGCAGACCCATCACCGAACCGGCCAGCCGCCCGGACCCAACTTGTAAATTATTTATTCATGAAATGTGAAACTTTTACTCTAAAACAATATTTGTATGTAATGGTTTTTAGTTTTATTTTATATTTATTTATCGGCTCGAGCTAGTTAGCTCACCGAAGAAGCCTCCTCTCCGAAGAGCGTCGCAGATATTGGGAGGTCCGTTCTCTTGTGGCTTACATGTATCATAATAAATTAAGATTTCCATTTCAGATCACTGTTGACTTTTATTTGCGCTTCAGTAGCTTATTATATATGACAACTTGTACACACGTTGATCACGGCGCTTGTGATCTCTTAGTTTATACGTCACCCTGACAGACCGAAGAGAAGAAAATGCTTTTATTTCATAATTAAAGTAGGTTTTACAATAAGATAATCTGCACTTCTTATGTTATCTCCTATTGTTCGTGACCACATTTGTGATATGACGATGTATTCTTAGATATTTCGTTTCACTCAAATTCGATAACTTTTGTAACATCCATTATGGACTGCATCAGAATTATTTATAATATATAAGTAAATTTTTGTAAACACTTGGAGTTGTTTAATTTCCCACTCCCGGCACAATCAGTCTTCCTGGTCAGAGTCCAAAGCCAAGATCGCATGCTGCGAGGGAGCCAACGTAGCCTCGAAGCATCGCTGGAACACTGTGCGTATGCGACGCACCTGGGTACCTTCACCGGGCGACGCCGGGATCTGATCATTCTCCACCGCGTCCACAAATTGAAATAGGTGATCGTCTTCGTCTTGGAGGTGTGGCCGCTTGGCGGCATTCTGCTCGGCGCAATGACTGCTGCTCCTCTTGACGCTGAAGCTCGACTCTTTCCTCACCACCCTGGGAGTGATCGAAACTGAAGCAGTAGGCTGACTTGCCGACGAGGAACATTCCGTCGCCATTACAAAATCCGCCACAAAAGTTGAATTATTGTCTATCGTGAAGATGGCCGGCTTTCCCGTTATCTCAAACTGCAGGGAAATAGGCAAGTTCACGGCTTCGGCAAATGTCAGGACTGCCCGGAACTCTTTCATGGAAAATGTGATGTGGGTGTCTATTCCAATGGAGTAGTAGTCGAACTCCACCGGCTTCAGGGAAAGTTGTGTCCGGGTTACTTTGGAAATGTCCAGGTCGTCTGCGTAATTCCTCAGGAAGAAGGTTTGGGGATCTGCTTCTACAGTCACCTTGTCTTCTGTCGTTTGGAAGTTGCTGACTGCATCGGCCAGCACCTTGTGTTGGGTTGACAGCCTGAAAATCATCAGCATTATAATATTATTACTAACAAATACAATTAAGATATTCAAACATAATTTTTTACATTTATTTACTGAAGTTCTTACACTTCATAAGAGTTCATTTGGAGAGCTGAATTCCTATCACCTTTTTGACATTATCTTCTTTGTTTGCTGTGTCAATATTACTTCCGTAACGAAACCTTAATTTAAACAGTTTTTCGCATTCGTACTGTGAAACTCGATGATTAAACAAAATACCTAAGAGAAGGACTTGGCAAACTGAGCAAATACATTCTTTCCAAATGATTATATAAAATGGCAGCCAAGATAGCCGGACTGTTTCTAAAGCCACTGAATGATGTCTATTGGTAACCAAGGAAACGATGTATGTTGGCAGCCATCTTGATTGCCATTTTTGTATAATAATTTTTTTTTTAAAAAGAAAGAAACATTCCCTGGTTACGAATAACCTGACAATGTTTGAAAATCTCCTACTACCACCACAGTAAGCTGAAAATGTTGCTTGAGTCGTGATGGAGGACTTAGCCAGCCGAGGAATCGAACACGCGATGCCCGGGTGGGACCCAAACGCGATGTCCACTTAACTACTGACCGGTCTGAATGTTTTATTGGTTTGCCAAGCCTCTGTTATGACCCGTTCGCATTGGTAAAGTATTTTAGTCAGTGGAGAGTATAGTAGTAACTAAACGCGTCCGAACACCATAATTTTAGTAGAGTGGTTAGTCAGCTCTTTAGTCGATTCAATCCATTTCGTTCTAATTTTTCGGCGAGTAGCGCTCCCCTCCATTTGTCCCTGCGCACTAACATGCGCAAAACCGCCGTTTTAGCAGAGTTCATTTGTAGATGCGCGGAAATGTCGTGACATTGAAGCGAAGATGCAACTCTAAAATTATTTATTAACGCTGCTATAAAACTCTTTTCATGTCTATAATTTATTTATTTTTATTCTTCCACCTCTTCTAAAATTTCATCTCTTCTAAGCATTACAATGCGCTTAATTAGCATATTTACTTTGCTTTGTAGCAGCCCATCAACCGCCGTCATTTTGCAACGGGCGGCGGGGACAAATGTACTCTACTTGAAAGTAATGCGAACGATTTTCGGCGAGTCAAGTGTCACTCGACTAAACTACTGGCTTAGTCTGAACAAGCCTTTTGGGTATTTTATTTAGTCACCGGTGAACTGGATTAAAATGATAATAATTTCTTTTCAAAGGGTTTCTATAAACACCCACACCTTTTAAATATTTTTTTTCTTTCAAGGAAAGACAAAATATTCCACAACAACAGGGATTACCTTGCCGTCATAAGTAAAAACACAGTATTGTCTTTGAGACTTGAGGAAGATGCTGTGTTTTTACTTTTGACGGCAGTACTAATAACCTGAAAATATTTGAAAATCCAACTACTTACAATTAACGGAAAATTTTGCTTGTGTAATGATGGAGGTGTTTGTTAGCAAGGAAACTGAAGCCACATGCCTGGGTAGGAACTCGACATATTTGTCTACTCAGCTGCTAACTGATGAATATTATGTGAACTAGGCTGACAGCTTCAAAAACTGCATAAGTTTTGGTATAGTACACGCCAAATTTTAATACCGGCCTGACGTAGGTACAGAAATTGTAGCAATAGGTAAGATTAAGTTCAGAAAAGTGGCATGCCTCCCCTCCGCCCCTCTCTGTCGCACATATGTTTTAACGCATCTTTCGTTTGTGTTCATTCTAAAGTCAGTGCACGAGAGTGGATCGTACAAAGTTTTGTGTGTACTTTAAGGACGGGTTGTTTCAAAAAATTTGATGGATTCATCAAATATTTGAAGTTGATTTTCACGTTCTGTGTAAGTTCTATTCAAGTTCTGTTATTGCATCGTTATAGGACAGTTGCTTCACAAAACTGAAATAATCACAGAACTTGAATAGAACTTACACAGAACGTGAAAATCAACTTCAAATATTTGATGAATCCATCAAATTTTTTGAAACAACCCGTCCTAAGTGTAGACACTAATATGTAAAGAACGGTTCCATGCCAACTCGGAATGAAACCAACTCAGAATCATCTCAGATAAGCCATTTAGAGTGATAAATAAATAATTTTAAATTAGCCGATAACCCTAACCTAACTTAACCTATTTAACCAATTTTTTATTTATATTTTTTTATCACTCTAAATGACTTATCTGAGATGGTTCTGAGTTGGTTTCATTCCGAGTTGGCCGGTCACCGTAAAGAACGCAGTCAAAATTTTATGATTGATAAATTAAAGTTTGCTCAAAAGTTTTTTATAGATTAAAGGTAGATCGTTTACGCTAACTACCAGTTCGAGGCAAGTTTTAAATGTGTTCATTCAAAACTATTGTCAGTTCGAGAAAGAACAGAGGCAAGTGTAGAAATTTGTGAAATGAAGAAACAACTTTATTGTTGGTGGTGACACAGTAGATAAAGCAGATTTCTTCTGGTCATGAATTATCAACAGTTTATGAGTTAGGCACCTGATCCCATAGATGGCAGTAGTACATCATAATAAATGGTGTTTACACTACTTGCATGTCTGTACTATAAGAACTTTTTTTTTCAAGATTATCATAAATAATCCCTGTAGTTTCAGGGTATAAGAACAGTTGATGTAAAAGGGACTGAAAGCCAAGAACGCACCGGTTGGGTAGCATTTCCTTAGAGTAGGCCACCCCTAGCTGCTTGCAGTCCAAGATGGAGAGGAAGTGTGTCCTCACGATGGCATGCTTGCAGCGCAGAGTGAACACCAGCTTGCAGCCCTCTGGATCCAATTTAATCTCGCACACCTCCACCTACATGCAGAGCAACATTAGTATGGGACCTTCACGCACGCACTAGACAAAGTAGAGTTAGTAGAAGGCCTGGAGACACTGCATAGAGGGATTTTAGTTCACAGCCTAGATGCATAAACAGAGCAGTGTTAGTACGAGATCCTAACATACTGACTGCCTTTATTACATGTAGCTTCACAAATTAAATTAAATGTAGCTTCGTTCTTTTAAAAAAATTAGAGTCCTTGCGAGAGCCTTGAAGGAGTAACCATCTGTTACTTATACCAGAGCGGGTAAGTGGTGGATAACCTCCAATGCCCTTATTACAAGGCCTAGAGGAATGGGCGTAGCCAGGTTTTGATTTAGGGTGGGGCAAAAAATAAAAATCTAGAGTAGGTACCGAAAAAAAAGTAGGCTTCAAAAACATATTCATGCTTTAGGCTTTGTGATTACAAATAATATGAACGGAGAAGAAAAAACCATTCTATGAAGTGCTGTAAATTTGAAAGCGCGACTCGGTTGACAATCCCAGAGGTCATGCATCGGCCAGCCAGGGTCTTGCCTAAAAGCATGGTGCAGAGCAATATTAATACAGGGCCTGTACGCATTAAACACCAGTGTCAGTGCAAGATCCTGTAGTACAGACTGCTTTTATTACAAGACCTAGAGGCACGAAGAAGTGTCAGTACAGGGCCTATACGAATTAAACAGCAGCATTAGTACAATATCCTAACATACAGACTGCCTTTATTGCAAGGTCTAGAGGCACTGCACAGAGAAGTGTTAGTACACAGCCTATACACATTAAACAGAGCAGTGTTAGTACAAGACTCTGTAGTAAAGACTGCCTTTTATACTAAAATAAATCTTTCAGAATTTTCGTAAATTTCTTATAACGGTACATATTTAATTTTTCAGAAAAAAATACCCTTAAAATGCACGTCGTAAAAGACTTATTTTTTTAGAAATATTTCGATGACGCAGATCGAAAAATAAAAATAACATTTAAAACTAATTTTTGGCTTTATTATCCTTTACAGCATTTCAAGTTTCCCCTATCAATATCAAAACCAATTTATAAGTATGCATTTTCAATGGTACGATGCTGATTGTCTTTTATTTTAAATGTTGTGGTGTTGTTTTTTGTGTTTTTGTTTCAAACTGCTTACATTATAAGCTGCGCCTGCTCTTTATACGGGAAATCCTAGAGAGACAGGTATAACACATCACCAATTTTAAAATATTTAATAAAAATTAATAATTTTTTTTTCAAACTGTATTGCTGCAATTGTCTGTAATTCAAGAGTGACCTGCTTATCCATATGGGCAGGTGACTTGAAGACCCCCAGCGCGGACTTCATGCTGATCTTGCAGCATACCGGGGCGGTGGTGTGGTGCTGGTGGTTGTAGAAGGTGAAGAAGGCCCTGGAGAAGGTCAGCAGGCAGTAAGCCGACTCGGAGCTGTTGATGGTCTTCAGCACCAGACCCTGGGCTGTAGGTTCCACGTAGAGCTCGTCGCCCACGCGGGACATGGAGTGGATCGCCCTGGCCAGGACTGCAAGTTTTACGTATCAAATTCATAAAAGTTAATATGGATTTACAAGTGACCAACCAAACTAGGCACAATTTGTTTGGGAACATACAGTTTGTCAAATAAGAGTAGAAAACATAGGAGGGCGCCACTGTTTTTCAAATGGCAATACTAAACATATAACTCATGGTGCTGTGTAACTTACATTTTTTATAAAAGGCACAAAAGTGAAAAAAATATTTTTTCATTGCAATTTAGATCAACAACACTGATCTCAAAATTAGAATTGCGTATAGGTATATCATTATTATACCTTTGCAATTTTGTGTTAACATAATGAAGAATAACGATATTGTAATAAGAACAGTTTAGAAATTGCTCACATTTATTTAATATTAGCTTAAGTATCTAGCGTTGCCCGGACTTTAGATCATGTCTCTAATTTTAGATCTGAATATATTTAACTCATTTAGATCAAAAAGTAGTGTAACTAAACTCACCATTAATGATTCTTCCTTTCTATCTATTGTTAAAATTTTATCTATCTACTGTTAAACTCAAATTTATGTTAAATTAAATTAAAGCACTTTGCAAAACACCATTTAATCAAATTTATGTCATTAAGTAGGTACCTTAACAACAGTGCTTCTTGGATTTTATTTTTTTTTCTTTAAGAACAAAAAATGTCCAAGAGGACAGACTTCCAAGCAACTGGGTCTTGACACATTCTCTTTGCCTCATTCACATTCATTCATCGTCAAATACATACTCTTCAATTATTCTGATTATTGTCATGGCCCGACTCAAGTATTTGATTCACTTGATCGTGCCATGTCTTCCTCGGGCGTCCCCCACTTCTTTTACCATTCACATTTGCGTCATATATTCTCCTTACATTAGTTTCTTTGTACATTCGCTCTACATGACCAAACCATCTGAGGGTCCATCAGAAATAAAGATTTATTTATAATAGGCTAGCTAGCTTGACGGGCTTTATGCGGAGTTTTTCAAAATCAGATGTAGACAATAATTTTCATTTTTATTTTAACCCGTTGGCCACAGAATTAACGAGCTAAGAAATCCGCCCTCAACACTGAATTAATTTTGTACCAAAAATTGAAAACCTGCATTGGTGTACTTAATCTGTCATTAAACCATATTATATTCAAATGAATTAATTTCTTTAAATTTATTTGTATAATGGATTATTTATTTGTATAAAAATTTTTAAATATATATATATGTAAATAAGGATTTAAATACAACTTTTTCACATAAAGATACAAAAAAAAACACATTATTCATTAATTGAACATTAATAATTTTTGTTTTCTACGTAAATTTGTACTAAAAACTAAAAATATAATTTGGTATGATAGTCTTCAAAGCAATCAGGGACGTGAAGGGCCACTACCACAAGCCTAGAACCACTCGCCATTTTGAAGAAATTAAAGAGCGGCTGGCTGCTTTAAACATAAATATCAGGGAAAAATTGAAGAAACATTATTGCCAATAATACGAAATGAATGCTTCCTTATTTACAGAGCTTTTGGCATTTAAAATTTGATTCAAAGATGTCACTGTAAGAATAGAGAAACTGAAAAGAAACCAGTTCTCAAAGCAATTGCAATCAACCTCCTAAGAAATATTTTACAACAAGAAATGTTTTTAGATAGGTACCCTCTACTCCATTACATCATTTCTCTATTCTCACGAATGTCGCACTGTCCACTGTAAGACGAGAGACAGCAACCCTCTGGGAATACAAAAGGCACAGTGCATAGTAACTTTAAGCCTTACATCCAGGAAGTAGACTTTTGCCTTCAGTTATAATACTCTTGTAGAGATGTGGCAGACCATGGACGTTAAAAATAAGAACTTTGTGGTGGATACGAGTATAAAACTTGACACAAGTATAAAGGGTTCTATCTCCCTCGGAACTGGTGGAGCTCATGTATTCGAAAATGATGCACAAATGGAGCCTAGGGGATGTTAATTGTGTGAACGTGAACAAATACTAATTACAGAACACATCTTAGAAGAACATCCCAGTTTCCTGGAGATTCACCTGTGCTCAGTGAAGTGACTCCCGGTGTCGTCAATGGCTGAAAAACCGTAGCATCCCACGTAAAACTCCGCCAATTATTTCCTACGATTAGTAAATGAATGAATTCACAAGAATAAGTGTAACAACGAACGAACTGTCACACTAATAATATTAACCTAAAATAACAAAGAAAGACCGGACCAAGAACTAATAAATTAAAGAACAATCCAATGGCATTCAGCTTACTTTTGACGTTCGTTCCCGGAATGATACACTTCATGTTTTGAAAAAAAATAAGTTATCACATCGCAACTATTCTTTAAAAGTCGCGGGAAAATTAAAAAGTTTTTGACGTTGACACTGACATTTTGGGGACATGGACAATGATAAGAATAATCACCATAAACTACGAAACTGTCAAGAACTATCAATTTCACACCCTAAAATACCAATCGAAATTTTATTTCCCCAAAAAATTGCAGGGCATGGAGTTCGCAAATAATACTAGCATTTTTGAAGTAAATTTAAAATATAACATGAAATTTTTAATACGTTGACAAAAGAAAGAGGTAGCGGAACACGGCAAAACACCTCAAAAATAAATAAAGAAAAAATGAAATTAAGTGGCTTATCAATAATTTCTGTGGGAGTTCAAATTAAATACATCATTCAGGTATTACTTTGTATTATTTAATAAAGTGAGTACATAATTAGAATTTTGTTAGTTACCACAAAATTTTCTCAGTTTCTGTTTTAATAATATAAAACGTGGTATTTATTTCCCTGACAGGGACACGCTCAATATGCACTTTTTATTACAAAAACACTTAACTTCAGTTAGATAATAATGGGAAGTAAGTGTCACTATTAGGGAAATATTTACCTAAAACGTTTATATTATTTGTACTTAAAAATACATTTTAAATGTGAATAATAATTTATGAATTGTAGCGGCATTAACATGAAGACCTACTACTTTTTGAAAACGTGCAATCAACAACCAGTAAGTGGTTGAGTGGGCACCGCGTTTGGGTCCCACCCGGGCGTCCCGTGTTCGATTCCTCGACTGGCTAAGTCCTCCATCACAACACAAGCAATATTTTCGGCTTTCTGTGGTGGTAGTAGGAGATTTTCAAACATTGTTGGATTATTCGTAACCCGGGAATTTTTGTCTTTCTTTTAAAAAAAAGAACAAATAAATGAAGGAGAATGCAGAAGGGCAAAGAGAAACGGGGGGTGAGAACAGAAAAGCATGCGAAAGGATACGAAGGAGAAGGGTGACAGAGGAACGAAGGACAAGGCAGAGATTTCAAAGGAGACACGGTAGGGGGTGGAAGGGTGTAAATTTGAAAAAACCCACGCTACTCACACAAACAACTATATGTGGCCTACTCATGCGACGGAAAAACAAAAAATATTGTGCGTCCAAAAGCACTCCAATAAACAATCTTGAAACTCAAACTTTCTTTCTTTGAGTGGAATGCACGCCGGATACTTGCCAGTAAATTATAAATCGGATTACTGTTTCTGCAATATTATTTTTCGTCGAAACGCGAAAATGATAAGTATGAAGTACACGTAAGAACTGTGATGAGCGCAGTGAACGATGCGACGTCTGCGTTTATTAATGTCTATGTATTAATTATTATAGTCTATGGTTTGTTGTGCTTCCCGAGTGCTCAATGTTTCGATGTTGACGTTCTTTGTTGATATTTACATGGAATTTCCTCAAATATGGGGACGCTGACAGCCGGTCTGGAATCTTTAACCTTACATGAACCTATTTTCAAAGATGTTAAATACTATTTATCCGGAGAGGTTCCGGAAAAGGTAACATATTCCTACCATAGTATGACAGGTTATGAATGTCGAACTCGGTTCGGATGTTAACACTGAGTGATTTCTTGCAGATAAGCGAGCTGCTGAGGGCCGGAGGTGGCGAGCAGACGAAGTACTTCACGGACTTTGTGTCGCACTTGATCTGCGGCCTCAGCGCCCCCGAGACAGACCTGACGGATGCGAACGACTTGTACGAGATCCCCGCCGCCACCTACCACTGGGTTGTGGCTTGCGTCAAGCTCCGCAAGATCGTCAGCACTAAGCCTTATAACCCGTCTCGACACCAGCTCTTTTCCGGGGTGGTCGCTTGCGTGGCTCGCGTCAGTCCGAGGGACGCCCGGGGGCTGTTCGCTCTCGTCAGTTTCCACGGCGGGCGCGCGCAGCTCTCCTTGACGCCCGACTGCACGCACCTCATATGCGGGGCTGCTGCTGGCTCCAAGCTCGCGGCTGCCGGCGACCATCTCAAGGTCGTTACTCCCGATTGGGTGACGGAGAGCATTAAGGCCAAGATACAATGTGCGCATGATGCTTATCACCCGCGACTGCTCAAGCCCCCTTTGCCCGCCATAGCTAGCTACCAGCTGTCTTCGGACAGCCGCATCGGCTCCATTACAGGGTTTGACTTCGAGGAGGGTATCGCCAAGTCCGAAGTGCCCACGCAGAGCATGGCGGACAGCAAGGACCTGGAGAGCACGCAGGCATTGCTGGACAAGCTGAAGCAGCGAATGCCATGGAATCACCCCACCCCGCCCGCTGCCGGTAAGCAGCCGCAGTATGCGCCGGCTCTGTCTGCCATACAGATCCAGCAGCAAAGGATCTTGCAGCAGCACCAGCACAAGATGCAGATCCAGATGCAGCAGCAGAATAAGAGTCAGAATATCAGTTTGCCGCAACAGCCTACCGGAGCTAATACTAACTTAAACCAGCTGATGAATCATAGTCACTCGCTGCAGCAGAAGCCTCTACAAGGTCCCCAGCAAGGACTTCTCAACCAAAAGCAAGGCCACGGTGCTCCCCAGCAAGGAAATCCGAGTCAAGGGTTAAACAGCCAGAACCCTCCTGCTAGCACGCCTCAACCCGGTCACAATCTCCTCTCCCAACACCAAGGGCAGACCCACACAAGCAGCCAGGGGATAATTGTCAATCAACAGTCACACTTGTTGGCCCAACAGCAGGGACAACAACAAACTCTAGGAGGAAATGTTCTCCACCAGGGTCTCAATATCCTGAGCAGTTCTCCCAATGTGAGTATGAGTCAGCAGCAGGCTCCGCAGCAGGTGGCGCAGTCGCAGCAAGGCCCGCAGCCCACTCCCCATTGGAGGCAACAACAGTTAGTTCAGAACGCACCGCAGAATTCAACACAACAGATTGTTCGCAGTCCGATGCTGCAGCAAAGAACTCAATTACAGCAAAACCAGATGTTACTACAACAGCAAATGCTTCTCAACCAAAACCCTTTGAATAATCATCAGCAGCAGCAAACTGGACATCATTTGATATCCCAGCAAAGTCCTCAGCTCATACAACAAGGCGGCACTCAGCAAATACAGTCCTTGCACGGTGGCCAGCAACAAGTGTTAGTGCAAAAGCAAATGCAGCAAGGGGGCCAGATAATGGGGCAACCCATCAGTAGTAGCGGTCACTCGCAGATCCTGGTGCAAGGGGGCCAGCACATGGCTCTGCAGAGCGGGCAGTTGCCTGTACAGAGGAGCCTCTCGCAGGGCGGACAGCAAATAGTCTCCCTCGAAGGACAACCCATCTTGCCTCAGGGACCTCAAGTTCTAGCGCAAGGAGTACAACAGCATTTGCCTCAGAGCAATCAGCAGATAATTACGCAAGGCGGACAACAGATTATCACACAAGGGGGCCACCAGCTCATCACTCAAGCTAGCCAGCTAAACCAGGGTGGACAGCAAATGCAGCAAGTCCTCCAAGGGCAAACTCATCAGGGTGGGCAGCAGTTAATGACTCAAAGCGGGCAACAAATTATGTCTCAGGGTGGTCAACAAATAGTACCTCAAAGTGTGCAGCAATTAATGCCTCAAGGTGGCCAGCAGATAATGTCTCAAGCTGGCCAGCAGATAATGTCACAAGCTGGTCAGCAGATCATGGCACAAGGAGGGCAACAAATATTAGCGCAAGGTGGGCAGCAGATAATGGGGCAAGGTGTGCAGCAAATCATAACCCAGGGCGGACAGCAAATATTATCTCAAGGCGGACAGCAAATAATAGCCCAGGGTGGACAGCACATTGTGACTCAGGGTGGAAAGCCAATCATGTCTCAAGGCGGACCGCAACTACTGTCTCAAGGTGGACAGCAAATAATGACACAGGGTGGACAGCAAATAATTTCTCAGGGTGGACAGCAATTAATGTCTCAGGGCGGACAGCAAATTATGTCTCAAGGCGGGCCACCGATAATGTCGCAAGGCGGTCAGCAGATTATGACCCAAGGTGGTCAGCCGATTATGTCCCAAGGTGGACAGCAGTTGATGTCCCAAGGGGGACAACAGATCTTGTCGCAAGGCGGGCAGCAGATAATGTCTCAAGGTGGACAGCAGATACTGGCTCAAGGCGGCAAGCAGATAATAAGTCAAGGGGGCCAACAAATGATGAGTCAGGGAGGCCAGCAGATCATGAGTCAACCGGGCCAGCAGATTATAGCCCAGGGCGGGCAGCAAGTACTGGGTCAGGGCGGACAGCAGATAATAACTCAGGGCGGGCAGCAGATGATAAACTGGCAGCAACAGCAGTTTCTGCAGCAGAGACAGCAGCAGCTCATCACCGGACAGCCGGGGGCTGCGGGTCCCAGGGTGAGTTCCCCTATTATTCATTCATTCACTATATTTAACATTCAAAGAATATTAAAATAATACAACTCTACTGTATCTAGAAGGAACATACTAACCAAACACTGTACCATAATAACCCATTTAGTCACTGCTATTTCTATAACTTTCTTGAATATTATTAATAAGTAATTAATTAATTCAATTATGCGCTAGTGCACAGGATCTGTGAAATATCGCTGGATATTGTAATAGAAGGATTTAATATTCTTATTATTGGAATTCCTAGTTGGACAGTCAAATTAAACTTTGTTAATTTTATCTACAAATATATTATAATATATAAATGAAAATATGTTTGCTTCTGTCTATGTGTATATGTATGTATGCTATGCGTTGCTAAACCATTCATCCGATTGCGATGAAACTTTGGGGATTAGATGTGCGTATGCCCGCGATTCTTGCTATATACATACAAGAGTGAGTTCTGCCATCATGAAATTATGCGTTGCTAACAGTTCATCCGATTGCAATGAAACTTTGGTGATTTGATGCGTGCCTGCCAGCGATGGTTTCTATATATACTGGTGAGCTCTAGGATTATGAAATTTGTAAAAAAAAATTGCAATAGGTGGCACGCGAGCTGTACAAAACTGAATGTACCTGGAATGAATGTATAAAATGCCGGAGGGGGGAGGGGAACGAAAAGAAAGTCTATTAACTAACGATCTAACCACCACGGCGTTTTCCCGAAGTGATAAGCAAAAAGGATGGACCGCCAAACAACCCGGTTTTGGCACATACTGCTTGCTTCGTTCACATTCACACATGATCCTTCTGTTATTCTAGAGAGAAGGCTTTCTTTAGCTTAATTCCTTTGTATTAAAATGAAGCTACACGGTGTCCATGCAGGAAACGGTCCGTCGGTGATCAATGAAATGCAAACAAATCTTCAAAATCGGGTCCCGCCATTCAATTTCATACGAGACACAACTATCTCCTTGTCCAAATCAATAGCTTCACAATTATCGATCGCCACAGCATGGATCACGTGGATTAAATGATCATTCACAACTTTAATCAGCTTCTCCCTTCCTCCTTAAAATCTTCCATCAAATCAGGATTCATCAAAACTTCTTCAGCGTCACAGAATACTCCGGCGGCATACCAATCCCGAGATTAACAATGAAATTCAATTCATTCTCTCATCGGTCAAAATAAAATCAATAGCTTACACTCCAGTCGATACGGATTCCAAAATCCTCCCAAAAAAACTCCTCCACTGTCCAAAACGTCAAAGCATGTCTGCGGCCATCTGTTTTCATTACTTTTAATGACTTTTCAAAGAAGCTGTTGAAGTTGCATGATTCTGAGTTGTCCAATTGGAATTTGGTACAATAGAATTGGAAATTTTATTTTATCATTGAAGAATATAACACTAATAATTTAAATGAAAATATGAAAGCGAACGAGACACATTGGGGGGGACCCTCCTATTTTCCCAATGGCATTATAAGGAAACATGGTTTCCTCCTTCACCGCACACGTCAAGACTCGACTTTTTTATTGAACGAAGCTACATTTATTTTAACAATTCTAGACCCTCCAATGTACATGCATACGGGGTTAGTAAGCAGTATGTGAGTACTTAAATTAACATTATGTAAAAGAGAAATAGAAGTAGCAGAACAAGACACAGAAAAAAAAGATAATGGTCGCAACTGGGACTCACTCAGAACCTCTCGTCTAACCGGGACGTGCGCTTTTACCAATTCAGCCATTGCCATCTTCCGTCAAACCGTCGTAATTATCAATCTCATATTTTCAAATTTTGGAATTAACAATATTATCTTTAACTAATTTTTAATGGCTGAATTGGTAAAAGCGCGAGTCCCAGTTGCGACCATTATCTTTTGTCTACTTTTCTGTGTCTTGTTCTCTTTCATATTTTCGTTCAGATTATTAGTGTTATCTTCTTCTTCAATAATATATTACACTGATGGGAATAACCTTCAAAAGTTATAAAAAGCAAGTTGTTATTAAAAAAAATTGGAAATTTTATTATTTAAAAATGTTATTTATCGTCTATTCATTCCCATCCTGATCTTTTTGTACAGGATATTTTTTTTAATAATAAAAGTGGTTAAAACTAAGTATTTTATTAATTTTGAATTAATAATATTACGCAGGAATATTTCACATTACTTAATTATCCATGCTCCAACATCTGAAATTAGTATGTTTAATGAAGTGATTGTTTGTGTGTGGCAGGTGTCGTGGGGGGCGGGCAGCGGCGGACGCCAGCTGATCCACCTAGACGCACAGACGCACGCTCAGCTGCAGCAGATGGACCCCCAGCAGCGTGCGCTGTTTGTGGCTCAACTGCAGAAGCGTCGCCAGCTATCGGTGCAGCGCGCCGCCCAGCAGCAGGTGACGCTGGTGCGCGGGCAGGGCGTGCAGGTGCAGCAGCCGCAGCAGGTGCAGCAGGTGCAGTGGGTGCAGCAGGGGGCGCGCGCCCCCGAGCCCAGCGCGGCGCAGCAGCAGCGACAACAGTACGCCCAGCTGCAGCTGCAGCGGCACCAGCAATATCAGCAATTGCAGCGGCTGCAGGCGCAGCGCGAGCAGAAACAAGCCATACAGGTAACGTCAAAATATTTCCGCTTTGCAACAAAATCCAAATGAATGGAATATTTATCAGTGGGAGGGGTAGATTCATACATCCTTTACTCCCGATTCTGACCCCCAAATTCCTACCCATCCCTAGTACGTTTTCCTTCCCAGAACTTCCTCCTCTTCCTTTTATAAAAATACCCTCCGCACAGCATCCCCAAAGATGACATCCTTAGGGGAAATATTTTCCTCAGGGCCTCCCATCTGTATGGAGCTTATAAAAACAAAAAACATGCGTCCTATAAAAAAATAGTTCTACTACACAGTGTCGGCTGGTGGTCACAAAGTATGTGGGAATTCACCATGTCAGATAATAAATTTAATGTTAGGTAGGACATACTTATTTAAATTTTTAATAAAAGAAAGTTTTATTAAAAATTACATTTTTTTTTACAATAGCTCCACACAGGAGACCTTGAGAAAAACAATTTCCCTCGGGGCCTATGTCATCTTTGGGAATGCTGTTTGGAGGGTCTTTTTAGGGAAAGGAAGGATAGGAAGTTCTGGGACAGAAAAAGTTATGAGGGGTGGGTAGGAATATGGGGGTAAGTGCGTCCAGTAGTGGATATGAATAGATTCCTCCCACTGCAGTGCAAGGCGATGGTTCGAGAGAATCCGGCTGGAGAGATCTAGGCTAGGTCTCCCTCAACCAGTCAAGATCTAGACAAAACTCATGAATCCGGGCACTCCTCCTGAGTCACCAAACGTGGCGAAACCACTTCACGGGGTGACCTATGGCAGGGGTGTTGGTTATCAAGTAAATGGTTCCTGGGGTGGTGGCACCCATACCCGCCTCCCAAATTGATGTTAAATTGGAGACACAACAACAACAAAACAACATCACACAAAAGCATTCCCGTTGCCACAAAAACATGCCACTAAACAAACTGCTCCATCCGATGTGATGTTGAACGTCAGAACACCTATTGTGTTGAAGTAAAATTTCATATGCAAAGCAGTGGATCTACCAAACGGATAGACACCCTCGAAATGTGATGCTGGAAAAAAATGCTCAAGATTTCATGCATGCACAAATGTATCATTCTGGAGGAGCAAGGCATCCTCGATAGACTTTCAACTATTTGCCTATAATGCATTTTAAGATACTTTGTTGTGTCATCACTGCGCTGTGGTGACCAAGTATCACTGGCATCCGTGTCCACAGAACTACGAGGAGTGCACCATGGAGATTGGAGTAGGGGGTAGGTCATGATCCTCAGCAATGATGCACCTATGCTTTGTACATCCTTCTCATTTGCACATTTACAGAATATGCAAACATTTTCTTATAATTCTGTGAGTGATATTCATAAAATAAACTGCTGCTCTGAACATTGGTACAGGCTGCTCTGAATTTGTTATGCACACGTATGAAGATACCTATTGTTGTGAACATAATCTAGTTGTGACGACTCATGTCGGAAAATTTCCAGGTTCTTCGGCGCGCGATAATTTTTAGACTGGCCGAAATTCAGTCTAACCTTTTTTTTTTTTTTTTTTTTTTTTTTTTTTTTTCAAGAGCGGAGACGGTTTACATAAATAAAGTTCCCGTGAGCACTTAGGCCGCAGGCCCATTGTGCTATCTCCCATTTTACCTCATTCCTTTGACAGTAATCCAGTCCCTTTTACAAAGTTCACCAGGATTGTCATTGGAAATGAAGCTATGTCTTCTGGTTCGACAATGTGTCTTCCCAGGTCTCATTTCTCCTCTTCACTCCTCCGCGGTTCCCTGAAGGCCCCACGAGGGAAGAGAGCTTCATCTCTCCTCTCCACTTCTTAGTTCCCTGAAGGCTCCACGACGGAGAGCTCACCTCCCTTTGGTTCCCTAAAGGCCCCACAAGAGAAGAGCCCACTCCACCTTGGCTCCCCGAGGGCCCCAGGAGGGAAGAGGACTTATCTCTCCTCTTCACTCCTCCTTGGTTCCCTAAAGGCCCCACAAGAAAGAGTTCACGGAGTTGGCCTCATTTCTCCTCTTCACTCCTACATGGTTCCCTGAAGGCCCCACATGGGAAGAGGACATCATCTCTCCACTTCACTCCTCCTTGGTTCCTCAAAGGCCCCGTGCCGGAAGAGTGCCCTTCCCCTTGGTTCCGTGAAGGCCCCACAAGGGAAGGGTTCATGGAGGTGGCCTCAGCTCTCCTCTCCACGGCTTCTCCTCTTGGTTCCTCCTAAGGGCCCCAGGAAGGAAGTCCACGGAGGTGGCCTCAGCACTCCTAGGTTCCCAAAAGGCCCCTAGTTTTCGAATGGTCCAATTTTTTTTGTCCCACGAGTGACCAGGGAAATAGAAGGTCCACTCCAGCAGAGCCCCGAATGTTGGAGTAAGGTCTAAATACTCCAAGATGCGACCTTGTTTCTTGGAGGCACCGTTCTTGACACTGTTCCCCAGGACATTCAGCCTGAGCACGGTAGCTCACACCTTGGCTTGGGATGGCTATTGCAGGTTTGTGTTTCCACTCCCTGAGCGATGGGTTCGCCACACTCCCTACGCTAGGCAGTCTAACCTTACAATCAATGTTTTTTCACAGGGAGCGACGGTAGCGGGTAATGGGGCCGGGCCACGAGTAGAGCCCCCCTCGCCTGAGGCTGCCACGGCTGCTCAGGGCCCCCCGGCTGATCAGCAAGGTATTTATTGATTCATTTGCTACTACTGTGCAGTAGAATCTCACCATTCCTGCACTTTATAAAAATCCGATGGTTTGGAATACAGAAAAAAAAGCTTATTGAAACTAATGTTAGCTGTTTTTTGAAGCTACAGCTTAATAAAGCTAATGCTTGTTTAATATACCTTTATCGAAGCTAATGTTTGTTGAAGGCACGGTTTATCGTCTTTGAGATTAAGAGTTTTTTTAAGCTAATGCTTTTTGAAGCTACTGCTTGTTTAAGATACAGTTTATTGAAGCTAATGCATGTTGAAGCTAAAGTAATTACTTGATTATTTGTGTGATTGCAGTGCTGCAGGCGGGTGGTGTAGTAGGTGTGGGGGGTGCGCCCCCTCTTGTGGTGAACTCGCGCACCAAGACAGCCCTTGCCAACATGCTGAGCAGTCGCCTGCAGGGCTCCCAGGGCCCCCTGGCTCCCGACACCCCCGAGCCGTCGGCTGCAGGAACCCTCAGGTACGAACTCCTACATTAATCTCTTACGGAACCCTCAGGTACGAACTCCTACATTAATCTAATTGATGATAATTTATGACCTTTCAACTCCTAGGCCCTAACAGGTGAAATATATTACATCCAACAATGTACTCACATCTCAGCAGTATGGATTCAGATAACACTAACAATAAAAAATGTGCTGCCTTTGATTTTGTACATTCTTTCCAAAGCATACATGTAGATCAGGGTGAACATGTAGATCAGGCTCATTCATAGATTGAAAGAAGACTTTTGATATGGTTGACCATGGGATATTACTAAAGAAACTGGAGTACTTAGACATAGTAGGCATTCCTCTAAAGTTATTACCTGTCCGACAGACAAAATCAGAATTTGTTGGAAAGGCTTAAAGCAGTTTGGGAAAGAAACCCCGTGGTATGCCACAGGGCTCCTTTCTTGGGCCATTACTATTCTTGATTTATATAAATCACATTGTTAAATGGTGAATAAATGCTGGAATGAGGCGGAGGGCTTATCACGAGACCCGTTAGTCCATACCCGACTACTAAGTTGCGACATGTGATGGAATAATATTTTTATCGTTAATTGAAAAAAATATTATCGGACAGCTAAATGACATGTACATTTTTTACTTCAAATATGCTCATGATCGCTGCTTAAAATCCTTCAGGGATGTGTTGTACCCTGTATACACTCATTTTTACTGTTACATAACACTGTTGTTATTGTTTATTTTTGAAGTGAAAACTTCTTTAGCACCGTTGTGATTTGAAACTCGATGAAAAGAAAAATAGCAACACTAAAAAGAGACAAACACATACATCTATTGGATTTAACCTGCGAGAGAATGAGATAGTATAATCGGTCTCCTCTTTGTGCAGTGTTTCGTAGCCTTCCCACTCTTGTCTACTTTAGTTTTCTGAAGGTTACACTTGTATTCTTCTTTCAAACTGTTTTTTTTTCTTTTGTTTTTGTTTGCGTTGTAGTACCTGTATCGATGAGTACCTGTGTATAATTTGTTTATGTATATATATGTATAGATAATTGGTTTACCATATATTCATTTTACATTGTAATCATCTATCTTATGAATAACTGATGGATCCCTAAATAAATATATTGCATAGAGAGAATTTCGATAATCAATGTTTGTATGTTGCCAGATTGATGACAGCGGCTCACAATGCCCCGCCGCGTGTGCCCTCCGGGGAGCTGCAAGGGGTGACGGGCCCAGGGCCTGCAGGGGGCCCGGGTGTCAGGCAGGGCTGCCGGCCCGCCCCGGCGCCTCCCAGCCTGGCTCACACCCACCCGCAGATACCCACTGAACCACATCAGGTAACCAAACTTAACCTACTTATTATTAAGGGCATTTTCTTTACCGACTGCAATTTTGAATTTGAATCCTA
Organism: Glyphotaelius pellucidus; assembly: GCA_936435175.1. Lineage (NCBI taxonomy): Eukaryota > Metazoa > Arthropoda > Insecta > Trichoptera > Limnephilidae > Glyphotaelius > Glyphotaelius pellucidus. The sequence continues at coordinate 6,341,488 of OW386556.1, forward strand.
AGGGGGCATCCATAAATTACGTAACACGAATTTCATGATTTTTAGACCCCCCCCCCACCCGTCCATGTCACACATCGTCACATTTGTGAGACCCCCTCCCCCCTAGTGTGACATTACATATTTTGCAATTTTACATCTAATAATAATCAAAATTCAGATTTTTACATGTGATGTCACAGAACTGATGACCCCCCCCCCCATACCCTTGTCACACAATGTCACACTTCTCTACACCCCTCCCCCCCCCTTAAGGTGTGACGTAATTTATGGATGGCACCTAACATTCGAATTGCCGTCTTTTACACCTAAAAACCCCACAAACAGCATCCCCAAAGATGATATGAAAGATGCGGGAAAAGGTTTTAGAGCCTCTTGTATGGAGTTTTTGTAGATATTTTTAATATATATTTTAAGGAATATTAAAATATACTGGTGGTCGCCCAATGGTTGAAATTCGACCATAATTGTAATTTTTTTTTTTATTGATTTAATGTATTTTTTATGCATAATTTTAAAAAATATTAGCATTCTGCACTCCTTCTCTATATAAACTATAAGTGTGCGAAATTTCATACTCCTCCGTCCGCGCAATTTTCGTAAAAAGGGGTACAAGTTTTTGCTTCACATATTAATATACTGATATTAAAATATATATGTAAAAAAATGTTAATCCTTATAACAAGAAGTATTAAATTATCACCGCTCAGGCAAAAGTGACCAAACCATAATACACATTTTTGCGTTACTGCAAATTTGCGAGCAAAAAAATTGCCTATTGCTTCTAATTCGTCTCTCAACAAGGTAAAGTTAAGTTGGAACCCTTCCAAATGAAGTGACACATTGTCTTCTCTCATCCTTGCTTATTTCACTTCAAAAAACTGTGTAATTGTGTTCCAGTTCCGCGGTGCAGCTCCCTTGACGGGTGCCGTGCCTCCCCCTCTGCCGCGCGCCCAATTCTACGGCCACAACCCTAACCTGAAGCTGCCCCCGCATTACTTCCTGCTGGGCTGCATCTTCCACGCCGTGGAGTACGGCGAGGGTCTGGCGGCAGGCTGGGAGCGCGCCGTCTGGCGACACGGTGGCGAGGTGGAGCGGGGCTACTGCGCACGCGTCACGCACGTGCTGGCCGTCACGCAGAAGCACGGCGTGGTCATGCAGGTAACTAACTTAAAGAATCTGATATTTCATAAGTATTGTGTTAAAAATAATGAAATAAAATATTTATCCCCCCATGGTCACCCTTCTTATTTACTCCATTAATGTAGTAATAGTTTCCTTCAGCTTAATAGATACCCATTATTTCATTGCTCACATTATAACACTGCATATCTCAAAAAATTGGAATTTTTTTTATTTTTATTTCTTTTAACTCGTCCTGTGCCTCTGGAGGAAACTCGAAAATTTCGCAATGTTTTGACTTTGACGTAATATTTTGTGGGTTTATGCTATCTTATGTAATATTTACCGAAACACATTCCTTGAACAATAAACTACGCCTAATAACAACATTACTTGCGTTTATCTGACAAATTCATATGTTTACAATCTTTCTTACGAGAATGATGCAATCGAACTGACGCTTGAAATGCTTAGAAAAAACTTTGCCAGAGATCCATAAAGAATTCATAGAAATTATTCGGGTTCCATAGATGTGTACAAAGCATTCTATACCTTAAGAATAAGAATGCCCCAAGCGATTCTGACCTTATCCTTCATACGTTTTCTTTATAATTAAGGTTTAAAATCGCATTTCAAAAAATATTTTTTAGAGTTTAATTTGGCGCACGCCAGCGCGCAATCAGCAAGCAACCGGTTAAAACTACGCATGCGCTATGGTTTGAATCGACAAACAAATGTTTTGACCAATCATCTCTCCTTTTATACAAAGTTTTGTAACTAAATAATTGGTACTTATCGATGATTAGCAGTAAATGTTTAAACAAAAGTTTTATTTAGTCACATGTAGCAAACACATTGTGGGAATACATAATTATAATAAACACAATGGTATAACTTTGTTTAATTCCACTTTTTATTTTCTTATCCAACTAGTTTCGGTTCAACCTGAACCTTCTTCAGGGAAGAATAAAAATATACTGTATAGGGAAGAATAAAAATATACTAGTATATTTTCATTCTTCCCTGAAGAAGGTTCAGGTTGAACCGAAACTAGTTGGATAAGAAAATAAAAAGTGGAATTAAATAAAGTTATACCATTGTGTTTATTGTTTTATTTAGTACTAACCACTGGAGCGATTATTTTCGAAAAATGGACCACTTTTATTTTTCTGCGATTGATAGCGGTCCAAAATTCGACCACATTTTCTTGCCACTCGTAAAACATTGATTGTAATTATTTAAAACATTTCTACGGCCAGCCATTTATTTTCAAAGCTATTCAAATTCTTTATCTATTATGACCAAAGATGTCGCAAATCCGAACTTCGTAGATTATTTTAGAACGATGTTAAAAATAAATTTAAAAAATATTTTTTCGTGCAGAATTTCTGATCAGCTGTTTACGTTTAAAATTAAGTCTTTTTTTCCATAGAAATGCACCTTTTATTATCTATACCACAGACAACATACAGAAATCGAATATATTCTAAGTTGACTCAAATAAGTACCTCTAACGGAGTTTCAAAGTAACTAACACACAGGATTCGCGCAGTTATAAACTATACTTTTTTGTATAAATCCTACAAATATTTTTATTTTATTTTATTTTAAATACATAAACGGCTATACTGCCTTTTAATGAGATAAACAGTTAAATACAGGTTAATTCATTGGCTGTATAGCACTAATAAGTTTTTATGTCTCCATGTTAAAATTCGAAGGTATGATTTTTTTAATGTTGGCAAAAAATTTAAAAATTATCTTTTGGAAATCTCGAGCAATCGAGGCAAATTTATTTACATATTTTTATAATGTTTTAATATTCTTATAATTATTTTTGTTTTATTATTTATATTATTTGACGAAAGTTTAATAAAATATATATTTTTCGACCCATGTTCCCTCCTTCCTCTGCTCGAAAAAACCTTCCACATAGCTGAAAAAAAATGCGGAGATTGAAATTCGACTGACAATGCGGTCACACAGAAACAGGTAGGAAGGATTTAGGGATATGCAACAATATTAACTCCCAAGTACAGCGATTCACAATATGATGTATAAATGTAGGTGTGTGTAAATGAGAGGAGTATTGTGTAAGCCCAACCAAGTGGCCGTGCTGACTGAATTTCTTTATTTAATTTGCAAATATTTCACTTACGAATTGTGCATTTTGTTTTTTAGGCATTGCGTGATGCCAAGCGCTGCGTGACGGCGTACTGGCTGTCGGACACGATGCTGCGTCGCCAAGTGACGCCGCCGTGGCAGGCGCTGCACCTGCCGCTGATGTACGCGCAGCACGAGCGCCCCGCCGCCCGCCACCGCGCCTCCCTCTCGGGCTTCAGCGGCGAGGAGCGCCAGAGGGTGCGCCTGATGCTCACCCACACGGGGGCCAAGGTAACAGATCATCTGGACGATCGATATATTTCACCATTTATCCCATATTTGTAGGTTTTATAATTGAGCTGTTTTCTGGAATTTTTAAATAAATTGGAAAAAATTATTTCTAAATAAATTCACAAGGCATCGCTCAAGAGACCTAAATATGGATAGCCATCGTTCGACTGAATTTTTCTCGGGGCCTATATCATCTGAGATGCTGTGTGGAGGGGGTCGTTTTGAGGAGAGGAAGGAATGAACATTGGTCTTGAAGAGATCCATGTTGTAGGAAGGAGGAAACACATAGGCCTGCAAATTTTTCCATAGTCGAGCTGTTGAACTCAAGAACGAGTTGAAGAAGCGACCTGTTCTCATGTGACAAATCTCGACCGTGTACATATATGTTGGGCGCGCGTTTTGCGTATTTCCTGACTATGCTCTGGCACCGAAGGGATCAATGACGCTAGTTCCCCGTAGCATCTTCCATTGAAATACCGGTAGAACAAGGATAGCATTCCCACGCCTGTGCTCTAAAGATTGCGATCCGTTTATTATTAAGATGGGAGAATCTAACACCGTTTCTGCACAGAGTCGAGGATTTTTTTCAGGTATTTTGAATTCCAGACCAGAGGAGGCTGCCAAATTCAACCGTGCGGCACACTTGTGATTTGTAAAGGGTTAGCAGTTGTGTACTATTAAAGTATCTGTACGCCTAGTTTTTGGGAGGCCAATTTAACTCTGGCTTCGATGTAGCCTCCATACCTGAGCTGGTCACTTATAGTTACACTAAGCATATCATTGGATGGCCTGTTTGGAAGATTGCTTCTGTTGAAGGAGACTAGAATTTCATTTCAATCCCCTTTAGACGTAATCAGATGGTTATTAATGTGAAAAATCTAACATGTTGGTTTTTTTGCAGGTGACGTCGTACATGTCGAGGGACAACACGGTGCTAGTGTGCCGACGTCCTGAGGGCATCAAGTACCAGCGTGCCCGCGACTGGGGCATCCCCGTTGTGTCCGCCCAATGGGTCACTGACCTGCTGCTGGGGAACATGAGCGCCCTCTCTCAGGTACACATTTATTTTATTCCTAATAACTAGACATCGGATTTTATGCATTTGCATATTTACATAAGCAAATGCATATATCTCTCTAATTACAGCGTTATTGCATATTTTAGCTTTTTTCCCCAATTGTGCATATTTCGTGATGCGGCGCCATACACGGTGAAAGCTGGCCAAGCATTGTAAACTTTTTTCCAAATTTACGGCACATTACCTGCTTAGCTCATCGGTTTCATCGCCTTGCAGAAGAGATAAGGCAAGAGTATGGGAATGTTGACAAATTGATTTCCTCTACAAAAAGTGTTTTTAAAAGCACCGTCGCGTGTGCAGTCTTACGAAGAAGAGTAATTGCCAAATCTAGCATTGCCGCTAGAGCCTACAATAACTTGATGGGGTACTTGGCTAAAGGCGATATTATTCTATGCTGAAAATTTTAAGGCTGTAAAACAAGTAGTTGGTCGATTTGACAGTTCTGGGCCATTGCAATTCAGTCAAGCAAGCTAGTATTTGAAGACGCATCCATTAAACAGAATATTGCCCTCATCTCAAGTTACCAGATGCCATAGAAAAAAATTGGAAACAAAAAACCTTCCTCTATTTAAATCAATAGAAATACTGGAAACAATGACCGAACTCGCCATCTTAATCCAATATCAGAAAATATCCGTAAAAGGTTAGACGCTATTTTAAATTATTATTTTAAGAACCCGAGTCTTGAAGACATGCAGAACATAATGCCTACATCAACGGCACAGGTCATAAAAAGGTATCTCTGAAATGGCGCCAAAATTTAAATTTTGTCTAATGACATCAGTTGACGTAGAGAGGTCGTTTTCTGCGTACAAATTGATGTACTGGGCGATAAACGTCAAAGTTACGCTCGAAAATTTGGAAAAATACTTAATTGTATCTTGTCACCAAAACTATGCATAATTTTAAGAATATTTCACTGTTTTTGTGCCATCTTTAACTAAAATATATGAAAATAAAAATGGTTTTTTGATTTTTCAATGTGCATATTTTGGGCATTTTGCAGCTTTTTAGTGCATATTTTGGCCATTTTTAGTGCATATTTGCATGCATATTTTGGCACTTTGTTAGTGCATATAATCCGATGTCTACTAATAACTAATAGTTCTGTAAACAGTAAACTTCGCATCCAAAAAAGTAAGTTACTAATTTTCTTGTATTAGATAAATGAAAACCAAAATTTCCTCTGAAATCATACCTACACACCTACTTTAACTCGTTATATGCCGATGGCGTGCCGGCGCGGTCGAAACAAAACTTTCAAAAAAAAATTTCAGAATGCGATTTTAATCCTCATGTATAAAGAAAATGTAAGATGGACAAGGTCAGAATCGCTTGGGACATTCTTGTTCTTAAGTTATAAAATACCTTGAACACACCTAGGGAAGCGGAATAATTTCCATGGAATTGTTTATGCCCTCCTGCCACGATTGTGCGAACTCTGAACCAGAATGAAAGAAACAAATTTGACAGCTTGTAGTAAGAACCACGATTGTGCGAACTCTGAACCAGAAAGAAAGAAACAAATTTGACAGCTTGTAGTAAGAACCACGATCGTGCGAACTCTGAACCAGAAAGAAAGAAACAAATTTGACAGCTTGTAGTAAGAACCACGATCGTGCGAACTCTGAACCAGAAAGAAAGAAACAAATTTGACAGCTTGTAGTAAGAACCACGATCGTGCGAACTCAACCAAAAAGAAAGAAACAAATTTACAGTTAGATAAAAATGTCAAAAGTTCAAGTTAAAATATGATTTCGCTACGTCCAGTCAATAAATGGATTAAATGAAATGGCACAGATTATGGAAATTACACTTGTTCTATCAATTACTTTAAGAAACTATTTACAGGTTAATTAAGTGATTATGGTCATTCCGTACAAAAAAATTCAAAATGGCAGCAAAGGGATCGTTTTATACGGGTAATTTTGATCTTTGAATAAAAATGGAATTTTAATGCATAATTATCTAGTTGTTTCTTGTATTAATTAAGTTGAAACATAGTGTAATTTCCAAAATATGTAACTAATAAAAGTGCAACGGTTAGGAGAATATTTACTGGATTATTTTTAAAGCGCCAAATCTGTGAACATTCTTCTCCTCATACTGTCAACTTTCCAAGAAAATAAAATAAATTAAGTAAAATGTAATACAGTTAAATCCATTTGTAAATCTTACGTATTCCATTTGTAAATCTTATCTTATTTGTATCTTACGTAGGTGGTGCAAGTCATCACCCTACAGAAGATGCTCTCATCGCATTTTACGTCAAAACAGCGTTTCCATATAATGTTATGGGATCGATTGCATTTGATTTTTTTTTTTAAACATTCTGTGATGACATATGATGCCATTTACAAAAATGAGACCATTTTCCAATAGGGTGATGATTTTTCCGCCATCTTGTATAAGATTAATTATTTGAATCTCTTGAAAACTTTCTACGTATTGTTTATAATATGTTTTTGTTATTATTTCAGATTGAGAATGCCAAGTACCAGCAGTTTAATGTTGCTAACCCGTTCAGAATGGACTATACCCTCGTACCGCATCTCATGAGTAAGTCTAGAATGATCTACCAGCCGGCTAAGTACCTTTGTTTACATTTCGCGTGGGCTGGCCGGCTACCTACCTGCCTATCGATATTGGTGTACAGCGTGGCGCCGTGAAATATTAAGTACCTTAATCAGCCGGCTAAATTATTCCGCAACCTACTCGAAAGGTCGCGAGTCAAATCTTGCCTTGAAGCACAGCGGCAAGAAACTTCGAGAGGTTTCTACTGTGTGCGTATTCACACCTTTAACCGGCTCTCAGGAAAGTTACTCGACCGGCCGCTACTATATAAAGCAGCACGGCTTAACGCGAAACTCAGTCTTATCCAGTTAGTGTCTAACCACCGTTCGGCTAACCAACCAGCAAACACAATACGTCGATCTACAAGTTCATTCATAACATTCCATTTATTTTACGCGCTACTTAACCATTGTTTACGTGCAATTTTCGTAAATAAATAAACGTCTCAGTAATCAACTAATAAGTGTTATCATTACCTTCGAACACGCAAGGTACGGTTTAACTATACCACAAAATTATTATAAAATGTTATTGTGTTTTTTTTTAGTCTTTCATTATTTTTTTTTAATTCATTTGTTCGTATTATACCAGCGCATAATTATTTTTCTGTAATTAAATATGTTTTTCAAAATTCATAATGTGTAAATGCATATTTAACAGTACTCGAATAAATGTAATGTGTATAACCGATGAATGATTTTTGGCACTTTTGTAAAACGTCTTGAGCGATTCGTTGCCATAGTATGCCAAATTTTCCTAACTTTCGTAAAACATTTTTTAAATTTTTTTCAAACCTTACTGAGTTTTGAGTTGCCTGGGCTTTTGCAGAGTTCTTCGAAATCATCTGTAGACAGGAACTTTCCTCTTGTTTTGAAGTTCAAGTGTGCAAAATATCATAAATCTTGGAATAAATTTGTATAAAAATCATATCTAAGTCGCCCGCCATGAATACACAGACCCTACTTTATATAAATAAATGAGCAGACAGCATTCTGGTGATGTGTTCACCTACCTAATTTTCTAATAAGTTAATCCTGTCTTCTCACCGTGTAAGAATCCAATTGGTTTATATTAGTAGCATCGATGACATGTTATGGAAGTTTGTTCTATGCTTCCACTACTCTATTTGCAAGAAAGTGTTTCCTAGGATTGGATGCAAAAGGTGTTATGTAAATTTTTTCTTTTAATTGTAATGTCCTCCCCAGACGCTTGGAAAATGCCCATCAACATAACACAAGAGTCCCACGAGCGTGTACGTCGCGGGGTACTGCCGGCACCTCCAGGACGTCGCACACCCAAGCGGCCCGCCTCGCCCGGCACCCCGGGGCTCCAAGGGCCTCCGGCGCAGCGTCCCCGCACCGCCTCGCCCTCGGCCGCACGCCCCGCCTCCCCGCGCCCTGCTGCCGCCTGTCCCCCGCGCCCCGCTGACCTGCCACCCCCGAGGGTGCTCTTCTCCAACATCAAGGATACGGAACCGCTTGCGCTGATTGTCAGGTAAATTACGTAATGTGTTCAAAATAACAAATTATGTAGGGTATTTTATACAGCTTACAGCTAACCCAATTGACAATATAAAGTACGGTCGATTCTGCTTAATTGGTACTTTGGTTTATCAGGGCGGCCGGTTGGCAGTTTGCGCTTTTCATGCTACAATAATATTTTGCAAAATTCATATTTGTATTCAAAAGGATACTTCAGCAACATCTGCTGTCTGTTGTGGTCTTTTCGCAGTTGAAACAGACAGTATTTTAGTATCCCTGAAAGCACATAGAGACTGCCAAATAACCACTTTGTGATATAAATAGTTTTAATAATGATATAATATCTTAGGATCTTTGATTCCTATCTCATAATACAGGCAGAGATAGGTCCTTGCGATCCTAAGCTCATGTTTTCAACTCTGCATCATTATTTTTATTAATAATTTTTTGATAGTGACTTGCTTATGCATTATTCTATGTATTGTAGAAAGCTGGGCGGCTCCGTGGTATCGCAGGCCTCCGAAGCCACGCACCTGGTGATGTCGCGCCTGGTGCGCACGCACAAACTGGTCGGCGCGCTGGTCACCGTCTCCCACGTGCTGGCGCCCTCCTGGCTGCAGACCAGCCAGAGGATCGGGCGCTTCGCCCGCGAGGAAGACTTCCCCCTGCGCGATGAAGAGTTTGAAAAGACTCATCAGTGCGAACTGTCGGCGCTGCTGGCGCTCGGCGAACGAAGGAGAACGTTGTTCCGCGGGTTAACCTTTTATATGACGCCGGGAGTGCGACCGGGACGCGGAATTCTCTCCGCAATGGTGGAGTTGTGCGGCGGACGTGTTGATAAGAGTCGGCGGTCTTTAGCGTCGATCCAGGAACTCCTGCGCGAGCGGCCCGCCAGTTATCTCGTGCTGACAGTGCCCAACGATCTGCATCTGGTATATTATCTGCTGCAAGCGGAGCGTAGGCTCGACGTGGTCTGCAGCACCGAGGTAGTCATGTCCTCCATCATGAGGCACAAGCTCTTAGTGGATCAGCATCTGGTCAAGGTGGATTAACCGCATTAACGTGTCTAGTGTAATGATTTTATCAATTAATCGGGATTCTTCCGATTTAGTATGGAATCTGACAAGAAGATGTGCAGTCCAACAAGATTTTAAAGTTTAATACTGAAGTTAGTTACATTCCGAGTATGCAACTGACTTCGGGTTCCACAACTACTGTTATTATTCATACTAGCTCACACCCGTGAAAAATCACAGGATAGACGCGCTATTGCGTACGAATTTTGTCGAATAATGTCGAAACGTGTTCCACTATTATCACAGGAATAGCAGTGCGCGGGGACCGGATTCGGTAGTTCCAGTCGTTCGGCGTTAATTGGAGGTAAGAAACGTGAATCCAATTTTTCACTCCTTGTCTCTCATCTAAATAAATACAAACATCAATGGGAATTATTTAAATTTTCTACAAAGCTACTTAGTAGGTACTATTAAGTAGGTACTTTATCGCTTGTCTGAATTCTTCAAACAAACACTTCCTATTTTGAAAATGAAACTTAAATTCAAAGAAAAATTTCTAAGAGTTCATTGAACCAACAAACACAATAAATTTTTTTTTTTTTAATTTGTGTGACTATCGCAATGTACATGTTCCTCTCAACCTATCTGCTTAATTTCAATAGAAACTTTTGAGCCAGCATGTACCTACCAAGATAATAGGTTTAAAATTGACCAGTTAGTAACAGAGTAAACATTACAGTTAAGATAGCCCCTCAGAAGCTGGGCGTACTGTACAGGGCCCGCGCAGATACTTAAATAGTGCATAACTGCTAACCAAATCGCAACCGTGTACAAATGTTGAGCGCGCAATTGGCATGATTCCCAACTGTGCACGTTTCCCAATGTTTTACACCACTGCCAGCGGTATGTTTCTAGTACTTGAGCCGCACTGGAATCATGTCTCGAGTAGTATTGTGACAATAATTGCTGAATCGTATACTATAAGCCTGAGCCCAAATATGAATCTGCTTGTTGAACTCCTTTGTAAAACTTACTTATTGAATACTTATATCTACTTGTGTTGTGCCTGCTTATATCTTTTATGCCCAGTTTATTATTTTATGTTTTTTTTTTTTAACTTTATGAGTATTATTTATGATAGATTTGTTATAATGCTCCCGTAAAAGCCATCAAAGTGTAAATAAATAAAGTGCGCCCCACGGTTGAATTTGTCAGTCACCTCTGGTCTGGAGCCCCAAAATACCTGAAAACCCTCAACTCTGCAGAAATGGGCAGTCCGTTTGATATTCTCCTATCTTAAACAACGGATTGCAATCTTTAACTGGTTGCTTGCCGATTGCGCAATTGCGATTGCGCCAGTCAGCGCGCGAAATTGACCTCTAAAAATATATATTGAAATGCGATTTTAAACCTTAATCATAAAGAAAACGTATGAAAGATAAGGTCAGAATCGCTTGGGGCATTCTCGTTCTTAAGGTATAGAATGCTTTGAACACATCTATGGAACCCAAATTATTTCTATGAATTCTTTATGGATTTCTGGCAAAGTTTTTTTCGGAGCATTTCATCTGACAGTTCGGTTGCATCGTTCTTGAAAAAAAGATCGTAAACATACAAATTCGGCAGATAAACGCAAGTAATGTTGTTATTTGGGATAGTTTGTTGTTCAAGGAATGTGTTTGGGTAAATATTACATAAGATAGCATAATATAAACCCAGAAAATATCACGTCAAAGTCAAAACATTGCGAAATTTTCGAGTTTCCTCCCGTGGCATTTAAGAGGTTAAAGCAGAGGCGTCGGGTAGGAATTTTAATGGAAGATGCTCCGAGGAGCTAGCGTCATTGATTCTTCGGCACCGTTGCACAGTTGGGAAACACGCCAAGTGCTCAACATTTGCACACGGTTGACACTTGTCACATGAGAACGGGTCTCTTCTATGACTCGTTCTTGAGTTCAACAGCTCGGCTGTGGAACGATTTACCGGCCCCTGTTTCTTCCTTCCTACAACATGGTTCTCTTCAAGACTTCCTTTCCAGACAGCATCCCCAAATATGCCTCGAGAGAAATTAATGTGGAGAAAAAAACAGTGGAGTTAATGTAAAATAATAATGCACAAATGCATAAGGTTATCACGCAGGAGGCGTTGTTCCTCTGCCAGCCGAGTCCTCCATCATTACAAAAGCAACATTTTCCGCTTATAATGATTTTATTAGGAGTTTTTCAAATATTATCATTTTATTCTTCGCCTAGTGTGTACGGGTGTGCGCCGGCGCACACGCCAAAATTTTCAAAAATTTTTATTTTGGAATGCGATTTTAACCCTTATGTATAAAGAAAACGCATGAAAACAAGGTCAGAATCGCTTAGGGCATTCTTAATCTTTACGTATGAGATACTGTAAACACACCTAGCCACTCGGAATAATTTGAATTAAATTCTCTATGGCGTCCGGGTATCATTTTTCCCCGGGATTTGAACTGTCAAATTAGTTAGCGTCGTTTTCGTGAAAAAGATCGTAAAACCTACAAATTCATCAAATAAATGCAAATAATGTTGTTTTTATGCATAGTTTATTGTTCAAAGAATGTGTTTCAGCAAATATAATATACGATAGCACAAAATAAACCCACAAAATAAACCCACAAAATATTACGTCAAAGTCAGAACTTCGCGATTTTACGTTGTTTCCTTCCTGGCATTTAAAAGGTTAATCCGGACATTTTTTAGTGAATAGGTGTCCCCAAATAACAATAATTGAATTATTTGTACAGCACCATTTTTGTGACAAATCTGAAGGGCAGATTAAATGTGAGAACATTAAACCTTTTGAATAAGTTGTGAATAATTCTTCGTTGCAGAGGATTGTTAATTTGGTGATCCGACAATTGATCCCCCGACAGTTGGCCCCCCGATATTATAATAATTATAAAATTACAATTCTTTGTTCATTATTTACCAATGTTCAACCTAAATATATTTATTAAAAGTTGGCATGGATATCAAATTAATTTATTTACAATGTCGATTTTTTTCTACTTATATGCTGGTATGTACAGTATATAGACAAGTAGTTTTATCCTTGATGAATTTTAATGAAAATATGTTTTACACTAGTGTTATTCGGCGGTACATCCTCTCTGCACATCCTTTCAGGGACACTTGTTATACTTTGTCTAAGTAGGTACACCGCATTTTCCCCAAACCGACTTGCTTTCTTGCTTATTGTATATAAGAATGCTGTCGAAGGATCAACTGTCATGGAACTGTTAATCCCTCATTTGCCAGAAGCGCGCGCCGAAGCAAAAATTTTGGCTTTTTTTTTTAAATGCGATTTTAATCCTTATGTATAAAGAAGCTGTATGAAGGACAAGGTCGAATCGCTTACGCCAATACCATTCTTGACGTAGCCAATGGTTTCATTCATATAGCAACACTTGAATATTTTTAAATGTATTATCTATGACTTAGCAGCTCGACTTTTACAACTGCCAAAAGCGAAAAAAGCGATGTTTTGAAATGCTTATTTATTTGCAAACCCTTTGAATTGTGTTTCTGCATATTGGGTATGTATTCAGATTAGTGTAGAAATAATAAAATCAGTTTATAATTGGTGTGTATATATTTTTTGACATATTATTACCAAAATGAGAGATTTTTAATCTTTTTTTTTTAGTTAGCTATTCTGGAAAAATCTCTTACAATATTGTCACGAAATATACATGAATAATAAGATACATTATCTGGTAAACAGAAAACGATTGCAAAAAAAAAAACAATTCCTTTGTTTTATGTGGATATTTGACCAAAAATCAGAAAGGTAATTTCAGCGCGGTTTTTCGAAATACGGCTGGCATTTGAGAAGTTAATTCGGTCCACAATATAGAATATTTATTAAAATAGCATTTATTATTTCTTTTCAACACAATTAAATATAACAATTCTGTATATTTTTGTATCATAAAATAGCAATAATTTTTCCGACTATTTCCCTAATAGAATGTGTTATATTATTTTTTGTATTTTCATATTTTGTTTTCTAAACTAATGTTATTATTGTATTATATTTTTTGGTCTATTGGAAAAAAATAGCGGATCCTTTTTATCAAATTTCCCAGAATTTATTTATACCTGGTCCAATTACTTGTGTCAATTATGTAGGATTTCGTAGGTATTAATTTTTTAAACACATTATACTCTTACAAATCATCATCATCACATCTGTGGGTTACATTTGGCCTTTTCCACAAATGCTCTCCACTTGTTGCATTCTCCCATTTCCTTCCCATCCCTTTTCCACAGTCTCTCCACCTTTTCCTTGATTCAACTCTAGGTCAATTTTACTGAGATACCTTCACAGTTCACAGTCATCATTCTTTCAATGTGTTCAGCCAATGGCAGGTATTCTGAAAAGTTCGAAGCAAATGGCGCTGGTGTGATTGGATATCATTTTCGTGATATGACAGCTATGTTATACGATTAAGATATTGTTTTACTTTTGTTCACTTTTGGGAACAAGTCGCATAGGTCTCGTAGATGTTGTTGTGTCTCCCTTACTATCATGGTTAGAAGTATGATCTAAATCAGAGGTTCCCAAACTTTTTTTTCTCGAAGACCACTTTCAAAGTTTACTGGTCACGGTGGACCCTGCTGGTACATTTCTACCATATTCCCAAAACTCGACAACGTTGTACTGAATATTGAACGGCGAGGTGTGGTCTGTCACAACGGAGCAGTACCGGATCTACAACTTTTTCAAATGGACCAGTATTCGAGATTATATTTGCCATGACGGAGGGGGCGTAATGGGATGTGGTACGGGGGGGGGTATGTTCCCAGTACAGTATACCCATATCCTTGCCTAGCTGGGCGTTTTACGATCTCATGCATAGAGAGGTACAAAAATGTGCGCTGTACGCCAGTCGCTCTGTTATGGAGGGGGGTAAAGGGATATGAGACGGGGAGCGGGATGGGATATGGATATGGGGCACGGAATGGGTCTCAATCGAAACTAGTTCGTGGATCCCCACTTACGACTTGTGAACCCCATTTCTTTATCGCGCCTACGTGGACCCCTGTCGGATCTCCTGTGAACCCCTAGGGATCCACCTGGACCACTTTGGGAATCACTGATCTAAACGGTGTTAAAGAAAAAACCACGTTTTATATTCAAATCTAAAATTTAACCACAATATAATTAACCATAGAAAAATAAATAAATAAATAAAGTGAACAAGGCAATTCTTTTGTTTTTATATGGATTTTTATACGGACCACAAAGCAACAAGGTAAAATCCGTGCGATTTTTCAAAATACGCCTGGCATTCGTGGGTTAATTCCTTTTTTTGCCGTCATGGTACCATGGTGAGAATCGTCACGATAATTATAAAATGGCTGGAACGATATCTGACTACACTAGCGCCGGTGGCTGATTGAAGCGTTTGAGATAACCTGCCGTTGCAGTCTTTGAGACCTTTAGAATCTTACGATTGTCTTATGCTTCATCAGATTTCATTATTCAGACCATGTCTCCTCGTATAGGTAACAACAATTTTTTCATGTCTTGTATATGAGCAATTATTACTTTATTTTACAAATAATGAATAAAGTTAAAAATGATTTTTTTTTTATGTCAATCTATTTATAAAATAATAATATCGATATCGATGTGTAATTTAAAAAGATGTTCTTGTACATACGTAATTATAATGAATTAGATGACTATAAACAATAAAAATAAATAAAATCTCCCTTTTATAGAAGATATATTTTAAGGAATATTTTTTACATTCTATTCCATGTTTCCTTATTTTGTTAATGCTTATAATATTATTATTATTTGTTTGTATTATGTAGTTCCTCAATGAAATAATATTGTAAATAAATTCAATATATTATTTTTACGTAAAAGTGTTTCTTTTAGAAAAAGAGAGTCCAAAATAAATTATATAATTATGATATGAAATAAAGATGTTTTAATGTGATTGGTGTTTGATTTTTCATCATAATTTAAAATTTCATTCTATTTATGCCATTTTACCATTATTTTTTTATTAACCCCTCAGGCCTCGAGCATATTTTGTCAGAAGGTCACAGTATTTCCGCTTTGCAATAAAATCCAAATAAATTAAATAATTCTGAACGTATCGAAAACAAAAAAAAATGTTTTTGAAAGATGAAGAAATCAGCTTTCAAATTTTGACATGATAACGTCTTATTAATCGATAAACGCCGGCTGCATGCACGAAAAAGTATGACTCATTGTCACGTTCCGTCTGAGCCGAGCGTGCGAACAAGCGATAGAGAGGCACGATCGGCCTAAGCGTTCGGCTTGTGACGCATCTATCTCTCTTCCACTCCATCGTTATTACATGACGTTATCACGTAAAATTATCGTCCGTAAACCGACAACCAAATTTTTTATTATACGCAATAAAAATTATTTTAGAAATACATTATAATTTTGAATGCAAAAATAAAAAAGTTTTAAAAATGGCTCACCTTAATTTTTTTTTTTAACTAATATTGCCTGATAATGAAAAAACTAAAAACACACACATACCTACACAATTAAACAGGTGTCAAGTCGCCTCGTTTTTTTTGTTGCTTCGTACAAAAATAATGAATAAAAAGAATTCACAACGTTTCATACATTTTTCTCAAATTGCATTTCACTCTCTCCAGGGTGAATTGCCTTAAACCAAATTGCATTCGGAAACTTTGATTTCATATTACATTTTAATTCTTCTGTGTTAGATTTAAATATAAAGCGTGGTGTTTTCTTTTTCTATCACCTTTTAGGTCATATTTCTCACCACAACAGTAAAGGAGGCACAATGATTTCTTTGAGGCCAATATGAGCTGTTCCCAAAAGAAGAGTCCCAACTGTCAGGATCCAGTGGGACTATGGCATCCCCCGATTGGCGGAATGTTGTAAGACTAAAGGTAGTGGAAAAGAGTTGGGAAGTGCCTAGTTATTCACTCAAATGCATTTAAAGTCGAAGAAAACACATCCAATTTAGAATAATCAATATATTTAATAAATCTTAACATACATATTTATACATCGTAAACTTAACTTACAGATACATAATTTATAATAATGATTACTGTGGATATCATACAAACAGTTTGTAAAACATAATGCAGCTATAATGATGGCTGCGATACAACGGGGCGGACATCACAATAACAGATGTGACGAGGCATCTTATTAACAGTGTTGGAATTCAATTTAATTTGGACTGAAAGTTTTATCAATCTTTTCATTATGGAATCCGAACTAGAAATGTTTACAAAATCGTCTTTCCCGCAACCAATATGATGAACTATAATGTGTAGATAATGAATCGTTTTTTCCACATCCTAATACAGCGTACTGCAATCTGTAGTTTAATATCGCTCGGCAAACAATACCGTGAACTTTATATCATCATTTTTGCATTTGGCGAACTATAATATACACCCACTGTTCAGCATTCAATGCAGCGAACTGTAATATACATCATTGTTCAGCATGCAATATGGCGAACTATAATATACATCATTGTTCAGCATGCAATATGGTGAACTATAATATACATCATTGTTCAGCATCCAATATGGCGAACTATAATATACATCATTGTTCAGCATGCAATATGGCGAACTATAATATACATCATTGTTCAGCATCCAATACGGCGAACTATAATATACATCATTGTTCAGCATCCAATACGGCGAACTATAATATATAGGGTGGGCCATAAACATTTGCACTTTAGCGGGGATTCCTAACAGGGGAGGAGAGCGGGGTCACTTAAGCGTGGCTCTTCGCTTCTTGGAAATTTAGTCACAATGGATCGCTTTACGGGAGAGCAAGGTGATTTCTGGGTAAAACATTTTTACAAAAACAATGATTTTGTTCTTTTCTGTTCAACAATGATTCTATTCTGTTTTACAAAACAAAAATGCATGCCGCCTATTTCGTTCGCATCACCAATTACAGAGTATTAATCAGTGCCCAAGTGTTAATTTAATTAAATCATGGTTTAAAAACTTCGAAGAAACCGGCAGAAAAACAATCAGTGCGGCCATGGAGCAAAAGAAATTGGTTAAAGAAATTTTCCCTAACAAACTGATCTTGCGCAGAGATATTCCACGGCCTCCCCGCAGCCCGGACTCTGAGACTCCGGACTCCGGACTCGCAGAGCTGACTCCAACTGATTTTTTTTAAATGGGATATATTTTATCTTACAAGTTGAGTCTATGTAAATAAACCAGCGACTATACTCCAATTAAAGGAGAATATCTATCAAGAAATGATCAACATACCCCGAGATTTGTGTCGAAAAGTTTTCGAAAAACTAAGGGTCTGATTTGAAGAATGCCAGCAGCGAGATGGCGGCCATTTCGACAATTATTTTTACGAAATGATATTTTCCAGCATATTTTTGTTCTTATCAATAATCATTTATTTAAATACAATATAAAATACTGTATTTTTTTCATGATTATTTCAAAAATGCAAATATTTATGGCCCACTGTACATCATTGTTCAGCATCCAATACGGCGAACTATAATATACATCGTTGTTCAGCATCCAATATGGCAAACTATAATATACAGTGAAACGCTCTTAAGAAGTTCTCTCTTAAGACGTTTCGTGGCTTAAGAAGTTTGGTTTTTTCGGTCCCTCGGCTCAATATTGGCCCAATTTTTCCCACATATAAGGTTTTCCTGCTTAAGAAGTTTGTTTTTTCCGGTCCCTTGGAAAACTTCTGAAGAGGGTTTCACTGTACATCATTGTTCAGCATCCAATACGGCGAACTATAATATACATCATTGTTCAGCATCCAATATGGCGAGCTATAATGTTAATGTTTATCATTGTTCACCAATGATGGGTTTACATATATTATCATTTCCGCAGGCGATGGGACTATAATATAATATCATCGTTCAGCATCTAACATGGCGAACTTTAATACATATTTAATCATAATTTCCGCAACCAATATGGCGAACTATAATGTGTACATATATATTATATCAGTGTTTCCGTATTCGGCGAACTTTAATGTGTACATATTACATAAATGATATTTTCGCATTCAGGGCACTATAAAATACATCATAGTTCAGCAACGAATACAGCGAACTATAATTTACATCATGGTACAGCACCAATACGTTGGAATTATAATATACACTATTGTTCAGCATCCAATACAGCAAATTATAATGTGAACATTTATTGTTTCTGTAACCAATACTGCGAACTATAATGTATTTGTTCAACAATTTATTCAATACAGGGAATGTGATGTATTTAACAAAATGGATTCATTTTTCTATTCTAAATTTACAATTCCGCTTATGTGCGTCTTTCATACGTGCCAGAAACATCTTTATAAAAAACGCAAACGAATAATTGATTTGCCACACATTCATGATAATGATATTGGGTGCTGAGCTATGACATACAATAGAAACAATGGAGATGGGTCACAAACCATTATTAGTGTGAAACCGCAAGCAAATCATGTCTACAAATAGCGGCACCACATCAACAGACCAAAAGCATAACTTTGACAGTCAGATTTCCACGCCTTATCTCTTTGTTTCTATTATCCACGCTACATGATATTTTTAACATTATGTACAATGCTTGCACGAGAACTTAGAACCATTATAGTCTTCCACAGTGTATAGTACACGTAAGCTAATTCCGGCTCAAGCCGGAGTCAGATCTAGGACAGCGGCGGGAGGAATGTCAGCAGTCACAGCCACCTAGGCAGACTTGAGGATGGCCTCGTAGGCCTGATAGACGATGGGGGCCACTTCCACGCTGCGAGACTTGAGACTGAGCGTGGCGTCGGGGTTTCCAGGCTGCAGCTTCAGCTCCAGAAGGACCCAGATGTTGTTGGTCAGCTTGAGCGCCTGGTACAGCATGTCCTGTCCCTCGACGTTGCGCTTGGCGATGGTGAAGATGTTGTACTGCGTCATCTTGGCGGTGATGGCGTCAGCGGAGGCGGTGACGCCGCGCAGGTTGTACTGCACCTCGTTGGCGGAGGGGATCTCCTTCCAGGTGGCGAGGAACACGCGCTTGTCAACCTGCCCGTCCTCGGTAAAGTAGGCCTGCGGGTGGACGGCGCACGCAAAGTAGAACACGTCCACGTTGTTCTTTATGGCCACCTGGAAATACAGCAAAGGTTTAAATATCATGACCACACTTTTCTCACATTGAATATTAACTTTTGGCTACCACCAATAATTATTTATTGTCACCAATAGTCATTTTCAATCTTAGCACTCTAGTAGCAAACTCAGAAAGTCACGAGCCATCACAAAGTTAGCACATAATAGATTTTAATGACTTTTTTCAATTATTTTTTTTTTTTTACATTAACTCCACACAGGAGGAAAATAATTTCGCTCAGGGCCAATGTCATCTTTGAAGATGCTGTGTGGAGGGTCTTTTTGAGGAGAGGAAGGAGTGAACATGGGTCTTGAAGAGAAGTTGTTGGAGGAAGGAAGCACAGAAGCCAGCAAATCATTCCATAGCCAAGCTATTGAACTCAAGAACGAGTCGTAGAAGAGTCCCATTATCATGTGACAAATGTCAACCATGTACATATGTTGAGCGCACATTTGGTATATTTACCGACTATGCACAGTGCCGAAGGGATCAATGACACTAGTTCCTCGTAGCATCATCCATTGCAATACCGGTAGAACAAGAACAGCATACCTACCTGACGCCTGTGCTCTAAAGATTGCAATCTGCTTGTTACGATAGGGGAATCTATGAAACGGATCGCCCGTTTGGGTTTCTTCAGGTATTTTGGGACTCCAGACCAGAAGTGGCTGCAAATTCAACAATGGGGCGTAAAGGGTCAGCAGTTGTGCATTATCTGCAGTATCTGTGAGCCCTGTACAGTACGCCCAGCTTCTGACTGGCTTCGATGAAGCCCCTGTGCCTGAGCTGGTCACTTAGAGTTATGCCAAACACCTTTGTAACTGGCGAGGAGGGGTTAAGACCCAAGAGGGCAGGTTATAGAATAGGGTATTTTCACAAACCAGGGATACCGCTAAAAACATGTGAAAGATTTAAAGATTATTTTTCTGATTATGAATATCGCATTAAAAATGTTTAATTTTAATATTTTCATTCATAATTATCAATTTCATAATAGGCCTGACGGCTGAATTAGGTAAACGGCCCATGATTGGTTGATCGAATCATGATGTCACGCCCGTCAACTTTCAGAGGTTTAACACTATGTTACTAACAAATGTCTAAACATTCTCGACTTGTTCGCGGTTATTGACGGTTTAATTTCATTTTTAAGATGCTTGTGTTATGTTCCTACAGTTTTATATGATATGATCCATCTGTAATGACTGATGGTGGTTTTTTTACGGTTGTAATCCGACAACTTGCCTAAAATAGACGCTACAATGAGTAACAATACTTTTATAAGCCCTGAATTTCGGGGTTTTAAGGCGATATGGTAATAAAACTTTTTTTTACACAAACTTTCATATTATGTACTGGTTTATATTTCAACATTTTAACAACATACGCCTAAAATAGAGTCAATTCTGGCCCTTTTAAATTAAATTAGAACAAAATAGAAAGTGTCAGTTCGTCACCTAACTTCCCAGTCATAAGATGATCTTTTAAACTTTGGCTATTCTACAAGTAAATTTCCTTTTTTTGTAAATACCGCACAAAATTCCCAACTGCTCCCAACCACCTGGAGCCAGTGAGAAGTGGACTACGGCATCCCCAATTGGAGCATGTTGTGAGGCTGAAGGTAGTGTAGTGAAGGGTAGGAAAGAAGATGTTGAAGAGAAAGGTGGGGAAGTACCTGGCTATTCAGATCTAGTCACTAATCACGGCTAAAGCCATTTTTTTTTAAATATGAATACCGCACAAGAGTCCCAATTGCTCCCGTCTGGAGCCAGTGAGACTATGGCATCCCCAATTGGGGTATGTTGTGAGGCTGAAGGTAGTGGGGAGGGGAAGAAGATGGGAAAGAGGAAGGTGGGAAGTAGATGGCTATTCAGATCTGGTCACCAAACACGGCTAAAGCCATTTCAAGCAACGTTTCAATTCTGAACGGTGGTCTTACACAAGGGTGATACTGAAAATATTTTCCACTCTGGAACGTGCCGCAAATATACAACGTATTATTTTAAACGAATAAATTGTGAAATGCGACACAACTTACTCAAAGACCGGTCAGTGGCTGAGTTGGCACCACGTTTGGTTCCCACCCAGGCGTTGCGGGTTTGATTCCTCGGCTGGCTAAGTGTTATATCACGACACAAGCAACATTTTCCTATTATGTGGTGGTAGTAGGAGATTTTCGCATAGGTATTGTCAGATTATTCGTAACCCGGGAATGTTTGTCTTTCTTAAAAAATATTCATATCTACATAAATTTACTTGTTCACGCCGGGATTGCTAGTCGAGAGCCTAACCCCTCGACCACAGAGGCGGTCATTATTGTGTAGATAACCATCTTACGACTGTATGCAAAGGTGTTTCCGCGTTTAAATTATGAATATAAATAGTCAATAACTAAATATTTTTTTAATTGTAATGTTAAAATTCAAATCTGCAAAAAAGCAGGCACGGGGGTCTCCATCGAAGCCAGAGTCAAGTTAGCTTCTCACAAAGCTTTACTATAGGGCCCACAGATACACAACTGCTGACCCTGTATAAATCGCAAATCCGCCCCACTGTTGAATTTGGCAGCCACCTCTGGTCTAGGACACCAAAATACTTGAAAAACCCTTTACTCAGAAATCAGAAACGGGCGGTCCGTTCGATAGATTTTCTTCTCTATCAAACGGATTGCAATGTTTAGAGCACAGGCTTCAGGTGGGAATGGTGTCCTTATTCTACCGGTATTTCAATAGAAGATGCTCCGAGGAACTAGCTTCATTGATCACTTCAAACACATCAAAAGCACGCCCAACATTTGTACACGGTCGAATTAGAAAAGGTTTTTTGTCGCATTAGAAAGGATCTAAAACATCTTATTTTAGGTTTTTCTTATAGTATTTGTACGCATGTGTACCAAATTATATATGCTTAGCAAGTGGGAAGATTATAACGATATAATTTGAGCAAACTGGAAGTCAATAAATAACACCAGCTACAACTTACGAACTAACTACAGTTACTTACCGCGGCGATCGCAAGATGTTCGGCGGGGGTGACGTCACAGAGTTATTCGGCGCGAAAACATCGTTTTGGCCGCCGTTTAAAAAGGCCTATTTTAAAACGTTGTAGAAAATTTATCCGTTGTCATAAAAATAAAATAAAAATTCCGTTATCATCGTAATTTTTTACTTCATTTTTTTCAATAATAAAAAAAAACTGTGGAAATACCCTATTATGCAGAGAGGTGGCTGGTGATTTCAAACAATCATCAATTGAACAAAGAAAAATCCCGTGTTGGAATGGAAAATGAAAAGGTTTGATCTGGCACAGCATTGACAGTGATAAAGTACTGTGGTGTTGCCTACCTGTAGGTTGTTGAGGGGCTCCATGCGCTGTACGGGGCCAGTCACGGCTAGCGGCAGACTTGCCTCAGTGCTCTGAGAGGGCTGTAAAACCCCCACGCCTAGGCCGGCTACGGGAACCAGTCCAAAACTGCAACAACATTCATTATCACTTATTATTCTGAACCCTCTCCAACATGAGTGAGCACCTCACCTATGATTAAACTGGTGACCGGACTACACAGAATGAATGCAACTCAACACCTCCTTTAAAAAGTCAACTCGTCCCGTGCCACTGGAGGAAACTTGTAAATTTCGCGATGTTTTGACTTTGACGTAATATTTTGTGGGTTTATTATATGCTATCTTATGTAATATTTACCAAAACACATTCCTTGAACAATAAACTATGCCTAACAACAACATTACTTGCGTTTATTTGACAAATTCATATGTTTTACGATCTTCTTTACGAGAATGATGCAACCGAACTGTCAGCTCAGATGCTCCGAAAAAAACTCAGCCAGAGATCCATAAAGAATTCATAGAAATTATTCCGGTTCCATAGATGTGTTCAAAGCATTCGATACCTTAATAACAAGAATGCCCCAAGCGATTCTGACCTTATCCTTCAAACGTTTTCTTTATAATTAAGGTTTAAAATCTCATTTCAAAAAATATTTTTTAGAGATTAATTTGGCGCGCGCTGGCGCGTACTCGGCAAGCAACCGTTTAAAAGTGATGAAAAAAAAAAAAAATTGGTTAACCCCTGACGTGC
Source organism: Glyphotaelius pellucidus (assembly GCA_936435175.1). NCBI lineage: Eukaryota > Metazoa > Arthropoda > Insecta > Trichoptera > Limnephilidae > Glyphotaelius > Glyphotaelius pellucidus. The sequence goes on from OW386556.1 coordinate 6,365,432, forward strand.
CAGGAAAAAACGAAAAAACGTCAACTTTAACGTAATATTTTGCAGGTTAATTTTATGCTATCTAATGTAATTTTTACTGAAACACATTCCTTGAATACTAAACTATACATAAGAACAATATTATTTGCGTTTATTCAATGAATTTATACTTTTTACTACGTTTCAAATAACATGGAAAAAACGAAAAAATTTCGCGATGTTTTGACTTTTACGTAATATTTTGCGGGTTAATTTTATGCTATCTTATGTAATCTTTACTGAAACACATTCCTTGAATACTAAACTATACATAAGAACAATATTACTTGCGTTTATTCGATGAATTTATACGTTTTACGATCATTTCGTCGCCCGCGACGCGAGACTTGACAGCCGCCATTTTGTCCAGCCGAGCGGCGCGCAGCCACGCAGGCCGTGTCATAAACAATTTCAAAGAAATTATATCGCTGCTCTAGGTGGGTTCACGGTATCTTATACCTTATGACAAGAATGCCCCAAGTGATTCTGACCTTCTTCTTCACACGTTTTCTTTATACATAAGGGTTAAAATCGCATAACAAAATTATTTTTTAGTGATTATTTTGGCTTGCGCCGATGGTACACCGGCGGACGAACGGCAAGTTAAGCGTTAAACAGGTTACGTTAGGTTAAGTTATGGGCTACTCTTCAATAATTTTTTTTCATAACTTTTAATGACTTTTCAAAGGTAGTGTCGAGTTGAGTTGATCCTGAGTTGTCATGGAACCATTTAAACTACATATAGCTTAAGTACTTTTGCATATTGAATCCAAATCACGAAAGAGGTTGCATACAAAGTAAGACCGGTCATATTCATTGTTGAGTGTTGTGTCTTCCTATTTTGAAATATTTGACTTTGTTTTCTATCTGTCATTTATATTTAAATTCATCTTGATTAATTTCCATCTGTGGACTGCTTTACTTTTAATTTAACTTCTGTATCGCATTTTTTCTCAACTTTCTGTCTTTGGATCGTTTTGTCTGTGATTTTACTAGCAACAAAATTGTCAATTCATTCTGAAACCTCTGTTATCAATCGCTTTTATAAAAACCGCCCATTCCATTTCTTAAATCCTTGCAAGCAGCACCAAAATTCAATTCAAGTTATTGCTAGTTTATCTGAACTTTAAAATGCAATCAACAATTAAATAAATATAAGTGTTTTATTTGGAACATAATAATAACCTCCAAAATATTTTTGTACGATCAACCACTGATTTGAAAACAAAAGAAAGTCGCCCAAGAAGCTTTCCTTACAAACGACTTCAGGCCTCCAGAATCGAATCAAGGTTATAAACTGATGGTTTAAGCGTGGACCGGGTAGACCATGCATAAAACCTTCACATAAACCCATTTTTCCTATTTATAAATGGCGTGATGTTTTCGTTATTTGTTTTTGGGGTGTTATGCCGTGTTGCGCTACCTCCTTCTTTAGCCAATGTTTCGGACACACAATTACACATCTGCCCTGATGATGGACACTGTAACGCTGTCCGAAACGTTGGCTAAAGAAGGAGGTAGCGCAACACGGCATAACATAACACCCCAAAAACAAATAACAAAAATACTTTTGGCCGTGAAAATCTAAAAACTTATCCGTTGTGATGTTTGTTTAGTTGCCTAATATTGTAATAATACGGACTATGAACATTGAGACAAAAATTAAGTAAAGTGCACCTGTTCTTGTTGAGCTGTATGGCGAACCCGCTCATGGGCTGCATGGCCTTGTTGGTCAGCGTCAGCTCCATGCACGGCTGTCCTCCCCGCCTCACAAAGCTGCCCCACACCTCCAGGCCCTTGCCCTTGTCGGCGGGCAGCCAGCAGTGGCGGGGAGGTGCCGGTGCCCCCTCGCGAGCTCCTCCAGTGGCCCCGCCAGCGCCCCCGAAGATGTCGCTCAGCAGGCCCGAGTTGCCGCCCATTGCGGGGAAGGCAGGTGATGGTTCAGGTACTCCGCCCAGCTGGAAAGAGAATGTATCAATATGTAGAACCGGTACATAAATATTAACCTCATCTATGTATAAGCCACATGGTGTGTTGGTGGATAGATTGTGTTGAAAAGACCAGCATTGAAAAAAGTGGAAATAAAAAAACGTATTTCTTACAACCCCTCAGGCACATTTGTTCGCTAGGAACAGCTCGTTTAGGTCTCATAGAAATCGTTGTGTTTCCCTTACTGTCATGATGAGAAATGTGATCCAAATTAATAAAAAAAAACGCTTTAAATTCTAATCTAGAAGTTCCCCACAGAAATTAATTAAAATGAGCACCTCTATTAAACCAAAGTTTCCAACTGCAATTTGAGAAAAAATTATGGAACTTTGTGAATATTTTATTAATTATTTTTATATGAAACGACAATAACGTTTATAATGTAATTAAATTTGTAATTTAATTTAATTTGCATAATTTAATAACTTATAATTTAATTTATCAACCAAATTAGGAATAATTCCAATCTGTAAACTACACCCGCCGTAACACAGGGACATCCCTAGCGTGGCGGAAGAAACAACACAAAAATTTATACAATGTACAAAGTTCTTATAATAAATAAATAAATACATCTGTCTTCTAAAATTGGTGTTTTTTTCTCGCTTTCAGTAATTTTAGTTAGAAAAAACGTAAGGTGAGCCAATTTTAAGTCTTTTTATGTTTGCATTAAAAAATTTCATGTTTCAAATTGTAAAATTTGAAAGTGTATTTTATCACCTTTCAAAAACAGTTTTTAGTTTACGGATAAGTTGAAAAATATTCCACTTATTAGATTTCATTGTAAAGTGGAAATAATCTGACCATCTGACAAAATATGCTCAAGACCTGAGGGTTCAGGTTCTAATTTATAAAATTTTGAATTTTTAAAGGAATAACTCTTGCTGTAATAACTTTTTTCAATGATCTAATATATTAATGGTTTTAGAATGAACTACGATTTGACTGCAAAAGTATACAAAAGCAAAAAATTACTTTAGAGTTTGTTAAAAAAAAGTGTTAAAAATTTTTTTCAAATGCTTTGGCAGTATGATTTCAACAGTTTGAAATAAATTGTTATATATTGCTCTGTGAATTGTCATATAATTCACAGAGCTGTAAAATTCACAGCAATCGCACGAAAATTCGAACATAAAATAAATGTATTACCAGCACGTCCAGTCCTCCGCCGAGCAGGTCGAGGGAAGCAGAGGGAGCTGCAGGGGCGACAGGCGCCGGCGGGGGTCCCCCAATGTCCATTGATAGCAAATCGCCAATCAGGGACTCCTGCGACACACACACAATATGCATTCTGTCAGAATGTGATATAAATAGTTCAGGTAAAGTTGCACTACTCAACAAAGTTCTGATTAAATATCAGTTTAAATTAAAGTTAAATTAAAATCAGTTCTGATTAAAAATATTCAAAAATTTTTGTATTGGAATGCGATTTTAACCCTTGTGTATAAAGAAAACGTATGAAGAATAAGGTCAGAATCCCTTGGGGCATTCTAGTTCTTGACTTATGAGATACTGTAAACACACCTAGCCACTCGGAATAATTTGTATTAAATTCTCTATGGCTTCCGGGTATCATTTTTCCCGGGATTTGAGCTGTCAAATTAGTTAGCATCATTTTCATGAAAAAGATCGTAAAACCTATAAATACATCAAATAAACGCAAGTAATGTTGTTTTTATGCATAGTTTATTGTTCAAGGAATGTGTTTCAGTAAATATAATAATACGATAGCACAAAATAAACCCACAAAATATTACGTCAAGGTCAAAACTGTGCGATTTTACGTCGTTTCCTCCTTGACATTTAAAAGGTTGAGGATTCTTGTGCAGTGTTTAATTCGTGATCCCTCGGTGAATCCCGTGATCCCCCGGTGCCGTAAAATTGAACCTCACAATAATATACTGTGTGATAAATTGAGTTAAGTCAGATTCCTTCCCAATGTCTACTGTTCACCAAGCTATTCCCATAGTTGTGTCACGTTGAAAAATCATATATTTTTTTTTACAGTCCATTTGATTCATAGTCAATCTATCTGCAACTAGATAGATAAATAATAAAGAGGGACAACGATTCAGTCTCTTCTTCATTTTTACTTATGTTTGAAATGATAATATGCATAGTTCCTACCGGGATGTCATTTATTTAGTTCCTACCCTCCCTAACCATATCACCCTGCTGAAGCATTTGAAAGTAGAACATTACAAGACTGAAAATCAAAGTGCATTTGTTTTGTGAAAAAACAGAAGCTTTTGGGACATTGGAAAGAAGCAACTTGTTGTCGTTTTTTGTTATAATCTCGTTTATAAACATATCGAAAATACAACAGTTTGTGTTGTACTTATTTGTGTTGGCGTTAATTACCTCGAGGTACTGCGGTGGAAGTAAATAAACTATTTGTGATTGTGTTGTGTTGCGGCTTCTCAGAGGCAAGTGTTTGGTTTCCTTCTCCCTTAATTAATCAATTTCAACAATAATTGTTCTTGTTTCTTTTAATTTAATTTATAGTGCATATTTCCTGTTGCATTTGAGGCTGTAATTTGTAAACAGTTTCGGATGCAACAGCTTATCTATTTTTAGCGTTTCTGTGATGAACGGACTATCTGGTTAAAAAGTTTTCAATTTGGACTGTGGGTACCGCCACCCCAACACCCCTGCCATAGATCACCCAAAGTGGTTTGCTACATTTGGTGAATTAGCAGGGGTGATCGGGTTCATGGGGTGAGGTTTATCTAGGTCTTGGTGCCGGACCGCATCGGGAGATTGGTTGAGGGAGACCTTTCGACCTCTCCAGCCGGACTCTCTCGAACCATCACCTTACAACGCAGTGAGAGGGATGGATTCTTACGTCTGTCACTCCTGGCCTCCTAGCACGGTTGATCGATGAGGATTGATAGGATAACTTTCGGTATCTTCTCATCGTTCCCTAGCATGACTGCAGATTGCCAACAAAAAAGTAACGGTTTACAATGACTGAGTATTCTTAATATATTTGACGTCAATCGTTGTTTGTATGTTAGCGATCTGCAGTTGTCCTGGGGAACGATGAGAAGTGACCGAAAGTTATCATATCAATCCTTATCGATCAACCATGCTAGGACCCCTGGACACATTGACCCCCAGACTCCTTTTCCTAAAAAGACCCTTCAAACAGCCCCCGAGGATGACATAGGCCCTGAGGGATTATTTTTTCCTCAGGGCCTCCTGGGTGGAGCTATAAAAAAAAAAAAAAAGTGCGCACTCTTCAAGAATGATTAAAAACTGTCAAAGCAGAAAAAGATCTTACTGAAAAACGCGTTGATATAGCCAAGCGTTTACGAATCGTGGCATCCATATTGAATTTGCATGCCGCATTGACCATGGACATTTTTAACATCAATTACAGAAAGTTTAGAAATTATCTTTTAACGCATGTCACAAAACAGTAAAACTGCCTCCATGATCTTGTCGTACTTATATGTAACTCAAAATTGTAACCTTTTCTGTAGTATATTGGTGCGTAACCGTTCCATAGAGAAGCAGTGCGACGAAAAAACGCGGCTTATCGAGCCTACAACACATCTCGAACGTCCGAAAACAGAATAGTTTATAACAAAATGTCAAAGGAAAGCAAGAGAATCATAAATAGGTCGAAATTTGAGCACGACCTGCAGATCAGCAGAAAGCTGGCTGCATGCCCGCATGGCAGCAGAGCGTTCTGGTCGCTTGCGGGCTCAATAGGTCGCAATTTCTGCAAATCCAGTCTGCCACCTCTTACCAGAACTGACGGCTCTCTAGCTAATACCGCCGCCGAAAAGGCTAACTTATTAGGCAAAATGTTCGCGGAAAACTCGACCCTCGATGATCAAGGTGCTATCCCGCCGTCGGTTCCTCACTGCGGTTTTCATATGAAAAAGCTGAGGATCCGGCATCGGGATGTACTCCAAGTCTTACGAGGGCTCGATGTTAATAAAGCTAGTGGGCCTGACGGAATACCTGCCCTGGTATTGCAGAGGTGCGCTGCAGAAATAGCTCCAATTTTGACGAAGCTTTTCAAAATGTCCCTGAAGTTTGGGACTGTGCCCTCCGGTTGGAAAAAAGCGATCATTCACCCTATTCCAAAGAAAGGTGACCGCTCCAACCCGGCCAACTACCGCCCCATAGCGATCACATCTGTTCTGTCAAAAGTGATGGAACGTGTGATCAACGACAAACTGCTCACATACCTCGAGAAGAACAAAATTATTAACGACCGTCAATACGGATTCCGGCGGAACCGCTCGTGCGGTGATCTTCTCGCGTATGTGACGCATGTTTGGGGGCGGTGCCTGGAACGTTTTGGTGAAACCCAAACGGTTTCACTGGATATTTCCAAGGCCTTTGACCGGGTTTGGCACCGAGGGCTTGTCAACAAACTGCCTTCTTACGGACTTCCCGCATCCTTGTGTATGTGGATTGCCGACTTTTTGAGGGAGAGGTCGATTCAGGCGGTTGCTGATGGTTTCACCTCTTCCTCGCATTCGATAAATGCTGGCGTCCCACAGGGATCGGTTCTGTCTCCGACTTTGTTTTTGTTGCACATCAATGACCTCTTGACGTGTGCACCGATTCATTGCTACGCGGACGACAGTACAGTCCATGATAGCTTTTTGTTTGACAAACCTCCAAAGGGCTCACAAACCCCAATGGCTCGGAGGGCTTTGAAACAAAGAATGGACGGTTACCTCGAGAGTGTTTCCTCTTGGGGTAAGAATAACCTCGTCGAATTTAATGTTTCAAAGACCCAATCATGTCTGATCACGTCTAAAAGGGATCGAAATGATAATCTAGTCTCCTTCAACGGAAGCATTCTCCCGAACAGGCCTTCCATTGATATGCTTGGTGTAACTCTAAGTGACCAGCTCAGGTACGGGGGCTCCATCGAGGCCAGAGTTAAGTTAGCCTCTCAGAAACTGGGCATACTGTACAGGGCACGCAGATACTTTAATAGTACACAACTGCTAGCCCTGTACAAATCGCAAGTGCGCCCCACGGTTGAATTTGGCAGCCACCTCTGGTCTGGAGCCCCAAAATACCTGAAAAAAACCCTTGACTCTGTGCAGAAACGGGCGGTCCGTTTGATAGATTCTCCTAATTTAACTAACGGATTGCAATCTTTAGAGCACAGGCGCCAGGTGGGAATGCTGTCCTTGTTCTACCGGTATTACAATAGAAGATGCTCCGAGGAACTAGCGTCATTGATCCCCTCGGCACCGGTGCATAGTCGGGAAACACGCCAAACGCGCGCTCAACATTTGTACACGGTTGACATTAGTCACATGAGAACGGGTCGTTTCTACGACTCGTTCTTGAGTTCAACAGCTCGGCTGTGGAACGATTTGCCGGCCTCTGTGTTTCCTCCCTCCTACAATAAGGGTCTCTTCAAGACCCATGTTCACTCCTTCCTCTCCTCAAAAACACCCTCCACACAGCATCCTCAAAGATGACATAGGCCCTGAGGGAAATTATTTTTTCCTCAGGGCCTCCTGTGTGGAGTTAATGTAAAAAAAAAAAAAAAAGAGACGGTGAAGAAATAAATAAATAAATATTACATCCAAGTGTGCATTTGCCAAAGTTAAAGAGTTAGCCGGATGAGTACGATGGAGCAGAGGTCAGGTTCGGTTAGTGGGAAGTGGTGGGACAGGGGGGCGGTGGGGTGCGCAGTAGTAATGGAAGGTGTGTCTCACATCGCGGAAGAGGTTTACAGTATTGACCTGGTTAGGTATGACCGTAGCCGCGCGCTCGCGGTCCTGCGAATGGTCTTCGGTGGACCCTTGGCGCGCCGGCAGGGACTTGCGTACTCCCGCTCCTCGACCTGGAACAAACAAACACAATATAATTGACTGAGGGTAGCAATGTCCTCAATTGACATTTCATCTATCTGTAAATTTGTCCTTTTCCAGTTTAAAAAATCTGCTGCATCCATTTTATTATTCAAGCAAGCCTTACTTTGATTGGATGGCTAACTTTGAATGAGTTTTGCAATACTATGGTACCTACCAGCCTGAGGAAAGTTTGAAAAAAAAAAAGAATTGTCATTGAGATAGAATCTTTGGACAAATTGTATAATTTCTTATTTGAAATAATTAAGTAGGTAGTTATTTAAAAGTATCTTGTTGACATTACTACATACATCTCCCTTCCTCAACTTGTCCCTATCTGACAGCGTGTGGCCAATTTACCGATGTGTGATATTTGCAACCATAAATCATGAATCAGTCTATTAATGAAGCTTGTGAACAAAGAATTTATCTCTGAGTGCAATTTGATGTCGACTCGATTAAGAAATCTTTTATGTGTAATTGTGCGGTGAATACTATCAGTATCCCTCAAGGCTATAAGACCGATTCTTATCAACAAGAATATCAGAAGACAAAGGGGGAAGTCAATCCTTTACAATTCCAATCATTACCAACTTGAAATGTATTTAAAATTATTGATTTATTTTTCCTTCCCTTAAATTCCTCTCCTTCCTTTCCTAATAAGACTCTCCACACAGCATCCCCAGATAAATATGAGGAAAATGATTCCCCTCAGGGCAAATGTCGTCTTTGGGGATGCTGTGTGGAGGGTCTTTTTAGGAAAGGAAGTAGCGGAATTTAAGAGAAGGAAAAAGGTATGAGGACTGGGTAGGAATCTGGGGGTCAGTGTGTCCAGAAGTGACGACATATGAATCTATCCCTCCCACTGCGGTGCAAGGCGATGTTCGAGAGAGTCCTGCTGAAGAGATCAAATGGTCTCCCTCAACCAGTCTCTCCCGATTCGGCCCGCCACGTAGTAAGGGGCATATGCATCAGTCGCCAAGATCCAGACAAACCTCAGCCCATGATCTCGGACACCCCTGCAAAGTCACCAAACGTAGCGAATCACTTGGGATGACCTACGGCAGAGGTGTTGGTTATCCAGTAAATGGTTCCAGGGGTGGCGGTACCCATACCTGCCTCTCAAATTGGTCTACTGCTGTTCACAGAACTGTTAGTATTATTCTGAGGACTATGGCAGAATGACAATGTATTAACACAATGAATTATCACACAGTACCTTCTACGAAGGCGGTGGGCGGCTTGTGGTAAACCGAGGCCAGCGAGCTGATGTGGCAGATGAGTTCATCGAGCAGCGTGGGCTCCAGCAGGTCCGTCTCCTCGCTGATGAGCGGCTTGTCGGCCAGCACCACCTCCTTGGCAGCCGCAGGGTCGGTGGACAGCAGGCGCCAGTAGATGAACCCGCGATCCCTGCGACATGAAAGGGTTATTATCATTCTCCTGCCGGTGACAGGTCTGTTGTAATCTCTCTTTTAATTACATAGTGTAGCATCTTCTAATTTCCATGATTAATATTTCTTTAAATGTGTTGGGAAACTTCCATACAATAAGTTTGAGGTTTGTTGCGATTACACATTGATTGATTTACGTTATCGTAAAGATTACAATGAATATTAAACTGGACTAGACGTCCTTACTCTAGTAAGCTCTAAGTATTTCTAACAATGCGGGTCGCCAGACTGATGGCGTCCACCCTACCATCAGATGCCTTCGGCTATCATCGTAATCGATCGTACATTAAACACCAACGACGATAGATTATATCTGTGTGTTATTTTACCTGTTATTTTTTTTTAGATAGAGAGAGAGGAGCAGAAAGGTAACTGAGGAGTGTTTTATGTTTAGAAATGTTTTATGTTTAGAAATGCTTATAAAGGTCTTTATTTATTTGCAAACTCCTTTGAATTTTGTTTTTTCAAGTTGGGTACGTATTCAGGTTTGTGTAGAAATAATAAAAACCATTTATATTTGTGTCATTATATTTTTTGACATATTATAACCAAAATGGGAGATTTTTTAAATATTTTTTTTAGTTAGTTAACTATTCTGAAAAATCTCTTACAATATTATCACGCAATATACATGAATAATAAGATACATTATCTGGTAAACAGAAAACAATCACAAAAAAAAACTTTGTTTTATAGGGATATTTGACCAGAAAGCAACAAGGTAAAATCCGCGCGGTTTTTCGAAATACTGTGAGAGGTTAAAGAGCAAGAGGAGGCAGAAGAAAGAAGGTAAGGTATAAGGTACCTGAGATCAGGATTGTCAGAGTCCTGTGTGGCCAGACTGAGGACATGCTGCACCAGCTCCTGGGTGTCAGCTGGTCTCTTGAGGAACAGTTTCACAACGGCCGTCAGTAGCTGCAGTTGTACCTGGATGGGGGAACATAGCTATATGTTAACACATTGTTTGCGGACGTTACTTCACCAAACCATGCGAAACCATGTTTCACGTAAAAATATAATAACTTCTAAACTATTGCTTATTTAAAAAAAAAACACTTTCCTACAATACAAGTTATAATTCTATATAATAATTTTAACACAAATAAATTTTTATGTTTTTAAACAATTATGATAATTATTTATAAACGTTTATGAGTATAGGTACAATGATAGTTTGGTACTTTATATGAAAAGTCAGAGCTTTTATTTCTAATAAATATACAAACATTAATAATACGATGTTAAACAAGGCTAAGCCAAAAAAACTTCTCATGCTAACATTGGTTAGAGATACAAGCTTCACTTTGCCTTAAATCTAATAAAAAGGAAAAGGAATAAAGGATAAGGATAGGAGATGAAATCTTGATAGATTTTCCAACATACCTGTGCATTCTCATCCTGGAAACCTTCCAAGAACGAGTCCAGCAGTTCATCGGCATTATCGATACGCTCGGCGTACTCCCCGATAATCCAAACCATGGAGGCGCGCGCCTCAGGCTCGTCCAGCGTGTCGAGGTTCTCGCACAGAGTGCTGATGATGCTCTCGTACTTGTTGGGGTACTTGCGGAAGATGTCCTTGATGACCACGATGGCCTCCTGCACCACGTAGTTCACTTTGGTCTGGATCAGGTCCAGCAGGGTGGACACGCAGCGCTCTGCCGACGGCTCCACCTGCACACCAATCCACCTTTACTTTATCTATTCATAAGAACCATAATGATCCCAAGTACATTCTTATAATTTCCGAGGAAATTTTGGTTTTGAATTTTTAAATGAGAGAAAATTAGATACGTCTACTTTTTTACGAAAATTCTGAAACTTTCATATTTTTTTTCAAATTGCATTTGGAAACTTTGGTTTCATAAAGGTGTACATTTTAATTATTTTGTGGTTGACTTTTAGATCTGAATATAAAGCATGGTATTTTCTCTCGCTGACACCTTTTAGAGCATATTTCTAACCATGTTAGTAAGGGAGTGTTAGTTAGTAAGGATTTCTGTGAGACTGTGAGTTTCTGTGAGTTCCAAAAAGCGAACAAATTAACCTGATGATTTAACAATTTAAGTATGATCCCATTGTAAGCGGAGAAGTGATTCTATTATTTTTCAGCAACCTTTGTCCATAGTTTCTCCTCATAAAACCCTTGGGATTGTCTCTTCCGACAGGGCGGCCCACCGGAAGTGTGCTATTATAATGTGACACACAAAATATAAATAATATAGCTTCTGCAAAAAAAGGATGGCCGAACCTTGATGGCGCACCGTCCGATGGCACGTACGGCTTTGCGCACAAAGTCCACGTCCACCTCCGTGGCGTACTCCTTCAACTCGCCGAGCACCTGCGCGATGTTGGACTGCGCCGCTAGACGGATCATGATGTCCAGCTTTTCCAGCTTCACGTAGATGGGATCGTTGTACTTGACGAAGAACACCTGCAACCATTTATCGTAGATTAGGATGATTCAAAATAAAAATAAAAACATTTGGCCGTTTTGTTTGTTGTCAAGCATAATGGTAATGTTGTTATGCTTGTCCGTGATCACAATATAATCAAAGCAGAAACGAGCCGAAAATCCTTGATTAACGGGGACCCTTTAAATTTCAAAAATTCAAAATGACGCTGACCATTGATTTGATGGTCATCAGATGTGAAGAGTTTGAATCAATCCAACCAAAAGCCCTTCTTCCACAGGGATATGCAAGTGTCCAATACTCGACAATTTAAGTAGCTTGGTGAATACCATTATACATTTCAATTTGTAAGGCAGATATGGGTACCGCCGCCCCAGGACCCATTTATTGACACAACACCCCTGCCATAGGTCATCCCAAGTAGTTCGCTACGTTTGGTGACTTAACAGGGGTGCCCGGGTTCATGGGGTGAGGTTTGTCTAGGTCTTGGTGGCACATGCGTTTGGATGCATATGCACAGGGATGGATTCATATGCCCGTCACTCTTGGACACGTTGACCCCCAGATTCCTACCCATCTCTCATGCCTTTTTCCTTCTCAGAACTTCCTCTCTTTCCTTTCCCTAAAAATATCCTTTACACAGCACCCCCAAAGATGACATAGGCCCCGGGGGAAATGTTTTCCTCAGGGCTTCCCGTGTGGAGCTATATATTAAAAAATACATCTGTGCAGAGGTTCATACACAGCACATATTGCAACATTTTGTAAACTCGTCAGCGATGCTAATCTCCCACAACCAGCCGGGCGAGGTTGTCGCCAATCATGTCGTTGAGACTTTAAACGTGGTGTCACTCATGTCAGACATTTTGCAACATTGCATGTGCTTTTAGATCAATGCTAGGAACAAACCGGTTCAACAAAAGAATGACGGGATATAAAAATGACAGCTACGGCATCAATTTGGCTGTGAGTGAGATTCAGAAAGCACGACGTTTAGAAAATTCAACAACGATTGGTGGCAACGCGGATCTCGTGTTTTCAGTACGACTGCGCAACAAGTTGTGTGCGTCGCGAGTACAAGTCGAAAACTTCCGAATCTCTGGGAAGAAGGACTTAATTGTGCGGATGCGTAAATCTACATATTTTGCAAGCAAATGCAGAAAGACAATATTTAGAAAGTGAATCATAAAAGATTAGTGTTTTACCTTCATCTCATGCTTGAGGATGTCAGGCCTCTTCTGCACGATCAGGTTGATATTTCGCAGCGCAACGTACTGCACTTCTGGCTCCGCACTGAGGAGGGTCACCAGCGGCGGAGCCAACTTCTTGCTTAGCCCCGCGCAGAAGTCCGTGTCTCCGGCCAGAATTTCCATCAGCTTCATTAGCACCTGTCCATCAAACAGAGTTTCAAATTACGTGGAAAGTTTTGAATAATGTGGAAAAGTTTAAGTAATGTGGAAAGGTTAAATAAATGGAAAGGTTCAAATAATATGAAAAGGTTCAAATAGCTTAGAAAGGTTTAAGCAATATGGAAAGTATTTATTTTTTAAAAATTAAAACAAACACTTTGTATTATAACCACAAATTTATTATTTTATATATCTACCGGTTTGGCTTCGACCAACCAAGCTGCTTCATCAGGATATAATAATAACTTATTATTAGTTATTATGATATCCTGGTGAAGCTTGGTCAAAGCAAAACTGGTAGATGTATAAAATAATAAATTTGTGGTTAAAATACAAAGTGTTTGTTTTAATTTTTTTAAAAATTTTGTAATGTCTAACCACAAAATAATTGCTTCCTAGGAAAAAAAAAAAAAAGAAAATTATATGAAAGGTTCAAATAAACTTGGAAAGATTTAAATAATGTGGAAAGGTTCAAATAACATGGAAAGGATCAAATAAAATGGAAAGGTTTAAAAATATGGAAAGGCTCAATTAACATGGAAAGGTTCAAATACTCGTATCATGGAGGGGGTTCAAATAATATGGAAAGGTTTAAGTAATATGGAAAGGTTTAAATAATGTGGAAAGGTTCAAATAACATGGAAAGGTTCAAATAAACTTGGAAAGATTTAAATAATGTGGAAAGGTTTAAATAACATGGAAAGGATCAAATAACATGGGAAGATTTAAATAATGTAGAAAGGTTCAAATGACATGGAAATTTTTAAATCTATCCAGTCAAATCTGTCCTTCAGGGGCTCTAATGGAATGTGATGTTTTTGGTAAGTAGTGTCCTTCAGAGGCTTGAAGCTTTAAATAAAATGAAAAAGTTCAGATCGAAACTTTCAACTCCCTTTGTAAATCTGAAAACAACAAGTTTTCCCGATTCGTCCGGTTGGGTTATTTTTTATATATAAGATAAGAATTATCACAATTATAATAGGACATCAGACTTAATGGAAACGAGCGACAAAATCACAATTTTAGCTATCATACATTGATAATGCAATCCTCTGATTAGCTATATTAACAAACTATACATTTTGAAACATTTATATCTGCAACTGTCGCAAATCAAAACACATTCCTATGATTCCTCACAATTTTGCACCAATTTTTAGCACTTTGAAAAAATGAGAACAAGCTCTTCTTCTCATTGTCAAAACGAGGCTTCGTCTCTCTTGCTTTAAAAGTAAAATGATATTATATAGCTTGCCTTGACAGCGGACAGCACAACGGCCGCATTTGCGTGCGCGAGTCGCGGCGTGATCCTCTCGCAGATGCTCTGTGCCTCGCGTGCATCCGCAGGCGAATAGTTGCTCAGCGAGTCCAGGATGAACACCTGCCCCCACTCCGTACACTCGTTCAGGGCCGTCAAAAGCTTGTTGATGGTTGGCGCATTCATCTCTGTGAAAGAACGGACGTTAGAATATAACGTTGGCCGAGTGTTTCTCTCTTTCTGGTGACAATTGGAATGGCTTATATTGGATGATCAAGGTACACAGATAGTCAAAATATTTTTTAATATCAAAGTATATTCATAACAGATATTTCAAAATATTCTTGCAGAAGGGTTTATTACCATCTTGTCCATACTGCTTACGGGTGATTATAAGAAATTATTGGAATATTTCAAATTAGAAACATTAAGGACGGGTTGTTTCAAAAAATTTGACGAATTCGTCAAATATTTGACGTTAATTTTCACGTTCTGGGTAAGTTCTATTCAAGTTCTGTGATGATTTCAGTTTTATGAAGCAGCTGGCCTATGATGATAAAATAACAGAACTCGAATAGAACTTACACAGAACGTGAAAATTAACTTCAAATATTTGATGAACTCATCAAATTTTTTGAAACAACCCGTCCTAAATGAATGTTTAAAAAAAATTACATCAAATTTCTTCTAAAAAATATAAATAATCTTCCTTCCTGGCCACAATCAAAGCCAAAATCTACCAGTGTACTAAAAAACCCCCGAAACTTTCCTTATTCCTTTCCAAAGAACCAACTTAACCTTCTCCCAACCTCTTGTTAACCTTCTCCCAACATGTGTACTATGTAACAACCATATTGTTACATTAGCTCCACACAGGAGGAAAACAATTTCCCTTGGGGCCTATGTCATTTTTGGGGGTGCTATGTGGAGGGTCTTTTTAGGGAAAGGACGGAGAGGAAGTTCTGGGAAGAAAAAAGGTATAGGTGGTGGGCAGGAATCTGAGGGTCAATGTGTCCAGGAGTGACGGACATATGAATCCATTCCTCCCCTTGCAGTGCAAGGTGACGGTCGAGAGAGTCTGCCTGGAGAGGTCAAAAAATCTCTCTTAACCAGTCTCTCCCCATCAGGCCCGCCAAGCATTATATGGACAAACACATCCGCCGCCAAAACCTAAATAAACCTCACCCCATGAACCCGGGCATCTCTGCTAAGGCACCAAATGTAATACTTCGGATGACTTTGGCAAGGGTGTTAAAATTAATGTTTGGGATGCAATAAAATTAAAATGATTTTTTTATCATCACAATAAGGAACTCCAGTCCAATTTTTTTTATTTTTTTAATAATAATTTAATGAATAATGACCTTCTAACTTAAATAACTGCATATATATTTAAAATAAATGTCAAAGTTTTAATTTTTCAAGATCCCCCGAAAACCACCGGATCTAGTGTGACGTCATTATGACCAACCGAAGTATGGATTTTGTAGGCAACTGGAATCAGCTGATCGTCGCCGGCCATTTTGAATTTCAGCATTGGAGCGTTTTATGGACGCGGTGATGTCACGTCTCACAAATTCAATAATACCAACTTGACAGGGTGTTTTAATGTACTGTTTTAAAATGGACTTTTTATTATATTTTTTAAAACTCTATGTTAAATATTATTTAATACAACTTATATATTCAGAATCAGCGTTTATTGGTCTGTGTGAACATATTTTTTTAAAGCCATAATATTTTTCACTCGAGTTCCTTATTGGCGAAATAACTTACCAACGAGAGGATGCCCGCTGACACTAGCTTCATTGATCTCTGACAGAGCGGCTACTGCATTGGCTACCACCATTGGGTTAGAATCGCTCAGCAGGTCCTTCAGCTGGTCCAGGAAGCCCTGCACACAAATGAGGTTGATAGGTTTTTGTAGAAAAATTAACAGCAAATTTTAAAATCAACATACAATATAATCTCTGTAATTCAAACCCACTACAACCATTGAAGAAGAAAAAGTGTGATTTTTAGTCATGTAGTTTCAACATCCTTCAAAAGATGTCATTAGTATAGTTAGTTATACATAGTTTTGTGGTGGATCTCAACAGATGTCAGTAAAGTATTATTTTAGTCCATCGTCGTCTGTGTCTAGTGCACGAACGATTACAATAATAGCCAAAGGTGTCTGGTAGACCTGTAAACGCCTTTGGTCTAGTGGCCCGCAGCAGCAGAATAACTTAGAGCCTCCCAAAGTAGGGATGTCTAGTCCAGTTAAACATGTTTTGTAAATTTTATGATAAACAAAGTATTAAAAGAATATTTGGAAATTTCCCAAAACTTTTCAAGTAGTCTTCATCATTGAAATTAACAGATACCACAAATTTTAAAAAGACTCGAAAGCGGAGAGAGTTAGCGAGGGATTATAACATTGATTACGATGGGAAAGGGGTAAAATGGTGGGAGGAGTCAACATAACATGGGAACATTGTCGTTAATGGTGATTTACAGGATGTTATTATTTTTTAACTAAATTAATTTTTTGTTTATTTCTAAGGTTTCTAAAGCGCACAAATTAAGATTGGTTTTTTCTTTGTTGAAGCTGTGGCCTGTCTCTATTAAATGACTACCAAACTCGGAATAGTTATTATTTCATAAACAGAGTTCATGTTTCCTGATTTTAGTTTTAAAGTCTAGTAGTCATACTTACATACTGTGCGTCACAAGCATCACATTCTAAATTGTATATCCCGTTTTTTTCTATTTAATAGAAACATCCTTGTTATTAATTCAATTTTTCATTTTAGAATTAGTATAGAAAGGCGGAGAAATATAATCTGGTAATATGCTGGTTATTTTTAAAGATAAGTCCCCTGTATATAGAAGTCTTTTTAATATATATTAAGGTTGTTACTAAATTGGCTGTTATTATTACATTGGAACAAATTTTAAAATTCACACTAAATGAGGAGTTAACGTAAAAAAAAAGTAAAATAGAGTTTTCTTGTTGTAAATTTGAATGAAGTTTGTTGAAGATTAGCTGAATTACATTTAACTGCATACAATATTTATTTTAAATTGTTAATAATGCAGTTTTAAAATCGTTTTTCTTTTGTTTTCTCAACTTACTTTGTTTTGCCATGCATGTTCTGTCCCTGATGTTGGTACTTGAGGTAAAAGGTGACCGTGTTCTATTAAAAATTAACAGAATTGCCCGTATGCAGAAAATCAATAATAATAATAAGTTAAAAATACCTGGTCCTCCACCATGCTGGAAGAGATATCGTACAGCTTAGCCACGCACACTGCGGCGGTCTTGCGCACGTAGGGGTCCTCGTCGCGCAGACACTTGCGCAGCGGCTCGCACAGGTACTCGGTGATCTTGTCCACGCGGATGCAGCCCATTGTGCGCACGGCCAGCGCGCGAATCAGCGGGTTCGGGTCCTCGCAGTCCTGCGGTCATATTTCATGAATACTCACAACACAATATGAATATTACGCACTATTAAGGTTAACTCTAATACTGATTGCGCACCAAGTTGGTCCAAGTCACGTCCAGTGATTGCGCACCGAATACGTTGGCCTCATGAAATTTTACTCAAGTTGTGAAAACTGGTCATGGAAGATGATCATACTTATGCAAATTATAATTGGACGTAGTTATGCAGAAAGCATTCAACCCAAAAAAAAAGATGAAACTGAGAAAAAGTCGTTTGAAAATTTGACATTACAAAAGTGTACATTTTAATGTTTGGATGCATTCTACAAAATGTTGAAATGTCAAAGAGATTTAGTATTAATTCGTTCCATGTGGATTGGAGTAGTCTTCTATGAAATGGTTGGTGAAGTATATCTAAGGTGTACTTCTTTTAACTACGTATCATCACTCACATTAAAACACAGCGTATCTAAAAAAAAACGATTTTTTTCCAATTTCTTTTAAAACTACGCGTGCGCCATGATTTGAATCGACAAAACAATGTTTTGACCAATCCCGCTCCTTTTATACAAAGTTTGGTAACAAAAAAACTGGTATTTATCTGCAATTAGCAGTAATTGTGCTTACAAAAGTTTTATTTAGTATTAAATTACCGCGTATTACCGCTCCTTTCATACAAAGTTTGGTAACAAAATAATCGGTACTTATTAGCAGTAATTGTGCGTACAAAAGTTTTATTTAGTATCAAATTACTGCGTATTACCGCTCCTTTTATACAAAGTTTGGTAACAAAATAATTGGTACTTATTTGCGATTAGCATTAATTGTGCGTACAAAAGTTTTATTTTGTATTAAGGATAAAATAATTGTAATTTTTAATGCTCTTATAATTATTTTTGTTTTATTATTTGAAAGAAGTTGAATGGAATATTATCTATTTCTGGCGTAAGAACAATATATATAACTCCTTTTTTGTGTATTACACCGCAAATGTTATTTAAAATACCTAATATGTTTATAATTAAAAAATTACTTCTCCAAATAACTGATACCTAAATATTGGTTGACCCTTTTTTTTCAAAATTGTGCAATTTTTATTTAATAAAATAAACGGTTTTTTGTTGTTCTGAAAACCTGTGTAAAATGAGATACGCGGTGTTATAATAAGAACGACGAAATGTGGGTTGAACATACTCTATGAAATAATAAAACAATGTTGCGACTTCATATTATGTACAGGGTATTAAGGGACGTACTTGTCATACTTCAACCAGTGATTCCTGATGTTATTTGGAGTAAATAATACACATGAAATTTTGGTCCCTGTTTTTTTTACGATTTTTTTTTTGTAAATTTTTTTCTTTAAAACCAAAAAAAACAATGCTTCCACATGAGATCGCTGGTCACTCAGCCAAGTAACCTCCAAACCCTTCACCTTGACCGTAACTGTCCAATACATACTGATTTTCTATGAAATAGTCGCCAAAAACAAAAAGTTGCCAAAATTTCATTTACATTAAGACAAAAATGCTTTTTGCGTAGTTTATATGTGGCCTTGTACCCACGCCCATTCATGTTTGACGGTTTAGCTCAATCGAACATACTGACTTGGAACTGTGCTTGTCATTGCGTCAGATGATTTCAACAGACAAACTTCTCGTATTTATCTGTAGGAAAACTTGAAAAACTCATGGATTGGAAGCGTTCTGTATAACTACGTCCAATTTTACATTGCTACAGCTACAGCAGGATCGAATCCAGAAGCTTCTTATTAGACTGGCCAGAACTGGACTGGCGTGGACTGACTCGGTGCGAAACGGCCCCAACGGAACTAAGCCATGTTGGTGATGGTTAGATTATAATTCGGTACTGAGGTGGCAATTAGTTACATCGGTTGTATGAAGTTGAAAGAGTGTTTGTGCAAGATGAATGCATAGTTTTAATGATTCCTTCACAGTTGATCCCCTGACAGTTGGCCCCCAGGCATACTTTTATACAATAAGCAGTAGGTTTATGAAAAATAGGTATAACTAATTACACACAATATAACAAGTGTCACCGAAGGGGTATACAGAGAGGATGTACCGCCGAATAACAAAAGTATAAAACATAATTTCACTCAAATGCATCAAGGATAAAACTACTTGTCTATATACTGTTTATATCAGAGCATAAGTACAAAAAATCGATACTGTAAATTAACTCGTTTGATATCCATATCAACTTATTATAAGAGGGGGGGAGGAGGGGGGCAACTGTTGGGTCACCAGCTTTAATATTTTTAGTTTAAAGTTATATGAAAATAATTGTGGTGTTATTTGCAACGCGGTTGATTGCCGACTAGTTTTTCATTGTTATATCATGCATTATCGCAGTTTATTGTTTGCAACGAGCAACTGAATATGAATTATTGTCGTAGGTGGTTCAACATGTGCAATTGATTATTGATGATGCACCAATTTACATTGGTTGTTGCAGCAAGCATTTAGCCTGTTAAATTTATTAAAACTATTAAAATATGTTGAGTTAGTTTAACCTCTCCACGAGAATGGACGAAACGGTTCATCGAAGCGAAAAAATGCTCAGAAGAGTATGGACGAAACGTTTCGTCAGCAGCTATTATTCAAATATCGTCATATTTGATGAAACTATTTGACTTGAAGTGACTTTCTACTGACATCTGCGCGTGGTTTTTTGAAGTTTTGGAAGACATACCTACAATACCAACTTCACAGTTTTAGTTTAAAAATTCTTTTTGCGTCAATTAGCGGTCATCAGAGGAAGGAAGCAGTTTTTTTGTATGGGCATGTTTTTTTTTTGATGTTGGTTTATTACTGTGGATTGATTTCGACGACGTTTTAATTCAAAATATAATATTATTTTTAGTTAATTTATGATAATTTATAAAAAAATATTAAAAAAACGAACCAAAAAAAACTCATTACTCACGTACAGTTTTGTTCGCCAAAACTCACTCGCGGAGAGGTTAAATATATCCATGGTTATACAAACAAGTATTTCAAACTAATTGCTATAAATATTTTTTTTTAAATACAAAGGTCTACCTATAAGTAAAAGAACAACGTATTTGGTTGAATTTTGAACGAACTAACATATACTTCAATTCACAGCTTAAAAAAACCTAAAAATACAGGAGTACAAACCAATCCTCAGCAAGCGATATATCGCACAGAGGGTTATTTGTGCTGAATCACCAATATCACACGACTCATCAGTTGCGATTGATATTGCAGAAGTCAGCTTAATATCTTCGACTCGCTGCTCTGTTACATTAGAAGACATTTTAGAAATTTTGTCTTGCACTGTTTTTGCGGCTAGACGCAATTCTTTTATTTTTTCGAGATCGCTTCATCCAAAGAGCTTTTTAAAGTCTTAAAAAAGCTCTTTGGATGCTTTCAGTTGAGCCGCAAACGTATTTGCAAAAACCCCCTCCTGCCAACCCCTAGCCTAGCCAAATCTAAAATTATAAAATTATTTAAATTATTAAAATTTAAAATTATTGTGTCAACGGTAAATACGTAATACTGAAAATTCACAGGATAGTCGTAGAGGTGCTAAAGCATACTAAAATCTTGTTGACAAGTGTTTCACTATTATGCGGTAGTTTCCAGTCATTCGGCACTAGAGCGTTGAAGGCATAGAGCATTTAAATTTATTTTTCACTGGGATAGTCCGAACTGGTCTTTTATGGTCTCTTGACTGGATTCTTCAAACAAACACTTCCAATTTTGAAGCTTAAATTCATTAAAAAAAGTTCTAGAGTTCATTGAAAAGGAGGCAGAGTCACAACCAGACAGAGACACAACCGCAATTAGTATTTTTAATTATGCGTAACCTATCACCATTTCAGTACCGAATCATTTCTAACTTTTTGTTTAAATTTGTCAAAAAAACGACAACAAAAAACCAACAGCAATACGCCAACAAGTGTAATGTTGATCGTCGAATTATTTTTATAAATACTTTATTCGATCAAGAAATAGAATATTTAAAAAAAGGTCTTTAGAAAAGTATCTTTTTGTTGAAATAAAGCCAATTTCGTCCCACGCTAAAAGTATATTTGTGGAGCGAAAGAAGTGTTACTTATGTAAATAAAGCGATTTGATCAAAACATAGTAACTACATACATAAAGTGTGTTCTATGTTCCAAGGCCAAACAAGATACATTGCAGTATAAAATTACATTTAGCAATAGCCAAGTATAATGGATGAAAGGTATATTTTGTATGATTTATGCAATTTTTTATTATCATTGTACAATATTATGTAATACCACAAAATATTACTACATAATAATAATTTGATATTTCCCAGAGAGAGATCGTATGTGATGATCGTTCTAGTATCTTTTGTCTTTTTCGTTTTCATACAATGGGATGGATGTCGATTACATGCGTACGAGCTCTCTCTGGGAATAGCATCACGCCAGACTTATCCATGTATAAATCAATTCCAGTGTTTCATGTTAGAAGAATTGTAATTGTTTTGAAAGAAATTTTGGATTAACCACTCCGGTCTATCGCCTTTGTGCAAGTTTTTTGTCTTAAACGAACTGTCCGATTAATAAAAATTTTGTGTTATTTCCGCTTCGCAATTAAAGCTCTATAAATTAAATATTTCTGAATGCAGCCAAATACTAAAAACTGTTTTTGAAAGGTGATAAAATACGCTTTCAAATTGTATTATTACAAATGAATATTAAAATTTAGGATATAAACATAAAAAATTGTAAAATGACTCACATGATGTTTTTATGTGAAAACAGTACTAAAATCACGATTAACGTAAAAAATAAACATTTATTTTATTGGACATTAGTATAATAAACAATTTATCACCTCATTTTTTTACCATTTCATACAAAAATATTTAATGAAAAATTAACAAAGTCTAACAGAGCGTATGCATTTTGGCGGGTGAAAACTGTTTCTAGAAAATTTTTATTTTTTATCTATTTTTCTATGGACAACTTAGAATAGAGATATGAAGCGTGGTTCATTATAGATATCTCCTTTTTGTTTTAAGGTTGTCGCTAGAACACAAACGGAGTTACATATAACCACTTCTGTGGGAACACACGCATTAGCTTGAAAACAAGCTTATTGTACTTGACTGCTATTGCTATATTGTCTTGAAAACAAGCTTAGGGGTCGGAGTGGTTAATTAAGTGCAGATTCTTCAAGGAGTTGTGATTTTTCATCTACCAGGTTTTCATTAAAATATCTTAATCTAAAGTAAGTGAAAGGAAATAACAAAATACACTATAATATGTTATGCATAACCCGTCATAAACTCAATGGGTACTTCATGTTACTGATTACCAAAGTATTTAAACAATTACTCTTTATTTCTGCCGTGGTGACAGCCTCTCTCAGCAAAATAAGCCATCACCATAGCACGTAACATCGTCTATCTAAGCCCAATACAGCTTATGGGTCAAAGATTTTGACACTTTGACAGTTGAACAGCACAAGCCGCATTGATTGGTGCTTTAAAATTTAAAAATTGACCAATAGACTGCATGTACTACTGAGTTTAAAGTCAATACAGCGAATGAACCATCCCCATTACATTAGCAAGCAAGTGCGCGTATATCGCGCTAGATAGTTTTTTGTCCCTCCTGAACATTTTTACAAATGGTTATACCGCAGTATTGGACTTACACCGACGATGTAAAATTTTCGTTGAACCAGAATCGTGATTTTTAATGTTGCGAACATAATCTGGAGTTCTACAATGTTTGTGTGTAAATAGATACCAATTTAATAAATGGATAGCATGATTTGAATATTGGCATCGGTGTACTGCATTGAACAACTAGCCTAAGCATTAGTATCAAATGAGTTTATTAGCATGCCACCAAAAGAGGTAACAATTGTATATATTTGCGTGATAACTGATAATAGAATGCTATTCGTAAGTCTGAAATTTCAACAAAGTTATGTAGCAGAATGAAATAATAAGTCAAATTAGCAATTATTATTATTAACTAAGTACACTAAGTAGACAACGAACATGGGAGAGAGGCAGTGGCAATAAGGGGAGGTATGTTAGTAATTAGCAAGTTAAGGTAGTAGGCTAAGCCAGGTTGGCAGCAGCAATAGACTGGTCACTCCCACTATCGATGTTGAGATGCGGGTGCTAGATGCTGCAACGTGTTTACCTTGACTAGCTGGGAGGTTGGCAAGTCCTTTGCGCCCGTCATTATTTCAATAGAGAAGTGAACAGAATAAACAACACGAATCACAACACAGAAAGTGTAAGACAGGAGGAACTTAGTTGGTAAGGAATGAATGACTAACATGGACCCAGAGAGTCTACAGGACCCATCCACGTCTCCGAGAGACCGGCAACGGATGGGCCCCATAAAACCAGATGATAAAAGCCGCATAACTTTGTGAAATTTCCCATGCTTCGTGTTGTGTCAAACTTATGATTACAGTCCTTTACAGATTATGGGTTAAACAGTGGTACCGATTTGTTATGTAGGATTATGCTTTTTTATTATAGTTTTCGTCATTCACAAAATTACACTAACTTTATGAAATGAATACTACGAAAATAACATTTCACAATGATAAACTCATTTTTAATTCACATTCCATTAACTTGGGACAATTGAACCACTAACTATTAAAAGACACTTACCATATTAATTCATTTCAATTTACAATTCTTTATCAATACATTATGCTTTATGTGGACCTCACTGGGTGATGCTAACGCCTCCAATTTACTTTCTTACGTATCTAGCTATATTAACAACCCGTTCGCACTGGCAAGTAGTTTATTCGAGTGCCACGTATATTAGTCACTAAACACATTCGAAAACCACAATTTTAGTAGAATAGTTTAGTCAGCTCTTTAGTAGAGTCAACCCATTTACTACTCTAAAATTCTTTATTTTTGCTACTAATAATCTCTTTTCGTATCCATAGTTTATTGATTTTCATACCACTAATTTATTCTTCCACCTCTTCTAAAATAAGCATTACAATCAGCCTAATTAGCGTATGTACTTTGTTGCGTTGCAGCCCGTCATCTTGCAACGCGCTGCTCACTAATGTACTCTACTCGATCGTAATGTGAACGCTTTTCGGCCAGTCAAGTAGCAAGTTACTCGCTACTCAACTAAACTACTTGCCAAGTGCAAACAAGCCATTAAATCAAATAAGATAAAAATGCTTCCTATCATGTACATTGAATCACAGATAAAACTGTACATTGAATCACATTTGCCTGCAGATAAAACGATAAGTTTTGTCTAGAGGAAGTGAACAGCTAAAACCATCACAGATAAAACTGTACATTGAATCACAGATGCCTGCAGATAAAACTGTAAGCTTTGTCTAGAGAAAGTGAACAGCTAAAACCATCACAAATAAAACTGTACATTGAATTACGGATGCCTGCAGATAAAACTGTAAGTAATTGTCTAGAGAAAGTGAACCATTTTCCTTTACTATATCGGAATAAGCATTAATGGTATTTTAATAATCAGTGATTCAATTGTGACTCCAATAGACGTGTTAATTTATTTGAATTCAAGCAACAACTCAATTGACAATCGAGACAAGTAATAGATATATCTAGGTATAACTGACGGTGCAGAATAAAATGGAATGGGCTAATTCAACAATCATTACTTTCAAATATCACAAAGATACATTTCCTCCACAGAATATCCTAGGTGGGACTTAGAGAAACTGCATCTCATCTATAGAGTGATAGTGTAGGAGGATTCGAACCTTCCATACTACATACGATCTGAATGAATCCATCAACGTGATAAGTCATTTTGGAATGTCGGCAATTGACGACATTTATAAGTCTCAAGTGTACATCGATAGAAATACATACATAAAAACTGTATCATTGTAAATAAAACAAGTTAAAATCACACTCAACCGGTTGCCGAAAATAATCGCAGCGAAATAATGAATTACCACAAGACAATTCACGCTCAAGTCATTTATAAAATGATACATGTATACAAAATGTGAAAAAAAATAATTTGGCTGCAAATGTATACAAAGTGATATTTTTTCTCCTGGAAAGTGGCCAAATATGACTTGACTGAGATGAATTCACACCTATGAAAAAATAAGTTTTATTTTCCTTGATTTAGAAAAAAGAAACAAAGAACTTTCGGTTGTAAGCATGGTAAAAATTATATCATTTTATTTAAAAACTAATTTTCATTTTTTAATATCAATTTTTAAGGTAATTTTATGGCTGCCTTTACACACATAAGTTTTTCCCATAAGTCACTCACTTAAGCGACTTATGGCCAAATTACAAATGTAAATGACACCAAAAGTCACTTACCGTAATTTACATCAAGTAACAGAAGTTGTTCTTATGTAAGTTTTTTGACAGGTCTAATCGCATCCGCGCTAACTTCCAGCCTTTTCACAGTTTGACAAATCAGTTTGATAAGTTGAGATGCTTTCAGTAAGAATTAGTACCAAAATGCGCTGTAGCGAGATGTCAAAAATTTAAAGACGGTTGTTTTTGTAGGATTTTATCCTATAAAAACAACCGTCTTGACAAACAACCATCTACCAGATGACAGGAATTTTCCTGACATATCCGTCTGATTGTACGAATTTTCAAAGCGAAAGAAAACAATAATGAAACCCCGTGTTCTCCCACACATATTCCCGCGAGTTTGTAAATCCGGGCTGACACCTCGCAGTTGGCCCCTCCCCGTACGCAGTGAATTCACAAAAATATCTCCGCATCCCGATTAGCCCCTCCCCGAAGAGATTGCATTCGACACAAAAAATATCCCATCTCGCCCCCTCTGTCGTGGTAAATATGACCGCAACGAAAAGCTTACATATAAAATTGCAAAACGTGTGATGTCACGCTAGGGTGGAGGGGATCTCACAAATGTGACAGCGTGTGACAGGGATGGGGAAAAAATCATGAAATTCGTGTTACGTAATTTATGGATGGCCCCTAAACAAAAATAAAGTTTTCTGATTCCAAAACCAAAAAGATATCTATTTTACAGGTGGCTTTGCGAGCTTTCTGAAAATGAGCATCCTTCTATTTAATTACCGGTCCAATCCTTTCTAATTTCCACCTTTAACGGCACAAAAGTGCATGAAAAATTGATTAAGTCAAGCCAAATTCGATTTCATCACTTTTTTGGGCCTTTTAGACAATGTCAAATTGAAAACAATTTAACAAGAGCAGATCGTTGTTGACAGGAAGCCACCTTACCACAAATAAATTTCAGGTGTAAACAGTCGCTATCGTCGCTGTGAGCACTTACTTGTTGAACTTCCGTGAGCATTAATTACCATAAGTCGGATGCATATGTAAACGCTCCTGTGAGTAACTTGTCAAAAACTTACGTAAGTCGTAAATTTTACTTATGTGTGTAAAGCTGGCCTATGAAGATCAATAAATTGGGCCCTTGGACTGATTGTATGATTGCATGACATAATCCTGCATTTTTAGAGACAAAAATTAACAGCCTAACCTAACGAGAAATCGGTTTGTAATATGCATTTGCAAAAAAGTATTTATAAAACTTTTGAAAACAAGCTTAATAATTTTTTTTACTTTGTGCAAATAATCCAATGTCTGGTGATTTTAAAATGTCCGTCATCGTAATATAAAAATATGTTCAGGAATGTCACAAGTCGGCTACAATTGAATGGTTGCGAAGGAGACTGACCTTGACGAAGGTGTTAACGGCCATGATGGCCATGTCAGGCTGGGACTTGGCGTAGTTCATGAGGTACAGGTATACCAGCTTCTTCAGCTCCAGGTTGTCCGTCTGCATGCAGTTCACCACGTCGGGGAATAGCGCCGACACGTCCTTGCCCACCGTCATGGAGGCTATCACCTGGAATCACCACACAAATTATTATAATGTATTATATATTCAATTCAGAGGTATAACGTAGACCATCAATATGAGACTCGTCCGGGAGTTGATTTCCCTCACATTTCTGTATGGTGTGGAAACATGGACGCTTAGAACCAGCAAAAGAAAGCCCTCGAAATGTGGTGCTGGAAAAAGAGTCAAAGTCGAGAACCACGGAGGCCGTAAAACTTATTTAATGCATAATATTTGCAGACCTGTGGGTGTTCTTGGGCGAGTTCACACAGCGCGATACCATGCAACATTACTATTCGCATTCGCATTATGCTGCGAGTACATTTGAGAAATGAGAATGAAACGCGAACCGAACCACAAATTATGGATAAGGAACGAAGCAAACGTAAGCTGCGTTTTACGCCGTTCTCGGTTTCCAAATGTATACCCAGTCTACACGCAGCCTTAAGCCTTGATGACATTGAGCGAGTTTACAAGCTACTATCTGGGAAATTCACTATCTCTTAGTAAACTCGCTCAGTGTCATTGTATAACTTGCTAACTAGCAGATTGTGAACAATCTACGAAAAAAGTAGAGAGGTGGTCAACATTACTCGCAACTCGCTAGTGTTTGCCTAAACATGGCGGCCCACCAACAGCTGATTTCGTCTGTCAGAATTAGTTCGCACGGGAGTCGTTATCCTCGCTACTGGTTAGCTTGTGGCGCTAGTTGCGAATTCAAGTTTTCTACAAAATGTCAACAGAGTTGCATGACTCCCGCACCATGCTACTGAGCGAATAGACAGCCACAGCTGCTACTGTCGCTCTCTCCGATTCACCTGCTTTTAAACTTACCGACTAGTGGTTTATAAACTAGCTTAACGTAATTGAGACTTTAAACATTAAAACACTCAATAACCAATACAAACTTTGTACTTATGGTAAATATTCCACAAGCCGTCGCACTTTTAGTAAGTGCAGATTTTGGAAATTAAACCACGTTTCAACTTAATTACTCCAAGAAACAATTATGTTTATATAGATGGTAAAAATTCCATTTTTATTCAATCAAAGTTCAAAATTTCCCAAATAAAACAATTCCTTTACCGCCATTTAATTTTTTTTTATATGGATTTGACATTTGCAAAGTTTCATTTCAATCTAAATATGCATGAATTACTTAGTCCCAAGAAAATGGTTGTTTCTTGTACCAATTGTTGAAATGAAGTTTAATTTCCATAATTTGTGTATAAAAGTGCGACGGTTAGTTGAATAATTAATGTACTTTTAATCCGATATCAGAGGAGTGAAACAAAAAACGCTGCATAAATAAATAAAATATTGTTCAGAATACATAAATAAAAAATAATCCCAATGCACCAACATTATTACATAATCTGACCTACACAACCTAAATAACCCAAACAAACATAACTACAAAATGAGATACTTAGCACAGGTAGAGCACCCAGCGAGCCCACATCATTATTAGTATTGTAGTTAAAAAAGACAGTTGTGAATTTAGTAAAACATAATAGGTGACGTGTTACTGTTGGGATAATCATTGTGGAGTATTTCAATACAAAGGGTTAATAAAAACAATAATTAGAAGCATATTTCATCAGAATTTACCTTCTTGACAGCCTCCTTCTTCTTTTCCTTCTTATCATTGTTAAGCTCTGATTTTAACTCAAATATCTCGCCCTTCTTGGTGGTGGTGAAGTATTTAGAGTCCGTCATTGTGCAACCGTTTCGTCAATCCAATGAGATAACTTAAAACTTAGCGGCTTACGAAAATCTGCAATAAAAACTGGGTGTCAAATATTATTCCGCCATGACACGTCATCTCATCGATCTGCCAAAACAGAACGATTTGTCGGTTTGATTGATTTCATTACTAAATAATTCAAGCAAGATCACTGTTAAGAAGAATTCAGTACGTGTCAAAATTATTTTTAATAGCTTGCATAATGATAATTCATGAATTTACCAATTTAGAAGCCGACAATCCCTTATCAACACCGCCTACTAGAAAACGAGATATTTTGTGTATTTGACGTTTCGAGGCTGTTGCGTGAATTTCTGTCACAGTCTTTGGCAAAAAAGATTTAGTCGGTAGGTACTAATCAGCGATAGTAAAATAAAAATATTAAATTTTGTTGATTATTTAAAAAAAAAAAACAGTTCAGGGTAAATAAAAATATTTTTGGTTTTTCAAATATTTAGTTCATATTATATTATGATAAATGAAGTTATACGCAGCGCCTATGTGGGTTCCCGTTTCGTAGCATACTATATTCTTTTACTATTGTTCACGCGATAGATATGAATGTTAAAAAATAACTCGTATAGTATATTGTGCTATTTTTTTTATATATTATGGAAAAGGAAATTTAAAAAAAATTAAATGTTCCGTAAGCCGCCACACTTTTGCGCAGATCATGGAAATTTGACTTTTTTTCAACAATTTATAACAACAAGAAAACTATTTACGTGCACAAAATAGGTTATTAAATTGGGTAAATTATGTAATTCGTGCGTATTTATGTTGAAACGAAACTTTGCAAATGTCAAATCTCTACAAAAAAATTTAAAATGGCTTCAAAGGAAAAGTTTTATACGGGGAACTTTTATCATCTATCCAAACGTAATCAATTGTTTCTTGAAGTAATTTAGTTGAAACGTGTTGTAATTTCCAAAATCTGTGTATTTTAGTATGTATATATTGTATTGTAAGTGGTATTGATATTATTTACGGATTTTAAAATATAGCTTGTGAAAAGATTGAATCTCTATTATATATGTTTGCAGCTTGCACATTTTTGAAAAAAAATTTCTTTTCCAACGATTTCGCCACTTTTTTTTTCAAACAAGAACATTGTAAGTGGCAACACTGAAAATATAAATTACTTTCGTTTTTTGTGTTCCATAGAAAAATATTCTTCACTTTTCAATTGCTCGTCTTTACGTAAAGGTCAACGAAGGACCGCTATTATTTTCACATTTTCCTCTCTTCGCCGAAAGAAATTTTCCGCTTAAAAATGTTCTCCCGGTGTGTCAGGCCCGCTACCTCGGCGTTGAAGAGCAATGCGCAGAATTTCTCCACCAGCGGACAGGTTAGTCTTATCATAACTTCACTTGCAGGTTGACGAAATGAGAAAATATGAGGATGATGTGGAAGTTTATACTGTATTCGTGGTACTTTATATTTTGATATGTGTTGTATGTTTTAGAACTGCCGCAAGGTTACGGTTCTTGGAGCAGGAGGCGGCATAGGCCAGCCCCTTTCCCTGCTTTTAAAGCTGAGCCCCTCAGTCACAGAGCTGAACCTCTACGACATTGTTCCTTACACCCCTGGAGTGGCTGCCGATATCTCTCACATCGATACCCCTGCCGTAGTCAAGGGTTTCACCGGAAATGACCAGCTCGTTGAGTCCTTGAAAGGTAAACCTTATTTTTTTTATAAAAAAAATATCATTTGTCAATTAATTATACTGATTGCGGTTAATCTCAGCACACAAGATAACTTCAGTGATTTACAGAGCTATCAGTGAATATTGGTTCAAGTTCTGAATGTTATGTAACATGTCACACTGTCACAATATTAATTTGCCAGATATCTACAGATTGTGCAAATTATTTGATATTGGAATTAATTTTTTTTTCAACCCTATGTTGGTTTGCTTCTTCTTCCAGTAATTATAAATGATTGAATTTTAAAACAGAAATATTCTGAAGGCATCTACCAATGACATTATAGCATTGGCAAAGTGCCCAATAAATCTAACACTTTGTGAATGGTCTTATCTTGAGAAAATATTTACTACACAACTTAAATAAATACTTTCCCATAAAAAACAATGAAAACATTGTTTTTTTTTTCTTATTTAAGTACATGGTATTGTTTGTACACCTTATCACAATTTGCATTAGGTGTACAATGTACATGGCTTGACAGAATATATTTGATGTCTGTACTGTATTTGCAGCATCTATCACGCTTTAAATGATTGCTAATTTCTTGACAAGACATGTAGTGACAAAAATAGATTTCCCAATGTTTAGATAATTTGAAGTGCTTACGCATGTGGTAGTAGAAATAAGTGGTGATTGCACTTTTGCATGTTTTAGAGTTTTGTTGCCTATTTTGCACTAACATGTAGTGCCAAAGGTTAGAATGGGCAACTGGCCTTTGACCTCTTACGCTGAAATTCATCTGATAGTATTTTGCTTACGTCTGTACAGTTTCGGATTGTTTTAAACGGGTGTGACGTCCTATGTTATTTTCAAAATGAACAAAAGCATTTATAATGAGAAAATGTCGAAAAGAAAATTTAAAACAAAACTTGGATTTTCTCAGTTTCAAAATCTTTAATACAATTTCCCTACCCATTTCCGAGCAATGCAATTTTCTGAGTAAATTTTTTCCCATTTTCTGGAATTTTTTTGGAATTTTTTCCAGGATCGTTTCAAAAATCACAAAAATATCAAACAAATAAATGTTTTTATTATTTCCAACCAATTTTTCGACCTAAAATTTCTCAATTTTCGTAGAAGAATTTTTTTCAGAAAATAAATATAATATATCAAATTTTTTTGTTAGTTTTCCTGACCTATTTTCCGACCAATTTTCTGATTTTCCCAGAAGATATTTTTGAGAAAAATATAAAATTTTCCAGAATCAAAACATGAAATTTTTTTCGAAAAACCAAATCAAAAAGATTATGTTTTCCAACAAATATAAAAATTGAAAAAAATTTATTTTTTTTACATATGAACCCAACTTCAAGTATGAAGATATTTTTTTCCCGTTGACTTTGCTGCCACTGGATCACTCTAAATTATTTACAAAAAATTGGCTTTTAAAATTTGAGTATGAAGAATAAAATGTATCTAAAATGAATATGTTCTTTATAAATGGTAATCTTGAAATTTTAAAGCTCTCAAACCGATTTGGTTAAAAATTGCCGCAGGGGAAGTTTGAGGAGAGAAGTTCCAATTTTATTTGAAAATGCACAATTTCGGTGGCATTCTTCAATTTCTTCTTTGAGTTCTGATTGGCAGTACATTTCTTGGAGTGGAAGTTTATTACTTAGTAGAAATTAGTTTTCATTCGTCTTTGAATTTCAAAGTGAATTTGAAATGAACAAAGTTATTCAACATGCATTTTTTAATTGTTCTCTAGATTTTATATCCGGGTTAAATCTTCCTCACAGGAAAAACTTAATCCTTCCACACACTTTTCCACAAATGCTAATCTAGTCAATTCACGCGATGTAATTGCATTGTATAAGTATACTAAATACAAAACTATACAAGAACAACACGTCAACCTACCAGAGACCATATGGGAAAATACTTCACCGACTCCAGATATTTTCATATCAGAGGGTTCGGCTCGATAGAACTCCTAACTGAACCGATAAATCCTACCGATCCCTCAATATAAATATTTAAAAAATCTTTCATAATCCTACATGTATTTAATATGACTGATTTTTGCATTTTTATATAAAGATTCTTTGACAAATCTAATAAGCCTAAATTTTTAATTAGAGAGCTAGGTATAATGCCAGTAGCCGAAATAACAAATGGTAATATTTTTATAGTCCGAGAATGCCAAATTCTTTTAATCTCATTTCCTAAATCTGTATATTTTCTAATTTTTTCAGAAACAGATTTTTGAGTATTACAGGAATTTGGAATAGCGACATCAATGATATAAGTTATTTTTTTAATTTTGTCATGTAAAACTATATCGGGTCTATTATGACGAATCGTTCTGTCTGTTAGTATAGTTTTATCATAATATATTTTATAAAATTCATTTTCTAAAAACGAATTTGGTTCGTATTTATAATATGGTACTACATTACGGCAGTCAATCAATTTATGTTTAATTACCAAACTTTGATGAATTATTTTTAAAACCTGATTGTGTCTAAAAGTATATTCGGAAGGTGCTAATATAGAACATCCCGATATAATATATTCTATAGTTTCCGGAAAAGCCAAACATTTTCTACATAAATCATCAATTTGATTTCTATCTTTGATTATATACTTCCTATAATTTTTAGTATTAATGACTCTATCCTGAATGGCAAGCATAAATCCTTCTATTTCTGCGCTCAATTCTCCAATACTCAACCATTTGTTTGACGAAAGTTTGTCAACATACGTTTGGTTGAGATAATTGAAGTGTTTGACGTGAATAATTTTATTTGACCAGGAATCTAATAATTCCTGGTTGGTATTTAAAAGAATGTTGGCATTATCGTCGTATAAATTTAAAGGTGTAATGTTTCAATCTGCCTTGCAAATTATTTTGTTCATTTCTGAACTATTAGCTTTCCTATGGAAAAAAAATATTTAATGCCTACATATTACATATTACTATGTAATTACTAGGCATTTAGAAATGGTTTTTAATTGTATAGAAAAATGAATAGGTACCTACCTATGTGATAAGTAAAGAAACCGGTTTTTATCTGCTAGTTTATCTTTCCTTATAATTCTATGAAATTTATTCTGTAGTATTGAATGTTATGTTGAAAGGAAATAGTAATGTAGTACGTATAAAGCGATCAATGTTAGAAATTTGAAAGAATGACATTTTTTTATTGTAAATGTGATCAAAATAATAGATAATTTTACTAGATTTGTTTTATTTAAAATGTACCACTCTGATATATTAAACATACCGAAAGTTATGTAAATAAAAAATAATATTTCTTACAAAACTGTAAAATTATTACACTATAATACGGCAATACACACCTGATGAATGGTACGCATTGCAATTAAAAATAGTATTTTTGTGTGAAAAAAAATGAAATTATTACACTTTTGCACTAAACTAACTAGAAACTTGGTAATTATTGTGTATTTTGTACTTTGATGTTTATTTCTGAATGGATTGTAAAATTTATTTCAATATCGACAAGAATGTAGTTATAAGTAATCTGGTTTGTCAATAACAATAACAAATGATAAAAGGTGAAACTCTCTTTTACAAATTTTCTAAGGGACCGGAAAAAAAGAAAACTACTTGGGCAAAAAACTGTGGAATAAATTCGGCCATTCAGCACCGAAAAAACCAAACTTCTTAAGCATGAAAAATTCTTAAGAGGATGTAATGAAGTTCCATATAATAGGAATGTTCCTAATGTAGAATGTGTAATTGTTTTCAGGAGCCGAGGTGGTCATCATCCCCGCCGGAGTACCCCGCAAGCCGGGCATGACCAGGGACGACCTGTTCAACACCAACGCCTCCATCGTGCGTGACCTGGCCAAGGCCTGCGCCATCGCCTGCCCCAAGGCCCTCATCGGCATCATCTGCAACCCCGTCAACTCTACCGTTCCCATCGCCGCCGAGGTCCTCAAGAAGGCCGGAGTCTTCGACCCCAAGCGCCTGTTCGGAGTGTCCACTTTGGACGTTGTCCGCTCCCACGCCTTCATCGGCGCCGCCAAGGGAATCGACCCCCGCAAGGTCACCATCCCCGTCATCGGAGGCCACTCCGGAGTCACCATCATCCCGCTGCTCAGCCAGTGCCAGCCTAAAGTTGACTTCGACGCCGCCAAGATCGACGCTTTGACCAAGAGGATCCAAGACGCCGGCACGGAGGTCGTGAAAGCCAAGGCTGGAGCCGGTTCTGCTACCCTGTCCATGGCTCACGCTGGCGCCCAGTTTGCATTCAGCCTCATCCGCGCCCTGAACGGCGAGGCCAACGTTGTGGAGTGCGCATACGTCGTGTCCGACGTGACTGAAGCTTCCTACTTCGCCACCCCCCTGCTGCTGGGAAAGAACGGTATCGAGAGGAATCTTGGCATCGGAACCCTCAACGAGTACGAGAAGGGACTCCTCAAGGAAGCCCTGCCCGAACTCAAGAAGAACATTGTCAAGGGAGAGGAATTCGTCGCCAAGAACCCTTAAGCGTCAGATGAGACTACGCACATCAACCAACAATCCAACCTTCGCCTGTAGTGGGTGCGTGAAATGGAACCATTTCTATCATAAGACCTGTTAAAGTATTGTGCATTACACGGAAATGATCGCTAAAACATTTCTAATAACTTCCACCTTTTAGATTAAGGAATTCATAGATAGTATAACTATGTTAGTACATTTTTATAATGGCTTGTTTTTATTTTGTTACGTTTTGATAAAATTATTATAATTTACTGCATCAGAGTTGATTGACACTTAAAAATTTATAAAGCAAGTCATAAGTATTTGTATTTTAATAAGGTTTAGTATTATTTATTGAAACTGCGCCATGCTCCTGTATTACTGTACAAATCTTCA
Source organism: Glyphotaelius pellucidus (assembly GCA_936435175.1). NCBI lineage: Eukaryota > Metazoa > Arthropoda > Insecta > Trichoptera > Limnephilidae > Glyphotaelius > Glyphotaelius pellucidus. The sequence goes on from OW386556.1 coordinate 6,401,396, forward strand.
TTTTCTATCGCAGTCCTCCCGAGGACTCTTATTACTGTTACGTACTATAAATGTTTATTATTAAACTAGTACACCACCCTCATTGTTTTATTTATGCCTATTCTAACTCAAGAAGATACGCTTGCTGCTGATAACTCCGGTCCGGGCGCCGAATCACCAAGACGCTGACAATAATTAAGGGGTTGTACACAGTCAGGAGGCTCAAAAAATGGATTTTTCAAGAATTTTTCCTGAGAAGACTTTTAAATTTATTAAACTATAAATTTGTACACATATTATGGTAACTTTTAACAGTATTTTAAGAATTTTTATTTGTAAAAATAATAATTTTGAAAGCTGCTATAGCTGATCTCCTGAAGCTCCTCCCAAAAAAGGCATCTTGCAGTGACCATCATATATCTCCGGACTGGATCATTTAAAATGAAAAAACCAAACATAAATATTCCTATAATTAATCGAAGGACTGAGCAAAATAATTTTTTTTGACAAAATGGTGGCTTCTCGAAAAAAAAAATCAACTTTCTACCAAAATGTTGGCCTTATATTGTTTATAAAAAAATGTATTTATCGGTGAGAACAGGCCTTCGATTAATAACTGTAAAATATACTCAAGAAGCTTGTGTTAAAATTTGAGACTGATCGGTTCAGCCGTTTCTAAGTAATCTTGGTCACCAACTTAAAAATTTTGAGAAAAGCGTGTTTAAAGTTTGCCTCCCACTTTCAAATGCTCTGAAACGTCTTTACAAATATGCGTGTAACTTCAAAAATAATTGCCGGATTGACTTGAATTTTTTTTGTGTATTTAAAGAAAATGAAATAATAAAAAAATCGATTTCTAGAAAATTCTAACTGTATATAAACTCCTTAACACATCGCCCTTGAGATTAATTTTTACAAAAAAAAATCATCCAAATATTATTAATACAGTGATCACTACCTAGGCATCTGCTCAACCAATGTGTATAGGAATATTAATATTATAAATGCGAAACTGCATGGCGTTATGTAAGCTCTGGCGTTATGAAATTGTAAATATGAATATATTATATTTATTATACGTCCCTAACAGAAGCGAGTTATTGCTAATGTCAGAAGAAAAGTAAATCATTGCCATGGAAAAGATTTTATTTCAGGCGTTGTAGTAAATATCTATCTATATAAATAAAAATGAATCTTCGAAATGTTTGTATGCACATAACTACCGAACGACTGCACCAAATTGGATTTTTTTTTTTACTACTGGTGAGCCCTCGCATTAAGAAATTTGTATAAAAAAATTGCAATAGGTGGCACGCGAGCTATTTGAACTGAATGTATCGGAAATGAATGTATGGAATGCGGAAGGGGGGAGGGGAACGGTAAGAATGGGAAAGGTCACGCAGGGAGAAACAATTTCTTTATTAAATGGCACAGCAACGCATGCCGGGTACCAGCTAGTATAATAATATTTTATCAACCTCCTGAACAAAATCAATATTTTCCTGCTCTGACATATCGCAAATTACTCGAAAACTTGACAGGTCGTGAGGTGCAACCATGACAACTGAAATGCGCCGGCCACGGCGTCTAGCACTGCAAGTTGCTAGTGACTGGTTGCGTCGCCCTTGACAACTGTTCTTTGAAAAGTTACCTGTGTGCAGACCGCCAATGAAATTCGCAAGTTGCTTTCCTGTGGATAGCGATTGAGTTGCCAACTAGTTTTTCTTCAGTTGCCCCATGAGCGGACGAGCTTAATTTTCCCTCTTAAAAACTTATTATAATGCATCCAATGAATTAACCTCTATTTTACTGTTTATCTCATATTTGTAGTATTTATAAAAAAATATATTAAAAAATCGTTAAGTTTATAACCGTGCGAACCCTGTGTTTGTTACTTTGAAACTCCCCGTGAGAGGTACTTATTTGAGCCAACATAGAATATTTTAGATTTCTGTATGTTGTCTGTGGTATACTTGATAATGAAAGATGCATATCTATGGAAAAAGGACTTAATTTTGACCGTAAACAACTGATCAGAAATTATGCGTGAAAAAAAAATATTTAAAAAAATTATTTTTAACATTGTTCTAAAATAGTCTATGAAGTTTGGATTTGCGACATCTATGGTCATAACAGATAAAGCATTTCAATAGCTTCGTTTTGAAATAAATAGCTGGCCATGGAAATGTTTTAAATAATTACAATAAATGTTTTACGAATGGTAGGAAAATGTGGTCCAATTTTGGACCGCTATCAATCGCAGCAGGGCCGGATTTATACTTTTCATAAGTATAGGCCACTTCATTTGAGCCGCCCCTTCTTCCTTAGAAGTTGCCACCTAATCATAATCACTCACTTAGAGGCTTTTATTAGGTGACACACAATTTTCAAAATAAATATTCAAATATAGTTAATAGGTATAAGTAATAGGTATTCAAAATTGAAATAAACCAATGAATTAGTCATAAAATAAAACTGTAACATGAAACAAAAATTACAATTTTTTACGGGATTTTTTATTGACAATATCATCGGTAATATCTTCGTAGTTTAGAGTATTCATTAAGTCTGCTTCTAAGCATAGAAATATTACAGTACTTTCTCTGAAAGCGAGACCTCTTGATGCTTGATCGCTTGATGCCTTCTTGATGCTCTTTCATTATGGCAACAATTCTCTTTAAAATGTTCTTCCAATAAGCAATTTCCTCGTTAAGTTGGGCAGTTAGTGAAAATTGAATACCACCGTGAATCAAACCTCTAGATCTTAAAGCGAGAATACAGGACTTTTTGTCTGGAGAGTTTTCGTGTTGAGCTACTTGAATTTCTGCATTCTTCCAATCATTGAAATCTTGCTCTTGCTAGTCAAATTGTGTCCTGTTATCAACAGATCCGAATGCCAAATAGGGTCTGAGGAATAAGAAGCCTTTGCTTTCCGAATAGACAAGCCAATTAATTTTTCTGAAAAATAGATTTTTTTGTAGATAGCGGCGATGATCGGAATACATTCTCCCACTTTTGAGAAATCACAAGACTTGTTTTGTTGAAAACCATGTCTCGCAATAATGTCTCTCGTCGAATGGTTTATTTCCCATAAGGCTGAATCTTCTTTCAGTTTTATGGTTGATTGAATTTCAGTAGCTTTCGTGACTAGAGATATTTCTTCACTGCCTGACCTCAAATTCCTGCCAATTGTTGTAGGTATTTCACTGTCAGAAATGCCGGAATCAGAAAGACGAACAGATTTTACAAAACACACCGATTGAACTGATGCAAACTGGTCAGCTCAATCAGTACCAGTGAGTACCAGTACCTTGTTCATATTGATCTTCCTTATACTACTCCCACTCCCCGAGTTCTCTTGTGTAATACTTAATGCCTCGTTGCTGTTTTTACTTTTAAAAAAGTGTCTATTTTCCTCGTTTTCTGAAGAGCATGCTGTTGTTCTTCTTTTTTTAATTTGGATTTTTTTCTGTACTTCAGCAACACTAAGTCGCTTCCTTCCGTCCGTTTTTCATCATATGAACATGAAATATTTTGATAGATCTGTAAAAAGAAAATGTAAAACTCCGATCTTAAAAGATGAGGGCTACATGACGCTGTAATAAAGGTCACCCTTACCGCCCGCGCAGTAGCATAAACATAAGTAACTGTCTAACATTGGATAGGAACGAGTATTGGGAATTAGCGACTTTTACCTAATGAGATTTAACATTTAATGGATAGAAAACTCTGTCTATCCAGTGTCTTGTTTTTTGTTTATAATCGCACACAAACTTAACGGTTTACCAAAGAGCCGAGCGAGTGCCGCCCCCTGAACTCTGCCGCCCCTAGGCCGCGGCCTATAAGGCCTATTGACAAATCCATGTCTGAATCGCAGAAAAATGGTCTATTTTTCGACTATAATTGCTCCAGTGGTTAAAAGCAAAGGATTGAATAAAATATGCGATTGACACACCAAAACAGTGCCCTTTATGTATTGCTGTCTCTTCTGGAGGTGCTTCCAAGAACCCACCTGGAGCGGAGACTCCCGGTTCGCGGTCCTGGTTAAAATTTGCCTGGCTGTATGGACTTTTTGGATAAACTCTGCAGTTCTTCATAGATACTCCCTAGATGAATGTATGACCAAAGTTTCACGAATGCAAGAATGTTGCCATGTATCAAAACCTATTTTACCTTTACTATTTCTGGGATCCTTAAATCTTGGAACGGGAATGGAGGAATAAAGAACAGATTTAAAACTGACAAACTATTTATTATCTCACCATCTTCATTCAAACAAAACAAACACAAGAAATTTTAGACAACGATTTTTAAAATAGATAGACAATCGTTTTAATGATAAGCCAAATATTAAGCACTTGGATTTCTGTTAACACAATGAAGAAATGTAGAGAGATAAAACTCCTTGTGTTGATTTCCAACAGTAAGTAGCCCCAGCTTCACATTAGCAGCAAATTCAAAAAATTAGTTACACTTGTCATCCACTGAATTGTTATTCTTATTAGATTTTATGTGGGCAATAGAACTTTATTTTGGTAGTGTATTATTATTAATATGTTGGACTGCACTAGGACAAAGTCAAATGAAATCATCGACTCAATATTTCATTAATTGAAGCAGGTATTGGAAAACTACGCAGAAACGGAAGAATCTATCGTGTTGAAGATCTCTCCGGTGGCTTTGGAGGCTGCCTCTTTTACGAGGTCTGACATAGCGCGATTGATGATATTAGCGCAATCTTTGTTATCCACGATGCTGATGTGGTTTCCTTCGAGCAGATGCACTTTTATGGGTTGCTCCAGGAAAGCGTGAAGACCGTAGTCTTCGTCGATTACCAGCCCGGCTGGCAGATCCTTAGCACGTAAGAGAGTTGCCGGGGATTTGAGTTTCTTGAAGCCCGCCGTGCTGTAGTTCATAATGGCTTGTAGGCGTCCGTAGATCACCTTGACAAGAGCGCGCTGGTAGCGCTTGGAGTGTTTGATGTTTTCAGGGACATGTTTGAGGAAGATGTCTACTTTGCTCTCCCAGTCGGGGCAGGTTGCGAGGGCGGGCAGCAGGTCTATCTGTTGCTTGGGGGCAAGCATCTCTATCACGTAGGACAATAGGGCGTCCTGCATCAGCTTCACGTCGGAGGTGAGACTGAGCCGCACCACGCTGAAAAGCCACGTGGGGGAACCATCGATGCAGAACACTCGACCCGCGTGACCTAGAATGATTAAACATATAACATTCATAAACACGCAACGCAGATGAATTGACCATACGTAATTTCCGCGAAATAGCTCGTTGTATTCAGGGAAAAGATTTTTTAGTAATATCCTCAGGGATACGCTGAATTAGAGGTTAAACCATTATATTTTTCATATTAATGCCAAATAGTTTCGGAACAATCGTTAATATAATAATATGTACAAGAATAATATTAGAAAATTATCAGAAGGTTGTCAGAGTTATTATAAAAAGAATTGTGGTTTACAAAGTTAAATTGTTTCATTTAGTTATTAATTTATTTTCCATATTTAATATGAGCTATTGATACCTTCGGTTTCCAGCACTTTAGCAATTTCCAGGGCAACAACAACTCCGAAGGAGTATCCCAGGATTGTGAAGGGGGCGCCAGGGGCTAGGCGGGATCGGATTGTCTGTAAGCAACAAATATTCATTAAATCTCTCGTTTTGATTGACACATCCATCAAACTAATACCAAGCAGTTGACAGAAATAACTAATAAAGTTCCACTCACAACTAAAACATCAATGGAACATAATTATACATTGCAATTAATATATATACAATATTTAACCACTCAAGCATTCTCGTTAATAATGCGTCCAGCATCCAGTATTTCTAAGCGACCAAATTGGAGATTTCCCACTCTCATTAAAAAAATCATTTAGGAAAAATTTTTTAGGAAGTAAAGCTCATAATTTTTACAAACTTTTGTAGTTTGAAGAAATCGACTTGGTACTTTTAGCAGTAGACCATAGAAATATTGCATTGGTAGACCGGTAAGTTGTCGAGTGGACAAATGTTTTGGGTTCCTACCCAGGTGTCGTAGTTTCAATCCTCTGCTGGCCTTATCGTTGAACAAGCAATATTTTCTGCTTATATTAATGGAGTAGGAGGAATTTAATTATAAATATAATCAAGCCAGTTTTAGAATTAAACTCACCAGAAGCAATCTTTGTGCGATGTTAACGACAGACTCGTCCGGCACCTCAAACCCGTACTGCAGCACCGTGACCTTGCACTTGATCCTCTTGCACAGTGCCTCCAGAACGTTGGCAATACCCTCAATGCCTGGGATCATGAATATCCGCGGGTCAGTTTCGCAGATTTCATCATGACTCTGGAATATAATTACATACATATTATTTAATCTAGTTGGAAGTCGCCCAGTCGTAGATAGCAGTGGCGTGACCAAAGATAAGCTGTAGTGACCAACTAAAACTAGGCGGACGAATTTTGGCTTCTGACCATAATTTATTAAGTAAAAAAAAACATTTTACTCCGAAATAAGGCGTTTCTATTGTTAAACTTGTACGAGGTAATTAAAGTTTAAAGATGTCAATTTAATGAGTAAATTAGTTTACTGAGGTAACAGTGCTTCAATGCACGCTACAGGCACTTTAAAAAGGAATTGCTCAAATTCAAAAGGTCTTAGAACTAACAACTATAGTTAACAAATCAGTAGTCTTTAACCTCTCCAGGAGTATGGCCGAAACGGTTCGGCGAAGCGAAAAAATGCTCAGAAGAGTATGGCCGAAACGTTTCGTCCGCGACTATTATTCAAACACCGTCATATTTAATGAAAATATTTGACTTGTAGTGGCGTCTATGGACATCTGCGCATAGTTTGTCGAAGTTTTGGAACACCTACCTAAGTTATCGACTTAACAGTTTTAGTTTAAAAATTATTTTTGCGTCATTTAGCAGTCGTCAGAGGAAGGAAGCAGTTTTTTTGTATGCACATGTTTTTTTTCGATGTTGGTTTGTTTTCGTGGATTAATGCCGATGACGTTTTAATTCAAAATATAAGATTATTTTTGGCTAATCTATGATAATTTATACAAAAATGAACCAAGAAAAACTCACTCCTCACATACTGTTTTGTCTGCCAAAACTCACTTGCGGAGAGGTTAATCAAGGTTTGTAGAAAATGCGTTTAATGAGGTTAGCTCATCGAGGGGATAGAGCGGTGACTGGCTAAAAATTCGTGACGTAGCCTGCAGTCTATGTTCCATTGGGAAATTTGAATTAACAGCAATACAAGTGCCAGTCTTTTACTTCAAGCTACGTCACAAGTTTTTTTTTCGAAGAAGGCCCATATGAACTAACCTTGTTAAATGCATTTTCTACCAACCTTGGTCTTTAATAGTATTTTTCATTGATATCCAAATTGATTGAATGGAATTCCCTGAAATAAAATTCCCATTTCGATGGCTGAAGGCAAATCACGTGACCATATTTTTGGCGCCAGGAGGATGCAAGAGTGCTTTCTATAAACTACGATATCAGTTGTAAGGTAAGTTGACCGCCAAAGAGCACCAATTGAAATAACCAAACTCTGTGCATAAAAGTAAAGAGCAACTCTATAAAGTACGGGAACCATTTGTTGAATAACCAACACTCCTGCCATAGGTCACCCAAAGATTCGGTACGTTTAGTGATTAAGCAATGTGGCCGGGTTCATGGGGATGAGGTTTGTCTAGGCCTTGATTTGCCCACCTTACTTTATCAGTATACAACATAATTTCAGATTTATCAGGTTGATTACCATCTTATAATTCAATTTCCCAACAAAGCTGATTTCAGAGTTACCTTGTTGTAATAATTACCTCACGATATAACAGCATGTTTTAAAAGAATATTTAAGTTATAAGACATATTATGCAGGGGGTGCTACTGTTCGTATTTTCGAATGCAAGTGCTAATTACTTGTTTACGTAAAGACTTCAAATTATAACTTATGGTGATCATACAATCTGTGCACATTTTGGAACATTTTATGTGGAATGTGAATTCTTATGTGGACACCATCAATCCAGCTTGCTACATTAATGAGTTTTACGCGATTCCTAATTTCCCACCTTCTAGAAAGTTCCTAACAGATTGAATAGTATAATTCCTAGCTACAGATTGAATAGTATAATTTTACTGACGAATACATACCTCCTTTCCGTCGCTGATGGCAGTGGCCATGTTGATGAAGGGGTCAGCGGCACTGAGCTCGTCTCCTATGTTCCTCAGGAGCACCCGGAAGCCTGCCATGTCTGAGGGCTTGTTGGTGGCCGAGGTACTGGCCTCTGCCTCGCGCTGCACTGCCAGCTCTGCCAGTCTGCAAGGATTGAGGTTATGTTAACATAAGTTGGGTTGAAAATGGCCAATGCAATATTAATATTAGTATTGAGTTCAGACTAAAACAAATTATATGCTATCCTGTGTTTATTTGCAGGATTGCAAATGGAAAGCGTATATGCATCCACATTTGCATTTCTTAGGCATTAACTATGTAACAATTTCTAGAACAATTTTTGAAGAGTTTTATTTCAGGTGAACATTTGTTACTTATTTGCGGCACATCCGTGAAAGACACGGAATTTAAAGGTAACTTAAAGATATCAGTGATTGACAACGATGTGTCGAAACCGGTAGCAGATAAATAAAACTTAAGTAACAAATGTACAAAATTCGAAATAAAACTCTTCAAACAATATTGCTACTTAGTTTAAAGAATTCACAATCAGAACGGAATGAATAATGCATATTATATCAGTTTTTAAACATGGTGTACCCGACACACCTGAACTTCAGTGTGTGGTAAATATTAGTAACCGGATTAAACAACATAGTAACGAAACAGAATACGATAAAATAATAAGTTAGGTTAGGTTATTAATATCATAACGATCAATATTGTGTGGGAGGCATTACTGAAAGTGATTAGAATATAATAATATTATAGCATACCTTGAGAATGTGAGTGTCCTAATGTCCTGAGCTGTGAGGAAGACCTCAAAGTCTCTTTCGAGGCTCTGCTTAATCTCTACCGCCATCATGGAGTCCATACCCAGCTCCGCCAGCGTCACTTGCTGCGACACTGTCTTCAGATCCTTCAGACCTGCACAATTGGAAAACATTTTATTGACTGAGCATACAATTTGGGAGGCGGGAATGGGTACCGCCGCCCCGGGAACCTTTATTGGATAACCAATACCTCTGTCATACCCGGTACGTTTGGTGATTTAGCAAGGATGTCCGGGGGTTCGTGGGGTGCGGTTTGTCTAGGTCTTGGAGGCGGACAACCAGGACTCACTGAACCCCAGATTCCTACCCACCCTCTAAACCCTTTTCCTTCCCAGAACTCTCCTCTTCTCTTTTTCCTAAAAAAAAGAAAAAACCCTCCACACAGCATCCCCAAGGATGACATAGACTCCTGTGTGTAGCTCATGTAAAAACAAAATAAAATATCCAAGTCCTGTTTTAACTCAACCCTTTCGCATTTTGTCTCTCTGTAAATTTGTTTGTACATTCCGTTTCCGGTTTAAGATGGTGGCCGTTTAAATGATTTTTTCAAATATGAAATCTGTACATTCTTATTCGCATTTTTCAATATTATGATACCTACTTGCCTGAAGACAGTTTTTTTATTTAATAATTGTTCTAGAGATAGTGAGGCTTCTTTAGACAATTTATATAAATCCTTATTTGAACCCAAAAATGTTATATTCAAATATTTTACGGTTTGTAATTATGAATGTAGGTAGGTATTTAAGTACTTACTTACGAATCTTATGATTTCAGAAGAAATTTTGTTTTTATTTAATAAATTAAGAGAAAATTAGAAACATACCTTTTTGGACGCAAGGACGTGTTCACACAACTACTAGTAATATTTAATTTTTGAAGTCTCCAAGCTTTGTTAAATGACTAAGATAGTTTAGCATTTGTTATTTCATGTCCTGCTTTGTAAGGTTTCTAAACTCTTGGTTTATGGTTCAGATTATAGAGCGATGGATTTTTCATTTAACTAACCCATAATGCCTGCAACGGTGGCTGCGATATCCCCAGCACCAGATCCTCCGGCACGTTTCTCCGCAACAACCATGGAAGATACCACTGGGGAGTCCTGTGACATGAACTGGTCCAGGGTCTTCAGGCAGCAGCTGATTCTTTGCTGCAGGGTACCGCCAATCTCCATCTCGCAGTGCTCTTCTTGCATGTCTGCTACTAACCCGACCTTTACGGATACACAATTCAGATTAAATGTATTAAGTATCTACACTTACTAGCAAAACAATATCCATAAAAGTGTGGTATAAAATGTGTGCAAGAATTTAAATGTCATTGTATGGCATACATCTCCCTCACTTGTATTAAAGAAATGAGTCTCGTGCCGGCCATTGGGTGATCTTACTGATTGTGGCCACATGAAGTTCAGATTTTCCTTAAAATTAATATTATGTAATAATTATCAACAAATTAAGAATAATAATAATAATTTGATAGTCCAATTTTAAAACTAACAAATTCAAAGGTAATATTGTCGTCAAAGGCCATTCAGCGCCATTTTTTTTTTGACAATTGAAAGGTCCTCATTAATTGCTGATTCTAAATCCGTTTGAGCTTTTGAACAATTTATGATCAGCAGAAGAGGACTCTAATCATGTTGGGAAGCTTGTCAGCTTATTATAATTTGATAGAAAGCTGATAGAATCAGCGTTTAAGCGGGGACCTTTCAACTGTCAAAAAAACAAAATGGAGCTGAATGACGATTTGACGACAATGTTACATTTGAATTTCTGTGAAATAACTCCTTCTTAGACTTCCTTAAAAACAAGAAGAAAGGTGCTTACTGCAAGTGTATTCAATAAAATTAAAACCATCAAGCAGGTACCAGTAAATATCGGTAGGTCTCTACCAGGTACCAGTAAATATCTACTAGGTCTCTTATCAAGAAAATTGTGGTGTAATTGTCCAATACACAAGACAGCCATTGGAAAGAGCCAACTAGGCATTTCGTAGATAGAAAGTGAATGAGGGATTAGGAACTTGTGCAAGTCTTGCCGAAATTATCATCACAATTTCCACACTCAAGTGGGACTCTACTGTGCATGTGGTACGAGTACCAGATGTCAGATGGACTCAAAATCTGTCATTGGATGGGGTCCTTCAGGATGGGTGAGAACTCCCAAGATTCAGCAAAACTGGGGAATTATTGAAGATAGGTGTATGTCCAAAGTTGAACGCCAGAAAGCTCGTTAGGATTAATAGAAATTGTGTGTGGCTTACTTCTCCGACGACTCCCCACTGCACTGCCAAGGCTGGTAGTCCTGCCTTGTGTCTTTCCTCACAGATTCTTTCCATCACGGAGTTGGCCATGCCGTAGTTAGTCTGCCCAGCGTTTCCTCTCCCGCAGGACACACTTGAGAAGATCACAAACTGTCTGAAAGAAAATAAACATACAAAAATTACATTTCAGTTCTGAATGAATTAAACCTTTTCTAGGTTATGCAACACAATACAAAACCATATTGTCTGCAGAATTGAAACGTTGCTTGAAATGGCTTTAGCCATTTGGTGACCAGATCTAAAAAGCCAGGTACCTACTTCCAAACCTTTCACTTTCCTTCCTCTTCTCATCTGCTTCCCCTTCCTGATACCTCCAGCCTTACAACATACCCCAATTGGGGATGCCATAGTCTCACTGGCTCCAGTTGGATATCTTGAATGGTGACTACATTAAAGAGAAGAAAAAAATGTGGAATTCGGAAACTTTATATAAATGGTAACCACATAAAACAGATCACGATATAATACTTGGTTAAGTTAGGTAAGGTTAGGTTTGTTAGGTTGTTAATTCTAGTTGCTTATTGAAACACCTGTGGGAACTAGAGTTACCCAATTATAAAATTAAACGATACCCTTTTTTGGAGATACCCACAAAAAAACAAATTCAAATAACTTGATGATTCTAATACGTTATGACTTTTCTGTTTGTAGCATTCATAGACAATGAAATAAAGTTACGCTTTTGGTGCATAACTCAAAAATGCTGATTTTGGAGTTACCTAGTTGAAGTAATTACCCCATTTCAAGTAGATATCCATCTTATTAAATAAAAATGCTGTTAACTCACTTCAGTTGTGGACACAGTTTTCTGGATTCTGTATCCAAGTACTGGGTGGCTCTGGCTTTTGGCCCAAAGGAGATGGCAAAGGTTTCCGCAGTTTGGTTTTCCAGCAGGGCGTCCTTCAGGATGACAGCGAGGTTGAAGATGGCTGCCACCGGGGCCAGAGTGTTTGCAGTCTTCAGGAGGGAGATGCATCCTGCACGGGTGGTGATGTTATCCTTGGTTATTATTATCTCCACTCCGTAGCTTTTCCAGACCCTGGACAGCAAATATTCACGTTAAACTAAGCATAATGTTAATATTAACATTTTTTTAAACAAACAAGGCTTGCCTAGAAAAATAATAAATCAGCATGAATCTTTAACTATGGCTTGTTCTGACTAGGCTAGTAGTTTAGTCATGTGGCGAGTAATTCGCCATTTGACTGACCAAAAAGCATTCACATTACGGTCGAGAAGAGTATGTTAGTGAGTGGCGCATTGGAAGATCCAGTCCTCTTCATCCTGATGATTACTTTGTACGCCTTATTCGAGTGTTGATAGCCTCCATTCAAAGTTCTGGAAAAACCGTAACCCTGATTTGGATTCCTGGACATGTTGGAATATTACGGATTCTTTGGCAAAACAAGGGGCATCCAACAGTGTTGCTACCCTCGTGAACCATATTCCTCTATCTGTTATATCTGATTTTTCCATCATTAAAGATAGATCCCGCAATGTTTGGGCAGATTATGGAACATTGCTGGTCAATCTAAAGGAGCATGCTACGCCTCAATACAAAGGACTATTTTACCAAAACCGTGGTTTCAAAAATGCTCCCATTTTTCTAAAAAAGAAATTTTCTCACTTATTTGAATGAGAATTGGACATTGTTCTGTTCCTTCTCACCTTTTTAAAATTCACGTCTTTGACTCCCCTGCTGTACATTCTGTGGTCTAGAAGTGGGAACTTTCAAATCACATGGTTTTTGGTTGTCCATATTTAAATAAATACAGTGAAACCTTCTTAAGAAGTTTTCCGAGGGACCGGAAAAAACAAATTTCTTAAGCAGGAAAACCTTATGTGGGAAAAATTGGACTAATTTTGAGCCGAGGGACCGAAAAAACCAAACTTCTTAAGCCACAAAAGACAGAACTTCTTAAGAGGGTTTCACTGTATCCAATTCTACAAGAGTTTTAGTTTAGACAATCGTCACCTTAGTTCGTATTTGGCCAACAGACCATTAGAAAATTTTACAGGAGGAGAAAGTTTTCTTTCATTATTTCAATAAAACATTATGAGAAGTGTTTAAGATAAAGCTATTTTCGTAAAGATAAAGGTCTCATTACTTTAAATAATTCCTAGTTAAGTAATTAACTATCACTTTTTATACTTTATTTTTAATTTTAAAGTGGATACTGAACAATAACTAAAATGGTCTGTTGGACAAATACAAACTAAGGCGACGCAATGTATGAATGTGCATGAAGCAAGAGTTATGTGCCAAGATAGAGTTGCGTGGCGTTTCACACTCTCGACATACTCCAGCGTACAATGGTGTGGTGACCAGCTAGTTAGCCAGTTTGTCAATGAATTAGAATATTATTTCGTGACCGTATGGCATCATTCTGTCCAATGGGATATTATCATTGACCAGATATTTCGTGTCAATGTTGCACTAACTATTATAAAGTGCTTACCTGAGCCTGGATGCCTGATAGCCATTGGTGATTCCTCTCCTGGAGTTGAGGACCAGTTTCCTGGCTCCCTGAAGCACCAGCCAATCTGCTAGCTCCAGTCCAAAGCCTCCCAAACCTCCTGCGATGACGTACGAATATAGATGGCTGCAAATGTATCTGAAAAAAGCAGTTAATGTTTGATGTGAAATAAACATCAAAGCAAAATTAATTGGTATTGTTTTGCAAAGTAATAAATAAGATAATTTCCGACTGTGATAAAGACATCATCTGTCAGCAGTAACATTGCATGCTCTTAATTAAGTTAGGGTTAGTAATACTGCACTTGGGATGACTTGGGTACGAGATTCCATTTTTTTTTTCATTTCAGTTCCACACAAAAGACCCTGAGAAAAATAATTTTCCTCGGGGCTTACGTCATCTTGGGGGATGCTATGTGGAGGGTCTTTTTAAGGAAAGGGAGAAGGGGAAGTTCTGGGAAGGAAAAATATGAGGGTGGGTAGGAATCTGGGGGTCGGTTCCCCAAAATAGCCCGATTGGAGAGGTCGAAAGGCCTCCCTCAACGAGCCTTTCTCGATCCAGCCCGCCACGCAGTAGGTGGGCAGACGCTTTCGCCACAAAGACTTACACAAACCTGGGCTCCCTGTTGAGTCATCAAACTTGCGGTGACCTATGGCAGAGGTGTTGGTTAACCAATAAATGATTCCCGGGGCGGCGGTACCCATTGAAATGGCTTGGGTTCGAGGTTAATTGTTAGTGAGGTGTGGGGACACCGCACCTGGAAATAACCCCTTATTAGGAATGACTTGGGTAAGAAATTGATTGATATTTAGTGTTGAGGTCGAGGATTAGGATCAATATCGAGGATTGAGATCACCAATGGCTTGGGTTTGAAGTTGACTGATAAGGGTTGGCTATACTGCACCTGGGAATAGCGTGCATCGGGAACGGCTTTGGCTTGGCTACAGGATCTGCCTCCTCCGGCCTGATCTTCAGCATCACTTTGCCCACATGCTTGCCCGCCGCCATGTAGCGGAACGCCTTCTCCACCTCATCAGTGCCGAAGGTCACACTGCACAGCGGCTTCACACAACCATTCCTGATGCCTTCGAATAGAATAGCGTTCAGTTTCTGTTAAAATAAACACATTTTATTATTTGATTAAAAATAAACAAATTCTATTATTATATTAAAATATGCCTTAATATGTCTGGTTTGGTGATTGGAAAGCATGAAAATGTTTTGGTCAACACATTGGCCACAGAATTAATGAGCTAAAAAATTGGCCTTCAACACTGAATTAATCTTGTACCAAAAATTTAAAACCTGCCTTAATGTACTAAATCTATTGTAACTTTCGAACAATATATTCAAATGAATTAATTTCTATAAATTTGTTTATATATTAGATGGCAAAGAAAAACATTAAAATAAAATTTAAAAAATACTGAAATATGTGTAAATAAGGATATAAACATAACTTCCTATTTTTTTCGTAAGTTTTTTTTTCACATTTTTATTCATAAAGTTACAAAAAAACATAATATTCATAAATCGAACATTAATAATTTTTGATTTTTACGTACATGTATTATTAACTAATAAAATAATATGGTATGATAGTCCTCAAAGTAATTAGGGACGTGCAGAATCACTGCCAAAAGCCTAGAAATCAAATGGCGGCTGGCTACATTCAAAACTTGGAATTCAAATATCAGGGAAAAAACATATGAAACAAATTATTGCCAATTCTACGAAATGAATGATTAATTACTTATAGAGCGTTCAGTATTATATTTTTTTTTAAAAAGTCACTGTCGTGCTGGTTTTCCGTTTTTTGGCGGACCTACTCTAACCTAGTTAAGTACCTGAGTTGCACACCCGGCAGGCTGCCGGGGTTTGTGACCAATGAGTTAATCTTCTGAACAAGTTCATTCAATTTTGGTGAAAAAATTAGTTCTGCTTCATACAAGTTCGATTAAATACTATTGGTAGCATATAAGAAGTCCTACTATGATGTTCAGAATGCTTTCTAACTGATCATAAAACTTAAAACTTGTCAGACAGAGAATTCGTCAACAGTCCATTTTAATATTTACCTAGTTGCCAATGTTAAAAAAAATGTAATTCATGTTGATACACGTTGTACGGGGTAATTTCAATTGTGCTGGGAGTTCAAACAACTGGACTAAATCTTTCGGTGGCACTAGAGAAGTTAGGTTAGGAAATAAAAAGATTAGGTACCTGTCTTGCTTCGGACTCCCTGGTGAAGAGGAAGTCCATCATGATACCATGGAAGGAGCACTCCCTGAGGAAGAACTGCATGCCCAGTGAAGAGTTGTTGACAATGTCAAACTTGCCGATCTCCAGAAAGCGAGCCCTGTACCCGAGGCAGCGCACGGAAGCCTGTAACACATAACCTCAATATTAGTCATCAATAAGTGGACTTTTCTATTTCTTCATTGTTTTTTTTAAAATATGTAATTGTATTGTAAGCCAATTTCATTAATTTACCTGCAGTTTGTCGTCGGCCAGAGAGTTGAGAACGATATCTACTCCCTTTCCATCGGTCTTTCGCATCACCAGCTCTTCAAATGAGGTGTCTCGGGAGTTGCCGATATAATCATCTAAACCATTAAAACACTCATTAAGTAGGTGTAACACCCTTTTTACTTTAATATATTAAAACCTGATAAGTAAACAAAGCAGATAGGTTTATATCATAGACATATAAAACAAAAGACTTTTTTATGAGAGAAAAAGCCAAGCCAACCAAATTGCCCGGAGTGGGGAGGTGGCTTGAATATCTCCCTTGCAAGTGATTTGTCAATAAATGATTGTTTTGTTAGAAATAATTGTTTTATGAAATTTTGAGCCCCAGCGAAGTAATTTGAATAAAATCAAACATTTATCATATTTAAAAAAAAACATAGTAAACAGAACAAAAAAAACAATAATAAAACCTTAAAAATTAAATTGAAATTATGCCTTACTTTTTATTACACATTTGGGACTGCTAGGCCACATTGGCTGGAGATTTAGGACATTTAGGTCATTCGTGGCCGCACAGCCGTGAATGGCCTCAAACTCATATTAGTAATTGGAATCTTTGAAATTGGAAATTTTGAATCAGTTTTTTCCATCGCCCCGAATGCAAAAAGTTGTCTTTTACAGTAATTAAGGTGAATCAATAGATTTTTTCTAAAAAATATTCGTATTTTAAGCACGTCCAATGATTGTGAAAGTTTACCGAGTTTTATTACTCTTTCATTATAAAAATGGTTAACAAAGTTTTTTAAAAAGTTTCCCAGTAAGAAATTAAGCCTTTTGTCAGTAAACATGTCGACGGTCTCGAAGAACAATGTCAGAAATGCGATTTTGCAGTTTTTGCAGTAGAGCTATTTAAAGTTTTGTTTCTGCATTTTTTACTGTTTTTGAGATTAAGAAATATAGTGTTGTTTTGATATTTTGCGTTTCATTAAAAATTCCGAAAATACAGGCTTTAAATCAACAAAATAAGCCACCAAAATGATTGTCAATTTTTAGCAGATCCGACATTATTCTTTGTCGATGTGTTTAAAATCAAAAACTTTAAGTGTGATAGAGCGGCGGAGGGAAGGTTTGTCAGATCATCAATAATTACATTTATAATATTGTAGTAATTGTTAGCATAAAATACATCAAACCACGTGCTCCAACAAGTTAGGGAGGTAATTGAAGTTTAATAAATGTGTCTTTTTAAAATTGACTGCACTTGTGTACCTGTTATTGTCGGGAAGAGTTTTTTGATGAAGGCCCTCTTCTCGGGTGTGCCGACGGTGGTGAAGACAGTGCAACCGTAGAAGAGACACACGTGGATAGCCGCTTGACCAACTCCGCCTGAACCTGCGTGGATCAGCACCGTGGAGCCAGGTTGCATGTTGCCGACTATAAACTGAGAAATAAACATAAATTATTGCAGCATGACATTTATCAAAATGTGGACAAGGAAGGGAGAGAAGCTCTGTTGCAAAGCAAATACAAATACTTCAAACATCTTCAAATTATAGTTTTGAGATAATGAGGAAAGCAATGCTTGAATGCTTGCCTTAAATCAAAAATTATTTACACGTGTCTGTGTTTAACATATTAAATATGCTATAAAAAACACCAGGAAGCACAACGGTCCGGTACTCACAAAACATAAAGCAACCAGTCCACAATTTTGGAAAAATAAGATATTGTTGTCATCCAATAGAGTAAGGTTAAATCTATATTCTACTTCAGGGTTTCCCAAACTTTTTCCGCAACGGAACCCTTTGCAAACCCATAAATTTTAATAGAACACTTGGCTTATTTTTTAGATTGGACAATTTCTATTAGCAAAAATTAAAAAAATGTTATTAAGCACATTATTATTCTACTTAAACCAGCTGAGGCGCTTTTATACAAAAATTCATAGTTATCACCTTCTGAAATATTTGTTGATCGTGAAAAAACCACTTAAAAATGTGAAGAAAGAGCCCAAGGCACTCAAAACATTTTTAATGTGGCTTTTTCTCAAAACAGCCAGAGTCTGTTGATTGGTCGATTGCACAAAGCCCTAACATTCGAAAAATTAGATTTACCTAATCAGTAGAAAACTTTTAGGCGCTTGTAATTATGTGTAATATTTAGTGTTTTTGGTAGCCATGGCTGTTTTCTGCAGAATGCATAATTCACTTAGCAAGGTTAGAGAGTTGATTGCAGGGCTAAAGGCCTTCTCTCACGGAGAAATTGAATTGAAACCAGTTGTCAACGCAACAGCACTTTTGCTTGTGTGGCAGTTGCTTTTCAGTTGCCTTGTTAACGAGTTGCCATGGAAAAGCTCACGATTTTCGAATTGCGTTGACAACTGGTTTTATTTCAGTTTCTCCATGAGCGAAGGCCTATACATTCACTAATATTATGTATTTTACAGAAAACAGCAGACTTGTAAAAACACCAATATCTCTAAAAATCTACATTTAAATCCATTTTAAAGTTAGAAGAAATTGGTATCTATATAATAATTAAGATTTTTGGAAGTAAAAAACATTCTAGGTGTTGAAAAGATTTGATTATTCAACTGAAAAAAACCAGTTGGCGACACAATCGCAATCAACCTTCTGAACAAAATCGATATTTTTCTGATATGATATATCGCAGATTACTCGAAAACTTAACAGGTTGTGAGCCGCTAACATGGAAACCTGCCAACAAGGCAACTGCAATGCGACAGCCGCGGCAACCAGCACTGCTAGTCACCGCGGCCGTCGCGTTTCAGTTGCCTTGTTGACAGGTTGCCTTGATAGCGACTCATGACCTGTGTGCGGACCGCCAATGAAATTCACAAGTTCCTTTCCTGTGGATAGCGATTACATCGCCAAATGGTTTTTTCAGTTTCTCCATGAGCAGATGACCTAATAAAAATCTAAATTTAAATCCATTTTAAAGCCATAAGAAATTGGTATCGATATATTATTTATAATTTTTGGAAGTAAAAAACATTCTAGGTGTTGTATAGATTTCATTATTCAATCTTTAGACAAAGCTTCTGTAATCTCAGTTTGAGATTTTGTGGCAGGCTGCTTTCTGCATACACGTCAGTTGTACACAAAAAATAAAAGTGGTTAAAAGTGAGTGTTTTTTTTAAAAATCTAAACAAAAAGATTAAAGGAGTAATGGATAACTCACCAATGCGTAGTAGACAGTTCCGTAAGCAATTGGGATTGTGGCAGCTTCCTCCAAGTTCCATTGTTCGGGAACTGGCCAAAGCAGGAAATTGTCCACAATCGCCAGGTTGGACATTGCGCCGCTCGCTAGCATACCCATCACTCGAGTGCCACTGGACAACAAAATAAATACATATGTACACCACTGACTGTGAAGAAACAGAGGACATACATTGCATGTCCCGTAGAAAAGGGATGTAAGTCAAAATTTTCTATAAAATTTTATCTTTATCTCAGAATAGTAAAGTGATTTATCTATACCCCACAAAAACCGTATTTATGTTAGATCACTCTATTTCCATGAGATAAAGCTAGTGTCTCTTTTCAATGGGACTGCTTTTTTTTCATCACTTACAACCCTTTTCTACGGAATGTGCTATACGTCAATCTTAAAATTTTGACAACAGCAGGCTACCATTAGAAATCTTCCTATACGTAGTATATTTGCGGCACTTTCCAGAATTTCGACCTGGTGTAAGACCACCATTCAAAATTAATAGGCTGCTACTTCCAAACCTTCCTCTGCTCCTTATTCCTCCCCTCCTCACTATCTTCAACCTCACAGCAAACCCCTATTGGGGATGACATAGTCTCACTGGCTCCAGAGGGTTGGGAGCAGCTGGGACTCTTGTGAGGTAATCAGACAAAAAGAGGGGAAAGGTTTTGAAATGCGAAAGAAAATATACGTAATTCATGGCTTGTAAGATAAAGGGTTGCAATGTCTGCATGAGACATACAGGCAAAAGCATTTTGAAGAGCACACATTTTAATGAATTGCACACCGATAGTGATACAAATTGGTTTGATATAGCTTATGAATACCCACAGTCTCCTACAACGATCGAAGATACTGCCAGTCACCATATGAATAAAACTATAACTGTGAAATGGGAAAGAGATTAAAGACTATACGCGAATGATCTGGACTAACCTCTCTGTCCTCCCAGAGAACTCCAGTCCCTGCACGCACTCCTGGGCTAGTCGACCTCTGGCTACCGTCTCCACTGAGATCCTTCCAGTGGCAGTCATTACATCGCGGAAGTTGAGTGGCGCAAAGTAGATCTGTCGAGACCTTTTATTAGATTCTTATCATGGTTCAAAACAAAACAAAAAATGTAACAAGTTCTATAGTCCTGCTACATTTATATTCCATCTATAAATGTAACAGGACTGTACCATTACCATCTACATATAAGGAAACCCACACACCAACGGTCAAGATGACTGCCGATATTGTATAAACATTTAAAAAATATATTTTACTAGCTGGGTTACCCGACTTCGCTCAGGACGACATTCGAGAGTGTTCTGGAATGTTCCACAATTTATTTTATTTATTTATAGCGGACCCGACAGACGTTGTCCTGTACACAACTGTCGGGACAAACTAAAATTAAAATAGAATAATATTGAATCTGCCGGATCCAATGTAAAACATTCCAAAATCAACAACTCCTTAGAAATAAAAAAAAATTAATTAAAAGAACATTTTCCAGTGGACCAAATTGTGAATCTAAACCATTCTCGAATCCCCTTGAACCCACACAAAAAATTTCATCAAAATCGGTCCAGCCGTTTAGGAGGAGTTCAGTGACATACACACGTATAGAA
Organism: Glyphotaelius pellucidus; assembly: GCA_936435175.1. Classification (NCBI taxonomy): domain Eukaryota; kingdom Metazoa; phylum Arthropoda; class Insecta; order Trichoptera; family Limnephilidae; genus Glyphotaelius; species Glyphotaelius pellucidus. Next base: position 6,422,526 of record OW386556.1, read on the forward strand.
GAAATATACATATTAAGTTTAAATATGCAACTTACGTGAACAAGTAACTTTTCTTTTCCTGGATTCAAATACCCTTGAATCCACTTCAGACTGGACAGATCTCCTCGAGAAGTGACATTCACAAAGGCGTGATCTGTCAAAACCGTCTCTAGCTTTTCAAGAAGCAAATGGCGATATGTTCCCCATTGACCCTAGGAAATAAATAAATAAAAAAATTTATAAACACAAACGTTAAGGATCTAATACGTTTGATTTAAAAAAATCTGATGAACTCTTTGTCCACTTACATCTTTGAAAACGTTTACAGCTAAATCCTTGTCAAGTTGTTCTTCATAGAATGCAAGATCTGGATTAAAATCTGGAGCTTTGTTATCCATAATATTAAAACATCCGACTGTCTCTCCGCCAGGTTCTCTTCTCAGACAATTGACCAAACCCAGTATTCCATTAAGGGATTGTTTTTGTGCAATCAACACTAATTTGTCTGTTTCTTTGAGTACCGTCTTTAGATTTTCCACCCATGAAAACTTATCGTCATTATCTTCGACTTTGATGAACTTGGCAGGCTTGGAACTGGCCTTTTTTCTTAGCAAGACTAACTTTTCTTCACCAACATTCACCGAGCTGATAATGTCCAAGTTTTTGGAGAAGGAGTCAAGCTCCAGTGCATTTTTTTCACGGGAGATGATGAAACCATTCTCTTTCAGTGCGCCGATGGCTTGCTGGAGGATCTGTATTGATCAAAATCAAAGAAACTTTTAACATTCAGCAATACAAAAATAAATCACGAAAGAATTTATCTGCAACAAAAATGGAAGCAAATTTCCTTAACCACCCAGTGGCAAAGTTTTGTTGTGTAATTATAACTACTCCTGACAGCTGTTTCGCCTTCAACTCTAACAGTACTTGTTAAAAATAAAGTGTTTTTGTATGATTTATAAAAAAACAAAAACATGAAAAAACATTGTGTGCCTTTTAACACACATTCATACTACGATTTTATGAAGCACATTCAAATGGTTTCAATATACATATTTATATAAAACCAGAATAGATTAAGTTCTTCTCTATTGAGTTAAGGTAAAATACCATTATTGTTTGTTCATGTTTTACTTAATTTTTAAACAAAAAAAAAACAAACATGTCTGTTAAAAAAAATATGCAACCCGGCAATAAACCAAAATATATTATTATAAACGTTGTATACATTTTGGATGAGAGAACGGAGTGATAATCGACAAATATTATGAAGACGATGTTAACAAATTTTACTTAAAATTAATAAAAAAACACTTACGTCTCCCCTTTCTAGCAGTCTTGACCCAACGAAAATGACTGCGTTGGTCTCTGATGATATTTTTTTGGATTCAACCGTTATTCCCTGTCCAAGGTTCAGATTCTTGTCCTCTGATAGAACCAGCACTTCAGCCTGGATGAGGGGGATATCTTCTAGGGATGCCAGCACAAGAGGAGCCAATGGTTCACTGCCCTCAACAGTTCCAGCATCCAAGAGTTCAACAACCTTGACTTTCACACCCTGGATATTTTCTAGCGCCAGTTGAACATTCGCCCTGATGACTTCAGCAGTCTATGAAAAACAGTTAAATTATTTTATTATAAAAAAATCAAACATAGTAATTTTGGTTGTCTGTGGTGATGTGCTGTAGATATTTCTATGTGCTGTAGTTATTTCTATGTGCTGTAGTTATTTCTATGTGCTGTAGTTATTTCTATGTGCTGTAGTTATTTCTATGTGGTGTAGTTATTTCTAGTTCATCAAATTTTCATGTTTGATGAACTCAAATTAGCTTTGAATTTAATCGTCGTTTTCAAAATTGAAACTGAATGTGTGAAGAATAATTCAGACAAGGGTTAAATTAGGTACCTACCTAATTAGTCAGAAAATTATTTTATTCTAAACATGAATTTCTTTTGTTTACATTTTTGAAAGATTTTGAGATTTTTAAGTTTACTATCCGTGCTCATTCGAAAAATAAATTTCTGATTGTGTCTCTATTTTCTCAAGAAAAATTATAATAATTATAAAGAGAATTAGAATTATTGGTTTTTGAAAGGCGATTATATTGAGGCAAATATTTTCAGAACAAAATAAGCTTTTTATGCCATCCGCTCACGGAGAAACCGGAGAAGCCGATAATATTACCATATGAATGATACAGAAAGATAGGCCAAACTCCCCTTAGCAAAATTAGCAGATAGGAAATAACTTATGTTTAGAGATAAGCAAAATATTGAAAATCCCCTAAACATTTTTGGGCCGGGGACCCACAACATTTTTGTACCTTTGTTTCCTTGCTTTAATAAAAATGCTGAAGAGAGGTGGTTGAGGTCAGCTAAAAGAGCATGAAGAGGAGAGAAGCCTCAAATATTGAGACCTCCACCACTTAAATCGCACTGGATAAAAGCCGATCCCGCTTAATATTAAAATTAAAGATTAAAAAATATCTGATCCCGCTCTTGCCGAGCGCGGAAGTGTTCAAAGCTTTCAGTGGGCACTTTACTCTGGACTATCACCAGCTATTCTTCTGCTCGCCCTGACTCTTCGGATCTTTACACTGAACTTGGCTTTGACTTTGCTACCCCTGGACTCCCGCCTCTTCCTCCCTCCGGACACTACCATAGCAGTTCACAACAAATCATCTGCTGGACGTAGCGGCTACTTACAAACTGACCGGCGCTCCCAATGTTATTGTCTATGTGAGAGACAAGACGTCTCCTACAATAGATATCCCAAGATTTTTTACTGGTTTACACTGGTACCTACTTATACTACTAATTTGAAACTAAATCGTTGATCAAATGAAAATTTTATGAAAGAAACACATTTTAAAATTACCTTCAATTCATTCTTGGGGAAGAATGGAACGAATACATGTTTCTCTAGAACAGGAATTCCAAGAGGATTTCGTCTGGTGATGGGCGTTGCTGTCAACCCTCTCACTTCCACTCCACCGGATCTAAAAGAATACAAGAATAAGTTTGAATAAAAGCTGCTCCATTTCCAGAGTCTCTTTAACCCCTACAGCCACTGATATTTTGCAATGAACGATGTATTTTGCAGTGTGAATGTGCGAACTGTCAGAATGCAGATTCTGCGCAATATATTTTTGCATTACATTTGGTACCAGATAAATTCGCTGTTTTTGAACGTAATTCAAAATAAAATACTGATTTTTAAAAGCAGATGAAGAACCCTTTCAGTTTTTAGTGTCACAAATCGACATTTGAAATTAAAAATGTAAAAATTTTGAACGCAAACATGGATAAAGTTTTTAAAGTCGCTTACCGTGTAACCTGTTTTATCGTGTAACTTGTATTTACCATGTTACAAGAAACTAAAAAAACTTAATTAATTAGACACAGGTATTATAAAGTCACGTTCATTCACCTTTTTTCGTTTAATATAAAATTATTCATTAAAAAATTTACAAACCTTCACAAATATTTTTCTGGTGCGAACTGTTGCTTCATGGAGAATCCATGGTAAATTTTTGTATGCAAACTACAAGCGTGGATTAGCTCTTTCTAAAACTGTTTAAATTATGTATCTCACCGTAATATAAAATGTGATAGCATAACTTTTGTGAAATCGCGTCTGGCTGGGAGATATATCTCTCAAATAGACTTCATGGATGATTGTTGTATGTGAAGAATATCTCCCGAAATTGTCCAAGGGATTTATTATTTTAAATGATTTGAAGAAAGTTAATAATCTTAATTTTTTATAAGAAAAACTCTTTTTCTAACTTTTGAAGGTTATTCCCATCAACGTAATATATCATTTGAAGAAGAAGATAACACTTATAATCTAAATGAAAATATGAAAGAGAACAAGACACAGAAAAATAGAAAAAGACAATGGTCGCAACTGGGACTCGAACCCAGACCTCTCGTCTAACCGGGGCGTGCGCGTTATCCAATTTCGCTATTGCCATCTTCTGTCAAACCGTCATATTTGTCAATCTCATACTTCAAATATTTAGAATCAACAATATTATCTTCAACTAGTTCTTTTTTCCATATTATAGGCAACTACTCTTTTTATTGGAACAATCATTCTAAGAATTGGTTTGTAACCTGAATAGCGTCTCGGATAAATGTATCCGAATTTATTCATATGGAACTATTGACTTTATGAAAGTCTAAATGAATATTCAATTTTTTATAGGAAAAACTCTCTTTTTATAACTTTTGAAGGTTATTCCCATCAACGTAATATATCATTTAAAATTGGATAACGCGCACGACCCTGTTAGACGAGAGGTCTGGGTTCGAGTCCCAGTTGCGACCATTGTCTTTTTCTATTTTTCTGTGTCTTGTTCTCTTTCATATTTTCATTTAGATTATAAGTGTTATCTTCTTCTTCAAATTAATAATCTTACCTTATAACATCAACATCTCCGTATACGGTGACTGGAACAGTCTTCACCTCATCTCCAGGAATAGCGGAGAGAATAGCGTAGTGTTTGGTGGAATCGATGGACAGTTTATCTATCCTTGTGGGAACAAAGAGTCCCCTACTGTCGATAGTGAGGATTTTCATCTGCATCAGCGTGTCCATGAAGGTGACCCAGTTGTTGGTCCAGTTGAGGGTGCCCCTGGAGGCGTCGATAGAGGAGCTGTGGATGCCGCGGAAGAGACCACTGGAAATACAAAGTTTAATCAGCAATGAAACAAAATTATTAGTTGGAAACTAAAACAATAACAGTCCCAAAGACGGTTTATGTAGTCGCCACATCTTTACGGTGTGTGAGGAGACCACCTTGGACGCAACTCCCCTCATTCATTTTTAAACCGCCCTCTGGTCAGTTTTAAACAGGAGTAATTTCACAAAAGGTCACCAAGGCCAGGCTTTTTAAATTTACATATATTTTTTGAACTTTCTAATGTTGAAAAAAATCTTCTGTCAAAGCTAAATACTTACGAATAGTTGTATCCTCTGAGTCTCAATTCCTTGTAAACATCCTTAGAGTTGAGCTCCCGTGTGTATTCCCCGCTCTCGGCTGGCGGATCTGGGAAGTGACGGAATTCTTGAGAGACATCCTTCTTGGCGTAGATTTTACCCGTCACTATGGCCGCACCTCCTTCCACAATCTGGAATAGTTAATGAGTATAGTATACGCCAACTTTAATACCGACCTGATGTTGATATAGAAATCATCGCAATAGGCGATATAGAAATCATCGCGAATGCATATCTCCTCGCCCACGCCTTTCTCTGCCGCACACATGTTTTACACATATGTGTATTTTTCGCTTTCGGTCATTGTAAAATCGGTAAGAGCTGGTTCACACACAGCTATCAAATATAAAAGATCATAGCACGCCAAATAACGCTCTCCATATAATCCCTTCAGACCGTTCACACCTAGCGGCTTTAAGCACATATCAATCACTGTGGTATATCGTAAAAGCTTCCGCCTTGTAGAGACAGATGGCGGTGACATCAGCTATTGGTAGAATCCGCTAGATGGCAAGCCGTAGTGCTTAAGTTCTCCATCAGGGGGTCAGGACAGCTCAGAGGCTGTGTTTTTAATGTTCACTCGCCAGAACCATTATAGCTAGCTCCTAGTTACGACGGAATCGCTCCAGAGGCGATATACGAAAAGATAAGTCTCCCTCTCTCCAACGAAAACAGGAGAGGGGGTCATTGTAATTACGGAGCTGCCTAGACCGGTGGATGACAGATGTCAAGTTGACAGATTTCAGCACAAAAAATGTGTATTCCATTGCCGCTCCCTAATTCAACTGACCCCCTCTCCTATCACAGGAAGAAATATTTGATAGCATCGTGTGAAAGTACGAAAGATAAGCGCTCGCGGTTCAACAGATATCTGCTTGCAGATTTATAGCTCTGTGTGAACGAGCTTTAATATGACTGTACCTGCGTAAGAATGGATCATATCAATTTCAGATCGGCATTAAAGTTTGGCGATGATATATTATTTCTCGCTGCTTGATGCATTTTCACTTTACATGCAGCAGTGCAATACCCTTGAAAACATTGGTGGTCCAAATCATCAAAAAGCATGTCATTGTCTTACCTCGAAGTTCCCGCTGCCCTTCTGTATCATGATGATGAACTCAAGGTTGCCTTCCTTGGGGATGTTGGTGGCTCTCTGGAAGCGGACGTTTTCAAAGACGACCGACACTTCCGTGAACATTTCTCCCATCATCATTGCCAGGGTCTCCCAAACCAGCACCAGATACCCTGTGGCTGGGTACAAGTTGCGACCTGGAATGAGTAGAGATGGATTAAGTTTCAATTGAACATTGATCTGCCTTGTCTTCCAAAAGGTTACCTGGGAACTAGTTGTTGCTCTTACCATCAATGACGTGGCCAGCCATGTACTCCATGTCTTCATCAGCAATGGTTGTTCTGACAGTCCTTTCTCCTGACTTGATCTTCTCTTGCGTGCGGTATGATGTCACGTACCTAAGTGATATTCATAATAATTAAGTAGTGAAATGCTTATGTAACCAACAATCGTTGATATGGATATACATATTTTTCAGTTCGTGCTTTGGACTGGCTCCACGATAGTCGTTAGATTCTGAAAAGAACTCACCAATCCTCACTATGCTCCCATTCTACAAGATGTGACAGCATCGGTGTTCCGTTGGATACTGGGAATTCTACCTTGGGGTACAGGTTAGCAAGCTTTGGATTCAGCCCAACGAGGTACAGCCTGAAAACAACAGCCAATTTAGACATTTGAACGAACATTACTTATCAATAGAGTAAACAGGTTTCCATGTATAATATTACAAAATCTGAATTTGTAAACTAACTTTCCAACAGCCGCCAGCAAAAGTTCGGTATTGTCGGGATGACCTCTTTTGGTAAGAGCAACGTTGGTGCAATCCTTCTTGAGGGACTTTCGGAGAATAGCTTGAAGAAGACCATGGGGTGCTATTTCTATAGTGATTGCGTTTCCGGGGATTATACGCGATGCTTCCTCAAACAAGACGGGGCTCTGAAATAAGTTGATAATACATAAATAAGAAACCGAGATGACTTTTCTGGGCACGATAACTAGCAAGGTACATTGCAAATCACAAATGTATTCGTTGAATGTAATTGTAAACATATTCCCCGATTTCCTCTCTGGATTTTAAATTACTTCTTATAGGAGTTAGGATTCTCAAAAAATCGTTAAAATTGTCTGATTTAAACGCCATCAATAGACGATCAGTGAATAAACTAGATAATGTATTGAAAAAAAGCAAAATGAACAGACATATTATAATAAGAGGGGGAAAGGGGGAAGGGGGTTAATAGCGACAGTTTTTGTAAAATAGCTATTATTCAAATTTCTCGGCGACCACATTTCTCCTGGAGACGGCAATAACTTTAAATTTCTACCAGATATTCTGATTGAAGTTTTTTACATGAGATGTTTTTTGATCAAAATACAAATTAGAAAATGCAAAACACAACCACCAAGTACACAGGCTTCTAAGGGACGTACTTGACTGACTTTGACCAGTGATTCCTGACATTATTTCGAGTAAGAAATGTAAATGAAATGTTAGTCTCCGGTGACATATTTGATGTTGTTTTTTTTCTACTAAAACATAAAAAAATAGAAGGTGTTGGATAGTTGGTGAGGTGATGAGTGATCATTTACGATATGTGGAAGAATATTTTTGGTTCGATTTTGAAGAAAAAATTTTGAAAAAAAAACAAAAGATGTTAAAAATTCACCAAAGACCAAAATTTTTACTCCGAATAATGTCAGGAATCATTGGTTGAAGTAAGTCAAGTATGTCCCTTAACACCTTGTATATATTCAATTATTTGCCGCCATTGTTTGGTAGGAGTATCAACATGTTCATAGAGAAAAATATATCGATAATTTATTAAGAATTCTCTTCAAAATATTAGTAATTCCGGTTAAGAACAGGATGATGAAAAAATTAATGGATTAGGATAGGGATTATTAAGATTTCCTGATAAACTTTGATAAAGTTCACACTAGCGCCTCTAGCGGCCAGCATTGGGTAAATACTGCCAAAATTTAACTGCCCACTGTACTATTATTTTTCCAGGGTATTTGGTAGTTTTCATACATGAAAACATTCGGTTCTTGATCTGACAAGGCTCTGTGGAAGTAACTTACCAGGAGATTGTTGGTGTGGTATTCAGCAGACGAGTACTGCGCGGCTTCCTCTCCCCATTTGTTCTGTGGCACGGAGGAAGACACCCAGCGGTTGGTCCTGGGCTTTGGTTCCGGAATAACTTGCCTCAGGTACTTGAGTAGAGTGGGACCTGAAATATAAAAGGGTTAATCTTCTATGCTGTCAGCAAAATACACCATTTTTAATTATTTTACAAACCCAAGCACGAATATTCTGATGTTTGAAACATAGAACAAAGATTTTGTACAGAGATGGGCAAACACTAGTAATGTAAATAAGGATTTAAGGAACCGGACAATATTGTGTAAAGCCGAATTTATACTACGAAACTACTTTCATGCGTGTAGGAATTAATTTAATGACACCAATCAGCTGAGAAATTGCACAAAATTTTGTGATCCGAAATCTTTAGTTTGAAGGTAACTACAGCACTATCAGCATCAAAGCTCTTTTTGCAAGGCATAATAAAATGCGTCCGATCAGTAGAAGCGTTTTGGCACCACTAGTTTCATCATGTTTTACATTTACAAGATGAAATTAGTTGCACAACACTATTATTGCCTAAAAAAATGTGAGGCGCGAAACTAATTTGGTTTAACTAAAGCATTCATGATGAAACTACAAGTTTTCACATGAAACTACTAGTAATATGTTCACATTATTAGAAGTTAAAAATTAAATTTAAGAACCTCCAATAAGCACGGTGTCTATGCCTGAAAATATCTGACAACATCTGCTTTGTGCTCCCGATTTTCTGATTATTGGAAAAAGTTTTTAAAACGAAAGTAATAAAGTTCAAAGTAAGTGTATCTGAATCGTGGAAATGCTTGACTGACAGGTCAACTAAGTTGTAAGAGAATTTCATGAAATCGATAATCTTTTACTTAGTTCATACATAATAATATTTCAAACCCAGTTTAATGAAACACAAAATATAAGAAAGGTACGACATTTGAAATTCTCTGATTCGTACAACTCAGAAAAAAATAATTGCTCTTTCTCAATAATTCGTAGTAAAATCCATATTGAAGTGTTGTTATTCTATTATATTAATTTCTTGTTGAATCATCGCATGAATCCCACAGATTAAATTTGGGAGGCGGGTATGGGTACCGCCGAAATCGTTTTTAATTTTTTTGTTAATGTAAAAAAGAAACCTAGAATATTTCTTGGTTAACACTAATTGATTGGTTTCAGACAATTCAAAATTGTGAGAATTTAACCTTGAAAAATCTATTGCGATGACTATGGTTTTCCTTGAAACTCACCGGCATCTGCAATGTATCTGGAGTGGTATGCGATGTTGGAGCACGGCACCTCCTTGGCAAACACACCACGTCCCTGCAGCTGTCCCACAAAAGCCTTCATGCTGTCGGCAGGCCCGGAGATGGTGCAAGAGTCTGGTCCATTGTGGCAGGCGACCTCGATATCGGGGGGACAAGCATCCTTCATCTGGATACATAATAATATCGTAAGTATTAGTTTATTCAATAAATCTCATAATTACTTTGTAAGCGTAGTTCAAGTATTATCTAGACAGGGCGTGTAGACCTTAAAATTATCACCGAAACCAAAAATATTGGTTTGAAAAAACATTTATCAAAAAGAAAGTGCATACACATAAAATTTGTCTGCGTATGCCGGGATTTGAACCTGCAACCTGTAACGGATCGCTAGTCAAGAGCCTTGCCCCTCAACCATGGAGGCCGTCGAAAGCATGGGAAATGTTAAGGTTTATTATTTTTATAAAGATGGTACTGTCAGCAATTAGTGCGGCATAGTTAACTCCAATCCATTCCTCCAAACCAATTAAAACCAATCCTCAGTTAAAGATGATTTTATTTGTTGTACTGACCTGTTGGTATCCAAGGCCGACGGCTGCCATGGAACCCTTGATTACTTTTGTCTCGAGACTGGCCATGCCTCTGGAATAGGCAGACAGGATCATCTGCTCCGCTGTGAAACATCCATCGGCATAGGCGCAACCCAATTCTCCTACACTGTGGCCTATAAAATAAGGAAATATTTATAATATTTATACATGCCTAAAATGGCTGCAAACAAAATGAAACTTTCTACACCAAATTCACAATCAAAATAAATTAATACTTAGGGCTTTCGCTCATGGAGAAACCGAAAACTGGTTGGCAACTCAATTTACGGCAAAATTCAATTTATCAACCTCCTGAACAATATTGATATTTTTGTGATCTGACATATCGCAAATTACTCGAAAACTTGACAGGTTGTGAGGCGCTACCATGGCGATCTGTCAACATGGCAACTGAAACGCGCCGGCCGCGGCGACCAGCAATGCTGGTCACCACTTCGCTCTTTGGTCTTTAACAAGTTGCCTGTGTGCGGACCGCCAATGAAATTTACAAGTTCCTTTCCTGTGGATAGCGTTTGAATCTCCTACTGGTTTTTTTCAGTTTCTTCATGAGCGGATGGCTTAAAGCTTAAAATACGAGCTTTGGTTAGAACTTACCGATAATATAGTCTGGCTCGATGCCGATGGCCTTGAGAACATCGCAGAGACCAATCTGGACTGCAGCAATACCCACGAAGGAGTGGAGGATATTGTCGAATATCTTTGGGTCAGGGTCTGTGATGATCCTCGCAATATCCAAGCCCTTTGGTTTCAAGGCCTGGTGGCATCTGGAAAGCGTAATTCATAATGATACTGGATCAATGAACACCATATTAACCCACCCCGTACCATGCTAAAAACACCTTCGACAAACCTTCTTGTAACACAGCGTTACTGTATGGGATCTGGAAATTATTTCGCTTTTTTATAAAAATATTGTTGTGAATATTTTTTATTGGCTTATAATAATTAATGGTAAGAAAAAAATATTTTTGTTATGATTTTTGGGGTGTTATGCCGTGTTTCGCTACCTCCTTCTTTAGGCTAAAGAAGGAGGTAGCGAAACACGGCATAACACCCCAAAAATCATAGCAAAAATACTTTTTGGCCGTGAAAACCTAAAAACATACCCGAAAAAAATATTGATTTTGTGCCTAAAACAGAAACATTTAAAAAATAATTTTCATAATAAATAATAAAATATTATTTGAAACGCCGAATTTCAGGTACGACTGCGACTGCCGACCGCTTCGAGTCAAGTTAGCCCTTACCTCTAGAGAAAGACTATTGTTCCCGGGCGCCGAACGCCGAACATAGAATGCGCTAGTTGCAAGGGCTGATAACGACCTACTCTAAGGTCGCAGGTACCAAATATTGACGTCTCTGTTTTAGAAACACCAAATTGGTGCATTGGAAGGAGAAAACACCAAATTGGTGCATTGGAAGGAGAAAAGAATTTTAAATGACATAATATTTTTTTTTTACGTTAACTTCACACAGGAGGCCCTGAGGAAAATGTAAACCTATGTCATCTGAGGTGCTGTGTGGAGGGTCTTTTTGAGGATAGGAAGGAATGAACATTGTTCTTGAAGAGACTCATGTTGTAGGAAGGGGGAAACACAGAGGCCGGCAAATCGTTCCACAGCCGAGCTGTTAAACACAAGAACGAGTCGAAGAAGCGACCCATTCTCATGTGACAAATGTCAACCGTGAACATATGTTGGGCACGCGTTTGGCGTGTTTCCCGACTATGCACCGGTGCTAAAGGGATCAATAGGGACGCTAGTTCCTCGGAGCATCTTCCATTGAAATACCGGTAGAACAAGGATAGCATTCCCACCCGATGCCTGTGCTCTAAAGATTGCAATCCGTTTGTTAAGTTAGGAGAATTTATCAAACAGACTGCCCGTTTCTGCACAGAGTCGAGTATATTATTATGGTTTTCTTGGTCTATCCCAAAGAAGTTATTTGCCGTTGCGTCTGACATTGAAATGGGTTCATTTTGATTAAAATGTTTTTTACTATTTTATACAGAATACATAATTGAAATTTTTAAAATATTTTTAATGGTCGCAAAAATATTTCTTTTAGGAATAACTAAAATATGGCTTTAATATTTTGGCTATATATATGGCTTCCTGCCTAGCCATATTCCTAGACTTAGCCAAAGCATTCGACACGGTTTCCCACCCCATTCTTCTGGAAAGACTATCTCAAATAGGCATCCGGGATTCAACTCTTAACTGGTTCTCCTCATACCTAACTGGAAGATCACAAACCGTGAAAATTAACAACATAGCTTTAAGCAACCCTTTACCAATCCAATTCGGAGTTCCACAAGGAAGTGTTCTAGGCCCTATTTTGTTCCTCATATACATCAATAAACTCTGTAACCTACCCATAACCGGAAAAATAATATCCTTTGCAGATGACACTGTGCTTATAGCTCGACATAAAAATTGGAAAGGAGCATTCGACATAGCTCAATATGACATAGGTCTGGTAAAGAATTGGTTAGATGATAATCTCTTCACCCTCAATGCTGGTAAAACTAAATTCTTAACCTTCAGTCTATCTGCTGCAACCCAACCTTCTATCAATCAGAAAATAACAATTCACTCCTGTCCAAGTCCCTACTCTTCCTGTACTTGCCCAAATTTGGAAAAAGTATCTCATATAAAATACCTGGGGGTCCTAATTGATCACCATCTTCGTTGGGATCAGCACTTAGCCAGTCTAACTCCCCGAATTCGCAAGCTCTCTTATGTTTTTCGAACTCTAAGAAATATACTTACTCCTATAACACTAAAAACGGTTTACTATGCTCTCTGCCAATCCCAGTTAGCATATGGCATCATAATTTGGGGCGGCTGTGCTCTTAATTTTATTGATCCTCTGCAAAAAGCCCAAAAAACGATTTTACGTGCTATCAACAAGCGACCAACAAGATATTCCTCCAATAGACTCTTCACAGAATATAATGTCTTAAACATACGGCAACTTCATCTAAAATTTACACTAACACATTTCATGTTCAAATACAAGAAAAAAACTCTTTTACATCACAGTTACACCACCAGAACAATAACCAAACGACACTACAATGTTCCTACACTACGCACCACATCAGCTCAAAGACATTTCATGTACCTAGCTCCTAAAATGTTTAACCTTCTCCCCGAGAACCTAAAATCCGAAACCCAACCCCATATCTTTAAAAAAAAATTATCAAAATGGATCCTTACATTCAGTAACGATGATGAGTAAAAATTTGCTATTTTAATTGAATTGTAATATAATTGATACAACTTGTAACATAAATTAATTTAATGTGTTAATTAAATTACTAACTTAATTTGTTACTAAATATGTTACTTAAACTACTTAAATGAATTGCATAAGTTAATAGCTGTACACTGTACCTACACAATCTGTAAACTTCATCCGCCATAACACAGGGACATCCCTAGCATGGCGGATGAATTAACACAATTTTTTGTTCATTGTACAAACTTCTTTTAATAAATAAATAAATATTAAATGTATTTACGGAGATATGGAAGGTTGAATAAGCAGAGTAGACTTTTGTTACATTATGGATACGGCCAGGTTAACGATTTTTAATATAAAAATGTATAACCGATGAGACAGAAAAAGATTCGGACGCATCTGGCAATTTTAGTCCATAAAAAATACCTAACAAAATGATGGAATTCCATATTGAATTAAAATTAGAAATTTTTTAATAAAACTGTACTAACTTTTCGATGGCACCTGCAAATATGGGAATGGCCATAAGAGCGGTTCCCATACCGGCCCACTGGGAGCCCATTCCACTGAAGACGAACCAAACTGGTCTCTTTCCTCCGGGGAAGTACTGGGCTTCTCTCGCCACCTTCATCTCTTCAGCATGAGGCCCTGAAAAACGAACACACATTTTGGTAATCGTTTAGAATTCATCATCATGTCTGCTTAGGGATAAAGTAGTGGTGAAGGGAAGACAGAACAGCCGCACGTCAGTCAGTCTATTTCATTTGTTGTAAAATGATGGGTTTGATGCATTCTACCAGAAGGTGACAACGGGACCCAAATATTGCCGAAACAACTTTTGGCCACAGAAATTTTAGATGATTTGCAACAAAGCTGTACAATGCGCTTTCACTGGTCGTAGAGAGAATACAATTATCGAAATATAATTTAGACACCAAACCATCAACGATTTTGTTAAAACTTGTTTATAAGTATGTATTGCAATCGTACAATGCTGATCGTCTTTTAGATGAAGTTATACGTGAAATCCTATTAAGATACTATTTAGATTCATCTTTATGACAAATCAGTTTACATTATGAACATCAAAAAATATGCTACGGATAAATTGAAGCTTTTACTAGCTTTTCTAGGTATTGGAATTACAATAAAATTATTATTTACATAAGCGTAAACCACAAAAAAAAAAGTTTTTTCATGACTTAACTATGATAACTTAATATAAGAAACAATTTTTTAAAAATGCCCCTTTGTGGCTAAGACTATTTTTGAGGTTTTGTAAGTTCTAACTTTTTTCATTCATATAAAATTATGCACTAAATAAATAAAAACCACTTTTTCGCTTACTTGCCTCGTGCAAATACGACGCGCGATTTTAAATTTCGTATTATGTGTTCCTCTTAATTGTAAATGTAATGCTGTTTTGTTATTTTTGTTGTAAACTGCTTGTGTTATAAACTGCGCCTGCTCTCAACACAGAATTTTGTAGTGAGACAGGCGCTATGCGTTAATCACAAAGATAATGTATTTAATAAAGTTGAATTAATAAAATGTAACCATGGGCACCACATGCAGAAAAAAGCGATTTAGTAGCAAAATAAAGGATGCAGTAATTATCAACACTATCTCGGCACTGTGCTTTGGGATTCAAGTATCATTCAGAATCATGACAGCCGTCAAACATCAGCAAATCCTGATGTATTTAAGAGAGGCATATCTCCAAAGCTGGAAACCAGAAGGTTTACGAAGAAGAAGAAGATGAATTGATAAATTTTCAATTCAAAAAAATCGCACAAACATGAATTTTTAAAGCATTTTTGAAAAAGTTTGACTCACTGAGAAGAGTGTATCCTCGGAAGACATGTCCAGAGATCTCGTCCTCGTGAATGGCGTGCACCAAGCTGATCTGCTCCACGTCCGGCTTTCTGGAGTCCATATCATCCAGGATCTTATTCACAGCGGGTTCTGTCCTTCCCGAAACGCAAACCAGACGAGGGAGGCTGTCAGTAGCCTGTCCTTGGTTAACCTGAATCGAAATAAAACATTAATTCAACTGGTTGAGATTGTCCACAATACTTCAAATGCTGAATTCTTTGCACGTTCGTCATTTAATTACGGAAGGCTTTAGAATAATCAAATATGAGAGTACCTTGAGGTGATTACAGCGCCCTTGAGGTGATTTTTCAAAAAAACGGCGCTCTACCAATTATTATTATTATTATTATTATTATTACCTTGGCTTTGGCAAAGTTCTTGAGCAGGATGTGAGCGTTAGCCCCTCCGAAGCCAAAGCTGTTGACTCCGGCCATACCCCTGTTCCAGGGCGTCTTCTCGGTGACCACCGTCATGCGGCCCTCGGCCAGTCCGGCGACTCCCTCGCGGGGGCTCTCGTAGTTCAGATTGGGCGGCAGATAGCCGGTGTCATAGGCGATGCACATCTGATGAAAGGAGAGACAAAAACTCGGTGAAATATATATAACATAATTTTTTATGTGAACATTTCATAAGAGTCCCAACTGCTCCCAACCACCTGGAGCCAGTGAGGCTATGGCATCCCCAATTGGAATATGTTGTGAGGCTGGAGGCAGTAGTGAGAGGAAAGAGATGGGAAGATAAAGATAAGTGGTTTGGAAATAGGTACCTGGCTCTTCAGATCTGGTCAATGATTCAATTCTGAAGAGTGGTGTTACACCAGTGCGATACTGCAAGTATTTTCAATTCCGGGACGTGCCGCAAGTATTATTGTTTAAATGAATAAATTGTGAAATAACACAATTTAAACAAATAAAATTTACTTGCGTACGCCGGGATTTGAACCGAATGCCAGTGTAACTGAATACCAACACAACCTCTGGAATGCCAATCGAGAGCTTTACCCCTCGTCTAAGAAGGCTATCAAATGCCATGTTCTTTTACTAATCAATTATGTAGTATGTATGCTGATTCACATCTAGACTATCTGTGAAAGGAATGTGGAAATCAATATTTTTGTACGCCTGATAGTAAGTTTTGTTACCTTTGCAACGGAGCACAGTCCTGAGGCGGGCTCGCTGTGCCCCAAGTTGGACTTCACAGCTCCGATGAGAAGAGGTTCGCTCCTACCGGTACAGAAGATCTCATCCAACGCATCAAGCTCTTCCGGATCTCCTACTCGGGTGCCTGAAATATTTTTACAATAATGATTTTCTAGTTTTAGTTACATATTTTATACTATTGAATTTAGCTATCACTTTGTAGATATTCATTATAATGAAACAATATAACTTTATCAATCAATATTCTACATTTTAATAATAAATGAAAATGCTTAGATAACTTGGAAGCCTTAGAAACTTAGAAATCCAGTAACAAACAACAACTTTTTATTTTATTTTTTACATTAACTCCACACAGGAGGCCCTGAGGAAAATAATTTCCCTCAGGGCCTATGTCATCTTTGAAGATGCTGTGTGGAGCCGAGCTGTTGAACTCAAAAACGAGTCGTAGAAATGACCCGTTCTCATGTGACTAATGTCAACAATGTGTACAAATGTTGGGCGCGTGTTTGGCATGTTTCCCGACTAATCACCGGTGCCGAGGGGATCAATGACGCTAGTTCCTCAGAGCATCTTCCATTGGAATACCGGTAGAACAAGGACAGCATTCCCACCCAACGCCTGTGCTCTAAAGATTGCACTCTGTTAAGTTAGGAGAATCTACCAAACGAACCGCCCGTTTCTGCAAAGAGTCAAGGTTTTTTTAGGTATTTTGGGGCTCCAGACCGGAGGTGGCTGCCAAATTCAACTGCGGGGCGCACTTGCGATTTGTACAGGGTTAGCAGTTGTGTAATAAAGAATCTGCGGGCCCTGTACAGTATGCCCAGTTTCTGAGAGGCTAACTTAACTCTGGCTTCGATGGAGCCCTCGTACCTGAGCTGGTCACTTAGAGTTACACCACTCCCCACACTTTCTCATTAATCCCTAGTCACGCATCTCCCACCACTTCGACAACCAATACATGTCACCCATAATTTTGTAATAGTCTCCATGTCAAGTTAGTACATATTTTGCTGGTTCCATGCCAACTCAGAATCAAGTCAACTGAACACCTCTGAAAAATCATCAAAAGCTATGAAAAAAAATATTTGAAAATGGCCCACAACCTAACCTATTTAACCAATTCTTTATGTATATTTTTCATCTCTTGATGACTTTTCAAAGGAGGTGTTAAGTTGAATTCATTCTGAGTTACCATTTTGACGATTCTTCCGAAACCAAGGTAGCTTAAATCAAGTTATCATTGGTTATGATTTTAGATTTTCACGGCCAAAAGTATTATCGTGATTTATTTTTGGGGTATTATGCCAATGTAATATGACACGATACCTCAAAAATAAATCACAATAAAGTAATTGTTTAATTTGATTTCATATTTTGGAATTTGCCATCAATGCCTAGTATAACTTTCTTGAATCATATCGATTTTGAGAGTTAATACCGGCATTCTGTACCTGTCCAGGTGCACATGAGCAACTTTAGTTGCATGCAATAGTTGCGTCACACCAGTGGCATGCATCAAAATCTATTACTGTGTATAATATGGTGGTGTGCAGTGCGCACAAGAGGCTATGCGATAGCAGAGAGACTTTTTCGAATTTGTATGGATTTTGAAACAGTTTTCAACCGCAACTAAAGTGGCTTGTGTGCAGAAGTCCTAAGTATTTACCTGTTCCATGAGCCTCAATGAACTCCAGTTCTGTTGGCTTGATTCCGCATTCCTCGTAGAATTCCTTCAGCAACATCTTCTGCGCCTTGCCTCCAGGGTAGGTGATTCCCTGCTCTTTGTACCCGTCACAGTTAGTCTTGGCGTGCAGCACCTGCGCGTACACCCTCCTGGCATTCTTGGCCTTCTGCAGGTAGATGACTGCTACAGCTTCAGCGCGCGCGTAGCCGTTAGCGTTTTTGTCAAAGCTGCGGCAACGGCCTTCGGGTGACAGCACTCCCAACCTGTATTGAAAAAAAACGGAGTAATTAGAAGACAGCTATTTGCCTCAACGTAATTAATCTAAAAATGTAGTTTTTTGCGACATGTTGACGAACAAGACATTGTTGTATAGGATATCTACTACCCTTGCAGTGAAATGACCGTGATGTTAGTATTAGCAAACAACAAATGTGTCAGGCAAAATTATTACTTAATTGCAATGAATGAAAATTTACAGACCAGAGGGAGCTAGTACAACTATTGCTATAACACTGTCACCTCGGGAAACATACTTAGTTGTTGAGCGTTGGGTATTTTGATCTCAAATCCAAATTTAAGATTTCTATGAAACTGGCCGAAATGGGCCGTTCCTCTCAAAATGTAAAAATGATAATATAAAAATATAAATTTATAACCCCAGTGAATCTCAGGGGGGATAAAGGGACAGAGATAAAGGAAAGTGTCTATAAGGATCACCTCCAACAAAACATAAGGTTAAAATTTTATTACCTGGAGAACTGCAGAGACACGTAGGGATGAAGGCAAAGATTGGAGCCTCCGACGATAGCAGCATCACAATGACCATCTCGAATGGCTCTGTAGGCGTGTTCGAGAGCATACAGAGAGCTGGAGCAAGCACTGTCCACCGTGTATGAAGGTCCGGTGGTTCCTAACCAATATGAGATGCGGTTGGCTAACATGGCTCGCGAGCATCTGGAAAAATGATGTCATGTTAGAAATATTTCCCTTGCATTATTTCTATCATCGGAATCTAACGAAATTAGATTTTTTTCACAAACCCTGTGATTCCAAAGCCATTGACCTGCATTTTCTCGTAGAACCAAGTCTTCTCAGATTCGGAGAAGCATGCTCCAATGAACACTCCAGTTTTTGTGTTTTTCAGCTGCTTTGGATTTACACCTGAAAGAAAACATGTAAATGGGTTAAAGCGTTGTTTATTTTGCCTTCAGATGAAATACATATTTTTTCTTTTAATTTATTTTAGTAATTCGTACATCAAAGTTTACAAATTATTAGTTGATTATAACGGTGATCGAACAACTCAACAATGTACAACTTCTTCACTCCTTTGAAAAGTCATTAAAAGAGATGAAAAAAAACAACTTGATTAAATAGGTTACATTATGTTCAAATGCCACTTTGCTTAGTTGTATAATTGAACCAATTATAACCACTGAAGCGACCACGCAAAATAAATAAATTTGCCTTGATTGCTCGAGATTTCCAAAAGATCATAATTGTAAAATTTTTCACCAACATTAATTATTCGAGTCAACTTATCGACGTGGTATACTTGATAATGAAAGGTGCATTTCTATGCAAAAAGGACTTCATTTTAACCATAACAGCTGATCAGAAATTCTGCATGAAAAAAATATTTTAAAAATTTATTTTTAACATCGTTCTAAAATAGTCTACGGAGTTCGGATTTGCGATATCTATGGTCATAATAGATAAAGCATTTCAATCGCTTCGTTTTAAAATAAATGGCTAGCCATGAAAATGTTTTGAATAATTACAATAAATGTTTTACGAATGGTAGGAAAATGTGGTCGAATTTTGGATCGCTATCAATCGCAGAAAAATAAAAGTGTTCCATTTTTCGACCATAATCGCTCCAGTGGATAACATAGATATTTTATTTTCTCCTGCTTAATGTGGCTTCTAAAATAAAACTTGAACCTACAAATTGGTGCAGACTTTAAAGTTTCCGGGAGCGCATTATAATGCTTCATCCTTCATGTGGTTGACTATTTTGCATTTTCGATTTGTCCTTGTTTGGTAGTCTGATGATAATGTCCTTGTTGTTTATAATTTTGTTTGAAAAGTATTTTGTTCAGGATGTTTATTATTTTATGTATAAATGTCAAGGGTGTTCAAGTTCTGCATCTGTTTCACTGTTAGAAATTGATTAATTGAATAAAATAATGGTAGCTCATAGTTGTCATGATACTTTGACATCTGCCTAAAGATAAAGTGTATTTTTTATTCCCATTTTAATAAATTTTGGTAGCATTTATGAAAATCAGGAATAACAGTGGCCTCAGAATGGAGCCCTGTGGCACACAACAGTTTTTATTCTTATACATTTTGGGTCCCTTACAATAACAACCGAAGAATACCTGTCGATGTGTTATGTGCAAAACAACAATAGATAAGTGTCTATTATGCACACAATTGATATAAGTCACCTTTTTCCGAAAATGATAATAGAATACATTTATATTACCAGCATCAATGACAGCTTCGTAAGTCTTCTCTAGAAGCATCCGGCACATGGGGTCGAGGGTGTGCGCTTGCTTGAAGTGGACGCCGAAGAAGGAGGCGTCGAACCTGTTGACGTGGACGATCTTGCCGGTCCTCTGTGGGATTTCGGGATGAGCCAGCTTCCAGCGTCTGTCATCGTCGGAAATCATGTCTACCTGGAAATGTGAAATATTGCAAGACAATGAAATTATGTAATACTTCACTGAACATCGATAAAACATCGGCTAAGTGATCCACTGTAATTTCTCCCTTTCTCCACTAACTTAAAGAATTCTAATATCATCGACTACACAATTTTGATGACAAAGTCCACTAGTTCCGAGAAGACAATTCTTTGTGGCTTACTTCATTTATTGATTGGTCGTGATGTCTAAATTCTGCCTCAAAATCTATACATCCGTATAAAAGTACAGAACATCAAGGTGATAAAAAAATAATAATGAATTATTCATCGATTGTCTGAAATCCTACCAGTCCATGCTAGACTGGGGGAATTATAAATGCTCGCTTACCTTGCCGAAGAGATTGTCCCTCAGCTCGATCATGTTGTCCGAGTCGGGGAAAAATCCGGCAGCCCCTGAAATGCAGACCTCTTCACCGGCTGGAGGGTGAGACAGGCGGTATCCTGACGGTCCCTCCTCCTTAGGTTCACCATTTACCACCTGGGGTTTGGGAGCCATCTGCCAAATAAGTAAAAAGAGTTTAATACTAGTTTACTGGAGCAATATTTGCTTTCCTTCAGCAGTCAAGTTCAAGAATCATCTGATGGCCTTATTGGTTTAGGAGGGTTGCCCATGGGTTTATTAGATTTAAGACCTAACGAGGTCTGGTACCGAAATGATGCCGTGCTTTTATTACCGCTGTTTTCTTAGCACCGGCAGCTATGTTTGTAATATTTTACTTTGTCTTGTAAAGGTCAAGAAAAATTTTCCGAGATTACTGTAACAGTTTAAATCTCAAATTGGACTATGCTGGGCACATGTCACAACAAAAAGATGACTTTTTTCAAAATCCCCTTATACCTCCATGGGAAAGATGGATTCATACGTCCGTCATTCCTGGACACATTGACTCCCAGATTCCTACCCAATCCTCATACCTGTTTCCTTCCTAGAACTTCCTCTCCTTTCTTTCTCTAAAGAGACTCTCCACACAGCATCTAAAAGATGGCATAGGACCTGTGGGATTTTTTTCCTCAGGATATCCTGTATGGAGCTAATGTATAAAAAAAATGTTAAGTATTGTACATTTCGATACATACTTAAAATTAACGAAAATGAACATTTACAATATTTACACAATAAATATTTACAATACTTATTATTGAGACCATTAAACTTAAAGTTGTTTTTTACAAATAATAAAGTCCTACTTTGACACCTTTCACTGCTAGCATTGTCTTGCAGCAGTTGTTCCCAACATTTCGATCGATAAATCAACTAAGTGATTTATTTAGGAGTGCTTGATTCGCCTGTTGATTGGAGAGTTGCATTGGGAAGAGACTGTTTGTGCATTTGAGGAGTGTTGAGCCAAAATTTCGGCTCAACAGTTGATCATTATGATTGGGAATAACGGTTGAGGTAATATTGTTGTACTGTGTGTAAGCTATGTATTCTAAAGATTTTAGTCTTTAAGTTTTTGAGTATATATTATACTAGCTTTTCCCCGCGGCTTCGCTCGCATGGTATTACGGGAAATTACTGTAGCGGTTGAACTTATCAATTATTCCCCCTCCTCCCCACCCCACCCCCTCCAGCATTCCATACATTCATTCCCTTACATTCAGTTTTCAAACATCTAGCCTGCCACCTAAATTTCACAAAGAAAAAAAGAATTATCCATTTTTGTTCATTCGTTCGGAATTTATGCGCTTACAAACATTTCGGATGTTTATTTTTAATTAAATATTTGGAAGTTTGTTAATATAATACAAAATTACACTTTTTATTATTCAGTCTTTATAATCGTTACGAATTATATTTTTAATGTAGGAACTCTTATCTGACATTTATTCCAGCTTGTCCAATAAAAGCAAAACATATTCTAATATTTGAATTTTCTAGGGCAGTAGCTGACCAGGGGGCTGAGTACCTACCAGCTTAGAGCCCACAAATATATCAACATCGTTTCCATGGGAATGATTTTTTTCTGACATTTGCAATTAACTCGCTTTTGTTAGCGACAGAAAACGTATAACAAAAATAATATATTAATATTTATAATTTCATAACGCCAGAGCTTACCATCATATGCAACATATAGTCTGCGCATATAATTTAGCTTTCTATTGGTGAATGAATTTTTAAAGTCTTTTTATTGGTTAATGCCTGAAAAGGTCATAAACAAACTCGAGCAGTTTCGCATTTATAATATTAGTATGGATATCGATTGTACGGTGTGTGAGACGCAAAATAGTGATTTTTAATTAAAAGGTGGAAATTAAAGGGAAGGATTTGATAGTTTCTGTATTACATGCCTTTGACGTATGTATCCCACGGCAAACCAAAGATATTTCTTAGGGCCGTATTTTGAATGACTTTGCCCATTCTTACATAAAGCTAATTACAAGCTTCATACGCATATCACAAGCACCGCTTGTGAGTACCCGCCAAACTATTTTGTTAGTATTCGTACACGATGCTACGCACATCGTATGGTAAATAGTATGGCAGGTATTCTCGAGCGGCGCGCATGCTATGCGCATGAAGCTCGAGGCGCTTGTAAGTAGCTCCATGTACGAATGGACGTGCCCTTCCCAGTTAGACGAGAGGGTCTAGACTTCCCAGTTAGACGAGAGAGTTGGAGTCCCAGTTGCGACCATTATCTTTTGCTGTTTTTCTGTGTCTTGTTCTCTTTCATATTGTCTTTTAGATTATGATTGTTATCTTCTTCTTCAATGATAAAATTACATTGATGGGAATAACCTTCAAAAGATATAAAAAGAGAGTTTTTCTCATTAAAAAAAGCTAAATTATTATTTATTTCTGACCAACTGGTACCTGGCATGCGTTGCTATGCCATTTAAAAAAAAATGTTTCTCCCTGCGTGTCCTTTCCCATTCGTCCCGTTCCCCTTCCGCCTCCCCTTCCTCTTCCGCGTCCCCTTCCCCTCTCGCATTCCCACTCCGCCTCCTCCACCTTCCCTCTCACCCCTTCCCCGGTCCCACGAACCCCCCTCCCGAGTTCCCCTTCCCCTCACAAATTTCCCTCCCTGGTTCCCCTCCTGCCTCCCGCAAGCCCCTACCCGAGTTCCCCTTCCCCTTCCCCCCTCACGCATTCCACACGTACAACCCCTGTAAATTAAGTTTTTAACTAGCGCAGTCTGCCGGATCCAATGTAAAACATTCCAAAATCAACAACTCCTTACAAATAAAAAAAATAATTAAAAGAACATTTTCCAGTGGACCAAATTGTGAATCTAAACCATTCTTGAATCCCCTTGAACCCACACAAAAAATTTCATCAAAATCGATCCAGCTGTTTAGGAGGAGTTCAGTGACATACACACGGACAGAAGAAATATATATATTAAGATTTCGAAAAGTGACTTAAAAAAAATTAATGAATAATAACCTACAACCGGACATTCCATTAACACAATATGTTTGTTACCGACAGCATTCAAACAGCGAAAAGTCCAAACTTTAACCCTGATTAAATCGACGGCCATTGAAAATACAATAATTCACATAATATTCAAACATAATGATTTGAAATGTAAAGTTATATGGCTTGCCTGACCCCGGCGAACTTCATTACCAAACAATGCACTAAAACGCGTACACTATACATAATAGTATGCTAATGGGGCTACATAACACTTTGTATTGAAGTCACATATTATGTGACTTTAAATTTTTTCACATGAACTTGATGAGTGGCTTTCTCTGAACTTGACAATTTTTAAAAATGGTCAGAGGTGTCAACAAATTTCCGTACAGCGGTTTAACAACAAGAAACATGCCATTTTAAGGATAAAGTTGAACCATTTTAAATATTACATGGGTCTTTATAGAGGTTATGTCATTCAATTTCCGTAAAAATAAAATAATATTTTTTTATGCGACACCTTGCAAGATTTATTATGCGGGTGTTATACGTGGACTTGGATTATACGTAAGGAGGAAAAAAAGATGCCGGTAGCTCGTTCCACATACGAGCCGACTTACACAAAAAACAAGTTGATGAAACGACCATTCTTATGAAGCCAACATCAACTGTGAACGAGTGTTCCGCTCTTATCCGTCGAGTGTCACGTACGTGCACTGGGGATTGATGCTGCTAGCTTCTACATCAAGCTCCATCAAAATACCTGAGGTAGAACAGACTCAGCATGCCCACATTTCATCTGTGAATTTGAGATGGCAATCACTCTGTTGACAACGTATTGTTAGCATCATTTGCACAGAATCAATTAGTACTGAGACTCCAGCCCAGAAGTGGCTCTGAAATTCAAATTTTGGGCGTATTTGAGATTTGTATAGGGTTAGCAGCTATTTTCACTGTTGAAGAATTTGCCAGCCCTGTACAAGACGCCTAGTTCTTGGAGGCTATATTTACTTGAGCCGGTCTTACTATTTACTCATGCATTTCAATGGAGTGTAGTGAAACCCTCTTAAGAAGTTCCCTAAGGAAGTTTTCCTGCATAAGAAGTTTCGTTTTTTCGGTCCCTTGAAGACTGAATGGCCCAATTTATAACACTTATAAGGTTTTCCCGCCTATCCACTGAAGTGACTACGGTCAAAATATGGACCACTTTTATTTTTCTGCGATTGACAATGGTCCAAAATTGAACCACATTTTTTTTACGATTTTTACAGATATAAAGATTACGATTTTATAATATTTTTTTTATAAATCCTACGAATATGTGATAATCAACAAAAGATAGGTGAATTTATTGGCAATGTAGAACTATAATCAGTTTGTACGTCTCCATATTAAAATTCGGAGGTATAATTTTTTTTATGCGGGCTGAAAATATTCAAAATGATCTCCGAAAAATCTCGAGCAATCGGAGGAAAAAGTTTTAAAATGCGCTGTCGCTCGAGTGGTTTTTTTCTGGACCCTTGGAAAACTTCTTAAAAGGTTTTCACTGTATTAAATGGGAAGGGTGCTTCCATCGAATTGCACCAGGCAGTCAGAAATCTAACAGAAACTGGTTGATCTTACCGCGGCATGAACCTTCTCGAGATGGTGGTTAACTTCTTGTCTCAAAACTTCCCGAGCTGTTCAGACATGGTTTACAACAAAAGACTCTCTCAATGCATAATACGTGAATGTTATTATTTGTTGCTTTTACATATCGATGAAAATTTTCCAGAGTGCAACACATAAACACAATGACAGTATGTATTGAGTTACGCGTGAGAAGTAATGTATGCAAAACCTGTTAATTTTCTGTTAGGGTTTTCACGATTTTATAACAAAAATTCAACAACTATATATCCCGTGCCACCCCGGGAACCTTTATTGGATAACCAACACCTCTGCCATAGGTCACCCGGTTCATGGGTGGAGGTTTGCCTAAGTCTTGGAGGCGTATGACCAGAACATACTGAACCCCAGATTCCTACCTACCCCTTAAATCCCTTTCCTTCCCAGAACTCTCCTCTCCTTCCTCTCCTTAAAAACCCTCCACACAGCATCCCCAAAGATGACATAGGCCCTGAAGGAAATTATTTTCCTCAGGGCCTCCGGTACGGAGCTCATATAAAAAAAAAACACTACGACTTTTTTTGGGTCAGCTACTACGCTTTTGAAGTGAAAACTTCTTTAGCACCATTGTGATTTGAAACTCGATGAAATGAAAAATAGCGACACTAAAAGAGACAAACACATACATCTACAGGATTTAGCCTCCGAGATAGTGAGATAGTATAATCGGTCTCCTCTTTGTGCAGTGTTTCGTAGCCTACCCACTCTTGTCTAGTTTTCGAATTGCATACTCTGATTTTTTTTACATTACCTCTACATAGGAGGCCCTGAGGAAAATAATTTCTCTCACGGCCCATGTCATCTTCGGGGATGCAATGTGGAGGGTTCAGATGTCTCTGGAATATGTCCATTCTGGGATCCACAATATATTTCAAGAGACGTTGCTCACTTTGAGGTCTCACCAAACTGAGGACTATAGCTTGAGAAACTTATAGTCACTGGCAAATCGTAAGGCACGAGAAAGCAAAGGAAGGTCACCAATGTGCTGAAGTGACCAAGTATCACTGCGTCCAGTACATCGGTGTCCTTGGCTCCGCAGAACAGAACCTCGAGGAGTGGAGGAGTCTTTTCCACTGTGGAAACTTGAGCAGGGATCGCGATCCTCAGCAATGAAGAATCAACACGAAGAACCATGTGACAAGCGTTTTGCATAAATTGAATCCGTGTATTATTGTTTAATATGTTAAGATCGTTTCAAGCCTAGACAATTTGTAAATTTGATATTAAAAATTTTAATGCTTTTGAAAGTTTGGTTTTTAATGCTTCAAACATGTGAAAATCTTTGTAATGGTATGCGTAATGGCTTGTTCAGATTGATCAAGTAGTAAGTCAAGTAGCGAGTATACTTGCTACTTGAATCGCCGAAAATCGTTCCCATTACTTTCAAGCAGAGTACATTTGTGCCCACCGCCCGGTGCAAGATGACGGCAGATGATGGGCTGCCATAAAGCAAAGTAAACACTCTAATTAACCATGTTTTAATGCTTAGAAGAGATGAAATTTTAGAAGAGGTAGAAGAATAAATTAGTAAGATGAAAATAAATA
Organism: Glyphotaelius pellucidus; assembly: GCA_936435175.1. NCBI lineage: Eukaryota > Metazoa > Arthropoda > Insecta > Trichoptera > Limnephilidae > Glyphotaelius > Glyphotaelius pellucidus. Next base: position 6,449,841 of record OW386556.1, read on the forward strand.
AACTGTTGACAAGAAAAGAGATTAACAGCATCATAAATAAAAGTTTCAATTCTGAATGGTGCTCTTACACCAGAGCGATACTGAGAGTATCTTCCACTCTGGAACATGCCGCAAATATACTGCATATTATTTTAAATTAATTAATTGTGAAATAACAGAGATTATTCAAAATAAAATTTATTTGCCGGGATTCGATCCCGCGACCTTCGGATTGCAAGTCAAGAGCTTTACCGCTAGACCAAGCCATCTCCTTTCCCTCCCTATTACAATCGCCTCACAACAACCCCAATTGGTAATGCCATAGTCTCACTGGCTTCAGACAGGGAGACTTCTTGTGAGGCATTCATAAAAAAACCTCTTCTTTTATTAAATGTTTTGACAGATTTCGGGATTTTTCAAAATTGTTGACGGTGGTCTTTCGAATGGTAAATTTCTGAGCGTCTCTCTAATTATTGGGAATACAAAAAATATAATTATATTATGAAGAAAATTGACACTATTGATTTTGAAAGGCAAAGATCCTGAGATAAATACTTTCTGTTTCGTGATCACCTTCGACAGCGGTTGTTGACCTTTTTGAGCCTGCGTACCCCTTGACTCTTACTACAAATTTGTTGTGAGCTGAGTTTTAAAACCTACATTCGTGCCACGATATTGCGTACCCCCAATTTTGCTTCGGGTACGCCAAGGGGTACGCGTACCAAAAGTTGAAAATCGCTAACCTATCCATTCTGTTCCCGGTGGAGTTTGTAATGTTTTGCACCAGGGCAAGGATTTATTAATTTTTTTTTGTATAAGGCAATTCACCCTGAAAAGAGTGCTATTTGAGCAAGGATTTTAATATGTGTTCAAATCCATGCCTTGGGAAAGATGTGTTGCCGCACATACACGTCAAACTCCACCTCGAACAATAGTACCCTTTACACACAGAGTTCGGAGCGGGACGTGCCCCGCGCCACTTCAGGCCGCCGCGCAGAAAAGTAAAGACCGAAAGTAAGATAGCGGTTTACAGCGCAGTTCACTGTGAGACTTTTCTGCGCGGCGGCCTGAAGTGGCGCGGGGCACGTCCCGCTCCGAACTCTGTGTGTAAAGGGTACTAATGGCAAAGAGGATCACGAAATACTTCTCAAATCCTGTAATTATAATATCCTGTATATCCTGTGTTGTAAGGGTGTACCATAGTATATTATACAGGGTGTTAAAGGATGAGATTGTAAAACAAATTTTGGTGTCCGGTGACATTTTTTACATTTTTTCTTTCAACAGTTAGGAGCGGGTGAAGGGCTGGTTAGTTATTCATCTGAGTGACTACTGACGACAGGTGCAATAATTTTTTTTTGTTTTATTTTGAATAAAAAAGTTAAAGAAAAAAAAGACACCTAAAAAGTCACCAGAGACCAAAATTACATTTACATTTTTTACTCTAAATGATGTCAGAAATCACTGGTTAAAGTAAGTCTTTCAAGTATGTCACTTAACACCCTATATAATCTAAAACAACGCTCTGTATTTTGTTATCAAATGGTGAATGTAAGTGTCCTGTATGTCCATGCATGTAACCTGTGATTTAGGGTGCTACTGTGTAACGTAAGTAGTTATGTACATATTCATTAGACAAGGTACATAATGGAACAGAGGTCATGCCATAAACAATATCCCATTTGGTAGTCTAATCGAATTTAGTGGAAATTTACCTGAGAGGTTAACTAACAGTTAATTAATTTTATCAGGCGTTCTAGATTTTTCCATTCACAATGATAATATTATTATGTTAAGCAGTTTTGATGTTATCGAAGGGAGGTTCAAGTTGTTTTTGAATAATTTTTTTTTAATTATCAAAATGTTTAAGAATAAGAACCACTCAAAGTCAGGTGGGTATGCCGACCTTGTTCTACCTGTATTTCAAGAGAAGATGCTCCGATGAACTAGTGTCTTTAATCCCTTTGGCATCGGTGCATAGTCGCGCTCCACATTTATACACATAGCATCGATGATTGAAAAAACCCTATATCAATACGAAATTGACCAAATCTATCATCTATGGTCAGCCATCAATATCTGCCAGCAAGGTCAACATTTGTTAATAGATATTCCGATCGACGATTGATAAATTTTAGAGCGGTCTCCAATCAGATAAATTACGGTTAACTGTCAATAAACACACAATTTTGAATAATGTCATTTGTTATGCAAAATAACTGGCTTATTGAATCAATGAATGGATTGAACTAACGAAGCTCATAAAAAAAGATGTATACGGGATCTATAGACTTAAACAATGCATTTAAGACGCAATCAAATTATTCCATTCGATCTTTGAAAAACAAAAATGGTTGAAGTATGATTAAAGACCTCATAAACTAATTAAATCCCGTTTAGTGTCAAAAAGTAAATGTGAACTACCAATGCATATTTAGGTTAGTATTTTAATTCAACATTGGGAATTTATTAATATTTTTACGTAATTGATTGGTCGTCACCTCAGTTTTTATTTGTCCAACAGAGCATTTTAGTTTTTGTTCAATCTCCACTTTAAAATTAAAAATAAAGTATGAAAGATGACAGTTAATCACTTAAAAAAGAATTATTTAAACTTATGAGACCTCTACTTTTACAGATATAGCTTTATCTTAAACACCTATCATAATGTTTCATTGACATAATGAAAGAAAACCTTCTCCTCCTATAAAATTTTCTAATGACAAAATCTCCCGCGAGATGTCCTGTCAGATTTGTGTGATTTTCTACAGCTGTTAAATGAATAAATAATCATGCATACTTGCAGGAATTCGTTGTTCAAAGCGACCCGAACTAAAATACGTGACAGCTCACAGCTGAAATTTTGACATCGGCCGATAGAAAAAGCAAATAACAGCCTTAGAAAATCACACAAATCTGACAGCACTTCTCGCGGGAGAATGATATCTTATCACAAATTTTAGGGAATAGCATTTCAGGTGGAATAAGTTAGTTTTGAATTTGCATTTAAAAGCTTACGATAGACACTCCCGTATAATTTGAAATATTTATATAACGCAGAAAACCGCCAAACAGAACACTCGGTCAAGGTTTTTGCCAATTTTTTAAAATAAAAGTATTTTTTAACTTTGGTAAACATTCGTCTAATTATTGTGTTTTTTAGTTTCGCAGTGGAAGTAAATGAAGTTTATAAAAAAAATCGTTTTTTAGTTTCCTTGATTAAATTAATATATTAAATTGTATATTGTCCCTTTGTGACATTAAAATCCGAAAAAGTCTTTCATCTGATTTCAAATTTTTTTTTTCATTTTGGTATAAGTTCAAACGCAGCGAATGTAAGCGAATTTGTAAGCGAAGATTCAAACCCAAAATGAATCGTCTACAATTCTGTTGTTTCGCGGTAATTCCAATGTGACAGTCATCAGATGGCCATCAAGCGCCATTTTATTTTTTTGACAGTTGAAAGATTCTCATGCAGAATTTTAGTCAATTTCAGCTTTGAACAAATTGTGATCAGCAAAAGAGGACAACTATCATGTTGTTAATCTTGTTAGCTCATTACAATTTGATAGAAAGCTGTAACGCACCTAGAATAGGCGTTTAGCGGGACCTTTCAAATGTCAAAAAAACAAAATGGCGCCCACGTTTCATTTGAATTGTTACTGAAAGACATGTGTGGTTTGGTTTATTTATGTGACTGTCTGTTTTAAAAAAATATATATTAAGATGAAGCCATGCAAAATAATGTAAAATCATACAAAATCATGAATTTATGTTTTGAAAATTTGATGGCTTAGAAGTATTATAAATGCTTCAATTAAATACTGCGTGTAGAACATATCTTGACCCTTAAAATTATCGGTAATTTTTTTATAAGTCTTTTAATAAGCCTAGAAAAAAATAAAGTATTAGGTCTATAAAAAAACACCTTCAAGTGCAAACTTTCCTACTTACAAACCTCTTTTCGGAAATGATTTTATCTTTCAAAGTAGCAAATTTAGTTTATTTTATGATAATCGCAAAAAAATTGATAAGAAAGTTCGGGTAAGTAGCAAAATTTTGTTGACTGAGCGCAGTAGCCGACTGTTTTGCATTTTGTCTGTCTATAAATTTGTTTGTAAGTTCCGTTTCAAGATGGTGGCCGTTTTGATGATTCAGTAAAGATACCCACTGATCTCAAAATTAGAATTGCATATAGGTATATTATACCTTTGCAATTTTGTGTTAACATAATGAAGAATAACGATATTCTAATAAAATATATAACACAGTTTAGAAATTGCTCACATTTATTAAATATTAGCTTAAGTACCTAGCTTTAGATCATGTCTCTAATTTTAGATCTGAATATATTTAACTCATTCAGATCTAAAGGTAACGGAAAATATTTAAAATGTACACCTTTATGAATCCAAAGTTTCCGACAACATTTTGAAAAAAAAGCAGAGTGTGCAATTCCACGCGGTAGAAGTGAAACCTTCAGAAAACTAAAGTAGACACGAATAGGGAGGCTACGAAGCACCGCACAAAGAGGAGACCAATAGGCTCAAAAGCACCGCACAAAAGGAGACCGATTATACCACCTCATTCTCTCGCAGACTAAATCCTATATTATATATGTGTTTGTCTCTTTTTAGTGTCGCTATTTTTCATTTCATCGAGTTTCAAATCACAACGGTGCTAAAGAAGTTTTCACTTCAAAATTATTAAACTTTGAGAAATTTTAATTAATTATTTTTTCATGAAACACCAAAAAATTGAGTTGACGATAATATTTGCCTAATAAATTATGTATGTTTTTATTTTTTTTTCGTTATCAGTAATTATGTAAACAATTTTAAATATACAAATTTAAACATAAGTGAGCCATTTTTTAAAATGTTTATGTTTAAAAAATCGTACGTTTACTTCTGAGAGCTTTCCATTATATGCAGCTTATATTACTCGCATATAATGTAGCTTTCTATTAGTGAAAGAATTTTTAAAATCGGTTTATTAGTTTATGTGTGAAAGCGTAACAAACAAACACACGAAGTTTCGAATATATAATATTAGTATAGATTATAAAATTTGAAAGCTTATTTTACAATCTTTCCATAACAGTTTTTAGTTTTCGGATGTATTAAGAAATATTCCATTTATTTGAATTTAAACGGAACGGAAAAATGGCCAAGGGCTGTAGGGTTCAGAAAAGCTGTTAAAAAATTGAATATTATTATTTCGATAATTTGATTCCTGATTTAAGGTGGGGGGGGGGGGGGGGTGTGAGGTTTTAAAGGCGAAAAAAGGCATATTTTCATGATTTTTTTTTTGAGATATGAACTATGTTGGTTTATTTATTTTACATACACGTATATAGTATGACATCTGAAGTATCTTCGAAAACAATTTTAATTAAAAATACCAATAAATAAGTCCGTGAGAGCGAATCTCCGGAGGCGCCTCGAAAAAAAGTTGTTATGCGGTGAACATTATAACTCGTTAACGGATCATTTGAAACGAACACTTTGAAATGGGTTTAAAAGGTGCTATGTTTCCCTAAGGTAATGACGAAGCATGTTGAAGTCAAAAATGCGATTTTTGCTAATATTTTCGGTGAATTTGTTATTATAAAATGGAAAAAAATTAAAAAAAAAAAAAAAACAAAAAAAAAATCTTCGTCACTACCATGTGTAAAAATAGTGTACAAAATTTCAAAAAGATCGGTCAAGTAGATTTTGAGTTATGATGTTCACGAACTTCAAAAATTTGTTTGCGAAAAAAATCGATTTAAAGTTTTTTATACTCGAAATATACTTGAATCGAGATTTAGAAAAACAAGTCCATAAATGAGTTTTAAAACCTTACCCCCCCCCCCTTAAAAAAACAAAAACAATGTATTATTAACAGTAGAGTTACCTTGATGGAAAAATTAACTGAAAGTGAGTAACCAAGTAGGCAGAACTAAACGAAACTTGAACTAGGGAGCACTCTGATGACTAGATCCCCACTGTCAGGTTGACCACCAACTGAATTCCAATCAGGAAGCAAGCTTTTTATAAACACCGACTCAGGCGAAATTTTGTTATTATAATTTTTGTTTTAATCGACTTATGACAATGTATTGTGTGTCGGGGCGAACTAATTCGCTTCCCCGCGTCATGAAACCAAGGGCAAAGCCGGGCGCATTCAAATCGGTAATTTGGGAATTCATTTACTTGGGTGTTACCGGAACTGATGAATTTTGAACTTAGTTGAAATTTTAAATACATTTGAAGCGCGTTCTTGTATTACGTCGAATATCGTCAAAAGTACGCATTTGGTTGTTTGCACGTTAGTCCTGCGTGAAATCTGGTTCAATGAACTCAAAATAGAACATTTATTTTAGGAATATTTCAACTTTAAAAATGTTGCATACATCGTACGTAGTCAAGTCGAATATAACTCCTCGATCTGGTCCCCCCATTTTAAAATATATTCAGATTCAATCGAGAAAATCATAATATTAATAAGTGAAGCCAAAACTTTGTACCCCTTTTTACGAAAATTGCGCGGACGGAGGAGTATGAAATTTCGCACACTTATAGTTTATATAGAGGAGGAGTGCAGAATGCTAATATTTTTTAAAAATTATGCATAAAAATAGATTAAATCAATAACAAAAACATTACACACACTACCATGTATTTGACACACACACACTCGCGTCTTTACTCTATTGTTTATTGAGTCTATGGTCAAATTGAGAATAGATTAATATTGTTTGTCTTTAATATTATTTGACTATGGTCTTACTGAATGTCAAACATAAAAAACATTACAATTATGGTCGAATTTCGACCATTGGGCGACCACTAGTTCAACATAAATTTCTAAGACACATTAATTTTAAACTCGGCATTCCCATTGAAAACATAAACTATAATTACTTGATGAAAACATTAAATTTATTAAGACTCTCAGATCGAAGAATTTTATCCGACTTAATATTATTTGGGTTCAAAATTGTAAATGGTAGAATAGACAGTCCTGATTTAACTAAGCTCATTGAATTTCATATACCCATGAGAGCCACTCGTTCTAAAGACTGAGTATACGAAACACTCGCGTGTTCCTAGATTACATGAAGTTACTAATAGATATGCTGATGTGACAGATCTATTTAACTGCACGGAAGCTAGGTACAAGAAGGCTATACTATCAAATATTTTCAATCAGCATTAACTTTATTTGCACTATAGAATTTTATATGTTTGAATCTCTGTTGTCATTTCTTAATCAAAAGCCACAATTAATTGTTTGTACTATTTCTTATATAACTATGATTTTGTGATAGGTAATCCATGTTTATGGCATATGTATACCGTTTATATTAAATAAATATTTTTTTTCAAGTGAAAACTTATTTAGCACCGTTGTGATTTGAAACTCGATGAAACGGAAACACGCGACACTAAATAGATAAAAACAACATACACCTATAGATTTAGCTTGCAAGAGAACGAGATAGCAATAAAATATTTATTTAATTAACGAGTACTCGGTTGTAAGTTTCCTTTGTTGCAGTGCTATAAGGCGCCTGACGAATCTCTGCAGACATTTAGCGGACCAAGGATCGAATCTTACAAAAACCAAAAAATTTTTTTTTTCAAAATCAATATCAAATCTTCAAACCACTCCAAAATGAACACGCAAAAGAAAGCACAAACGAAAGCGACATCTAGCAGCTCCGAAGGAGAAAACACAAATGGGTTGTTCTTCTTTTTAACCTACATAAAGTTGTCTCTACCAGTTAGTGGAAAAAAATTCAACAAAATAACCAATGTTATTATTTTATAATTACTTTAAAATCTACTAAGGACGTAACGACTGTGTGCGTTTTAAACAAGTATGTGTTTATATATTTGTAGTAAAAATTACGTTACAGAGTTGTAAATCCTCGTGATAGAAGTGTATTTCATACAAATCACAGTTGTCTCCCGCCACCTCGACTTGCGTATAATCTATAATGTTACAAAAAAATTATATGGTGACATAAAATATAAAACTTTTTTTAAACTCCAAAAGGTATCCATACTAATATTATAAATGCGAAACTGCTCGAGTTCGTTTATGACCTTTTCACGCTTAACGCAATATAAAGACTTTAATAATTCTTTCACCAATATAAAGCTAAATTATATGCGCAGACTACAGGTTGTATATGATGGTAAGCTCTGGCGTTATGAAATTATAAATATTAATATATTATATTTGTTATACGTTTTCTGTCGCTAACAAAAGCGAGTTTTTGCTAACGTCAGAAAAAAATCTTTTCTATGGAAACAATGTTGATATATTTTTGGGCTCTATGCTGGTAGATACTCAGTCTACTGGTCAGCTACTACTGCAGAAAATTCAAATATCAGAATTCGTTTTTTTTTTGGACAAGCTTCTGTTTTGCAATAAATGTCAGATTCCTACATTAAAAATATAATTCGTAACGATTATAAAGACTGAATAATAAATAGTGTAATTTTTTAATTATATTAACAAGCTTCCAAATATTTAATTAAAAATAAACATCCGAAATGTTTGTGAGCGCATAAATTCCGAACGAATTAACAAAATTGGATAATCCTTTTTTTCTTTGAGCTATAGCTTTATGAAATTTAGGTGGCAGGCGAGATGTTTGAAAACTGAATGTAAGGGAATGAATGTATGGAATGCGGGAGGGGGTGGGGGTGAGGAGAAGGGGGATAATTGATAAGTTCAACCGCTACAGTAATTTCCCGTAATACCATGCGAGCGAAGCCGCGGGGAAAAGCTAGTAACCTATAAAGTAACAGCGATTATTATTTTATGATGTTTAAGGGTCCACTATTCGAATTTCGACCGATTTCTTACATATCTCCCTTAAACATTTGAAGTTTTTAAACTCTTAAAAAATATATGTTATTTTTTAAGATTATATCTAGATACGTTCCACGCCGAAACGCAAATTATACGAAATTCCCTCGATACAAAAAAAACGCAAAGTATGCTTCGAAAATTATTTAAAACAAGTCCATTTCTATTATTTTACAAGTTATATTTGTGAAAAAAAATCACAATGTTTCTTTAAATGATACTTAAGATACGTTCCACGAGATTTTTGCTCTATTTTAAACGAGTCATGTTTTATTAAGTTTTTTCGCCATTTTCGCTGCGATTTCATCACCGCTCTGTCCAACATTCGTAATTACACATTTCTCCATCTTCTTCTTTTTCAGCCGAATAGCGCCGCCTTAACTCGTATAACGCCTTAACGTATAACCTATCAAGTAACAGCGATTATTATTTTTTATGATGTTTAATTAAAAAAAAATTAAAAATTTCAAAGAATTGTCTCTTACAACTGATGTTTTATACGTTAATTCTGTCACGTGGGTTGTCATTCGAAATAGGTATACACGCAGCTCGTGTTTGTCACCCCCGATAGGCGTTTTGGGCCTCCTTCCCCCCTTGCTACAATTTCCCCTCTGAGATCTAGAGAGAATTCACTTGTAGTAAAAAAAAAATCCTCGCTTTAGGTAGAAATGTGACAGAGTGGTAAAAGTTATATAGGTTAAAAAGACGAACAACCCATATACTAACAAGATGACCAAATGTATAGAAAAAGGTGCACTGAAATTCGACGACAAAAATATGGAAAAAATCTTTCTTCACAATAATAAAAATAGTGCTTTGTGGTCTCCCCATTCTTATCTACCCTAGTTTTCTGAAGGTTTCACTTCTACCGCGTGACAATTGAACACTCTGTTTTTTGGACATTAACTCCACACAGAAAGCTCTGAGGAAAAAATCATCAGGGCCTAATTCATCTTCGGGGATGCTGTGTGGAGGGTTTTTTTTAGGGAAAGGAAGAAGAGGAAGTTCTGGGAAGGAAATGAGTATGAGAGGGTCAGTGTATCCAGAAGTGACGGACGTAAGAATCCATCCCTTCAACTGCGGTGCAAGGCGATGGGTCGAGGGACTCCGGCAGGAGAGTCTCTCCTCCACCAGTCTCTCTCGATCCGGCCCGCCACACAGCAGGTGAGTAGATACATCGGCTGCCAAGAATTTGACAAACCTCACCTCATGAAACCGGGAACCCCTGCAAATTATTTTTTTTGGAAGGAAAATAATTTCCCTCATCTTTGGGGATGCTGTGTGAAGAGTCTTTTAAGGAAAGGAGGGGGAGGAGAGTAACCAAACGTAGCGAACCACTTGGTGATTTAGCAGGGGTGCCTCATGTGATAAGGTTTGTCTAGGTTTTGCAGACGCGGTGGATGAGCTGGCGGATGATACGCTGAACCCCAGTTTCCTACCCACTCCTCACACCTCTTCCTTCCTAGAATTCTCTCGCCTTTATTTCCTTAAAAAGATCCTCCACACAGCATCATTAAAGATGAGATGGGCCCGGTGGAAATTATTTTCTTCAGGGCCTCCTGTGGAAATGATTGTACGAAGAACTCAGACAAATAGCTTAAAATAATAAAGATTTTTTTTACCAAAAAATTATTGTTATATGATTAAAGTGTGAATTTTTATATAGTTTTTTAGGATGGGTTGTTTCACAGAATAAGGAACTCCAGTGAAAAATATTAGGGCTTTAAAAAAATATGTTCATATCATCGCCATTATTGATCGAAGGTTCATATAGACCAATAAACGCTGATTCCGAATATATAAGTTTAATTAAATAATATTTAAAGTAGTCTTAAAAAATATATTAAAAAGTCCATTTTAAAATGCGTCATTAAAAAACCCTGTCAAGTTGGTATTATTGAATTTGTGAGGCGTGACGTCACCGCGTCCATAATTCTCCAGTCCCCTGGTATATTTGTATTGAAAAATGACAAGCCATTCAACATTCCGTGTTATTGTTTTATAGAGGTTTAGACATATAATAGTTATTGTTTTAATCGAAACATTATTTAGGCCTAAATAATTCAGTATAAAAAATAGAGTATCTCTATTAGTTTATCTATATTATTTAAAATATTCAAAAACTTTAACTGTCTAAAACCATCCTGTTATGCCTGTCGCAGCGCTCCAATTCTGATTTTCAAAATGGCCGGCGAAGAACAACTGATTTCAGTTGCCTACAAAATTTGTGTTCCGGTTTCCATAATATTGATTTCGATTTGTAAAGCTAAAACAATAATAATTTCAAACAATTTTAATACCACTCTCCCTCAACAATATTGAAAAATATAATAATATAATATAATAAATAAATAATTCCACCTAAATAATGTTTTACTTATTGAATAGTTTCATAGCTTCTTCCATACAAAATGACAACACCTGTTGAAAATAACAAAAACTTTTGGCCATGATGACGTCACCCAGTTGCGGTGGATTTCGGGGGATCCTGAAAAATTAAAAGTTGTTATATAGTGTGTAAGAAAGAGCGGCAGCATTAGGGGGCGCTCAAGTATTACCCCCCTCCCCCCATGTAACGCGCCGTAACGTTTTTCTGTACCCCTCCTCCCCCTCCCTAAACGTTATGTAACACCCAAGTGACCATTTTTACCAATTTTATTTGATTTTGACAACGAAAATAAAATAAAAATGACGTACAACACAGTCGAGGGATTCCCCGTAAAACATAAACGAGAAGGGTTGGCAACTTGGGATAACAAAATAAAAATGACGTAGAGTACAATCGAGGGATTCCCCGTAAAACACAAATTGCGTTACGTAATTCTTGAACGGCTCCTTATAAGTTTCAGAACAAAAACAAAACCATCAGCGCATTGACATTTTTGACGTTTTTGAATTTTTGGAATTCAATCACACTTCAATATTATAATTGTAACTATATTACATACTTTCTATGTCTATGGAGTCACGGTGCCGTGTGCGAGAGAGAAATAAAATTATGACTTTTTTTCGCCGACCAAGTTTTATTTCCTTTAGAGGAAACAGATACATTGTGTATCTCATCTTTTAAAAAAGCTGCAGCATTACAGCGATAAGGAACGTAGTACGCTTTTTTGCCGTCACGGTACACGGTTAGTCGTCACGGTATTCATAAAAGCGCACATTCCCCCATTTTTCCAAAAAAATAAATTTCCTCACTTATTCGAATGAGAATTGTAAATTGTTTCATTCCTTCTTACTTTTTTAAAATTCATGTGATTGAAACCCCAAATTGGCATCCCCAATTGGGGTATGTTGTGTGGCTGAAGTTAGTGGGGAGGGGAAGGAGATAGGAAAGAGGAAAGTGGGGAAGTACCTGGCTATTCAGATCTGATCAGAAGAGCTATTCGCTATCTTTTGTGAAAACGAGATTGTTCTCTCGTGAGATGTTCTGTCAGATTTGTGTGATTTTCTACAGCTGTTAAACGAATAAATAATCCTGCATACTTGCAGGAATTCGTGTTTAAAACGAACCAAACTAAAATACGTGACAGCTCAATTTTGACATCGGTTGATAGAAAAAGCAAATAACAGCCGTAGAAAATCACAATATAATAATAATGTAATATTAGACAGGGGGCGGGATGGGAAATGGGCACGTGATGAGTCTTAATGTGACCATTTTTCACCGAAATACTAGTGTACTATCCGCCTACATTGAGAGGTAAAGCCAAGCCAACATTTTTGCTCTTTACTATCGAAACCAATGAGCTATATGCTCTGTTTAAGGAGCTAAAAGTGACAAAAATCATAAAACTGGGAAGACTTCGGTGGCTGGGTCATGTGGAGAAAATGACCGAGCATCAATCACCAAAGTCCCTGCTGAACGCAAGACCGATGGGGCGAAGGAACCTGGGAAGGCCAAGATTAAGGTGGAGCGAAAACGTCCTCAAAGATATATTACCTTGGAGCTTTTAAACTGGAGAGCTGGCCCAAAACCGAGATGAGTGGAGGAAGACTCTTGAAGAGGCCAAAACCTACCAGGGTTTGTAGAGCCAAGAGTGATGATGATGACCAACGAAACAAGATAAATTTTCGTGGACCCCCACTTACAACTTGTGGACCCCATTTTTTTATCACGACTACATGGACCCCCGTCGAGTCTCCCGTGGACCCCTGGGGGTCCACCTGGACCACTTTGGGAATCACTGATTTACATAATACAATATTAGCAACTCTCAAACGAAAATTGGAAACAGAAAAATCCTAGGAATGCCTAGACGAAGTTAAAAACCTTTCCAACCAAAGTGACGAACTGTGTAATGGTAGGGGAGCCCTGGTGGCTAAATGGGTAGTTACTCGAGCGTTGTGGGGACCTATTGGATTGCGTAGATTAGATGCTAAAAAGAAAAAAAGTTTGTGACAACCAGCCTTTGCTACGTCACGCTTTGGTTTGCCCCCGAAACGTATCGATGTTTCCAGAAGCGGCGCCTGTGTTCAAATATATGCAAGCGAAATTCCTAGAGCTCCCGTCAGCCGTCTGGCATGGACGGTACGCGACTGAGCAGTAGGTACCTAGTTCATCGGAACAGAGCCGCGGACCTACCTACCTGACGAGTAATAACATCTGCCACCTCCGCGAAAGTTCACGCATTACTCGAGCACCTAGGAACACGGTGACGAGAACATTCGAGAGTCTTCCCGTTTGGCGCCGTGGCCCAATTTTACGGCGTTCCAGAACATTACTGGTTTCGTCGCCCACGCTATAAAAGCGGGCGCAATCTCGAGCGCGCCAGTGTTCGTTCAACTCACCAAAGCAGTCGCCTCTTCTATCCGCAATCAACCTTGACCCAGTGTGTAACTTCGTTAGTACTATATCGTAAGACTGTTGCGCTGACCGTGTTTGTGTGATTACAAATTATAATTATTGTGGGAACTCATTAAAGGTTTTTTTATCACGCAACCTCGTTGTTCTTCATTTAACCACCAGCCTACACTCACTGAGTACCCACATTGGTGACCCCGACGTACCCACAAGTTTATATGATGTATGCCCTTTCACTCGTGGAGGGAGCGAGTATAAATTTTCAAAAATGTAAAAAAAAATGACATACTAGAGCGCGGCAGATTTAATAGCGTATACGCCCTACGCCCTATTTGTAAGAAAATCGCTTAGTGAAAAAAAGGTTAAGAATGAGTTTTTTAATCGTCGTCATCATCAGTGGAATCGTCTTCGTATTGCAAGTTCGAATCGATTTGGTCTGCACGCACCACACTTTAGTGATGATTTTAACTACTTCGGCTTGTAGAAATCATCGGATTATATTATTTTCGTGATCCTTACATGATTTCCTTAAAAATAAATGAACCGCGCTCGAGTAAATCCATGTGACGTTTTTTTGCAACTTTGTGCCTCGCCAATTCTTTTATGTCACGTTCAAATTGTCAGATTATTGAAATGTAAACTTTTCTGCTTGTAATTAACTAACCTTACCTTAATCTGACACGCTCGAGTATTTTTGAGGGTCGATTTTTTTTTTACTAATCTGATCGATTAACCTAGACGCACCCACCAATATTAAGGGTTCATATGTGGTGGTAGTTCATAACAGGGTGCAAGGTATCTCCCCTTAGTTATTCTTTCGCGCTTGGGTAAATCTCAAAATCCCTGCTGGGGCTCCCCTCTATCAGTGATGATTTTAGCTACTTCGGCTTGTGGAAATCGTCAGATTATATTATTCTCGTGATCCTTACACGATTTCTGTCAAAACGAAAAAAAAAAATGAACCGCGCTCGAGTAAATCCACGAGACTTTTTTTTTGCAACTTTGTGACTCGCCATTTTCTTACGTTACGTTCAAATCGTCAGATTATTGAAATGTAAACTTTTCTGGATGTAATTAACCCACCTTACCTTAATCTGACACGCTCGAGTATCTTTGGGGATCGATTTTTTTTTACTAATCTGATCGGTTGTCCTAGACGCACTCACCAATATTAAGGGTTCATATATGGTGGTAGTTCATAACAGTGTGCAAGGTATCTTAGTTATTCTGCGCGATTGAGTAAATCCCAAAATCCCTGCTGGGACTCCCCTACCATAATGCGTTTAGTAACAACGATCAACTGTCAGATAAGCCTCGATTACATTGAGCGAGTTTAAAAGTTACTAGTCCGCAAATTTAAAAGCGGGCAAATCGGCGAGTGCGATTGTGATGATGACACATAAAACGATCCACTCGCTCAGTAGCGAACTAGCTAGCGAAAAGCTGAGTAAAATAACAACTCTCGCTCGAAATAACTCTGTCGACATTTTGTAGAAAACTGAGATATTCGGAGCTATAGTCGAACAAATATTAAGTGCACTCCCAAAAATTCACACATTAAAAACTCCGAAAAACCCAAACTCGGAAGACACTCTACCATTATATTATTAATATTTATATTTTTCATTTCTTATTATTTATCCGAATTAAACTGGATTCTAAAAACAATATTTCAGACGATACCTAATAATTATACGCTGCGAAACAAAATTTAGAAATTCCAATGGCGGTTATTCCCGTGAATTAGGCGACTAAATCCTTTGGAAAATCCATTGTTATTTATATTATGCTACTATAAAAGCAAACAATTAATAATTCTACAATTAGTAATAAGTAGTATATTGACCATAAGATCAAAAACCAGTAAAGTTCATTACTTTATTTTCGATTTAATCTACTTTATTAATGTCATTTTGACTCCGTGTATTTAATCGGTGTGATTGTAATTACATATTGTGTGATCTACTATCAGCGCTCTTATTAGATGCTTTTAATTGAAATTAGTAAAGAAATTTAAGTTAGAAAAAAAAATATATGAAATCAATAACCTGGCTCAACAATATGGTCAAAAAGTTGTACGTCTACCACTGTCAGTATAATCCTGTAGAGCTAGTGTGGGCTCAAGTGAAACGAGAAATTGCATTAAATAATAATTCTTTCAAAATCTCAGATGTCGAAAGCCTTGTCCATGCTGCTAAAGGTATGGTTTCTATTGAGGATTGGAAAAAATGTGTAATTCATGAAGAACGACTCCAAAAATGAGGATTTCATCAAAGAAGGCATGCGTGACAATTACCCAGATTCTTTTAAAATTAATTTTGAGGATAGTGATACGGTCAGTGACGAGGATGATGTGTGAAATTTCAATTATTAGGGTAATAGTATGTATGTAATTGTATAATGTTTGATACATATTTTTGTTAAAGGAATTATTTATTATTTATTTATTTCTATCTTTTACAGTATTTACCTATAGATCAATTTTGAAAACATTTTTACATAATATATTTTGTAATTTTATTATGTTGGGTGTAAGGTAGGTTTGTGAAGGTGAAACTGTGGATAGGTATTGTTGTATGTTTCGTGAACACCTCACTAGGAGAACCTGTGCTGAGGTGTTTACGTGTTTATTTATGTTTATGTATGACAAGTATTTATGTGTTGTAATAGAAAGTTTTATATGTATTTTTTTTTCAAATTTTAATAGTTATTGTACATTGGTTATTTAGAAGAGAAAAAAAAGTATTTAAATGTATTAGAGGAATATAAAAAATATATATATATAAACATACACATACATACACATCCATATAAATACATGTACCTGCACACATGCATATAAATATTCATATACATACGTATACATACGCATACACATTCACATACACATACATATATGTACACACATATATAAATTGTAAGTGTATGTATAGTTGTTGGATACTTGAAAAACTACTTGATTTTTAGGTTTATTTAATTTTATACTTTTTATAGTTTTGTTACGTTTGGTTGGGAATAATAATGTTTTGTATAAAGTTAATATCTTGATTTTTAATCCAGTCAGTGATATATTTTTTATGAATGTTTGTAGATGTATTTGCAGATAATATTTGTTTCAAAGTAATGGGCATGCAATTAAAAAGTTTGGTTGCATAATACTGAAAGTGTCTTTGTCCATGTGTGGTGTGGGTTATCGGTATGTTCAGTGTTTTATTTGTTGAGGACCTGGTTTTTGGTTGAATTGGAATATGTTGTTTGTTTTGGACAAGGTATATTATAGCAGATTTGGCATAAAGTTGTCTTATTGACATGACTTCTAATGCTTTGTAGATTTCGCTAGAATCTGTGTGAAATGGTACTTGCAGGATGAGTTTAATAATTGCTTTTTGTATTTTTTGAATTGGGTCAATTGCTATGTTTGTAGCACTTCCCCAAGCTAGTATTCCATATGTGACAATGGATTGACAAAGTGCAAAATAGATCGATCTTAGTATTATTAGTGGGAAGATGTATTTAACGTACTTTATTAGGTGTATGACTCGTTTCAGTTTATTTGTGATGAAATTAATGTGGTCAGTCCAGCGTAAGTGTGAATCAATAATAACCACCAGGTATTTTGTATGTTTTACCCTTTCTATATGTTCGCGCTGGCAGTTGGATAAAGTACAGTCATGTATATGGATTACGTTTAATCTAGAAACAATCAACTTTTTCGTATTCTACTACGAAATAAAATAGAATAAATTTCGTTTTAATTATTAAATACTAGCTTTTCCCCGCGGCTTCGCTCGCATGGTATTACGGGAAATTACTGTAGCGCTTGCACTTATCAATTACCTCCCCCCCACCCCACCCCCATCCTCTCCCGCATTCCATATATTCATTCCCTTACATTTAGTTTTAAAACATCTCGCCTACCACCTAAATTTCATAATGCTATAGCTCAAAGAAAAAAAGAATTACTTATCCAATTTTGTTCATTCGTTCGGAATTTATGCGCTTACAAAAATTTCGGATGTTTATTTTTATTGAAATATTTGGAAGTTCGTTAATATAATTAAAAAATACTCTATTTATCATTCAGTCTTTATAATCGTTACGAATCATATTTTTAATATAGGAACTCTCATCTGACATTTATTCCAAGCTTGTCAAAAAAAAAAAACGAATTCTAATATTTGAATTTTCTGCAGTAGTAGCTGACCAGTAGACTTGAGTATCTACCAGCATAGAGCCCAAAAATATATCAACATTGTTTCCATGGAAAAGATTTTTTTCTGACGTTAGCAAAAACTCGCTTTTGTTAGCGACAGAAAACGTATAACAAATATAATATATTAATCATCATCATCATCATCATCATCATCATCATCATCATCATCATCATCATCATCAATATATTAATACGTGAAGCCAAAACTTTGCACCCCTTTTTACGAAAATTGCGCGGACGGAGGAGTATGAAATTTTGCACACTTATAGTTTATATAGAGGAGGAGTGCAGAATGCTAATATTTTTTAAAAAATATGCATAAAAATAGATTAAATCAATAACAAAAACATTACACACACTACCATGTATTTGACACACACACTCGCGTCTTTACTCTATTGTTTATTGTTAAAGTCTATGGTCAAATTGATAATAGATTAATATTGTTACTCTTTAATATTATTTGTCTATGGTCTTACTGAATGTCAAACATAAAAAACATTACAATTATGGTCGAATTTCGACCATTGGGCGACCACTAGTATTTATAATTTCATAACGCCAGAGCTTACCATCATATACAACCTGTAGTCAGCGCATATAATTTAGCTTTATATTGGTGAAAGAATTATTAAAGTCTTTATATTGTGTTATGCGTGAAAAGGTCATAAACAAACTCGAGCAGTTTCGCATTTATAATATTAGTATAAAAGTATAAATATATTAATAAGGATGTGTATCTACATGTTTTCCGTGAACTGTAAAATGTTATTTTTTTTAATTACAAAAAAAAACTTACCGATGTAACTAACATGTATATTGTATTGTAAAGTGTGTTGTTTTATATGGTGATGTGCACATTTAGGTGTTTTTTGTCTTAAAAAAATAAAGATGTAAAATCACAGCTAAAAATCAAAAAATATTTTTAAAATTTAAATGTCTCATAAATTGGTTACCGCAATATTTATTTATTTAAAGTATATGGTTCACCTTAGCTTAGTGGATAAGAGCACCCAACCCGGAAAGTAGGGAGGTCCTGAGTTCGAGTCCCAGAGGTGCCAATATCTTGTCTTCATTTAATTAAATATTACAGTTTGAGGTTTTACTCATAAAGTTAAAATAATAAATAATAATGGGTATATTATATTTGAAAGAGAGTTATCATATACTGGAGGAAGAAATGATGAACGGAAAATAGTAAATCCTGTCAAATCTATTTATGGGATTAAATTTGACGTGATTCTATTTTTTTTTATTTATTTTATATGGTTTAGGTTGTGTGCAAATTGTGTTCTGTCTATGTATGATTTATTTTAGTTATGGTTTATGAAATTACTATAAATCATACAATTAATTACCAAGATGCATTAATTAATTCTACGATACGATACGCAGAGATATGTTATAAATATATTAGGTATATTTATTTCACAGATTTTATCAAAGATCTTCCTTAGTGAGTACTAAAGAAGTTCTTTGATAAAATTAAAAAGTTATTAAGGGTCCACTATTCGAATTTCGACCGATTTCTTACATATCTCCCTTAAAAATTTGAAGTTTTTAAGCTTTTAAAAAAAATATGTTATTTTTGAAGATAATATCTATAAAAAATTTATATGAAAATTATATGAAATTCGCTCGAAAGAAAAAAATCGCAAAGTATGCTCCGAAAATTATTTAAAACAAGTCTATTTCTTTTATTTTACAAGTTATATTTGTGAAAAAATTCACAATATTTCTTTAAATGATACTTAAGATACGTTCCACGAGATTTTTGCTCTATTTTAAACGAGTCATGTTTTATTAAGCTTTTTCGCAATTTTCGCTGCTATTTTATCACTTAAAATATTAGCGCGCTCTGTCCAACATTCGTAATTATGTATATCTCCATCTTCTTCTTTTTCCAACAAGGATGAACTAAGTATGTACAAATAATGAGTTAATGATGAATGTAAGTAAGTCTAAAATCGCGGTGCTTGAAAGACAGATTATGTGCAACATAGTTGTGAATGACGAATACTTGGAGCAGGTGGATGAGTTTGTGTATTTGAGAAGTATGTTTACGGGAGATGGAAAGGCGAAAGAGATATTGAAAGAAGAGTTTATGTAGGTAACTCCATTAACGGAGGATAGAACTCAATAGGGTATTTTCACAAACCAGGGATACCGCTAAAAACATGTGAAAGATTTAAAGATTATTTTTCTGATTATGAATATCGCATTAAAAATGTTTAATTTTAATATTTTCATTCATAATTATCGATTTCAAAATAGGCCTGACGGCTGAATTAGGTAAACGGCCCATGATTGGTTGATCGAATCATGACGTCGCGCCCGTCAACGTTCAGAGGTTTAACACTATGTTACTAACAAATGTCTAAACATTCTCGACTTGTTCGCGGTTATTGACGGTTTTATTTCATTTTTAAGATGCTTGTGTTATGTTCCTACAGTTTTATATGATATGATCCATCTGTAATGACTGATTGTGGTTTTTTTTACGGTTGTAATCCGACAACTTGCCTAAAATAGACGCTACAATGAGTAACAGTACTTTTATAAGCCCTGAATTTCGGGGTTTTAAGGCGATATGCTAATAAAACTTTTTTTCACATAAACTCTCATATTATATACTGGTTTATATTTCAACATTTTAACAACATACGCCTAAAATAGAGTCAATTCTGGCCCTTTTAAATTAAATTAGAACAAAATAGAAAGTGTCACCTGGAGCCAGTAAGAAGTGGACTATGGCATCCCCAATTGGAGCATGTTGTGAGGCTGAAGGTAGTGTGGGTAGAAAAGAAGATGTTGAAGAGAAAGGCGGGGAAGTACCTGGCTATTCAGATCTAGTCACTAATCACGGCTAAAGCCATTTTTTTTAAAAATGAATACCGTACAAGAGTCCCAATTGCTCCTGTCTAGAGCCAGTGAGACTATGGCATCCCCAATTGGGGTATGTTGTGAGGCTGAAGGTAGTCGGGAGGTGAAGAAGATGGGAAACAGGAAGGTGGGAAGTACATGGCTATTCAGATCTGGTCACCAAACACGGCTAAAGCCATTTCAAGCAACGTTTCAATTTTGAACGGTGGTCTTACACAAGGGTGATACTGAAAATATTTTCCACTCTGGAACGTGCCGCAAATATACAACGTATTATTTTAAACGAATAAATTGTGAAATACGACACAACTTACTCAAAGACCGGTCAGTGGCTGAGTTGGCACCACGTTTGGTTCCCACCCAGGCATTGCGGGTTTGATTCCTCGGCTGGCTAAGTGTTATATCACGACACAAGCAAGCAACATTTTCCTATTTTGTGGTGGTAGTAGGAGATTTTCTCATAGGTATTGTCAGATTATTCATAACCCGGTAATGTTTGTCTTTCTTAAAAAATATATATATCTACATAAATTTACTTGTTCACGCCGGGATTGCTAGTCGAGAGTCTAACCCCTCGACCACAGAGGCTGTCATTATTGTGTAGATAACCATCTTACGACTGTATGCAAAGGTGTTTCCACGTTTAAATTATGAATATAAATAGTCAATAACTAAATTTTTTTTTTATTGTAATGTTAAAATTCAAATCTGCAAAAAAGCAGGCACGGGGGTCTCCATCGAAGCCAGAGTCAAGTTAGCTTCTCACAAAGCTTTACTATAGGGCCCACAGATACACAACTGCTGACCCTGTACAAATCGCAAATCCACCCCACTGTTGAATTTGGCAGCCACCTCTGGTCTAGGACACCAAAATACTTGAAAAACCCTTTACTCAGAAATCCGAAACGGGCGGTCCGTTCGATAGATTTTCTTCTCTAACAAACGGATTGCAATGTTTAGAGCACAGGCTTCAGGTGGGAATGGTGTCCTTATTCTACCGGTATTTCAATAGAAGATGCTCCGAGGAACTAGCTTCATTGATCACTTCAAACACATCAAACGCACGACTACATTTGTACACGGTCGAATAAGAAAAGGTTTTTTGTCGCATTAGAAAGGATCTAGAACATCTTATTTTAGGTTTTTCTTATAGTATTTGTACGCACGTGTACCAAATTATATATGCTTAGCAAATGGGAAGATTATAACGATATAATTCGAGGAAACTGGAAGTCAATAAATAACACCAGCTACAACTTACGAACTAACTACAGTTACTTACCGCGGCGATCGCAAAATGTTCGGCGGGGGTGACGTCACAGAGTTATTCGGCGCGAAAACATCGTTTTGGCCGCCGTTTAAAAAGGCGTATTTTAAAACGTTGTAGAAAATTTATCCGTTGTCATAAAAATAAAATAAAAATTCCGTTATCATTGTAATTTTTTACTTCATTTTTTTCAATAATAAAAAAAAAACTGTGAAAATACCCTATTGGAGCCAACAAAAAACTGTCAAAAAAGCGAAGCTAGCCGTCCATAGTAGAGTGCTGTTACCTGCCCTGATGTGTGGCAGTGAGGCATGGAACTGGCAGAGGAAGCAAAAGGAAGGAAAGTAGACTGAATGCTGTAGAATTGAGATCCCTGAGGCGTAAGCGAATGAGTGTAAGGAGAATATGTGACGCTAATGTGAATAGTAGAAGCAGTCGGGGACGCCCGAGGAAGACGTGTGACATTTAAATTTGGGAGGCGGGTATGGATACCGCCGCCCCGGGAACCATTTAGTGGATAACTAACACCTCTGCCATAAGTAACCCTAAGTGGATCGCTATGCTTGGTGACTTAGCAGGGGTGAGCAAGCTCATGGGGTGAAGTTTGTCCAGGTCTTGGCGGCGGATGCGTCTGCCCACCTGCTACGTGGTGGAGAGAAACTGGTTGAGAGAGGCCTTTTGACCTTTCCAGCAGGACTCTCTCGACCTAACGCTTTGCACAGCTGTTGTAGGGATGGATTCATATGTCCGGGACTCCTGGATACACCGACTATTAGATTCCTACCCACCCCTAATACCTTTTTCCTTCCCAGATCCTTCTCTTCCTTAAAAAGACCCTCCACACAGAATCCCCTAACATGACATAGGCCCTGAGGGAAACTATTTTCCTTTGGCCTCCCGTGTGGAGCGAATATAAATTAAATTAACAAAATCAAATGATGCTAATAATGCTTTGTCAGGGATTTCCAAAAGTTTTAAGTGTTCAATTAAATCAGTTCAGTTCTAACTTCAGTTGGTACGGAAGCCTTAGCATATTATCTCGTTCTAATTGATCAAAAATCTAGTAAAAGTTAAAAGAAAGTCAAATTTTGTTGTGCGCACGTGTGTAGGGTCTTATCCCCTCCACATTTGTCCATTTTTTTAGTGTTTTATTCTATAATAACCAATAATCATAAATTATAAGTGCGACAGTGACGTTTAACTAAGATACAAAGTGTAAGTGCAAAGTGTATGTTTACAACTTTTATATAGATCCTAGGTATATAAATAGATTGATATATCGTCAAAATAAGTTATATAGTGTCTTTGGTTAACAACATAAGTTAAATAGTGATTTAAAAACAACAGCAGATTTTGGCCCAAAGGCCGAACCTTGCGACATACATTAGGTAAGACGAGAGGTCTGGGTTCGAGTCCCAGTTGCGACCATTGTTTTTTTCTGTTTTTCTGTGTCTTGTTTTCTTTCATATTTTCATTTAGATTATAAGTGTTATCTTCTTCTTCAATGATATATTACATTATTTTTTGTTTAAAGTGTTAAACTAAACAATAACCGTATTAACGCTCCAAAATAAACAATAACATCCAAACACAGTTTGTAATTTCCTACCGAATGGCGAAAAGCCCATCAAATTCGGTGGGGAAATAATAAAGTTAATAACATTAAGAGTTTTGAATCTGTCGGTAGTGCATTTTTTGAAATACTCGTACCAACTCATCACACGTCAGTTCATCAGATGACTTTTCATCAACATCTACGTTTAATAGCTCCCTGCAGATAATAGACTGAATTAAACTGTTTTTTTTTGTGCTAAGTGAATACACAGGTCGAGGGACGTTCCCCTAGGACCTGCTAAGTCGTCTTCTTCTTCGTTTTTCGTATTCTACAAAACTTTTAATCTTAAAGAGTTAGGTTCTGTGCTTTTTTTTTACCCAATTTATCGCCAGCGGTTATTTACTGCCTGGTGATAAAAAATAACTTTTTATATCAGGTCATCTTCTTCCTCTTTTTTATATATTTAAGTTTATTGATTTTTATTTAGATTTTTTTTTCTCTCATATTCCACAAATATTAACACTCGTGACGGTTTACCGTCGCAGTTCGACTAAAAATGGAATCCTCCGATTCGGAAGACCCAGACGAACAGCGTCCGGGTGATATTAATACTAAATTTAAGCTTTTGGCAAGAGAAAATCTCGAACTAAAGAAAGCTCTTCGTTCAACACGGGATGTCTCTCCAAGAACTAGGGCCTTTGAGAAATCACTAGGTGTACGAGATCCAATTCTACCAGGTATGAGTGGACGCGCAGAATCCCCATTCACCAGCATCCACGGTGAGCGTTTGAGTGAGTCTCACTCGACAAAGGACCCCACAACTGAGACACAAAATAAGGAACCACCTGAAAATCCTCTCCGGTCCTCGCCCAACCAGGCAAACAGAAAACGTGTCAGAGAGGAGGACTTCTTTCTCACGGATGAAAATGATCCAACAGAGATCAATGCCGAAACTCTAGACCCAATATGGGCTCAGATGATGATTATTTCGCAGACTATCTCTGAGGGCAAAAATAAATTAAACAAAGAGGCCAGAGCCACGGTCACAAGATCTTTGGATGAGATCAAAAAAAGCTTGCTTAACTTCGCAATTGCCCACGCAGCTGTAACCTCGAGAGCACAAACATTGTCAGCAGTTTTAGCCACCCAAAAGTGCATGTCGACAAAACTTGACAAAATAATAATGCTAACTAATCAAGCCCCAACCAAACCCTCTGAACAGATACCCATTCCCAGGAAATCTTATGCTGGCGCGGCCTCGGGGGAACCTGCCTCCAAAACCATTACAATGAATGGGTACGAACGACCATTACCAGCGCTTAAACCCACCTTGCTCTTCTACCCAACACAACCGGAGGGAAAGACGTCTGAAGAGCTGCGGAAAGACCTGACCTCAATATAAGACCCCAAGAAGGACGGCTTCCAAGTAGTGAAAACCCGAAAAATCAGAGGCGCAGGTATTGCCTTGCAGACCACCTCACCTAACGGCTTATCCAACATCAAAAAAGTTGCAGATAAATTAACAGCGAAAGGTATAAAAATGGTCGCTCCTCAGGGTAAGTTACCAAAGATAGTAATCTACGATGTACCCAAGGGAGAACCAGAGTCCGACACATCCCTCTTCAGTGAGATATTTGACAACAACATATTAGGTAAGTGTAACCTCACGAAAGAAGACCACCTCCGTACGATGAGAAGAGTCTCTTTGTTTGGCAAAAGAGATAACGGGACCATAAATATGATTATTACCTGCCATCCGGAGGCCAGAAAGATTCTCATTGACAGCGGTCTGTGTTTTCTCGGATGGAATGCGTGTAGAGCTCGCGATTACCTCGGAGCTACGCGTTGCTTTAAATGCCATCAATATGGCCATATCTCAAAAGCCTGCACCCAGGAAGTAATTACCTGCCGACACTGCGCCGCAGCCGGCCATGATTACCAAGATTGCCCCGTTAAAACACAGGCTGCTGTCTGCGCTACGTGCACCAGATTCAAAAAACCGGCTGATCATGCAACTGGTGACAGATCGTGCCCTGCCCAGAAGGCAGCCATCGACACTCAGGTACGACTTACTGACTATGGATACTAATAATTTTATTTCCATAGGTCAAATCAACCTGCAGAGGTCCCGGATGGCCACGAACGAGGCGCTGCGGGTCATGACTGACCACAACATTGACATCTTGCTTATTCAGGAGCAATACACTTGGCTAGGTAGAACGCCGATTAACTATCCGGGTGCAGTACTTGAAGTTGGCAGAACACCCGGGGCGGGTGTCCTGGTCAACATTTCGCAGACCAGACCCCTCCTTCTGGTGGGACTGTCAAATGAGTACCAAACCTGTGTCTCGCTAAATTTCGGGAACACTGAGATCATATTAATCTCAGTCTATTTTAAGTACGGGAACCCAGTTGGACCTCATATCTTGAGCCTGACGCGCGCGCTAAACGCGCTTAAAGGACGTAACGTAGTTATAGGAGGTGACTTTAACGCTCGCTCACCATTGTGGTTTGATACTTCTAGTAACCGGACGGAACGCTCAGACGCCGTCGAAGACCTTATTGCGGCGCAAGGTCTATCTCTGATTAACGAGCCAGGGAATATTTCTACTTTCTCTAATACTCATGGTGAGAGCAACATTGATTTAACTCTTTGCTCTGGATCAGTTGCGGCCAAGATATCTAAGTGGAAGGTCCACGATTGCGCTATTCTTTCCGACCATAGATTAATAACTTTCACAGTGGGTGTCAAGAAGACCGAAGCTCCAAGATCCTCCTGGAGCTTCAAAACCGCTCAAGCGAATTGGGATAACTTTGGGGAGGCTCTACGCGATACTTTAAGGGGCTTTCATGACGTAGCAGCAAGGGATCCGGACAATTTGGGGAATTTTTTCAACGCGGCCGTGGTATCAGCCGCAGAATCGGCTCTGGGAAGATCAAACCCAAGGACGATTATCAGAACGCCGTGGTGGTCAAGTGAGCTGACTTTGCTCAAAGGGGCCTATAAGAGAGCCTACAGGGCTCTGGGTATCTCTAGACGGGGCGGTTGTACGCAGGAGGAGACTTCCGCCCTCAGGGGACGCCTCAGTAGCGCTCGTAGAGCATTCAAATCGGCTGTCCTTTTGGCAAAACGAGCTGCCTGGCATAATTGGGTTAAAGATGTGGGTAACGCCAACCCGTGGGAAATCCACAGCGCCGTTGAAAAAACGGGCAAAGGCTCTGATCGGTTTTTAACTAGTGTTATTGATAACGATAACGGGAACGCTGAGAGTGCTGACGTGGCCACCACTCTCAAAACACTTCTGGGTAAGCTAGTTCCATTAGATTCAGTCATTGGGGAAAGCGACCACCACAAACAGGTTAGAAATCTGTCACGGCTTCCTCCGAGCCTCGCCCAGGAGGACAGAATAACTCCAGTTAGTAGAGCAGAGATTGACATAATAATTAAGGGTTTGGGTCCTAAGAAGGCACCAGGGCATGACAAACTGAACGGTATAATAGTGAAGCATGTATGGATTCACGCCAAGGAAGAGCTCTTTCAGGTGATGGAAACATGTATGAGGAGGGGAGTTTTTCCCTCAGTATGGAAGAGAGGCGTGCTCAGGGTAATACCGAAGGGCAACGATAAACCGAGGACTGACGTGAAGGCCTATCGCCCCATAACCCTGTTGCCTGTTTTGGGCAAAATATTAGAAAAA
This sequence comes from Glyphotaelius pellucidus, assembly GCA_936435175.1. Classification (NCBI taxonomy): domain Eukaryota; kingdom Metazoa; phylum Arthropoda; class Insecta; order Trichoptera; family Limnephilidae; genus Glyphotaelius; species Glyphotaelius pellucidus. The sequence continues at coordinate 6,477,108 of OW386556.1, forward strand.
CTCATCCGACAACGCCTCCGGGAAACCCTGTCTCCAGCCTACGACCGACAATTTGGCTTCGTCCCCGGTATGTCCACGGAGCACGCCATTAAGTCTGCGCTTGACTGGGTGAAGGTCTGCACAAAGAGGTATGTAATTGGTATCTTCCTCGATATAACTGGTGCCTTCGATCATGCGTGGTGGCCGATGATTCTTACGAAATTAAAAAGTCGTAAATGTCCACGGAAATTATTTAACATTTCATGTGACTACTTTGACAACAGAACCATCGAGCTCTCATATGGTGATGTTACTATCGAAAGGGAAGTGGATATGGGATGCCCCCAGGGCTCGGTTCTCGGACCGGATTTCTGGAACATTCTTTTAGACGACTCCTCTAGGTTACCCTTGCCTGAAGGATGTATCTCGGTTGACTACGCAGATGATAAGTTGTATTTGGTCTCTGGGGACAGTAGAAGGGAAGTGGAGAGTAAAGCTGAGGAGGGTTTAAACGTGATTTTAGAATGGGGAAAGAGAAATCGGTTGACTTTCGCTCCTCACAAGACCGTGGGACTCCTGATGAAGGGTTCCCTCAATAGAGGTAGAAATCCCAACATCAAAATGGGAGATACCAGCATCCATTTTGTTGAGAATACAACCTACCTAGGCGTTACTTTGGATCGCTCGTCCTCGTTCTTAACCCATGTCAAAGGCGTGTCAAGCAAGGCCCAGAACCTCTTCTTGAAACTGAGAAGAATCTCAACTGCTGAGTGGGGTTTGCGCTCCCCAGCGCTTCGTTTACTGTACTGGGGGGTATACGTGGCGCAAGTCACGTACGCGGCCTCTGTGTGGGAGAACCGTCTGGGGAATACACTCATCCTCTCAGCACTCAAGAGAGGTCAGCGAGTCCCCTTGTTGGCGCTTTCGGGTGCCTATAGAACAGTTGCTTCGGACGCTTTGCCAGTTTTGGCCGGCATTTTGCCAATAGACCTTGAAATTAGGGAGGTGCTTACAAAGAAGAACCTAACCAGAGGAAGACCCGCTGTCCACCATGGTATTGAACTAATACCAGGGGGAGTGGTGTCTCTCCCAGGTCTTCTCAGAGAGATGCGAGAAAGAACGCTGAGAGAATGGCAAGAACGATGGGATAGGTCGAATACGGGAAGATGGACCTACTCTTTCTTCCCGTCAGTTAAACTCAGAATGGAAGGGGCTCATATTGCAAAGGATCACCATGTGACACAACTTCTGTCTGGGCATGGGGAATTTAGGGGGAGACTGCACAGTCTCTCCCTATCCCCCCATCCTAACTGCGCGTGTGGTGATACAAACCAATCAGCCGAGCACATTCTGTGGCACTGCGAGATTTTGACGGACGCCCGAGAGGAAATGCTTGATGGTCTACAAGTAACTACGAGACCAGCATGGAACACTGATCTCGTTTCGAATAAGGTGAATTTTGAGTGTCTGAGGAAGTTTGCAAAGGTTTGGGTTGAGAGATGGCCTGTTCTTAGAGTCGCTGATTAGCTGTAAAATCATTGTTGTTTCAGATGTCAGGTGTAATTGCTCCTGAAACCATGGACTTCCATCCATAACTCTATCATTTTTACCGCTCGGAATTTATGTTTTCATATTTTACTTCATATAGCTTCATTTTAATACTTTATACTTTGCTATCTATATTATTTTATATATTGTTTATTTTTTTCGACTTATCGTCTTTATCATTGCATAGAACTCTGCAAAGAGCTGTGAGACTTACCATTATTATGTTATTATTATTATTTTTTTTGGTAACTTTTCCTCTTTTTTTTTCTTTTCTTTTTTCAGTTCTATAATTTGCAATTGTGCGTCGTTATTATGGCTGAACTGAACTGAACTGTAATCGTTCTGTATTGTCTACTTCCCCACTTGGGGGTGAGCTAGACCCCGTCCCTGCATAGTCAGGCGCCGAACATTCCTGGAACGGAGCTCTCTCAGATCATCTGCGCCTCCCCCAGCAACATTTGTGAGCATGAGGTTTGGCCGGGCGACCTCGGCGACCTTCCGCCCTGCCTCCGGCAACTCGACGCTTCAGTCCTTAGGGTCTTTGGGCATTTTGCCCCTATTTCCCAGTTACTTTCTTCACAAGGCACAACCGAGGAACTGGCTAAGGGGCGCGGCAGCCCTGTCTCGTTAAAGTTTGACCGACCGCCACAAAAATTCTTGCTGGTACTGCCAGACGACGAGAGAGGGAACCCTTTCAGACTGCAGAGCCATTTATTTGTATCTAAAACATGTTTGTATCTTCCCTTTCTTGCAGGTGCTTGCAGCATACGCAAGATACAATCCCCCGCGAGCGTCCTTCATCTTGTTTTTTATCATCTTTCCATGCCTTTATATATGTTTTACTAACACCATTGTATCAAGTTTATCATGTAAGCACTTGCATACTGCTTACTAACACTGTATGCAGGGACATTGGAGGTCTAGATTCGTTCAAAACTAAATGTAGCTTCATTCTTTCGAAAAAAATTAGAGTCCTTGCGAGAGCCTTGAAGGAGTAACCATCAGTTACTTATACCAAGGCAGGTAAGTGGTGGATAACCTCCAATGTTCAATTAAATCAAATGAATTTTGGATTGTGTATTAAGGATGAAAAATATGTGAATCCATAATAATTCTATTCATTATTGATGATATTTTATTGCTAGGAGCATCACAATTTGAAACCACCGGTCTTATTTTTACTAATTTTGAATTAAAATGGTGCCACAAAATAAGTTTGACGCGTTTGAAGAAGTTTATCAAAACAATCTCAATCAATACTTGTTAATTGAGGTCATAATCAAAGCGACCAATGAGCGCAGACCTCACGTAATTTCCGTTTTATATCCCAACCAATAGGAGGCTTTAGAGGTGACATCATTTTCAAAGCGGCCGATGAGCGCAGTTGATGCGTCGCGCGTTGCAGGTGCACTAATCGCATTTCCGTTTCATCCGAAATACAAATCACACCCATGCTAAAGAAGTATTCACTTCAAAAAAATTGGGACTACCGGAATAATTCCGATCGCGAAACGCTAATTGCATTGGCCTATTTTGATTAAATATGACTTTAAAGAGTAAATTGGCGTAGGTAGTCTGATATTTCGTTTCCGTCTGATATTTCATTCAGGTGGTTTGGTATGTTTACGTTTCATTCGTGGGGAGTCTGATATGTAACGCCGACCAGCTGAAGTGCTTTTTCTCTGGCTTTAAGTAAGTAGTAATTTTCCTCTTATTTTATACGTCGAGTGTGAAAAATTTCATCAAAAAGTATCAAAATTCTGCTTTAAGTGGCAGAATTTTGATACTTCCTTCCTCTTGTTTTGAAGGTCAAGTGTGCAAAATTTCATCAATCTTGGAATAAAACTATAGATTTGTATGAAAAACAAAATCAGGCCCCTTTGTTTACTAAAAGTTAATAATACCTAATGATAAATTGAATAGGTACTCACAATTACATTATTATTATCACTATATCGTATGGATAATTTGTATTTTTATCAGTTTCATCTAAAGATGAGTTTTCAAAGAATGCAAATTTATTGAGCGTTTCCACGTTTGAAACCTTCAATGAATTATCGCAAACCTCACGCTCTCGTGTCCGGTGCCTCTCTCGTCCTTCGGCTCCCTCCCGGCTCACTCTCTTACTCCCCACTCCTCTTTCCTCCTCGCTTCCTCTCACTTTTGTCACTCCCTTCCCTCTGCTCCCTGCTTCTTTCCGCACTCCCTGCTCACCCTACCCTGTCCCCATATCCACCTTCCCCATCCGCTCATTCTCTCACTCTCCGCCCGCACACTACCCCCTTTACCTCCCCGCTCCCCCACCCCTCCCCGCTCCCATATCTACGCTTTCCGCTCCACGCTTCTTTCCCCGCTACCTGCCCCCCTCTATCCCTGTCCTGTAACCTCCTTTCCTGCCTACACACTGCCCTCATTCTCTGCCCGCTCACTCACTCACTCCCCGCTTCCTCCCATCCTTCCCCGCACGCTCCCTGCCGCACGCCTCTTTCTTCGCCAGGTTACACCACCTCCTGCTTCCCAGACCCCTGCCCCAACTCCTGATTTTTTCACTGCTTCCTCGCTCCCTGCGCTCCTGCTTCAATCCCCTCTCCATAACTCTCTACATCATGTCCCCATCTCACCAGCATCCCTTCTGTCCTCACTCCCATCGTCCCTTTACGACCCCTCTCCCGTCGTATCTTCCAAATCCTCCATGGTCTTTTTCCCTCCTCACCCCCTGTGTCCTTTCCGCCCGGTACTTACCCCTATCCATGCTGCTTGTTGACTGGGGGTTAATTTTGCTAGTAATTCAATAATTAAAAAAAAAACACAACATAAATAATAATTACGCACAGTTGCAATAAATTTATTATTAAATTTATTTATAAAATTATTAAATAGTATATTCATACGGTTTCATTATTGAAATTTACGAATAAATTTCAAGCAGTTTTTTCATTATTCACTTTTAAACCAGTACAAAGTATTATTTGCAAGTATAATTTTTATTCTATGCAAAGTTGATATGTATTCCGATTTCTTTAAATCTCAGTTCGCATGTTAAAGTACAATGGCTTCCAACATAGAGGTACTTGTGACTATCTTGTTGATGATTCTTGCGCAGTTTTCGTGATCCACGATGTTGTCATGTTCCGCCTCGATGTAGTGTATCTCCAAAGGTCGCCCCAGGAGTTGCTGCAAGCCGTAGTGGTCCTCCATTTCAAGTCCTGGCATTACTTGCTTTGTGCGGACCAAGACGACATCTGAGCGTAGCTTCCTGGACCAGAACGTTTCGTAGTTGTTGATGGCCTTCAACCTGAGGTACACCGAATTGACCACCGCCCTCAGGTAGCTCTTGGAGTGTTTCACGTGGTTTGGTATGCTCTCCACGAGAACTTCCAATTTGTTCTCCCAACTTGTGCAGGCAGCCAGTTCGGCTGTGATGGCCATGGGATCGTTGGTAGTCAGAATACGGGAGACATGGACAAGAAACTCGTCCTGCAGGGCCTGCTCATCAGCGACGATGAGCTTGGAGACGGCTTTCATCCATTGCGGGGAGGAGTCGATACAAAACAATAATCCCAAATGTCCTGCAAAAATTTGACACCATCAGTTAAAAATTGTTATATGCTGGGTGTTAAGGGACGTACTTGACTTACTTTAACCAGTGATTCCTGACATTATTTGGAGTAAAAAATATAAACCCAATTTTGATCTCCGGTGACTTTTGTGATGGCTTGTTTTTAAATAAAATCTTTTTTCAAACCTCAATATTAAAAAAAAAACAACTTCCATACCTCGTCACTGGTCACTCAGCCGAGTAACCGCCCAACCTATATCAGGAATCCCTGGTTAAGTACATCCCTAAACACCCTGAATACTTTTTAATATTTGAAAAACAAACAATACAACTTAAATGAGTGGTAAGTAGCTTAAGGCCCCGTATCTGCTCTCGAAAAGAAGAAGATGGAAAGATATGTAATTACGAATGTTGGAGAGAGCCTGCTAATATTTAAATCGATAAAATTGAAGCTAAAATTGTGAAAATGTTTAATAAAACACAACTCCTTTAGAATAGAGCCAAAATCTCGTCGGGGTCGTCTAAAACAACATTCAAAGAAACAATGTGAATTTTTTCATACATATAACTTGTAAAATAACAGAAACAGGCTTGAAAATAAAAATTTTCGGAGCATACTTTGTGATTTATTTCTATCGAGGGAATTTTATATAATTTACGTTTCGGCGTGGGGATTGTATAGATATTATTTTCAAAAATAACGTATATTTTTTTAAGAGCTTAAAAATGTCAAATCTTCAAGGGAGATATGCAAGACATCGGTAGAAATTCGGATAGCGCCGCCTTAATAGGTTTTAGAAACTATTACAGGGATCTGTAAATTCAAATTGACGGCCTCCGTGGTTGAGGGGTAAGGCTCTCGACTCAGAAATTTTATTTGATTAAATTGTGGTATTTCACAATTAACTGATTAAAATTAGTGGAAAATACTCTCAGTATCGTCCTGGTGTAAGACCACCATACAGAAATGAAATGTTGCTTGAAATGGCTTTAGCCATGTTTGCCAGGTACTTCCCACCTTCATCTTTCCCATCTCCTTCCCCTCCCCACTACCTTCAGTCACACAACAGCCCCAACTGGGGATGTCATAGTCTCACTGACTCCAGACGGGAGCAGTTGGGACTCTTGTGCGGTATCTATATAAAAAGAAAAGTTTTGTTTACATTTGTTTCTATGAAATATCTGATTAATTTGTTTTATTTACCTGAGTAATTTATTTTATTTAATACGCCCATGGGGCTTTCATATTTGGTACATAATGTTTACATTTTTACATTAGGGTCAGTAATAAATGATTTTGGCGGAGTTAGTACATGCTAAGGAATAAGCGCCCTTGAGGTGATTCAGCGCCCTTTAGGTGATTTTTCACAAAAACGGCGCTATATAAATCATCCAAATATTAATTGAGCTAAAGAAAAACAATATAATATATTTAAAAAAAAATGATTGTATATGCCTATGTGAACACATATGTGTACCTATGTATCCGAATTGTGTTAATTTATTTTACAAAAAAATCAAAATATTGCAATAGCAATTAAAAAATCCCAAAAAATATATTTGGCAGAAACTGGAAAGTTCAAGATATATTGTAGAAGCTACACAAAACAAGAAAAAATACAGTTTCCAACATGAAATGATATAATGAATTAGCAAATTGTAAACATGTACAATTTACTAAAATAAAATAAATAATGTAGGACAAAATTAGATTTAATCAGAGACACAATATTGTATTCGCAAGCCTTTCTTGAAAGAATTGGACATATCACACCATACTGCATGTATACGGGCGTAAACAATTGATTAATCTTAATATTTTAACCTGCCCCTTGCCGTTCGTCCGCCGGCGTACCATCGGCGCAAGCCAAAATAATCACTAAAAATAATTTTGTTATGCGATTTTAACCCTTATGTATAAAGAAAACGTGTGAAGAAGAAGGTCAGAATCGTTTGGGGCATTCCTTAATTCTATAACCTTATGTTCATAAGGTATAAGATACCGTGAACCTACCTAGAGCAGCGATATATTTTCTTTGAAATTGTTTATAACACGGCCTGGAACTTTTTCGCGCCGCTCGGCTGTCAAAATGGCGGCTGTCAAGTCTCGCGTCGCGGGCGATGAAATGATCGTAAAACGTATAAATTCATCGAATAAACGCAATTAATATTGTTCTTATGTATAGTTTAGTATTCAAGGAATGTGTTTCAGTAAAAAGATTACATAAGATAGCATAAAATTAACCTGCAAAATATTACGTAAAAGTCTAAACATCGCGAAATTTTTTCGTTTTTTCCGTGGCATTTGAAAAGTAGTAAAAAGTATAAATTCATTGAATAAACGCAAGTAATATTGTTCTTATGTATAGTTTAGTATTCAAGGAATGTGTTTCAGTAAAAATTACATAAAATAGCATAAAATTAACCTGCTAAATATTACGTTAAAGTTGACGTTTTTTCGTTTTTTCCTGGCATTTGAGGGGAGCATACCTAAGTCACAAAAAGTGTTTTTTTTTCTAAAATCGTCATCAATGAAAGAGTAGATTTTGAATCTTTTAAGGGATTATCATCAATGAAAGAGTAGATTTTGAATTCTTTTAAGGGGTTAGGCCACCCTGGAGGCCATAAGAATAGGCTATTTTAGATATTCCAATAAAAAGTATTTATTATATACATCAGTGACTGTACACAAAATTAAAATAAGCGATTAATTTCAAAATGGCGGCTGTACAGCGTTTTTCCGAGGACTTCGTTTTTTTAGGGTCCACAGCCGGACACACAACTCCTGTAATTTTTTAATTATAAAAATCATTTTTTTATTTAAAATAGTAACTGCTATAGAAGTATGTAGGTGTTTTTCAATAAATTCATTTTTGGCCAAATGGCGCACTTCCAAAGTGGAAAGTTAAAAAATCGCCTAAAAAATCATCAAGTAATTAACTATGCAATATAAAAAAAATCCTACATACTCTATAGACAATGTATTTTTAACCCGCCATTTTTTTTTTTTTTTTTAAATGAAATACCGCACAAGAGTCCCAACTGCTCCCGTCTGGAGCCAGTGAGACTATGGCATCCCCAATTGGGGTATGTTGTGAGGCTGAAGGTAGTGGGGAGGGGAAGAAGATAGGGAAGAGGAAGGTTGGGAAGTACCTGGCTATTCAGATCTGGACACTAAACACGGCTAAAGCCATTTCAAGCAACGTTTCAAATCTGAATGGTGGTCTCACACCAGGGCGATACTGATAGTATCTTCCACTCTGGAACGTGCTGCAAATATACTTACATTATTTTAAATGAATAAATTGTGAAATAACACAAATTAATCAAATAAAATTTATTTGCGCACGCCGGGTTCGAACCCGCGACCTTCGGATTGTGAGTCGAGAGACTTACCTCGGGACCACGGAGGCCGTCATTGGTGACGTGTATGTCTGTGAGACCGGGTAATTCGAAAAAGGTTCTCTTGCCATAAATGTAAAAACTATGTACGCCTTGAGCACGTAGTACCTAATTGGTAGAGTACCTGTTTGGCTGTTGAAAATGAGTGGTTTTAGTACCTATTTATTTTTATTTTTTGGTAAAAATATTACCATTTTTTATTTTATGTTTAAAAAAAATGTCATAAGCCTGACGAATAATGATTTTGTCATTAAATAATTAAGATTGTTAGGAAATATTTTAGTTTAACTAAGTATTGTTAAAATATCTCATAATTGTAATGCATCTAAAGATATTGTGTTGTGTTAATAAAAAATAATTGATTTATGGAATTCCTGTTTTATTGACAGAAAAAGATCTTATTTTTTAAACTTTCCAATGAAAAGTAGCATGAACAGTAAATTATTGAAAGACCGGTAGTCAAAATCCCCGGTGCGTGAGACCGGGGTCACCAACGATGTAAGTCAAATTCACGTCACCAATGGCGGGTTTAAGATATATTCAATATTTCAAGTAAACCGGTTGAAAATTGTCTGAGTTATGTTTCCGGCAAACTTAAAAAATGCTGTTTTGAGATACACGCGTTTGAAGTTTTGAGTAGTAGTTATAATTTTGCAATACCTTCAATCTGCGATGCCCGCACCATACAATTGGCTTTCTAGATTATCGCCCTGCTCTTGCTTTTCTTTTCTGCTTGATATTAAAGCGATCTTTGTGTCTTTTACCCGTTCAGATAGCGATCTCTCTGAATGCTTTACGCGCTGCTTGTCGATTACTTATGTACTAAGTACTAAAATAAGTACTATGTACTAAAATTCGAAAATCGAGTACTTAGAGATTTTTTCTGACCAAATCTTTTGGGACATCATTTTTGAAATCTAGGGGACAATTTAAAAAAATAAAAATAACAACGATTTTTCGAAAATCCTCTTATCCATTCTTAACATAAAAGTAATTAACAGTTGCAGAAAAAAATCTAAAAAATTAAATTGGATAATTTTAAGGCTCAAAATTTGACAAGTTTCTGTGAACGAAAGTGTGACCGCTCTCCTTCCTTCCTTGTAGCGTACTAATACTTAAGCGACCGGCCGGACCGGCCTGACCGAAGACTTGGGACTCTACACTCAGCGCATACTAGATGCTAGCATGCGCACTGCGTTCTGCGCAGTTAGGGGACAGCCCCTTGATTTATTCCTTCTAAAATGAATTTTTTGCTAGCACTGAATACTTTTGTATGAGATTCTTTTAATTTTTGCATTAATTAAAATTTTCTATTTTATATCTCATTATATTTACAAAGAAAATATATTTTTTTTTTGATAAATATGATTAATTTGCAATAATAGAGAACTCCACTCCTTTTTTTTAAATTTTTTTTATGAATAATGACCTTCTAACTTAAATAACTGCATATTTATTTTTATTTTTATAGTTAGTTTTAATAGTTAAAATAAATGTCAAAGTTTTAATTTTTCAAGATGATCCCCGAAAACCACCGTGACGTCATCTGGCCCTGTGACGTCATCTGGCCAAAAGTTTTAGTTATTTTCAACAGATGTTTTCATTTTGTATGGAAGAAGTGATGAAACTATTCAATAAGTAAAACGTTATTTGGTGTAATTATTTATTTATATATTATTATATTTTTCAGTATTATTACGGGAGATTGGTATAAAAATTGTTTGAAATTATTATTTTTTTAGCTTTACGAATCGAAATCAATATTAAGGAAACCGAAGCATGAATTTCGTATGGAACTGGAATCAGCTGTTCGACTGCCGCCATTTTGAATTTCAGCATTGGAGCGTTTTATGGAAGCGGTGACGTCACGCCTCACAAATTCAATAATACCAACTTGACAGGGTGTTTTAATGAACTGTTTTAAAATGGACTTTTAAATATTTTTTTTAAAACTCTACGTTAAATATTACTTAATAAAACTTATATATTCAGAATCAGCGTTTATTGGTCTATATTAACATATTTTTTTAAAGCCATAATATTTTTCACTGGAGTTCCTTATTGCCAAAGTTGTCTCTAAAATAATAAAAAATTGACTTCTTTTTAATGGCCTATATTTTATAATCTGAAATAAAAATTAATAGCACATATCCTTACTAGATATTTGCTCTACATGTTGATTAAAAAAATAAATTATCAGTTTGGTTAAGTATTTTGACCTCAAATCTAAATTTATGTTTTGTACGAAAAAGACCGCATAGCCTTTCCCCTTAGGGTCTTCGCTCATATAGAAACTGAAAAAAAACAGTTGTCGACGCAATCGCAATTAATATCCTTAACAAAGTCGATAATTTTCTGATCTGACATGTCAAAACATGACAAAACTTGACAGTTCGTGAGCCACTACCATGGCAACCTGTTAACAATGCAAGTATAGTTGACAGGTTTCCATGGTAGCGGCTCACGAACTGTCAAGTTTTCGAGTAATCTGCGATATGTCAGATCAGAAAAATATCGATTTTGTTCAGGAGGTTGATTGCGATTGTGTTGTTTGAAAAAAAACTGTTTTTTTCAGTTTCTTCATGGGCGGATGGCCTTAAAGTTAAAAATGGTTTAGGGTGAATAATGAAATTAACGAAAAACTTCCAAGGAAGCTACCTTCATCTTCGAGTAATTTAACCATTTCTAGTGCAACCAAACCACCAAAGGAGTAGCCAAGGATAACGAATGGAGCTTTTGGAGCCAGGCACGATCGGACAGTCTGAAAAAATATAACATATTTATTATTTATGGGTATTTTTGTCGAGAAGATCTTCCTTTCTTTTTCGAGACTATGGTGACTAACTTTGGCTCCTAACTATATAAATATTAATATGTTCCGTGTTCCACACCCGTACCGCGCAAGTTTGGGGGTGATAATTCCTGATAACCTAAGAAAAAATGCTACTTAAGTTTTTTAAACAAAGTAGTTATAGCTATAAGTTTTTAGATTTTCACGGCCAAAAGTATTTTTGTTATTTGTTTTTGGGGTGTTATGCCGTGTTGCGCTACCTCCTTCTTTAGCCAACGTTAGATTTCACTACAACTTTTCGAAAATCTACAACTAGTGAAATCTACAACTATTCTAAAGTATACCGTAATACCAGCTCGTAGTGGAGTGGAGCTGGCAACACGGTATTGCTTCCAAGTACATAAGCATACATTTCGCCACTAACAAGTACACAATTACACATCTGCCCTGATGATGGACACTGTAACGCTGTCCGAAACGTTGGCTAAAGAAGGAGGTAGCGCAACACGGCATAACACCCCATAAACAAATAACGAAAAAAGTAGTTTTCATACCAAAAAAAAATATATATATGTGTGTGTGGCGATTGCATTATACGGCCAGACAGATAGATGTACTTACCTATCTATCTATGCGCTATCGGCAGGCTGATACCGCTTTGTACGAGCGGCCAGCGGAAATTATTATTTCATCACTTAGAAAGGTCTAGAGCTGCAACCCATAATTAATAGTACCGCGTTGAATATTCAGGATCTTGGGCGGGTACATTTTGTCGGCGATCCAGTAACTACTGAACAAGTCGACTACATAAGGTCTCTCTGTTCCTCCACTCTTCATTGACCTTTGCTACATAGCCTCAATAAAAGACTCGACTCACAGCAACTTGCATAAAAATAACTACATCTCTCATGCAACCAATTTGAATTACCCAAAAAATGATGGTGTGATAGCACAAGAAAGATGACATTAAAACGTAAAGTTCAAATGCAAACTGTTTGAAAATCAAAGCAGGTGATGAGACCACTATATTAGCTCTGTATCGATCACCAGCTCCAACTAATATTAATCAGTTTCTTGAAATGCTTTCTGATGAACTCAATCTTCTAAAAAACACAAAAATGTCTTCCTTATCGGAGACATAAATATTGATATATTAGAAAACGGTCTTCAAGCATCTTCACGGTATAAAATTAAACTGATAAAAAAATACATTGTGTGAGAAAAAAAAGAGACTTCTTAATACTCGCTCATGTACATATTATGTCCCGGGTGCGCAGATGGAGCTGTTCTCGGATGGGGATGCCTATTTTCCACAATAGGCATCCATCGTTTACAACGGTCCCAAAGAATAATCAGCGCTTTTAAAATTACCATGACGATTCACGGTTACGCGACCGTGACGGCATAAAAAAGGCAATAACCATACGTTCCTTATCAGAATAATGCTGCAGTTTTTTCAAAAGATGAGATACGCAGTTGGTAGGTCTGTTTCCTCTAAAGGAAAAAATTCATCATTTTCTTGCATCTCTCTCACACACGGCACTGTGGGGTCTCTTTAACTCCCTGTAACTCCTTCAATACTACTAGTCGGGATGATAATTTTGAATATATGGAATATAGTTATAAGGATAACATTGAAGTGTGAGTGAATTCCAAGAATTAAAAAATGTTATATGTTAATGCCCTGATGGTTTTGCTTTTGTTCTTAAATATATAATGCTGCAGCTTTTTCTTACACACTAAATAATAACAGTCGAAAATGAGACAAACGGTGAACGTATATCTGCACCCCCCCAAAGGAAATATGCAATCATTATCATACATCTCCCTCACAAGTTTAAAGAAGATGGAACGAAAAACTTCCCAATATCTATTTCTGATTTTTCTCTTTCCAGATTTTCGATTGAGTTTTGATAATACTGTCTTCATTTAATTAAATATTACTATTTGAGGTTTTACTCATAAAGATGAAAAAAAATTATTATTTAATAATTAATTACATCAGCCTTGCATTCTAAGCGAATCTCCACATTTCTCAACGATCAAATACGGTTTTATACGCCCCAAGGATCTCATTTCGTCAATCAGTCTACTTTCCTCTGCCAGTTCCATGCTTCACTGCCATACATTGGAGTACGTACCAGCACTTCATTATGGATGGCTAGCTTCGCTTCTTTGGACAGTTTTTTTTCTTAGCGCCAACGGCATTCAGTCCTCCATTAATGAAGTTACCTGCATTTACCTTTCTTTCAATACTTCTTACAGCCTTCCCGTCTATGTAAAAAAAATATGTTTATCTTACCACCAGGAGCCTTCGAGCGATGCCTTCAATTGACTGATCCTTGTTGCCAATGCCGAGCTGCAGCACTGTGACCTTACACTGGATCCTGGCGCACAGGGCTGTCAGGATACTGGACATGCCTTCAATGCCAGGGAGCATGAAAATCCTTGGCTCATTCACGTCAAGTTTTTCCTGAAGAAAAAAAACAGAGTGTGCAATTCACACGCAGCAGAAAACTAAAATAGACAATAGTGGGGAAGCTACGAAGCACCTCACAAAGAGGAGACCGATTATACTATCTCATTCTCTCGGAGGCTAAATCCTATACATGTATGTCTCTTTTTAGTAAGTATGGTCATTTTTCATTTCTGTAAATTTATCCAAAACATAGTCCCCCCGGCACAGGATCTCTCAGTGAGGAGGACTACGAAATTAATCTACATCTATTTTATATTTGTACCACGTGTCAAAATCTTCAACCTTATCAAAAAATATATCAAAACTTGGCTAAAACACGATCAGGGTATCAACTGTTGGGGGATCAACTGTCGGGGGATCAACTGTCGGGGCTTCAACTGTCGGGGGATCAACTTTCGGGGGATCAACTGTCGGGGGATTAACTGTCGGGGATCAACTGTTGGGGAATCAACTGTTGGGGGATCAACTGTTGGGTGATCAACTATTGGGGGATCAACTGTCGGGGGATCAACTGTCGGGGGATCAACTGTTGGGGGGTCAACTGTTGGGGGATCAACTGTCAGGGGTTCAACTGTCGGGGGATCAACTTTAGGGGGATCAACTGTCGGGGGATCAACTGTCGGGGGATCAACTGTTGGGGGATCAACTGTTGGGGGATCAACTGTTGGGGGATCAACGGTTGGGGGATCAACTGTTGGAGGATCAACTGTTGGGGGATCAACTTTCGGGGATCAACTGTCGGGTCACCACCAATGGTGGCGGCGTGTGATGGAACCTTTTTTTTTCGATGTTAATTTTTGTATGGCGGTGTACTAAATGATGTAGTTTACCTCTTTTCCATCGCTCGTCAAGGTGACCATATTAATGAAAGGTTTCTGAGAGACGGCTTCGTCTCCAATATTCCTGACAAGAATATCGAATGCAGCCGCGTTGTTTGGTGCCCTTTTATTGGTGGAGATCATCGGTTCCAAGTCTTGTTGAACCACATACTCCGTTAGTCTGAAATAACAGATTATTTTTGGGAAATAAATTATGAGTGAAGTTCCACACATGTGTTAGAATTAATTTCTCCAGAAGACCTAGGCCCAATTGTTACGCAAAAATGCAAATGTAACGTTTTCGTCAAATGACTATTCAGCGCCAATTCCTCGTTAAACCCCGAAAGGTCCTTACAATACTATAGACAAGCTTATTACTAATTTGTGGATGGTTCGAAAACTCGACTATCTTGGAGAGCATTAGTTTTTATGTTCCCGATAGTTATCTCCGTCACCGACAGCATAGACTGTTTTATCTACCGGCTTGCAGAACTAACTTGCCAATGGTCATGCTAGTTGTTGGGAGAACTGTCTTGTTATTAAATAGAATCACCTAGAACATCATCAATGAAGCACAATTTAGACGGCAAGCTTTGTTGCTGATAGTTTAAAATCTGCTTTATCTTATCTAAAATATTTTCTCTATTTAAAAAACGCTTTGAAAGGTTAATTTTGTAGTGTTTTTAAAATGAATTGCAATTTGGCATAAAAAATGGTGATGTCTGGCCTCTGTGTATTGTAAATGACATTAAATGTATTGTATCTGTTGAAATGCACCATAGATGGCGTGCAATTGTCCGTTTGAACAAGAATTTGAATTTTCAAATAATTTGTTATTGCGACAAGAAGAACTCGCCTACAATTCAAACCTTGCAAATTTGCCCTCGTTCGGTCAACTTGGGAATCCAAATTTATTTTCTCACGAATATTGTAATTGTGAGGGGTTTTTTAACGTATGGATGCCATCTGGAAGAGCCACTTTACAGGAAGACATTCGCTTTACGGGTTGGTGTCATTTTTATACATTTAGACAAGGGCAGATTACAATTTTTGTTATATTTTTAATCCGCGAAGTAAGTTCATAAATCTTTATTTTTATTGGTAAAGCTCCCATTAAGTTTTGATGCTATTTACAGTCCTCTTTTGCTGATCACAATTTGTGCAAAAGCTGAATCGGACTTACAGTCGTCATTTAACGGGATCTTTCAACTTTGAAAAACTGAAATGGTGCTGAATGGCCGTTTGATAACAATGTCACATTTGAATTTCTGTCATACAACCCAACCTTAACCTACTTTGAAAATGAAAGGGTCCTGATGGCTTCAGCAGTCAAGAATATTTCGAAATCTCTTTCCAGACACTGTTTTATCTCTACGGTCATCATTGAGTCCATGCCAAGGTCTACTAAGTTTGCTTGCGGAGAAACCGTTTTTAAGTCCCTCAGACCTGAAATCATAATAATAATACAGGTTAGTACTTAGTCAATTTGGGAATCAATTATTGGATAACCAACACCCCTGCCGTAGGTCATTCCCGTTCCCCAGTGGTTTACTACGTTTGGTGGCTTATCA
The DNA here is from genome assembly GCA_936435175.1 of Glyphotaelius pellucidus. Lineage (NCBI taxonomy): Eukaryota > Metazoa > Arthropoda > Insecta > Trichoptera > Limnephilidae > Glyphotaelius > Glyphotaelius pellucidus. The sequence goes on from OW386556.1 coordinate 6,493,255, forward strand.
AGGGCACGCATTCATTTATTTTATTTTATTTTTTTATTAATAAATTCCTATATTATTTATTTACATGTCTTCAATTAAGTCCCGTTAAACTGATTTCATGGGGTGAGGTTTGTCAAGGTAAGGGGTAGGGAACCTTTTTAACGTCTAATATTATAAAATTTTAAAGTACATTTTATCACCTTTCAAAAACAATGTTAATTTTTTTAAAGTGTTCAGAAATATTCCATTTATTTGGATTTGAAATATTTTGACATTCTGACAAAATATGTCCGAGCCCTGAGAGGTGAATGTTTTTTTTTTGTCCAGGTCATGATTTTATATAATGTCGTAATATGTATCTTCCATCAGAATGTCTTGTAAACTCGCAGCCTGGTTTGTAATTATCACACCAACAACAAAACAACCTTGAAGGGTAAAAAAACAATTACACAAACAAGCAAAAAGGACTAACCCATAATTGCAGCGACAGTGTCCAAAACGTTCCTTTCTCCAGAGCCTTCAAAGCGTTTTTCCGCTACAACCATAGAGGACACCACAGGAGAACTCTGTCCTAGCAACTGGTTGAGGGTTTTCAAGCAACAGCTGATTCTCTGCTGAAGGGTACCTCCGATCTCCATCTCATAGTGTTCTTCTTGCATATCTGCCACAAGCCCCACCTGAAAACACAGTTGAATTGGATTGAAAAGAGTACGTTAGAGAGACGTGGTGATCTGGTGAGTTAAGAATATCCTTAAATAATGCGTTGTCCAACAAGCGTTGCTAACGCGTTTAGAATAGTTTGGAGATGGAAACCGGACTGATGGAGGAAGGAGCAAATAGGGAATTGTCCTAGTGTAATAAGTCCCTGGAAGACATGGTATTATTAAATAAATGAATATTATTATTTTGTGAATAACCTGAGAATATTTGAAAAATTCCTACTACTGACGTTATTGCTACTATGATCGAGGACTTAGTCATCAGAGGAATTGAACCAACGACGCTTGGATGGGAATCTGTCGCATTTGTCAAATCAGCTTCTGACCAGGCTCAGTTTTGTGTGAAGTGACTGCGTGGGAGAGGATTGGAGCAGGACAAGAAGGCTTGAGGACTGAAATCAGTGGAACATAATTGTTGTGTATGCCTTACATCTCCGACGACTCCCCACTGCACTGCCAAGGCTGGTAGTCCTGCCTTGTGCCTTTCCTCACAGATCCTTTCCATCACGGAGTTGGACATGCCGTAGTTAGTCTGCCCAGCATTTCCTCTCCCGCAGGACACGCTCGAGAAGACCACAAACTGCCTGAAAGAGGTTATGCAATATATACGTATTTTACTTTGGTTTTACTTGTGGATTTGAATTTATTTACATAGCCTGTCAATAGCAATCGTTATATTATTATTGATACGGGTATGGTCTGTATTGATCCTGTAATCCAGCTTAATGTTGCGTTTAACGACATCTCTGATTGCACTGCGTGACTTTTCAGTTATCTTCCCATCAGTGGATAAATTGTCACGAAGATGAATCAGTGTTTCGTAATACTCCTCAACTTTCCTAAGACAATAGCGGCATTTGTCTACTACGGTGTCTGTATCTCATTATTATTTAGCCACTATGACACGGTGTTGGTATACAAGTAAACAAACATGTTTCTACACACACGTCAGATAAAGGTAAACGAAGTGTCAAGTGACGAAGAAGCCATATAGGAAATGATCTAGCAAGATTCCTCAGACGGCAACCAAGCGTTATCGCTCAATGCCCTAAAAATCAATCATTATTATTGTTAAGGCAGTGGAATCGTAAATCAAAGCACCCCTTGAATCTTTATTGGTAACTATTTATTACAGTAACTCACTTCAATTCTGGACACATTTTTCGGGATTCAATATCCAAGAACTTGGTAGCTCTTGCCTTGGGTCCAAAAGATGTGGTAAATGTTTCTACAGTTTGGTTCTGCAATAAAGCATCCTTCAGTATGACGGCGAGGTTGAAGATAGCTCTCACTGGGGCCAGAGTATTTGCAGTCTTCAAAAGAGAGATGCATCCCGCCTGGGTAGTGATGTCATCCTTGGATATAACCGTCTCCACTCCGTAGCTTTTCCAAGCCCTACAAGTCAAAGTATTTGTGATATTCTAAATATTTGTTTAAGAAATTACCAAAAATAGAACACAGCTGTCGATAATGCAGACATCGAAACTTTAATAAATACTATTGCAATCTCAAAGAGAGGTACAGAATAATTTGTACCGCCTGCTAAATAAGCCATCAGAGATCATTGTTATATACCACAAATACCATTATATCGTCGCCTGTGTTCTTATTTGTCCAAGAGACCATTTTAGTTTTTAATAATATAATAATAATATAAATCTTTTATTCAATGAAATTTGGAACATTGTAACTAAGAAAATGTATGTTCAGTGTAGTTTACAATAGATTATACCAGTACAAAAAGTTTACAAGTGGAAATTAATATACATATGAACAGTAGGTTAAAGGTAGATTAAAGAATGCAAATTTATAGTTATATAGTTGAAGATTATTATAATCTGCCTCACTAGGCTAGCCCGTGTTGATGCAGTCATTTAGTACATCAATAAAATTACTTACGAACATACCTACATTAAATTTGTATTAATAATGGTTACTTTAAAGATAAGCTCTAATAATACCAACCAATACATTGGTATCGTTAGTAATTGCGGATTTGGGTGAGTGCACCGGTAAAGGCTTTTATCCAAATTTTAATGTTTTCTTTGAAATTTTTTTGTGAGTCGCATTTTTTTATTAAGTCTGGAAAAATGTTGTAAAGTCTTGTTGCAAGGTATTTAAAGTTTCGTTAACCAAAAGTAGTATGCATTATGGGAATTTGTAGTAAGTCTTTATTATTGTTTCGAGTATTTAAGTGAGTATTGAATCTTTTTTCTTAGTATTTAGGTATAGATGAGTGAGGATTGTTTTTGCGTATATCTGCCGAACGTCAAACACGTTCATAATATTAAAGATTAAGTTCGAGTTGGTAATTAGAGGTAGCTTAAGGATAATTGTTATGATGGTTTTCTGTGCCTTTATGATTGGGTCTAGTGCAGATGCAGTTCCACCTCCCCATGATATTACACCATACTCAACTTTATTCAATCTCCACTTTAAAATTAAAAATAAAGTATAAAAAATGATAGTTAATCACTTAACTACTACTTATTTACACTAATGAGATCTTTACCTTTACGGATATAACTTTATCTTACACCTATCATAATGTTTCATTGAAATAGTGAAAGAAAACCTTGTCCTCCTGTAAAATTTTCTAATGGTCTGTTGGACAAAAACGAACTAATATGACGATATACCAAAGTGCTTTGTTGACCCTAGAGTTTATAATTAAAGTGTTTGTGCGACAAATCCGGATTAACAACAAACTGGCGCAGCCGGTAGGATTTAGACTGGACCTCCTCAATGAGGTAAAAGTATTTATTAAAGTCTCAATTCCTGCATTATCGATAGTTTTATTAAAGTATTTATTAAAGTCTCAATTCCTGCATTATCGATAGTTTTATTAAAGTATTTATTAAAGTCTCAATTCCTGCATTATCGATAGTTTTATTAAAGTATTTATTAAAGTCTCAATTCCTGCATTATCGATAGTTTTGCCATCAGTAATTTTTTGAATACTCATTGAATTTTAACAAATCTGTTATTAGTAAGTAAACTCCTCACCTGATCCTTGCTGACTGATATCCAGTAGAAATTCCCTTCCTCGAGTTGAGCACCAATTTTTTTGCTCCTTGAAGCACCAACCAATCTACCAACTCCAGACCAAATCCTCCCAATCCTCCAGCAATCACATAAGAGTAATGGGAGGTGCAAATGTACCTGGAAAAATTCACAACATCCATTACATATTTATTTATTTATTCATGTTCTCCGTAAAATGTTCACGCACCAATATATTATGGAAAAAATTACAAATTTGAGATATATGTAAGGTAATGTAAGTGTAAAAGGTCACAGTTTTACTACTTTGTGAAATGCATCAGAAGATAGTTGCTGAACTGTCTGTAAGTTACGTTGAAAACATCAATGATCAATGCAAAATCGTTAACAGTTGAGTCGCTCTGTTCATTGACGCGTTCTGATAGGCATTCTTGCTTTCGGAGCATAAAAATGCATGGGATCTCTCAAGAGTACAATTGTTAGGCACAGTATTTCAACGTACGTGGATTAAGTAATGAAAAAGCAGATTGTTCAATTTCTTGAACAAAACAAATTACTATCACCATCCCAATATGGCTTTAGGGAAAATCTAAGCACCAATGATGCCATAGAAAATCTAATAAGCAAAGCCATAAAAAACATAGATGATGGGAAAAAATGTTTGGCTTTATTCATAGATCTTCAAAAAGCTTTTGACACGATTGACCATAAAATATTAATATCAAAGCTAAAAAAAATAGGAATGGCCGAAACAACAATGAACTTATTGGAGTCATATATAACAGGGCGAGAACAACAAGTACAAATTGGCAAACAAAAGAGCAAACTACTATCTTTAAACTATGGAGTCCCTCAAGGAAGTGTACTGGGTCCGATTCTATTCATTATCTATATCAACGATTTAACTAACCTTACCATTAAAGGAAACATAATCAGTTTTGCTGATGATACTGTTTTATTATTTCATGAAGAAAATTGGACGGATACATTTAATGTGGCTGAACAAGGGCTTAGCGCACTTCAAAATTGGCTTAAAATCAACTCGCTTACCCTTAATATAAGCAAAACTAAATATATAACATTCTCAATGAACTCAAGAAGCCAACCAATAAAATCACTAAAACTAAAATTACACGAATGCCATGGAAATAATATACAATGTTACTGCCCCATCATCGAAAAAACACTAAATATAAAATATCTCGGAGTGATAATTGATGAAAATCTTAGATGGGACCTACACATCAAAGGAATTACCGAAAAACTAACAAGCCTCATATATTTCTTCAAAAATCTAAGAAACGTCGTAAATAAAAAGGATATGAGAAAGGTCTACTACGCTTTGTGTCATTCTCGAATTGAATATGGAATTATAGGATGGGGATCTGCTACACATAAGTACATACATAACCTTAATACGATTCAAAAAGGAATCATAAAAACCATATTGAAAGTACCCATTAGAACGCCTTCAATTGAAATTTTCAATAGCTTTGATGTACCAAATGTGCAACAAATATATGCCAAAAATATATTATTAAAGCTTTTCAAAAATACTGAATCTTCCACTAGACCATGCATGCATAACACTAGGTCGAATAAAAATGATGTAAAAAACATTCCAAGTTACAAAACCACATTCGGACAAAGAAACTACACATACTTTGCAACTAAACTTCATAACATCCTTCCCCAAGACATAAAACTAATAAAAAATTCTAATGTATATAAATCAAGAATAAAAATATGGCTGAAAGAGATCAATGAAAAAACCCTAATGGAAACACTAAAAACGACATAGAAGACAAATGAAATATATTTAAATAATTTTAGTCCGCCTCGGCACAGGACCCCCTAGTGAGGAGGACTAAGAATTGCAATATTTAACGTTAAATTCATCATTTTATTTTGTGTGTACAATTATTCTATATAGTTGCTAATAAAAAAAAAAAAAAAAAAAAAATAGTTACATTGATTAACATAAAAAAATGTTCACCTAAAAATATTTTTGGCAGGCTTCTAAGGTGTTAAAATCAAGCATTCCTGTTAAGAACGAGGGTGTATAGAGGAATGGATTATATTTATTTACTCTCATATCCAGAAAACGCATAAACCTCTTTTGTACTTTTTCTATTTCTGGGATATGATTTTGTTCGAAAGGGGCCCAAATAATGGAGCTGTATTCAAGTATACTACTAACAAAGCTTCACATCTTCTCTGTTTCACGATTCCATTTGTAAATGATCTCACATTATGAAGAAAAAATCCAAGCACTTTGTTGGCGCGGGAGTTAATGTCAGTTGGGATTTGAAAGAAAGATTTGGTACGAAAATCATGCCAAGATTTCGCACATTTGCGATATATATTTTTATTACTTTGGTAGGGGAATAGAAATGTATTTTTAGTTGGATCTTGTAAATGTGACGATACTGCATTTCTGGGTGCCATGTTTTCTGAACTAATTAAAAAAAATACCTCTCTGCTTATTTAATTTTTTGTTATACCTGGGAATGGCCTGGACTTGGAGATGTTTAGGTTTGATGCTGCGTTCTGTTTCTTCTTCTCTTATCTTTAACAAAACCTTGCCAATGTGTTTACCGGCTGCCATGAAACGGAAAGCCTTTTCTACCTCTTCAGTTCCAAACATAACACGACAAAGTGGTTTAATACAGCCGTTTTTAATACCGTCATCTAGTATTCTTTGAAGTTCCTATGAAATAAAAATAACAATTAACAATAATATTTTGGTCTGATGGGTGAATAATCAAGCAAAGCTCGTTTTCGTTATTTGTTTTTGGGGTGTTATGCCGTGTTGCGCTACCTCCTTCTTTAGCCAACGTTTAAGCAAAGCTCAGTTTAAAAAAAAACGTAGGTTAGCAATAACATTACATAGGTGTAAGAAATCTGAAAGTGATCCACTCAAATGGTCACTAATGTGTCCACTATATTATAAAATGTACTGTAGTGGCAAGATTCCGGAGTTATTTAGTGATTGCCGCCAGTCCGAAGGTCCCGGGATCGAATCCCGGAGTGGCAAATAAATTTTATTTGATTAATTTGTGTTGTTTCACAATTAATTCATTTAAAATAACATATAGTATATTTGCGGCACGTTCCAGAGTGGAAGATACTCTCAGTATCGCCCTGGTGTAAGACCACTATTCAAAATTGAAACGTTGCTTCAAATGGCTTTAACCGTGTTTGGTGACCAGATCTGAATAGCCAGGTACTTCCCCACCTTCCTCTTCCCCATCTCCTTCCCCTCTCCACTACTTTCAGCCTCACAATATACCCCAATTGGGGATGCCATAGTCTCATTGGCTCATAGACGGGAGCAGTTGGGACTCTTGTGCGGTATTCATAAAAAAAAAAAAGATTATGAAATTTCTCGAATCTCTTATTTTCATTAAACTTTACCTGACCCAAACTTTATCGTCCATTGTTTTAGTGTTATTGTTTAAATATTTATTGTTTCAAAGAAATTTCGATGCACATATTATGTGTCATTTCTTTATATATTTTTTCTTGTTTTTTTCTTGGAAAACAGAAATTATTTTTTTGAGGCCCTGAGAAAAATAATTTCTGTGCTATGTGATGCTGTAAGGGGGTCTTTTTGTAGGAAGGAATGTGAACTTTGGTATTGTCAATACCCATGTTGTAGGAGGGAGGAAACACATAGGCCGGCAAATCGTTCCACAGCCGAGCCGTTGAACTCAAGAACGAGTCGTAGTAATAATAAAATCTGCCATAAATGGACGAGAATCTCTGGAATTTCTAAGATTATACAAGATTGAAATGCGGATCAGTAAATTGTACTGTTCTCATGTTTGAGAGTACTATAATGTGTTGGTTAATATATTAAAAAAATAATGAAGCTCCAGTTGGTGCACAAAAAGAGTTTGTTACCTGTTTATCTTTGTAATCCCGGTCTAGAAGGGTGTCCAACATGACGCCGTGGAAGGAGCACTCCCGCGAGAAGAAATGCATTCCCAGCGAGGAATTGTTGACGATGTCAAACTTGCCGATTTCAAGGAAGCGTCCCCTGTAGCCCAGACAGCGCACTGAGGCCTGTTGGTAAAATACATGATATGATAAAATGAAGATCAACAAAGTTAAACTTCTTCCAGGAAATCGAAAATTACTTACTACTGAATATGTTCATCAATAAGATCTTGTTATCATTAATTCTTTTTGTATTCTACCTGAAGCTTGTCGTCAGCCAGCGAGTTAAGGACGATGTCGACTCCCTTTCCATTGGTCTGTCTCATCACAAGTTCCTCAAATGAAGTGTCACGAGAATTGCCAATGTGTTGATCTAAAAACATTAAAAAACCCTAAAAGTTTGGAAAAGGTCGGAAGTTAAACATAATACCAGTCTTGTAGTAGGTGATACTTCCGACCCTAGTTTGTCGTTAACAAATAACATTAATTTTTATCCATCGGCTCCGGCAAGTAGCGTTGTCATCACCATCCGATTTAAAGCATTGATTGCAGGACTGCATGCATTCTCTGCCAATCGGATAGGTAGTAGGCAAAACCGCTAGCCAAATTATTATTATTCCTTTGGAACGTAGCTATAACTTTGTCTGTGAGTAAGCACAATGTATTCACTAAATGTTGTGGTGGGGTGGGTGTGGCTGGGGATTAGTGAAGAGTGGGAGAAGGAGATAGAACAGATACAGAAAGGGAACATGTCAACAAGATATTACAGTCCTATCTTAGACATGTTCCCTTTCACTCTCCGTTCTATCTCCTCCGCCAAATTATTATTAATCCTTTGGAACGTAGCAATAACTTTGTCTGTGGGTGAGCACAACGTATCACTAAATGTTGTGGTGGGGTGGGTGTGGCTGGGGATTAGTGAAGAGTGGGAGAAGGAGATAGAACAGATACAGAAAGGGAACATGTCAACAAGATATTACAGTCCTATCTTAGACATGTTCCCTTTGACTCTCCGTTCTATCTCCTCCGCCCACTCTTCATTAATCCCTAGCCATGTCCCCACTCCCACCACAACATTTAGCGATACATTGTGCTCACCCACTGAAACCGGTCGGTGTAAATAAAATATACAGCGGTTCTAACAAAGATATATTGTTTCATTTATATTATTATTCCCTTCCGTCCCTATTGCCGTCAGAATAAATAACAATTCGGTTGGGAGTTCTGCATGCAGTCCTGCAAGCAGTGCTTTGAACCGAAGGGTGATCAAGCCGTTTTTAGTTCACGGCGAGTGGGCACGTAGGGAGATGGTGCTATATTTCTCCATAGGAACTGAGCGGACTGCAGATATAATGAAAACATCAGTTAAGAATAATTTAATCTTTTAGTAACACCATTTTACTTTTCATTATTTTTGTCATTAGGTTTAAATGACATGGCGCCTTATAGACTCACTATTTCAGACAATAATTGATAGTACCTCAACCCGAAAGATTGTTGAAATACTTATTTTAATGTAAATTTAATTTTACACTGACAAGTACTCTTAGAGACTTGTCAGCTCCCAAGTTATAAAAATGCAAAATAGAGTAAATGAACTAATCTAATATTTGGATTGATTCTAACTCACGAACTGTCAGCTTCTATTTTGTTCTGAAGTAGAAGCTAGATAATTGATTATGCGTGTTTACAGGTTATCCGATATATTGGTTCAAGGAGAAAGAGAAAGCAAAAGGCTCATCTCAAAGTGAAAAAATTCCGTAAGGATGTCTATCCCAACTGAAGTTTGTAAATACATAATACGAATTGACTTCCGTTGAAAGGAGAAGAGTAATGGATAAGACTACCTATTGACTATGGAAGGTCACAGTTAAGGTTACCTGTTAGTGTTGGGAAGATCTTTTTGATAAAAGCCCTCTTCTCGGCAGTACCGACGGTAGTGTAGATCGTACAGCCGTAGAATAGACACACGTGAATAGCTGCCTGGCCCACTCCACCGGAACCTGCGTGGATCAGCACTGTGGAGCCAGGCTGCATGTTGCCTTTCAACATCTAAAAATCACAAGGTTTTGGAATTTTATAGGCTAAATTTGTTAAATGATTGAAAAACAACGTCAAAATTACTTAATATTACAACGATGAAATAAAACTCACCAGCGCATAGTAGACAGTAGCATAAACTATCGGGACAGTAGCACCTTCCTCCATGGACCACTTCTCGGGAATTGGCCAAAGCAGGTCTTTATCTACTGTCACCAGATTGGCCATGGCGCCATTGGCAATTATACCCATCACCCGAGATCCGCTAGAAAATTTCAGTATGGTAATTGATTTTATTGTAAGGTATCAATTAATTAGTTTTAATGAGAGAAGATAACATTATTTGTCTAATTAACAAGAAGATAATAGGGGTTGTAAATTGGAGCCCTGGGATACCCCAAAACAAAAACATTTGAATATTCAGTATAATAATACTGGTAAAACAAATAAATTGATACGCCTAGTGAAAGATAGTTTGAGTCGTTTAGAAACATTGAACTCAATAATTTTTATCAATTTTACACCAATTCAGCAATAAATTATTAATCTCCAATAATTTTTTGCTATAACGCATCTATTTTAGAATTTTTTTTTTGGTTTGACTGAGGATTGAACCTTCCTATCTAGGAACTGGAGTCAATCACACTACCAACTGAGCGAAATGCCGATTGGATAAAACCCACTTTTTTTCATATCTTAAGTGCTGTAATGTCATTGAATTTCAGAGAGAAGCGAATATGTCCACATGTGTGCGCGCAATTGCCACCAAAACTTTTTTTTTTTTTTTTTTTCAAGAGCGGAGACGGTTTACATAAATAAAGTTCCCGTGAGCACTTAGGCCGTAGGCCCATTGTGCTATCTCCCATTTAACCTCATTCCTTTGACAGTAATCCAGTCCCTTTTACAAAGTTCACCAGGATTGTCATTGGAAATGAAGCTATATCTTCTGGTTCGACAAAGTGTCTTCCCAGGTCTCATTTCTCCTCTTCACTCCTCCGCGGTTCCCTGAAGGCCCCACGAGGGAAGAGGGCGTCATCTCTCCTCTCCACTCCTTAGTTCCCTGAAGGCTCCACGATGGAGAGTCCACCTCCCCTTGGTTCCCTAAAGGCCCCACAAGAGAAGAGCCCACTCCACCTTGGCTCCCCGAGGGCCCCAGGAGGGAAGAGGACTTATCTCTCCTCTTCACTCTTCCTTGGTTCCCTAAAGGCCCCATAAGGAAGAGTTCACGGAGATGGCCTCATTTCTCCTCTTCACTCCTACATGGTTCCCTGAAGGCCCCACACGGGAAGAGGACATCATCTCTCCACTTCACTTCCCCTTGGTTCCGTGAAGGCCCCACAAGGGAAGGGTTCATGGAGGTGGCCTCAGCTCTCCTCTCCACGGCTTCTCCTCTTGGTTCCTCCTAAGGGCCCCAGGAAAAAAGTCCACAGAGGTGGCCTCAGCACTCCTAGGTTCCCAAAAGGCCCCTAGTTTTCGAATGGTCCAATTTTTTTGTCCCAAGAGTGACCAGGGAAATAGAAGGTCCACTCCAGCAGAGCCCCGAATGCTGGAGTAAGGTCTAAATACTCCGAGATGCGACCTTGTTTCTCGGAGGCACCGTTCTTGACACTGTTCCCCAGGACATTCAGCCTGAGCACGGTAGCTCACACCTTGGCTTGGGATGGCTATTGCAGGTTTGTGTTTCCACTCCCTGAGCGATGGGTTCGCCACACTCCCTACGCTAAGCCACCAAAACTTAATAGAATGCATTGTCATTGGCAATGAGTCTATCTGTCTAATTTCTACTTCCAAGATTTAAGCTTAATTAAATTTAAAAGTCAAATTCAAATAGATGTATTTAAAACTCACTAATAATATAATCGAAAAAAAAAAATGTCAAACCTCTCTGTTCTTCCGGAGAACTCCATCCCCTGTACACACTCCTGGGCCAGTCGCCCTTTGGCTACTGTCTCCGGAGGGATTCTGCCTGTAGCTGTCATTACATCACGGAAATTAAGTGCAGCGTAATACACCTGTTGACGTAATAAGCCAAACTTCTCTTTGAGTAATGTTCATTGTAGTGATTATTAATTCCAGTGAATAAGATTACTTTAATTGTGTTGGAAAACTTTCAAATAAGATCAAGGTTTGTTGAGATTACAAGTTACTTCATTTACATTTATCGTAATATTCACGATGAAAATTTAACTGGACCAGATGTCCTTTCTTTATGAGTTATTCTGCGGCTGCGAACTGCAAAACTGATAGAGTTTAGCCATCTACCATAATGCCTTTGGCTATTATCATTAGACCATATCAGGCCCCTAACATCTCAGCCCACATGAGACTCCTCAGGTTTAGATGGGCTGGACATGTACAGAGAATGCCGGATAAACGCGTCCCCAAGAGAATTTTGACTGGACACCCAGGTGGAAAGAGAAAAGTGGGAAGACCCAGACTGAGGTGGGAAGACGAGGTGCGACAGGATGCAGCACAGCTTCTCCAAATAATAAACTGGAAGTCAGCCGCTGAGGACAGGAGGAGTTGGAGGCGAATGTTGCAGGAGGCCAAGGCTCGATATGGTCAATAAGGCTCAATATGCTCAATATGCTCTCTGTAGCGCCATCGGAGAGAGAGAGATTATCATTAGACACGAACGATGATAGATGATACTATTTAACTGATATCTGTTGAGATACCACAAAACTATGTACAACAAACTACAATAATAACATCTGTTGAAGAACGTTGAAACTACATGACTAACCTATTCTCCGTATTCACATAAGTACATGTAGCGTGCTTTTTTATATTACGAGGAAAAAGATACTCACATGAACAATCTGCTCGTCTTTTCTTGGATTCAAGTTTCCCTGAATCCACCTCAGGCTTGACAAGTCTCCACGGGATGTAACATTCACGAAGGCGTGATCCGTTAAAACTGTTCCAATGTCTTCAACGAGCAAATGCCGGTAAGTTCCCCACTCACCCTGTGAATGTTACAGAAACAGTTGATATTAATGAGTTCAAAATTATTAATTTATTTCTATTCTCCTACCTACGGGTTATTAGTATTTAGTGTTTTGTTTTAGATTCTATGTTATTCTGCTGTCATAACTAAAAACACAGTGAGGGAACGGACTCCGGTGTCGATAGAGACGGAGAGTGAAATAAAAGGCATCCGAGTTGGTTGCGAGTCCAGTCCTTTATTGAATCATGAGCTACGTAGCTGAGGTCGGTGCGATGTAACATGAAGTATGTCGAAGTGCCGTAGACTGAGGCGTTGCGGGTGCACGGTCATGATGAGTGATGCAGGTCGGTGATGCTGTGGTGGAGCAGACCACGGGCCTGCATGTCACCAGGGTGTTGCTCGACGCTCGTTGCGGAGATGACCTGATTGTCCAGGCCGTTGATCGACGCTCGTTGCGGAGATGAACGGCGGTGACTCGGTGAGTGGAGCCACCGGCAGGTAGTCCTTGTGATGTCCACGAAGGAAGCTGCCCTGGAGTGATGAACGGCGGTGACTCGGTGAGTGGAGCCACCAGCGTGATGCTCGACACCGTGGCGGTGGAGGATGACCTCGTCTTCCAGGCCGCTGCTCGACGCTTGTTGCGGAGATGAACGGCAGTGACTCGGTGAGTGGAGACACCGGCAGGTAGTCCTTGTGATGTCCACGAAGGAGCTGGCAATATGTAGCACGAGCTGCCCTGGAAGAGAGCGGATGCACCGGGCACTGATGTTACACACTGGTTCGCTGTAGAGAGGCGATTGTAAATGCGACCGTCGGATAGAGACTGACTAATTTGTTGTTTAGCGCGTCGCTTTATATAAGAGCGACCGGCCAAGTAACTTTCCGTTCGCTGGCAATATGTGCGCTGGAAGGTGCTAGAATGTACTAGTCACTGTGTTCGTGGATGCATGCTCGAGTCTCGACCTTTCGCGAAGGTGGCGAAATTATTATTTATCAGACGGCAGTCCCAGCGAGTACGTCGCCGCCGATGCGTGCATAAGTAGGTAGACAGTACATAAAGAGAGGAGAAGAGGCTATTGTCCTCCAAGCCCGTTTTCGGGCCGCACGAGGTGCCTATCGCTCGGGTGTCCTATTGGCAAAACGAGCTTCCTGGCATAATTGGGTTAACGAAGTGGGCAACGCCAACCCGTGGGAAATCCACAGCGTCATTGGAAAAACGGGAAAAGGATCTGATAGTTACTTGTCGAGCGTGGTGCTCGGGAACGTTGAGAGTGTCGATGTTACCTCCACTCTTGAGACACTTCTGGGCAAGTTAGTTCCGTTAGACTCAGTAATAGGGGAAAGTGTCCACCACAAACAGATAAGAATTCTGTCACGGCTGCCACCTAGTGCACCCGCCCAGGGGGAGGGCGTGCCACCGTTAAGTCGAGTCGAGGTTGAAGTAATAATTAAGGGTTTGGGTTCAAAAAAGGCACCGGGATTTGACAGATTGAATGGTATAATAGCGAAGAATGTCTGGATCTACGCCAAAGAAGAGTTCTACCAAGTTCTAGAGACGTGTTTGCGTAGGGGAAAATTCCCCACAGAATGGAAGAAGGGCGTGCTCCGGATTATACCAAAGGGCAACGATAAGCCGAGGACGGACATAGGAGCCTATAGGCCTATAACCTTATTGCCAATTCTAGGCAAAGTATTGGAAATCATCATTAAACACCGTCTACGCCTCACCCTAACGCCGCCCAGCGAACTTCAATTCGGCTTTGTCCCCGGCAAATCCACGGAGCACGCCATTAAGCATGCGCTTGAATGGGTGAGGGTATGCCCAAAGAGGTACGTCATAGGCATCTTCTTGGATATCTCGGGTGCCTTTGATCACGCATGGTGGCCGATGATACTTACCAAGCTGAAAAACAGAAATTGCCCGCCGAAACTGTTTGAGATTATTAGTGATTATTTAAATGGTAGGACAGTTATCATTGGGCACGGGGACGTTTTAATCACCCGAAAAGTCAACATGGGTTGTCCGCAGGGGTCGGTCCTCGGACCCGACCTGTGGAACATCTTGTTCGACGACTCCTCCAGGTTACCCTTGCCTGAAGGTTGTACATCGGTCGACTACGCGGATGACAAATTGTATTTGGTCTCTGGGGACAGTAGAAGGGAAGTGGAATCTAAGGCTGAAGAAGGTTTACAAGAGATCCTTGCATGGGGAAAGAGAAACAGGCTGAACTTCGCTCCCCACAAGACCGTGGGTCTCCTCATGAAGGGCATGCTCAGCAGAGGCAGGAACCCTTTCATCAGAATGGGAGACTCATCTATTCGATTTGCAGAAAACACCAGGTATTTAGGCGTCATTATGGATAGATCTTCTTCGTTCCTAGCCCACGTCAAGAGCGTCTCCGACAGGGCCCAGGCCCTGTTTCAGAAACTGAGAAGAATCTCAACAGCCGAGTGGGGATTGCGTTCTCCGGCGATTCGCCTGCTGTACAGAGGGGTATATGTGATGCAAGTCTCGTATGCTGCCTCCGTGTGGGAGCATCGCCTGGATAACGTCTTGATAAACTCCACTCTTAAACGGGGCCAGCGGACTCCCCTGTTGGCGCTCTCGGGCGCTTATAGGACTGTGGCTTCAGATGCATTACCGGTTCTGGCTGGCGTTCTGCCGATAGATCTTGAAATTAGGGAAATATTGACAAAAAAGGAACTTATTAGAGGCAGGGCCGCTATACACCTGGGAGTCGAGCTGACACCGAGAGGAATCGTGGCCCTACCCGGTTTGCTCAAAGCGATGCGTGAAAGGACGCTGAGTGTATGGCAAGAGCGATGGGATAGGTCGACGAAGGGCAGATGGACTTTCTCCTTTTTCCCTTCAGTTAAAGTCAGAATGGAAGGGTCACACATTAAACTGGATCACTACATGACGCAGATGCTTTCCGGGCATGGGGAATTCAGGGGTCGGCTTCACAGCTTGACCCTTTCTCCCCATCCAAACTGTGCGTGTAGAGATACTAACCAGGACGCCAGGCATATACTGTGGGACTGTGATTTGATGAAGGAAGCACGAGAGGAAATGTTGGATGGCTTGCGCGGAATAACAAGACCAGCGTGGAACGCTGACCTTGTGTCGAACAAAGAGAATTTCGAGTGCCTGAAAAAGTTTGTTAAGTCCTGGGTAGAAAGATGGTCTGTACTTAGAGTCGCCGATCTAGACTAAAATCATCTTTGTTTCAGGTGCTACACGTATTGTTCCTGCCTCCCTCGGTATCTTCTCATTACTTTTCAGTTAGTGTACATGCTTGAACAATATTACTCTTGTGACTTGTAAATAACACCTACACATATCCAATATACGCTTTTTTTTTTTTTTTTTTTTTTTTTCTGTTCTTCATGTTTTACTTATCTTTTTGTTTTTGTTTTAGCTTTTGATTTATGTTTAAGCTTTATGATTTATGTTTTAGTTTTATGATTTATGTTTTCACCTCAACAGGTCACGTCCCATCATGGTGAGCGACGGTAGTGATGACACCATCGCTCAATATATTATGAATTCTGCTCTCATACTATAATTATGTTTCACATATATATGCTCTTATTATTTTTTACTTTAAATTAGCTTTGGTTTCCGTAATTTGGAGACGCAACTGTACATATATGATGTATCGTCGTCACCCCAGAAAAAGGGGGTGGGATAGACCCCGTCCGTGCATACCTACTGTCAGGCGAACACACACCGGAGCGGTCTTCCTGCGATCCTCCTGCGCCTCCCCTAATGATATGCGTAGGCCTGAGGAACAGCCGAGCGGTCCCGGCGTCCTTCCGCCCCCCCTCCGACAACCCGACGCTCATCTCTCTCATAGGGTCTTCTAAAACTTTTTCTTCTTTCCTACACTTCTTCGAGGCAAAATCGGGGAGCCGGCTAAAGGGCGCGGACTTCGGGTTCCGTCAGCGGTTGGGCCGATAGCCATGCACATTGTCATTGGGACTGCCGGGTGGTTTGTGGAAAACCTATACTGTTATGATTGTAAATACTTGCATTACATGATTACTGTTATATTATTTTTTTTTCTTTTTCCATTATTTCCCGTATTCCAGGCTTCCTCAATATTATTATTTTTCTCCTCTCCTCTTATTTTTATTTTTACTAATATCTTTATATATTTTATATAGAATTTCAGAAGAATTATTCCACGGGCTGCCACTTTTTTTTTGTATTATGTTAATGTAAGTACTTGCATACTGCTTAATAACCCCGTATGCATGGACATTGGAGGGTCTAGAGTCGATTAAATAAATGTAGCTTCGTTCAATAAAAAAGTAGAGTCTTGACGTGTGCGGTGAAGGAGGAAACCATATGTTTCCTTATAACGCCGTGGGAAAGTGGTGGGGTCCCCTCCAATGCGCAAAACGTAAACAAATACGTAGCGGCTTGCAGATCTTTCTCGTGTGTTCTTGAGTGGCGGAATAATAATGTATGAACGCCATAACAGCATCGTTCTTGAGACTCTCAACAAGGAGGATCATGTGGTTTTTCTCATGGCGGCAGTATTGTATGTTAGGTTAACAGCAGTTAAAGAACATCATAATATTATACTACATGAAGTGAAATTAAGGAAGCAGTTCACTTCATGTAGTTTCCTTTTATTTTCTCTACATTGTGTTCACATAATGTTATAATAAATTGATCAACACTGTAAAGTCTCTAGTAATTAGCATCTATTCATCTAAGAGTGAATTTGTGCTATCTGACAGAACGAAATCCCTACCCATCTCTCACCAAGACAATAACACATTCTTTCATGGTTCGAACTTTTGGGGACTACATCAAAAAGGACTTTTTGATGTAGTAACTTCTCAAAAGTCAGTTTCTCTATTTTCAATCAGTCAAATTGGTTGATTGTGGGTTTTATGGAAGAAATCATTACCACATTATGGGCCAACCATAGGTGTATTCATGTTATAATGGTGACCGGACAATTCGGAATAAAAACAACTAGAACCATCTCAGATAAGTAATTTAGAGTGAAAAAAAATAAAATATAAAAAATTGGTTAAGGCCCCGTATCCGAGCACGACAAGAAGAAGATGGAGAGATATGTAATTACGAATGTTGGAGAGAGCGCGCTAATATTTCAAACGATAAAAGTGAAGCGAAATTGTGAAAATGTTTAATAAAACATGACTCGTTTAGAATACAGCAAAAATCTCGTGGGGGTTGTCTAAAACAACGTTTAAAGAACACTGTGAATTTTTTCATACATATAACTTGTTAAATAATAGAGACAGGCTTGAAAATAAAAATTTTCGGAGCAAACTTTGCGGTTTTGTTCTATCGAGGGAATTTCATATAATTTGCGTTTCGACGTGGGGATTGTATAGATATTATCTTAAAAAATAACATATTTTTTTAAGCTTAAAAACTTAAAATTTTCAAGGGAGATATGCAAGAAATCGGTAGAAATTCGGATAGCGGCGGCTTAAATAGGTTACGTTAGGTTAGGGTTATCGGCTAATTTAAAATGATTTTTTTCACAGCTTTTAATGACTTTTCAAAGAGGTGTTGAGTTGGCTTTATTCTCAGTTGACATGGAACCGTTATAATATTGTCGCAGGAAAGCTATACTGCTGCAACAGCCACTACCTATTAAAATTATCTTTATACTCAGAAATTAATACTACAAGACCATTGTGCAGAGTTTTTTTTTCTGCATCGATCTATCTGGGTCCCGTGACTCATAAGAACTGAACGACGTTGTAAAAACTAGCTGTTTTGTCACTAATACTTTTTTAAACTGATGTACACACCTCAAAATCAACAATTGAACAATTTGGTTTTTGGCTGTTACAGCAACATTGCTTTCTTGCGACGATATAGTGTTATTAAATAAGGTTAGTGCTTACGTTTTTAAAAACGTTAACTCCCAAATGTTTTTGGAGCTGTTTTTGGTACAATTCCAGATCCGGATTAAAGGCTGGAGCATTGGGATCCATGACATTAATACAGAAGACTTTTTCTCCTCCAGGTTCTCTTCTCAGGCAATTGACCAGACCTAATATTCCATTAAGTGGTTCCTTCTGAGCGACTAGCACCAAATTACCCGTTTTGCTGAGTGACGATTTCAATTTATCGAGCCATGCAAATTTCTCATCGTCACCCTTGATGTCGACAAAGTCAAAATGTTTGGCCCCGGATTTTCTTTTGAACAGCACCAGTCTTTCTTGACCTACGTTAATTGAGCTGATGATTTCAAGGTTGTTTGGAATAGTGTCAGGATTATATTTGAGGTCTTCACGTGAAATAAGGAAACCATTTTCTTTCAGTGTTCCGAGGGCTTGCTGCAGAACCTACGACATAAAGATGAAGGGAAATTTTTTTGATTAATGGTTTATGTGTATTTTTAAATTCTTAAAATAATTAAAAAAAAACAATTAAAACTCCAGTGAAAGAGAAGCAAACAATTAAAAGAACAGTGAAAGAGAAGCGGATATTTTTGAGAAGACGATCTAAAGGCTCGTTTTGGATAAACACTAGAAAATTGAGTCTGACGCACGAGGTACAACCATGAGATACGAGGGTCAGTCAAAAAGTAATGCCTTCTATTTTTTTCTACTTAAATTAAGTTAGTTTAAATTAGTGAAAATTTTGAGTTTGATGCTATTCCTCGAATCTTCTTCGAACAATCTGGTACAGTAGTAACTTTTTGCATCAACATGTGGCAGCCCTGCGATAGCTTTTTGTTTGACAAGCCTCCAAAGGGCACACAAACCCCAATGGCTCGGAGGGCTTTGAAACAAAGAATGGACGGTTACCTCGGGAATATTTTCTCTTGGGGTAAGAATAACCTCGTCGAATTCAATATTTCAAAGACCCAATCATGTCTGATTACGTCTAAAAGGGATCGTAATGAAAATCTAGTCTCCTTTAACGGAAGCAATCTTCCGAACAGGACCTCCATTGAAATGCTTGGTGTAACTCTAAGGGACCAGCTCAGGTATGGGGGCTCCATCGAAGCCAGAGTTAAGTTAGCCTCTCAGAAACTGGGCGTACTGTACAAGGCCCGCAGATACTTTAATAGTACGCAACTGCTAACCCTGTACAAATCGAAAGTACGCCCCACGGTTGAATTTGGCAGCCACCTCTGGTCTGGAGCCCCAAAATACCTAAAAAAAACCCTTGACTCTGTGCAGAAACGGGCGGTCCGATTGATAGACTCTCCTAACCTAACAAACGGATTGCAATCTTTAGAACATAGGCGTCAGGTGGGAATGCTGTCCTTGTTCTACTGGTATTACAATGCAAGATGTTCCGAGGAACTAGTGCCATAGATCCCTTCGGCAGCGGTGCATAGTCGAGAAACACGCCAAACACGCACCCAACATTTGCACACGGTTGACATTGGTCACATGAGAACGGGTCGTTTCTACGACTCGTTCTTGAGTTCAACAGCTCGGCTGTGGAACGATTTGCCGGCCTCTGTGTTTCCTCCCTCCTACAACATGGGTCTCTTCAAGACCAATGTTCATTCCTTCCTCTCCTCAAAAACATCCTCCACACAGCATATTCAAAGATGACATAGGCTCTGAGGGAAATTATTTTCCTCAGGGCCTCCTGTGTGGATTTAATGTAAAAAAAAAGCCCTGCAGTCGTTTGCAAAATGGCCAACGTCAATGTTTGCATTAGACAGCGTTTTATGATTGATTCTTGGCTGTAGAAGGTGAAACACTCATCCGCATTCATGAAAGGCAGAAAAATGTGTACCATGATGCAACCGTGGATGTCAAAACTGCTAGACGATGGGTTCATCGCAGTAATGAAGCTGAAGGACAAACACCGCTGGCTGACAAAAAGCGGAGCAGCAGGCCGTTGATTGATTAGTGACTGTACGCAACATTAAGCGAGTTGATGACTTCATTCGTGGTGATAACAGATAACTTTAGATGTTGCATTCTTTCCCTCAGTAAAGGCAGTGTTATGACGATTATTCGACAACTGATTATTCAATAAAAGTTTGTGCAAGGTGGGTACCAAGAAAGTTGACCAGCCAGAATAAAGAATAAAAAAAAAACTACCTTGCAGCGCTTAGTTTCTGGAAAAAATTGTGACCGGAGGCGAAATACGGGTTGATTTTTTGAACCTGAATCAAAAAGGCAGTCAATGGAATAGCATCACACAAACTCACCAAGGTAAAAAAATTCAAAACTGTGTGATCGGCGGGAAAGTGGCAATGGTGTTCTGGATGTCACCATGCTTTTTACAACACTGTGGTACATGCCCTTGTTAAAACATGGACCAATGCTGTGGAAATGGACAGAGATTATATTGAAAACTAACAAACCAATTGTCAATAGTGGGGTTTTCAACCCATGCAATTGCTTTTTTTTAATTTCTTGACAATTAGAGAATAAAAATAGGAGGCATTGCTTTTTGACCGACCCTAGTACACAGACTAATTACAATAACTGCTTTTCTGAGCATGTATAAAGAGTGGATGCACAAATATGTCCATCCTGGAAGAGGTAAGAGTCCACGATAGGCTTTCAACATCTGCCTACAACGCATCTTAACACGTTCACGGACAGTGAGTCACCCTACTTTGGCACTATTTTTTTGTATTAGATTTTTGCGATTGCTCTAGCATTTCCGTCATGATACATACCAACCAACACCATCAAGTGCGACGCGAATGCTCTAGCATACGACTTCTTATAGATCTCAATACATTTGACGCATGCTATAGCATACGCCACCACGCGGGGTACGCCGGGCGAGCTGTAGGGGAAGGGGTAAACACTGTTTTATCTTTGTGTGCAGAAAAGGTCTCATGTGACAGTAAGCGATCTGTGGTTGTGTCAGCAGTGACAGTAAGAAATAGACTACCAATATTTTATAGGGATAAAGCAACTGCTCAAGCATATCTGACAAAAAAACTCAATAAACTTCGAATGCTATAGCAACTGCGACATAATTAAACTATCCAATGCGAATGCTATAGCATGCTCGTCCGGGAACGTGTTAAGATTTGGACACGTAGCTCGCAAAACTGTGAACTTCAACTTGGAAAAACTCATAGTCATTGGCAAAGTGGAAAGCAGAAGAAGGAAGTTCACCAATTCGCTGGAATGACAAGCATAATGGTAAGTCAGTGCAGTTCTCCCCGCAGCGCAGGACCACGAGGAGTGAAGCAGCCTTATCCACTATGGAAATTGAAGTAGGAGTCACGATCCTCATGAATGAGGAACCGGCTTGAGAAGAAGATAAAGAGTGAAAGATACCAGTAATGGCTTCTTTATAATAAGCCTTTACAACAAATAAGTGTTGGGAGGACAATATCAATCCTTGATCCTGAGGAAAGGACGCAGGAGACAGGCAGGAGAGATGTGTTTCAAGGGCTAATACTAACTTATAAACCTTATTGTAATATTTAAAAATTGAAGAAGATGATAATAAATGAAATATGAAATAGATATGAAAGAGAAACCGAGACAATTATATTCAAAAGATGGCAGTCATTAAAAAAATTATTTGATCACAGTGTTTGTAATTCTTAAATTGATTATTAGGCCCCAATAGCAATGGTAAAGAATTGACCCTGGCAAGACTCGGATGCGACCGTTACCTTTCTATTTTCCGTGTCTATCGGTTTCTTATGTCATTCAAAATTGTTTTAATATCATCTTTTCAATGATCAATTGTTATCTTACCTCCTCTCTTCCCAATAGGCTTGTTCCAACGAAAATTGCTACATTGCTTTCTCCTGACACCTTCGTGGTATCAACTGTAATTCCAGGTCCCAAGTCCAGATCTTTGTCCTTTGACAGAACAAGCATGTCAGCTTGGATAAGCGGAGTATCTTCAAGCGACGTCAGGATAAACGCAGCCAGGGGAGTGCTTCCCGCAATTGTTCCATCGTCCAAGAGCTCTAGTACCTTTACTTTAACGCTGGGGACATTTTCAAGAACCAGTTGGGTGAGGATTCTGATGGCTTCGTTGGTCTGTTGATTTTTTCATAGATTTAGCAAAACAATTTCCTTGTCAATACAAACCATCATTATTAAAACAAAGAGTACATTAAACAAATTTTTTTGTCTCGGTCACTACTTGTATGCCTATTTTACATTCTCGTATTGAACAGTTGTTGATTAGATGATTGTGGATTGTATACTCTGGGCATTTGCCTTATTGTCAAGTACTTCCCTACCTTCTTTTTTACTCTTTACAGAAATACAACGTATCACAATTGAGGATACCACGGTCAGACTGGATTTGGAAAGCTCTGGTGCGGCATCCACATAAAAAGCAAAATTTTCCGTCGGGCTTCACAGTCATCTTCAAGCGTCCATTGATTTGGCAGAAAAAAACACACAACTGAGTGTCGTTGCATCCAGACGAACAACGCACATGAGCCGCTCCGACCTAGTAAATAAATAATTAAGGGCAAAGAAATCAATTGTGACTATAATAGTGTATTCGGGCCATCCCATCAATGTTCAAGTATTTATTAACTTACTTAATGGTTGGGAGCGGCTCAAGTGCTTTGTGTGGCCTGTCTGGAGGCAACAGACGAGGTGACAGCGTAAAGATAGCGAGCCTAGGCTATGGTGTTTAATAAAGTCTTGCGCTCGGATCTCTTCGGGTAGTGTCACCGAGAGTGTAAAACAGGCATTTAAAAATTTTGAAAAAGTAAACGAATATGTTTAAAAAATATAAGTAAATTTGTACCTTTATTTCATACTTCGGTAACAGTGGTATAAATGTGTGCCTCTCCACAACGGGTGTATCGAGAGGATTTCTCTTGGTAATGGGGGAAGCTTCCAACCCCTTGATCTCTACGCCGCCAGATCTACAATTTTTTTTAATACTTTTAAATACTACTATAGTTTTTTTTATACATTTTTTTCCTTACCCAAGAGTGATAACAAAATTTCCCCCGAAATCTTTGAAAAGAAATTGTAAAAAGTACTTTTAACTACCTAATTAATTACCTCTGTAGGTAATTAATAATTCATTTTGTAGAATTGGCAATAATATGTTTCTTATGTTTTTTCCCTGATATTTGTGTTCCAAGTTTTGTATGCAGCCAGCCGCCATTTATTTTCCTTCAAAATTGCGAGTGGTTCTAGGCTTTTGACAGTGACCCTGGGCGTCCCTGATTGCTTTGGGAACTATCATACTAAATTATTTTATTAGTTATTAGTATACATATATGTATGTAAAAAACAAAAATTATTAATGTTGGATTTATAATATTATGTTTTTTTGTAACTTTATGAATAAAAATATGAAAAAAAACTTACGAAAAAAGAGAAGGTTAGGTATATTGAATTCTTACACATTTTAATATTTAAATTTATTTTTTAATTTTATGTTTTTCTTTTCCTTAATCCAATATATATAAACAAATTTAAAGAAATTAATTCATTTGAATATATGGTTTAAAAGTTACAATATATTTAGTAGACCAATGCACGTTTTCAATTTTTGGTACAAAATTAATTATGTGGCCAATGGGTTAAAAACAAACAACGCAATGTTTCGGAAGATTAAGTTTTTTGCTTAAATTAACAAATTCAAATGAAAAAATTGAAGACTTTACAATATTATTTTAAGAACAATGAACATGAATGATTTCGATATGATCAGTTTTTTTGGATATGGTTACACGCACAATTAATAAATGCGCTAGGAAAATTATTTAGTACCTTAAAAACAAATTTTAACGCTTCGGCTAGACTTTGATGTCACATTCGGGGTGCTATCGCAAATGAGATGTGATTTTATTAGATGCGAAATTCCTTGGTAAGCCTCGATAAATGAACCCATTTTTTCGAGATAAAAAATAATATCTTGCTAATAACAAGCGGTTTGAAAAATGTTAGCCGGTGAAAATTGTATAAACGTCAACAATTCGTCATTTTCATAAAATTTCAAGAAGTTTACAATGGAACAATTCAAACCTTTGAGGAGTATTGCCGCACATATGCGGCGGCACTTGAATGATCCATTTAGAGCATAGATTCTCAACCTGTTTTTGCCCACTGCCCACTTTGAGAATATTTTCTCTTAACTGCCCATCCTATCCCATTATGCCCCCTCCATTGCAGGGGATGTAGGATGGGGGCAGGATGGGATGGGTTTCTTTGGGTCTCTTACCGCCCCCCTGTGAAGACCTGAAACGCCCCCCGATTTTCTCTTGGTCTTCTAACGCCCCCCTGAAGGTCTGAAACGGCCCCAGGGGGGCATTATCGCCCACGTTGAGAACCTATGATTTAGAGTTTTGCCGCATACGTGCGGCTGTACGTTTTTTATTAAATTTTTCTATTTGTAAAATGTTGAGAGCCACTGAATTAGTCCAAATATAATTTATAATGCAATAAGAAAAGGTTACTGTAATAAAAAAGAAAAAAAGATAATTATAAATTAAATCGAATATTTAAAATTAAGAAAAATTTGAAAATTAACTCCTACAATGTTAAAGTTAAAAAAATAACTCTCTAATCAAAAGGTTAAAGGTATTCAAGTTATAACAAAGCTTTTTTTTCCATTTTACCATAGTCTTGAAAAGCAAAACCGCTTTCAATATTGAACGCAAAAGGTTTTTACATTAATCAAAATAAATCCTACCTTATGGTATTAATTTTTTCATTAACGATCACGGGTACAGTTTTAATTCCGGTATCTGGAACAGCTGCCATGAGTTCGTAGTGTTTCGGTGCATCGATTGAAATTTTTTCTATCCTGGTGGGAACGTACAGTCCCCTACTGTCGAGGCTGAGGATCTTCACCTGCATCAGGTTGTCCAGATAAGTGACCCAATTGTTGGTCCAGTTTACCGTTCCATAGCTGCCATCTATGGAACAGCTTTCAGCGCCGCGGAACAGACCCCTTGAACCAAAGAAATGCGCGTTAGTATCTATGCCTACAGAAGGAGCATACAGAACATCAAACCGTTATAGGCACCGGTATTCTCTTTGGAACCTTGTTGGGGAGTGGTGAGGTATTGTAAAAGAAACACTTTGCATGTTATACATTGACAAAGCGCTGATTTGTTACGCTAACTCTTCATTCGGCTTCTTCAAAACGTAACGGTTCGTCTATTTTATCAGGGTATCCTTATAGATGATTTCAAAAGCCAATAAATATACATACATTTTTTTTTTCATTAAAATAAATTTACGGATCCGCTACCATTGATCAAAGTTTCGAAAATATGCAACGATTAGTGCAATGATTGCAACGCTTCAGACTTATCATGTTAATGCATGAAGAATTAAAAAAAAGCCCCAGATACTCCTCTCCCGACCCCCACACTATTATGAACAAGGGAGCATGTTTGTTAGTCTTTGAGTAATAACGTATTCTTTGTTCTTAGACTGAATTAATTATGATATAAAATGGCGCCTACGAGCGTGTGTGTAACGTATAATAGTATCATTGATTTTGATTGATATCAACAAACAAACATGATTGTTTAATCGCATTTTGTAAAAAATGTTTAAAATAAGTACTCAGTTTTTGGTAAAACCCTTACAATTTCACAGCTGGTAGCGGACCCCTAAAATCCAGTTAAAAATTTGAAAAAAATTGGACATTTGTAAATACATGAAAAGGTGCTCTACCGAAAATTCGAATTTATTTTTCATAAGTTTTTGAAGAATCCTACAGTTTTTCTTTTATTTATGTGCACACAATCGATAATTTCATCTTATTAGTTCGGCATGGAAGTATTGTGTAAATTTTCTAAATCATTGTTATGCATCGTGAAAAGTAGTGGAGAAGAATGTGGATACGTCAGATATTGTACACATGTGCAATTAAGTTGGGTGATTGTAAATATATAGGGGTAGGCTGAAAAGTAATGCACACATGCTTGTACAGCACGAAAAAAATAACCTAATATGCAGAAGCGAGTATGTGATTTTCCTCTCCAAGTTGATTTTGAATCATATGTGCCAGGACAGATTGGATCAACGAATTCTCATAACATCACTATTGAAAACATTAATATCGTGGATTTCAGTAGCAGTAAAAAAGTTGAAACCAAAAACGTCGTTTGGTCCTGATTTAATTCCACCCTTTGTCATTAAGGGATGTTCTGAACCACTATCTAAGCCACTTCTACATTTATTTAATCTTATTATTAAAAACGGAATTTTTCCTAAATTATGCAAGCTGTCGAAAGTCACCCCCTTGCACAAAGATGGTGACAAATGTCAGGCAACCAACTACCGTCCTATAGCGTTTCTTTCATCACCTGCCAAGTTATTAGAAATAATTATCCATAAATATGTATATGCCAAAGTTGAACCATTTTTGATCGAACAACAACATGGATTTAGACATGGCCGATCAACCACTACAAATTTAATGGTATTTACAGATTACTTGGCGAGAGCACTCGATAACAATGAGCAGGTTGACACATCTTACCATGACTTTGCAAAGGCTTTCGATAAGGTGGATCACTTAGTGCTCCTAAATAGGCTAGAAGAAATTGGTTTTTCCGAAAACTTACTGAAACTTTTTGTTAATTATTTGAACGAAAGGGAACAATTCGTGTCTTATGGTGAGTTTAACTCTAACACGTATCCTACAAACTCTGATGTACCGCAGGGATCCAATTTAGGACCCTTATTGTTTTTAATTTTTATAAACAACATTCAGGAAAAAATCAAATTCGTCCGTTTTTTACTTTTTGCAGATGACATTAAACTCTTCTTGAGAATAAGATCCTTAGAAGACTGTAGAAAACTCCAGGAAGATATAAACGCAATTATCGACTGGAGTATCGATAATAAACTCCACTTCAACTTCTAAAAATGTTCAGTTATGTGCTTTACGAGGTCACAAAAGACCATATATTTTAATTATAAAATGAAAGACACGTCATTGAAACACATGGTGACTTGCAAGGACTTAGGAATTGTGTATGACGCTCGCTTAACATTTCACGCTCACATGGCTGAAATGGGATTCTATGTCCCGGATAATTTCACGCGAGGTCGCCATCACAGGCTTTTGATTCTTCCCAGGTGCAGAACTAACTTACCAATGGTGATGCCCCTGGGAAGACTTACTTAATTAACTGCCTTGCAGGAAATGTGGATATTTTCTACATTTCCTGCAATGATTTTAAGCGTGAAATAGCACTTATTAAATAAATGTTTTAACTAAACATAATGATTATGTATCTCGTACAACCGTTTTTGCAATATATTGGTGTAATGCTGTTTTTGCTAATAAATAAATATACGCATGCGCAGGTTTGAGGTTGTTGAATTCATTCAGTGAATTTTGAGACGTGTTCTAGTGCTATGTAAATGAGAGTTAAACAGTGTGCTCTTATTGTAATACAAATATCCTTTAATCGTGCAAATTTGGGTTTAAATATAAGTTCGGAATGATTATTATTTGGATTCATGGTGCATTTACAACTTTTAGTTAGCCTTTTTATTTTGTGTTAAGTGTTATCGTTTTATTAGTGCAATAGTTGCTTGCGAGGGGAATTCGTCGGTGTCACGAACTCATCTTAGTGACGAATAAAATCAGCTCATTTTAGGAGAAGAAACTTTAAAATGTACTTGAGGGAATCTGATTTTTACGAAAATTAATGTGAAAAACAACGCACTTCAAAAATAAGAGGATAGTCAGTTTTTTGTTTATAAGGAAGCACAGAAATATGCCTACGGAGTACACAAACATCTTTCCTTTAGGTATTTAATATAACGAGACTTGTAGTTTTCATATTATTTCGCTGTGGAAAATCCATAATATTTCTTTGTTCACGTATTCTACCGAAATAAAAACAATTAGTCAGAAAGTAGTTCAACGCATTCTGTGAATTCGTTGGGTTCATTCTGGAATAAAATATTATTATTATTATTATTGAAAGCAAATTTAATAACGACTTACGAGTAATTGTAACCTCTTAGTCGCAGTTCCTTGTAGATCTCCTTTTTAGCGAGATTATTGACCGGATCTCCACTTATCTCTGTAGGCTCTTGAATTTGAGAGAAGTCCCGATAGACACCTTCCTTCTGGTAGATTCTTCCAGTGACTATTGCGGTTCCCCCTTCAATGATCTATTTAGATTAAAAACATTTTTTTTTCTATTAGTTGATACTAAGTTTGAGGCTGTTCGTTAGTAAAATGTATAAAGCAGAACATTATTAATCTATGTAGTATTTATGGATTGAATGGGTCTTATTAATGTGTAACAATTACATAAAAATCAATATTTCGGACATATCCTTTATTTGGGTTGAACTCAAGACCCAGAGGTGCATCAAAGATGATTAGAGCCAGTGGCGGCCGGCTCTAAGGAGCGGAGAAGCGGTGCACTCCCAAAATTTTTGCTAATATAAAAATCCCCAAGCGCCAATAAAACATACTAAATTTCCGACACGCTTCATCACAGTTCACAACAATAATATACACTTCAGATATAATGCAAACATAATAGCTGTCTATATAACAGCGCGCATAACAAAGCAGATCGTTGTGTGCCTATATTTAGAGTGGTGGTTCGTTTTTCAAATCGATCACAGAATTGATGAGAATCCTTCCACAATTCTCCAATGGTGAGTGCCCATCTGTCCGCGCCGGTCGCAACGCACGCACCGCACGCAACGGATTTTCTTTTTCTTTATATGAATTAGTACAGCATTGCGTCCACTATCGGTATCACCCGCACTGACCGCCGGCATTTGTGAGCAAAAAATGCGTTTCGTGCCAGTGACGTCACTGTCCGTTCTGTTCCGTTCAATCTTTGAGAGTCAATCGTAAACAAAACAGGGTTTTTTTTATTAGTGTGACAAGTATGTGCTTTGCTCTTATTTTTTTTTTATCTAAAAATACTCGAACTTACGCATCCAAGAATGTAAGAAAATTAACCTCAAAATTCCCACTGCCCTTCTGAATCATGACGGTGAACTCCAGCGCGCCCTCCTTGGGGATGTTGGTGGCCCTCTGGAAGCGCACATTTTCAAGCACCACCGCCACTTCCTGATACTCCTTCCCCTTCATCAATGCCAGGGTCTCCCAAACCATCTCCAGGTACCCTGTGGCCGGGTACAAGTTGCGCCCTGCACACAGTTTTATTTAATTTTAATGTAGTAAATTTTGTTTTTTTTTTTAATGTTTTGTCTTTCAAAAGTTTTACCTATCAATATAATATTAATCATCGAAGAAGAATGTTAATACTAATAAACAAAGAACAAAATAGAACAAGACATAGAAAATAAGGTAAAGGTTACAAATAAATTCGTTAGAGATTTGTAACCTTTCATCGAAATCTGAGATTGACGATGCAGTAATTGGGAAAACTTTAAAAGCATAATAACCATTAATAATTTCAATCATTTTACTCAAAAAATTAATAAAGGCGTAGATGATAAAGCAATAAAGATTTTTCATCATAAATACCTATCTAAAAATAATATAAATACATCATCTGTAATAGTTATACTGTTATTATCAATGTAATTTATAATTGTTATGTAAAAGCCCAAAAGGGCGTTAATAAATAAAAAATAAAGGTAATATTTAATTAAATGAAGACAATATAAGCGAAACTCAATCGAAAATCTGAAAACAGAAAAAGCAGAAAAAGATATTGACACCTCTGGGACTCGAACCCAGGACCTCTCGCTTTCCGGGCGAACGCGCTAACCACTGCGCCACGGTGTCGATATCCAATTCGGTCATTTTTAACTGTATCATACTTCGAGTAAGAACCACCCATACTATCTTCATTTTTCTTAACACATATTCTATTGGCAGCTACCTTTATGAATGATTGCAAGATTCAAACCCGAACTAAATGCAATCTAGATAGTGTCTGCATATTAAATAAAATGGATAAAGACTTATCCAGACACTATCTAGATTGCATTTAGTTCGGGTTTGAATCTTGCAATCATTCATAAAGGTAGCTGCCAATAGAATATGTGTTAAGAAAAATTAAGATAGTATGGGTGGTTCTTACTCGAAGTATGATACAGTTAAAAATGACCGAATTGGATATCGACACCGTGGCGCAGTGGTTAGCGCGTTCGCCCGGAAAGCGAGAGGTCCTGGGTTCGAGTCCCAGAGGTGTCAATATCTTTTTCTGATTTTTCTGTTTTCAGATTTTCGATTGAGTTTCGCTTATATTGTCTTCATTTAATTAAATATTACAATTTGAGGTTTTACTCATAAAGTTCAAATAAAAATTTAAAAAAAGGTAGTTGTTCTTTTACCATCCACGACATGTCCGCTCATGAACTCTAACTCTTCTTCAGATATGTCTTTCTTTATCAACCTTTCGCCCCTCGTCAGCACCTTCTGGTTTCGGAATGATGACACAAACCTGCAATGAACGGGGAACGTATTAACTCAACCCTTTATTGTAACGTATCTGATACAAATTTAGTGACCAGTTCTGCGTTAACTATACCTCGCGCCTGTTCTTGAAAATTTATTTGCGCCGTCGCTGTAGAGTGAGGAATTTATGAGGAATACCTACATACCCATCATATTGGCAGGTACATCTGCACAGCGCCGTGTAATTGTAGGGCATATTCTGGAAAGGTCTAGACTCTTGACAAACGCCTAGCACCACAGTGGCAAGAATATTCGGGAACTTTCTCACCTCATCGGGTATCCAAATTACCCGACGTTCTGAAAGTTACTTGCGGAGTCGGCAATACTATAAAAGTGAACAGCGAGCCACATAGAGCTCAGACTTAAATCAAGTCACGTCCAGTCAGTAATACTGTTAACTAACACAGTGCAATCAATGATTAAAGTGATAAAAACTCCAGTGCGGTAGCGGACGGCGAAATCCTTCGGGTATGTGCTGTTACATCCTGTATACTACATGTATGTATGTATAATTTTTGATATATTAATAAAATAATAGATTTAAAAACACTATAAATTACCATTCAACTCTGTGATCCCATTTCACCAAGTGTGACAGCATGGGGGTTCCCGCAGACACGGGGAACTCCATTTTGGGGTAAAGACTGGCCAACTTGGGATTCAGTCCTAGCAGGTACAATCTAAAAAAAGTTATTCATTGTTGTGCAATGGCGTTGGTTATAGTAATTCCTCATGGAAGACCATGATGTTTCCTAAAAATTTATCTCTGATGTATCATATTTGGGTTGACATTTAAAGGAAAAGAGTGAACCTTTTCTTGCTGATTCATGTTGTACGAGAGGAACACAAAGCTGGAAAATCAGCCCAGTACAGTCATAATAACTGCACATTTTCGTATTGCAATAATTGTTGGACAAGATTTCTTTGAGGTATCTCACAATTGGATACTTATGTTATTATGTTATCCACTGGAGCGAGAGCGCATATTAAGACTTTTTTGCTCTCCATTTGCTCGAGATTTTCAGAAGAACATTTTTTAAAATTTTCACCAACATTAAAATAATCATACCTTGGAATTTTAACATGGCGACATAAAAACTTATTATAGTGCTGTATAGCTAATGAATTAACCGGTATTTTATCGTTTATCTCATATTTGTAGGATTTATAAAACAAAACCAAAAAAATCGTTATGTTTGTGACCGCGCGAATCCTGCAGGTTTGTTACTTTGAAACTGCCGTGAGAGGTTCTTATTCAAGTCAACATAGAATATTTTCGATTTCTATATATTGTCTGTGGTATACTTGAATGGTGCATATCTACAGAAAAAGGACTTAATTTTAACCGTAAACAGCTCATCAGAAATTTTGCGTGAAAACAATATTTAAAAAATTTATTTTTAACATTGTTATAAAATAGTCTACGAAGTTCGGATTTGCGACATCTATGATCCATAATAGATAAAGCATTTCACTAGCTTCGTTTTAAGTCCAAATTAACAAATGTGGGAGCTAAAAATATTTAAAAAAATTTTTTTGGCAAATCAAGAGATAAATTGCCCCTTTTATCTGAAAAACAATCGGAGACATTTAAAATGGCGTCAATAAATAAGTGAAACAAAGTGCAAAAGTTTTTTAATTTCAATTCTAATACAATGGAATTCCACCACGAATTAGCAGTCCAAAAACTGGACTCATCTATCCATTTGTTAAACGTACAACTATTCCCAACTTTCATCAGTTCTTCTTCAATTTCGTGTCTGTTCAAAAAGCATCCCACCGGATCTCTTCTATGGAAACAAGTAAAGCACGGAAAGTGTCATCTCTTCAGGAGATGGATGGTGCAGAAGTCCCAAAGACCACATTATTCTTGTAGGCACTGACGTTAATAAACCTCCTGCACACATGCCAAAACCTTAAAATAACTGCTTAATAGTAAAGCAAAACTATTTATTAACACAAAAAACCCACCTGCCTATGGCCGTGAGCAAAAACTCCATAGTGTTGGTTGCCTTCTGAGTCAGAGCAACGTGGCTGCAATCCTTATTGAGAGATTTCTTTAGAATAGGCTGAAGGAAACCGTCAGGTCCAATCTCTATAGTGATGGCATTACTCTGGATCAAGCGAGATGCCTCTTCGAAGAGCACGGGATTCTAAAATTAAAGCAGAATAAATTTTAAATACATTTATTAATACAAAACGCGACAACCAAAGATTTTTTTGTATAAAAAAGCCTTCAGAAAGTCTGTTTATGACCGTGTGAATTATAAGAGACGACATAGAAGAAAACAATAAAAAGAACCCCACCATAGCCATCATAATAACATTTACCACCAAGGCTTAACCAGAAATCCATACTAAATCTTATCACCAAAATATTAGTATCTTATCAACAAAATATTAGTAACCCATACCAATTAGTCTCAACGTAGATACTTAATTCCATCAAAATATAATAGTCCATCACCAGGAGCGTATATTTAGCTAACGTAGCATTATTATTTTAAAATAAAAAGATACCGATAACCAGATAGATGTCCATATTTTTAGTCATCGTATAACAAATGATAAACTATTGGAAAACCATAAACAAAGGTCCTATTTGGTCACCATAAATAACACTGTAAAGTTTTGTTCCCTCTTCTGCTTACTCATATTATTTTCGCTCTTTTAATTTATTTCTCTTTTTCTATCCTTTATTTTAGTATTTAATTATGTATCTGTCCTGTATTATATATCTTTTATCTGAATTCTTATAATTGGATTGTTTTTTTACAAAAATAAATGTTTTCACAAAT
Source organism: Glyphotaelius pellucidus (assembly GCA_936435175.1). Classification (NCBI taxonomy): domain Eukaryota; kingdom Metazoa; phylum Arthropoda; class Insecta; order Trichoptera; family Limnephilidae; genus Glyphotaelius; species Glyphotaelius pellucidus. The sequence goes on from OW386556.1 coordinate 6,527,044, forward strand.
TCTAATAAATAATACAAACCCCTGACCAAAAGTTGATAATTTCACTGTTTCTCACCAATGCATTGTTGGTGTGGTATTCCGCCGAAGAAAGCTTGATTTGCTCCCCTCCCCACAGGTTCTGTGGGACGGAAGAAGAAACCCAACGGTTGGACCTCAGCTTTGGTTCTGGGATAACTCGTTGAAGAAACTTGAGAAGATTTTCACCTGTACATATTTTGAAATCTATTAAAGCTCGAAGATATCAATAAGTAATCAAGTAATCTGTAACACAATCCAATTTAATTGTGATGAGAGTATTGCTCTTTATATCATTTAAAAGTAAATGACTCACCAGCCTCCGATTTACTTTTGGGATGATACGCAATATTGGAGCTTGGCACAACCTTGGTTGATACCCCACTTGTCTGCAAATGTGGCAAAAAAGTCTTCACGCTTTCTTCTGGACCGGAGATGGTGCAAGATTCTGAGCTGTTATGAAACGTCACCTCTATGTCTGCAGGGCAAAACGCCTTCATCTATTTTGAAAGACTTAATAAATTGTAATTCATTTCATGTCTTTGATAAATGTTGCGATGTCCAGTATGCTGATATTATATCAAATTAACAAGGTCGGCGATCAATGGCCCCTTAGCTAGATAAATTACCGAAACAGTAGTATGTTTCAACAATGTTGAAACAAATTCCATTTGACAAATTCCAGACCAACATTTATTATTCATCATTTAGGAATAACTCATAATAACTAGACTAAGACTTTCAGTCAAATTCAAACAATGCAGTAATTGGGGAAACTTTAAAAGGGTAATAACCATTAATAATTTCCATCATTTTATTCCAAAATTATTAAGGGCATAGGTAATAAAAATAAAAGCAATAAATTTTTTCATCGTAATGACCTATCTATAACCACAGTTTGATTGTTTGATTGAAAGCTGTTTCGCCTCAAGCCTAGGTAGTAAGGTTTTTATTTTTTATGAATTCGAAATTCGTGGTTTGAATTTATCTTTAATGGGAGAAGGGGGGGGGGGGTTATCTTTGGGGACGCTATGCGGAGGGTCTTTTTAGGGAAAAGAAGTTCTGAGCAAGAGAAGCAAACAAACGAAGAAAGGAGTGTGTGTCAAGATCGAGTTGTTTGGCGGTCCGTCCTCTCTGCGTCCTGCGGGGAAACGGCGTTAGTTAGTTTAGAAGTTCTAAGAATAAAGGAGGGGCGGCTAGGAATCTGTCGGTCAATTCGTATAGGAGTGAAGGACACAGTGAATCGAGAGAGTCCGGCTGGAGAGGTAAAGAGGTCTCCCTCAACCATTCTATCCCGATCCGGCCTGCCACACAGGAGGTGGACTAACACTAGTGCCAGGACCTTGACAAACGTCATGAATTTGGGCACTCCTGCTAAGTCACCAAACGTAGCTAACCACTTGGGGTGACCTATGGCAGGGGTGTCAGCCATCCCTTACCCGTACCCCATACTCCCTCCCAAATTATGATAACACTTCTTCAGATTTCAGATAACAACAAAAATTCTTAGCCAACTGCCTTATTACTTAATTGCATACCGTAGACCATGGGTCGGCAACCTGCGGCCCGCGGGGCGTCTTGGTGCGGCCCGCGAGATCCTTGCCGCAACGCACGCGACGAACGATATCATACACAACGGAGTGAGATGGAGCGAGAAAGGGAGCGAGAATGGAGCGAAGAAATAGCGAAGTGGGAGCGATTTGCAAAGTGATACCACAAAAAAAATGGCTTTTAAAGGAAAAACTTGGTGGATTACTTACTTGGGGGTTTGCCTTCTGAAAACTACAAGGAGTTAAAATGGTTTGCTGAGCAAATAATTACTATGTTTGGTAGTACATAAATTTGCGAGAATTTTCAATTCTAAATTATTGAGAAAACAATCACTTGTTCTCGGTCATCGGATTCCCATTTAGATGCAATACTATACGGCTCCTCTTCAAAAATGCAAGCTAATATAAGAAAACTTGCAAGTTTTGACTTGACCACAAAAATGTCATTGATTTTATAAACTACAATGAAATGTAAATATATGTTGTATAATACGTCGTAAAAATCTACAAACGCATTTTATTTTTAAAACTAAAATAAAAAGAGAGATGCCGTGGGATGCCCTAAGAAGGGGATGCCGTGTGGAGGGTCTTTTTAAGGAAGGGAAGGATAGGAAGTTCTGGGAAGGAAAAAGGTTTGAGGGGTGGGTAGGAATCTGGGTGTCAGTGTGTCCAGGAGTGATGGACGTATGAATCAATCCTTCCAACTGCAGTGCAAGGCGGTTGCCGACCCATGCCGTAGACAATAATAATGAACGTCATTTTACCTGCTGATATCCCATGCTAACATCCACCATGGTGCCTTTGATTGATGATGCCTTGAGGCTGACCAAGCCCCTGGAGTAGGCTGTGAGAATCACCTGTTCTAAGGTAAGGCAACCATCGGCATAGGCGCAACCCAACTCCCCCACTCCGTGTCCTGTAGGAAAAACGGAGTAAGTTAAAAACAAATTCGATTCGAACCCACAGAGCATAGAGTCAGAGAAAATGGAGTCAGAGAACTAGAAAAGCAAGTTTGAAACATGCCGAAAATAATACTTACTTACATCTTTACTGTAATGAATGGGGATCCAAGTTTAAATAGGAACAAAGAATAATGTTTGGGTTTATTTGTTTAGACATGAATCAAGGTATAAAAGGAAAATGTCTTGTATGAAAGCCCTCTTCACCATCACGCGATAAACGTTACTTAAATATAGTCTATTGTTGTACAAGTTATTTCATTTTATTTAACGGTCCCGAATACAGTAAAGGCGCGACATCTTAATTGGCGCAGCTCAGTAGTTGAAAAAAGAAAAAATTCAAAAATGGAAGAAAATGTGCAGCATTTTTTTGACTTGTTCGGGAGATTTTGTTTTGGAAAACTAAAAAATCACGTCGCGTGGTACGTATCAGTTGCGAAAGGGCAGTCTGAATTTCCGAATTAAAAGAAGTCGGTACAATTAAAGAGAGTCAACAAAAAGGAAGCAGCAGATCTGAGAATGGTCAGATCAGGAAAGACGACACCAGGTCAGGACAGAGAAAAGGAAACAAATAAGCCTGCAGAATCCAAAAACATTTAGTGACTTAAACTCAGGTAGCCGAAACACCACATCAAGCATAACGAAATGAAGGAAGATAACAGAGGATAGGCAGGTATCCTAGATGAATTCAGGACTCTTCAAGGATTGTAGCATCGATGATAATGACAATGTGATGGTTTACCTATTATAAAATCTGGTTTGATTCCTAAAGCCTTGAGGACTTCATATAGGCCAATCTGCATAGCAGCTACACCCACGATGGAATGAAGGATGTTGTCAAATATTTTAGGGCTAGGGTCTGTGATGATTTTGGTAATATCCAAACCCTTCGGCTTTAATACTCTGTGACACCTGAAACATAGAAGTTATTATTTAAAACTGACTAGAGTCATTGCAAATGAAAAATACCTACTGGTCAAACATTTGGACATTGTCGATTAGTTTTTATGCCGTGGAGCGCTTCCTCCTTCTTTAGTCAACATTTCAGCCAGCGTTACAGTTTCTATCATCAGGGAAGATGTGTAGATCATGGTGAAGCCTGTTGAGTATATATATCGTGTTGTGCGCGTCAACCTTCTTAGGGCTGGTATTTCAATATATCTAATTAGTTAAATTAATTTAGTTTTCAGCATTTCGCCGTGAAGTACCGGATATCAAGAATTATTAAACTTAGGCCCTCCGTTCACGGAGATACTTACAAACTATGTGATTGTGACACAACCACAAGTCCCCTGCAGATATACTACTTTTTATTGCTGGTTTCCGTACACAGCGCTACCCAAAATATACTGAACTTGATCATTTTTCACGTGCAGCCGTGGAGTTAACACGGTGTCAAGCGATGTCAAATGACTTTTTTCCAACATCAATTTAAGCCTTATCCACTAAATTCTTTCTTACATATTCTGGTATTGTATAGTTATATAAACACGCATTTTTTTCCACTTCCAGAACAAATCTAACGTTACTTTCATGTTCAAACGCTGTTTCTGTCAAACATCAAACAAAAGTAGTAGACGCGAATGCTGTAACGCATAGCACGCTATCAGCACCGTCGGTAGCGTGCAACTGACTTCAACCCGACATCTGTCGCGTAGCGCCGTGTACGAACACCAGCAAAATTGTATGGCGGGTACCCACGAGCGGTGCGCGTGCTATGCGCATGAGGCTCGAGCTTGTAAGTAGCTCCATGTATGGAGGCACTTAGCCTAGTCGCGTCATCTCTGTTAATACGAATGGTGTTTCCATGGATTTCTATTGTCTGCGTAATTAGGCATGCTCGATGCATTTTGGGTCGCCCAAGATTTTAGGAATAATACCGAAGTAATGGCCGGTTTCAATTAAATGCTCCGATTTGTCAGAATGTCAACAGTGTTCTTAGGTCCTTTTGATGATCGACCGATCTGTCGTTAAGATTCACGTTAAGTGTTCATCGTTGGTGATGGTGAAAACTTGGTTTGAACCATTTGAACTAATCTGAATAAACATCCAGGTAAGTGCACGTACATGCGCGCGTAAAATTCGACAGACACGAGCGTAACACCCGTTTACAGTTGATGTTGGCTTCATGGATATAGGTTGTTTCTTCGACTCGTTTTTGTGTAAGTTGACTTGTCTACAGAACGAGCTGCCACATTTGTGTTTTCTTCTTTTTATATAATATGTCTTCAAGACCCGCACCAATAAATTCCTTCGTGTAGACAGAGGTTCCCTGAGAACTTTTTTTTCTCGTGGACCACTTTCAAAATTTTACTGGTTTCGGTGGACCCCCTGCCACAACATTTCTACGGCCTAACTGAAATTTTTTTTTATTTTCAAAATTACTTTTTCGCGCTATCTGTTAGGATTGCATGAGAACCTTATCACCTAAAAAAATTTAGCCAGAAATCTGAAAATTAGAATCTTAACGCTTCAAAATGCTTTTTTTAAAGTCTCAATATGACCATTTTTCACCAAAATACAGCCTGTCAAAAATCACCAAAAAATTGGGAATTTTTTTGCTCCCTTAATTTTTATTGAGTAGTGTATTATCTGCCTTTATTGACAGATAAAGCCAAGCCAACATTTTTGTTCCTTACTATCGAAACCAGATTTTTTTTCGTGGACCCCCACTTACAACTTGTGGACCCCCATTTTTCTTTCATGCCTTCGTTGACCCCTGTGGGGTCTCCTGTGGACCCTTGGGGGTCCACCTGGACCACTTTGGGAATCACTGGTGTAGACCCTCCCTTAACCAGCCGCACGACGCTGCCTGACCAGATGGCGACATAGTTCCCCGCCTTTACACTTTACAGATAGGGTCACTCTTGTGAGGTATTACATAAAAATGAAAAAATTAAATAAAAAAGGGCTTTCCTGCCTTAATCTCTTTTACATTTCCTGACAAATCAGAATTTTTGACAAGTAGCGTTTTTGTAGGCCATCCACAAACATAATCTGGAAGTGTATTGATAATTCATTCAGTTTCAGCTTCTTTCAATAGGTGTCGATAGGTTAGTTTATAATTCGAAGTTCTGCTATATCCCAACAGATGACAGCTGAGTTAGTGAGAAGAGAAGACGTCTATCACCGTTCGTGTCTTAAGTAAGAAGATGGCCGAAGGCTTCCTCAGTCAACCCGCCAGAGCAACATAACTACTTAGAGTCTAGCCAAGTAAGAACTTCTGTCCAGTGTGACATTCATTGCAAAATTCACGATAACCAAATAAACAAACTAGTAATCATTCGAAGAAGTAAAGAAAAAGAAAGCAATAAACTCATTAGAAAATACCCAACACACCTCAAGTTGTCTTACTAAAGAAAGTAAAGAAACATAACAAAGGTTAATGACATTTAATTTACCTTTCGATGGCAGCTGCAAAAATGGGCAGGACCATGAGATGGGTGCCCATACCAGCCCACTGCGAGCCCATCCCATTGAAGACAAACCAGATCGGTCTTTTCTTCTCTTCTGGATTGTATTTGGCTTCTCTGGAAACTTTCATGATTGGAGCGTGGGGTCCTGAAAAATTAAAATAAAGAAGCATTCCATGGAAGGTCAGGATAGAACCAAGTAAATTGAGTAAGTACTTGCATAAGTATTGCAATAAATGTTGCTGTGAACAACATACTCACACACGTTTCACACATTTTGTGCGATTTTTGAAAAGATGACACCTGTTACGTTGAAAAAGATTCAGAACTTTTCAAAAAACCAAAATCCTTTCCTCCCCAAACGTGCAAAGTTAACCCATTGGCCACAGAATTATTGAGCTAAAAAATTGGCCATCACCACTGAATTGATTTTATACCAAAAATTGAAAACCTGCCTTGATGTACTAAATCTATTGTAACTTTTGAACCACAAATTCAAATGAATTAATTTTCTTAAATTTGTTTACATATTAGATTAAGGTAAAGAAAAACATAAAAATAAAAAATTTAAAAATATTAAAATACTTGTAAATAAGGATACAAATATAACTTTCTCTTTTTTCGTAAGATTTTTTTCACATTTTTATTCATAAAGTTACAAAAAAACATATTATTCATAAATCTAATATTGATGATTTTTGTTTTTTACATACATGTATACTAATAACTAATTAAATAATTTGGTATTATATTCCTCAAAGCAATCAGGGACGTGCAGGGTCACTACGAAAAGCTTAGAACCACTCGCAATTTTGAAGAAATTAAATGGCGGCTGGCTACTTACAAAACTTGTAATACAAATATTAAGGGAAAAACCTAAGAAACTTATGATTGCCAATTCTTTCAAATGAATGGTTTGTTATCTACAAAACGTTCAGCATTTAAAGTTTTCTCCAAAGATGTCACTATCATGCTCTTTTTTACATTTTTTGGCGGGCATACTCTAGGCCGGCGGCTCGCCGGGGTTTGTGGTATATTCTTTACCACAAACCCCGGCGAGCCGCCGGCCATACAAGGCAAATGCCCTGAGCATATTTGAAGTAAAAAATGCACCTAGATGTTATTTTGCTGTTCGATGATATTTTTTGACGTGATAACGTCTTATAAATTGATGAACGCCGGCTGCATGCACGAAAAAGCATGACTCATTGTCACGTTCCGCCTGAGCCGAGCGTACAAGCGAGAACGCGGAACAAGCGTTCGGCTTATGACGCATCTATCTCACTTCCACTCCACCGTTATTATATGACGTTACCACGTAAAATTATCGTCCGTGAACCGACTTTACAGACAAGCAATTTTTTTTTTTGTTTAAAATCAAACAAAGAATATTTCTCCATTACATGTCGCCACTGGGTGAACCTAGCGCGTCACCTGATTTGCACTCTGCTTCGTTCCGGCAGCACCATTTAGACGAGACAGCGAGTATCAACGTGTTTGCGACATGTAGCAGGGTGACCAGTGGCAATGTGTGATTGAAAATTTTTGTTGTTTTTGCTTAATTTAAATTTAATTTTAAATTGAAATTATTATTAATAGTGGGTGATTAGGAAACACTGATAAGTGTATTGTATGACTTTATTAATTCAGACTTTGACATTAGACATGTTTCAGAGATGGACCACATATTATAATACATAATCGTTGCTATCTACAGTAGTGGTTTGACAAATGTAACAATAGTGATGTGATGGTTTTAATTAAAAAAATATTAACTAACAGCAAAATTACCTTTAAATTTTAGTCCATTCCTTATCACCCATTTAAAATTCATGTCCTTCACTCCCCAGATTGTACATTCTGTGGTCTAGAAAAGGGAATTTTTGATTGTCCCTCTCTAAACAAATATCCTCCCATTCAAAATCACATCTCTTCTAAGTCTGAAATCGACTTCAATCTTCCATATTATTCTGCAATTTGCCCATTTGAAAAGAATGACTGTATAAATTTATCTCTTCTCTCTCCGTAATTTGAAACGATGGCCTAGAAACACCCTTGAAGGACGAAAGCCAGAAAAATTTGAAAAAAAAGTGTCAGTGTAACAGAAGTCAGTAAATTGTACCACACACAGTTGTACCACACACAGTTGTACCAAACACAGTTGTACCACACGAGAGAGGCACCTGAAAGGCTATTCCCTAAAATTTGTGATAAGAGATCATTCTCCCGCGAGAAGTGCTGTCAAATTTGTGTGATTTTCTACGGCTGTTTTTTGTTTTTTCTATCGGCCGATGTCAAAATTTCAGCTGTGAGCTGTCACGTATTTTAGTTCGGGTCGCTTTAAACACGAATTCCTGCAAGTATGCATGATTATTTATTCATTTAACAGCTGTAGAAAATCACACAAATCTGACAGCACTTCTCGCGGGAGAACGATCTCTTATCACAAATTTAAGTGAATGGCCTTTCTGGTCTAAATCCGAACAATTACGAAGATAGCCGATCACATTCGATCGACAGTTGGCACTTTCAGTGACCATTTCTCCCGCTCCAGATTACAAATATTAGAATGGACGATTAGTTCAGTTAAATTCTCATTGTAAATAAGATGATAATAAAGAAGACTTGTAATCTAGACAAACCGGAGTATTATTGGAACCCCCGATCATCAGAGAAAACAAAATTAAGAAGGGTGAAAGCCAGAAATATTGAAAAAAAAAACCCTAATATGTTCAGGAATCGATGGTTAAAATTCTTCGGGGCTTACTGTTGCATCCTGTACATCAAAATACAGCATATAAAAAACACAAATTCACACAACTCAATGTGTTTGAGCTATTCAGTGTTCTTTTTTGTTTATGATTTAGTCACTGGAAAACTGCTTATTCCTTTACCCAGCTCCTACCATCCAGTACCCATCTTTCATCCATCCCAAGCCAAGGCGAAACAAAATAGCTTCGTTCTATTGCCACATGTGTTTTGTTTTTCGCTTATCGCACACGCTAACCGATACGAGCATTGTAAAATTTGTACATTTTGCTGTACCGTACATATGTTTAGCTCTACATTTTTGAATACTGCAATAAGTTCGATTTGTGAACTTAAATCTTTACCGCCGCTGCATTACTTGCTTATCGCATTAATTTGGTTGTGTTATTTACCCTGCCAATATGTCAATGTGTGACCTGTTTGATTGTTCACTCGCCGTTGATCCAACTGCATCTGACCACCAGTGTGTTTGAACTGTTATAAAGACTAAAGTGAACTATTGAACTGTTATAAAGACTAAAAGGAAATAAATTGTTATAAGGACTAGAGAACCAGGGGCAAATGACCATTCAAAAGTGGACTTGGTAAGTCTTGGCGTAATCCCTCCTTTCCTTTGGGCAGTTTTTCAGTGAAATTGTTGTTTTAGATTCGCACTAAACCCGCGTGCAAATGGATCGTAAATTGATTTGCGCAACCACAATGTGTGCTTTGTTTGCTCTAACTGTGCGTCCTTTACTTTTGAGTAGTATGCCGGTAGTTGTTTACAAATATTTTACTCACTCAAGAGTGTGTACCCCCTGAAGTCATGTAAGGGGATAGGATTTTCGTGGATGGCGTGAAGCAGCCTGATTTGCTCCATGTCTGCCCCTTTGGACTCCACATCATTGAGGAAACTCTCCACAGCTGGTAAGGTTCTTCCCGACACACACACCAGGCGGGGGAGGTTGTCAGCTGTGCCCGGTTTCTTGTTCAGCTGAAGAACAGAGTTAATGCGTAAACTCGAATTAAATAAAGCTTTACGTACCAAAAAAAAAAAAATTAAAGTCAATATGTAGAAATTGATATCTGAGCACCACAAAAATATTTGTAGCCAAATAAATAAGTTAAGTGATTTCAAATATTGTATTTATTTATTTTTATTAGTATTTTAATTATTCGTTGTTTCTAATTTATTTATTTATAGATAATTTATTTACATGTTTTTTTTCAATTTTTTAAGAGTTATTTTAATTTATATGAGGCGTGTTACAATATTACATATTATGTGAATTGTAGGAAGTGTGGTAGGAATTTATGGATTAGCTTTCAGTAATTGAAAAAAAATTGTGTGAACACTATTATTAAGCATAAGTTTGCTTTCCTAAGTCCAGAAGCCAATCATTAACCAATTTACGCAGAATTCTTACACATTTCGATTTCCAAGTATCGAGTATGAGGTTGAACAATTTTGGCTCTAAGTAATAGAATTGCTTTTGGGCGAGGGATGTAGGTGGAACTACTGGAGTTCTCCTTGAATGTTGAGTGTCATGATCATGGCCGATGGAGGGGCAGAGTTGGCATTGTTTTGTGTATAATATGATTTTTCTTATGTATTGTTGCCTAATATCAAGGAATCGTATCTCATCGAGTAATAACAATAATAACATCACTGGGTATCTAAAAGTCTTCTTTCTACCCATTTCCTAAGGGATCTAGTATTATTTTGGTACATCCGCTCCAACCTAAGGATGGATATTCAATTATTGAGCTACACATGGCGTAGTACATTCGTTTCAGCTCTTTTAAGCAGAGAATATTTCTAATATCCAGGAACAGATGAGAAAGTTTTTTGACCTTTGTGGAAATTGAGTCTATATTATGTAAGTCCCATCTCAGAAATCTGTTTATGATAATTCCTAGATATTTAATACTGTCGAAGTATTCTAAGGTAAAACAGTCACAAGTAGTTTTGTTATTGCAATGGTATATAATAATGTTTTGTATTTCGTTTGGTTGTTCTGCTAGGGTTGCACTGAAGCGGATGAATTTTGTTTTTTCTGTGTTGAGAGTGAGTAGATTATTGTCTAGCTATTGTTTAACCTTGTTTATACTAACTTCTGCTTTGCCGTGAACTTCATTCTAGTTTTTGCCTTCAAATAATAAGAACGTATCATCTGCAAAAGTGATAATGTCGTCGGCAAAGGAAATGTTACACAGCTCATTAATATAAATATTAAACAAAAGTGGTCCTAGAATACTTCCCTAAGGTACACCATAATTAGTATTGGACGGATCGCTTAGAATATCATTAATATCCACTCTTTGGCTCCTGTTTTCTAAATAACTATCCAATGACTTGAAAAGCTGACCTTGTACACCAACGTGCTGAAGTTTTTTCAACACAATTTTGTGCGAGATGATTTCAAACGCATTAGCTAGATCCAGGAAGAGTGCAATGCATTTATTCCCTCCACAATATTATTAGAGATGATTTTCGTCAGGTTAGCAACGCCATTTTCGGTGCCTAAACCTGGTCAAATTTTCTATTAGAAAGGATGTTATTGTTTTCAAGATACAGGCTCAGACGGTTTGATAATTTTCTCAATAATTTTCTTTATAGAATTGTGCAAGGCTCCTGAAATTCTAGACAATTTACAAGACTGTAAATCCAATAACATTTTTGGCACTTATATTCAGGTATTCAAAATTGTTGAACAAGAGATTGTAGGAACAGTAGGAGATATGACATTGAAGCATGCTGATTGCCAGCAACGACCATACTGCATGTGCTTTTAAAGGGGCCGCGGCAAAGCCAATAAATATGTTATGCTTTTGAAGTGTAGGTGACTTTCTGCTTTTTCAGATTTTTGCAATTGATTGAAATAAATTTGATAAACTTCTCTTTACCTTGAGATTTTGGAAGTTCCTGAGTAAGGCATGCGCGTTGGCTCCACCGATGCCAAAGCTGTTGATCCCAGCTAGTCCCCTTTCCCAGAAAGTCTTCTCGGTGACCACACTCATGCGGCCCTCGGCCAGCGAGGGCACTCCCACACGGGGGGTCTTGTAATGCAGGTTAGGCGGGATGTGGCCGGTACTGTAGGCTATGCACATCTATTTTGAGGGAAAATTATTTGAGGAAAAATTATTTAGAGGGAAAAATATTTTGAGAGAAGACTATTTCGAGGAAAACTGTTTTGAGTGAAAACTATTTTGAGGAAATCTTTTTAGTGGGAAAAATATTTTGAGAGAAGATTATTTTGGGGCAAACTATTATGAGATAAATCTTTCACAATGAAAATTATTTTGAGGGAAAACAGTTAGGAGGTAGAGTTCTGATGGAAAATAAATTTTGTTAGAAGTTATATAAAAGGGAAACCATAGTGAAAGAAAATTAGTTGAAGGACAACTATTATAAGGGAAAGCTATACTTAGAGTAAATTATACAGAGTGATGGAAAAAATTATAATAAATAAATTATACAGAGTGATAACTGTAGTGATGGAAATCTATTCTAAGGGAAAACTACAGTGATGGAAAACTTGACGGAAATATTGACGGAAAATAATACTGTTGGAAAACTACATTGAGGTAGAGTGAAGAGAAGGAAATATTGATGTAAAAATATGTCGAGGAAAAATTATAAATATTAATATTAATGAAAAATTGTAGAGAAAACTGCATTAAATTAAATCTTATTGAACGTAAGGCACATAAATTATTAGTGTTAACTTTTGAGTAAGAATTCATTTAATTTTCACACACAACAGTTTTTTTTCTTTTTAAAATTATAGTTTTTTTTTTAAATTATTTACAAAGAACAGGGAGGGAATTATCGAGGTTATAGCAGCTATTTTCAGATATGCGCCAAAAGATGTCGCTAAATTATCTATAAAAAAAATTTTACACAAAAATGGCGTGTTCACCTTTGCCAGTGCGCAAAGACCAGAGGCCGCCTCACTGTGTCCCAAGTTGGACTTCACAGATCCAATCTTCAGAGGCCCAACTCTGTCAGTACAGAAAATCTCATCCAGCGTAGATAGTTCCTCCGGATCCCCAATTTTTGTGCCTGTTATGGGAAAACACGGGGGTCATTCAGAAAGTAAGGTTACAAGGGCTCTTGGGGCCGGGGGAAATTTTTGTTTCGAAGTTGGTGCAGCTGGCGTGAGCGGGGATCCTAAAGATTAGTTTGTTTAGTTCAGTGATTCCCAAAGTGGTCCAGGTGGACCCCCAGGGGTCCACGGGAGACTCCACGGGGATCCACGTGCGTTATAAGAAAATGGGGGTCCACAAGTTGTAAATGGGGGTCCACGAGAATGTACCTGGTTTCGATAGTAAAGAACAAAAATGTTGGCTTGGCTTTACCTATCAATAAAGGCAGATAATACTAAAAAAATTCCAATTTTTCAGTGATTTTTGACAGGTTTTTTGGTGAAAATTAGTTGTATTGAGACTTAAAAAAAAGCATTTTCAGATTTTTGGCTAATTTTTTTTAGGTGATACGGATCTCATGCAATCCTAACAGATAGCGCGAAAAAATAATTTTGTAAAATTTTTATTTTTTGGTCCCGAAGGCTTGAAAATTTATTTTTTTCATTTAGGCCGGCATATGGATCAGATAGCTTGTTTATTTAGCATTAATTTCCTTTTTTAAAACCTCCCTTAATTTTTTGTGTATTTGAAGAAGGTCAGTGACTGTTACTTGTAAAAACTTGCACATACGATATTCTGTACAGGCTTGGCTTTACCTGTCAATGTAGGCAGATAGTACACTAGTATTTTGGTGAAAAATGGTCATATTGAGACCCATCCCATGCCCATATCCCGTCCCGCCCTTCCGTCTCATATCATATTACTACCCCCCCCCCTTCCTTGTTGTGACAGACCACAACTCCAGTATTATATTCAATATTCAGGACAATGCGTGTCAAGTTTTGGGAATATGGTAGAAATGTTGCAACAGGGGGTCCACCGAAATCAGTAAAATTTTGAAAGTGGTTTTGAAATATGAGTTTCCAAAGGAATCTGGAGGTCAGTGTGTCCAGGAGTGACTGGCGTATGAATCCATTTGAAGAAAAGCAAATCACCAAACGTGGCGAACCACTTTGCACTTGGTGACCCATGGTAGGGTTGTTGGTTATCCAATAAATGGTTCTCGGGGCGGTGGGCGGGGTAGATATATTTATAAATCCCACACGTCAGTAATACTGTGAACAAAATAACACATTATATTTTTACACATGTAGAAGATAAATAAAATTTTACGTTACCCGTTCCATGAGCCTCAATAAAATCGATTTCGGTTGGATTGATTCCACACTCCTGATAGAACTCCTTCAGCAACATTCTCTGTCCATTCTTTCCTGGATATGTTAGACCTTGTTCCTTATGCCCGTCGGAGTTGGTTTTGGCGTGAACGACTTGTGCATAGACTCTGCGCGCATTTTTTGCCTTCTGCAGGAAGATAACTGCAGAAGTCTCGGACCTGACGTAGCCATCGCCGCTGTTATCGAAGCTGCGGCATTTTCCCGCGGGTGACATCACTCCCAACCTAACAGATTATAAAACAGTTATTAAGTTGAATCACACGGAAATTAAATGAACCATAAACTAGAAGACCACCAGATTCTGTAGTTCGTATAGACGTGTAATTATACCAATGGGCAGGATATGTTGAAGGAATGATGTTAAGATGAATGAAGAGATGATAGGATGCTGTAATTGGTGAATGTTCAATAGGATTCTCCCGTGGAAGCGAACCAGAAGAAAGGATGGAATAACTTCGTGGAAGAGGATTGTAGCAGGTTGGGAAAGCCTCAGGACTGGTTGCGAAGATCTGAGTGCGTGGAAAGGATTTGTGATAAAAGCCAAAAATCACCTTGGGATCAAAGGCTATGATGATCATTGTGTAAGTTGTAACAGCGTTGAAAACTAGAACGTATTGTTCAGTAGCTTGGATAACACCCAACTAATAAATATATAGAAAAAAATATCTTCTAACATATTTCAAAAGAGAAAAATGACATATCGATGGTGATCTATGATGGTGATATGTCCTACCTTATCACTCCACCGTTTAACAGTCATTTGAAACAATACACTGCCCTCAACAAAATGTTTTTATTACAAAAAAAATATATATCTATACCACTGACATCAGACGAAATGGACTTGCCCTAACACGAAATCCGGGAAACATTTCGATGAACTGGGGACAAACCTCGTGACCATATTTTTTGTATGAGGGTTCGAGAATGCATTTAATAATCTACAACATCAGTCGAACGCCGAAGAGTGCACATTAAAATATTCAGATTCTGCTCAGATAAATCAAGTTTATTAAAGTAATGCTGGGTTCATGGAATTGTACTGCATGTTTTTTGTATT
The DNA here is from genome assembly GCA_936435175.1 of Glyphotaelius pellucidus. Classification (NCBI taxonomy): domain Eukaryota; kingdom Metazoa; phylum Arthropoda; class Insecta; order Trichoptera; family Limnephilidae; genus Glyphotaelius; species Glyphotaelius pellucidus. Next base: position 6,542,113 of record OW386556.1, read on the forward strand.
ATAAATCTTATTAACAGTGGCGCATACATTGTATATAGAACCATTCACACAACGCTTGTACTGCAAAAAAACGTACACAGCTTTAGTTTTAGAGTAGTAGAGTAGTACTGTACTGTACTGTAGTCTAAGAGAGCAGAATGATACAGCTAACGGAATCTTTTTACTTTTAACCTTTTCGTCCCGGAACGAAAAAAATCACACATGACCCGAAGGGGGGTCACTCGGGGACCCCAATTTGTTTTGCTTATTAAAGGGTGTTAATGACATATTTTTTTGTATTTTGTTATGATAATAATTAGAGGAAAGTATATTCATCGTATTTCAGTAGTCATTTTAAAAATCGTTTGATAAATAAAGTCATAATTAATATTCTAATGAATTTAGACCATAGCGTGTATTTTTCCATAGAAAACAGAGAAGGCGGGCCGATAACCGGCATAACACCTTGTTTCCGAATCTCGACTGGCGATTGGCGTTCACCGGAAACGACTCCGACCGAATGATCTTTGACCGGCAAGCGAACATTATAGCATTGTAAAAAGAGCAAACGAGATGCGCGGTGTAAACGAACGCGATCTAGTCCTTTCCACTAACAACTTAGAAATTACTTGCTATCGCTTAGAATTATCCCGATACATTCAGCAGATAGGGACGGGGTACGCCCGAACAGAGGGGAAGGGGGGCGGGTGACACAGATTATTCGCCGGAATTTGTTATAAACTATTTAATTTTAAGAAAAGTAGTAATGCGATATTAATTTTTTTAATGCAAATCGATAACCAAATAGTTTTTCTAAGATTACCCAAATTATTGAGTATGTGGTTTAAAAAACAACTTAGATACAGCGTAAAACTCTCGTTAGTGTAAGTGCGTTGCCCTGGTCCGGTACGGAAGTGTTAAACTGTTCTTTAGACTTTATGTCCGAGTTAAATCTTCCCCACAGGAAAAACTTAACCCTTCGGTATTAGGGAGCATTTAGTTTGAGTGAATACGAATGGATGATTGGCTTAGAGCAGTTATTGAAAGTTTGCGTACAGAAAATGTCATATATTGTGTTTTATCGATTTTAAGTGTGAAGATATTTGTGTCTAGTCAACGTTTATTTTTATTATGTCATCATTAGATTTATGAGTTATTAATTGACAAGTTTCATCTTCAAAGATTAAGACTGTGTCATCAATAAATGATAATATCTTGCCTCCAATATCCATGATACGTAGTGTGTTGATGTATATAAGAAATAAAAGTGGGCTTAGTTCACTGCCTTGAGATACGCCGTAGAACAAAGGTATTTTTTTGCTCATATGTATTTTATCAGACTGGATAAGAGCTTGTTGCGTTCGGTTCATTAGGCAGATTTAAAACTATGTACAGGTTACCCCTGTTATTCCGACCATTTGAAATTTTAAAGCAGTACCTAAGGGATGGAAAATCGTAACAAATTCTTTACCGAGATCGAGAAAAACAACAAACGTTTTGCGACCAATGTCAAGTTATAGGAAACTATTTTTATGTGGGCGGCTATTGCTTTTGTAGTTAAATTTTTTACGTAGCCAGGAATTTGCACGCCATTGTAAAAAGAAAGGTGATTCGTAAGCAGATTTTATTTTCGCGCACTAAATGGTGATGATAGTACAATGCGAGGTGCCTGAATACTGTCAGATTCTTTTTTGTTATTGTTTTTTGGGGTGTTATGCCGTGTTTTGCTACCTCCTTCTTTAGCCAACGTTTCGGACAGCGTTACAGTGTCCATCATCAGGGCAGATGAGTTCCCTGCCCATCTGCCCTGATGATGGACACTGTAACGCTGTCCGAAACGTTGGCTAAAGAAGGAGGTAGCGAAACACGGCATAACACCCCAAAAACAATAACAAAAATACTTTTTGGCCGTGAAAACCTAAAAACATACACTGTCAGATTCATTTATTGACAAATATCACTGACGGGGACATCACTCGCCACATGGTTTATTCCCAGTTGCTTCATCACTTTGTAATCTATACATACATAGCTGGGTTACCCGGCTTCGCTCAGGACAACATTTGAGAGTGTTCTGGAATGTTCCACAATTTATTTTATTTATTTATAGCGGACCCGACAGACGTTGTCCTGTACACAACTGTCGGGACAAACTAAAATTAAAATAGAATAATATTGAATATTCGATACTGCGATGGTAGCTCAGTCTGCCGGATCCAATGTAAAACATTCCAAAATCAACAACTCCTTAGAAATAAAAAAAATAATTAAAAGAACATTTTCCAGTGGACCAAATTGTGAATCTAGACCATTTTCGAATCCCCTTGAACCCACACAAAAAATTTCATCAAAATCGGTCCAGCCGTGTAGGAGGAGTTCAGTGACATACACACGGACAGAAGAAATATATATATTAAGATATTTCATATTGGACACATTTTGTACTACCAGATTAGGTCAGTTTCAAATGGCTGTTATAATATTGGAAATATTGATTTACGGCTTTTACTCTAAATACGCTTAGACACATGTGCATCTTTTGGATTACATCAAGTTTGATCCTATAGAACGATATGTTAGAATACTTTGGCAAGGTTAAAAGAATTATTTTACCTGGTAAACTGAAGCGTCAAGCGCGGATTGAGACAGAGGTTCGTTCCAGCGACTATGGCAGCATCACAGTGCCCCTCTCTTATAGCTCTGTAGGCGTGTTCCAGGGCGTAAATGGAGCTGGAGCAAGCAGTGTCCAAGGCATACGAAGGGCCAGTTATTCCCAGCCAGCTGGAGATACGATTGGCTAACAGGCCTCGGCAAGATCTACATTTCATTAAATAAAATTAATAGCGAGAACCCATTGTCAATATTTTCCATTATTTACTAGCCGAGCATCTTTCTCAACTTTGGCGACATTATCTGTTAGCCTCAAGGCCGCCAGCGATTAAATGAAATTAAAATTTTAACTGCTTAACTTTTTAGTGAATAAATTTGTAAAGTTAAGTATTCATTAAGAGACAATTTTTTTATTATTTTTTATTAGTATCTATAGCAAAATTTGTACATAATGTATTTATAAATTGTATTATATTAAGGTATTATAAAGTTTTTTTTTCATAGTCCTCCTCACTAGGGTTCCCTGTTCTGAGGCGGCCTGTAGTTTTTCCACATTTGTATTTAGTATCCAGTTGTCCCCCAAGTGTACGTGACGTGCTCAACGTTGTCAACGCACTGTCTTGCAACTTTGCACGCGATATAATGCGGAAATACTATGTGACGTGAGACATGTCGACTGCACGGGGTGCTCCTCAATTGCTCAACACTACTCAACATTCTCCCTTCAAATGTTGACGAGCGTAGACACATGCGATTCGTGCCGCTCAACCATATTGTTAGCATATTGTTAGCTCGCCGTATTGTTAGCATTGTGGGTAAAAGAGATGCCGTCATGTGCCGCGACATGTGCCGCGACATGTGCCGCGACATGTGCCGCGACATGTGCCATGACATGTGCCGCGACAGGTCCCCTGTCCGCTAGTGAATCTTAGGCTTAACCTCTCAGGCTAACGGCTTAACTCAGAACAACTTATAAGGTCTTATGTGATGATTTATAAAATGTGTGTGTTTTTATATTTTTTTAATTACTTATAGTTAGAAAAATTTTAGGTGAACTGCAATTTTTTTAAGCTTTTTGAAGTTTGCTTTAAAAATATTTATATTTTAAAAATTACGCGGTTATTTCTAATGATAAAATTTGGAAGCATATTTCATCACCTTTCAAAAAAAGTTTTTAGTTTTTTGTAATATTATAAATATTCCATTTATTTGGATTTTCGAGGCCCGACGGGTTAAAGATCCTTCTGTAAAATATTAAAATTTCACGTACCCAAAAATACCATATCCATTGAGTTCTAAATGTTCGTAGATCATCTTAAGTTCAGTTTCGGAATAACTGGCTGCTACGAATACTCCTGTACTTGTGTTTCTCAGCTCACACGGATTTACACCTGTCAAATAATATTGGTGGAATAAGTAGGCACAAGCCCAAAACTTTTGCTGTTTGCATTCAAAATTTTTATATTTCAAAAATAACATGTTTACTTCTAAGGCTAGCTTTACACGCGTAATTAAAAATTACGGATTACGTAAGATTTTGACAGGTTACTCCCAGGAGCGTTTACATATTATGAATCTGACTTGTGGAAATTAATGATCACGGAAGTTTTTCGGAAGTTCGACCTGTGTAACTGCTCATGCGACCGTTTACATATGTAAATGTATTTGCGGTAAGATGGCTTCCTTTCAACAACGACCTGCTACTGTCAAATTTACGCGATTTTGTCAATGAAGACGAAAAGGACCAAATAAAGTGCTGAAATAGATTTTGGCTTTAATTAAACAATTCTCCACCCACTTTTGTGCCGTCAAAGGCGAAAATTAATGGATTTCTTTCATTTTATCCGAATGACAGCTACCTGACAGCAAACGACTTCGTATTCAAATACGTAATTTTAAAAACAGAAACATTGAGATTAGAAAGTTTTGGACCGATAATTGAATAGGATGCTCATTTTTAGAAAACTCAAATAAGTGGAAATAAATACTAGTTTTATAAGAAAAAAATCCAATAAAAACAAATGTCTTTTGATTTTTGACATTTCGCAACGGCGCATTTTGGTACTATTTCTTACAAAAAGTCCCTCAGCTTATCACATTGATTTTATAAGCTGTGAGAAGGCTGTAATTTCGCGCGGACGCGAAAAAACTTCCGGAAGAAGAAGTTCTGTAACATGCTTTAAATTACGTTAAGTGACTTTTGGTGTCGTTTACATAGGGAATTTGGCCATAATTCACTTACACGAGCGAATTACGGGAAAAAACTTACGAATGTAAAGCCAGCCTTAGGCTAGGTTTACACTCGTAAGTTTTTTCCCGTAATTCGCTCGTGTTAGCGATTTATGGCCAAATTACCAATGTAAACGACACCAAAAGTCACTTAACGTAATTTGAAGCATGTTACAGAACTTCTTCTGTAACATGCTTCAAATTATGCTGAGGGACTTTCTGTAAGAAATAGTACCAAAATGCGCCGTTGCGAAATGTCAAAAATCAAAATACAATTGTTTTATTGGTTTTTTTTCCTATAAAACTAGTATTTATTTCCACTTATTGGAGTTTTCTGAAAATGAGCATCCTTCTATTCAATTATCGATCCAAACCTTTCTAATCTCAATGTTTCTGTTTTTAAAATTACGTATTTGAATACGAATTCGTTTGCTGTCAGGTAGCTGTCATTCGGATAAAATGAAAGAAATCCATTAATATTGGCCTTTGACGGCACAAAAGTGCGTGGAGAATTGTTTAATTAAAGCCAAAATCAATTTCAGCACTTTATTTGGTCCTTTTCGTCTTTATTGACAAAATCGCGTAAATTTGACAGTAGCAGGTCGTTGTTGATAGGAAGCCATCTTACCGCAAATAAATTTACAGATGTAAACGGTCGCATGAGCAGTTACACAGGTCGAACTTCCGAAAAACTTCCGTGATCATTAATTACCACAGGTCAGATGCATATGTAAACGCTCCTGTGAGTAACCTGTCGAAATCTTACGTAATCCGTAAATTTTAATTACGAGTGTAAAGCTAGCCTTATAATACAATTTGAAAGCGTATTCAATCACCTTTCAAAAACAGTTGTAGTTTTTGGATACGTTCAGAAATATTCAAAATATTTTATGGTGATTTAGCAGTGGTGCCCGGGTTCATGGGGTGAGGTTTGTCTAGGTCTTGGAGGCGGATGACAGGATACACTGAACCCCAGATTCCTACCCACCCCTTAAACCCTTTTCCTTCCCAGAACTCTCCTCCCTTTCCTCTCCTTAAAAAAACCCTCCACACAGTATCCCCAAAGATGACATAGGCCCTGAGGGAAATTATTTTCCTCAGGGCCTCCTGTGTGGAGCTCATGTAAAAAAAAATGTTAATTTTATCGTAATTCGTAAATTTTCAAGAATTCCCCGCCATTTTACAGCATTTTTATTAGCGGTAAAAGTCAATAAGCTCGAGGCCTGTCGGGTTAGCTAAAGTAATAGTAATAGTTAAAAATAATAATATTAACTGTTAATTGTTTATTTATTGGCACTGTGATGGCAAAAATGTTATAATTTTACTTTGTTACATAATTTTTTTCCTCCGAAAATTCTTTTATTGACAGTGTGCTTTTTGGGACCATAAAAATAGGCCAAGAATTCTGATTAAATTCTTTTATTGTAAAATAGTCGATTCTGTAATATTACAAAAAAAATTGTCAGCCGCAATATGCAATTCCCAATCAAAAATAACGTTGTTTGTAAAAAGTTGCACATTCGCAACATTTCAGAATATTACTTACGCACACCCATGAAAACACGGGATATTTTAAATGAGGTCGTCTGTGGTCTCCTAATTCTTTATTTGAATGAAAATTTATTAAAATTTTAGAGTAATGACGGCAAAATTGGTTTCTCGATATATACAAAAATTACGAAATGCAAAAATGATGTTTCGAAACCTTATACGCGGCCGCCGCGAATGTAAAAGCTGGTTCACACACAGCTATCAAATATAAAAGATTATAGCACGCCAAATAACGCTCTCCATACAATCCCTTCAGACCGTTCACACCTAAGTGTTTTTAAGCGCAGATCAATCATAGACAATACACATCTTAGACGTAACCGCTCCAGAGGTGATATATGAGAAGATAAGTCTCCCCCTCTCCGACTAAAACAGGAGAGGGGGTCATTGTAATTACGGAGCTGCCTAGGACTCGTGGATGACAGATGTCAAGTTGACAGATGTCAAGTTGACAGATTTCAGTACAAAAAATGTGCATTCTGTTGCCGCTCCCTAATTCAACTGCCCCCCTCTCCTACCACAGGAAGAAATACTTGATAGCCTCGTGTGAAAGCACAAAAGATAAGCGCTCGCGATTCAACAGATATCTGCTCGCAGATTTATAGCTCTGTGTGAACCAGCTTTAACTCGATGTCACAAAGTTTTTAGCCGGCCGCAAATATAAAAGAATTCACATTTCTTATTCCAAATAATATCAGGAATCACTGGTTAAAGTTAGTCAAGTACGTCCCTTAACAATCTGTTCCTATAACCATTGTCATAATACCTATTGTATTTTAATGTTTCATACCCGCATCAATAAGAGCTTCGTATGTTTTTTCCAACAGTATTCTGGACATGGGGTCTAGGGCGTTTGCCAATCTTCGAGAGACGCCGAAGAACTCTGCGTCGAATCTGTTTATTTCTAGAAGTCTTCCACCCCTGGAAAGGATGCCCAGGTGAACACATTTGTATCGCCTGTCGTCTTCAGATATCATATCCACCTGGAGAGGCCAAACAACCATGAGTTCATCAATAATAATAACTAAGGAAGGATTGTTTCAAATAATTTAAACAATTTTTCATATTTTAAAGTTAGCATTCCACTTCTGGGAAAATCTTATTCAAGTTCTGTCATGAAACAATTGGCCCACGACAAAACACAAAAACAGAACTTGAATAGATGTTTCACAGAACTTGAATTTTAACTGTGAAATTTGTTAAATCTAAAGATGTTTTTTCATCAGGTTAACTGAAAGGCTCACTCTGTAGAAAGTTGAGTGAAAAGAGCATTTGCTAGACGAAATGAGCTATAATGAGCTTCTAACCTTTTCAAACAAATCGTTGTATGAATGGGCTACTCATTTTGACTTTCTGGAAAAAAATAGCTACTGACCTTATTGAAGTATTTGCTGGGTGAGATGAGCTACTCACCTTGCTAAAGAACCTTGTCTCTAAAATGAGCTACCCACCTCGTTAAAGAAACTTATTTGTAAAATGAGCTACACACCTCGAAAGCACTTTCTACTTAAAATCAACTACTCGCCTCGTTAAAGCAACTCCCATGTGAAATGAGCTACTCACCTCGTTAAAACACCTTCTGTGTGAAATGAGCTGCTTGCCACGTGAAAACACCTTCTGTGTGAAATGAGCTGCTTGCCACGTGAAAACACCTTCTGTGTGAAATGAGCTGCTCACGTCGTTACAGCACCTTCCGTGTGAAATGAGATACTCCTTCTGTGTGAAATGAGCTGCTCACGTCGTTACAGCACCTTCCGTGTGAAATGAGATACTCCTTCTGTGTGAAATGAGCTACTCACCTTGTTACAGCACCTTCCGTGTGAAATGAGCTACTCCTTCTGTGTGAAATGAGCTACTCACCTCGTTTCAGCACTTTCAATGTGGAATGAACTACTCCTTCTGTGAGAAATGAGCTACTCACCTCATTAAAACATCTTCTGTATAAAATGAGCTTCTCATCTTCTGTATGAAATGAGCTACTCACCTCATTAAATTATATAAAAAAATAAGTACAGCAGAAGAATACAATCATTTATTTAGAAGTGGACACACAAACGCGTGGTTAAATATTAAAAATGCAAAAAAAATTATATAGGATGGGAAAGGGTTGGAGTTTTTCATGCATTTGGTATTGACCGCTTCAATTTACAACACTAATTAAAATTCATTCTTTTTTTTAAATAGTGCGATGTTTCAACGCCCGGCTGTTCTAGGAATGGTAGGTACTGGCAGAGACAAAAAAATACTGAAATGTTTGCATCGGTAAAAAAACGCTTTTAGCGTATTATCTCCGCAGACAACAATATTGTGTAAGTTTGATTACCTTGCTGTATGATATAACATATTGCAACCAATCAAGAAAAGTACAAACATTTAGTCATCAAGGCACAAGGAAGGGTGCCATTAGATTAGTGTAATTTTAAATTGATGGTTCACCATTCTGCGAATTTAGTTTTTCGTGGTTAATGAAAATTTGTTTAAGGCCCCGTACCCGAGCACGAAAAGAAGAAGATGTAGAGATATGTAATTACGAATGTTGGAGAGAGCGCGCTAATATTTCAAACGATAAAGTGAAGCCAAAATTGTGAAAATGACTCGTTCAGAATAGAGCAAAAATCTCGTGGGGTTGTCTAAGACAACGTTCAAAGAAACACTGTGAATTTTTTCATACATATAACTTGTTAAATAATAGAAACAGGCTTCAAAATAAAAGTTTTCGAAGCATACTTTGCGATTTTTTTCTATCGAGGGAATTTCATATAATTTGTGTTTCGGCGAGGGGGTTGTATAAATATTATCTTCAAAAATAACATATATTTTTTTAAGAGCTTAAAAACTTCAAATGTTCAAGGGAGATTTGTAAGAAATCGGTAGAAATTCGGATAGTGCCGCTTTAAAAAGCAACAAAAATCGCGCATATTAGAGGGAGCGCGCTAATATTAAAAAACGATAATAATTAAGCATAAATTAAAAAAAAAGATTCAAAAATCGTGGCCGCGTAATTTGACACCCATAACGCCATATTTGCTGTTGACGGAGACCATTGAAAGTTGGGAATGAACCATAAAGGAAGCGATTGTAAAAAATACTCAAATGCCTGTCCTAAGTGTACAGGAGACCGAAACAGTGAATTGTACGGCTGAGAAAGGCAATAATAATTGAATCAATATTGGAAACAAGTTGAGAATAAATATTGAATTGAATCATCGGTAGTTACCAATATAGTTACAAATGTGCTGTATATAATGGAAAACTTGAATAAAAAAATATGATAACTTTTTAATAAAAAAACTAAAATGTTTATGGTAATAATCAAATTGACGAGGTTCTAGATTCACTTAAAATTACTTATCAAAATATGATTCATATTTCATTTGAAAATCAAAATACCAACGAATTATCAAAACAACATAGGCGGGTAGATGGTGTAACTCTCTACAAATTGTTGGAGACAAAAACAAAACAAACTTCTGTTCCATTACTATACCTCTGTGTTAAAGGCCTGAAATGAATATTCAACGAGAACTTGTGCTTATTAAAATCAATTAAATATAAAACAACATCATACTCACGTCAGAGACTTGGCTCAAAGAAAAGGACCTACCGTACATCTTTATCGAATGCTATCAACATGAAGCATCGTGCCTACCGGAGGGCATCTAATGTAATCGACAACACAGTAGATAATAAAGACAACAACTTCCTCTGGCTACACTTAAATAAACCAAAAATAAACATCGGCGTAATATATAAAAAAAGCCAAATACCAACTTCCAGATATTTCTAGATAGTACTTGGAAACATTAATATCAACTTATTAGATTTCTCAAACTCACACACTTGTTAATACACATAAATGATCACGTCAAACAAATTTAACTATAATTAACAACGTGAAAAACTAGATGCCATTCATAAAACACCAACACCACTTTGGACCACTTGCTCTCAGACGTAAATTTTTAGGCCACATACCCGCACACAATAACAAACTGTGACGCTTCAATATCTGACCACGACTTAAGACACTAAGAAAGTTGCATCACAAAAATCTTTATATAAATATTAAAATACTTTTGTAATTTATTTTTGGGGTGTTATGCCGTGTTGCGCTACCTCCTTCTTTAGCCAACGTTTCGGAAAGCGTTACAGCGTCCACCATCAGGGCAGATGTGTAATTGTGTAACACAATTGTTCTCAGCTCATCTGCCCTGATGATGGACACTGTAACGCTTTCCGAAACGTTGGCTAAAGAAGGAGGTAGCGCAACACGGCATAACACACCAAAAATAAATAACAAAAATTAAAATACTGATTTTCGTAGGTTAGAGGAGGATATCAGTCTAAATTCCTTTCCTATAAACAATAATGAGAACTCAGCATTCGCATGACAATCACTTTGTAAGCTATTGAATAAAATCATCACAGTACCACAATAATAAAATACAAAAAGCATCCTGTTCTGAAGATTATCAAATAGCATTTAAACCAAAATACAACATGTTAGCATAAGAGACAAAAAAACAGTCATATTCAGAGCATCAACTATGGAGTTCCTCAAGGATCTACACTGGGGCCACTCTTATTTCACATGTATAAATTTTGGCGACATATTCTTAAACGCAGTTGACACAACATTCTATTGCTTTGGGAAAAAACTTTATTAGAAAACTCTCAAAAGGATCTTAATATATAAAACAACTGGTTAATTAAAACAATAAATATTTTTGAAACCGATTGATTTTAAGCTCATCTAAAAATATAAGGCCGTCGCATATACCATTATAAATAGAAGAGAAAAACCTATACATTCCAGATAGTGAAAAACTAATCAACAACAGACCTTAACAGTAAGTAGAAAAACTAAAATAAAAACAACATTCCACTATTAGTGTATTTAGTTAAATAGCTCATCTTCTGCCAACACAAGTAAAAAGGGCTTATATCTTAGCTTAATATATCTGATAGAAATATGGGGAAACACACACATACACACTTAAACAATTTACAAAAAATACAGTCCCGCTTAATTTATCTGATAGAAATATGGGGAAACACACACATACACACTTAAACAATTTACAAAAAATACAGAATAAAGTTATAAAAGAACTCTTCAATATTATGACCCAGATACTCCCACGAAAGAACTACATCAAGAAAAGAATCAATTGAAAATGGTTCAAATTTAACACATATCTCTAAAAATATAAAATGGACTTACAACATTTATAAAAACGTCACAAATACAAGAACACTATACAAGACTAAATAATAAATTATACACTGATACAGTGAAGACTAAAAGTAGTAAAAGAAGCATAGGCCAAGAGAGTCATATATATACAGTATGTTTCCCGATAGCCTGAAAACGGAGAATTAAATATAAAAAAAACTGTTAAATCCATAATTATAACAATAATATAATAATAATGTACTAATGGAAGTATATAAACAAAGATACAAATCAAATTGATGATTTATGTAGAAAATGTTTGGCTCTTCCGGAAACTATTGAACATATTATATTGGGATATTCTGTATTAGTGCCGTCCGAGTATACATTTAGACACAATCAGGTTTTAAAAATAATTCACCAAAGTTTGGTTATTAAACATAACTTTGACTGCCCTAATGTAGTACCATATTATGAATACGAAACAAATTCATTTTTAGAAAATGATTTTTATAAAATATATAATTGATGTCGCTATTCCAAATTCATGTAATATTAAAAAATCTGTTTCTGAAAAAATTAGAAAATATACAGATTTAGGAAATGTGATTAAAAGAATTTGGCATTCTCGGACTATAAAAATATTACCATTTGTTATTTCGGCTACTGGCATTATACCTAGCTCATTCAAAATTTAGGCTTATTAGATTTGTCAAAGAATCTATGTATAAAAATGCAAAAGTCAGTCATATTAAATACATGTAGGATTACGAAAGATTTTTTAAATATTTATATTGAGGGATCAGTAGGATTTATTGGTCCAGTTAGGAGTTCTAGCGAGCCGAGCCCTCTGATATGAAAATAACTGGAGTCGGTGAATTATTTTCCCATTTTGTCTCTGGTAGGTTGACATGTTGTTCTTGTATTGTTTTGTTTTATTTATTAAACTTATACAGAGCAATTGCATAGCAAGTGGATTGACTAGATGATCATTTGTGGAAAAGTGTGTGGAAGGATTAAGTTTTTCCTGTGGGGAAGATTTAAGCCGGACATAAAGTCTAGAGAACAATTTTAAAGAATAATTTTTAAGATAAGATATCATGCATTATTGTTACATTTCATGTAAAATTGTTAATGTTATAATGATGTATATATTTGAATGATGTAGTTAGAAAGTGAAATAATTGTATTTCTTTAACTACAATAAATAATAAAAAAGCATCTTTAGTTGTAAAATGTTCTTCTCACCTTGCCAAAGAGGTTGTCTCTTAACTCAGCGACGTTGGCCGAGTCAGGGAAATACCCCGCCACACCGGAGATGCAAATTTCTTCACCTGCCTGCGGGTGGGACAGGCGATATCCCGGAGATGTCTCTTGCTGGTAACCTTGCCCCGGGCCGCGCGTTTCAAATTTCGAAGCCATCTGAAAAGCGTATATCCAAATTTATTTTAATTTTAATTTGTTACTCTTCTATACGCCCATGGGATTTTTACATCTATACTTACTAATATTATAAATGCAAAACTGCGTGTGTTTGTTTGTTACGCTTTCACGCATAAACACCTAAACCAATTTTAAAAATTCTTTCACTAATAGAAAGCTACATTATGTGCGAGTAATATAGGCTGTATATAATGATAAGCTCTGGCGTTATGAAATTATAGATATTAATGTATTATATTTTTTATAAAGTCCCTAACAAAAGCGAGTTATTGCTAAGCAAAACAAATCGTTGCCGCGGAAACGATGTTGATATATTTGCGGGAAATTTTATTTCATAGTTAATATCTATCTCTAAAAATGAATCGCCGAATGTAAGCGCATAACTTCCGAACGACTGCACCAAATTGGATAATATTTTTTTTTGTGTTCGTTATTTTGTATAAAACTACAGGTGAGCTCTGGTATTATGAAATTTGCATTAGGATGCACGCGAGCTCTTTGAAAACTGAATGTACGGAGTGCTGGAGAGGGAGGGGAACCTGGGAGAGGGGAGGGGAGCTCAGGAGGGGGGTTCGCGGGACGAGGGAAGGGGGGGAGTGAAGTGAAGAGAGGGATGGTGGAGGAGGCGGAGTGGGAACGCGAGAGGGGAAGAGACGAAAGGGGAGGAGGAAGGGGAACGGGACGAATGGAAAAGGACACACAGAGATAAATAATTTCTTTATTTAATGGCTTAGCAACGCATACGGGTACCAGCTAGTAGGGCTTAAAGTGGATTAGTGTAATGCATCTTATTAGTCTATGATTTAGTTCCTACATTACTTTAAATGTCTTTGGGCTCTTTGGGTCACGTGGTTTTGTCGCCGAGTTGTGCCGAGTTGTGCCGAAGGTAAATGTGCGGAGTCATTACAGTTCAGGAGATACGTAGATCAATGCGCAGATCTAGCTTTTAGCCAGGAAGGATGTTTGTCTTCCCAAGTATTATTATAAATTACGATCTTTCAATCAACAGTCATTGTGTTACCTAAGTCTTCTCAATTGGCAGTCTATGGTAGTGGAGAATTCAGGTCCCAGTACTTACTAAATTACGAATGTTTTTGGAGAGAACACTAACGAACAATTTGAATAAAATTTAAAAAAATGTAAACGCTTTTATAAAAATGTGGGACCCATTCTGCTATTTTCCATTTCATTCCGAGCCTATAACACCAACAGTTACCTGGTTCCTTTGATAAAGTTAACTAGGATTGTCAGCAATTTAATATTTGACTATGTCTTCTGGTTTCACAATGTGTCTTCGGAGGTTTCTGAGCCTTGCTTTCATCAGGTGAATTGGATTCTCTTTATCTTCTTCACATATCCGTCATGCTAGAGCTTCCAAAATCAGCATGTGCAGAACCCTGGTTTCAGGAAAGCATTAAGACAGGAATTTTGAATCCGAAATCAGGAAGTTCTTGGTATAGCTATATAGTAGTATATAGGTATTCCTCAAGGGTCGCACCCAATATACAGCTTGTTTTCCTAGGTTCTACGAGCATGTGTTTTGGGGCTCCCTTGAGCTGGGGGCTCTGGGATCGTGCCCCGCATGCCCTTAAAGACAAAACTGGGTAGAAGATGGAATGGCGGGAGGCTGGGGAGTATCTCGCTTTCACCGAAACACGGCAAGAACCGTTTCAAGCAAGACATTACTACCATTCTAGAACGTGTTGTACCCACCATTATTTGTCACCCCTTTACTTATAAACGGGGTGTAAATATTACACGGCGCGTAAGGTTTGAATAGTGAAACACTTGTCTTATTATGACGGCGTTGATGGTACATATATAGGCAGAGCCTGGCGATAGTAAAAACCTAAAGCCTTGGCTCCTTGGTAAGTCATCGCCCGGAGTGGACTGCTCAAATTGCGTTAACTACTCTTTCTTCCCGTCAGTTAAACTCAGAATGGAAGGGGCTCATATTGCAAAGGATCACCATGTGACACAACTACTGTCTGGGCATGGGGAATTTAGGGGGAGACTGCAGTCTCTCGCTATCCCCCTATCCTAACTGCGCGTGTGGTGATACAAACCAATCAGCCGAGCACATTCTGTAGCACTGCGAGATTTTGAAGGACGCCTGAGAGGAAATGCTTGATGGTTTACAAGTAACTACGAGACCAGCATGGAACACCGATCTCGTTTCGAATAAGGTGAATTTTGAGTGTCTGAGGAAGTTCGCAAAGGTTTGGGTTGAGAGATGGCCTGTTCTTAGAGTCGCTGATTAGCTGTAAAATCATTGTTGTTTCAAATGTCAGGTGTAATTGCTCCTGAAACCATGGACTTCCATCCATAACTCTATCATTTTTACCGCTCGGAATTTATGTTTTCATATTTTACCTCACATAGCTTCATTTTAATACTTTATACTTTGCTATCTATATTCTTTTATATATTGTTTATTTTTTCGACTTATCGTCTTTATCATTGCATAGAACTCTGCTAAGAGCTGTGAGACTTACCATTATTATGTTATTATTATTTTTTTTGGTTACTTTTCCTCTTTTTTTTTCTTTTCTTTTTTCAGTTCTATAATTTGCAATTGTGCGTCGTTATTATGGCTGAACTGAACTGAACTGTTATCGTTCTGTATTGTTTACTTCCCCACTTGGGGGTGAGCTAGACCCCGTCTCTGCATAGTCAGGCGCCGAACATCCCTGGAACGGAGCCCTCTCAGATCATCTGCGCCTTCCCCAGCAACTTGTGTGAGCATGAGGTTTGGCCGGGCGACCTCGGCGACCTTCCGCCCTGCCTCCGGCAACTCGATGCTTCAGTCCTTAGGGTCTTTGGGCATTTTGCCCCTATTTCCCAGTTACTTTCTCCAAGGCACAACCGAGGAACTGGCTAAGGGGCGCGGCAGCCCTGTCTCGTTAAAGTTTGACCGACCGCCACAAACATTCTTGCTGGTACTGCCAGACGACGATAGACTTTCAGACTGCAGAGCTATTTATTTGTATCTAAAACATGTTTGTATCTTCCCTTTCTTGCAGGTTCTTGCAGCATACGCAAGATACAATCCCCGCAAGCGTACTTCATCTTGTTTTTTTATCATCTTTCCATGCCTTTATATATGTTTTACTAACACCATTGTATCAAGTTTATCATGTAAGCACTTGCATACTGCTTACTAATACTGTGTGCAGGGACATTGGAGGTCTAGATTCGTTCAAAACTAAATGTAGCTTCATTCTTTCGAAAAAAATTAGAGTCCTTGCGAGAGCCTTGAAGGAGTAACCATCAGTTACTTATACCAAGGCGGGTAAGTGGTGGATAACCTCCAATGCTCAAATTGCGCAGGGACATTTGAGAGTTTAGCTTCGTTCAATTTAAATGTAGCTTCGTTTATATAAAAAAATAGAGTCCTTGTGAGAGCCCTAAAGGAGTAACCTTATGTTACTTATACCAGGGCGGGAAAGCGGTTGGATTACCTCAAGTGCTCAAATTGCGACTGCACAGGGTCGGATCTGTCTATTAGAAAATCGGCCTTAGGTCCGGGTTTAATTATGCCAACGCTAAACTGGAGTGTGAGAAATTTATCAGTCAGACGGATAATTGTTATTTATTTATTAACGCCTTGGAGGCCTTGTGGAGCGAAATAATAACACAATAAACAGATTTTAAAAGATAAAAGTAAGTACAATACACTTAGGTACGTATTTAATTATAATGTGAAGTTGTACAGAGGAGTTCAATAAGTGTAAGTATATTATAAGTAAAAAGAAGTATGAAAGTAGTTACAGAGCGATGTGCAGTAACTTTGTTGATAACATAAAAATGAATCAGTTTGTTTTAAAACAAGTTTGTAATTTGCAAACATTTATTACGCTTGATTGGATGTTTTACGGAACAAAGTTTAATTAACACAGCGATAAAATGTGCACATGAAAAAAGTACAAAAGATAGGTAGGGACAACATGGTTATGTAGTTAAATTATCACGGTATAGCTGATGGAAAAGTATAACTTACTAGGAATATACCATGCTATAAGGTCGCGGGACTCTCTGAATAATAACACTTGGCGATAGTGATTTGCATTTATTTGTAACTTTGACAAATTAGATACAGTTTAAATTATCAACCGCGACAATTATCAGAAGGATTTATATTGACAAAATTCATTTGTTATCGACCCCGATACAGAAACTGCAATGACAGGCTTGGCGTTTTCTCGAACATTCTCGGGGCTCCGGTGTGGCCAGCGTACGTGAAAAAATGATACCACTGCGAAAATAGTCAGTTTGCCACATAATGAGTCGCCAAAATGGAAGTTGTACAAATGAGTTCGATAGTAGAATAGCATAATAATGAGAGTATTTGTTTATTATTATAATTTTGACGTTCACCATTAGGAGTGAAATTGTTTTCAATTAGTTGCAATTTTTTGAAACTTTAGTTTTTTTTATCAAACTTATTTATTAAACGCCCATAGGGCTTTTGCCGACATTCATGTACATTTATTATACACATGTTTAACATTTACAAACATATCAGTACCTACATGTAATACATACCTAACAGGGCCGGATTTATACTTTTCATAAGGATAGGCCACTTCGTTTGCGCCGCCCCTTTCGGCTTCTTAGAATTTGCAACCTATCATAATCACTCACTTGTAGGCTTTTATATAAATAAATAATAAATATAAATATAAATCTTCAAATATAGGTCGAGTAGGAATTCAAAAATGAAATAAACGAATGAATTAGTCGTAAGTAAAAGTGTAACATGAAACAAGAATTACAATTTTTTACGGAATTTTTTATCGACAAAATCATTTAGAATGTCTTCATATTTTATAGTTTTCATTAAGTCTGCTTCTACGCATAGAAAAGCCAAAGAGTTAAGTTTTTCCTGGGACGAAGAAGACCTTTGGTAATTCTTCACTCGCTTTAAAAATTCCTTTCTCCAGAACAACTTGTATTTGTATTGTATTCGGGTAAACGTTGCACAGAGATTGTTTCCTCAAAAACTTAAAAATATTCAGTAATGATGTAGATTCAGGTTTCTGCCGTTTTGTAACATAAACATAAGTACCTAACTATTTAGCACAGCATCGTAATGAGTGCTGGAAATTAGCGACTGTAAAAGTCAAGTTAAATGTGATTTAAAATAGATAACTCAATAAATATATAAATAGAAAACTCTATGTATATACAGTGATTTGTTTTTTTTTTTATTATTTATAATCGCACACAAACTTAACGACTTATTAAATAAAGCGAGCGAGCGCCGCCCCCTGAACTCTGCCGCCCCTAGGCCGCGGCCTATAAGGCCTATTGACAAATCCAGGACTGATACCTAACAATACAATAATATACTTAACATTTTACAAATATATCAATTCATAAACGTAATACATAACTGTACAATAAATACTTAACATTTTACAAACATAGTACACAAACATATCAGTTATATTAACTAATTATTTTTACTTTAATACAGGACGGAGAGGTTTCGAAAATTTCGAAAAGGTATGTAAAAGTATCAATGTCTAATTTATTTATATTGAAGAAACAAACTTATTTCTAAAAAAAATGCAGAAAGTAAACGCAAAATTAATAATACTGAGCGTTCTTCGCCATTTAAAAGAATTTTTCCAAAATTGTTGCATTTAAAAAAAAAAACAAAACTTTTGTCACATAGACAAACTTATTTTAACAAATACAGCAAATGAGAGCAGACAAATAAATATATGATTATATAAGAGTGTCTTAAAATAAACAGTTTATATAAGAATCATATACGATTTATTCCTTCCTTGCCAGTTAACTCAAAGTTCAACTATTGATTGGAGCACAATCTATTGAAGTGAAATTTTTTTTGTCACATAGACAAACTTATATTAACAAATACAGCAAATGAGAGCAGACAAATAAATATGTGATTATATAAGAGCGTCTTAAAATAAACAGTTTATATACAAATGATAGAGGATTTATTCCTACCTTGCCAGTTAACTCAAAGTGACACTATTGATTGGAGCACAAATTGTTGAAGTGAAAAGACCTATAGCGCTACGATGACTGGCGCATCTTGTGCTGGGAAGCTTTTATAAACAACACGGTCAATTATCGATAAATATTAATTATTATTCAGCATTGTTGTCATGTACGGATTATTGGTTTGTGCAGGGTCAGTGAAGCGGTCATTACGGTCAGATATTAACGATTTACATTCATGAATGTGCAATCAAATGCCAATTTAGAATACATGAAATATTCGATAATTGCATCAAATTTAAACCTCTTTCGTTCATTCTATTAAATGTTGGTAAAAAGTGTCTCTGACAAATTCACCCATCTTCCTTATACTAGATTAAAATACTGAGCTTTTTTACAAATATTTATTTCTATTAGTTTTAAGTAGTGATCAACCGTAGGTTCGGTTTCGGCAAGTTTCGGCAAAAAAATCTAGCATCAGCATCAGTTTCGGTTTCGGCAGAAAATCTGAACCTTCGGCCGCGAATAAACCGTGAAAATGTTGAAAAACTGCTTTTTTTAGCTTACAATATTAGACTTTTAATTACGAATACTAACGTTAATAAGTAATCTAATAGTAATATTTATTTATTTTTTTTATTTTATAAATGATTTTTAAATTAAGTACTTAATTGTCGTGCAAACTAATTATAGTAACCTTTGTTGAGACTGATTAATTTATCATAAGAACGATATTTTTATGTTTACCTTTCTTTTCTTTCTTTATTGAGACTGATAATTAATTACGCGTTAATAATTAGGTAATCATATATTACTAACTGCAATTAAAAGATCTCAATAAATGTTAAATTTAGTCTAAAGAATGTAATGATTGTAAACGCAACTAAAATTAAAATACTCAATTAATGAGGTCCTTCTTTTATAATGTAAGTGTTGATTATTGATAAATTTTTGTTCCAAGAAGTTTCCCTTAACCCCCCTCATAACGCTGCCCAACCGGGTGGAAACATATTTACATTACGGGGGTATTCTAGTCTAGAAGCCCGAATTTTGGCCTTTTTTGACGGTCGATAAAAAAAATATTTTTTTAACTAAGTAAACCATTCTTTATAATTTATTTATTTATATTTTAAGAATTCACAAAAAAAGAAACGATTTCCACCCTTCTGGTCATCTAAAAATAAAAAAGTAGATTCTCTATCAGTACAAATGTCATTACGGAAGCAACCAGGAAAAATGAAAAAAAAAAATTCTTGCAAAATGGCGACTACTCAAAATTTTTTAATGTTTTTCAGTTATTTTTTTTACTTTTCCGAATTTTTAAATTTTTTGTTGGTTCCTACCATAGAGGAGTACATATAAGGAAAATTCATGCCAAATTTCAAGAAAATCGGTCAATTAGAACTTGAGATTTTGTGAAAACGCAAACGTTTCGAAAAAAGCAGTTTCGAGAAAAATTCGTTTAAAGTTTTGTTCTATGTAGTCGAAACCGATTGAATTGCCACTACTTCTTACAGGTTCTCCTAACAGTTACAGTTACTTACAGTTCTCCTAACATGCAGTTATAAATATAAATTATATATTTAAAACTGTATGTTTTTCATAGCTGTATTTATTAACTGTATATTTCCTAAATAAAAATAAAAAAATGAGTCGTAGCAGTGAAGCCATTATTTAACAATTAAGAAAACCATAACACTTAACTATGTTACTTAACTATGCTACTGAGTATCTACTTTCTCTACTTAGTTTCTCAGCAAATTGGTTTAACCAATAATCAATCTATTTAGGCACCTTCAAAAATTAACATTTAGATTCGTATAAATACGTCGTCTCAAAGTGGTTCAACCACAGTTTAAAAATTGTCTCGTAAACCGAAACAGGTGTAACAAAAATACATTCTAAAATACTTGCAGAACTAGATAAAAACATTATCCAATTTAATTTTAATTAAATTTTAAACAAATGTTTTCTTGATTGAATGAATGTATGAATAAAGCGGATCAGAATGTAAATTAATTTTCGGACATCCGATTTAGCTGAAACTCGGCAGTAAGACTCGTTATGACGACGATACTATACACAGCATTTATCATTTAAAAATTTATAGCAGTAAGTAAATGAAATAAATCTCGGTTCTATCCAATTGAGATTTGGCTCAGTTGTTAGCGTCGTTGGCGGTATTCACTTATTTTAAACCCGAAATCGACTTCAAAAGTACGTAGTAAGTTGGTATGGATACCAAACGAATTTATTTACAGTGTCAATATTTTGTACTTATACACTGGTATATATAGCACTAGCTTCTCCCCGCGGCTTCGCTCACGTGGTATTACGGGAAATTACTGTAGCGCTTGCACTTATCAATAATAATTTCCTTAAACCGACTGCATTTGTATAAAACTAGCCAGGGGGCCAACTTTCGGGGGACCAATTGTCAAGGAACCATTTTAGTCAATCATTCAAGTCAAACCAAAAATTTAAAACAGAATCTTATTTTTTGCTGGGTTGTTTTTTTTCACAATATTTTCATAAAACCGGCCCCGAAAAATGGTATAATTACATAACTACAAATTTCCTTGTTTTTAAAACTTAATTGCACCTAACATTCATACGTTGCATGATTTTACCTGTTGAACTCAATAATTATTACTGACTTAATGGCTTTAAAACAATGGCCGATATACGTGATATATTTTTGTAAATTTAATTCAATATTATGCACGAATTAATAAGCTGCAAATGACGAATTATTAAACCTGCTTACTAAACAAACAACTGTTATAAGAATGAGCTCTGTACTCTGTTTAATGAGCTAAACGTCACCAAATTTTTAAAACTGGGAAGACTTCGATGGCTGGGTCATGAGCAGAGAATGACCGAGCATCAAACACAAAAGTCCCTACTGAACTCTAGACCGATAGGGAGAAAGAGCCTAGGAAGGCCAAGATTAAGAAGGAGCGACAACGTCCTTCGTTTTGTAAATTCGTCCTTTGAAATTTTGTTTCTTGTATTTAAATTTAGGAATATTTTTAATCTGCTGTAATTTTATTTTTATTATTTCTTTTTCATATTGAAAACTATTTATAATGTTAAAGTTACATAACCTATATCAGCAGTCCCCAGAAATAAAAACGGATCTTCTAAAAACTGAAAACGCGCTGTTGCCTTATCTTAATTAATTTTTATTGGTTTGAAAGTCTGAATTTTCGGAATTTTTAATGAAATTAAATATAGGAGTATAAACATTTTATTTTCTTTTTTATATTAACTCTACACAGGAGGCCCTGAGGAAAATAATTTCCCTCAGGGCCTATGTCATCTGGGATGCTGTGTGGAGGGTCTTTTTGAGGAGAGGAAGGAATAAACATTGTTCTTGAAGAGACCCTTGTTGTAGGAGGGAGGAAACACAGAAGCCGGCAAATCGTTCCATAGCTGAGCTGTTGAACTCAAGAATGAGTCGAAAAAACGAACCGTTCTCATGTGACAAATGTCAACTGTGTACATATGTTAGGCGGGCGTTTGGCGTATCTCCCGACTATGCATCGGTGCCAAAGGGATCAATGACGCTAGTTCCTCAGAGCATCTTCCATTGAAATACCGGTAGAACATGGATAGCATTCTCACCCGAAGATTGTCAGCCTGATCTCTCAGCCTGTGATCTAAATATTGCAATCCGTTCGTTAAGGTGGGAAAATCTATCAGACGGACCGCCCGTTTCTGCACAGAGTCAAGGGTATTTTTCAAGTATTTTGGAGCTCCAGACCAGAGATGGCTGCCAAATTCAACCGTGGGGCGCACTTGCAATTTGTATAGGGTTAGCAGTTGTGTACTATTAAAGTATCTGCGGGCCCTGTACAGTGCGCCCAGTTTTTGAGAGGCTAACTTTACTCCGGCTTCGATGGAGCCCCCATACCTGAGCCGGTCGCTTATAGTTACACCAAGCATATCAATACACATGCATGTATTTTTCTTAAATGCTGTAATTTTTTATCGCAAGTACTTAACAGACTACATAACGTACGAGAAAGTACTCGTAAGTTTACCTGCCACAAATTTACAACTTCTTACACCTTTTTTGCCTTAAGTGGGGTCCCCCAAGGTTCCCACCTGGGACCAATTCTTTTCCTATTATTTATTAATGACATTTTCGATAATATTCACTTTCTTCTATTCGCTGATGATCTAACGATGTTTAGATTTAGACAGAACTTTATGAATTGTGCATCGTAAAAAAATTATATCTTAATATCAACAAATGCCAAACGACCAGTTTCCATAGATCTAAAAACGCTTTATTATTCGACTACTCAATTAACAATGCTACTCTAAAACGAGTCTTTGAATTCAACGACCTTGGTGTTATCTTTGACTCCAAATTAAGCTTCTTGAATCACATTATTAGCATTACTAGTAAGAGATTACAAATGCTTGGATTTATTCTTAGAATCGCTAAAGACTTTAATAACATAAAAACCATAAAACATTAATATATACCATAAAAATTACTACGCCTTTGGTTAGAAGTCAGGTTGAATACAATTCAAGCATTTGGTATCCTCATTTTAACTTTCATTGTTTACAAATTGAAAAACTTCAAAATAAATTGGTATTCCTATTATTATTTTTTTTTATTTATTTTTTTTATTTCATCTCTTGAACATACACTTTACAAATTATTAGTTTGGTTTACATAATAATTCATTTTATGATTCTACTACTCCATAAGTTGAGCTCTAGGAGCTCGTGTTTATGGGAGGAGTATTTATTTTATGATTCTACTACTCCATAAGTTGAGCTCTAGGAGCTCGTGTTTATGGGAGGAGTATTTATTTTCATGCAAAAAAAATATAATGTTCTAATAAGTATCTAGACAATGATCAAAGAAAATGATTAAAGAAATTTATAGAAATAAATATACCAACATTTTTTGACAAAGGAATACAATTTAGAGAAAAAAAAAATAGTTATAGAAAAACAATAATAAGACATTTTTTTATTGAAATCGATTATATTAATTTCCCTAGTAAACTTATCTTATCGAAATTATTTGAAAGGCGAAAAATATTTCATCTCCTTGTATTATACAAAATTAATGTAAAAATTAATGTGTTTTGATTTTTTTAATGCTTTTGTAGCTCGTAGGTATATGAATTGTACCTACGAGTTCTCTAGTCATCCAAGTGGATTTAGCATTAGGTATATTTTTATTAACTATATTTATGTTATACTGTTATAATTTATGTACCATATAATTTATATACTATATTTATGTTATACTGTTGTTATAATTATAACCGACTCAATATATCCCAAAAAGGAGTACTAAAGACAATTTTGAAATTACCGGTTAGAACTCCGACAGAAGAATTGTTTCAAAGCATTCAAGTCTACAACATACAAAAACTTTATGCAAAAAATATTTTATTTAAAATTAAAAAAAAAACATATCAGAATACTCCACTGTCCAACATAGATACACAACCAGGGCAATAAACCAAAATATTCTAGCTACAGCCAGTTTGAAAACATCTTTTGGACAAAGAAATATGAAATTCAATGCGACAAAACTATACAACGCTCTACCAACTCAAACAAAAAAATAACATAAATAAATAAATTTAAAACAAAAGTAAAAATATGGTTGAGAGAACAAAGTGAAAATGAACCATCAAACATACTGAAGACCATGTAAAGACAACTGGATACTTAATACAAATGTGGTAAAACTACAGGCCGCCTCAGAACAGGAAACCCTAGTGAGGAGGACTGTAAAAAAAAAACTTTATAATACCTTAATATTATACAATTTATAAATACATTATGTACAAATTTTGCTATAGATACTAATAAAAAAAAAAAATAAATAAAAAAAATAAAATTGTAATTTGTATTTGCTATATAAAAGTCCAATAGGGCGTCAATAAAAAAATAAATAAAACTATGCAATATTCTATTGTGTAACTATAAAAAAACCAATTAAAATTCTGGGACATGGAAAAAACCCAATGTACAACGTTTACTCAAAATGCCATGCAAACATAATATCATTAGTCGTCCTTATCAAAATGAGCTTTTAAAAATATGTAAAGCCTCACTTTTTCCCTAATTAGGCTCTAAAATTTAAAAGTTCTAGCGGAAAACACGGGTCGGTCCCGGCGCGCGGCTCATTTCCGGCACAGCGTTCGCGCGCTTTCTGAATTGGCGCGGAAAAAAATGTCAAAGATGGCGGTGAGCTGTCATGGCGACGCTTCCGGCGGATGAAGCTTTCCCGCCTGTTTAACGGCTACCGCAGTGCTGCACCAACCTTATAATGCTGAAAAAGCCACTGTCAGATATTTAATATTTTAAAAGCTCTTAAAACGAATCGGCTTAAAATACGCCAATAAAATATAAAACAATAATTATATTAACGATGCCAAGGTAAACCAGGGTGGAAACAGATTGAGAATTCTACGAAACCTTGTAATAAGGTCTTCACCTAATTTATTTAGTTATTTACTGAAACTCAAACTGAAACTCAACCGTCACATTAATTAAGGGGTAGTCTAGACCAAAAAAAAATTCTTCTTATTTCCAAAGTTTAAATATTCAAAATATTTCCTTAAAAGGATTTTTCGAAATTCGCATTATTTTAAAAGTTATACCCATTTTAATTTCACGCTTTAGTCGGAATCTAACCAAAATCTAAATAGAACTAAATTTTAAACGCATTTTTCTCAAAACCACTTTTTTCGAAACGGTTGACACGATATCTCAAGTTCTACTAAACCAATTTACTTGAAATTTGGTGTGAGCCTTTTCTGCATGAACCAGAACTATAACAAAATTTTTATTTTTACTATTCTAAAAAAAATCGGAAAAGTCTGGAAAAATTGTCCGGATTCGGAAAAATTTAACTGGTAAAAGTGTTTTTTTTTTATTTCAGACAAAATTTTCTCCGAGGTTCATGCCACAGCTGCTTTTGTTTGGATTAAAAATTAATTTGTTTTTTTTTTTCAGATTAATAGGAGGGTTGCAAGCGCGCCATATTTTTGAGACCCCCACTTCAACACCCTATGACTTTTAATTTTTTACAATATTTTAGTTTGATTTTTTTTAATGTATTCTTTAGTGTTAAATAAATATTTGGTAAAATAATGGCTACTAAAATATTATTGTTTTTTTTTTATTGAACCTGAAAAAACACATACAATTCATGCTTCTAGACTAGAATACCCCCTTAATTAATTGTACAATGTGTTTTACAACTTGTTACTCTTTTTTTATACAGCGAATTAAAAGCAATGAAATTTGGGTATGGGTACCACTTAGAATTATTGATTGGATAATCAATATCTCTGCCATAGATCACCCCAACGTTTGATGACTTGGTAGGGGTTCGTGGGGTGAGGCTTGCCCCGGTTTTGGCGGTGGATGCATCTGCCCACCAACTGCGTGGCGGACCAGATCGGGAGATGCTGGGTTGGGGAAACTTTTGACCTCTCAAGCTAGTCGCTCACTCGATCCATCGTCTTGCACTGCAGCGAAACGGATGGATTCATTCGTCTGTCATTTCTGAACACACTGACCCATAGATTCTTACCCCCAATACCTGTTTCCTTCCCGGAACTTCCTCTCCTTTTTTCCTTAAAAAGACTCTCCATACAGCAACCTCAAATGTGGCATAGGCCCAGAGGAAAATCATTTTCTTCAAGGCCATTAATGTAAAAAAGAAAATTATTATAAAACAAAAAGTAGACAAGAGTGGGGAGACTCATTTTCTCGCGAGCTAAATCCCATAGATGTATGTGTTTGTCTCTTTTTAGTGTCGCTATTTTTGTTTCATCGAGTTTCAAATCACAACGATGCTTATTAAGTTTTCTCTTAACAAATCATAACATTCAATTGCAAACGTCACAATTTGAAGCCGCTACCTCCGGATTCGAGGCCGATATTCTTAACGGCTCGGCTGTACCGAAACACGAGAAAAAGAGATATCTGTTAATTCTATGTAGGGTTGTCCAACATTTCGAGTCCCGAAAGAGTTAGTCCATTATTATTTATGGGGGATACGGATGTCCGGATGTCCGGCAGTGTGTCACCTTGAATTAATGATTGAGAGAAATCGACAGATGGGCGGAAAGGCATGAGACGTCTAGGCTTTAAGTACCAGGTGTGGCGGACACCAAACATCTTTTATTTACTATGTCCTCTGATCTAATGAGGCAGATTGGAAAAGATTTAGAATATCAACCTGGAGACCTGGAGAATTGGATGGATGTTCAGAAATCCCGGACACTGTACTCGTATTCGAAGGCTCTAGTGCAGAGGTTCCAAACTTTTTTTTCTCGTAGGTCACTTTCAAAATTTTACTGGTCACGGTGGACCCCCTGCTGATACATTTCTACCATATTCCCAAAACTCGACACGCGTTGTACTGAATATTGAATGGCGAGGTGTGGTTTGTCACAATGGATCTACGACTTTTTCAAAAGGGGGCAAAATGGACCAGCTTTCGAGATTATATTTGCCACGATGGAGGGAGCGTAATGAGATATGGGACGGGGAGGTATGATCCCAGTACAGTACACCCATATCACATTACGCCCCCCCCCCCTCTTGCCTAGCTGGGCGTTTTAAGATCTCACGCATTACCTGTACAACAACGTGCGCTGTACGCCAGTCGCTTTGTTATGGAGGGGGCGTAATGGGATATGAGGCGGAGGGTGGGATGGGATATGGGGCACGGGATGGGTCTCAATCGAAACCAGTTGGTGGACCCCCGCTTACAACTTGTGAACCCCCATTTCTTTATCGCGCCTACGTGGACCCACGTCGGGTCTCCCGTGGACCCCCTAGGGGGTCCACCTGGACCACTTTGGGAATCACTGCTCTAGTGGTCATAGGTTATTTCGGTTGGTATTCATTTTGCAAAATTGTGTCAATCCTCACAATAATATTTACGTTGAAACTCGGGTAAAAATGTAGAGAGGTGCCCGAAGGTATACGCAAGTAATCGAATTACTCTTTTTATAATATTCCACGTGCGTGGTGATTTACGTTCCTGGGTGTTTAACGGTGCGTCACAAATGACTCAACTGTTCAATGTTTTGGAAGAGAGAAAGGCCGACTCACAATCGCACAAAGAAATAATTACCCAAAACTTTACCAGGCCCTGAATCGAAAGGGGTTATCATAATTACAAATGTTACAATTTCGGAATTGTTGAAAATGATCATTTTTCATTTGGTGGCTTAGTTGTCTGAAATCTTTCCGATTTTGTGAAGCAAATTTTCGTTCTTTTCTATCTTTCTTTCTGAGAAATCACATTACAGATAAAGGAAGAAAATAAAATGTTAAATTCGTTAATGGAATGTCTTTGTAAGGTAGATAGTCCTTGAATAGTTTGGCTGCTGTCTTCAAATCTTTATCATTTACCATTTATCGTAAAGGAAGGGGCAATTGCAATACGCGCTTTCGTGGCTTATCAGTGAGCGTTAGTTTTATTACTAGTATTTTTTACTTACTTTTTTATGTAACACCTGACAAGACCGCTCCCGTTAGTTCAGTGTAAATTAGGTATGGATGGAGCGCATTAGGTATGGATGGCAGCGTTGTGAGGCATGTTAGGGGGGGAGCTGTACGAAGGGATTTATAAATGCAGATCTTAAAGATTATATGAAAGAGGTAAAACTTGTCTTAGAGATTATATGAAAGAGGTGAATTTCACGCACGTGCACTGTTAGCTTCTTAGAGCAGGCACCATTTAAATGCCTGTATAACAGACTCAGCATGTCAACATTTGGGAGGCGAGTGCGAGTACCGCCGCCATGGAACCATTTATTGGATAACATCTCTGTCGTAGGTCACCCCCAAGTGGCTATGTTTGGTGACTTAGCAGGGGTGCGCGGGTTCATGAGGTGAGGTTTGTCCGGGTCTTGGCGGCAAATGCATCTACCCACCAGCTGCCTGGCAGGATGGATCGCGAGAGAATGGTTGAGGGAGTCCCTTCGACTTCTCCAGCACTATTTTTTAAAAATTTTTTTTATTAGTATCTATAGCAAAATTTGTACATAATGTATTTATAAATTGTATTATATTAATGTATTATAAAGTTTTTTTTTTTCACAGTCCTCCTCATTAGGGTTCCCTGTTCTGAGGCGGCCTGTAGTTTTTTCACATTTGTATTTAGTATCCAGTTGTCTTTACATGGTCTTCAGTATGTTTGATAGTTCATTTTCACTTTGTTCTCTCAACCATATTTTTACTTTTGTTTTAAATTTATTTATTTCTGTTATTTTTTTGTTTGAGTTGGTAGAGCGTTGTATAGTTTTGTTTTTTATAATTCTCTCAGAACATCACCTTGCAGAGGGAGGGTTGGATTGATACGTCTGCTACTTCTGGACACACTGACGCCCAGATTCCTACCTACCCCTAATACCCGTTTGGGGCCATCCATAAATTACGTCACACCTTAAGGGGGGGTGAGGGAGTAGAGAAGTGTGCCACTGTGTGACAAGGGGTGTGGGGGGGGGGGGGGGGGGGGTTATCAGCTCTATGACGTCGCAGGTAAAAATATTAATTATTAAAACGCTATTTATTTTTAGATGTAAAATTGCAAAATATGTGACGTCACACTGGGGGGGAGGGGGTTTCACAAATGTGACGATGTGTGACAGGGACGGGGTAAAAAAATAATAAAATTCGTGTGACGTAATTTATGGATGGCTCCTTTCTTTCCCAGAACTTTGTCTCCTTCCTTTCCTAAAAAGACCCTCAACACATGTCCCCAAAGATGACATAGGCCCTGAGGGGATTTATTTTCCTCAGGGCCTTCTATGTGGAGCTAATGTAAAAAAAATCGGGTGCATTTTACACGCGGTAGAAGCGAAACTTTACCAAAACAATCTCAACCAATGCTTGAAAAGTGGGGTCATAATCAAAGCGACGAATGAGTGCATACCTCGCGTAATTTCCGCTTCATATCGCAACCAATAGGAGCCCTTAAAAGTGACATCATTATCAAAGCGGCCAATGAGCGAAGTTGATGCGTCACACGTGCACTAATCGTCATTTCCATTTCATCCAAAATCCAATTTCACTTCAAAAACTTGCGGAGTAAAGAAAATATCTCAAAAAAATAATAAATCTTCATATTTGGAAAATTGAACCCATTTCCCAGAGGTAGTTTCTGATTTCTAGTTCCCGCTGTATGTAGCTCGCGGCTGTCGGGGGGAGGGGATCGGAAGAGTGGGGGGAAACCATATAATTCCTTGATCAAGAAACAAACGATGGCGCTTCGATCCCTTCCGGAACCGAACCGATTTCGACCGGAAAGAGGACGTTTTAAACCGGATACGCCGCCGCTATAACTGAATCACGGTATGATTTCCATTTATATTGGTTTTTAACGATCGGGAGATGGCGAACTCGGTTCCGTACCGCAAAGTAGGGCGATGGTATTCCTTTACAGTAAAAATGGTTTATTTTAAAAACATTACGAAAAAGAACTTTATTGAATAATAAAATATTGTACACTTGTCAAAACGATACATTCTTTCTTCTGAATTAAGCCATAAATTTCAAAATGACTTCTTTCAAAAGCCCTCAGGGCCCATATCAGCTTGAGAATGCTGTATAGAGGGTCTTTTTAGAAAGGACAGGAAGTTCTGGGAAGGAAAATGGATTGAGAGGTGTGTAGGAATCTGGGTTTTGAGATTTTCAAACAAAGTTTTTTTTTTTTTTTTACATCAACCTCACACAGGAGGCCCTGAGGAAAATAATTTCCCTCAGGGCCTATGTCATATTTCAAAAAGGCTGTGTGGAGGGTGTTTTTGAGGAGAGGAAGGAGTGAACATGGGTCTTGAAGAGACCCATGTTGTAGGAGGGAGGAAACACAGAGGCCGGCAAATCGTTCCACAGCCGAGCTGTTAAACTCAAAAACGAGTCGTAGAAACGACCCGTTCTCATGTGACTAATGTCAACCGTATACAAATGTTGAGCGCGTGTTTGGCGTGTTTCCCGATTATGCACCGGTGCCGAGGGGATCAATAACGCTAGTTCCTCGGAGCATCTTCCATTGTAATACCGGTTGAATAAGGACAGCATTCCCACCTGACGCCTGTGCTCTAAAGATTGCAATCCGTTTGCTAAGGTGGGAGAATCTATCAGACGGACCGCCCGTTTCTGCACAGAGTCGAGGGTTTTTTCAGGTATTTTGGGGCTCCAGAACAGAGATGGCTGCCAATTCAACCAACAGGGTTAGCAGTTGTGTACTATTAAAGTATCTGCGGGCCCTGTATATTACTGGTATATTCGTAACCAAGGAATGTTTGTCTTTCTTTAAAATAATAGTTATAAAATGTTTACATCTTATATCTTGCGTACATCTAATCTAATACTACAGTATTATTATTTTTTACGGACGTACTAAAATTTTGACTTCACAACATTGAGATATATTTTGAATTTGGAAGGCGAACCAACACTTCTGCCATAGGTCTCCTCAAGTGGTTCGTTACGTTCGGTGACTTAGCAGAGGTGCTCAGGTTTATGGGGTGAGATTTGTCCAGGTTTTGGCGGCGTATGTGTCTGTTCACCTGCTGCGTGGCGGGCCACGAAATCTTAAAACTTCCTCTTCTTCCTTTCCCTCAAAGAACCCTCCCCACAGCTTCCCTAAATATAACATAGCCGCTGAAGGATTTTTCCTCCCGGAGTCGCCAAAATGTTTTTAGTTAGAAATAAAAGAAAATTTGTCGTTGTACGAATTTATATTTGCAGTGAACCCACTCCGCAGGTTTTAACTGCTAGGCCCTGCGGGCGGCTTTTCGTTCGACTTTGCCCAGTTAGGGTTGGCGATGATTTTATAAATCCAATTGGATCTCGTTCCAAAAATAGTCCGTTCCTCGGATCCACTGCCATCCAGTGATAGCTAGTCACCGGGACAAAGTAACCGGGGAAGGCATGACGTCATATGTAATATATATAGCAGCGTGATACAACTAAGCATTACCGTCAATCTTTCCATATCCAAATTCACAAATTCGTCGTATTTATACCTAGGGGGCGTGTTCTTATGTGACCTGATAACGAAAATAGCGCCATCCTTTGACGAATTCTTGAATTCGAAACCGAATTACAACCGTTGCTTTGTCTGAAATTTCACGTACACAGATGTTTATATGGTGCAGCGGGTACGGTGCGGCGTCAGACATGCATTCGAAGCCGGGTTCTTAAATTCAACAACGCAGACGCAAGCCTATTAATACTATTAATGTTTGATTTAGGATGATGATAGTGAATACTGGATAGTATTTTAAACGAGTAGATGGGTACACATTGGTTCAAAAAAAAATCTTGTTTTTAAACAGTGAGTTTTTTTTACAAAAAACTCACGTTTTCGGTTCTCTCGGTTCCGCTTTGTGAGGAGAGATTGCGGGTGCTTTTTATTGGAGTATTATGTTTCCTTTGAGAGTGCAATATGATATCCTCAAGTGACACGCTGCTGCGACCACTCCCGCTCGACTCTCGAGTATTGCTCGAAGCTCGAAGCTCACTCCCTGCTCTGATGGAAATCCGAGGCATTAGGGTTATTACATTACAAAGGCAATGCACAGCTTAGCGATGTGCATAATCGAGATATCCATTGCGTCATTCAAGATATTCAAATACTCGATTCTATGACTTTGAAATAATGGTGACCGGACAACTCAGAATGAACACAACCCAACATTTCCTTTGAAAAATCATTAAAAGTAACGAAAAACATATTTTTTAAAGGTATTATAAGTTTTAGCCTATTTAAAACCCTTAATTATGGTGGAAAATAAGCCGTGAGCCATCATTTTGGAATAACTCACATAATAACTATAACTAATGTCCTTCAAACAAATTTAAACAATACTTTAAAAAGATAGTAATTTAATTTAAGGTAAGAAAAATAAAACAGTAAAAATTTTTCATCCTAAATTTTTTTTTATTAAAAATTTTACTTTTCGTAGTACAATCCAGTAATGTTGGCCCCACTGGGTATCTTACCCGTGCCTCCATTTTATAATACAAAAAAATAACACATAACACATTTAAAAATAATTTTATAATATGTAATGTTGGTGAAGAAAAAAAAACAAGATTAAGATAAATCCAAAGTAAAGATGAAGATTTATAATTAAAATATAATTTAAAAAAAATTAATAAAGTCAAAATCGGTATTTGTTTGTTAGTTTTTTTTTTAAATTTTTTATTCCAGTAAAAAGAAAATAAAATTTTCACTAATTTAACTAGAAAAAAACACCTAGAACTAAACTAAAAATTAATATATTTTGTTTTTCAAGAATAAAAATTATAAAATTATTTTTAAATTTACCCAGCTTTTAATGTCGTTTGGGTGGCAATTATATAAGTTGCCCCACTCGTAACCAATGGATTGATTATCGTAGTTAGTGTGGATGCTGTTTAAATGTATGTTATCGTGTTGTCGTGTAAAGTATATATAATATATAATGTGTTGTGTGTCTGTGAGTGATATATACTGGTTTTTGTGTTACGTGTATGTTTTAGTCTTTTAAAGGGAACGCGGGAGGGGAACGGGGATACACGGGAAAGGACATGAAGGGAGAAATGATTTATTTCTTTGAATATGCCATTGCAACGCATGCCGGGAACCAGCTAGTCATATAAATAAAAATTTAATAAGTTTCGATCATGCCCATCACAAGTGGAATTTTATTATTATTATCATAGTATGTTTTTTCTGTTTTTTAATATTTGAATATGTCTGGTTTTTAACTTCCATTACGAACACACATCGAATAAAATCAGGAAGAGGATTATTACGCCGTTTTTTCTGTAGGTTCCGATAAGCCAACGAAAGCACCAATGAAAATTGATCTTGTCATTCCTATTTCCCATTTTTAAGGTTTTACGGAAGCACTGTGACGAGAATCGAACCCGTAATCTACCGATTTAAAGTCAAATGCAAATACCATTATGCTTGTGTGATGGACCAAAACTAATTTAATTTATTATTTTTTTGTTGTTCAAAATCAGAATGAACCAAAAAACATAAAATAAACATTTTCGAATTGAATGTGTTTCGAGTATAAATTTAAATGGATTTGATAAGAGTTGTCATGCATCCAGTATCTTTGGGCATCATCGAGGTAAGAGAGACTGGTTAAGTGGAACGTTTGCGCGGCCATTTTTGGCCCGTTTCATACAGATCTTAAATTTGGATTTGAGATCAAAATACTCAACCAAACTGAAAAATTATTTTTGTAATCAAAAATAATTTCAAATATCTAGTACGGATGTGAGCTACTTTATTTATTTTTGCTTTAAATTATAAGATATATGCCATTGAAGATTTTAGTATTTCATGATTTTAGAGGCAACTTGGGCAATTATTTGTGAGTAAATGAAAAACAATAATAAAATAATTTTACTACATTTATTATAGAAAGATAATTATTTATTTATTCAATATCAACGGTGTAAATATACCATAAGCACACTTGTCACAAAATCATAGGAAACATATTAGAAACAGTAAATAAAGATTATAACAGATAATTGTGGCGTTTGAAAGAGAAAAGACATCAGAGATGCGAAAACATACACAAATCTATAGTACAAATAAAACTAATATTTATTGAAAAGATATGATAGTATAGCCTTCTTGTACCTACCTTCCGTGCAGTTAAATAGATCTGCCACATCAGCATATCTATTAGTAACTTCATGTAATCTAGGTACAAGCGAGTGTTTCGTACACCCAGTCCGGTTATTGTAGCATTTAAACAGGATTTTAGAACGAGTGGCTCTCGTGGGTATATGAAATTCAATGAGCTTAGTTAAATGAGGACTGTTTATTCTACTATTCACAATTTTGAACATAAATATTAAGTCGGATATAATTCTTCGATCTGAGAGTCTTAATAAATTTAATGTTTCCATCAAGTAATTATAGTTTATGTTTTCAATGGAAATGCCGACTTTAAAATTAATGTGTCTTAGAAATTTATGTTGAATTTTCTCGATTGAATCTGAATGTACTTTAAAATGAGGGGACCAGATCGAAGAGTTATATTCGACTTGACTACTATAATGAAATATAAAATAAAAAATAGGTGCAATATTTCTATCAAATATACTATAATACAAGTTTAACAGAACTACTAGTTCTAAGGCAAGACAACGGATTATTAAATAATTTATTTGCCCTGATTCATCATTTTCTTACGTCATTTCACTTAATGTAAAGTTATAGTAAATGCTGACACGGAATCTTTTCCATTAATTGCGAGAATTGAGAGATTTGAGAGAATTGAGGGAACCGAGCGGAGTGGGCAAGAAGAATTCCCTGCAGAGGAGGATGCCCTACTTGCTCTCCTGTTCAACTGATCATCTCACAAAGCCGAAGGTAGAAAGAGATCCCGCTTTGAAATTATGCGGTATGGCTGTATGAACGCTTCGTGGTCAATAATAACAATTCTACTGCGGCGGTAAAATCGCTATATATTTAACACAAAAAATAACATCGGATAATAAAAATAACGGATGAAATAACACAAAAATTTATACAATGTACAAAGTTCTTATCTATTCTAGTAATATTATAAATGCGAAACTGCGTGTGTTTATTTGTTACGCTTTCACGCGCCGATATAAAAAATTCTTTTACCAATAGAAAGCTTCATTATATGCCAGTAAAATAGGCTGTAAATAACGTTAAGTTCTGGCTTTGTGAAATTATAAATATTAATATATAATATTTATTATAAGTTTTCTGTCTCTAACAAAAGTGAGTTATTGCTAACGTCAGAAGAAAAGCAAAACAAATCAATTGCCGTGGGAAATTTTATTTCAGGCGTCGTAGTTAATATCTATTTCTAAAAATGAATCGCCGAAATGTACGTTCCCGAACGACTGCACCAAATCGGGTAATTATTTTTTTTGTGTTCGTTATTTTGTATAAAATTACTGAGCGCTCTGACATTATGAAATTTGCAATAGGTGGCACGCGAGCTGTTTGAAAACTGAATGTACCGTGACTGAATGTATTGAATGCAGTAGTGGGGAGGGGGTAGGGGAACTCGGGTAGGTTCACGGGAGGGGTGGAGGAGAACCAGAGGGGGGGGAACCTGTGAGGGGGGGGGGGGGATTCGGAAGGGGGGTTCGCGGGATGGGGGAAGGGGGGAATGGAGTTGGGAGAGGGAAGGAGGAGGAGGCGGAGTGGGAACGCCAGAGGGGAAGGGGACGCCAAAGGGGAACGGGACGATTGGGAAAGGACACGCAGTGAGAAACAATTTCTTTATGAAATGGCATAGCAACGCATGCCAGGTACTAGCTAGTAATAAATAAATAAATTTATTTAATATCCACCGTATGAATATACAGTGACTGCATGTCGCAGTTAAAACCATAATAATATATTAGAAATAATTTAACCCGTCAGGTTAATTAGTTCGGTTTTCAGAACAGATCATATAGGTCTCAGAGAAATCGTTGTTTCTTCCTTACTAACGTGGTTAAAAATATAATTTAAACGGTGTTAGAAAGAGAAAAAACACGCTTTATATTAAAAAAAAAATAACAGAATACGGTTGTGCTTACCTACCGGGATGTGATATATCCAATTTCTACCTCTCTCTACCCATAAACATGCTGGAAAGGTTAGGAAAAATGGCAAGAAATAACGATAATTCGAGTGCGTTTATTTTTAAAACAGAAGTTTTAGAACTTCTTTGAATGCAAATTGTTGATGTTTTTCATGTACACTGAATAGCCAGGTACTTCCCCGCCTTCCTCTTCCCATATCCTTCCCCTTCCCGCTACCTTCAGTCTGACAACATACCCCGATCGGGGATGCCATAGTCTCACTTGGCTCCAGATGGGAGCAGTTGGGACTCTTGTGAAGGTTGTTAGCGTCAGCGTGCGTGCTGATGCTATCGGCAGGGTTGGAGAAAGCTCCCACATATTTAATACAAATTAGTTGCTGTATCTGCCCCAAATAAAAACTAGCTCAGGATTCGGTGCAAGCAGGATTTCTCGTAACCTCAAGGCTAGTGCTTGTGGTTCGGAACTTCACGCTTCTCCATTCTCCCAGGGCCTCTCTCGACAAGCAAAACACGGTAGGTTATCACATAAACAGTTTATTCAATTCTAGGAGACACAATAATACATAAAAGGAACGATCCTAGCTGAAAGTTAGTTTGAACGTCCGTCTCTGCTCTCTATCACGCGTGGTTAGGGCTAAAACATTTAATTGCACACAAAGGGTAACATGGTAATTGACTCACGTTTGGTTTATGGGCCAACAGCGGCTTTACGCGCTTGTTCTCTCAGTCTCCGCAGCGTCCATGCGCGGACCGGAAGTGCACAACCGGCGAAACTGAACTTGTGCCGCGCATGTTCGCGCGGAACGTGGGCCCGGGAAGCTCGCTTGCTGAAGACTGGCGAGCTGCCGCTCGAGAGTTGGTCTCGCGACAGCTCGGTTTGTCGCTCGCGGGAGGGGGTAGTGCGCGCGCCTCTATATTGGCGGTCTATTTGTAACGTAACAAGGTAACAAGAATGCCCGAAGAAAAAAATTCCCCTCAGGACCCATGTCATCAGTGGAAAAGCTGTGTAGGGGGTCTTGAACCACACATTCCTTGCTAACTCACTAAACATAGCAAACCACTTGGGGTGATCTGTGACAGGGGTATTGGTTATTCGATAAATGGTCCCCGGGGCGGCGGTACCCATACCCGCCTCCCAAATTGAGGATCATCGTTTCATATCCAAAATGTGGGTAGCTATTCCCGAGCAACGATCAATCGTTACTGGCCTTGCGCCAGCTACGACTGTCCACCCCACTCAATGTTAAAAATTGGTTAAATAGGTTACGTTAGGTTACGGGTAGGTTATTTTTTAATTTTTTTTTTCATATCGTTTAATGACTTCAAAGAGGCATTGAGTTGAATTGATTCTGAGTTGGCATGGAACCATTTGGAACATGCTCAAGGCGGCGCTTCTCGGCTGAAAAAGAAGAAGATGGAGAGATATGTAATTATGAATCTTGGACAGAGCGCGCTAATATTTTAACTGATAAAATTGCAGCGAAAATTGCGAAAAAGCTTAATAAAACATGACTCGTTTAAAATAGAGCAAAAATCTCGTGGAACGTATCTTAAGTATCATTTAAAGAAACATTGTGAATTTTTTCACAAAAATAACTGATAAAATAATAGAAATAGACTTGTTTTAAATAATTTTCGGAGCATACTTTGCGATTTTTTTCTATCGAGGGAATTTAATATAATTTGCGTTTCGGCGTGGAACGTATCTAGATATTATATTAAAAAATAACATATATTTTTTTAAGAGCTTAAAAACCGATTTCTTACATATCTCCCTTAAAATCAAATGTTTAAGGGAGATATGTAAGAAATCGGTCGAAATTCGGATAGCGGCGGCTTAAAGCAAGCTCTCGTTGCCTCAGTTCGTAAAATATTTATCCAACAGACCATTAGAAAATTTTATAGTAGGAGAAAAGGTTTTTTTTCATTATTTCAATAAAGCAGTATGAAAGATGTTTAAGATAAAGCTATTTCCGTAAAGGCAAAGGTCTCATTAGTATAAATACTTCTTAGTTAAGTAATTAACTATACTATTTTACAATCCATTTTTCATTTTAAAGTGGAGATTGAACAAAAACTAAAATGGTCTGTTGGACAAATAAGAACTGAGGCGAAGCTATGTAACTACGTAGAGTTTAGTTCAACTCTTGAAACGCAAGTCGACTCATTTGTTGCATTCAAATTTGCAAAAAATACCGGTCAAATCAGTCAGTGACGAATCATTCAAAACAGTGGCGCGTCTAGACACAGTACTGCTGTTTAACGTACTCCGGGTTATTGGACTCGAGTTAGTAGGTACCCAAGTAACCAGTACGTATTGAAGATAATGAACGGCAATGGGTAGTGTCCTGTCCTAACTAAACAGCGTGCCACAGTGCGGTGCATTGCTAATGAGCGTTAGATTGCCGCCTAATTGAGCCATGTTTTAATAACAGTAATTGCCGAGTTTTGATCGTGGTTGTCAAATGAGTTTGCAGCTGGTGAATAATACGGTTAGGGCATAGACAGTCAAATTGACTTGCCCTAACATAAAATCTGGGTAACATTTCGACTACTGGAGACAAACTACGTGACCATATTTTTGACACCAATCAAATTGCAGCTGGTGAATAATATGGTTAGGGCATGGACAGTCAAATTGACTTGCCCTAACATAAAATAACATAAAATCTGGGTATCATTTCAACAAACTGGAGGCAAACCATGTGATCAAATTCTTCTTGGCGCCAATCAAATGAGTTTTCAGATGGTGGATTATACGGTTAGGGCACAGACAGTCAAATTGATTTGCCCTAACATTAAATCTGGGTATCATTTCAACAAACTGGAGGCAAACCATGGGACCATATTCTTGGCACCAATCAAATGAGTTTTCAGATCGTGGATAATACGGTTAGGGCACAGACAGTCAAATTGATTTGCCCTAACGTAAAATCTGGGTATCATTTTAACAAACTGGAGGCAAACCGTGCGACTATATTCTTGGCACCAATCAAATGAGTTGCAGCTGGTGGATAATACGGTTGGGACACGGATAGCCAAATTGATTTGCCGCAACACAAAATCTGTGTATCATTTCGATTAACCACGTAACCATATTTTTGTCAACAGGGTGTGCGATGCTTTGAATTAACTACGACATCAGTCATAGGCTTAGTGCCGAAGAGCGCACATTGAAATAACCAGACCAGAAAGGTAAATTCGCTAAAGGAAGGCTATGTTTTGACATGTTTTGATGGTTCCATGACAGTTGTTCCTCCAACAGTTGACTCCCCAGCATACTTATATTCAATATGCAGTTGGTTTAGGGAAAATGTGATATAGGGGGAGGCGGGGCACGTTGTTACATCATAGATAGATCACACGCCAGAGCAAATTTTTGCGTGCATGTCTATGGTGGACATGCGTGAATTAGCCGACCACAGTGTCCCACAAAACTTTATTGAAAACGGATGTTCCAAAAAAATATTATAAATGAAATTGAATTTCGCGTGTGCAAAGTAACCTTCGTCGAAAGAATTCGAAGTCATATAATAGTTATTATTTCATAACGCTGCATTGAATCTCGATAGGTTTGTTCTGTTTTACTTAGCAAAGGCCAGAATTTAGACCTGTTGGTGAACTTCGCACGGGGTACCTACACCGGCTGCCCGGCTGACAGCCGTCGCCAAGGAGACGTAAAGTGTTGATTGGAAGTCTTCCTATCGTAACACTACTGTCACCACCATAACGTTTTTATCGTGACACAAATCGAGACTCGCAAGGTGAAAATACCGCCGTATTTCCCTTAATCGCTACCGTATCTGACCGTAACTACCTGTAGTTCATCCAGACGCAGAATAGCTAAATACTGACCACGAGAGTTCCCATTCCGGGCAAGATCGCCAATCTATCGTGAGTACCCTTGTGATTTACCTTTGCTATTTGATTTAGAAGACATACCATATCGAGATCCACAGGCATAGTTCTCGCATAGAGTGAACATTCAGCTTCGCTCTAACCCTTATAAGGTGGTGCCATCAGCGCGCCCGCCTTAATCAGTTATATACCATAAAAGGTAAGTTAATTTATATTTTATTTTTTATATTTTAAACCCTTCTGCTTAGTTTTTGAATAATTATCTAAACCGTTGTAAATTTCGTGTAAAAGATATAACGCTTTTAATGTGAAATTCGCCAAAAGGGCAAGTTGTTAAAATGATTGGGGGGCAAGTTGTTACATATAACAATGTATAACATATAGACGCTTATTAAAAATAAGGCAGACTGTTCTTTTTTGGACTCAAAAATCGCAAAGTGCCTCTGTCTGGAGTGTTTTGAGAGTTAAGCCTGCTTCAAACCTGGAGAGGAATGGTTTCGA
This sequence comes from Glyphotaelius pellucidus, assembly GCA_936435175.1. Lineage (NCBI taxonomy): Eukaryota > Metazoa > Arthropoda > Insecta > Trichoptera > Limnephilidae > Glyphotaelius > Glyphotaelius pellucidus. Next base: position 6,583,036 of record OW386556.1, read on the forward strand.
CGTACTAATTGCTAGTATTGGGCTCATATTTTTTGTGTTACCAGTGATAAAGTTTATTTGTTTGTCAAAATTGTAGCTCTCACGAACATTTAAGTAGCGACTGAAATAAGAAAAATGTTCATCGGAATTAATAAACCAATTTAACACGGTATCAATTATATTTGATTTATTTTTTGGTTTGTAACAATGTGCCTCCGCCGTGTAACAACTTGCCCCCCCCCCCCGAGGGGCATGTTGTTACAATTTTTTACGTTTAATTTTATTATTTTACATTTTTTGAGACCTATATTTTTATTGTAAAAAATGTTATGTTGTTGATAAAAGTGTGCACAATTTATAATAAATGTTCTTTTGTTCCTATTATTAAACGGTAGTTCAATAAAAAATATTTTTCATCTTTGTAACAACTAGCCCCGCCACCTCCTACCTACTTACATAAAATATAACTATGTTTATATCCTCTAAAAGGTGTGTAGAGACGATGTAACGTCGAATAACAAAAGTATAAAACATGTTTCCATTCAAATGCTTCAAGGATAAAACTACTTGTCTAAATACTGTATATACAAGCGTAAAAGCACAAAATAGCAACACTGTAAATAAATTTGTATACCAATGCCAACATATTATAAAAGGTATTTAGATATAGTTTGGTTTGACACACCCGATTAGTGGTGAGTCCGAAAACGACAAACACGTTTGCACAACACGTTTGGAATTTAAAAATGCCCAAACAGTTATTTATAATCCGGACTAACAGTTTGTCCGTTTTGTCGACTCTTCTATCTTATATCACGAAAGCGCGAGAGTGAATGAGACAGAAAACAGAACCGCTCCAAACGAAAAACATTATCTTACCCTCTCGCACTAACATCGTAATAATATGTGAGAGTGAGATAGATATGTTGCAGGAGAAAAACAGTACCTCATCAATAAAAAATAGTATCTTACCCTCTCGCACTAACGCCTTAACATTATGTGTGAGTGAGAAGAGGCAGTAGAGGTACCTGTTATTTTAGGAAATAACATTAGCTTAACGTTTCACACTGAAGGGGCATACTGGCAAAGAGCGAGAAGGCAACCTGTTATTTTTAAACAGGTTGAAAAATTGAAATCAAATAATGCAAATGTATTCCGCTGTTTTCTGTTATCTCTTCTGTTCTCAGAACAGTAGAGGCAACTGTTATTTTAAGGAAATAAAAATTTGTTATGTTTCCAAGAGCTCTTAATTACATATCAGGGTAAACATGGTAAATGAATAATGTTCTGATAAATGAATTCGGCCGCTTTGAAAAATATTTTAAAATACCATTCACTTATTGTAATTTTAACGGCAATAGTCAGGGCCAGGGTTTTATTGCTATACAGATTCTGGATACACCCCCAGAAACGCTACTGCTAAACTGTTAACAGTAACAGTGCTAACTGCTATTTCATACAACTGCCTTAAAAATAACCTGTTTTTTTCCAACAGTTGGGGAAAACTGTGCGTTTTACAAATAACAGCTCGTTTTCGTTTTTAAAAAAGAACAGAAACGCCCACCTCTACACCCGATACCGATTAATTTTAGGTTTGTAATAGGTAAATGATGCCCAAAATGTTTTAATTTTTTAATATTTATGCTTCCGAAGGGCCAATTGTCGGATAATCAACTGTAGGGTCACCACATTTGGCGTAGCCCTATCTTGCCCAGCAATAAATAATTGACTCATACATTATAGTTCTTGCCCTCAGAATTGAGTGCAACTCATCCGAGGGGGTAATTAAGTCAATAATAAAGTGTCCGTCCCAGAAACGTACAATTATTAATATTTTTAATTATATTTGAATTCGTTTCATGCGCTTTTAATAAAATATACTATTATTTCTCGCTCAGACTCGTAAAAAATATCACGAGGTAGCCTGAATTTTTGACTAATCAGTTGCAATTTTAAAAATGCATTACTTAGGTACTTTATGTTTTGTCTGAATACTCAGCGAGTTTACTAACTGATAGTGAATTTCCCAGAGAGTAGCTTTTAAACTCGCTCAATGTTATCGAGGCTAAAGCCTCGCTCAGTGTAATCATATTACTAGCTAACTAGCAGATTTTACACTGAAGGAGTTTACCAGCAGATAGTGAATTTGCCGGCTAGTAGCTTGTAAACTCGCTCAATGTAATCGAGGCTTAAGGTGCTTTTGCTTGATCACCAACGTAGCAAACCATTTGGGGTGACTTATAGCAGAGGTGATGTGTTGGCACCAATCAGTGTTCTTTTTTGTTTAAGATATAATACTGGAAAACTGCTTATTGCTTTTCCCAGATCCTACCACCAAGTACCTACCTTTCAATCATCCTACGCCAAGACAAAACAAAATCGCAACGTCCTATTGCCGCATTCTTTTGTTTTCTTCACTTGTTGAAAACGCAAACCGATTTAAGTGTTTGTAAAATGTGTGCATTTTACTTGATTTGAAATAACGCAAAATAAGTTCAATTTGTGATCTTATTATTATACCCCCCGCGGCTGCAGATGTAGCCGTGTTTATTGTATTGTGTTCTGAAACCAATTGTCACACCGTCGCGTGTGAATCTATCTTGCTACGAAGTGCAATTGCCGGTCAATGTGTGACCAACGGCATTTGACCGCCAGTGTGTTTTGAACTATTATAAAGACTACTATTATAAGTGAACTATTGAACTGTTATAAAGACAAAAGGGAACTATTGAATTGTTAAAAGGACCACAGAACCAGCGGCAATTGACTATTCGAAAGTGAACTCGGTAAGTCTTGCCTCCATAACCCTTCCTTTCCTTTGAGCAGTTTTCAGTGAAATTATTGTTTTAGATTCGCACCGCACCCGCCTGCGAACGAAAGTGAATTGATTTGCGCAACCATGATGGTTATCCAATATTGGATATATTCTATGTGTCTATGATTACATATATTCTATTATATTTATATATACTACTAACTGTTTCGGAAGAAATTGTGCACCGAAGCGAACTTAGCTTTATCTCCAGTGGTTCTGAGAACGGGGACGACAATTTACCTTCACAAATCTCTCAGCTATTTACGGCATTGTTCATAATCTCATTGAAATTAATCAGCGAACTGTTCTCAACCTTTAGATTTATGTAATTAGGGTGCTTCTAGAATAGGAAATTGTATTTATGAAGTTTGGTTTCAACGAAGTCCAAAATAAACATTATTTGAACACTCAAAATTATTATTTTTTACTAATTTCTGGTGTACTTTTGTTTTCTCTTGTGAATAATACAATTCTGATGTTCGGGAGTTTCAATTATACTTCGGTTTGTCAGATTAAGAGTCATGTTTATTATCATCTTATTTACAATTAATATTTTTCTGAACCTAACGTCCGTTCTAAGGGATGCTCTGACTTGTTTTGCGGCAGGGGAACTGGTCACTGAAAGTGCCCACTTGTTGATCGGATATCATCGGATATCTTCGTAACCGTTCGAACTTCTGTTGAGAAGCATCAAAACTACATATAACTACACATACTACGAAACATCAAAGCTACAAATAACTACACATACTACGAAACATCAAAACTACATATAACTACACATACTAACGACTACACGAAAGAATTTTAAAATACATAACGTATTCACACACACTAACGTTAGAATGTTCCATAAACGAGGCCCTGAGGAAAAATAAGTTCCTCAGGGCTTTTGTCATCTTTGGAGATGCCGTGTGAAAGGTGTGAAAGAAAAGAGAGGAAGTTCCAGGAAGGAAAAAGGTATGAGGGATGGGTGGTAATCTGAGAATCAACTGTCCAGGAGTGACGAATGTATTAATCCATCCCTCCCACTGTAGTACAAGGCGACGCGACGGGTAGAGAGAGTCTGGCTGGAGAGATCAAAAGGTCTCCCTCAACCAGTCTCCGTAGCGAACCACTCGGGGTGACCTATGGCAAGGGTGTTGGTTATCCAATAAATGGTTACCGGGGCGGCGGTACTCATAAACTCTCAAATTGAATATAACATAAAACTTAGTAAGTATATAATACAGAGAAATAGAAGAAAGAAAGAAAGAAAGAAAAGACACAATAATATAGCAATTACACAATTTTTAGTTTAAAGCCCGGTAGTGCCAGCTAAAAAAGAAGAAGAAGGAGAAATATATAAATACGAATGTTAGAGGGAGCGCGCTTATATTAAATAACATAAAATTTAAGTAAAAATTGTGAAAATGTTTAATAGAATTCGACTCGTTTAAAATAAAGCAAAAATCTCGCGAGGAATGTCTAAAATGGCATTTAAATGGCTGACAAATCGGCAATCGCCGAGCACTTAATCGAAACCGGCCATTACTTTGGATTTGTTCCTGAAGTCCTGGGAAGACCCAAAACTTACAGAGCACGCCTAATTACGGAGGCAATAATGTCAAAAAAATAATGTAAAAACAATGTCGTTTATAAAAACTAAATATTTATTGTACAGAAATTTACTAAATAGGTTAATAAGAAGTTGTAAAAAAAAATACTATTGTGAACAAATTGATAAAGCAAAAAATGATACTAAGAAAACGTGGAATATTATTAACGAAATAACGAACAAAAAAAAATAGCATCAACTGATGTAAATGAGATTAAAATAAATAACAATATTATAACTGACAAATCAGCAATTGCAGAAAACTTTAACAACTTCTTCACAAATGTAGTAGATCAAGTCCTTGAATCTTCTAGTAAAATTGATAATACAACGCCCGTAGATTTAGTATCAACTTTCGATTCAATTAACACATTAGAATATTTTTCACCCATCACAGCAAATGAAATTGAAAAACACATTGACGCTCTAAAATCAACCAATTCTACAGGAATTGATGGTTTAGCAGGGTACACACTAAAAAAAATAAAACAATACATTTTAACTCCATTACAACATATTTTTAATATATCCCTAAAAGAGGGACATTTTCCAGAACAATTTAAAATCTCCACCATAATTCCAATACACAAATCGGGTGAAACGCTCATATTAGACAATTACAGACCTATTTCCCTAGTTTCAAATCTTTCAAAAATATTTGAAAAATGTATCAAAAGTAGAATAATGAATTACCTAGAACAAAACAAAATTCTGTCCCAAAATCAATATGGCTTCAGAAGTAAACTAAGCACTGAAGATGCAATATTCGATCTGACAAAAAATTATACACATCTGTTGATCAAAATAAAAAAAGTTTAGCTATATTTTTAGACTTGAGAAAAGCTTTTGACACGGTAAATCACAATCTACTTATAAAAAAAATTAATCAAATAGGTTTCAAAAAGGATACACTAAAAATTCTAACTAACTACCTTAAAGACAGAAAACAAAAAACAAAAATAGGGAATTTTTATAGTACAGAAACAAGGATAAAAAACGGAGTACCTCAGGGAACTGTTCTCGGCCCAATTCTGTTTCTAATATATATAAATGATTTATGTAATGTTGTAATCCCTGGTGAAATTGTGTCTTACGCTGATGATACAGCAATAATAGTAAATGGAAAATCCTGGCTTGAAACTTTTTTGAATGCAACAAAATGTATTGCATATGTATCATCATGGCTAAAAAGTAATAGACTCTTCTTAAATTACAGCAAAACTTTTTACCTAACTTTTTATAAAAACAGTAAAAACAAACCCCCCAATAACCTAAAAATTAGAATACACAATGCTAACTGTAATCAAGTAACATGCTCTTCTTGCTTTGAACTTGGAAAAGTTGAAAAAATCAAATATTTGGGTATTTATATTGATACAAATTTAAATTGGCAATCACAAATTAATAATACCGTTTCTAAATTAAGATACCTTACTTACTTATTTTACAGACTTAAAGAAGTACTTAATATTGAAAAATTAAAAATGATTTATTTTTCTCTGGTGCAATCTTCACTCATATACGGAATAATAGGATGGGGTGGTGCGCTTGATGTATTTATAAAACCTTTACAAATAACCCAAAATTATATTATCAAAGTTATGTACAATAGAAACACAACATTTTCGACAGATGCACTATACAAAGAAGCTAAACTATTCAGTCTCCGTAAACTATTTATACTGCAAACTATGAAATATATCTTTAAAAACCAAAACAAATTCGAAAAAAATGAAAATAGAATCAACATTAGAAATAATAATGTTTTTTATACCCCCCAAACGAATACCAAACAAATGCAAACTCACAGCAGTTTCATTGGACCTCGTACTTTCAATCTTTTACCGAAAAATATTCAAGTGACAACTAAACTTCTGCGATACATAAAAGAGTTGAAGTCGTGGCTTGACAATGTAAATATTGAAACATTGTTTGCTTAATTTGTATCACTTTTTTTTCACAAACAGTACACTTATTATTACATTATGCACTTATTGTTACACTATACCATTATTGTTATATTATGCACTTATTTGTTACATTATACCATTATTGTTACACTACTTCACTTAATGTACAATTAGTATTACACTTAATATTACACTATACACTTACTGTTGCACTGATGTATGCTCATTTTGTGCAAAGCTGTTTAGACAAATTTTAATCATGTTTTTGCTTTATATGCCCATTGTTTGTTCTTTCTAGGTACAATAATAAAATATATTCAACTATATTACCCACGCACAGGCTGCGCCTTAGTGGGTTCCCATTATTCTTTTTATTTTATAATATTGTATGGATCAAATGTAAATTTTGGGAAAAATAAAGGAAAAAAAAAAAAAAAAAAATTGAAATCCATAAAAACCCCATCAATATTAACAGAGACGACGGAGCTAAGCTCAATAGTTCTTGGTATCCAGTTAATGACGGCTACACCAAAGCTAAACGCAAAAAACCATGCTGATTTTTTTCTAACACCTGCTCGTAGAGAAATGGAGCTGGCAGCATGGTATCGCTTCGACACACATAAGTAAACACTCACACCATTATCATTTGCTCATCCGCCCTGATGATGGAAACTGTAACGCTGTCCGAAACGCTGGCTAAAGAAGGAGGTAGCGAAACACGGCATAACACCCCAAAAACAACAACAAAAATACTTTTTGGCCGTGAAAACCTTAAAACATACAAAAACTGTGATTTTTTTCATACACATAACTTGTCTAAAATAACTGAAAAAATCGTGTTTATATTTATTTTCGGAGCATATTTTGCGATTTTTTCTATCGAGGGAATTTCATATAATTAACGTTTAGGAATGTATATATATATACCTATTATCTTCAAAAATATCATATATTTTTTTAAGAGCTTTTAAACTTGAAGTGTAAAAAATATTTATACATTTTATCGATTAATTACTAAACTGGTAGAAATCCGGGAAGCCGGGCCTTAAATACTTCTACATGCAATGATGATGTAACTCATTAAAACCCAGTAAAAAAGCAAGGTTTAAAAAAAAAACAAAAATATTGAATACCTAAACTAATCCTTGCTCGATCTAATTTCGTCCTTTACCTTCTCATGCGTCTTGTTTGAGAACAAAAAAGACAGAAGATTCAAGAATGATGACGTCATGTACGAACTCTTGCTGGGACTAGTTAACATCAATTGACGGATGTGTTTACACACCTAATGCGTTGCAGGCAGGACCAGGAGAGACTGGTTGAGGGAGACCTTTCGATCTCTTCAGCCGTACTCTCTCGACCACTGATGCACCGAAGGGGGAGGAATGGGTTCACACGTCCGTCATTCCTGGACACATTGAACCCCAAATTCTCACCGACCCCTCATATCTTATTCCTTCCCAGAACTTCTCCTCTTCTTCCTTTCCATAAATAAACTCCCCACAAAGCATCCCCAAAAATGACACAGGCCCTGAGGGATTTTTTTCTCCTGTGTGGTGCTAATGTACAAAAAATTGAAATAAATAATTATAATTTTCTACGGGTTTTTAAGAAAACAAGACAAAAGGTTTCGGTTTGTGTAACCAACGGAAAGCTTACCATTTCCAAGCAGGTTGATAGACGTTGTAACGTGATTAATTACTCGACTAAAACAGGCAACTAATAAATGGTTTCAGCAAACATTGTACAAAGACATGTTTTAACGCCTAAAACAATGAACAATGTTTAATATTCCTGCTTTTATTACGAGCTAAAACTCACAATATGTTATCATAAAATTTCCTTCCGCCCAAATTAAAATTTATAGCTTTAAGTGCATACTTATGTCGCCCGAAAGAAATTCTTCGGGTCCACTGAGCAAAGAATCCCTAGAAGCGACCTGACAAAAAAAACGATGCCGTTACTAGGCCTGAGTCAGACCTAGTCATTATGCTAGCGGTTCTGTGAGTAGTAGACATCGCGTCAAAATAAGCGTGTTAATAATTTTTTTCTTCTTTAGTAAATAAAAACCAGAATTTCCTTTAAATCTAAAGATTTGTAAGTAGGTACTTAACCCCTTAGTCCTCCGGCGTATTTTATCAGAAGGTAAATAAGCCAAATAAATTAAATTTCTGACCTTAACTAAAAACTAAAAACTGTTTTTATTTGTGATAAAATATGTTATAAAATTTTATATTTCGAAACAAACATATAATTTACGAATGCCAACATAAAAAAAAATTAATTGCTCACCTTATGATTTTTCAAACTAAAATTACGGACGATAAAAATAAAAACAAGTACATATTTAATTAGACAAATGTATTAAAACTTTTTTCGTCACATCGCTTTTTTCTCGTTTCATGTAAAAATAATTAATTAAATGAAATTAATATTAGCGAAACTCACTCGAAAATCTGGAAACAGAAAAATCAGAAAAAAGATATGGGCACATTTAGAACTCGAACTTACGACCTTCGGTTTTCCGGGCTGCAACTCTACCAACTGAGCTAATGTGTCCCTTTCCGGTTCGAACATTTTAAACTGTGTCATACTGCGACTAAGAACTACCAACATTATCTTCATTTTCTTGACGCATTTTATTGGCTGCTATCTTTTTGCCCTTATCTTTTTCTGATTTTTCTGTTTCCAGATTTTCGGTTAAGTATCGCTAATATTGTCTTCATTTAATTAAATATTAGAATTTGAGGTTTTACTCACAAAGTTAAAAAATAAAAATTATTATTAAATTAAATAATTAATAAATTCCCAATTATGATAATTGATTTCAAATTGCGGTCGGAAACATTGGTTTCATGAAGGTGTACATTTGAATTATTTTGGAGTTAAATTTTAGATTTGAATATAAAGCGTGGCGTTTTTGCTTTCTAACACCATCATTTTTTATGCAACATTTAAAAAAAAATCAATTATGCAAATTCGATTTGTCCAAAGAATCGTCACTATCTCAGTGACAACTCTATTTTGAAACTTTCTTCAGGCAGGTATAAACCGTAATATTGAAAAAAAAAGATGCGAATAAGAACCATTAAAACGGTCGCCATCTTGAAATAGAAACTTATAAACAAATTTATGGACAGCCTAAATGAAAAAATATCGAGTTAAAACACGACTTCGCTGCACTCAGTCAATTATGTTCAAGATAGAATTTTGATCTTACACCAGCAGTGACGAAAACTCAGCTAACTTCGGGTAGAAAAATACACTTCTATCGATTATTTGTTCGGTGTTCAGGTTTCGGCACGGCACGGAAAACACACTGCCAGCCAATTCGCTCGACTGAAGTGCAAACGAAGATTATTCAATTACCTTAGAGACAAGAGGTGCGCTATTAATTATGCACTGAATTGTGAATTTAATTTGGAAAATTCTGAAAAATCTTAATTAGATGCGACGTTAATAATTACGACTAGCAGTTAATAACCCGCTCCGCAGGTTTTTGCTGCTAGGCCATGTGGGCGGCTTTTGGTTCGGCTCCCGGTTAGTGTTGGCGACTATTTTATAAATCGAATAGGAGCTGGTTCCAAAAATAGCCCGTTCCTCAGATCCCATGTCATCCAGTGACAGCTAGTCACCGGGACAATGTAACCGGGATAGGCAATGACATCATATGTAATATATAGTCGCTTGATACTATTATTCACAACTGAGTATAACCGTCAATCTTTCCATATCCGGAGAGATACTACAAATTCACAAATTTGTAGCACTTATACCTGCCTGGGGCACTTTCCCATCCGACCTGCTAGCGGACATTTTTTGATATATTCTTGAATTCGAAACCGAATCACAACGATAGCTTTGTTTGAAACTTCACGTTTATGTGGCGCGGGGCGTAGGACGCGGCGGCAGACATCATGTTAGGCACATGGCCATATTGTAGTGGTCCGTTGTTGTGAAAATGAGGAATACGCTTAAAGAAAACACGGAAATCGGAAATACGGAAGTGTCAAAACTGATCACACTACAGTTGATCCCCTGACAGACGGCCTCCGTGGTCGAGGGGCAAGGCTCTCGATTAGCGACCTGGAGGTCGCGGGTTACAATCCCGGCGTACGCAGATAAATTTAATTTAATTTATTTGTGTTTTCACAATTTAGTCATTTAAAATAATATATGCAACACGTTCCGGAGTAGAAGATACTCTCAGTGTCGCCCTGGTGTTAAACCACCATTCAAAATTAAAGTTTGCTTTAAAATTGCTTGAAATGACTTTAGCCGTGTTTAGTAACTAGATCTAAGTAGTCAGGAATTCCCCACTTTCCTTTTCGACGAATCGGTTTACAGTATGAACATCAAAAAAATATGCAACGGATAAATTGAAGCTTTTACTAGCTTTTCTATATATTGGAATAGAGAACTCCAGTCCATTTTTAAATTTTTTTTATGAATAATGACCTTCTAACTTAAATAACTGCAAATTTATTTTTATTTTTATAGTTAGTTTTAATAGTTAAAATAAATGTCAAAGTTTTAATTTTTCAAGATCCCCCAAAAACCACCGTGACGTCATCTGGCCAAAAGTTTTAGTTATTTTCAACAGATGTTGTCATTTTGTACGGAAGAAGTGATGAAACTATTCAATAAGTAAAACGTTATTTAGGTGTAATTATTTAATTATTATATTATTATATTTTTCAATATTATTACGGGAGATTGGTATAAAAATTGTTTGAAATTATTATTGTTTAGCTTTACGAATCGAAATCAATATTAAGGAAACCGAAGCATGAATTTCGTATGGAACTGGAATCAGCTGTTCGACCACCGCCATTTTGAATTTCAGCATTGGAGCGTTGTATGGAAGCGGTGACGTCACGCCTCACAAATTCAATAATACCAACCTGACAGGGTGTTTTAATGAACTGTTTCAAAAGGGACTTTTTAATATATATTTTTTAACTCTACGTTAAATATTATTTAATAAAACTTATATATTCAGAATCAGCGTTTATTGGTCTATATGAACATTATTACAATAAAATTATTATTTTCATAACAAAAAAGCGTAAACCACTAAACAAAATGTATTTTCATGACTTAACTATGAAGTAATAATATAAGAAGCCATTTTTAAAATACTCCTTTATGGCTAAGACTATTTTTGAGGTTTTCTACTTTCTAACTTTTTTTCATTCTTATAAAATTGTGCACAAAATAAATAAAAACCACTTTTTCGCTTACTTGCCTCGTGCAAATACGACGCGTGATTTTAAATTTTGTATAGCATTGAAATCGAAATATTTCTGGCGTTTATATTCCTCTTAAATTTAAATTTTGTAAGAAATATGTATCTATTTGTATCTCAAAGAAAATAAATAAATAAAAAAGTTCGGGATATATTCGAGAAACCTCAAAATGTTCCTGCCAGATGGGGTGACTAATGCTGGGGTTCAGGGGGGTGACAAATACAAGATTGTCCCTCTAATCCACTGGAAGATTAATGGAAGACTTAAGTGGTGGAGGTAGACGTCTCATGGCTTCGATACTTACCTGACTGATGCGAGTGCAGTTCAAAAAGTTTGGACTCTAGTACACAGAGTACCAATTACTAAGATGGTATGATATCAATAATTTGTTAGTAATATTATAGTATTAATTATTTCTGTGACTATTTATTTACTTACAATAAGGAATAATTTTAACGGCCGGCGTAGTCCAGCGGTAAGGCTCTTGACTCACATTTCGAAGGTCGCGAGATCGAATTCCGGCATGGTAAATAAATTTGATTTGATTAATTTGTGTTATTTCACAATTTATTCATTTAAAACAATATATAGTATATTTGTGGCACGTTCCAGAGTGGAAAATACTCTCAGTATCGCCCTGGTGTAAGACCACCGTCACATTTTGTTTTTACTATAAATGAATTCTCTCTGGATCTCAGAAGGGAAATTGTAGCAAGGGAGTAAGGAGGCCTAAAATGCCAATTGGGGGGTGACAAACACGAGCTGCGTGTATACCTATTTCGAATGACAACCCACGTGACATAATTAACGTACGATATAAAAATTGTAGGAGGGTTGTTCTGATTTTTAACCTACATAACTTTAACCACTCTGTTACATATCCACCACTCCGTTCCATTTTGTTTTACTGCAAATGAATCTCTCTGAATCTCAGAGGGGAAATTGTAACAACGGGGGAAGAAGGCCTAAAATGCCTATTGGGGGTGACAAACACGAGCTGCGTTTTATTTCAAATGAAAACCCACGTGACGGAGGTGTCGTACGACATAAAAATTGTAGGAGATAAAGTTTTGAGATTTTAAAAAATATTTTATTAATATCATTAAAAATAATAATCACTGTTACTTGATAGGTTATACCTTTTGGAGTTTAAAAATGGTTTTATATTTTATGTCTTCATATCATTTTTTTAACATTATAGAATACATGCAAGTCGAGGTGGCAGAAGACAACCGTGATTTGTATAAAATACACTTCTATCACGAGGAGTTACAACTCAATCACGTAATTTTTACTACAAAAATATAAACACATATTTTTTTAAAACGCACACAGTCGTTACGTCTTTAGTACAGTAGATTTTAATGTAATTATAAATTGATAATATTGGTAATTCTGTTGAATTTTTTTCCACTAACTGGTGGAGACAACTTTATGTAGGTTAAAAAGAAGAACGACCCATGTAAGCAATGTTAAATTATGAATATTATCATATATTATAGAGAATGCGTATATTTTTTTTATGAGCAAGCATCAAACCAGGCTATAATTTATTACGCACTATATGCAGGTACAGAAAGCTAATCTTTCAGAGTGTTTTAGACTTTTAAAGGAAACAGATGCCAAGTAATGTTTTAAATGTTTGATAGGAGCGATCGTCGTCTAGTGGCGCACAGTGGGACATTATCATTAATAACTGGCTCTGTTATTTGAAACACTTGCACCTACGACGCCCTAGTTAATATTTCAACAACGTCGATAATGTACTATTAAGCACTGATATGATTTGCGATTTTCAAATCCAAAATTATTAATAATAATAGCCTTTATTCAGACAATAAATTACATTATTTATAATAAACTTTTCACATATTATTCACATCGTTATCATGCATCGACTCCCTGTCTGTATGTCACTAGTTGACAAAGGCCTCCTCCAACTATCGCCGTTTCTCTCTATCATTAGCTATTCTTGCCCATGTACCACCTGCTACGGCTTTGATGTCGTCAACCCACCGTCTAAATGGTCTACCTCGTTTTCTCTTCTTGTAACTTGTGAACCAATTCATGACTAATTTTGACCATTTTTCACTTTCTCTGTGTGGCCTGACCACTTCCACTTTAGCTTTTTGATTGTTTTTATGGCATCTTTTGTTCTTGTTTGTTTCTTAATGGTTGCAATTTTTATTCTATCGGACAGTCTTTTCCCTATCATACTTCTTTCCATGGAGTTTTGACATGTTTAAAGAAGGAAATGAAATCAAAATAGAAAGAGGTGTACGCCAGGGCGACTCTCTCTCACGTAAACTCTTTACGGCGGTCCTGGAGGAGATCTTTCGCCAATTAGATTGGGAACAATATGGGCTGTCCATTAACGGTGAAAACATATCACATTTAAGATTCGCGGATGATTTTATAATCCTCTCGCTGACGAGTGCAGGCCTGCAGATGATGTTGAATGAACTAGATAGAGAAAGCCGAAAGGTGGGACTCATTGGAGGTTATCCACCACTTACCCGCCTTGGTATAAGTAACTGATGGTTACTCCTTCAAGGCTCTCGCAAGGACTCTAATTTTTTTCGAAAGAATGAAGCTACATTTTGTTTTGAACGAATCTAGACCTCCAATGTCCCTGCATACAGTGTTAGTAAGCAGTATGCAAGTGCTTACATGTTAAACTTGATACAATGGTGTTAGTAAAACATATATAAAGGCATGGAAAGATGATAAAAAACAAGATGAAGGACGCTCGCGAGGGATTGTATCTTGCGTATGCTGCAAGCACCTGCAAAAAAGGGAAGATACAAACATGTTTTAGATACAAATAAATGGCTCTGCAGTCTGAAAGGGTTCCCTCTCTCGTCGTCTGGCAGTACCAGCAAGAATGTTTGTGGCGGTCGGTCAAATCTTAACGAGACAGGGCTGCCGCGCCCCTTAGCCAGTTCCTCGGTTGTGCCTTGAAGAAAGTAACTGGGAAATAGGGGCAAAATGCCCAAAGACCCTAAGGACTGAAGCGAAAGGTGGGACTAGTCATGAACACAGAAAAGACCAAAGCAATGACAAACGGGAAGGCCAAAATTATTATCGTGATTTATTATTTTGATTTATTAACCGCCTTGAAGGCTTTTACGTATGTACATTATTTTATAAGTTAGTAATTCAGTAGTTTAATAATAAATGAATACCTATTACATAACATAATAAACACAGTTGGAAAGTTGTAAGTAAGTACAATTCAATCGAGTATGTAGTTTGATTATAATGTAAAATTGTACAGAGGAGTTCAATAGGTGTAAGTATTGAGTAAAAAGAAGTATGAAATTAGTTACAGAGCAATGAGTAGTAACTTTGTTGGTATTATTATAAACATTAACTTGAATAGTTTGTTGTAAAATGTGTGTGGGGCATTATGCCGTATTGAGCTCAATCCCGTCTTCTTTAATAATATTAATGGTATTTTTGTGAAATTCATTGCATCCGTAATTAGGCGTGCTCGATGCGTTTTGGGTCGACCCAATTTATTCGACTTAGGGTGTCTGAAGACCGTTACCGGATGCATTGTTAATGATATTTGGATTTTTTTTTAAAATTTGCATACCCATCAAATCACAATTTTAACAGATCCCATATTAAATTTTGGTTTCACAAATCGTAGAACATAAACCTGACTTTTTTCTTTGCTCATTTTACCAAAATGTAGCTTTTAATTAGACTCCTGCGCATTTCCAAAATAAAATTTAAAAATAACTTTTCACCTAAAATGACCGGTTAACAGCTGAGTGGACGAAGGCATTGGGATCTCACCCCAGCATCGTGTTCAACGTATAATAACATTCTCTCTGAAATAGATATCTTCAATTGTATTAAATGTGTACAAAACTGCATAAATGTAATGATATATTATGGAACCACACACTGGATGTTAAGAGACGTACTTGACTTACTTAAACCAGTGATTCCTGAAATTATTTGGAGTAAAAAATGTAAACGAAATTTTGGTCTCCGGTGACTTTTTTTCAAATTTTTTTTCTTCAAGTTCAAAGAAAAAATTTTTTCTTCCACATGTCGTCACTGGTCACTCAGCCAAGTAACCAACCAAACTAGCTCTCCGCCTCCAACTAACCAACATCTACCATTTTTTTATGTTTTTGTACAAAAAAACATCAAAAATGTTACCGGAGACCGAAATTTCATTTACATTTGTTACTCCAAATATTGTCAGGAATAAAGTAAATCAAGTACGTCCTTTAACATCCTGTATATTATGTACTATATTTTGCATAGTATAGTTATTTGATAATTATAGTGTTTGTGAAATCTTCGTGTTTTTATTTGAACTTTCTCATGCGCAATTTTTTCGGTATTATAATTTTTGTGATATTTTAAAAGAGTTACAGTATATATCATTTTTACGCTTACTTACAATCTGTAAAAAATAAACCGTCTGTACGAGCAAAAATAAGAGTAGAATTAAACTTGTCACGATTTGACGAATCTGCCTCATTGTGCGGCACCTTCTAACACCAACCGCCCCTTTCTATAGCGCTTGGCTTGCTTTCCTCTGTCGCTCTATCCTCCCTAATGGCGGCAATATCTCTCAGGGCTTCGATTAAGAAGGAAAAGAACGAAGCAGCTGACAAGATTGATAGCGGCTGAGCCTCCATTTCTTCCCTCACGAGGAAAGGGAAACTCGAGGCGTCGATCGCAAATCGAACATTAGATAAAGGCTGTAATCCAGCAAATGCGTGCTGTGAATAAGGGTTAATTTTTATTGTTTCACCAGCTGTTTGTTTGTTGTTGGAAATGACTACTTAATGACGATATTACTTTTTTATTACTGACTCGCTATATTTTTATACGTAGGCTCGTCTATTTACGATTTA
Organism: Glyphotaelius pellucidus; assembly: GCA_936435175.1. Classification (NCBI taxonomy): domain Eukaryota; kingdom Metazoa; phylum Arthropoda; class Insecta; order Trichoptera; family Limnephilidae; genus Glyphotaelius; species Glyphotaelius pellucidus. Next base: position 6,599,469 of record OW386556.1, read on the forward strand.
CAAATAAAAATGCAAATGTATGAATAGATGGTGACAATTTTGCTCGATTCTATTTTTTTTTTACATGAGCTAAACACTGAGGAAAATAATCGTCCTGAGGGCCTATGTCATCTTTGGGTGTTGTTGCTGTATGGATGGTTTTTTTTAAGGAAAGGAAATTGAGGAGAATTCTGGGCAGGAAAAGGGTTTAAGGGGTGGGTAGGAATCTGGGGTTCATCCGCCTTCAAGACTTAGACGAACTTCACCCCGTGAATCCGGGTACCCCTGCTAAATCACCAAACGTAGCGAACCACTTGGGGTGACCTATGGCAGAGGTGTTGGTTATCCAATAAGTACTTGCTAATAAGTCACCTTTTTGACATATTTTTATTGATTTTTATACTATCTATCTATGTATACATATATAAAAATCAAAATATGCTTGCTTGGGGATATATACATATATGAGTATAGTTATGAGTTGTCTATGTATTGCTACGTAAAGTATAGGAAATGTTTGAAACATTCAAAATTCCTTCTTTCTTCCCTCGCAAAGGTTTCTGAATAATTACAACCACATGACAATAGATCTGAAAAGTTTTTTTATCATAACAAAAACTCTTAAGAAAATGTCAAGAATGTCAGAATTTGAGAATGACATTTTGCAAACCACCGATTGTTAAATAAAAGTTCAATTTTCAAAACACTTTATATTAATGAATTTATTTGAAGTACTCACCTACGTTACTTACCGAAATCGAATACTTTGAATTTAATAAAAAAATATTAACCTATGCTAGGTACCAAATTTGATTGATTGTTCTTATAATACTTTAAAAAAATTATGTTTATAATAGAAAATTTATAAAAAAAAATGCAATAGATGCACGCGAGCTGTTTGAAAATCTGAATGTACCGGGACTGAATACATTGAACGCAGGGGAGGGGAAGGGATTGCGGGAGGGGGTTCGCGTGAGAGGGAGAGGGGCGAGGAAGGTGGAGGGGGAACGCACGAGGGAAAGGGACATGGGAGGGAAAGGGAAGCGGAAGAGGAACGGGACGAATGGGAAAAGACTCGCAGCAAGAAATAATTTCTTTATTAGTGGCATGGCAACGCATTCTAAGAACCCGCAAGTTTAAAATTATATATTCTCTGTTATTATAACATTCTACATCTTGAGAGTACCTACTTCAAATTCTTATTTTGTATTGTAACACACATTGTATCCTAAAAATGTGGTGGAACGATAATTACGATTTGCTTTGTGTTATCTACATTATTACTGTAATATCACACTTCTGCCAGTTTAAATGTTTTTATAAACAGACTCGCGCATAGATTCCTTATTAAATTAAAACCAGTTTTGTGTTAGGAATGCAAAAAAAAATAACAGTTCGGCGGCTCCATCTCATATGGTTGGTTGAGCAGAAGTGAAATTGCAATTGATGTCTGAAAAGTTGAAGAGCCGCAGACACCTATGCAAAGAGCCGCATGAGCCACAGGTTCCGACCCCTGCCCTGGAGGAGTGTTCCATCACATTGTTTTTAACAGACTCTGCAAATCTTCAATTATACTGCCTACAAAATGTATGCGTAAATTTTCATGAATGCATGAATTTTGTCATTGTGCATTTTGATGCAATTTTACCGGTACAAAGTTGATTATTTTTAATTGGTATTATCAGGAATACAGAGCTTCTAAAGTTAAATGGAAGTCATTCCATTATCTGGTTTCAAATGAACATTAAAAACAAAAACAAAAAAAAACCCAATAAAATCATATATTGTTTTTGCACATTTTTTATTTATGTACATGCCGCACAAGAGTCCTAGCTGCTGTCGACCGTCTGGAACCAGTGAGACTATGGCATCTGATTGTAGTGGGGACTGATTGTAGTGGGAAAGGGACGGATGTGAGGAAGAGGAAGGTAGGGAAGTAACTGGCTACCCAAATCTGGTCTCCAAAAACGACTAAAGCTATTTTAAGCAACTGAATGGTGGTCTTATACGAATGCAATACTGAAAGTAACTCCCACTTTGGAAAGTGTCGCAAATATACTATATATTATTTTTAATTAATTAATTGTGAAAAAACCGTAATTAATCAAACAAAACTTAATTGCAGCTTTACCCCTCGTTTTGGGAATGTGTATTTTAAAAACATTTTTCGCTTTTATATTTGACCGTTCTCCGAAAACATTAATTATAACTCACCTGCGAAAACATTTAATTATCAAATTGGTTTTGTTGTGCATAAACGAAATAATTCGTACACTAATTATATCTTCAGGACCACATGTTTAATTGGCATTGGCTGTGTATATTTATAAACATATCTTCAGTTATCACAAAATAAATATTATAATAACAGACTTACTTCGTTGCATTTTGCATGCACAAAATATATACATATTTTCCGTAAAACGTTCTATGGCTTTACTTGTTACCGAAAAATTTAAAAAAAATGCTTTATCGAGCAATCGAACGTCACTCGTCACCCGCAGTCATTGTTTACAAAAAATCATCAATGATAATTGCCAACCATGACGATTGATGACAAAGAAATTATTTATTATTATTATTTATTTTAACTTTTATGAGTAAATACTCAAATTGTAATATTTAATTAAATGAAGAAACTATGAGCGAAACTCAATCAAAAATCTGGAAACAGAAAAATCAGAAAAAGATAATTGCCCCCCTGGGACTCGAACCCAGAACCTCTCTACTTTCCGGGCGAGTGCTCTTGACCACTGAGCTAAGATGGTCAATTTGGTCATTTTTCAGTCTAGGATGAATATAGACTTGCAGAAAAGTCAATAGAGGTTGCACATTAAATAAAATGGATAAAAATTTATTCAGACACCGTCTAGATTGCATTTAGTTCGGGTTTAAATCTTGCAATCATACATAAAGATGGAAGCCAATAAAAATATGCGTTAAGTAAATGAAGACAATATGGGTGGTTCTTAGTCGAAGTATGGTACAGTTAAAAGTGACCGACTTGGATATCGACACCTTAGCTCAGTGGTCAAGGGCACTCGCCCGGAAAGAAGAGAGGTCTTGGGTTCGAGTCCTAGAGGTGCAAATATCTTTTTCTGATTTTTCTGTTTTCAGATTTTTGATTGAGTTTCGCTCGCAGTCTTCATTTAATTAAAGACATTATTTTTATCAGGATCCACTCATATTATTTAACAGCCTTCCAGAACATATAAAGTCATCCAATTCTTTGAGCACTTTTAAAAAGATTGTTAAATTATTTTTGTTAGCCGAGGATTCCCAATTGATTTTCTCTACTTTGTCCTTTCTAAATTAATGGCTAAATGATTATGCTTATAATAATAAGCTAAATTAAGAGTATTTTTGTTTAAACTGTTTTTCATCTTTCTCCTGTCAAATTTATAGCATATTATATTATAAAAATTAATTTATTTTTTACAACTTAATCTTAAAAAAAAAAAAAATATTTTTTATTTAAAATCAAATCTCAAAACTATGGTCACCCTAGAATCTAAATTTTTACATCAAGGCAGTATTCTAGCCTAGAATTTTTTTTTTTTTTTTTTTTCATATTTCCAAAGTTTGAATATTCAAAAATATCTCCTGAAAAGGATTTTTAGAAAATCGCATTATTTTAAAAGTTATAATAACCATTTTAATGTCCCGGCTTAGACGGAATCTAACCAGAATATAAATAGAACACAATTTTAAATGCATTTTTCTCAAAACCACTTTTTTCGAGACGGTTGACACGATATCTCAAGTTCTACTAAACCAATTTACTTGAAATTTGGTGTGAGCCTTCTTTATACATTCCTCTATAGCAGGAACTAGAACTACAACAAAATTTCATTTTTAATATTTAAAAAAAAATTGGAAAGTCAAAAAAACTGGTACAAAAACGTCTTTTTTATTTCAGACTGCCGCATTTTTCGAATTTTTTATTTTTATTTTTCCTTTGTTCGGGCCATAACCGCATTTGTTTCGATTAAGAATTCATTTTTTTTTTTTAGATTACTGGGAGAGTTGCAATCGTGTCAACCAGGGCGCGCCATTTTTTTTGAGACCCCCCACTTCAACACCCTGTAACTTTTTGAATTTTAAATTTTTTCGTTCGACTCTTTTTTAAATGGATTCTTTAATGTTTATTAAATATTTAGTAAAATATTAGTTAGTAAAAATATTATTGCTTTTTGTTTGTTGCACCTGAAAAAACACCTACAATTCATGCTTCTAGACTAGATACTACTTAGCGCCATCAGTTTAATAGGTACTCGTAATCTCAAGAAACATACAAAAAATTTGTTCTTTCAATATCTGTACAATTTTGTTCATTTGTAGAATTAATTGTTAACCAACACAGGCTTATCCTAGTGAGGTTATAAATTTTATTTTGAACATTTTATCTGCAATGTAAAGAGATAATAAATAAAATAATCAATTCATATATTTGACGGTGGGAGGGCGGCATGGATTTGATTGGAGATTAATTGCATACTTGACCTTCATAACAAGAAGGTCACAATCTGCGTCTGATTTCGAAAAACTCTTCGTAAAGCTCGGGCGAACCCGGAGACTTCAGTTGGTTATTAGATGTTAAAATATATAAATGTGTATGGTGTGTTTTTAATACAAATCTACAGTTTTATTTCGGGTTATAAAATTTTACAAAATTAACCCCCAAAACCATACGACGGTCACTGTATAAAAGAGATTTCGACAAATTGTATTCCCCTTTTCCACCCTTTAAAACAGAATGTTGAAGCTTCTTGATGACTTTTGCACACCCCACTTTCAAATTTATTTCAAGTATTTCAAATTTATATTTGGATAGAGAGAGACTGGTTGAGGAAGGCCTTTTCACCTCTCCAGCCGGACTCTCCCGACCCAGTGGAAAGGATGGATTCATACGGCCATCAGTCTTAGACGCATCAACCCCCCAGATTTCTACCGACCCCTCATACCTTTTTCCATCACAGATTCCCTTTTTTCCTTTCCTTCAAAAGACTCTTCATACAGCATCCCCAAATATGACATCGGTCTATAGAGATTGCAAATAAGATTTTAATTAATTTAAAATACAATTGCAAATAGCAATGAACGGTATTTTCATGAATAGAATAGTAATAATACAAAATTCGCAGTTATTTTATTTGCTATTCAAAAACTGCAGAATTTATTTAACAACAAATAAACCATAAATAACCATAATTTGTTATTTGGACAAGAACAATCCGGAAGCATTATCAGAACACAACAAATGATGACAAACAAATTTAATTGAATAAATACATCATTAAATGAATCGGTGGTAATACGCAGCGTCATCAGAATTCAGAGCCTCTGTCGGATGAGGCTGACCAGAGTGCTATTAGGCTCGCGAAATGGTGATAATGAACGAGTTCGCAGCTGAAGAACAGTAAGTGTTCTGAGAATTATGGAGAGCAGTGACGTCAGCACTAACAATTCAATAAAACCAACTTGACAGTGTGTTTTAATGACACGATTAAGAACGGACTTTTTAATAATTTTTTAAAACCCTATGCTTAATATTATTAAATAAAATTATAAATTCAGAATCAGCATTTAATGGTCAATAAATATATTTTTTTAAAGCCATAATATTTTTCACTGGAGTTCATTATTATAGTATTGTGATGTACTTCAATCCAAGTGATTGAGATCACTTGAAATATGTTCGGGAAAACTTCAATAAAGATCGTAGTTCTTTGAGATGACAATTTGCTTTATTTACGTATTCGTAAGTTTTACAATTTTTATTCATAAGCTCCACACAGGAAGTCCTGAAGAAAATAATTGCCCTCAGAGCCTGTGTCATCTTTGGGGATGTTGCGTGGAGGGTATTTTAGAAAAGCAAGGAGAGGAAGTACTGGGAAGGAAAAAGGTATGAGGAGCATAGTAACCCGGGAGTCAGTGCGTACAGGGTTAACGGACTTATGAATCCAACCCCCCCATTGCGGTGCAAGGTGATTTTCCGAGAGAGTCATGCTGTAGATGAAAAAGGTCTCCCTCAACCAGTCCCCCCCGATCCGGCCTGCCGCGCGGATGGCGGGCAAACTGTCAGTCGCCAAGACCCGGAAAACCTGCGAACCTGGGCACCCGTGCTAAGTCACTAAACGTAGCGAATCACTTGGGTTGACCTGTGGCTGAGGTGTTGGCTATTCAATAAATGGTTCCCGGGGCAGCGGTACCCATGGCCGCCTTTCAAATTGAAAATGAATATTTGTTACTATAGGAAGCTATAAGTTATTCTGAAGCTAGGAAACCAAACACTTTAGGAGCCCAGCTGTGTATCGTGTATTAACGGCTATTTCCGTAACCATTCGTGAATTAGATATGAACGACGATAGTCGACACTCTTCTAAGGAACATTTTTCTCAGGGCAAAAGAACTCAAGGTTGCCAATGATTAACACAGAATTTATACAATTTGTAAAATTCGGGACGCAACTCTTCATAAGAAATAAAAAAATATTTAGCATTGACACAGAAATTAGGTTTCAATAAAATAAAGTTTCTAAGTGTAACTAATATAGCTTTTTAACAATTTCGTGTAATTCCTGACCATCCGGCTCGAAGGACCAAATGTATTGTTTTAGGATTTTAACAAAGCACTTATGAAAGGTTTTAAATTTTAGCTTTCACCCAGTCAATTTTAATTGGTGAAAGCCGCCGTTATTATGTTATTCTTCAAATGAATCGATCTTAAATCCACAACAGGAATTTTTAAAACCTTATAGACTAAAAACGTATGCACTTTAAAAAGTGAAAAATTCCATGTCTCTTGTAACTCATGTACCAATCACATCGCCGACACGTCCCGGAAAGTGATGAAATGCAAATATATACAATAACATGTAGACGGGATACGGAATTTGGATTTGCGGATCTGGCGTGTGAACATTTCGAGTATCACGGCTAAGCCTGGTACGCGCGCAGTTCCGTCGGGAGTTGCGGTTCCTCTGTGGACGCTCTCCACAATGCGCAAATGGAAAAACCGCTGACTGGCGAATTCAGGAAATTGGATTTTTCCCTAACGAATTTGATTTTCAAATTATTCGATCCACATTACTGCGTTCGTGCCTTATCGCTCGCGACTCGGTCCAATTCCGGCCGAAGCGAGGACGAAGCGCAAAAAATAGCAATTAGTAGAATTGCCAGTTCATACTAGATGTTGGAGATAGTCGAAATCGGCCACCGATCAAGAAATCAAGCCTAGAGATTGAAGAATATCTCGGAGGTGTTGATAAGTGTAAATTAGGACAAGATGAAATGTACCTATTACAGTACAACAGGGATTATCGGTGTGATGATTGGAATTACGGAAACTTGCATTGCTCTCAAATAAATTATATTATGTTGCATAAACTTGACAAATTAGTAAGCCTATCATCTGTGGCTCGCCGTCGACAAGATTTTTTTTTTTCTTAAATGCGATTTTTACCCTTAAGAGGGAATAACCAGAAAAAACCGGAAATATGTCATTTTTAAATCAAATTTTATACGTATTGACTGTTTTTCACAAATAGTTTTAAATTGATTTCGAAAGAGATTTATTTTTAGTACAATGATGTTTTACCGTAGGTCGTTCGTTGGCAGACTTGTTAAATTTTTAAACAAAATTTTGTATTATACAACATACATTACAAATCACATAATCATGCAGTAAAATAAATCAATAAATTATTTGGGAAAACCACTTTTCAGAATTTTAATTAAAGTTCCAATAAAATCATGAATTAAAGATCCGCGCCCTTGTTTTGTGACGAAAATACTTCAGTTTGTCTATTTATTTACGGTCTTACAAACTAAAATATTTGAAAAAAAATTACATTCTTATTTTGCTTAGACATTATTGAAAAATTATAAATACTTATGATCAAAAAATAATTACAAAAAGTACATAATTTTAATTGTTTTATCATCACGAGTTTGAGCATTTTTGAATGTGGGTATTTATCAAAGCAAATTTGGAATGAAATAAAATCGATATTGAGTTATTATTTAAAATGCTGGTATGGAGAATAATTAATCTTTCTCATCGGAACCGCCCTGTACAGTTGAAAGGCTAGAATCGCAAGATGAAATTTAAATTCTCGGCCGCTGGTTAGGCACATTTGCGGCATGTTCCAGAGTGAAAGATACCCTCAGTATCGCCAAGGTGTAAGACCACCATCCATTGAAACGTTGCTTGAAATTTAGATCAGATGTGAATAGCCAGGTACTTCCCAACTTCCCTTTCCCCATCTCCTTCCCCTCCTTCGCGGTATTCACGCAAAAAAAAATATACATTGGTTCTACGCAGGTCTTTTTTCATTTATAAGCAAACGGTGGTTACTTTCCAAACAGCCCTCGCATTACAATATCTTCTTGAACAATTAAAGTTTTGTTTTTTTATTCTGCGTTCACCCGGATGCTTTGTTCAAGGACTTACAAATTTATGTGGTTTATTAGAACCATAATATTATTTGACAAAACTTGAGAAAATCCGAGGTAAGCTTTTGTTTACTTTGAACTTAGAGGTCGTAGGTTTGAAATTTGGCTAAGTATACACAACTGTATTCAATCGATAACAGTTTTTTCGAATGGCTTCAAACTTCAAAGTCCTTGAGCAAGACCACTTTATTTATAAAAAAAGAAAGACGAACATTCCCGGGCTATGAATATTCTAACAACGTTTGACAATCTCCTACTACCATCACTGTAATAGAAAAGTGTTGCTTGTATTGTGATGGAGGACTTAGCCAGCCGAGGAATTGAACTTTCCGGAACGTCAAACGTCAAACAATACGTAAATATATTAATGAATTGGCAATATTTAATTAAAATACTAACCTAAATATGCATTAGCAGTCTGCTTTTACTTTCTGACGCCAAACGGGAGTTAATTAGTTAATGAGGTCTTTTGTCATATTTCTACCACCTTCTTTCTCAAAGATCGAACGGAATAAATTTATCGCATATTGTTTTTTTTTTTTTACATGAGCTCCACACAGGAGACCCTGAGGAAAATAATTTCCTTCATGGCCTATGTCATCTTTGGGGATGCTATGTGGAGGGTTTTTTAAGGAAAGGAAGGAAAGGAGAGTTCTGGGAAGGAAAAGGGTATAAGGGGTGGGTAGGAATCTGGGGTTCAGTGTGTCCTGGTCATCCACCTTCAAGACCTAGACAAACCTCACCCCATGAACCCGGGCACCCCTGCTAAATCACCAAACATAGCGAACCACTTGGGGTGACCTATGGCAGGGGTGTTGGTTATCCAATAAAGGTTCCCGGGACGGCGGTACCCATTCCCGCCTCCCAAATTGTATGCATTACTTAAGTGTATCGCGTATACGATATATTTCTTTCAATTCTAAGAGCTTCTTTAGTTAAATAAACTCGAACGATATTAATCCAACGTGTATATTGGGAGTAAACTGAAACTTATCGGATTTTATGGAGATTGTATTAAAATTTGTCATTCGTATATTTTTAATTATAAAATATAGGCCTTTGAAAAAATATTTTTAATGATTTTAGACGCAATTTTCACAATTTTGTGAGTTAATGAAAATAAAAAAATAAAAAATCTGGCCAAATCCAGCATGTTAATAAAATCAAATACAAAATAAATCATTGTATAAAAGTGCTTTCTTTATCGAAATGTTAAATTTATATAAATAAATTAAATTCCAACCTAATAGAGGTTGGTAATTAAAATTACTAAAATGTGTTTCAGATATATATTTTGATTATAGGTAGAGCAAATTATTTTTTTTTGAAAAATTTATTATTATTGAAGAAGAAGATAACACGAAATAGAACGAGACACAGAAAAATAAAAAAAAAGATAATGGTCGCAAATGGTACACGACCCAGAACCTCTCGTCTAACCGGGACGTGCGCTTTTACCAATTCAGCCATTGCCACCTTCGATCTCACCGTCATAATTGTCAATCTCATATTTCCAAATTTTAGAATTAACAATAGTATTTTCGACAATTTTTTCCATATTTAAATTATTTTTAATTAACTCACAAGTAATTACCAAAGAACCCCCTAAAATCTGAAAAATCTTCAATCATCTATTTTTTATAATTTAAAATCAAATAAATAAAGTAGCACATTTACGTACTTTCTATTTGATGTATATTTTGATTCCAAAAAGAATTATTCAATTTGGTTTAGTATTTTGGCCTCAAATCCAAATTTAAGTTTTGTATAAAAAAGGCCAACGCCTCTGCCATAGGTCACCCAGTTCGCTACGTTTGGCGATTTAGCAGGGGTGCCCGGGTTCATGGGGTGAGGTTTGTCTAGATCTTGGAGGCGGATGACCAGGACACACTGAACCCCTGATTCCTACCCACCCCTTAAACCCTTTTCCTTCCCAGAACTCTCCTCTTCTTCTTTTCCTTAAAAAAAAACTCACACAGCATTCCCAAAGATGACATAGGTCCTGAGGGAAATTAATTATCCTCAAGGCCTCCTGTGTGGAGTTCATGTAAAAAAAAAGAACGAACAGCCATTTTTCCTAAAGTCTTACTTGATTTGAGCACATAGTCAGAGCTCACCGTTCGTGAGTTTTAACTGCTTCAAACAAACAGGTTTCTGCTTCATAGTTAAGATGCACACACTTGGAATACCTTCCTAAACAATTATTTAAAGGGGAATTTATAAGTAGCCCACATTGCTAGTCAAGTGCAATTAGTTACCGCACGGTTATAAATGCGTTGGAGTAAGGTTGAACAGAACGAACCGCATAGAGCCGGGACACGCTATATGACAAAACGCGCCCCACGATTTGTTCCAATTTCGGGAAAAGGTAAATGCGATGGAATATGTTTCCATTAATATTTCTGTTTTTGAAACTGATAATTCATGGTGGAATTCCATTATAATATCCATACTAATATTATAAATGCGAAACTGCTCGAGTTTGTTTATGACCTTTTCACGCATAACACAATATAAAGACTTTAATAATTCTTTCACCAATATAAAGCTAAATTATATGCGCAGACTACAGGTTGTATATGATGGTAAGCTCTGGCGTTATGAAATTATAAATATATTATATTTGTTATACGTTTCTGTCGCTAACAAAAGCGAGTTTTTGCTAACGTCAGAAAAAATCTTTTCCATGGAAACAATGTTGATATATTTTTGGGCTCTATGCTGGTAGGTACTCAGTCTACTGGTCAGCTACTACTACAGAAAATTCAAATATTAGAATTCGTTTTTTTTTTGGACAAGCTTGGAATAAATGTCAGATGAGAGTTCCTATATTAAAAATATAATTCGTAACGATTATAAAGACTGAATAATAAAAAGTGTAATTTTGTATTATATTAACAAACTTCCAAATATTTAAATAAAAATAAACATCCGAAATGTTTGTAAGCGCATAAATTCCGAACCAATGAACAAAATTGGATAAGTAATTCTTTTTTTCTTTGAGCTATAGCATTATGAAATTCAGGTGGAAGGCAAGATGTTTGAAAACTGAATGTAAGGGAATGAATATATGGAATGCGGGAGGGATGAGGGTGGGGCGGGGGGGGGGGGGGGGGGGGGGGGGGGGGCTAAGGGGCAAGCGCTACAGTAATTTCCAATTTGGAGTAGGAATGGTTCCATTATTTTAACACATGCAATTTTTTGCGTTTAAAATGCTAAAGTTTTTCAAAAAACGCAGACGACGAGTTTTGTAGAAAAATATAAAATGTAATGCGCCACGTTTTTGCTAGAACAGGGATGAATTTGGCAGATAATTATAATGATTTTTTTTTTGTTTTTTTTTTTTACGTCCCCAGTTGTATTCTTACACCTATGAGGTGGTTATTTTTCTATTTTTATTTTTATTTATTTATTTATCTTAAAAACGGTACACATTATAGTATTTCCGATCTTCCATTAAAAGCATTTACTTGTTTTTTTTTTTTTTTACATAAACTCCACACAGGAGGCCCTGAGGAAAATAATTTCTCTCAAAGATGGCTCAGGGCTTATGTCATCTTTGAGGATGCTGTGTGGAGGGTGTTTTTGAGGAGAGGAAGGAGTGAACATGGGTCTTGAAGAGACCCATATTGTAGGAGGGAGGATACAGAGGCCGGCAAATCGTTTCACAGCCGAGCTGTTGAACTCAAGAACGAGTCGTAGAAACGACCCGTTCTCATGTGACTAATGTCAACCGTGTACAAATGTTGAGCGCGCGTTTGGCGTGTTTCCCGACTATGCACCGGTGCCGAGGGGATCAATGACGCTAGTTCCTCGGAGCATCTTCCATTGTAATACCGGTAGAACAAGGACAGCATTCCCACCTGGCGCCTGTGCTCTAAAGATTGAAATCCGTTTGTTAAATTAGGAGAATCTATCAAACGGACCGCCCGTTTCTGCACAGAGTCAAGGGTTTTTTTCAGGTATTTTGGGGCTCCAGACCAGAGGTGGCTGCCAAATTCAACCGTGGGGCGCACTTGCGATTTGTACAGGGCTAGCAGTTGTGTACTATTAAAGTATCTGCGTGCCCTGTACAGTATGCCCAGTAGAAATGTAAACTCCTCTTCCACTTGTGGGTAGAAGAAGAGTTTACATTTTATTTATAAACAATTAATACAGTCACGTGTTTCAAATATATAGGTACAGTTAATACAATCACATCGCAATCAAAACCCTTTACGAGTAACTAAAAGACATCCATGTATTCAGTAAGAAGAAAAACAAATACAATTATTAGTGTGACATTCATGTGGAAATAGTGGTAACAGTCTTCCCGTTGATCATTTCTCTAAAATGCTTTTTGATATAGTTCAAAAATTGTACCTTATCATTAATGCTTCTGATTTCTACTGGTAGGTTAATAAGAAGTTTTTTCTTTGGCGTATATAATGATGTTGGGCAAAAGAAGTTTTTAGTTTGGGACATATAAATATGTGTTTGAGCCTAGTACGATTTTCAGTTATGAATGAGTATTTATCTTTTAAAAATATATTTATATGATTGTGGAACATTGTTGACTCCCTTGACATATTGCGCCCGGGGCCTATTCCTTATTGCTAATTCCTTATCCCGGCCCTGAGAGCCGGAACCCCTGACGGAAGGGTGGCTTCAAGTTCTGCTGCAAACAGGAGGCTGACAGCCCCAAGGTTTCGCATCCCTTACACCCGCCCTCTACACTAACTAATTAAATGTTGGACTAGACGTTTCGAATTAATACGCGCCTACCTTTCAAATGAATTTAAGCACATAATTTATGATGAAAATAAATCAAATGTTTTTGTTTGTAGAAACAGTTGCAAACAAAAGGTTGGTTCTAATTATTCTTTCTGATGGTTGCTTTTATTTAACAGTGTTATAATTAAAAATCACATTTTCGTAATACTTGTAATAGAAAGAGTTTCGACAAACTGTTTCGTAACATTTTTTTTACATAAGCCCCACACAGAGGCCCCTAGGAAAATAATTTCACTCAGGGCTATTTCACAGAGGAAAATAATTTCACCCCTGATCTCGTTTGGCGTTTGCTGATCATGACTTGGCTCTACTGAAAATAGGTATTGACTGACTGGCTTACTTCTCCGTCACGAAATGAGAAAAGGAACTTACTGGGAATTAAATTATTGGGTAATTGAGATGATCCAGCTACAAGAAATGTACATTATTGTCTGCTGTGGACTATAAATACCTGTTCAGAGCTGACATTAATTGGAGGGCTATGTTATCTTTGGAGATGTTGTGTGGATGATCTTTTTATGGAAAGGAAGGAGAGGAAGTGCTGGGAAGGAAAAATATGATGGGAATGGTAGGAATTTAGCGATCAGGATATCCTGGAGTGATGCACGTTTGAATCCATCCCTCTTGTCGCGGTGCAAGACGATGAGTCGAGAGATGGGTCGAGAGGAACTATTTAAAATAGTTTTTGGTTTAAATGGAATGAATATGGTTTCAATAAATAGCAGTATTATCCTGATTCTTCCAGTATTTCAACAGAAGATGCTTTGATCCCTTCAGAGCCTTTGCGCAGAAGGGAAACACTCCAAACGCGCGCCCAATATTTGTACGCGGTTGATCTTTCTCACAGGAGAACGGGTCGCTTCTACGACACTTTCTCGTGATTTATACAGGTCGGCTCTGCAATGATTTTCAGGCATCTTTAATGTCCCCGAGGCGAAGGTACCCATACCCGCCTACCAAATTGAAAATTGAATTAGATTTCACTAACCCCCCCAAATTTTGGAATAAATTCCATACATGATTACCTACTATTATTTTTATTGTACAATAATGCACCCTCTCAATGTTTTACTCTGTAGTCCCATTAAAAAAGGGGGATTATGTCATCGATTGAGCCTATTGCATAGTTTGTTTATTTAAAGTTTCTTGAATAATTTGCGAAAATCCCTTCAAAAGAGCATTATTTCCCGCCAAAAAGTTCTGGATTAGTGTTTCTACCCTCACGCGGGGGGTTTACTTCATGGACTTGGGGGTTGTTAGGGAAGGGGATGGAGTGGAGGATCCGAGGGGATTTAATTACTGAGATTCGAACTGAACCCATACTTAATTGAAAACGCTGGTATTCATTTAAAAATGAAAGCGTCAGCACGAAATGTTATGTTGGTTTTCATAAGCACTGCGTGTTTTGATTGTGTGCTTGTTTTGGTATGACATTTCACAGTTTTATTGAGAGAAACGTATTAAAAAAGTACCACAGTATTTTGTAAAGTACATAACAAACAAATGAGATGGGAATGCATTAACTTTTTATGGTATTTTTTGCAATTTTCAGAACAAAATGCTGACAATTTGAAAATCCCTTTTTAATAGAAAAATGTGAACGAAATGAAAAAATAAGTCTTTTCAGTTTGTTCCGGCAAAAAGGGAAAGCCTTTTCAATTAAATTAATATTTAAAATTGTTTGCAAAACAAGATTGTGTACGTACGCAAAAACATGTCGTTTGAGATGCGTTGGCAAATTGTATCTCCCAGAGAAACAAAAGTTGCAAAAAAAATATCTATTTCAATAATTTGCTAGGCCTAATTAGGTTGCTATTCCAACCCTTTTGCCTGTTCCAACCCTTTACCTCATTTCAAATCAACTATTATATGTGTTTGTCGTCCTATCAAGATAACGTGTTTACCCCTGAAATTATGCCAACAGCTAACCAAACAAATTTTCCAGTTATTGAAATTAGAAATTTTACCAACCGGAACACAAAATCGAAAGTTATTAATAGGGTAACGTCTGTACGATTGAAATTTAAGAATCCGGCTAAGAATGCATATCTTACGCCGCGCATAAGCCAAGTCATCTTCGCACTTGATGTTTGTTAAAAAGCTACTTTTTTTAATCGATCCGAATTCAAGCGAGTAGCTAATAATGCCAAAGAATGGCGCCAAAAAAATGGCGCCAGGTTAAAAGATCGCAAGAGGACGTTTTGACAATTGGACAATTTCGGATATCTCTCCGGACATGGTATATTGACGATAATATGATTGTTATTGTAACTGGCAGTTTTGAATAATGGTACCACGCGGCTATAAATTACATATAACTGTCATTGCCTGTTCCGGTTACTTTGTCCCGGTGACCAGCTGTCACTGGATCACAGTGGATCCGAGGAACCGGCTATTTTTTAAAGTTAAGGCTAAGTTCATATTGTCGTTATTTGTTTTTGGGGTGTTATGCCGTGTTGCGCTACCTCCTTCTTTAGCCAACATGTCCATCAACACTGTAACCCTGTCCAAAACGTTGGCTAAAGAATGACGTAGCGCCAAACGGCATAACACCCCAAAAACAAATAACGAAAATACTTTTGGCTGTGAAAATCTAAAAACTTTTCCAAGTTCATATTGGATTTATAAAATGGTCACCAATACTCAAACTGGTCGAAGCGGAACCAAAAGCCGCCCGCAGGGCCTAGCAACGAAAACTTGCGGAGCGGGTTTTTAACTGCTAGTAGTAATTATTATTTAAAACGCATCCTATTGCAAACAATATTCGGGAAATTCTGGAGAACTTGTCATTTTTTTATTCTCACAATTTCTTCCACGTAACTACGTGATACGCAATCGGAATTATTTTGAACATTTATTAATGATCGGAACTGATAAAGATTTCCGTCAACCGGATCATGGTTCCGGCCTACTCTACTTAAATTCGAGTCCCGAAACTACAACATATTATTTTCTTTATATTATGGGCAGGGGGCATATTACATTATAACAAGGAGGTTCCGTCCGCACGCCCGGAACGCTCCGCACGTACGCACTACGTCGATGGACGCCGGGCTTTGCTTCCGCCGGGGCTAAATAATGCGCTACGTGCTGCTCGCAGTTCAGCCGTGATATTCACACGAGACATGGCGTTCCTCAAGGTACACTTCAAGTACCTCAATTAATATAATACCGTTAACTACTGCTTACTGACTGCTGTCAGATAAGAGATTGAAGTACGTGTACTAGTAATACTTATTATTATTTATTAGGATTCCTGCATAGAAATCAACATAAAATTTTAGATAAACACATGTAAAAATACCAGTCAAAACATAGAGCCTATGTTAGTCTAATTTGTGCTCTTTTTCGTTTTATTCCCCTTACTTCATCGTGAAAAATATGATCTAAATAGTATATCGATATCACACTTCAAGCGGCCCTTCAATATCTTTGAGCGATAGACGTTCAATATTATGGTCAATATATTGCACAATAATGCATATTGCATAATAATATTGACCGTCTGTAGGTAATATTGAAAGATCGCACAATATATTGAGTGGATAATTGGAATAACGTCTTGGGGAAACTCGTGCAAGACAAATATAGGTTACATTCAAACAATTCAAAACTCTTTGACTAAGCTCTTGGTAAGCAAAAGTGTTTATGCACAAAAAAGAGATAAAATTATTGTATGAGTCAGTTAACATATTACCTGTTCGAGGAATATTATAGTTTAAAATTGTTTGCCAAAACCTATTGTCTGATTCAATATGCAAAAAAACAGTAGACCGTGAACATGGCACTAGATTTAGTAAAAATGAGGGTTGGTCGGTTCCGAAAATTATAAATAAATACGGGCAACGGACATTCACTTATCTCGTCCCCACCATATTTAATAAGATCAATAAACATAAAAATCGAATCCAATTGCACCACCGATCTCAAAAGAAATGTTAAAAAATGGCTAATGAATCAAAACTTTTTGTATTGATATTGTTTGAAATCTTATGTATAAATATGACTCTCAGTAATTGGCCTGTGTTATATCTGTCTGTATATTTTATGCCTTTGCATTGTAGTTACTTAAAAGTTATTCTTCTGTATCTATTTTGCTATTATGGTTTCTTATAATATTTCGTGCTTTAGTGTTTTATTAATATTGTCAAATTGACCTGCTGACAAACTGCTTTGGCAGTTTAGCGGGTGATTAAAATGAAGAATAAAAAAAAAACAAAAATTGTTAGATATTTATTGTGCAATATGATCTTATCTGATAAATATTGAATCGACTGTGGGTGATATTGCACAATAATTGTTCATTTCTATCTCCGCAGCCAAGCAGTGAACATTATAGTGAGATATAGGTTTATGATCGAGATGGCTACAAATGATAAAATAAGTAAAAGAAAGAAGAAAGAAAATTTATCCTCAAAAATTTCAAATCTGTTTCCTGTAGCTAAATAACGTAATATTATTGACAAAAATTGACTGCTGGAGAAGCATCTCGCAGTATAATGTCTGTGGAGTGTTGACACCCGACCATCGAGGGGACGAGAGGTGGGGAGAGACGATGCGCGGCCGGCCACTCCGTGACAGTCCGCGTAACTTTTAACAACTCTATTAATTGTCAATTACTAATCTTTGTAATCGATAAATCCAAGTGAGTGCCAAACTTCTTTTTATTTGAAACAGAACCCTATTCGTTGCATTTAATATAATGAGAGTTGGAAACAACTCCCATATGTCCCTTTTTGAATTTCAAGTATAAAAATTCTCACGAGTTCATCAAATAATGTACCGTCCATCCGCAGAAAGTTTCGGTAATCAGCTGGTTCACATATTCTTTGTTCACCTAACAAATTTTCATAAATAAATTAAATTTTATCGTTTCATTGGAAATAAGGTCTGTTTACTAACTTATACTATATTTGACTTATTATTTACCTACCATTTAACATTTTCAACGTACTTCTTTAGTTAAGTTATTTGCATATATATCATATTTAAATATATTTTTTCATGTTGCAATATTGTAATATTCAAATATACAAGCTCACTTGAGCTTTTTTCGTGTTGTTGCTATACCTTATCTATGTTATTATGTAAAAGCCGAATGGCGTTAATTTTATGATTAAATAAATAAATAAGTGTATTTATTCCTTTTTTTGAACCATTCTTTCATCCAACTACGTTTTTTTATTCTTTTTCAAAGCTATGACTAAAACAATGGCCACACATGCTTTATTTTTCGACATTTTCTTTTTTTACCCCCGACGCAAGGAGCGGTGTTATAAGTTTGACGTGTCTGTGGCATCGTAGCTCCTAAACGAATGAACCGATTGTGATGCAGTTTTTTTGTTTGAAAGCTGACGTAATAGAGATGGTTCTTAGCTACAATTCATGAAAATCTGTTGAGGCGTTTTAAGGTTATCAGCCTTTTTTTGTGTCGGGGGTTTCTTAAAATTTTGTAAATTTTACTTATTAACGTAGGTATGGCGATTTGGCGCTAAGAGCAGTATCAGATAAACAAAGGAGTAATGTGTAGAAATTGGGAGCTTTAAATTTAAATTGCTGATCGCCCAATAATGACCGATGACTTTTGCGCCACCTTTCTATGTATGTCGAAGAAAATGATTTATTTAAGTTTTATTTCGAATTTTCACACTCAAGCACCTATCGAATAAGTTACTTTCAACGTTTTTCTCTTCCTAACGTAGTGTTTATTCTTAGTTTACAGGATGATTAGTATTGTCCATCCAAACTAAGTTAAACCACAGCAGCCCGAAGACCCGCACGGTATCACAACATTATTAACCTCAAATACCTTAATGCAGGCGTAATTATCAATCTCAGTAATGCATCTCTAATACTGTTATACCAGGAAGCATGCAACAACTAGATATTGGATATGGGGGTGTGGAGGCTTCTGCTATGCTATCTGGAAACAGGAGAGCCTCCCTTAAAGCCAGCTGCACCCCGGTATAATCTGAAGGGCGGAAGGGTGGCACTGCAGAGGTTTCAAAGTAGGAATTGCGAAAACATGTATGCGAATACTTTTTTTAATCGGTAAATCTGCAATATTATAATCACCTATAATTACATGTGATATCCTTGATATATCAGTGTGAAGGTATTATTAATGTGTCCAGCCACACCTTACGACAGAACACGTTTTACAATATAAGGCCTAACTTAATATACGACCTGTCACTCGTAAACCCAAATTAGCAATGGCCGTTTATAAAAACTTGCGCACACACATTCGCCCTCTCATTCTTGCTTCACCTATCTCACTCAACCAAACTCACAAATATATATTACTCATACAAAATAAATACGTATCTACCTTATGTTGGTATCACTTTATTATCATTCAAAGCAAAAAAAAAAATAGAGAGGAATGAAATATTTTTAAAAACTTTTTTTACTCTTTTGTTACAGTTTCACAATCAAGCTGTGATAGGTATTATTATCAAATAATGCATATTAAGTCTAGAAGCATGAACTGTAGGTGTTTTATTAGATGCAATAAAAAACAATAATATTTTGAATAGCCATTACTTTACCAAATATTAATTTAACAACAAAGAATACATGAAAAAAAACAAACGAAAAAATTTAAAATTCAAAAATGTACAGGGTGTTAAAGTGGGGGGTCTCAAAATGGCGCGCCCTAGTTGACACGATTGCAACCCTCCTAAAATGTAAAACAAAAACAAATTAATTCTTAATTCAAACAAGTGCGGCTATGACCCAAACTAAGACAAAGTCAAAATATTTTTTTTTCGCCAAATGGCGGCTGTCTGAAATAAAAAAGACATTTTTTTAACAGTTTTTGTGACTTTGCAAATTTGAAAAAAAATAGCAATATTGAAATTTTGTTATAGTTTTAGGTAGCGCGGAAAAGTAATGTATAGAAAAGGCTCACACCTAGTTTCAAATAAATTAGTTCAGTAAAACTTGAGATATCGTATCGAAAAAAATAGTTTTGAGAAACACGCGTTTAAAGTTTTACTCTATTTAGATTTCAGTTAGATTATATCTAAACTGGTCGAACTAAAATGGCTCTAACTTTTAAAATAATTTTAATTTTGAAAAATCCTTTTAAGGAGATATCAAACCATGAAACATGAAGATTTTTTTTTGTTTTATTTTTTTTTCTATGCTTGAATATCCCCTTAAGCAATTCCACGATGCTACAACCAGCCAAGTCTAGTTGTCTAATTGAAACATGGAAAAACACTAGAATTACCAAATTACAGAATTAAACGTTTTTTTGGAAACGCTTACAGAGTTCAATTCACACGCGGTAGAAGTGAAACCATCAGAAAACTAAAGTAGACAAGAGTGGGGAGACTTTTTTATCAATGTGAAGGATGATTTTTTCAGTGCCCCTTTTCCTATAGATACATTTGGTCATCTTATTAGTTTTTGTGTTTTATTTTTCGGAGTCGCTAGATGTCTTTTCTGTGTGTTTTCTTGCCTGTTCATTTTGGAATGATTTGAAAATTGGAAATTGATTTTACAAAAATAATTTTTTTTTTAAATTTATTTCGTAGGATTCAACCCTTGATCTGCTGATTGTCTGGCCGCTAAGGTTTGTCAGGCGCTTTATACCACTAAACTAAATTAGACTTGCGTGGGACCGTGGATTTATTGTATTATATTGGAACCGTTTACGACTTTCTGTTTGTAGCGTTCATAGAGGAGGAAATAGAATTATGCTTTTTGTGCTTAGCTCAAATTTGAAGTTAACTGGTTGTAGTAAATACCCAACGATATTTTCCTAAATAAGTAAATCTATACTAACATTATAAATACGAAAGTGAGTGTGTTTGTTTGTTACGCTTTCACACCTAAGCCACTAAACCGATTTTAAAAATTCTTTCACCAATAGAAAGCTACATTATCAGCGAGTATCAGCATATAATTTTAAGTTCTGGAGCAACGAAATCTGTATAAATGAAAATGTGTGTATTTCATATATTTTAGCGGCAGGGAGGAAAGGCAGAGGGAAGGTGGGGTTCGCGGAGAGGGAAGAGACGAGGGCGGGGGAATGAGGGTAAGGTGGAAAGGAACGGGGACGCACGGTAAAAGACATTATGTATTGCTCATTGCTACAGTAATTTCCCCCAAATACCATGCGAGCGAAGCCGCGGGTAAAAGCTAGTATTATTATAATTCCAGAGTTATTGTACAGAAATTCAATAATTCTTAAACAAAGTAACAATATTCATATTTTAGTTAGTTATGGTGTATATTAGCAGCTTTTTTAACCGCAATACCTGTAATTAAAAAAAGTTTGAAAAATTGTTTCCCTAAAGCAGTGGTCCCCAAACTTTTGTGATTCGCGTCGCCCTTGCTGAATACAGACTCTCCAAAAACTTTGTAGTCTCTGTGTTAACTTTTAAATGAAAAAATATTTAAAAAAGAAATCTTTGGTGAATAAATATAAACCACATTTTAGATCAGAAAAGTGTTAAACCATATGGGGGTATTCTAGCCTAGAAGCCCGTGTTGAGGGCGTTTTTTGACGGTCAATAAAAAATTTAAAAAAATTTAACTTCTTACACATTTTTTTATAAAAAGCAATTTTTATTTTATATATTTTAGCGGCAGAGAAGGAAGGCATGAGGGGAAGGATAATGAAGAAGGTGGGGTTAGCGGGAGGGATGATGAGGGATGGGAAGGCGTGGAGGGTGGAAGGGGAACGCGGGGGAAGAGGACGCGGGAGGGTACGGGGACGCATGGGAAAGGAAATACAGGGAGAAACAATTTATTTATTTGCATTGCAACGCATGCAGGGTACCAGCTAGTTTATTTATATTTTAAAAATTCACAAAAAAAAATTCATTAACACGTTGTTCAAGTAGAGGAGAAAAAAAGAGCGAATCTACCTTGTCGCGATTTCCACCCTTCTGGTCATCTGAAAAAAAAAGTAGATTTTTTTATCAGTACAATTGTCATTATGGTAGGAACCAGAAAAAATGAAAAAAAAAATCTCACAAGATTGATGAAAAAAACAATTGATGTTTTTCAGTTATTTTTTAATTTTCCGAATTTTTAAAAATAGTAAAAATTTAAAAATTAAATTGTTTTAGTACTTACCATAGAAGGACATAAAAAAAATTCAAGACAAATTTCAAGAAAATCGGTTGACCTTGGCTTGAGATTTTGACAAACGTTTCGAAGAAAGTAGTGTGAGAAAAATTAATATTAAGTTTTGTTCTATTTAGATTCCATCAAAACCGGTCGGTTTTCCACGACACTAAAAAGGTTATAACTTATAAAATAATTCTATTTCGAAAAATCCTTATTAGGAGATATTTTTAATAACTAAACTATCGATATGATTTTTTTTTATTAGAATACCCCCTCAAACTGAATTAAATTAGCGGATTCAACTAAGTAGACAATTATATAACAATTTTTAAGAATTTGGAAGTTGGAGTACATCTGGGAGACGGGTATGGGTACTGCCGCCCCGGGAAGCATTAAATGGAAAACCAACACCTCTACCACAGGTCACCAAAAGTAATTCGCTACGTTTGGTGACTAAGGAGGGTTCTCGGGGTGAGGTTTGTCTGGGTCTTGGCGGCGGATTTGTCTGCCCACCAGCTACGTGGCAGGCCGGATCGGTATAGACCAGTTGAAGGAGATTTAAACTAGACCTCTCCAGCTGGGCTCCATCGATCTTAGACCGAGTGGGAAGGGTAGATTCATACGTCCGTCACTCCTGGACACATTGACCCCCAGATTTCTACCCCTACAACATTTTCCTTCCCAAAACTTCCTCTCCTTCTTTTCCGCACAGCATCTTCTAAGACGACCCATGCCTTGAGAGATTTTTTTTCGCAGGTCCTCCTGTGTGGAATTAGTGAAAAAAAAACTATGGCGCAGCCACCCTAAAAGTAAGTCGCGGACCCCGAAGGCGCCGCAGCACATACTTTGGGAACCAGCCCTTAGGAGCAGTTGGGATGGGTTGGTGTCGGAAGGGGGTGGGAAAGGGGGCAGTGTGTGGGGTTTTGGATTACACTGCCTTCTCCAGGCGTGAAAAAATTACAGGTGCTTTATCATAATATTCTGGTTTCAGGGAATATTCGGCTAAAAATTCTTTCCCAAAGGGAAATCGTAAATATGTTTTTTTTTGTCACCAATCTTAACTATGCAGCTGAAAATCTGTATACTTAAATAACAGAAATTCTGATGTTGAAATTTACAAAGTTTTTTGTGACTGGAATTTTGAAGTTATCGTTATGAATTCAGTTCAGATTAGCATCATGAGATATTTTTTCAGTAGAAAGTCTGCCGACCCCTAAAAAGTGATTCCGTATATTTTGTGTAATCTTTGTGTTATCTTTTGTGTTATCTTTAGTGCTCTTATTTGTGTTTTCTTTTCTGTTATCTAATGTGTTAACTCAGCTTTACGAAATAATTAAGAAAAAAACTATAACCATCGGATGTCGGAAGATGTCCATCGTGTGTTATCGGCTGCCAAATTTCTGTGATTCTCTATGGCTATCAATGGCTTGTCTATGCCTGTCGTTGGTGGATGTCTATTGCTGTGGATTAATTAGTAATTACCTACTTAAAAATACGAATTACTATTGATTGGTTACTAGCTGAAGTGCCCGGCGATGCCCGAGCTTTACACGGAGTTTTCGAAATCAATTGTTGACAGTGACCTTTCTCTTGTTTTGAAAGTCAAATATGCAAAATTTCATCGACCACGGCATAAAACTGTACATTTGCATACAAATCAAATCTACACCGCCCGCTTGCCAACCCGCTCGTTTACCGCGTACAGACATTCTCTTTTATATTTATATATATCAACCAATTTACATAAAATCTTGATAAATTACATAAACCTTCCACGTAAATCACTCGATTGGTGAAAACCGCATGAAAATCCGTCCAGTAGTTTTTGAGTTTATTGCGAACAGACAGTCAGACAGACGCGGCGGAGGATTTTGTTTTATAATATGTTAAGATTATAACTACTTATATATAAGCCAAATTGGCCTTCATAAAGGTATTATTTTGATATTTGTATTTTTTGTACCCGATGACAAATTTTCCTGCCACTGACATCTCTTAACGAGGATTACGCGGAAAATGCGCCATCATCTCTGTCGTTAAGGTAACTACTTTAAGAGTTGATAACTTAACATAAGCGCAGTGTTTAATTCGTTAGCGCGATAAGGAATACAGCATTTAAGGAAACTGTCAAAGTGTGTCGTATACGGCTGATTTAACACGCGTTAGCTTGTCGCAAAAAAAAAGAATCATCCTTCTGACCGAGGCAATGTACGGTAGTGGAACTACAGAACTATATGTAATGAAAGTACAGTGTCCTTAGTATAGTCGGATATATTGCTGAGAGTTCGATTTCCTCCCCACGCATTATGGAGCTCGATCCCCTCCTCCTCCCAACGGCCCACATAATCCAGCCAGCAAACAATTATTACCCGTTATGATTGTTTGTAGTCCTCCACAGCGGCTGTCAATTAGAACATCTTGATTGAATTCTGATCAGGTCTAAACAACAGTTCGACGACCTCCGTGGTCGAGAGATAAGGCTCTCGACCACCAATCTGAAGGTCGAGGGTTCAAATCAATTCAAAATAATTTTTATTTTTGTAGAAGATAACACTAATAATCTAAACGAAAATATGAAAGAGAACAAGACACAGAAAAATAGAAAGACTTACTAACACCAGATCGAATAAAAATGTCATAATAATATTCCAAGCTATAAAACCACATTCGGACAAAGAAATTACACATACTTTGCAACAAAACTGCATAACATCCTTCCCAAGATATAAAACTAATAAAAACTTCTAATGAGTACAAATCAAGAATAAAAATATGGCTGAAAGAGGTCAATGAAAAAACCATAATGAAGACACTGAAAACGACATAGAAAACAAATAAACTATATTTAAATAAATTTAGTCCGCCTCGGCACAGGACCCCCTATTGAGGACGACTAAGAAATACAATATCTATACATCACTTCACTATTATATTTTTTTGAAACAATTATTTTTATAGTCACTAAAAAAAAAATAACAATATTTAAATATTTTGAATTCCATATTATGTCTATTGTAATATTATAGAAAGAATCTATTTGAATTTGAATGTCGAGCGGGAAGATTTGATTACAAGATTTTTTCCTAGATCAGAGGGGCAAACCCAAGATTAAATGACTGAGCGTAGCGAAACTTCTGTTTGAACTCGATTATTTGGCATTTAACCAGTTTGTAATTTTTTGGTAAGTTCTGGTTCCATAACAAGATGGTGGATTCAAGATTTTCGAGTCCCAGGCGTTGCAGGCTTAATCATCTGCTTATTAAATCCTCCATGATTTAACACCATCATCATCATCTTCTTCCCCTTATCCTATTCGGGTCGGGGACCCACTGCATCGACAAGGCTCCTCCATACGTCCCTGTCTTGTGCTGATTGTTCGGCCTCCGTCCATGGCAGTTCCATCTTCTCCTCACACAGTTTCTGAAGTTGCCTCGCCCAACTGTATCTGGGGTGGCCCACTGGACATCCACCCTCTGGAATCGAACTTCGTATTTTCGTCATCAGACATTCTTAGTACACGCCCAAGCCACGTCAGTTGCGATTTTTCTATGAAGAGTAGCAGTGGTTCAATGTTTAGATCGTCTTGGATCGTCGAGTTTCTTATATGATCCCATTTCGTAACCCCTGCCACTCCTCTCAAGTACCTCATTTCTGCAGCTTCGACTCTAGAACGTGTTCGTTCGTTTAGCATCCATATCTGGTGGCCGTAAGTGAGCGTCGGGTGGAATACCGTTTTGAACACTGCCATACTTGTCTTGATGCTGAGTTCGGCTTTTCTTATCACTGAGCTGTAAAGAGGAAGCAGCATGCCGCACTATTTACTATACTATAATTAAACACCAAAAATTAAATTAAAAAGTTTAATCAAATACAAAACATCAGGTTAATAGTAATTGTAGAAAGTATTTGTACAGATTTTTAAAACATCTTACGTTATTTCAAAATTCATTAGAAATAATTTTTTTTCTCAGTTTTGTTTGTACTGAATTCTGAGCATTTCACCCAACTGGTCATAATGGTATTCTATTTTTAAATCAGGAAGTAAAGAGGTAAATTTATTCTCCGCTTTCGAAAGTCCAGGCTCTAATACCTACCGCCCCCTGCAGCTTTTGCCTATTGATGCCCCCATTGCCTTCTGGGGGGCGATGCCGCACGCTCGCTGGTTGTGATTTGTTATTTGGAAAAAATTGTGTATTTTTTGTTATTGTTTTGTTTTCGTGTGCTTTTAGAGCGAAGCTAAACGAACTGGGTCAAAAGCGTCAATTTATATGTTTGTTCTAAGGTGGACGCATATGTATAACTGATATTAATGATGTTTGTAGCTCCGTTTTTGAAAAATCACCTCGATTTATGATGTATGTCTACAATGTTCTATCTGACTTTTAACCCCTCATTACTCTCGTGGGGTGCCAGACACCCCAGACCATGTTTGATAGCCTATAACTTTTTCAATTTGAATTTACTGCGCTCTTAGTAGCTTCGTGTAAGCGAGTGACCTTCGTAAATCAGTTGTAAGCGGTGCACGATTGTGTGTGGTTGTGCTTGAAGAGCGTGTTTGGGGTGTGTAACACCCCGCGCGACTAAAGAGTCTAAAACGGATTTTTTTGAAAAAACTGATATTTTTGTTATTACAAATAGTGTAGTTATTAAAAATATTATAATTACTTTGTTTACATTAAAAATGAGTTTAAACGTTGATCAATATGTAATTAATAAGAGTATGATTTAACCCGTTTTCATTTTTTATTTCTAAACTAAAACGGGGTGTTTGACACCCCACGGGACGGCTTACGTAACTTTTTAGGGACGAGAAACTAAGGGTTAACTGCAGACTAGAGCAGTGGTTCCCAAAGTGGTCCATACGACCCCCAGAGGTCCCCAGGATCATTCAGGGAGTTCGTGGAAAATTAAAATTGAGTTGGGGTTCCCTGAACAACGTCAGGGGGCCCGCGCAAGGTTTAGTATAAAATAAAAAAAAAATTGTGACACATTTTAATTCATACGGAAGTTATGTAAAGTTACTAATGCAAATCAATATAATATACTCCAGCTTTCAAAATCGGGGGGAGGGGGGGTTCTTGTGACGTTTCAAGGCTACCGATGAAGTCAACGGGAGCTTTAGCGGACATTGGAAAATTAAAACCTTGAAAATTATTTTAAGTAATTGAAAAATCAACAATAAAAAAAAAAAACTGTGATTTAAGTTAGAATGTCAATATTTAATTAATAAAAAGAAAATGAACTGGAGTTCATTATTGCGGATGCACATGCCAGAGACCCAGACTATCCACACAGATGGGAGTCATTGGGACTCTTGTACGGTGTAAACAAAAACGTGTACTGACATGAGATCGATCATTCCACTCTTATTTCAATTTGCCAACCTTTAAAACTTACGATTCTTCGTCGTGTAAATGAATAAATAAAATCAATATATTTTTTGTAAAACACGAAATGCGTCTCTAATTAACTAATTTATAATTAACAGAGTAGAGTTCTCTCTGGGTAAATAAGGGTGAGGGAAATAGGAAAACTCGACAAGGACGAGGGGTGTGACAAACACTTCCAAACTGGGAGTAAAGGCAAACTTGGAGCTGGTAAAAGTTTTACTTGTTTACGAAAACATTGTTAGAGTTTAATTTTTAAAATTTATATTTAAATGTCAAACAAATGTAAATCTGCAAACTCAACAATTTGTTCGTTTTGTCAAATAAATCAAACCTGAGCTAACCTATCCTGAACAAAAATAATTATTCTGAATCTGCCAACCACATTTTGGAAACAAACCGTTCTTTTGATGTAAATAAAGATTTAAAATTTTACGTATAAACACAATGCTTTTACAATAACACAACATAGAAATTTTGGAAATTGGAAAAGTGTAATGTTTGTAGCCGGCTATATTTTAAATTTATTTTCACATTGTTAACTAAATTTATAACTAACAATTTTCCGGCACGCGTTGCAATGTAATGGAATTTCCCATTCGTCCCGTTCCCCTCCCGCCGCCTATTCCTCGTCTATGTCTCCTTCCCCTCACGCGTTACCCCTCCACATTCCCCGCCTTCCCTCACCCTCACCAGCTCCCCCGTCTCGCCAACCCCCCTTCCGTGTTCCTTATATTCAGTCCCAGTGCATTCAGTTTTCAAACAGCTCGCGATTCTTGTAAATTTTATCGTATTTTTTTGTTGTTTATTTAGTAAACTAAATGCATAATTAAACCCCATTGTAAAACATGTAATTAAATATGTAGGAATTTGGCGAAAAAAAAAATAAAAACTTAAAACTTTTTTGGTTCTCCTAAAAAAATTCTAAATAATATAAGATACGCCTGTTTGTTATCAGACCGTCGATGTATGAGACGATTGACAAAATATAAGAAACTTGTTGTGTTTCACTTTATTCTCACTGCCTACCACCACGGAGAAAATATGTAATGGTTAGTTATTTTATTATTTCGGATTAGTCGGGAAAATTTTTTTGATTTTGTATAAAACGTTTGTTGATCCAATCATCTCAAAGTCACTTTAAATTGTGTGCCTTTCCAGGTATTTTCCAAACATATTATTCTGACTTCATTTTTCTACTTCCCACTTCCTTCCGCATCACAACATTTTCCAATTGAGGATGTTACCATCCCACTGGCTCCAGGAATTTGCGATTCTTTTACGGTGATGCCTTCGAAATGCCAAAACTACACATATTAAGAATAGGGACATGGATTATAGAAACAAAGGATATGGGCCATGAAAAAATATTAGTACAAAGCAAAAGTGTCTACTTCTTCATATCAAACGTACGTACAGCGGTGCTCCGCATGTGTTTCTTTTTCTACATTATATTCACACAGGGGGCTCTGAAAAAATGGAAAAAGATAGTCCAAGGGGAAAATAATTTCCCTTTAGGCCTTGTCATCTTTGGGAGTGCTGTGTGGAGGTTTTTTAAGAGGAAATGAAGGAGAGGAGTTTTTAGAAGAAATGAAATTAGGAGTGCTGTGTGGAGTTTTTAGAAAAAATGAAATTAGGAGTGCTGTGTGGAGGTTTTTTTTGTTGTTGTTATTTTTAGTGACATTGTAGGAGAGGAAGTTCTGTGAAGGAAAAAGGTGTAGGGGTGAGTAGGAATCTGGAGGTTAATTTGTTCAGGAGTGGCGTATGAATCCATCCCTCCTCACATATAGGATAGCTGGATTGAGGAAGATCTCTTGATAAACGTCCGTTGCTTCTGGGCACACTAACCCCAAGTTTTCTACCCACCATACCCACATACCTCTTTCCTCTTATCATGACGGCTGGCGTGGTCGAGTGGTAAGGTTCTTGACTCGCAATTCGAAGGTCGCGGGATCGAATCCCGGCGTGGAAAATAAATTTTATTTGTTTAATTTGTGTTATTTCACAGTTAATTAATTAAAAATAATATATAGTATATTTGCGGCACGTTTCAGAGTGGAAGATACTCTCAGTATCGCCCTGGTGTAAACCAGGGCGTTACTGAGAGTTCAGAATTGAAACGTTGCTTGAATTTTCCACCATTCAGAATTGAAACGTTGCTTGAAATGGCTTTAACCATGGTTGGTGACCAGATCTGAAGAGTCAGGTATTTCTTCGCCTCCCCCTTCCCCTCTTCACTACCTTCAGCCTCACAACATACCCCAATGGGGATGCCATAGTCTCACTGGTTCCAGACGGGAGCAGTTGGGACATATTAAAAAAAATCATACCTCTTTCCTTCACCTCCACCCATCATACCTCTTTCCCTCACAGAAAATCATTTTATAAAATGTTCCTCCATACACCAGCCCCAAAGATGGAATATGTCCTGAAGGTAATCATTTTACTCAAGGCCTCCTAAACAATTGAAAAAAATCCTTCCTACTGCGGCAGTGGGTTGACAGTCCGACTGTCGCCCTGACAGTCGCTTCCGCCGCCAAACCTAGATTAACCTCACCCCATGAACCCGGGTACCACTTCCAAGTTACCAAACTTAGCGAACCACTTGGGGTGACCTAAGGCAGAGGTGTTAGATATCCAATTAATGATTTCCGGGCGGTGGTACCAATACCCTCCTCCTAAAAAAAGCTCCGCGCCGCTTTGACAGTCCATGCAATTTGATCGAAGCTAAAAAACTATTTGCAAAAGCTCGAAGGCTACGACTGCCACAATTCCACGCCACATCTCCTTGTGCTTCTATTATCAATGGATATGCTTCTCATAAAGTATTTTTACAAAAACGGGTAGGTCTTAAAACAACGTTTGAAAGGGTATAAATTAAAACAGATTGGGCTCATATTAATTTATGACTCAATATTAATGTCTTCGCGCTTTGTTCAATGAAACAAAGCCCGAACAAATTATAATTATTACTTGCCACGCAGCTGACTTTAAGCGCTCTTTGGAGAATAAATAATGGAACCATAATATTATATATAAAATACAATACGCAGTTAGTGACAGTCGTTGTCACTTGAAGCTAAGTGGACAAATTTAATAATTTGCTTGTTAATCCTACAGACGGAAGAATGGATTCTTGAACAATCGTTACTTTACAAGAGAAAACTTTTACTAAAATAACTTGATATCAGAGATTAATTATTTAGTTACAATATCTCGATCGACTGTATGTACCTAAGCTCGTCTATAAGTGACAAAGGAGATTATAAAATAGAAGTGAAAAGAAGAATTTGTATGACAAAAGAAGACGAAATGAGTAAAAGCAAAATATATGGAGTTACAGAGGCATATCGAATAGATTGTTTGCATGAAAAATTACAACAAAAGATGATTAAATTTAAAAAATGTGTAGTTACAGATTCATATCGAATAGAGTATTTGCATGACAAATTACAAAATATGTGTAAATGCAAAAGATATGGAGTTATAGAGGCAAATCGAATAGAGTATTCGCTTGATAAATTACAACAAAAGATGAGTAAATGCAAAAGATATGAAGTTACAGTGGCATATCGAAGACCACCAAGATGAAATTGGTCCTTTTCCTTCCCAGAACTTCCTTTCCTTTATTTTCTAAAAATAATCTCCACACAGCATCCCCAAAAGATGACAAAGGCTCAGAGAGAAATTATTTACCCGGGGCCTCCTGTATAGAGCTAATGTAAAAAAAAATCTCTGAGTAAAATGATTCCCCGCAAGACCTATGCTATCTTTGGGACTGCTGTGTGGGGGGATTTTTTATAAAAGGAAGTTCTGGGAAGGAAAAAGGTATGAGTTTGGATAGGAATCTTGAGAACAGTGTGTCCAGGAGTAACTGACATCGAGATATCGTCCTCAACCAGTCTTTCCCGATCCGATCTGCCAGTTGGTGGACAGACACATCCGTCGCCAAGACCCTGAATAACCTCACCTCATGGATCCTGGCACTCCTCCTAAGTCATAGCGAACCACTTGGAGTGACTTGTGGCAGATGAATGAAATCTTACATCACTCCTGGACAAAGTGACTTTGAGATTGCTACTCACCCTGCACGTTTTTTCCTTTACATGACATGGCCCAAAGTGAGATTATTTTTCTCAGCGCTTCCGAAAAAGGAAGAAAGGTGGGTAGGAATTTGGGGGTCAGTGTCTCCCGGAGTGACGGACTTATGAATCCATCCCTACCACTGGAGTGCAAAGCGATAGAATCCTGCTGGAGATGTCAAAAAATTTCCCGCAATCAGTCTCTTCCGATCCGCTGTCAAGCTGTTGAGAAGATGCAACCATCGCCAAGACCCGGACAAACCTCACCCCACGAACACGGGCACCTCTGCTAAGTAACCACTTGTAGTGATTTAAGGCAGACGTGCTAGTTATCCAATAAATAGTTAAATAAATAGTTATCCATTAAATACAACCCAGGAAAACATGGTAAAGACCAGCTCATGTCAACACTGCCCAAAAATAATATAAGCACCTCCTCACTCTTTAATAGAGGTCATCGACACCGACAATCATATTTTTTTATCATTTTATTTATTTTTTCCAAATTCAAGATTCAAGAGCGATCGTACAACCTTTTTATCCTTCCGATAATTAATTACAAAAATAACTAACATTCTTCCTTTATCTGATTACTTGCCAGGCCATCGAAGGCTTCTAATTATCCCAGCAAATGTATCAGGAATCTGCATGATTTTCTTTTAAAAAATGTTTAAAAGTTCATTTCCTGTTCCAAAATTGAATGTAGCAGTTCCAGAAGATGACACTAGGGCAGGCGCCGAGGCGCCTCGCGGAGTTCCAAATTCAAATCATTCGTCTCCCGTTCTCCGGCTGGAGCGGTTGTGTTCTTTCCGCGCGGGAAACTAAACTTTGTGAAAACAACGTAAGTTACGATATCCTGTGACAGTGATCTGCCGATTTTCAAAACAAATCAAAGTCAATTTTTCACTTAAAAAAAATTTATTGCTGGATTAATTTTTGATTCATCAAAAAATATAATTTTCTTTTGAAATTTTTTAGTGTCAGAAATAGTATTTCATATGGTTTAAGGCTTTCGTCGTGTGATCAGAGTTATTTGCGTTGGATAGCTGCAACCTTCGATCGCATTCTTCACAAGGCTTTTTAACGGTAAGAAACACTTTCTTTTATTAAACCTATATTTACTATGAAAGTGATAACATTTTTGACAATTTTTATCAGTATTTTAGGTACTTAATATGTATTGTTATTGTATTGATTAAAGACTGACAACATTTTAAAAGTGATTAATTTTCCATTTTTCCAGATATAGGGCAATGTTTTTATTTTATTTTATTTACTATTTTTTAAGATAAACGCTGTCTATGAAAATTAATTGTTACAGCACATGTATTGATGTATTGTTGAAACTTTAGGAACAGCTGTTTTTACGCAACTGATTATTTTAATACGATCCGAATCACTAATAAAAAATATATATTTGTGAAAATACGTTTTTCTATTGACAAATTTTTTAATTTTAATAATAGAAAACAACTATTTAATAGCAACTATGAAAATAGAAAAAAAATATGGCAACGCTCCGATAAATAAATACATTTAAGTTCATTCTAAAATAATATATGTTATCTAATTCATATTTATAGTTGAAGGTGTCCGTTATCGAGGGGTGACGCTATCGACTAGCAATCCGTATGTCCCGGGTGCAAATAATAATTATTTGAAAAAATTGGGTTATTTTACGATATATTTAAAAAAAAAAAATTATGCGTATTTGCGGCACGTTCCAGTGTGGAAGATACCCTCAGTATCGCCCTGGTGTAAGATCATGATTCAGAAATGAAACGTAGCTTGAAACGGCTTTAGCCGTGTTTAGTGATAAAATCTGAATAACCAGATCTTTTGCCACTTTAATCTTCCCATGTCCTTCTTCTCTCGCAACTTACCTCAATTAGGGTTGCCATAGATTCACTGGCTCCTGCTGTTGGGACAGTTGTTCGATATCCACATTAAAAAAATGATGCTCACAATTTTTTTGTCCTTAAATTATTATTTACAGGAGGTGGGTTTTATACTAAACTAAATAATTTTTTTAATGAGAACAAATAACTTTGTGTACACCACAATTTCATTAACAATATCGACATGTTTCAAAAACTATGTTTTAACTTATTATCAACTTATTATCCTGACGACGAAAACATAGTTTTTTTATTATTACTAAAAAAAAATCTTGCAATTTCTACGGTGCTAACATAACGAAAAATAATATTAAAAAAAAACATCTTAAAAATATAGTTTTTTTGGTAGAAATTGGGGCACGCGAAGAAGAAGAAGTTTCATCTGTCTGTTGAACTTTTCGACTTCTTCCATATTAAAATACCATTGAAAGTAAAACACACCAGTAAATCTGAAACGTATTATTGAAATTCCCTTCAATTTCGTTTTTCCGGGTAAAACAGAAAGATCACAAGCGTGTTTTCAATTTCCTTTGTAAAAAAATAATTACTTTTTGCAAACGTAATAAAAATACGCAAAAAAACCATCTCAACTTATATGGAAGTCGATGGAATGTTTTAGAAAATTCCCTGAAAGCGGAAATTATTTTTCCAACATTTCCTTTGCGTGCCTTACGAATGTTTTTCTATTTCTTTAATAAGATATCAGATATGAGTGAAGTGATTTGAAAGGTTGTAGTTTGTGGTGGGTATCTTTAGATAGAGATTATGTTTTTATTCTAGGTACAAAAAATACCATCAAAACATGTTTGATTCTGAAACAGTTTTAAAAAAAAAACTTAATCCATATTCCCCAAGTCATTCAATCATGTATTCCTTTCTCTTCCTCCTTTCCTCAAAGTCTCTACCAGGAAAAGAAGAAGATGTTCCTACCTACATGTGGAAAATTTGAACAATATTGCCACCCAAGTTTGCATTACTTACTTGTACAGTTGCAATTTGATAGCGACATGGCTCACAACTCGCTCTTTCGAAATATCGCAAATAATAGAAAATTTATTTTTTTTATAATTCAAAGTGTCGTTGCTTAAAACCTAGTGTTGTGCCAATATATTGGGAAGCCAGGATCGATCCTGAATCGCCATAAGAAGCCGTCAAAAGGTAAGAGACTTCCTCTCAAAACCTATTCTCCTTCGATCATACTTCAGAACACAATTCATGGTTTATACATCATCAAAAGGATTTACAGTTTACACACTCTCGTGTCGCGGAATCGGCCGTGACAAAACATCTTTTTGACGAGTTATTGCTACATGTTCAACTATTGCAAGGTATTTTTCACAATTAATATAAAACACCTTTCGTATTTGTAAAAGCGCTGCTATTCACCTGCCGAAGTATAAAAAAACTATCAAAATACATCAAACATGTCTATCACCATAGATTTTTATAAAACATCAACACTTCTCAAGAGTCGTTGCCTGGAGCCAGTGGGACTATGTTTTTTTTACGTTAGCTCCACCCCGGAGACCCTGAGGAAAATAATTCCCCTCGGTGCCTACGTAGTTGTAATTCCCTTCGATCTCTTCGAGCTGTCTGGAGATCCTTATGGAAAAGGAAGTTCTCGGAAGAAAAAAAAGATATCAGAGGTGGTTCGGAGTTAGGAGACCAGGGGTCAGTGTCAA
Source organism: Glyphotaelius pellucidus (assembly GCA_936435175.1). Lineage (NCBI taxonomy): Eukaryota > Metazoa > Arthropoda > Insecta > Trichoptera > Limnephilidae > Glyphotaelius > Glyphotaelius pellucidus. The sequence continues at coordinate 6,634,813 of OW386556.1, forward strand.
TAGGGGCGCATCCCCCGCCAAGATCCGGACAAACCTATCCATGAACCCGGGCACCACTGCTAAGTCACCAAACGTAGCGAACCACATGAGGTGACCTGTGTCAGAGGTGTTGGTTATTCCATAAATAGTTTCCGGGCGGCGGTACCATCCGCCTAACAAATTGAAGGCTTTCCCCCCATAAACATATTAAGTTCCATTAATTTATTGGAAACTCATAAGTTTTTCGTTTTACATTCATTTTACAATGTATATATGTATATTGTATGTGTATATGATGTATATCTCTTACGAGATATACATTATGCATGCATCTTTAACATAACTGTTTGCTTTCTAAACAAAATGAAATACATAATTAAATAGAGTATTTTGTGTGGCAGAAGGGGGAGGTGGGGAGGATGGGCACGAGGAAGATTTGAAAGTATCTGGTTATTCAAATGTAGTCACCAAATATACATCTACGGTCGTTTCAAGCAACAATTCAACTCTTTTTTTTTATATTTTAATAATATGAGGCGGACGAATATTTTTTCGCGCATGATTTTAGGTTTTCACGGCCAAAAGAATTTTCGTTATTTATTTTTGGAGTGTTATCTCGTAGATATCACCAGGCAGACCTGACGATGGACACTGTAACTCTGTCCGAAACGTTGGCTAAAGAAAGAGGTAGCGCAACACGGCATAACACCCCAAAAATAAATAACATAAAGAATATCTTTTCGTTTTTTGGTATAAACCACCTCACTAGGCTTAGTCTGTTTTAAGGTGACAGGAATATCTTAAAGAAATGAGAAGAAAAAATAAAACGAAAGAAACAAATAAAATAAAAGAAATGGAAGACATAGAAAAGAAATAAAAGAAAAAAATAAAATAAACGACAAGAAAAGAGAAAAATAGAGGTTTGGAATGCGTTATTATACAATTGTAGAAGGTATCTGTCCGCAGTACACAATTCTTTTGTGGACTAACCATGTGTGAATTTTGTGTGTTAGATTTACATTTTTATCAGGTGAATATGTTTAATGCCTTTTTCAAAAAAAAAAATAATTTTGGATCCACACATCTTAATCTGCATTCAGTGAAAATTATTACATGGAACTTTACAACAGAGTTCATTTCATCCATAAATATAAGAAAGTCGTCCAAATTTTCCATACTTCTAATATTCTGACGTAAAATATTAATTTCATTACATCCCCATTCGAATTGCATAATTTTATCATTATCTTCACAGATTATTTCAGTAATCGGCATTATGATCCTATAGATACCTTTGATACTTTTTGAATTTAGATTTGGTTGAATAAAATGTGCGAATTGAAACACAACATTAAACGTAGGTATTTCTAAGCAATCAGAATACGATAAAATATCTCCAAAGCTAAAAAAAGAAATCAACTTCAATTCACAATTCTTTGATGTTATAATGTTATATTCATACGACTTGCGATTCTTTCTTTTGCTTCAATCAAATGCTGTTATCTTTTACGCTCGTTGCCCTTTCTGATTTTGTTTCCTTTCTTCTTTCAATTCGGGATTGGGTTGTTTATTTTATTTTATTACATTCTTTTTATTCTTGTCACGAGAGCGCCGCAATAGAGTCCCAACTGCTCCCAACGTCAACCGATCCAGTGAGATTATGACACCGCCAATTGGTGTTTGTGAGGCTGAAGGCAGTGGAGAAAAAATGAGATCTGATTATCAAACACAGCTACAGCCATTTCAAGCAACGTTTCTATTCTGAATAAGTCTTTCACTAGGACGATATTGAATGTATCTACCACTCTGGAATTTGCTGCAAATTTACTATATTTTATTTAAAATGATTTAATTGTGAAACAACACAAATTTATAAAATAATCACGTCGGGATTCGAATCCGCGATCTTCGGATTGCTAGTTGAGAGCCTTATCCCTCCGACCACGGAGGGGAAATAATTTTATGTAATAATAATTATGTCTATGTGGATCTCAATTCAAGAGCATTCAGTCTACTTTCGACCTTCCTCTTTATCATTTCCAAGCCAAAAACGTTCATAATAACAAAATTATATACTTCTTTATGTAATACTAGCGGGTTCTCGGCATGCGTCGCTATGATACTTAATAAAGAAAAAAATTCTTCCTGCATGTCCTTTCCCATTCATTCCGTTCCCCGTTCCCCTTTCGCCTCACCTTCCTCACCCATGTCCCCTTCCTTTCACTCGTTCCCCCTTCACCTTCCTCGCCTTCCCTCTCCCCTCTCCCATTCCCCCTACCACGTTCCCCTCCCCTCTCCCGCGTTCTATATATTCAGTCCCGGTACATTCAGTTTTCAAACAGCTCGCGTGCCACGTTCATTTTTATATATTATAACCACTGGAGTGAAAGATCAATTTAAAACTTTTATCCTGGATTGCTCAAGATTTCAAGGTGATCATTTTGAAAATTTTCCGCCGACATTGAAAAAATCATTCCTCCGAATAATCCAGAATCTTATGAATGCGACCCCGAAAAATTTTGCATTCAAAATATTCACTGTATTTTTAAGTCTCACGATATTCAAACACGCTAAATGTATTGATAATTCAATCATTATGACACCGGTATACACAAAAAATTACATTTTATACGCCATCATTCTGACAGCGACCGTTTTATTTTTGTTTATTGAGTTTTTGTTAACATGAAGATTCCTGTAAAAAAAAACAAAGAACAGTGACACCTATTGATTATTGGCAGAAATAGACCATTCATCTTTCATATTACCTCGAGTGTAGACCACGGGAATACTCGTATTTGTAAATATTTCAAAAAAAAATTAAAGAATCTAGAGAAAATTTGCCAAATTTGGCAGGAAAGCAATCCGCAGTCTTTTAAATGGTGCCAGATTGTGGCAAAAATTGCTCGAGTGGATAAGAACAACAATTCAAATTTGGTACCTAACATAGGTTCCTATTTGAAATACCTACATTTTTTGATTAGATTCAAAGCATTCGATTTTTGTTTGTTCAAAGATTAGTACTTCAATTAAATTCATTCATTTAAAGAGTTATTCGAAAATTGAATTTCGATTGAACAATCGATGGTTTGCAAAATATCATTCTCAAATCGTAACACCTTTGACAGTTTCGTAAGAGTTTTTGTAATGATTAAAAAACTTAGCCGATGTATTGTCATGTGGTTGTAATAATACATAAACTGGAGCGACAGCGCAATTTAAAACTTTTTTCTCCGATTGCTCGACATTTTTTGGTAATCATTTTGAATATTTTCCAGCCAAATTTAAAAAAAAACATTCCTCCCAATTTTAATATGGAGATATATAAACTGATTATAGATCAAAATAGCCAAAAAATTCACCTTGTTGATTATCACATCTTCGTAGGATTTATAAAAAATATATTATTAAATCGTAAACTTCTACTTAATTAGGTATGTTTTTAGGTTTTCACGGCCAAAAAGTATTTTTGTTATTATTTTTGGGGTGTTATGCCGTGTTTCGCTACCTCCTTCTTTAGCCAACTTTTCGGACAGCGTTACAGTGTCCATCATCAAGGCAGATGAGCTTATCATATTTGATGAACAAATAAGGAAAAATTGCCAAAACTGGCAGCAAAGCAATCCGAGGTATTTTAAATAGTGCCATATTGTGGTAAAATGCGCTCCGGTGGTTAAACCCTCGCGAGGCTGGAAAGAAGAAATTTTGAAAGTTTCTAACATTTCCTATGCTTAATACAGCACAAACAAACAAACAAGCAAGCAAACAAACATACATTCATTTTTATATAAATAGATAATCCACACCATACTATCAACATCAAATTATAATATATGTAATGTATGCAAGAAAAGGTGGAAACAAAACCATTTATTTAACCACCCTTAATATGTGGGAAAAACCGTATTACATATATAATACCAGTTACCAGTTAGTCTGTAACCTATATAGAGGATCCAACCGAAGTACGCCTGTTTGTTTATTTGTTTCTATAGATAACCGCACCTTTGAACTAAGACCCTGAAATTGTTCAGGATTCAGCCCTTCCTAATGCGCCATACAGATTAATTCGTGTCGAGATAAGGCGGCTTTCCGAGACAAGGAGTTTAACTTTGAACTAGCATAAAAGTTATCCTTTTGTTCCTGTTTTCTTTTTGAGTTGATATTGTTAATTTATAATGACGATTCCACGTCGGGGATAGCGCGAATTGTGTAAAATAAAATTTAGAAAGAATATTCAGTGTGCACGTACCTGAGGGATTTTAACAAGCGATTCCTGAGATCATTTGCAGTAGAAACTTTTATGAAGTATTCTAGTCTAGAAAAACATATTTTTTTTTAATTTTTCCATAGTTTAGATTAGATATTCAAAAATATATCTTTAAAAGGATTTTTCGAAATTTGAATTATTTTAAGAGTTAAAGCCATTTTAATTGTCGCGGTTTAGACGGAATATAAATAATCTAAATAGAAGAAAACTTTAAACGCATTTTTCTCTAAACTACTTTTTTCGAGACGATTGACACGATATCTCAAGTTCTACAGAACCAATTTACTTGAAATTTTGTGTGAGCCTTCTCTTTACATTACTATATTGCTCCTATCAAAACTATAACAAAATTTCAATTTTTACTATTAAAAAAAATTGAAAAGTCAAAAAAACTGGTAAAATGTCTTATTATTTCAGACAGCCGCCAATTTGCGAATTTTTTATTTTTTTTATTTTTCCGAGATACGGGCCATAGCAGCATTTGTTTGGATTAAGAATGCATTTAGTTTTTTTTCTAATTACTAGGAGGGTTGCAGTCGTGTCAACCAGGGCGCGCCATTTTTTTGAGACCCACCCATTTCAACACCCTGTAACTTTTTGAATTTTAAATTTTTTCTTTATTTTTTTTTATGTATTCTTTAAAGTTAAAAAATATTTGCTAAAATTATGGCTACTTAAAATATTATTGTTTTTTTTTTTTATTTTTATATTGCGCCTGAAAAAATACCTACAATAAGTGCATGCCTCTAGACTAGAATACCCCGTTGGTCATTTTGCTGTCCAATGACATTTTTTTTTCAATATTTAACATTACAAATATTTTTTCATCACACGTCGCAACTGAGTAGTCAAAAGAGTAGCGCGTTCATAGCATAGCGTGGCACTAAATAAACATTTATAGACTCGTTCTAGTAGCACGGTAACTGTCGCGACCTAGAGGGACAGGATCAGAAGTGACGTGTAATTGAATTTTTTTTTTTTTTTTAATAAAAAAAAAAATTTTACATTGTCTCCGCGTAAGAGGCCCTAAGAAAAATAATTTCTCTCAGGGCCTATGTCATGTTAGTGGATGCTGTGTGGAGGGTCTTTTTAAGGAAGGGAAGGATAGGATGTTCTGAGAAGGAAAAATGAACGCGGGTTGGGAAGAATCCGAGAGTCAGTGTGTCCAGAAGTGGCGGAGTTATTAATCGATCCCTCCAACTCTGACTATGAATTTCTCCGTTGGAGTCCTCAGTTTGGCGAGCAACGTATCCAAAGAATCTTAAATACTAATAGACTGATAGTTGAAAGCCTATTGTGGATTCCTAGCTCTTCCAGAATAAACGTGTTAGATGTGCATAGCAATAATTACTATTAGTAATAAATGTGATGTCCAAACAAACGACGTTACATTGTCGGAGACTTCAATGCCACAACTTGGCAGTTCAATGGTTTTACTTTGTTAAATTTTGAGTAATTTAATTTGAATTATATAACATACCCACCAATGTATTTAATCACGATTTGTACTTGAATCTAGGTCGCCTCAAAAACGTCATCTTTTAAACGCGGTAATTAAAACCAAGATATCCAAGAAGTCAAAAGAATCGGCAAAAAAGTAGAAAGGTCTCGACCAATAATTGCTACATTTACCACACTTGGCACCAAAATAAAAAAAAAATATTTAAACAGAGAAGAGATGCTCTAAGAGAAACCACATATTACATAACGGAATACTATCCGAAGCAAATACTAGAGAAAAGAAAAGAGCTACAAGTGCAGGCAGAACTCGAGAGAGAGAAAGGCAATATAGCAAAGATTAAGTATGATAAACTTGTCATACAAGTCAAAAACAAAACCACGGACAGCAATAAGAGAATGCTTACATTATCTCCTGAAACACCTACATACGACGGAACAAAAGTACAGACCAAAAAGAAAAATAAACAACAGACACAAAAAAAAGAACTTCTAGCCTGCCTGAAGGAATTGTGAAACCAAGCTTGCTTAACTTCTTAGTAAATAAAAATCAAAACAACAAGCCCAACGCTCAGTATAACAAAGCCCACAACTTGTAGCAACTACCGCTCCCCCCCGACACAGGTAACATGCCAAAAAACAACACTAAAAACCAAACCTCATCTTCCAACCCGGCTGGTCACCGTGGAAGATCAAGACCAAAACCCTTTGAAAAAGAAATTCCAAACATCCTCAAAAATACAAGAAGTGACACAAACACAAGTAATACCTAACCCTACGAACAAAACAAAAGATGGGCTTTACATAGTAACCTATGACGTCAGAACTTTATCTACTCACGAACGTTTTCTTTAGAGGAGACCTTCACCTTCGCCTAAGAGAGGGGTTGTTGCCTACGAATAATTTAAGATACCTACGTTACAAATTCAAATTCAAAAAACCATTTATTGCACAAAAAAAACACAAGTAGCTAACCAAGAAATACAAACATTATAAACCAAACAATTACATGTGAGAAAATAAAAACTAAAAATAAAAAATAAACAGAGTTAATTTACATAAGGTATTCATAAAGGTTCCATGCCAACTGGGAATAATGTCAACTCAACACCTCCTTGAAAAGTCATTAAAATCTATGAAAAAAATAATTTAAAATTAGCCGGTAACCCTAACCTAACATAACCTATTTAACGAATTTTTAAAATATATTTTTTTATCACTCTAAATTACTTATCTGAGATGGTTCTGAGTTGGTTTCATTCCGAGTTGGCCGGTCACCATTCATAAAGAGTATAATGACATTTGTTTAGGAGAAACGTTTTAAACATTTTTACATTTTTCAACAAGATTGTAAATAGCATTAACTATAATTTTTTATAACTCTGTAATATACCTATTTGCAAGAAATAAAAGGCTTATTATTATTATTATCAATTAAGACCAAAATTTTTTTAAGTTCAATTAGTAGCGTTTTCAGCGCCAAAAATCCAAATGTTTTTTTATAATAATTTTATCTACGTACTCAGTTAGCAAACGCTGGTCGGAGGCTGGGGTTGGAATTATTGGTGGAGGGTAGGTGGGTAGTGGGGTAGGTCGGTTGGCTGAGACTTAGCCCCGTATTTCCCAGAGGAGAGCCCCCTCCTGGTGGGAAGTGGATTTCATGAAAAATACAAGTCCATTGAAAGGCATCCGTTACTCCTTGCGAGCAAATATATTTCTCTAGTTTTATTTTCATTTTTTACCTCGACGTCTTATTCCCGGGGGGTTAACACGTCGGTAGATTGAATAACCGACAAACGTGTGTCGGTGAGTGCGCGGCTGTGTTGTAAAATGATATAGGTTTGAATCGAAGGAAGTTTATTACAAATCTTTCCTTATTTTACAAAATTGTTGTGATTTTTTGTTAAACGAAAATAATTTTCTATGATACATTTTTTAAACTTATTGATTAATCGATACATTGGGAAATTAATAGAGCAGTTCTCAAAAATATTAACCAAATTATTAAATAATTTTATAAGAAAAACAAAATTGATCGACGGAAACTGTGACAGATCATATTTTCCATAATATTATGTTTTTAGAAAGTTATTTTTTTATGCCTTTATACATTTATAAAGAAAAAACCCATTTAAAAATTTCGAAGTAGTGATTTCACGTTACGCCAAGGCGGCGCTTCCCCGCTCGAAAAGAAGAAGATGGAGTTATATGTAATTACGAATGTTGAACAGAGCATGCTAATATTTTAAATGATAAAATTGAAGTGAAAATTATGAAAATGCTTAATAAAACACGACTCGTTTAAAATAGAGCAAAAATCTCGTGGAAGGCGTCTTAAGTATTGTATAAAGAAACATTGTGAATTTTTTCAAAAATACAACTTGTAAAATAATAGAAAAATATATTTTTTTAATAATTTTCGGAGCATACTTTGCGATTTTTTTCTATCGAGGGAATTTCATATATTGTGCGTTTCGGCGTGAAACGTATCTAGACATTATCTTAAAAAATAACATATTTTTTAAGAGCTTAAAAACTTCAAATGTTTAAAGGAGGTATGTAAAAAATCGGTAGAAATTCGTGTAGCGGCGGCTTAACCTCTCAGATTAATTTGTTCGCTTTTTGGAACAATTCACATAGGTCTCGTGGGAATCGTTGTATCTCCTTTACTGGCCATAGTGAAAAATATGAGAAAACCAAACGCTATATATTTAAATCTAAAAGCTATCCACAAAATAATTAAAATGTACACATTTCTGAAACCAAAGTTTTCGACCGCAACTTCAAAAAAAAGAAAATAAGTGAATTTTTTCAAAATTATTTTTACATAAAATGACAAAAAAAAGTGATGTGTGAAAAAGTGATAACGTTTATAATACATTTTATCTAATATAATATGTGTTTTTTTCATTATTAATAACTTGAGTTTTAAAAAAAGTAAGGTGTGCCATTTTTAATACTTTTTAAAGTTTGCATAAAAAATTTTCGAATTCAAAAAATTATATGTATATCGAATTATTATAGCGTAGGAATTTCATCGCTTTTCAAAAACAGTTTTTAGGTTTCGGATGCGTTCAGAAATATTCTATTTATATGGGTTTTATGAAAAAGGGGAAAGATTTGACCTTCCGACGAAATTGGCCCGAGACCTGAGGGTTTAAAACTTACAATTGGAAGTTTTTTTTTACATTAACTCCACACAGGAGGCCCTGAGGAAAATAATTTACCTCAGGGCCTATGTTATCTGGGATGCTGTGTGGAGGGTCTTTTTGAGGAGAGGAAGGAATGAACATTGGTCTTGAAGAGACCCAAAAATCGGCAAATCGTTCTATAGCCGAGCTGTTGAACTCATGAACAAGTCGAAAAAACGACCCGTTCTCATGTGACAAATGTCAACCGTGTACGTATGTTGGGCGCGCGTTTGGCGTGTCTCCCGACTATGCACCGGTGCCAAAGGGATCAAAGACGTAAGTTCCTCAGAGCATCTTCCATTGAAATACCGGTAGAATATGGATAGCATTCCCACCCGACGCCTGTGCTCTAAAGATTGCAATCCGTGGGAGAATCTATCAAACGGACCGCCCGTTTCTGCACAAGGTCGAGGGTAATTTTCAAGTATTTCGAAGCTCCAGACCAGAGGTGGCTGTCAAATTCAACCGTGGGGCGCACTTGCAATTTGTACAGGGTTAGCAGTTGTTATTAAAGTATCTGAGAGCCCTGTACAGTACGCCCAGAAGTGCCGTAGTTCCACTGTCTCCGGGTAATCGTTTCTCGAATAAACATGAAAAATTTACAGAATGAACTTGCTATTCACCGGGTGATGTTGAACCAGCGGCCATTAAACCCAGATACATCTCAGATCGTTCTACCACAAACTTCATCAAATTATTCATTATTCCTCTCCAATCTTGCAGTCTTTCTTGATCTCCTCTTTCCATAAAGCCGAATCATCCGATACTATCGAAGTCAATTTTAAAAGCAGAGGCTCGATTCTCAAATGGCGATCAAGATTTATTCGTTATGCGCCATCTGCGAACGAAAAATTTCCCTTTGGTCGTCTCGGCGTATTTGTCGAATGTTTCATTTATACGTATTCTGAATGTAGAACAGTTGAAGAAATTATTATATTGGCAGCCATGTGAATATTGGCTGTGTTTCTGATGTTTATGACGTTTCTATGGTTCTAATTATGTATATTACGCTGATTACTTATTATCTGCCGATGCATCATGACGACCGGCGTGGTCTAACTCTAAGGCGCTTGACTCGCAATCCGAAGGTCACGACCGAATCGCGGACCGAATCGCGGCGTGGGCAAATAATTTTTATTTGATTAATTTGTGTTATTTCACAATAAATTCATTTAATGTAATATTTAGTTTATTTGTGGCACGTTCCAGAGTGGAAGATACTCTCAGTATTGCCTTGGTGTAAGAATAGAGATAAAACGTGATTTTTATCTCTATTCTTATTTAAAATCTATGTTTTTACATGATGCATGGGATGGGTGGGATTCACTCACGTTCCCACATTCTAGAATAAAGACCATTGTTATAATAATTATGGTGTGAATTAGAAATTACGACACTTTCTTCAAAACGGCTGGCGAGTCTATTACTCAAAATCGAAAACAGCTAGTAACCACCAGCGGAAAGGAAATTTAATGCTTCTTACACGTGCAAAACGACATTGCAACAGATTTAGGAAATTAAGTTTAGTGAAAACGTTTCTTGTTGTTTTCAAAACATCGGCTTCATTTTGCTCTGCATTATGTGTTGCAGCCAATATCGCCAGTATATCGCACTATAAGGAACCTTAAAACAAATTTGTAAAAATATAATGCCTATCCATCGAACATCGCGCGGGAAACAATCTCTAAGGTTAAAATACAAAATACTAGATTTTAATAGTTTTGTCGATATCGACAGATTCGACCCACTCGTTGTTTGAATGGCATTAGTTGTAACATTTGACGACTAAATATGTACCTTCGACAATACTCGAGAATGTCTAAGTCGACCAAAGTATATACCTTAAACGGCGATTGCGAGCGGCCTCGATTGGAGAATCGAATTTTAATATTTTTGTCGGTATCAACAGGTTTGACGCACTTGTTTTTCGAATGGCATGAGTTTTAACATTTGGTGTCTAAATATATACCTTTGTCAAGACTTGAGAATGACAAAATCGACCAAAGTAAGTACTTTAAACGCCGATTGCGAGCGGCCTCGATTGGAGAATCGAGCCCCAGTTCACCTCTCCGTTCATTCCCACTCTCTCATTCCCGCGGCAATATATATCATCCCGCAAGTGAGTTACCGGCGGGCGGGGAGATAATGTGAAATATTTATAGGAATCGTAACCCTCTACGACACTGCGGGGTGCCGAACACCCCGTTAATAATAATCTCAACTTTCTCCGACAACCCGTGCAAAATAATGAACTCTAGGTTAGTTAGTTATCTTGCATTGTTGTTACACACGCAGATTTAGTTTAATATCGTTGACTCACGCGCCAACAGAATTTTTGGATTTGTTCTGCGTAATGCGAGATCATTTACTAATAGAATTGCAATACTAAGTTACGGATAACATCTTGAAAAATAGCTCCACTATTAGAGCTTTTTCTGAAAAAAGTATATCCTAGAAATAGAAAAAGTATGAACGAGGTTTGTACATTAAATAAAAATGTTGTGAAGAAAGTCTACTACGCGTTATATTATTCTCGAATTGAATACGGAATCATTGGATGGGGATCTGATACACAAAAGTACATACACAACCTGTTTACGATTCAAAAAGGAATTATAAAGACCATACTGAAAGTACCCATTAGAACGCCTTCAATTGAAATTTTCAATAGCTTTGACGTATCAAATGTACAACAGATATATGCCAAAAATATATTATTGAAGCCATTAAAAAATTCTAGACCGTGTATGATCGAATAACAATGACATAAAAAATATTCTAAGTTATTCCACATTCGGACAAAGAAACTACACAACAAAACAAAACTCCATATGATACGCACTCTAGTGCAAGCGGGAATCTGGTAAATCTACATTTCACAGAGAACCGGCCTCCGTGGTCGAGGGGCAAGGCTCTTGACTAGAGATCCAGAGGTCGGGGGTTTAAATTCCGGCATGCGCCAATAAATTTTATTTGATTGTTTTGTTTTTACACTATTTAAAATAATATCCCATATTTTTGCGGCACGTTCCAGTGTGAAAGATACTCTCTGTATCGCCCTGGTGCAAAACCACCATTCATTATTGAAATGTTGCTTGAAATGGCCTTGGCCATGTTTCGTGACTAGATATGAATAGCCAGGAACTTTCCCAACTTCCTCTTCCCGTCTCCTTTCCCCACTACCTTCATCCTCAGAACATACCCCAATTTGGGATGTCATATTCTCACTGGCTCCAGACGGAGCAGTTGGGACTTTTTTGAGGTATTCAAATAAAAAAGAACCCAGAAAACTATTTTTTATCGATCTGTGCATTTCGATTATTTTAAAACTTTTTTCAGCAGTTTGAGGGTTAAAAAAAACTTTTGGTCTGGGGTCCATTAACCGATTTTTTTTTAAAATTTGACCTAAAAATTATAACTTTGGACTCGATTTAAAACAAAATAATATACCACAAAATCGACTCCAAATGTGAAATAGATTCACTAGTTTCTCACTTATACCGTTTGTTTTCGGATATCGTGTAAATCCATGATATGAACGGAAAAATATGACAAAATGTGTTAAAAGCAATTAATTTCTTTATAGTTGTTCTATTTTTTTTATCGTATCCACTAGCCAACAATTAATTAATCTGATAATAAATTGACAAATGTTGATAAAATCAATCTTCACCGTACGACTGGAGAACGTTTTCTGCGGCAATATATTTCACCCCTCAACTGAGTTACTGCCGGGCGGGGAGATGGTGTGAACTATTTTTAGTATCGTAACCCCGCAGGACACCGCGGGTCGCTGACAACCCCATTATTAATAACCTGAACTTACCCCGACAACCTGTGCGAAATAATTAACCCTAGGTTAACGCTATATAAGTACGTTATACCTGAGGTGAAATATGCGACGTAGGTACTGAACTTAAAATAAATTAAGTAAAAAGAGCAAACATTTATTAATAGCGCAAATCGTAAAAAATCGTGGAATATTATAATTGTAAGATTTGTGAAGCTGAAAGTATTAATAAAAACATATTTTCTTCAAATTTGAAAAATTACATACGTCAAAATTTTAAACAAAAGATATAAATGTTTATTTATTTTATCAGGTTTTCCATAAAACAGTTGTTCACTAGAATATTATGGAGAAGATTACAAAATTTAAAGAAAAAAGTATATGGGGGTAGTTTCACTATCTTGTGACGTATGTCAGAAGATAGTAACTGAATTTTAGGTGACATTCTAGATGTCGATGCTTGATACAGATTCATTTAGCAGTTGAATTGCTCTGTTTAATGGCGCATTTTGATAGGAAGGAGTTCTCGCTTTTGAGGCATAAAAAAGTGCGTGGGATCTCCCACGAGTGTACGAGTTGGGTACATATAGGTTAATCTCCTTTTACATGGGCGGATTCAGTACAATGCCGGAGACAAGCTTAAAAAAGTGCTTACCGAAAAATATTTTTCGGCGGGCTTCTAATGTGTTAAGATCGAGCATTCCTGATAAAAACAACGATGGATACAGGAATGGGTAGTATGTATATTCCCTCATATACAGGTAACGCATAAACCTTTTTTGAACTCTTTCTATTTCTAGGATATGGTTTTGTTCAGATGGAGCCCAAATAATGGAGCTATATTCCAAAATGCTGCGGACAAGTGCTTCGTATGTTTTATAATGGAGCTGTATTCCGAAATGCTGCAGACAAGTGCTTCATATTTCAAATATAGAATTATTAATTGTCTCTGAAACAATTATATGCAAAAGATATTCTAATTTACGCTTTCAAAAACCAAAATAACTTTACACAGATAAGCTCGGGCCGATTCACAAGATCCACATTACAACATGCATTCCACCAACCAACAATTAAAACGACTTTTGGACAAAGAAATATGCAATACTTCTCTATAAAATTATTTAATATATTCCCTCTTAAAATAACAACTTTAAAAAAAACGACTTCAAAAGTAGAATTAAGATTTGGATTACGTACATGGGAAGGAAGAACGTAGATACAATTTTGCAACCTAATAAATATTATTATTTTTTTTTCGTGAGCTCCACACAGGCCCTGAGGAAAATAATCTCCCCCAGGGCCTATGTTATCTTTGGGGATGCTGTGGAGGGTTTTTTTAAGGAAAGGAAATGGAAGAGAATTCTGGAAAGGAAAAGGGTTTAAGGGGTGGGTAGGAATCTGGGGTTCAGTGTGTCCTGGTCATCCAAGACCTAGACAAACCTCACCCTATGAACCCGGGCACCCCTGCTTAATCACCAAACGTAGCGAACCAATTGGGGTGACCTATGGCAGAAGTGGTGGTTATCCAATAAAGGTTACCGGGGCGGCGGTACCCTGCCCGGTTTCCCGCCTCCCAAATTGAAAAAAAAATAATGCTTGTATTGTGCTTTCTTTTAGACATAACTTTATAACTGCCCTCTTGTAACATTTTAAAATAGGTATTGACTTATAATTCAAACACAAAAACATGTACAATGTGACCTTGGTCTCGTCAAACAGAACGCGTAATTTATGAGGCGTACGGCGTAAAATACGCCGCGTACTGTACGCCGCGTTGTGTTGTACTGAACTTGTCTTAACTGATCAAACAGAGCGAGCGCGTACCGGTACGCTACGCTCTAGCGCGGCGTTAGGACGTCGCGTTGTATTTTTTTACAAGATTTTATTTTACGCCGGGCGCTCTGCTGTACGCCGAAGCCGGTCAAACAGAAAGTACGCGGCGTTAAGGCGTAATTTACGTCGCGTAAATTACGCCGTCTGTTTGACGAGGCCTTTAGAACGGGGTAATCCAGTAAGGACACATTCTTTCCCAAAAGATTGTAAAAAAAAAAATAATATTTTGATACCTGCTCTATCGCTGGTCTGAATTGTTTCCACAATCAAATCCAATTAATAAAATCCCAGTTCTCCATTGTGCCAATGCCAAACCACATGTTTTGTATTCTTCGAAACAGTTCGGTCAGGTTCGTTCAAATCGTTTATCATAATATTGTAATGTCACTGAGGTAGCGGACTCCGGTAGCGGCGGAGACGGGAGACGTAATGAAAGGCGGTGTAGTGAGCCGAGTCGTTTATTATAGCAATGTTTATTAAAACATACAACTGCTAACCATCTTAAAATCGCAAGTGCGCCCTACGGTTGAATTTGGCAGCCACCTCTGGTCTGGAGCTCCAAAATACTACTTTATATATACTTTTAAAATTGACTTCGACAGTATCGGATGATTCGGCTTTATGGAAAAAGGAGATCAAGAAAGACTGCAAGATTGGAGAGGAATAATGAATAATTTGATGATGTTTGTGGTAGAACGATCTGAGATGTATCTGGGTTTTATGGCCGCTGGTTCAACATCACGCGGTGAATAGCAAGTTCATTCTGTAAATTTTTCATGTTTATTCGAGAAACGATTACCCGGAGACAGTGGAACTACGGCACTTCTGGGCGTACTGTACAGGGCTCTCAGATACTTTAATAACAACTGCTAACCCTGTACAAATTGCAAGTGCGCCCCACGGTTGAATTTGACAGCCACCTCTGGTCTGGAGCTTCGAAACACTTGAAAATTACCCTCGACTCTGTGCAGAAACGGGCGGTCCGTTTGATAGATTCTCCCACCTTATCGAACAGATTGCAATCTTTAGAGCACAGGCGTCGGGTGGGAATGCTATCCATGTTCTACCGGTATTTCAATGGAAGATGCTCTGAGGAACTAGCGTTATTGATCCCTTCGGCACCGTTGCATAGTCGGGAGACATGCCAAACGCGCGCCCAACATATGTACACGGTTGACATTTGTCACATGAGAACGGGTCGTTTTTTCGACTCGTTCTTGAGTTCAACAGCTCGGCTATGGAGCGATTTGTGGGCTTCTGTGTTTCCTCCCTCCTACAACATGGGTCTCTTCAAGACCAATGTTCATTCCTTCCTCCCCTCAAAATGACACACCACACAGTATCCCGGATGACAGAGGCCCTGAGGGAAATTTCCCTCAGGGCCTCCAGTGTGAAGTTAATGTGAAAATAAAAAAGGGCTAATGGTCAATGAAGAGGTAACAGGTTGTATGCAGAAGTGCTGTGATGATGATGTTGCTGATGCACGGTGGTGAAGAGGTAACAGGTTGTATGCAGAAGTGCTGTGATGATGATGTTGCTGATGCACGGTGGTGAAGTTGCGTGATGAGAGTCGGTGATGCTGCGGCGGAGAAGACCACAGGTCTGCAGGTCACCAGCATGTTGCTCGACACTGTGACGGTGGATAATGATCTGATCTTCCAGGCCAGCGCTCGACACCGAGCGTGGCGGAGGTAAACGGCGATTTTTTTATTTTATTTATTTTTTTATTTTTTATTAAGTTAAAAGAAATATAATATTTCGCTTTCTTAACTTAAATACAGAGCATATAAAGTATAGTAGTTTTTAATTTTGTTACAACATCTTAAGTTTAAATAGTTTTTTTTTTCAAGTTTTTATATTCTTTTCCGTTTTTAGGATGACTTAGTGAGTCGAGCCATCTGCAGGTAGTTAGCAATAACTGAAAAACACCTCTATGACGTTATTCCTTCAGGGGGTGAGGTTTGTCCAGATCTTGGTGATGAATGCATTTTCCCGCCTACTGCTTGGCAGGCCAAATCGGGAGAGACTGGTTTAGAGAGACTGGTTGAGGGAGACCTGACCTAGACTCCTCCAGCCGGACTCTCTCGTCCCGTTACCTTGCACTGCAGTTCCCTCCCGGGATTGATTCATAAATCCGTCACTTCTGAACACACTGATTCTCAGATTCCTACCCTCATGTCGTTTTCCTTTCGAGAACTTCCCCACCTTTTTTTCTCGTAAAGACTGTTCACACTGTTCGAGGGGAATTATTTTTCCCAAGGCCTCCTGTGTGGAACTAATGTAAAAAAACATTCCACTTTTTGCTAATGACTGAAAAACACCTCTTTAAGTTTATTCCATTTTTTGTTAATATCCGAAAACCACATGTATAACTTTTTCTCCTTTTTATTAATGATAAACACCTGTATAATTTTTCCTCTTTTTATAAATGAAAAACACCTGTATAACTTTTTTCCATTTTTATTAATGAAAAACACCTGTATAACTTTTCCCCTTTTTATTAATGAAAAACACCTGTATAACTTTTCCCTTTTTATTAATGAAAAACACCTGTATAACTTATCCCACTCTTTTATTAATGACCGAAAAACATCTTTATAACTTTCTTCCACTTTTTATTGATGGTTAAAAAACTCCATAACTTTCTTCCATTTCTTTTATTAACGACTGAAAAACACTTTTATAACTTTCTTTTACTTTGTCAGTCAGTAATAAATTAGTGGAGGCTATATTTGAAATAGTTATTTTTGAAAAGTTATATTTTAAAGTGTTGTTAAAATATTTCGATCTCCAGGGTTAAAAGCGTTTTCTTTGTTTTCCTCGGATGCATAATATTACGAGGTTGCTGCATCAAATGCTAAATAGTGCATGAAAATTCACAAGAAATATATTACGGTATGCAAATAAACGCAAAAAAATTGTTTGAATATTAAATTTTCTTGCAACTCACAAGAAAAACCAGCTTCTGAGAAAAACCGAACGCTCATTTATAAGGTTCTAGAACTTATATTTCCTAACTGACTTCGCCCGAGATTTCAATACTATTTTTAAATAAAATAAGTACAGTTTTTTAAATAATCAAATATTTTAGATAATCTTGTGAAGACTCATATTAGTAAAATGGTATATGTTTGAGGATTTATGACAGTGGATTAAACAAGGATTGTACCAAGATAGAGTTGTGTGGCAGTCCACCTTCTCTCCCCACCCTTGTGGCAAAACGGCGTGATGTAAGTTAGTTGTTTTTTTAACTTAAAACAACAATATTAACGTAAAACCACTAACCCAGTCAGACATTTCCGAAAAATCGAAATTTGAGTTGGGTATGCAGTAACAGTATCCTCTATCTGGTACTATACTCAGATTACTCATAAACAACACCAAATCAATTATAATGCACTAAAACTTGTGGTGAATTAAAAATTAAACAAAATATTGATGTTTTCTGGGTCACTGTGATACTAATATACGAGACCGTTATGCCTCCCGATAATATTTTTAGCATATTAAAATGTAAAACCCAGCCACGTGCAAATGTTATTTGGTTTTAGGAGAGCATTCGATAATTGCTTTCCAAAGTATCTCAAAACTTCGCAATTAAAGATGTCTGACTAATCAACCGGTCTATCGATATATAAACCGTGACATTAGTCACATGAGAACGGGTCGTTTCTATTTGCCGGCCTCCGTGTTTTCTCCCTCTCACATTACGGGAATCTTCAAGACCCATGTTCACTCCTTTTTCTCCTCAAAAACCCCCCACAAAGTACCATCAATGGTGAAATAGGCTCTGACGTAAATTATATCCATCAGAGCTTCCTGTGTGGAGTTAATGAAAAAAATAATTATACTTTGTCGAAAAAATATCCATGACATTTATCGGCAATGTGGATTTGATTTGGTAGAAAGAAATTGCTAACAAATTGCCAATAAACAATTCTTTATTCAATTATTTAAATATATGTAAATTGAGTATTTCGTCGTTGTTGAAATTGATATTGTTGAATTTATTACCCTGAAATTCTTGAAGGTGTTTTATTTTCTTTTTTCCAAATGTTTTCAATGATTTATGAATTGTGAGCCTTTATTTATTTATTTACACGCCCTAATGGGCTTTTACATTCTAGTTTAATATCACAGTTATTTTAAATACTTCAAAACTAAAACTAAAAATATATGATACGATGAAAAAAAGAAACGACAAAAGCAAATAATAAAATAAAATACATTGGTAAAAATGATTAAACGTCTCACATAAATAGGTACAAACAAAATTTGCAGAAATTATACATGTGTATTTGTGTCTAGATGTATAAAAAAATTGGAATAAAGGAAGTTTGTACAGGTTATTTTTAAGTTGAAATATATCTCCCAGATCAAAATATTTATTTCCGAGACTTCACAGTCTCGGAATCGGGGAATTTTGGTAAGAGAGTGTCCTGGTTTTGAGACAGTACATGTCGGTAAGATCTTTGGGGAACATGGATGTTGATTAATTGAAGCAATTCAGGGCCGACAATTTTGCCTTAGGATTTGACGTATATTTTTTTAATATAATATTATATTTGTGTTAATTCTTCTTTCTGAAAGTTACATTTAGAATATATATTTATTTACGTAATTATAATCAATGTTTTGTGTGGGATTATGCATTTTATAGTTTATAACTTATGGAACTTATATTGAATCTTTTCATTGCTGAGGAATGAATATTGTAAATGGGAGACCATAACGTAGAGTTATACTCTAGTTGGCATCTTACGATTTTGAATTTTTTCAATACTGTCGGGAGACCATTTTAAATATTCATTCCACAGCTTGTTAGCTTGTTAACTTGTTAACAGGTTGCCATGGTAGCGCTCACGAATTTCAAATTGCGTTGACAATTGGTTTCTTTTGAGTTTCTCCGTGAGCGAAGGCCTTAAGAAACGGCATCTATCTATAAACTATCTGTGCTATTTCTGAATACATCATGTAGATACCTAATGCAATGTGTTGACATTAGTCACGTGAAAACGGGTCGTTTCTACGACTCGTTCTTGAGTTCAACAGCTCGGCTGTGGAATGATTTGCCGGCCTCTGTGTTTCCTCCTTCCTAAAACATGGGTCTCTTCAAGACCCATGTTCACTCCTTCCTCTCCTCAAAAACACTCTCCACACAGCATCTTCAAAGATGACATAGGCCCTGAGGGAAATTATTTTCCTCAGGGCCTTCTGTGTGGAGTTAATGTAAAAAAAAAAAATTATATGTATAATAAAATAATTTTTTTAATGTTTTTCATTTACTCACAAACAATTGCTCAGGTTGCCTCTAAAATCATGCAAAACTAAAACTTTATTGGCCTATATCTTGTAATTTAAAGCAAAAATAAATAAATCCGTTCTAGATATTTGATAAACCTTTTGATCACAAAAATAAATTTTCAGTTTGGTTGGGTATTTTGATCTCAAATCCAAAATTAAGATTTGTTTGAAACGGGTCGAAAAGGACCGCGCAAACGTTCCACCTTTGCGCACATTGTTACGTTATTCTACTGTAGTCAAATAAATACCTTTAAATTGTCTAATCGAAATTTATTTGAGATTTAAATTTTTACCAACTGTATAAGAAGAAAACATTCTGTACGTTTTGCTTTTTAAAAAAATACATTGTTTATATTAATATTTCTATTTTTGAAACTGATAATTCATGGTGGAATTCCATTATAATATATTATAATAAAAAAAAATATAAACCTTTTTTCCACTTTAAGTTTAATGACCGTAACCGGTTTCAGCTCGCTAGAGTAGGTTTCAACATTGTTCAGGGAAAAACCTTACATAATTCATATTACTTGTAAAGTTTAATTCACACTAATACTTGTAAGGATTAATTCATATTACTTGTAAGGTTTTTCCCTCAACAATGTTGAAGTGAGCTACAAACCCAAGGTAATTAGCCCCCTGGAATTACCAAAATATTTAGAAATTCGACAATCTAAAACGACTTGGTGACAAATGTAATTAATACAATTGATTAAAATCCTTTAGACCGCCCCGCTACCCCTCCCTCATATGTTATGTATATAAACCGTAGACTAAGCGCCTCCGTACATGGAGCTACTTACAAGCTATTCGAGCCTGATGCGCGTAGCACGCGGACCGCTCGTGGGTACCCGCCATACAATTTTGCTGGTGTTCGTACATGGCGGTACGCGACGGATTTCGGGTTGAAGTCGCGCTACGCGTTGCTGCATTCGTGTCTTCTACTTTCGTTTGACGTTTGACAGAAATGGCGTCTGAACATGAAAGTAATGTCAGATTTGTTCTGGAAGTGGAAAAAAATGCGTGTTTATATAACCCTACATTATCAGAATACGCAAGAAAGAATTTAGCGAAGAAGGCATAGATTAATGCTGGAGAAAAAGTCACTTGTCATCGTTTGACATCGTGTTAACTCCACGGCTGCACGTGAAAAATGATCAAGTTCGGTATAATTCGGGTAGCGCCGTGTACGGAAACCAGCTTTAAAAAGTAGTATGTCTGCAGGGTACTTGTGGTTGTGTCACAATCACGTAGTTTGTAAGTATCTCCATGAACGGAGGGCCTTAGAATAATTTGTACCAGTCTGAAGATGGCTATAGCGAGCTGAAGCCGGTTACGGTCAATAAACTTAAAGTGGATAAAAGTTTTATATTTGTTTTTATTATAATAATATATTACATTTTTTATATACTTATTTCCTGTAAAAAGTAACAAACAAATCTAATTGACGGTGCATTTTCCATATATTGCCATATTTATCAATCACATCCAAATTCGTGACAGGAGAACCGCCAGAAAACGGCTCATTCTATTATGATTAGTGAAAAGGTTTGTGGGCACTGTCAAACTGTAAAACAAATTAAATAAATGCTCAACAACTAATATAGCGAATAAAGCCCCTGAGAAGACGATTATATTTTATTTTCAATATAATAAAGTATTCATAGCCGTCCTCCCACGCGAAACTAACTTCAACTTCCGTCAAAATCAGGCTTTTCTTTCGTTCGAGCCTCATTCAGACACGAATAAAATGTTCAGCGTCGAGACATTTAAGGGAGTTGACGATTTGGTGTTCACACCCAGCACTCAGGGTGACATTTACATTTTGAGTGACACTTTTATTACACATTTTTCTTGGATTTTCGAACAGATGCAAACGATGATTTGAACTTGTCAAAATGATAATTTGTTTGTAATATGAATTGTAACAGTCAGTTGTAAGAATCAGAATACTCGATTCAATTCAATTCAATTTATTCACTTAAAAAACATAACAAAATTGAAATAAACTATAATTACTTGACGAAAAAATAAAATTTATTAAGACTCTCAGATCGAAGAATTATATTCGACTTAATATTTATGTTCACAATTGTAAATGTTAGAATAGATAGTCCCGATTTAACTAAGCTCATTGAATTTCATATACCCACGAGAGCCACTCGTTCTAAAATCCTGTTTAAATGATACAATAACCGGACTGAGTATACGAAACACTCGCTTGTACCTAGATTACATGAAGTTACTAATAGATATGCTGATGTGGCAGATCTATTTAACTGCACGGAAGCTAGGTACAAGAAGGCTATACTATCAAATATTTTCAATCAGTATTAGCTTTATTTGCACTATAGAATTTTATATGTAATTGTATCTCTATTGTCATTGCTTAATCAAAATCCACAATTAATTGTTGTACTCTTATAATTTCTTATTTATCTATGAAAAATCATGACAAAAGTGATAGGTAATCCGTGTTTATTGTATATGTATACCGTTTATATTAAATAAATAAATAAAATTTTCAAATAATTTTTTTTAAGTAGAGAAAATATCAAAATCTAAGCAAACTTAAACAATTTAAATAATTTAAACAATTTAAACATCAATGAAGCACAATATTAGCAATAAAGCTTGCTGTCTAAATTGTGCTTCATTGATGTTAAACATATCTATATTCATAGTGATTCTATTTAACAACAAGACTGCTCTCCCGACTGGCATAACCATTGGCAGGTTAGTTTTGCAAGCCGATAAAACAGTCTATGCTGTTGGTGACGGAGATAACCATCGAGAACATAGAAACAAAAATGCTCTCCATGATAGTCGAGTTTTCGAACCGTCCACAAATCAGTCTGAAGAAATGTGTTACAATGAGCACATCCCTTCTGACCAGTAGACGATTCATACCGAGCATGCCCAAGAGAAAGTCGGTAGGGTAGAGCCACGATACTAGATGTGTAGACCTAGTTTTAACTCTCATACTGCGAAATTTTGGGGGGTAATGATATGAAACTAAAACCTTGTGTTTTTTTTTAATTTTTTCTTTATAAGTACCTACCCGCTAAATTTCCAAATCAATTTTTTGTCAGCAGGATAATTTCACAATATTAACAATAACACTAAGGTACACACACATAACGAGAAATCATAATACAGAAAATAGATAAAGAAGAATAACATTTCAAGTTAAAACAATACAAAAGCATAAAACATATAGACATGTGGTTTATAAAGTGTTCGTATAAACACACCTTAAGAGGGAATAACCAGGCAAAACCGGAATTATGTCTCTTTTAAATCAAATTTTAGACTTATTGACTCTTTTCCACAAAAAAATATAAATTGATTTCAAAAGGCTGTTAAAGATTTGTTTTAAATTTTGAGAAAATATCTTTATTTTTAGTACAATAAGGTTTTACCGTAGGTCGTTGGCAGATTTGTTAAATTTTCAAAAACAAAATTTTGTATTATACAAGATACATTTCAAATCATATAATCATGCAGTAAAATTAAAAAATACATTATTTGGGAAAGCTGCTTTTCAGAATTTGAATTTTAGTTCAAATAAAATCATAAAAAATGATCCGCGCCCTTGTTTTGTGACGAAAATACTCCAGTTTGTCTATTTATTAAAGGTCTTACAAACCAATATATTTAAAAGAAAAAAACGTTTTTATTTTGCTTAGACATTATTGAATACTTATGAACAAAAAATATTTACTAATACATGATTTTAATAGTTATCATTATTGAGCACTTTCAATGAAATAAAATCGATATTGAGTGATTATGTTAAAATGCTGGAATGGAAAATAATTAATCTTTCTCATTGGAACCGCCCTGTACAGTTGCAAGAGTACGATCGCAAGACCACTGAAATTTAGATTCTGGGCCGCTGGTTAATTATTATTTCTTCGCACTCGGTCAGCTGTTCTATTTAAGATATGAAATGTGTTATTTTTTTATCAATATGAATATGTGCATTACTCGCAAAAGTAAATCTCCGATTTTACCGTACAATTTTTTGTTTTTGCATTTTTTTTTTTTTTTTTCTGTTAAGCACTTGCATACAGCTTACTAACAACGTATGCAGGGACACTGGAGGTCTAGATTTATTCAAAATAAATAAATGTAGCTTCGTTTAACAAAAAAAATTATAATCTTGCGAGAGCCTTGAAGGAGTAACCATCCGTTCTTCTCAAAGCGGGAAAGTGGTGGATAACCTCCAATGTACAATTTTTTTGATAAATAAATTTGCTTCAACAACTTCATCAGAAGTTTTTTCTTAGACTATCATGAATAACTATTCCCAAATTTTCGAGGTATGAGCGTGTTTAGTTAACTTTCACCCGTGGAATATTGTGATTAAAAAACTTTTCCATTTATTTTGACTTATTTATTTTTGTACAAAGAAAAGAGAAGAGGTTGGATTATATTTATTACCATTTTTCTCAGAAATTTCATCAGAAATTTACCGAAACATAATATAAAACCTTCTTGTTTTTGTAGATGAAAAAGTCTAAACTGTATATGTTGAGATATAAAATTGAGATTACGAAGTTTTCACCGTGTTAGAAAAAGCCTTTTATGAACGAGTTATGGTTTCTAATTCTGTCGCTTTTTTGGCTAATTTTATTTCAAAAATATCATGACCTTATAGATTTTGTCATGGATTTGTCTTTTAAATTTGTTTTTTTATTTTTATTTGATTCATTTATTTACGTTTTGAAGGCGTATTTCACCTTGTATTCATGTATAAATTATTATAGATCAGTTGTACAAAGGAGTGTAATAATAAGTGTTTTGTACATAACATGTTAAATTGATTATAAAATACATAATTAGGTACAATACAAGTAGGTATGTAGCTTCAATATCATAGAAAGCTGTACAAACGAGTTCAACTGGTGTATATACTAAGTAAGTAGGTACTATATAATAAGTAACTAGGTACTATGAAAGTAGTCACAGAGCAATGTGTATTAAGTTTTTTAATTATTATTTCTATGATAAACATGTTTACAGTTTGTTGTAAAGCATGTATTATTTGGAAACAACAGCTGAAAATGTGCGTTTTTTTTGTAATGTAAACAAAGTTGTTATTTTTTGTAAATGTTTCAAAATTTTGTGTAATTTCTACTCAATATTTGTACACCTTATATTAAGGATTCCATATTGTGATTCCACTGGACTTCTGACTAATTAACCAAAAAAACATTTCTAGAGTCTCAGCACTTTTGAAAACGTTTTCTATTTTTAATAGAAAACCTGGCATCTTGTAGGATTTTGATATAATTTGATGTGCTTATCAAAAATTTATTTGCTGTCTAAATAAACACCTAGATCTTTACATGTAGACATATATTTTAAAGGTTTATTGTTCAATTTATTACAACAGAAGATTTTATTTTTATTTCTAGTTAACGTTATCGAGTTACACTTAAGTAATGTAATGTTTAAGGACAATAGGTATCTACTATGAAATTAGTTATAGCGCAATGTGTAGAAAGTAGGTTTTATTACTATAAAATTGACATGAACAGTTAGTTGTTAAGTGTTAGATAACATAAAAAATAACATAACATCTGCGTGGTTCAATGACGTAACATTTTTCAATGAATGTTGTAAGTTTGAAGGAAGTAAAGGAAAAGTAAAAAGTGTGGAGGAAGGTTTAGCAAGTACCCTGCTATCAGATCTATACATTAAACATGGTTCTACGTCAACTCGGAATCAAATCAACTCAACACCTCTTTGAAAAGTCATAAAAATTTATTAATTTTTTTAAGGATAGCCCATAGCCTAACTTAACGTAACCTATTTAATGACCTTTAAATTGTGGTTTTGCGTTGATTTCATTTTGAGTTGTATGTCACCATCAAACACAGCTATTTATTCTATACAATTTATATTTATGTCACCATCAAACACAGCTATTTATTCTATACAATTTAGTTATAAAAGGTGTTCTCTTAACAGAGCGTTAGTGAAAGCATCTTCTAGCTAGCTTCTCTAAATCTAGGTATGACTGTTACTAGCAAAAAAACTTCATTGGTAACTTACTGAAGCCAAAATGAAGATGTTGAATATTTCATTTCGCTTGGAAACTCTTTTTGTGAATAAGGCAATTCCTTATTCATCCATTATTATTTTATTTTTCCTTTTCGTTACTCTTTTTGGTTGGATTAACAGCAACCTTTTCCACCGCGAACACCTCTTGTATTCCATCATTCTACTTTTTGGTATTTTGTCCAACCTATATTCAAAACTCTGGAACTAATAGACTAATGGATTATACTTTTGGTACATTACGAAATGGAGTTCTTGAATTGGTTTTACTATATTGGAAGGTAAATGGTATTAATGTATCGATTTATTTCAGAGCCGGAGTTTGGTTTAATATATCTGTAGATTTTATTAGTTGAAATTATGATGGCTCCGTGGTTGAGGCGTAAGTTTGTCGAATACTAATCCGGAGGTCGCGGATTCCAAATTTGTGTGGTTTCACAAATAATTTAATAAAAAGCAATATATTTATTTAAGCGCCCTTAGGGCTTTTACATATAGTGCAGTACATGCTTTGACAAAATACAGGAAATAACATAAAATATAAGAAACAAAATAAAGGTAACATAAAATATAAGATCGACACAAAGTGACATAGAATATAAGTTAAGTAAAAAGAGAGATAAAGAAAGTTTATGAAGTAGGAAGAAAGAGTTGGCACATCCGTCGTTTGAAGTTTGACAAATATAAATTTTTATCAAATACATCCATATTTTTGTTATTTGTTTTTGGGGTGTTATGCCGTGTTGCGCTACCTCCTTCTTTAACAAACGTTTCGGACAGTGTTACAGTGTCCATCATCAGGGCAGATGTGTAATTGTAAACTTGTTAGTGGTGAAATGTGTACTTATGTTCTTGGAAGCAATACCGTGTTGCCAGCTCCACTCCACTTCGAGCTGGCATTACAGTACACTTTAGAATAGTTGTAGATAGTTGTAGTTGCACTAACCAGTACACAATTACACATCTGCCCTGATGATGGACACTGTAACGCTGTCCGAAACGTTGGCTAAAGGAGGAGGCATAACACCCCAAAAACAAATAAAGAAAATACTTTTGGCCGTGAAAATCTAAAAACTTATCATACACCCATATTGTTTAATTATTTGTTACCAAGACTATGTAAGCGCTGTATTGGAGAATGCAAACTATAGTTGGAATGAGGTGAATGTATATAAAATGTTAATATTTGTCTAGTCTTTCGTGTGGGTTACATAAATATTTATTAATTGCAGGAGTTCATAAAAAATTAATTTAAAAGTTAATAATTTTAATTAAAAATAATAAATTTATTTTTTGTCTGACTCCTAGAGCTGGAACATTTAAAATATTAATTAAGAACGGGTAATTTATATGCTCTAAAGGGGTATTGTGTTTAAAATTTACGTAACGTAGAAATTTTCTTTGAATTCTTTCAACATTATGAATATGAATTTTGTAGAAGGGCGACCAGACTATGGAGTTATGTTCCATTAGGCTTCTAACAAGGGATATGTATAATAGTTTAATGATTTGTAACGATTCAAAGTTTTTAATTGTTATATTATAGTATATGTTCTGATTATCGCTCTGATGAAAGACGTCCAGTCAGAAAAAATACGTTGTTTGTAATGGCCTTAGACATTACATATTTGGTTACCAGATCAGAATAGTCAGGTACTTTTTCACTTTCGATTCACCAATTTCACCCCCTCCCCACTATCTTTAGCCTCACAACGCAGCCCAATTGGGAATGCCATAGTCTCACTGGCTCCAGAGCCTCCAGACCGTTGGCGACAGTTTTTTTTTTTTTTTTTACGTTAGCTCCACACAAGAGGCCCCGAGGAAAATAATTTCCCTCAGGTCCTTTGTCATCTTTGGGGACGCTGTGTGGAGGGTTTTTTCTTGGTGATTTTTGCAAAAAATATATAAACAAAGCGACGCGACGTTTTGATATATGGCTCCACCGGAACATTCTCACCGATCGCTCCCCGCGCGTTGTGCAAGCCGATAGCTTGGAATGTGACTCGAGCGAAAAATCAATTATTTATAGCCGACACAAACTGATTAATTCTTGCTATAATTAAAAGCTCTGTCGTGATTTCACCGGAAAGCTCGGCTTGGTCTGCGCCGAAGCCTCCTCGCTACCTCCGCTGTACTGCCTGCAGTCTGACGCGGAGGTTCTTAAAATCAATTAATGGATGCCGCTTTATCGTTTACCTACTCTCTATGGACAAGGTTCTATCTGACATTTTTCTCAAAAATGACCTTTGATTTTAAAACCATTTATTTGGCTCATTTCCACAACCAAAATAATTTTCAAACACATCTGTGATATATTTCCGTAGATACTTACTTGTATGACGAAGATCTAAAACCATGTTTTTAAGCTTTATTTATTTTACAAGGTTCTAACATCATTTTGAATCTTTTGCAATTGCCATTTTGTTTGTATTGACAATTGATCGTTTTTGCGAGGCGCAGTAGTTTGTCACTTTAGTTGGATAGGGTACTAACTTCGCTTTACCATATTCTAAGGTGTCAAAGTTTGCAAACACGAATTCTCGTAATCGACTTAACAATTCCTGATTTTGAGTTTCATTCATTCCTGATTTGGTATTTAGTTAAACATATT
Source organism: Glyphotaelius pellucidus (assembly GCA_936435175.1). Lineage (NCBI taxonomy): Eukaryota > Metazoa > Arthropoda > Insecta > Trichoptera > Limnephilidae > Glyphotaelius > Glyphotaelius pellucidus. The sequence continues at coordinate 6,663,321 of OW386556.1, forward strand.
TTAAAGAAAAATATTTGATCAGAGCACGCCTTATTTTGAAAACGCATTAGGAAAATGTAGTTGGAACCTTTGGAATGAATTAATTTGCCGGGTGACATGTGATTCTATCTACAATGGTTAGGTATTTTCCAAAATGATAAGTATAGTCCTCTTTATGTTATGTTAAACTTAAATATTTTACACAAGGTTTAACCTCTAAATATCTGAAATCGATAAATAAATAACTAACCATCACGCCGTTTCCCCGCAGGGGTAGGCAGAGAGGACGGACCGCCAAACAACTCGGTCTTGGCACAAACTCTTTGCCTCACTCACATTCATACATCGTCTCAAACATACTCTTTTATTATTCTGACTTTTGACATGGCCCGAGTATCTGATTCACTTGATCGTGCCATGTCTTCCTCCACTGTCTACCATTCACATTTGCGTCATATTTTCTTCTTACACTACTTTCTTCGTTCATTCGCTCTACATGCCTAAACCATCTGAGAGCCCCTTTCTTTACTCATTATGCTTACATCAGCGTTACATTCTTTGCGAATATCCACATATCCACATTGTGGAAATCGATAAATAGATTAAGAGAAATCGTCTTTGCAATTTTTGGCACATCATATCTCAATTTAGGAGGCGGGTTTGGGCACCGCCGTCCCGGAAACCATTTATTGGATTACCAACACCTCTGCCATAGGTCACCCCAAGTGGTTCTTAACGTTTGGTGACTTGCCAGGGGTGCTAGGGTTCATGGGGCGAGATTTGTTCGGCTCTTGGCGGCGTGGCAGACCGAATCGTCAGAGACTGGTTGATGGCTTCTCCACCGGGACTCTCCCGGAACATCGCACTGCACCGCAGTGAGAGGGATGGATTCATACTCGCCTTTATCTTGGACGCACTGACCCGCAGACTCATTCCTTTATTTTTTCCTTCCCCTACCACCACTTCTTAAATCCGTACAGCATTCCGTGCTTCAGCTGTCTGCGGGCAGTTGGCACTCTCACATCACTATTGTTATGTGTGTCACATCACTAGCGATGATTATATTGTTATCTACGGTCAGTGAGCCCCACGGTTGAATTTGGCAGCCACCTCTGGTCTGGAGCTCCAAAATACTTAAAAAAAACCCTGGACTCTGTGCAAACACGGGCGGACCGTTTGATAGATTCTCACACCTTAACGAACGGATTGCAATCTTTAGAGCATAGGCGTCGGGTGGGAATGCTATCCATGTTCTACAGGTATTTCAATGGAAGATGCTCCGAGGAACTGGCATAATTTATTCTTTCGGCACCGGTGCGTAGTCGGGAGACATACCAAACGCGCGCCCAACATATGTACACGGTTGACATTAGTCTCATGTGAACGGGTCGTTTTTTCGACTCGTTCTGGAGTTCATCAGCTCGGCTATGGAACGATTTGTCGACTTTTGTGTTTTCTCCCTCCTACAACATGGGTCTCTTCAAGAGCAATGTTCATTCCATCCTCTCCTCAAAGAGGCGCTCAACACAGCATCCCAGATGATATAGGCCCTGAGGGAAATTATTGTCCTCAGGGCCTCCTGTGCGGAGTTAATGTAAAAAAAAATTCAAAGTCGGAAAGATGGTCGGAAATAATAGTCATATTATAAAACAGTATCAGTGTTTCCTATGTCACCCACAAACCATACAAATTTTATAAATGCGAAACTGCTCGAGTTTGTTTATGACCTTTTCACGCATAATACAATATAAAGACTTTAATAATTCTTTCACCAATATAAAGCTAAATTATATGCGCAGACTACAGGTCTGATGATGGTAAGCTCTGGCGTTATGAAATTATAAATATTAATATATTATATTTGTAAAACATTTTCTGTCTCTAACAAAAGCGAGTTTTTGCTAACGTCAGAAAAAAATCTTTTCCATGGAAACAATGTTGATATATTTTTGGGCTCTATGCTGGTAGGTACTCAATCTACTGGTCAGCTACTACTGCAGAAAATTCAAATATTAGAATTAGTTTTTTTTTTTAACAAGCTTGGAATAAATGTCAGATGAGAGTTCCTATATTAAAAATATAATTCGTAACGATTAGAAAGACTGAATGATAAAAAGAGTATTTTTTTATTATATTAACGAATTTCCAAATATTTAAATAAAAATAAACATCCGAAATGTTTGTAAGCGCATAAATTCCGAACCAATGAACAAAATTGGATAAGTAATTCTTTTTTTCTTTGAGCTATAGCATTATGAAATTCAGGTGGAAGGCAAGATGTTTGAAAACTGAATGTAAGGGAATGAATATAAGGAATGCGGGAGGGGATGGGGGTGGGGGTGGGGGGGGGGAGCTAATTGAGAAGTGCAAGCGCTACAGTAATTTCCCGTAATACCATGCGAGCGAAGCCGCGGGGAAAAGCTACAGTACAGAATAAACTAAACAGACACTCTTCGCTAAGAAAGATGGACGAAAAATTTCCGTTAGTCTAGTGCTGAAGAATTTTATCAGATCCACCATTAATTCCATTTCCACATTTTTCCTTTGATTTGATAGCAGTAGGGAGTAAACAGATTATTAATGAAATCCTAGATGTCTGATGGAGGAATTCGGTGTAATTATTATTTTATCTAAATAAAATAAACCGAAGCAAAGACCGGCTGTGACCGACATGATGAAATAAGTCTTTCTTACCCTAAATTTATGTTAATAAATAATATAAGGTTTTATTTTGTTTTACTTTCTATCTGAAAAGAATATCAAATCTTACAAGAATTATTATAATATTTGGCGATTTTCTAGGAAAGGTAGGTACCTATTGCAATAAATCTATAAAAATATCACACAGTACCTAATACAAATAAAATAATCTAGTTAAGTTAATCAAATAAATTCGATAAAGAACTATGGAAAAATCCAAAAAGATAGCCGACAAAAACATGGGTAAAATTAATTTAGGATAAAACTTGGGATATTTTGGATATTATTAATTCTGAATTTGAAAAATGAGATCGACAAAAATGACAGAAAAAATATAGATCTCAATGGCCGAGTTGGTTAAGGGGTTACACGCAGTTAGAAGGCCGAAAAAGACGTTTTTTTATATTTTTTTGTAAAAAGGCATTTTATTTTACACGAACCAAAAGTATTGATACATTTAGTGGTAACATCTAAGTTTATAATGATTTGTTAAAATATATCTGGTGTGCTCCTGCAGAAGATCTTCTGAAGTTCTTCCTAAAAAAGGTGTTCGGCGGTGACTACAATTTATCCGATATTGTTTATTTGAAATCAAAAAACCTAAAAGATTATTTTAGCGGATAGATGTTCTCGTAACTAGGTATTGACAGAAGGAATAATCGAAATTTCGATTTTTGACAAAATGGGGGTCCGTAAAAAAAAATCGAATTTTCGACCAAAAAATGGCCACGTAAAATTAAAAAAAAAGAAAAATAATCATTCGAAATCTTCCTTCTTCTATTAATACTTAAGAAATATATTTGTTAAGGTTTTTTTAAATTTTAAACCGATCGGTTATACCGTTTTTTAGAAATCTTGGTCACCGACTTGGAAAACATAGTTTTCTGAAAAACGCGCTTAAAGTTTCTGAAGAAGTTTACACATTACCATTAGAAATGATGTTCACTTATTTCGTTCAAAAAATAACTCGATTTAGTCTTCAGGTATAAAATGAACCTTTAATAAGATCATTTATAGCTAGGCTAGCTACTTTCTAACAGTCCAAGACGTCTTTACAAATATGCGTATATCTCGGAAAATACTTAACGGATCGATTTGAAATTTTCAGGGAATATTATTAGTTATATACATTCCGGAAATTAAAAAAAAAACATTTTTTTGAAAATTCTAATTGCGTATAACCCCTTTATGCGATGAGTCCCGTTACGACGACAATATACCCTAAAATATATTCAGAATCTTAATGACGTAATTAAGGGAGCCGTGTACACAAATTGCGACTCGCGACCCGTGTATTGGACGGACCTACTGTCGAATTTGCTCTATCAAATAAAAGAAGAAGAAGAAGACAAATAATGTAGGAATCTTAACGACGTAAGTGAAAAAAGCGTGTAAACAAATATACGACCGCGGCACGGCGTATTAGACGAACGTACGGTCGAATTTGCCGTAGCGGGCCTGGAGATTCGACCCTTCCGCCGCGTTCATTTTAATTAATACTGAAGAACGTGTTACAAATATTTAAGATGTTTCTTTATGAATCCCTTCCGAAGTTATAAATTCATCGTCTAGAAAAATAAAATCTGGTGCTCACCGCTAACTTTTTAGTTGAAAAACTTGTTATAAAGTTTTAAAATAGTTGTACGTAAAATATATTAACGGTAAGGTATTGTTTTTATTAATTTTAAATATAAAGAACTTACATCCCTAGGGGTCTGTTGGAATAAAAAAGTTATTTTAGTTACGAATTCGCCGGAAATGATCATACAAAAATTATTAGGGTTGTGTACCCTCTTAAGACAAGAAGGGGTCCTTGGTTCAAGTCGCAGTTGCGACTGTTACTCTTAATTTTTTCTGAATTTTATTCTATTTTACGTTACTCATGAATTCATTATTTCTATAAAAAAAATACAATAAAAACTCCCCTACATTATTATACTATTTCCGTCACCACACTAATCTCGTCATGCTCCTCCACCAATAATATTCCTTCGTTTATGGGTGTAATAAAAAATAAAAAGGTTTTCCCTTCAAAGCTGAAGCAATCTGATTTTTCTTCCCCTTCTGACCTCATAACATTCCGATTTATTGTTAACAATAAAACCTTTACCAAATAAAGCAATAAAGCGTAAAATAATAATGTACGAAGCATTAGCTGGTTCCGGTGAACGGTTGATCCGGTGCTTGGCGTAATATTTCTCCTTTAGCGTTTGGCTGCTTTTATTTTATGGCGGGAACAAATTGAAATTTACTGCGGGGATTGGACATGTTCTGTTTATATAATATATAAGCGCTCTAGAAGCCGCGGAGGGTAAGCAAGCACTGTCTGTAGCTGGCACCGGGCACTAGGTTTGCGTACCGTTTGGTGGAGGTAGCAGTACCGCCTTTGTAAAAGGCCAACACGCTGCTGCGAGAACAAAGATGGCCGCTGATTTTTTTTTGTTATTTTGTTACCTTTATTGTAATATTCACCCAAGCGCCGTGCGTGGCAACGGGAGGTGTAATTACTGTGGGTATTTCAAGAACTTGCATACTGCTTTCTAACAACGTATGCACTTTCTAACACTGGAGGTCTAGATTCGTTCAGAATAAATAAATAAATGTAGCTTCGATTAACAAAAAATTAGAATCTTGCAAGAGCCTTGAAGGAGTAACCATCTGTTACGTATACCAGGGAGTGGTGGATAACCTCCAATGTGGGTATAAAAGGCTTCGACACTGAGAGTCTGACAGACAAGATGGCCGCCAAACTTGTTCATACATCAATTTTTCTGAGTAGGTATATATGGCTGTTTTTTATTTTATACAAACAGGTAAGTGATGCAAAATTAACTTTTTGGTAAGTCTTTATGGTCGCTATGATTATACCAATAATAGGCCACTTGCATCACATTTAAAAAAAAATCCGGTTAAGGCAAATATTCTAAGATATTCTGTATTTTTTTTTAATTGTATTTTTGAAACTCTGGCGATTTTTGATAATTTCAATCCGAAAATCGGACCATTTTTTATAAACCAGAAAGACGGGACATCATTTATAAAGTACCTGTAACGAAGTTCGCAGGCTATAAAGCAAGCGAACTTTATGCTACTTCCACACCAAAGCCAACCTTCGAACTCCGAAATTCGAACTCCAAAATGGTGGACATCGAACAGCTGATTTGGTGCTATATCTCATGAGTTGCCTACAATTGTGCAGGCGATGCTTCGGTTTCCATAATATTGATTTCGATTCGTAAAGCTAAAAAAATTGAAATTTCAAACAATTTTTATCCGCAATAATAATATTTTTTTCCACTCTCCAAATGTGTTGGGCCAAATTGTCCAAACGTTTGCAGTTAGCAGTTGGCCAAACATTTTCGTAATTGTAGTAGAAAAATCTATCCACACGATTTTTCCATGTCATTATGAAATCCATGCAAGTGGCTTATCGATTCCGCAGACCAGGTGGATTATTACCGTGATTAATTTCTGGGTTATTGTTTATCATTGCCTAAAGGCGGTTTACGGGTGCTATTGAAATCCACAAAAACGCCATTAATAAAGACGATGCGCGATGGGACCAGGATTCTTGTAAACCTTATAAACTGTTCTTGGAAATCGTTACACCGAAACCAAACGCCGAAAACCACGTTAAGTATAATTATTATACTGCAGTACCGGCACTAAGCTCTAGCATTTATTTTAATTACTCAAATATCTTACATTATTTTTTTGACTCAGTAATCAGTAATACGAAATTAAAAAAAAATATATATATATATATATATAGTTTGCACCAGTCATTCACAACGTTTTACTTGCAAATCAAAAATAAATAAATATCACCAGGAAATCATGCACTAACTACTTATTTTGAAATTCAATAACTTTGTACATGCAATATTTTGTTTTATTAATAACGTTTCATGAAAAATTTACATTTTCCAAAACACGATAAATGGTTGTTTACTTTTTCAACAATGTATCTTTTGATGGTTTGACCACAACGAATTGATGTAAATTAAACGTCCTACCGGCTGCGCCAATGTGAAGCACCGTGTTTTCACAGTGCATCACATTGATCGCTCCTTGGTTCGTCAGGTTATTTTTCGTCTGATTCACAATGAGTATTAAACTGTACCGTACGTGCGTTCTATTGGATGCTACGTGCATTTCTGAAGCTAGGGAACTTGGCACTGAAGATGTCGATCGGATATCAACGGTTATATCCGTAACCGTTTGGGTATTAGACTCGAACGGCTCTCCTACAATACTACTTTACTGACATCCGTTGAGACACCTCAAAACGACACTCAATCGACCTATACTAATGATATCTGTTGAAGGATACTGAAACTACATACACTCAAATTGTAATATTTAATTAATGAAGACGATATGAGCGTCACTCAGTCGAAAATCTGAAATAGAAAAATAGATGGTCACATCGATCATTTCTAGATGCGACCGTATATTTGTCTGTTTCAGATTTTTGAATGAGTGTCACAAATATTGCCTTCATTAACTTTATATACATATTCCTATACATTACAAATACCTAAATAAACTTCAAAATGTAGCAAAAATTTGAAAAAAAAGTGTTAACCTAGAGGTTGAGCCAATTTTTTAATTATCAGTCGAAATGTTCGGTTGCTGAAAATGATATTATAGAAACGATAATTCAGAAAACTTCCAACGTCCTCCAAAATTTAACTGGGGAGAAACAAAATAGCGTGAGAGAGTTAAAACCTCGCGCTCCTTGGCTCCTAGGTCACCCTTTATGGGCAGTTCCTTCTTATTATTATCAATGTTAATACCTCGCTAGGGGGTTAATCACCCCCCAGAGAGATGAAGGCTTAAACCAGTTATATACAACCTTTCCGTATTGTATAAATAAAATATCAAATCTTTAGCACAATTAGGCTGAAAATTTTCATAATTGGTAACAGGCATATTTTTTAAAATTATTTAAATATGAGGTTTTTAAATCGATGTTGTTTTTCTTTTACAAAAGAAAATAATTTTTCTCAGAGCCTGCGTCATAAATGTGATTGAAATGTGAATGGTATATTTTTTAAGGAAATGAAGAAGACGGGGTTCTGAGAAAGAAAAGGCTGGTTTTTACTGGTTTGTGGGGTGAGGTTTGTCGACGTCTTTTGAAGTAGACAGCTGTGAGGCAGGCCGGATCGGGAGAGACTGGTTGAGTGAGAACTTTTTACCTCTTCAGTTGTCTCTCTCGACCCATTGCCTTGCACCGCAGTGGAAGGGATGGACTCATACGTCTGTCACTCCTGGAAACATTGACCCGCAGATTACTACCCTTCCTACATACCTTTTTATTTCCCAGAACTTCTTACCCTTCCTTTCCCTAAAAAGATCTCCACACAGCATCTCCTTAGATGACATAGGCCCTGAGGGATTTTCGAAGTGAAACTTCTCTAGCCCCGTTGATGATTTGAAATTCGGATGAAACGGAAATACGTCACAACTCAGTTGTTCTACACAAATACTCGGTTCCAATATAATGCGGTTAATTCGCACCTCGGCGCGTGTCCTCCATAGCCCAGTAGGCAAGCCGCCTGAAAAGTCTCAGCGGCCAGAACGACAGACATCAAGTGAACCGAGGTTCGAATCCTATCAAATAAAAAAAAACATTTTTATTTTGTGAAATCAATATCCAATCATTAAACCACTTTAAAATTAATAGGCAAAAGAAAAAAAGCGACATCTAGCGACGTTCCACTTCTACCGCGTGTGAATAAGGAACTGCAGTCCAATTTTTTAATTTTTTTAAATGAATAATGACCTTCCAACTTAAATAACTGCATATTAATTTTTATTTTTATAGTTAGTTTTAATAGTTAAAATAAATGTCAACGTTTTAATTTTTCAAGATCCCCGAAAACCACCGAATCTAGTGTGACGTCATCATGACCAACCGAAGTATGAATTTTGTAGGCAACTGGAATCAGCTGATCGTCGCCGGCCATTTTGAATTTCAGCATTGGAGCGTTTTATGGACGCGGTGACGTCACGCTTCACAAATTCAATAATACCAACTTGACAGGGTGTTTTCATGAACTGTTTTAACGTGGAGTTTTAATATATTTTTTAAAACTCCACGTTAAATATTATTTAATACAACTTATATATTCAGAATCAGCGTTTATTGGTCTATATGAACACATTTTTTAAAAGCTATTATATTTTTCATTGGAGTTCCTTATTACAAACACTGATTTTTTTTCTTAAGAGCCTCCTGAGTGTAGCTAATGTAACAAAAATATATAATGAAACTTGGTCCCAACGCTAAAAAGGTTGTGTATCCCTGGTTAAGGCCCTTGGGGCACTTAGTTTCTAGGCTTTACGGAGAACAATATATTTATATTAAGATATGGCATACATTATTTTAGCACATTTTTAGGAATAGGTAAAATTAATGATTCATAGTTAATGTATCTACCTACGTGCTATAAGTAAAATGGACACTACCAAAAGGGACATTTAATTTATTTTTATGTACCTACTGTCTTTATTATGTATTATATTTTATTTATTATGTCTTTATTAATACATAATATGTTTTTATGTTATGCCTTAATGACGTAATTTATTTTTATATTATAGATATCTTTATTAAAAAATTACAAGCCTTTATTGAATAATTTACTTTTATGTCATGACTTTATTATGAATATTGACTTCTGCTCGTGAAAATTGATATTAACTGAATATTATCAACGAATTTATATTAGGAAGTTTACGGAAAGGTCTAATAGGGTCATATCGTGACTTTTTGTTATGATTTTCAAGAATTGTGAAACGACGCGAAAATTACTTTTTTATTGTGAATACCTCGCAAGAGTCCCAAATGCTCCCGTCTGGAGCCAGAGAGACTATGGCATCCCCAATTGGGGTATTTTTTGAGGCTGAAGGTAAGTGGGGAGGGGAAGGAGGTGGGAGGAGCAAGGTGGGAAAGTACATGGCTATTCAGAACTGGTCATTAAACACGGCTAAAGCCATTTCAAACAATGTTTACACCAGGGCGATATTGATAGTATATTTCACTACGGAAGGTTCCGCAAATATATCTTATATTATTTTAGATGATTAAATTGTAAAAAAAAAAAACAAATCAATCAAATAAAATTTGCGAGAAATAACCCATAAACTCACAACACAATCACGCCGAATCGGCCAGCGAACTCAGCTAATGATGGCGGGTGACACACGAGCCATGAACTCACTCGAAGTCAGTCGAACGACGCGCAATAATTCACGAACGCAGAGTTTCGGTGCGGCCGAAGGTTTGGCAGATTTTCTGCCGAAATCGAAACTGATACCGAAGCCGGAGCCGAAACTCACTAAATATCGTTTTCATCACTTTCAAAAACATTTTTACTTTTCGGGTACATTAAAAAAAAATTATTTGGATTTCAAAATATTCCACTTATTTGCATTTTATGGAAATATTCTGAACATCTAACAAAATATGATCGAGGCTGGAGTGGTTAAAATGGTTCAACAAAATAAGTTTGCAGTGCTTGAAGAATTAAAAAACGCTCTTGATAAAGTATGGCAACTAATTACTGAATTATAAAAAAATGTATATATTTTTTTCTGATAACATTACGGTGTATTGAGCACTGAACATAATTATCTCACCAATATTCTGCGAAGGCTGACTGCCTCTCCCATTCTTTCTCCTTGTTCCCAGTGCCGGATTAGCTCATAAGCAAATTAAGCAATTGCTTAGGGCATCTCGTCTTGGGGGGGCACCAGAAACAAAACCAAAAAAAAATTTGCTGGCATTGTCGATAAAACTATGTCGCGATCAAATTTCAGAATACGTCGTAGAAATTTAGTAAACACATCCACAAGACCTTAATACCGTTTTAGGAACCGAAATTCAACAGTTCACATCAAACTCACGCACAATTGTACAAAAAAATACACTACGATAAAATTGAATCAGCGTTCCCTAATGTGGACAGTCCTGCATATATTTTTATGCCTGATGTTTAATAAATATTGATTTGTTTAACATGCTAAAATAAGTTGGACTTAAAAACTATTTTCCGCGAATTTAATGCCCGAAAAAGTCACAAGTCGCATTTCAATAAATAAATAAAAAGTGTTCTGGTTTTAATTATGTGTATACTACTCTACGTATCTCTTTCGTCCTTCATACAAATTTTAAGGTACGTAATGATCTATCTCGTTGTATTAAATACGTAATTTTTTTTAAGACCGACAGGTACTAGATTACTTATGGGTAGGGGGGCCTACAGGCGTGGGATTGCTTAGGGCATCAAGTGGTCTTAATCCGGCCCTGCTCGTTCCTCCAACGGACGGGATCTGTTATTGTTTGTTCTCAGTAAACTTCCTTAGGTAGTGTTATTTCATTTCTCTTTCCGCTAAATACTCGAAGTTCCTGCTTGTCTACATAATATTGTGTTGTAACCATGCTGAATAATTTATCACGTTCTTCCGCTATGGAATGTTATTCTGGGAAAATAATAATCTATATTATCAAATTATCGGTGTTGCATTGTAATGAAAAAATGCTTCCTTGAATGAAACAAAATATTTACATTCTTGGTTTAAAATATTTTTATTAATAAAGATACGGTCTGTGTAGCTTCTTTAAGCAATGGTAAAAGTTATAGGTATTATCGATATTTTCCTGGCGGTAGACCACCATTCATAATCGAAATTTAAAAAAAGACAATCACCTCTCAAAAAATGTTAATCTGAAACACAATATTTTCACATGGATAGCCAACAAAGGCATTATCTGTTACGAACTCTTGATTGTTGTCAATTTAATGCTACCATTAAACTCACCAATTCCTTGCTTACAACAAATATATAAGGTCTTTCATGAAGCGCTTCCTATCTTTAAATTTAAATAAAACGAAGTGTATGTGAGATATCATCGAAAAATTTTATTCTTTTATTATTTTTATTAAAGGGGCCTCCCATGTAGATATTATAAAAAATATAGAATTTTCACATGTAGCAAACGCTTTGTGGGTAAACATAATTATAATAATTACAATAAAATAACTTTGTTATATATGTTTAACCAACCGGTATCTGTTCGACTTGAAAGTTAGATTTTTTAAATAGTCAGTCAGTATACTTTTACTCCCTCCCTCTTAGGTACCTCCCCCTTGCCCTCCACCAAAAGTTGATGTTCTATCTCCCTCTTCTAATCTTAATTTAATGATATATATATATATATCATATTTCATCTATAACTAAAAATAATATAAATATTTATATCTATAACTCTGTATCTTATTTCATATAATTTTTACACCCCTGATGAAGGTTCAGATCGAACCGAAACCCGTTGAGTAAAGATACATAATAGAGTAGAATAAAACATAGTAATTTTATAAATAAAAGAAAAATAGTGTTGAGAATTGAATCACAAATTAGTTACACACCTTGTCGAAATATTAAGGGGGTAATGCGCGTTTCATCCCGCCACAAAATATCCCCGACAAAATATCCTTCACCAAAATATCCTCCACCAAAATATCCCCGACAAAATATCCCCAACAAAATATCCTCCACCAAAATATCCCCGACAAAATATCCTCCACCAAAATATCCCCGACAAAATATCCTCCACCAAAATATCCCCGACAAAATATCCTCCACCAAAATATCCCCGACAAAATATCCCCGACAAAATATACTTCACCAAAATATCCCCGACAAAATATCCCCAACAAAATATCCTCCACCAAAATATCCCGACAAAATATCCTCTACCAAAATACCCCCGACAAAATATCCCCGACAAAATATCCTCCCCCAAAATATCCCGGACAAAATATCCCCAACAAAATATCCCCGACAAAATATCCTCGACAAAATATCCTCCACCAAAAAATCCCCGACAAAATATCCCCGACAAAATATCCTCCACCAAAATATCCCCGACAAAATATCCCCAACAAAATGTCCTCCACTAAAATATCCCCGACAAAATATCCTCCACCAAAATATCCCCGATAAAGTATCTTCGACAAAATATCCTCCACCAAAATATCCTCCACCAAAATATCCCCGACAAAATATCCTCCACCAAAATATCCCCGACAAAATATTCCCGACAAAATATCCTACACCAAAATATTCCCGACAAAATATCCTCAACAAAATATCCTCCACCAAAATATCCCCGACAAAATATCTTCGACAAAATATCCTTCACCAAAATATCCCCAACAAAATATCCTCCACCAAAATATCCCCGACAAAATATCCTCGACAAAATATCCTCCACCAAAATATCCCCGACAAAATATCCTCGAAAAAATATCCCCCGACAAAATATCCTCCGACAAAATATCCCCGACAAAATACCCCTGACAAAATATCCTCTCACAAAATATCCTATGGACAAAACATCTGTCACGATAATATTTATTTTGATTAAATAAATATTGTCTTGACCTAGTTAATCTTAAACTCACCTGGCCGCTGACGTTTTATTATGATCGCCGTAAAGATTAGTTCTTAACCGCTAGCGACTAGCGCCATCTATTTCGGGAGCGACTTTTTTTTTCGTCGTCTGGGGAGCGGACGTTGATTCGACAAGTCGCCGAATTATTTAAGTTTCTTGTTAAATATGTGATAGTATCACCTTTACGGGATTTACCCATTTAAAGAAGAATCATGGTTTATTTTATAACCGCGAGCCGTGTTGTTTCCGTGAGTGAAACGGGATTTTTAAATGTTTAAATGGTGGAGTCGCCATATTGTCAACGTGCCCACCTTCACTCTCGTACTTGAGTGTGGATAATCGGTGTAATTCTTTGTTTGGCGTTCATGATATTAACGTGGCCAAGGCTTTGAGAGGGGTTATCCTCGCGGAATTCGATATTTGAGGCGGATGGAGGCCCGGCGCTGTTCTATGAAGGGCGCGGTAAACGGCATCTACCGAGATTTCACCGGTACGCACAACCGAGACTTTGAGCCTTTCCTGGTTCCTGTTCCCTGGTGAGGAGTCCCCAGGCCCTGGGGCCTTCCTCGGTTCCTGTCCATGGAGACCCCGCGTGCTCCTGGTCGCCTATTAACCGTGATTCGCGTCAGCGTTAAAGTCAGGATAATTTAGATAAATTACGGTCCACAGGTATGCTCTCTTGCTTATGTGTTATTTTATTATTTCTTTAGGAAATGTGGAATTCTCGACCCCTTGGAGGGCACCCATGTATACACCATACCTTTAAAATATAGGTGATATTGTACTGCTAAATTATTTCTTTTATTTATCTAAAAATGCCCGAAGATAAAGACTGTATTTCCCTTCCCACAAACTTGAGGGAGATTCTGATGCTCTGCCAAGAAATACACGTTACACATCCCCTACTAAAATATCTACTAAAACCTTACCTAACCTTACCTTACCTAACCTTACCTTACCTAACCCAACCTAATAAAAAAATGGAACAAAAATAATACAGACATCCTGTATAAATTTTTGTTTAAAATGGGACAAAAATAATACAGATAACAATAATTCATTGTCTTTTCAGGATGTCTGTATTATTTTTTGTCCCTTTTTTTGTTAGGTTAGGTTAGGTTAGGTAAGGTAAGGTTAGGTAAGGTTAGGTAAGGTAAGGTTAGGTAAGGTTAGGTAAGGTTAGGTAAGGTTAGGTTAGGTTAGGTTAGGTTTTAGTAGATATTTTGACGGTGGATGTTTTGTCCGTAGGATATTTCGTCATAGAATGTTTTGTCGGGGATATTTTGTCACGGGATTAAAAGTCGCCAAACCATTACAAGGTACAGCAGGTAGGTTAAATTGAGGTAAGGTTAAATTTTCTTAATCTTCATTTCACTCTATAGAGTTTGCGAATTGAGTCCCAGATAAACACATTGTGTAATGCGTAATGGAAATATGATAAATGCGAAAGTTTAAAATTTGCTTACAAGTCCCGCCGAGGAAGTTTAGTTGGGGGACTTCGCTGAGATAAAGCGCTATTTACCGAACTTTCCGAGACAAAATGGAGAAAGTTTATTTTTTACCATTACCATAAGTATTGTGTTCTATCCGGCCTCCTTCAACAAACCGACAAACAAACTACTTCCACAAGAGATAAATAAACAAATCCAACGGGATGAACGGAGAATACTTCGGAGAAAATGCTCTTTTTTAAAATGACGTAAATAAAGGAAAAATGGGTAAGAAGGGTAAATCTGTATCTTTATCAAGCGTTACATGTTACTTTATGTAAACTTACTTATTTATCATTGAAGAAGAATATAAACGAAAATATGAAAGAGAACAAGACACAGAAAAATAGAAAAATGCAATGGGTCACAACTGGGTCTCGAACCCATAACCTTACCTAACCTAACCGGGTCGTGCGAGTTAACCAATTTCGCTATTGCCACCTTCTGTCAAACTGTCATATTTGTCAATCTCATATTTCAAAATTTAGAATTAACAATATTATCTTCAACTAATTCTTTTTTCCATATTTATTTTTCATTTTAATTTATTTTTATTTTTTTAATATATGTATGGGTATATAAATATGGGTTACATGTATACATATATTTTACAAAACATTATATTAAAGGTCGTTTTTCGTCATGTATACCTTATCAGAAAAGAGGAACTCTTGTGCCTGATAAGGGAGCCACGATTCTTACTTAGGTTGTAAGTTATAAT
Source organism: Glyphotaelius pellucidus (assembly GCA_936435175.1). Lineage (NCBI taxonomy): Eukaryota > Metazoa > Arthropoda > Insecta > Trichoptera > Limnephilidae > Glyphotaelius > Glyphotaelius pellucidus. The sequence continues at coordinate 6,678,676 of OW386556.1, forward strand.
TTATTTTGTATAAAATATTTAATTTTTACTGTAAGTTTCTTTTGAAAAATTATTAAATTTTATTTATTTGTTCTGATATTATAGGCAACTGCTCTTTTTAGGTTCGAGTCCCAGTTGCGACCATTGTCTTTTTCTATTTTTCTTCTTTTTTTGTATTTTTCTCTTTCATATTTTCGTTTATAACCTTCAAAAGTTATAAAAAAGTAAAAAAATAGAATTTTTCAAACATCGTTAATTTTACAAGAAAAAATCAGAGCGTGGAATTCACACGTGGTAGATACGAACCTTCAGAAAACTAAAGTAGACAAGAGTGGGGAGACTACGAAGCACTTTTTATCAATGAGAAGGTTGATTTTTGTCGTCGAATTCCAGTGCACTTTTTCCACGTTTGGTCATCTTGTTAGTATTGATGTTTTCTTCTTCGGAGTCGTTGGATGTCACTTTTTTTGTGTTTTATTTGCCTGTTCATTTTGGAAAGGCTGAAGATTGGATATATATTTTACAAAAATAATATTTTTTTTGGATTCCGTAGGATTCGATCCTTGGTTCTCTAAACGTCTGGCCGCTGATGTAGGTCAGGTGCTTTATACCGCTACACCAAAGATTTGTGTAAGACCGTGGATTTATCGTATTTTATTGGAAGGGAGAATTTTATATAAAACAAACATGCGTTTTACTCTCAGTATTTGATTAAAACATCTAAAGTATTCACAAGCCTTCTAATTTTCAAATTTATTTATTGGTGCATCTCCTTTATCTGCAGTATTTTTAAGTGCCTCGAAGCATAAACCCAGCCCAACAGTTTTTTAACACTTAATTTGCCGAAAAAAATTTAAAAAAGCTAATTAAATTGGTATCGCAATGTCTAGCTGCTAGATTCCGAACACCGTGTAAAACTATAATATAACTTAAAGAATTCTTCAATATTCCATACAAAATTGATCTTCCAAGCAAAATAAATCAATTTAACAAATGCCAAGAACTACGAAATAAGTAACTCTTGAAGTATTGTCACATCCGAGCTATTAACTCCGCACACCTTCCCAGTGGAACTTGCACAGAACATGAATCGCGAGGTGTGGTGTTATGAGTGGAGTGTACCTCCGCCGTGAAGTGAGAGAGCATGGTTCGTTTGTCCCTACCAGTTTTTGTTCCGACAAACTATCGCGAATAGTCTAAGAACTTCTGCCCCTGATGGTATTCCACTATTCACTACTTCGTCGGCGCTCACACGAGTCGCAGTGGTAACAGTTTAAAAAACCGAATCCCATGGTTCGGTTTTTTATTTTGAAATTTTGAAAAATCAGTTCCAATTTTGAAAACGTTTATAAAATATTACAATATCGTTAAGCACCTACTTTATCGGTTAATTGAATTCTTGACGCAATTCGTTCCACTAACTAACTAACCATCACGCCGTTTCCCCGCAGGGGTAGGCAGAGAGGACAGACCGCCAAACAACTCGATCTTGGCACACACTCCTTGCTTCGTTCACATTCATACATCGTCTCATACATGCTCTTCTATTATTCTGACTCTTGACATCGCCCGACTCAAGTATCTGATTCACTTGGTCGTGCCATGTCTTCCTCGGGCGTCCCCGACTTCGTCTACCATTCACATTTGCGTCATATATTCTCCTTACACTCCTTTCCTCATTCATTTGCTCTACATGCCCAAACCATCTGAGCGTCCCTTTCTTAATCTTATTTATTATGCTTACATCAGCCTTGCATTCTCTGCGGATCTCCACATTTCTCACACGATCATACATGGTTTTACCACACATACGTCTCAGGGATCTCATTTCTACAGCATTCAGTCTACTTTCATCCTTTTTCTGCCAGTTCCATGCCTCACTGCCATACATCAGGGTAGGTACCAGCACTCCATTATGGACGGCTAGCTTCGCTTATTCGTTCCAATTTCAAAAATGACGCATGTAAACAAATCAAATGATTTCATTTAACCAAATTTTACTCAGGACTAACACACAGCACATACAACCGAAAGATTGCGTTTTGGCAGTTTCAAAATTTACATATATTTTCAAAATCATTTTTCTTATTGAAGAATGGTTAGAAATAATGTTTGCAGCTACAAATTTGTTACAAATAAAATTCCAGTAAAAAAATTGTCGAAAAAATAACCCATCTACTATCAAAAACCTATCAAAAAACCTATTTACTTTCTCCAGCGAAGGCATTTTGTGTTATGTATTTTATTTTTTACAGAAATGAGATATCTTTACGCATATTTTTTATAAATCCAGTGAGCATATTTTGCCTTTGATCCCGTTAAAGGTGAGTACTTCAGTCCTTTGAATCCGATCATTTCAAACGTCATAAATCATATCACTTTACACTTACCTCATCTGTTCCCTTTTTTCGCTAACTTTCCCCCCATCATCCGACACCCCAACCGGCAGTCGAACTACTTATTCACAATATAATATCTCGTTGTGTGTTTGACATTTTTGAATACTTCAACTTATCAACAATTTTTTATAAAATTATACGTACTTCCCAATTTGAAATTCATAACAAAAGTTTAGTAGCAGCTCTCGAACAAAAAGTCTAAATTATTACGAAGGTAGTTCTTTACCAGAGTTTTAGTTATAGTAGACCCGGCCACACGTTGCTGTGGCTAATGAAATACAATGCCATTACCCAACCTGTATAACCAACGCATATACATATTGCACCGCCGCCCCGGGAACCTTTATTGGATAACCAACACCTCTGCCATAGGTCCCCCAAGTGGTTCGCTGCGTTTGGTGATTTAGCAGAGGTGCCCGGGTTCATGGGGTGAGGTTTTTCTAGGTCTTGGAGGCGGATGACCAGGACACACTGAACCCCAGATTCCTACCCACTCCTAAAACCCTTTTCCTTCCCAGAACTCTCTTCTCCTCCTCTTCCTTGAAAAAATCCACACACAGCTTCCCCAAAGATGACATAGGCCCTGAGGGAAACTATTTTCCTCGGGACCTCCTGTGTGGAACTTTTTTTTTTTTTTTATATGAAATACCGCACAAGAGTCCCAACTGCTCCCCTCTGGAGCCAGTGAGACTATGGCATCCCCAATTGGGGTATGTTGTGTGGCTGAAGGTAGTGGGGAGGGGGAGGAGATAGGGAAGAGGAAGGTGGGGAAGTACCTGGCTATTCAGATCTGGTCACTAAACACGGCTAATGCCATTTCGAGCAACGTTTCAATTCTGAATGGTGGTCTTACACCAGGGCGATACTGATAGTATCTTCCACTCTGGAACGTGCCGCAAATATACTATATATTATTTTAAATGAATAAATTGTGAAATAACACAAATTAATCAAATAAAATTTATTTATAACACAAATTAATCAAATAGAACTCATGTAAAAAAAAATCAAATCCACACCACCCGCTTGCCAGCCCGCTGCCCGCTGCCTGAATTGAATCTTTGAATTCTCTGCTTGTCTCTTCTTTAATATGCATGCATTATACATATAAACCTTCCTTTTGAATCACTCTATCTATCGGTGAAAACCGCATGAAAATCCGTTGCGTACTTTAAAAGATCTAAGCGTACAGACAGCGGGAGCGACTTCATTTTATACTATGTAATGATGTTGCAAACTGAGTTCTTTAAAAAATTATCGTAAAGCATTTTAATGTTTGTTCCTGAACTTGGCATAATGAAATAAAACGCGCTTTTGGTACTGATTTTTCTTGCATAAATCATAACAGACGGCTGTTTTTAAGCGGGAGTTAACCGTATCGCCATCTATGTAAGGAGTTTTATTGTAACACGACGTGGAGCATCACCTTAATAATTTTTGATACTCATTTTAATACGCACTTTGTAATTATCACAGATGTTTGAAAACTTAATTTACCAACTGTCACTTTGGTTGACAGGATTCCAACTTTACCTCGTTCCGAGATATGAGGTGTCAAAGTTTGCAAAGACAATTTCTCGTAATCTGTTTACCGATTTCTGATTTTGAGGTTGAATCTAGCGTTAAATATTTTAGTTTACATATTTAAGGGAAAATATTTAAATATGACGTAAACGTACCATTTAAGAACATACTTAAACGTGCAGATAAAACCATACTCAACCAGTTAGGGCATGATAATTTATTACATGAGGTTTTGATTTCATTCCTCTAATTTAATTCCAAGATTCCAGGCCACGTTCTAATAAAATATTTTAAAAATATGTTGAACTAAAATACTTAACACAAGATTGAACTCAAAGTCAGAAATTGTTAAACAGATTGTGTTTGTACCAATCAGTGTTCTTTTTTTGTTTGAGATTTAGTACTGAAAAACTGCTTATTCTTTTACCCAGTTCCTACCGTCAAGTAACTTCAATCCTTTGCTTAAAATTACTTTAGCCTTGTTTGGTGACTTGATATGAATAACCAGTTACTTTCCTACCTCCCTATTTTCCATATTCTTCCCCTTCCTACTGCCTTTAGCCTCACGCTTTAATCCAATTGTGATCACATAAAAAAGATTAAGGTTTTCTACACAGCTTTAATTTTTTAAAACCAATAAAATTAGTAACATTTCAATAATGCCAAGCAAATGTGAATTTAAAGGTAATTTATTGTTTGATTTTTAAATTTCAAGACATTTGAAACTTTTATTTTTAATAATTACTTTACAAGCGTTAGCAAATTTTCGATTGTCTTTAGATTTAGTAAAACATACGTAATAAAACATATGTTTGTAGTTAAGTAGGAGATATTTAAAAAAAAGGGACAAATATAAACTGTGGCCTTACTGCATTTAAGGAGCCATGTTGCTAAGTCGAAGGTAGAAGCTGAAATAGAGTATCACTTGAGAGTGAGAGTTGAGAGGAGTCCAAGAAAGTTTTCAGCTTTCAGGAAAATAACACTCGGCTGCGCCATGTTTCAAAATTCTAACAATTCTTTCTTTTAGAACAACCACCGTACTCAGTACCTACTCTGTACACTCTTTACTCAGCACTCTGTATATTCTGTAGTCAGTGCAGTCACTAGTACTCCTTATAGTATGTACTGAGTATAGTCTGTACTCTCTTCACCCACTCCACGACGGCGAAGACAGTGCACTTCTTTCGAGTGCAAGCCTTCTTTTCTACTTGCCTTTCTTTGGTTCCGCATTAAGTCTCTTATTTTCTTTGTCTGTGAACGTTAGTTACAGTTTTAAAAGTATACGGTCTATCAGGTAAAGCGAAATCAAAGAAGCTAGATCATTTTAGCATCGTCTGCCAATCTTACTTTCTTTCTTTCAGGTTTTTTTTTAAAATTAATTGTTTTAAGTAATAAAGTAAAGAATATTATTTATTTCCCTTTCATTTCTCAGTATGTTTACAAGACCTAAACAATATAAGACATTTAAATAAGTCAGTAGCAGTCACGTCATTATCAAACAATTAAAAAAAAACATTTAATGTGGGGAAAACAAATTTCAAAGTACCACACAGAATAGAGAATCTTATGTCACAATTATTTTCTCAGTAAATTGGTTTCAGAGGAACGATTTCGCAACCCATTCGGGACCGTTTCAAACACAACTTAATTTTGGATTTGATACCAAAATACCCAATCAAACTGAATACTTTTTTTTTAAAATTAAAAGTTCTGTTTTATCTAGTGCGGATGTGTGCTTTTTTAAAATATATTTTTGTTTTAAATAATGATATAAAGGTAATTGAAGGATTTAATTTAATTTTAAAAAATGCATTTTTGTGGGTAATATTTAAAATTTATATACGACACATTTGTGTTCCGACGTGAATAGGTCATTTTAAATTTAAATTTACACCTATCAAAATGCTTAATTTTATTTTATATTTTATCATATTTTCACAATAAATTAAGTAATTTAATTATATTAAATGTTTTTTATTTACTCACAAATAATTGCCTAAAGATGCTTCTACACTCATTTATTGCTTACTATGTGATTTGAAATTCAGTTGTATAATGCAAAATTTTGTTTGAAAATTTAACACATCTGTCAACGACCAACGGTATAACCTTAGTATACTAAAAATAAACATGTAAAAAAAATATCAAACACAACTTTACTATATAAAAAATAACAATCTTTCGAAATCAATTTATATTTTTTGTAGAAAAAAGTGATGAAAAAAAAAATTTAAAAAAAGAAATAATAGCCCATAACCAAACCTAACGTAACTTATGTAACCAAGCTTTTTTCGTAATTTTAATGACTTTTCAAAGGAGTGATGAAGTTGCACATTGTTGAGTTGTCCGGTCACCAAAGAAATCATATACATTGTCCTTTCCTTGCTCCCCTGACAGACTCTAAGACCGAATTTCGTCCTCGGAGTAAGCACCGGTCAGGGTACTTTGAAAGATCTGAGAAGTGGTTCAACAACTTTGATGAACAAAAGCGCTGAATGTGCTTTAGTCATCAGCGAAGTTCTTGTTCGGGAATTAATTAGATTGATCGGCGAAAATTCTCGTTTACATTCATTTGAAGATAAGTATGGGAATGGTTTTCAGAGTCTTTAACAAATTCCACCAGTTTTTCTGGATACAAGTCCAACGCGTTCTCCTGCAAAGTAACTATTATTACAGGTAACAGAAACAAATAAAAATTTCATAAAAAATATACGAATAATAATTGTTGTTCATTAGTTCATATTTTCTGCAAAATGAATTAAGCGAAAATACCTTCAAGTTATTTGCCCTGAGATTTGTCTCATCAAACTACCACTTTAAGGACGGGTTGTTTCACAGATATTCAAAATAGTCATCGAATTCAGCGCCGTTTTGTTTTTTTGAAAGTTGAAAGGTCCCCGTCAAATGTCGATTCTAATTCAGATTCTGATTCCGTTTCAGCTTTCGAACAAAATGTGATCAACCCAAGAGGATAACTGAGTCGTTTAATTTACATTTATACCCGCTATATAACTTTCACTGATTCGGAGAAAACCGCAAAAAACTGTCACATCTCTAACGTAAATAAATAATTGCATTTAAATTTTTTATATAATGAATTGGAGTCGCAATAATTCGAAAATTGTTCATTTTTTAATGTTTGTCTAGCAATAGTAATTTCGATAAATAAAATGGATATGGCGGATTTTGATATTCACTTCGTGATTTGCTCACAATATAGAGGCTTTTGAAACTCAACTGAACTGGCGCGCGAGTTTCTAAACCCGTCATCTTGGCAAAATAACTGCTCGTGATTAGTTGAATTCTGATATAGCGGATTTTGATAGTAATTTTTTGAATGATATAGCGGGTTTTGTTTCTCACTCGCAGTTTTAACATGGTTTTTGTTCGTGATAAATTAGGTTTTGAAACTCAATTTTAGGTTCATCTTGTTCCTCTCAAAAATGTGAACAAGATGTCATACTCAGATCATACTCAATTTGGCAAAATATCGGATATAGCGGATAATGAAATTATAGATTAATTAAATTATTGACTCTACGATTATATTGTTAGGTTTGTCAGCTTACTACAATTTGATAGAAGGTCTTTTCCTTTCAAATGTCTAAAAAGTAAAATGGCGCTGAGTGGCCATTTGATGATTTTGTCTCGGGTGAATTTCTGCGAAACAACTGGATCTAAAGGTAGTAATATTGGATTCCTCAATTTAAACTTCTCATTGGGTTTACAATGACCGGTCAGTGGCTGAGTTGGCATCGCGTTTGGGGTTTGGGTTCCACCCGGGAGTTGGGTGTTTGATTCCTCGGCTGGCTAAGTCCTCCATCCTCCATCACGACATTTTCTACTTACTGTGGTAGTAGAAGATCTTCAAATATTGTTAGGTTATTCGCAACCCGGGAATGTTTGTCTATCTTTAAAAAAATAAATTTAGAGTACATTCAATGATTTCTTTAATGTCCTTCTGGTACCTACTGTAGAGGTGTTCTGGGGGGTGGCGGTACCCATATCCGCCTCTGAAATTGCATTGTTGTGTAGATTGAAGTTTACTGGAGATGAGATGATTTTTCATGAAAATGGCGCATTAAAAATATGCCAAATATTATTACGTCGTGTAGATTCACCAATTTCCCTCTTGTACTGCGAGTTTCTGGACACCGTGTAAAATAAAATATAATAGTCCTCCAGAAGTTTTAAAACTTTCCAGATTTAATAAATTAGAGAGCTTTTGTCATTATGCACTATTTTGGGTAATATAGTTTCAACATGCATTATCAGGTTCCATGCCAACTGCGAATAGTGTCAACTAAACACCTGCTTTAAAAGTCGTTAAAATCTATGAAAAAAATAATTTTAAATTAGCCTATAACCCTAACCTATTTAACCAATTTTTTATGTATATTTTTTTATCACTCTAAATGACTTATCTGAGATGGTTCTGAGTTGGTTTCATTCCGAGTTGGCCGGTCACCGCATTATCAAGATCATTGTAATCCAAGGGACGAAACGTAAATTAACCAACTGTTGAACTAAAAGTGTACCCTTCCTATCTAAGCCGAAGTAATAATAAGAACTTTGTGTAGGTAACGACTCCTCCCAAAGCGCTTATGCATACATAACACCTTTGTAGGTAATATACGTAATGGTAGGTTAGATATGTGTGCCATACCTTTACTATACGATCCACTTATCCATACATGTTATGTTGGTATCGTGGTACACAATTACCCAATAAAAACAGAACCAATATTATCGTTATAATTTTACTTCCACTGGAGCGACCATACGAAATAAATAAATTTGCCTCGATTGCTCGAGATTTCCAAAAGATCATTTTTAAAATTTTCGCCAACATTAAAAAATCATACCTTTGAATTTTAACATGAGTCATAAAAACTTATTATAGTGCTATATAGCTAACAAATTAACCTTTATTTTACCGTTTTTCTCATATTTGTAGGATTTAAAAAAATATATAAAAAATCGTAAAGTTTATAACCGCGCGTTGTTACTTTGAAACTCCGTGAGAGATACTTATTCGAGTCAACATAGAATATTTTCGATTTTTGTATGTTGTCTGTAGTATATTTAAGAATTTATTTTTAACATCGTTCTAAAATAGTCCAAGAAGTTCGGATTTGCAATATCTATGGTCGTAATATATAAAGCATTTCTATAGTTTCGTTTTAAAATAAATGGCTGGCCATGGAAATGTTTTAAATAATTACAATAAATGTTGTAAATAATTACATTAAATGACCGAATTAAGATCTCAAGCGATTTAGCCAAAAAAATATTACACAATATCCAAATTGTCAAATTAAAGTTACTTAACAATAAAAAATGTTTTATTTTATTTAAATATATTAAAATTGTCCAATAAATAATAGTTTGGACCTCAAAATTTTCATGTCGTTGCTCGATGGCTTTGACTTAAACTGATGACTGTAAGTGCTGTGAGGTATTAGGTATCTACATCATTTTATCGGTTTTAACCCAATATATCCCACAGAATGAGACGCATTAGAAATTATAATAACCGTTTTTAGCTTTATTAACACGCAATTTAGTAAAACATTTATCTAAGGGCGCTTAAGCAACTTGTAAATTAAGTAAAAACTTAATTAAAATTAAATTAGGTAACGTAGCATTTCGAATTAACTGTTAAATTTATTTTTAAACGGTCTAAAATTTAAAAAAAATCTACGTGCCTACTTAAGTAATTATAAGGATTAAGATCCTTAGTAAGGTCCTTCTAAGGAAAGGTTTTTTTCACTTGAAACGCTTCGTGTAATTCGAGAATTTAATTTGTAAGGAATTACTTCTTAGTTACTGAACTCTAGTTTTAATAAATTATCCAATGAACTGTCCCTGATAGGGGATTACTCAGGAAAATGTTAATTAATGCTTTATAAAAAACATTTTTCACAAAACGTCAAGACGAAAATCAAAAATGTGATAACAAAGAATCGCTTTAAATGGATGACTATTATTTAGAAACTTTATTTGATCCGTGGCATTCCGAATTTCTACCGTTTTATAACAAATTTCTCTTGAAAACTTTAAGTTTTTTAGTTTCTAAAAAATATATGATTTTTTTAAAGATAATATCTATACTTTGCCACGCCGAAACGGTAATTATATGAAAATCCCTTGATAGAAAAAAATCGCAAATTACGCTCCAAAAAATATTGAACGCACGTTCTTTTCTTATTACAATATATGTACGAAAAAAATCACAGTGTTTCTTTAAGCCGCCGCTATTCGAATTTCGACCGATTTCTTAGATATCTCCCTTAAACATTTGAAGTTTTTAAGCTCTTAAAAATATATATGTTATTTTTTAAGATAATATCTAGATACGTTCTACGCCGAAACGCAAATTATATGAAATTCCCTCCATAGAAAAAAATCGCAAAGTATGCTCCGAAAATTATTTAAAACAAGTCTATTTGTATTATTTTACAAGTTATATTTATGAAAAAAATCACAATGTTTCTTTAAATGATACTTAAGATACGTTCCACGAGATTTTTGCTCTATTTTAAACGAGTCATGTTTTATTAAGCTTTTTCGTAAGTTTTGCTTCAATTTTATCGATTAAATATTAACGTGCTCTCTCCAACATTCGTAATTACATATCTTTCCATCTTCTTCTTTTCGAGAGCGGTTACGGGTCCTTAAATGCTATTCAAGACATTTCCCACGAGATTTTTGCTCTATTTTAAACGAGTCGTGTTTTATTAAACATTTTCACAATTTTTAATCGCTTTAACATCAGCGCGCTCCCTCTAACGTTCGTTTTCACAAATCTATTTTTTTTTTTTACATTAACTCCGACCCTGAAGAAAATAATTTCCCTCAAGGTCTATGTCATATTTGAAGATGCTGTGTGGGGGTCTTTTTGAGGAGGGGAAGGAGTGAACATGGGTCTTGAAAAGACCCATATTGTAGGAGGGAAGAAACACAGAGGCTAGCAAATCGTTCCACAGCCGAGCTGTTGAACTCAAGAACGAGTCATAGAAACGACCCGTTCTCATTTGACCGTGTACAAATATTGAGATAACTTACGTAGACGGTGGACATTGGTCGCTTCTCCGGCTCGTTCTTGTGTTCAACAGCTCGGCTGTGGAACGATTTGCCGGCTTTGTGTTTCCTCCTTCGCACAACCTCCTTCTCTTCAAGACCAATGTTCATTCCTTCCTCTCCTCAAAAAGACCCTTCTTTTCAGAAAAGCATCTCAGATGACACAGGCCCCGAGGGAAATTATTTTCCTCAGAGCCTCCTGTGTGGAGTTAATATAAAAAAACGGTAGTTTCCGGTCGTTCAGCGTTAGAGCGTTGGAGTTCGAATTGGACTAATTGGGAGTAAAATTGGAAGTAAAAAGTTTGCTGCTTTGAACGATCAGCCTTCAAGCTGATTTTTGCATGCGCATTTGAATTTATATTTTGTTTTCGTAAATTAATAAATTACCGCGTAACTTTAATGTGGAAATAAACCCACTTCCCGACATCCGATCGAACTGAAACTCGGCAGATAGACTCGTTGTCAATGCATTCTATCAACTTAACTCACGGACATATACGCGCACACACACGCATTTTTATGAAATTTGGATGAAATTATAGCGCAACTAGGTCGTGCCGTTCGATGAGTAGGACAGAGGCAAAAAGTTAAAACTTTTTAAATACATAATAAAAATATTTATTTTTTACAGATTAATTTTAGGTAATATTGTAATTTTATCACATCAACCGATATATCTGTCTAATTGTCTTTTTCGGTTTTTTTTTCAATAGCTTTTTCCTCAGGACGAGGTTTGCATTTAATTCGGCCACCGTGCTCTGAGCACACATTGCCACCCAGTCCCGCCAGGTTAGACAAACAGGACGGCGAAAGGACCCCAAATTGAACAAGTTAAAATACTTTAATTAAATATGAGCATCCTCCACCCTCGTAAAGCCTTTTACTGGGCCTCCCTTAACGATATCGCTTTACGGTGACGTTACCCAACCCATCCCTCCCCCTCACCTCCGCGTGCGACGAATTCTAAAATATCTTCGACCAGGCAGTCCACACAACGTACATTCCCAAATAGCAAATAAAGCCAGTCAAAAGGGCAAAATAACACCAAATAAATATATTTTTTATTTGTATCAAGTTTAATTTGTAGAGCTTCATTTAAATTTTTAAACCAACGCCACTCTTAGTTATGTTAAGGGGTGGGTAAGGTTTTAAAGGCGAAAAAAAGTTACATTTTCATGATTTTTTTTTATTTTTATACACGTATAGTATGACATCTGAAATATCTTTAAAAAAATTTTTAATTAAAAATATTAATAAATAAGACCGTGAGAGCGAATCTCCGGAGGCGCTTCAAAAAAAAGGTGTTATGCGGTGAACATCATAACTTGTTAACGCATCATTTAAAACAAAAAAATTGAAATGGGTTTAAAAGGAGATATATTTTTTCAGGTAGTGAGTGACGAAGCAGTTTTTTTTTTGTTTTTGATTTTTTTTTGTTTTGCAGCATGTTGAAGTCAAAAATGCGATTTTTGCTAAAATTTTCGGTGAATTTGTTTTTATAAAATGGAAAAAAAGAGCTAAAAAAAAAAACTCCTGGTCACCGCCTGTTGATCTATGTTTAAAAATAGTGCACAAAATTTTGAAAACATCGGTCAAATAAGTTTTGAGTTTTGATGTTCACGAACTTAAAAAATTTATTTGCGAGAAAATCGACTTAATGTTTTTTGATACTCGAAATATGCTTGAATAGAGCAAGAGGGCCGGTCGCTTGAAATGCTGTATTTTCGTTAGTTTTGCTCCGATTTACTTGAAATTTTGAAAAAATACTTTCGACATGTTGTGCATTTAGAAAAAAAGATTAAAAATGAGTTTTAAAACCTTACTCCTCCCTTTAAGCCAAGTTCAAATATTAAAGACCGTAAAAGTACCTAATTTTGCTAAAAAAAGAAGCCACTGAGCAATCATTTTGGAATAACTCACTTAACTACATTTAATCAACTTTAAACAATGCAGAAATTGGGGAAACTTTAAAAGGGCAATAATCATTAATAATTGAACATTTATCTCGAAAATCAATAAGGGCATACGTAATAAAAATAAAAAAGCAATAAGTTTTTCATCATAAGTACCTATCTAGAAATAATATTAATATATTATTTGTAATTGGCCTAAGTTAGACACAGTTTGATAATGCCTTCAAAAAGCGAAACAGCTGTCACGCGTAATAATAATTATATGGCAGAAATTGTTTAAAAATAAACTTTTTTTTTTATAAATTACATAATAATTGAGAAAAGTAACCAAATATGGAAAAAGTTTTTTTTTTCATAAAACAAATAATAAAAATTAAAAAGTTTTAATCAGTTATACATTTGCGCTTACATAACAGTCTTGTATTATATATATTCATTATAAGTACGAACTATAATTTCTCAAAAACAAAATCAACATAAAAGAGCTGATTATGGATTAGGTACCACATACATGGAACACTACAAATATAAATTCAGAAATCAACCCTGACCTCTACGAGATACTTTAGGAACTTCGGTCAAAATTAAAAACGATTTTAAACTGCTTGCAATAATCACAAATCCAGGTCGAACTATGCACCGTCCGCACATGAGCCATGTGATCCAAAATTCTCCTCGAGTATCTTCAGAAAACAAAACCGTTATGGGCATCACTTACATGCATTTTTACGTGTGGTATCATTGCCGCCTCTCCAAAAAATATCTCGGCACCGCTCCGAGAATGACCGTGCAAATCATTCCGTTCCGAGCACTCGATCCAACCGCCCGTTCGCATTTTGTACCTCTCTACCCATTTCATACGTGAACACTAATTGTGTAAATTATTAAAATCTTAAATAAATATTAAATCACTGAAATAAGAGTACAGTGTTATCAATCATCATCCAGTATAATCATTGAACACAGGGCGCGGCCTGAAAGTACCGCGACCCCCAGGAGCCTGACTATTCCTCATAGTTAATATACACTCGTCTGATGAGAAGACGGAGCACAGGTCAAACATCCTTCACCAGCTCCTCAGCCTCTGGAACCAATTCTTTCAACATTGGTTATCCCGACGCTTAAAAACTACTTTCCACACCGTCTTACCGTGGACACAGCACTCGCTCGACTGTCAAGTTGAAATCTATACGCGCGTATAGAGATTGAAAAAGATAGACGATCACTGTTTATTGGGTCTAGGACCATTTGTTTACGAGAAACGCCGGTATTCTATAAAAGAGATACCATTCCATATTTGTCTGTTTTCCTCTATCATTGAATATGTAAAAAAAATAAAAAATATATGAAATAATTTGTGACTGTAATAATAATATATTCGGACCTTTCCATCAATGTTCAAGTATTATTTATTACTTGTTAGGTGGAAACGGCTCATGCATTAACCTTTAAGTGTCTGTAGGAAGATTACCACATTATTTTATATCACCAATCGCAAGTTTATGGAAAACAAGTTTTACCCTGGAGAAATTCATCTCACTTCGTATGCGAAAAATTTTTATTGGAAGATTGGAGATTTTTTATGGATTAGGTGCTTAGTCGTCTTGATTTTTTGATGGTTTATAAAATACAGTGAAAAATCTTTTAAGGCTAACACGTGTAGAATAAAATGATAACTAGGAATACATAGAAATGTTGTGGTTCCGGAAAAATTGCTTTGTGATTTAGTTTAGTTATTTGTATTCACATTTAAGTTTACAAATTACTGATTAGAATTATTACATACTGGACATGTAAAGAAAACGCCGGATACACGCGTCCAAAAAAGAATTTTTACTGGACACCCTGGTGGAAAGAGAACAGTGGGAAGACCCAGACTGAGATGGGAAGACGAGGTAAGAGGGGATGCAGCACAGTTTCTCCAGATAACAAACTGGAAGTCAGCCGCTGAGGACAGGAGGAGTTGAAGGCGAATGCTGCAGGAGGCCAAGGCTCGATATGGGCTACAGCGCCATCGGAGAACTACTGCATACGGGTGAGGCAGCATAACTCCCTTTTTTTTTTAAATGCGCGCGGTTCGGGAGGCGGAATTATAAAGTTTTGTCCCGACATACATAGTTTACTCGCCATCTTGCGTTGGAACAGTGAGGAGCGTGCGTTTGCCGTTGAGGCCTACTTTTCGAACGAATGTTGTGATCGCAACCCAACGCGCCTGACGTGCGCCTAGGACGTCACTTACATGATTTGATATTCAAAAACTAAGTTAAACAAAACTTTAGGTATGTGTCTACATGATAAAAAATAAATAAAAAAATTTTGATTGGTACAATGAGTTTTATTATGTTATGAAAAAAGAAAGTGATGCTGCCGCGCTCTGTAGCTCTATTGAATATTGTTTTATTTATTTTTTATTATGGCGACGCTTCCCGGCTCAAAAAGAAGAAGATGAAGAGATATGTAATTACGAATGTTGGACAGAGCGCGCTAATATTTTCAATGATAAAATTGAAGCGAAAATTGTGAAAATGCTTTAATAAAACACGACTCGTTTAAAATAGAGCAAAAATCCAGTGGAAGGTATCTTAAATATCATTTAAAGAAACATTGTGAATTTTTTCACAAATATAACTTGTAAAATAATAGAAGTAGACTTGCTTTAAATACTTTTCGGAGCAAACTTTGCGATTTTTTTCTATCGAAGGAATTTCATATAATTTGCGTATCGGCGTGGAACTTATCTAGATATTATTTTCAAAAATAACATATATTTTTTAAAGAGCTTATAAACTTCAAATGTTTAAGGGAGATATGTAAGAAATCGGTAGAAATTCGGGTAGCGGCGGCTTAATGTATTCCTTTATAATTTATTAACATTTTTTTGCTAATTGTTGTGTTAACGAACGCTCCCCACTGTTCCAACGCATGATGGCGACTAAACTGGGCCGAAACAAAACTTTATAGTTCCGCCTCTCGAACGAGTTTACTAGCGCTCCCCTACGACATCAACCGACTGAATGGCGCGCATTTAAAAAAAGGAAGTTATGGTGCCGCACCCTGTATTACCCTTGAATGAGTGTGGTTCGTACATCTATTTTTAATTTATGACCGGTATAGTTTTTATAGTACAAGAAAAAATTATTTCCTACATCATCTTAAGCTTAAGGGATGGTGTGTGGAGGGTCTTTTTAAGGAAAGGAAAGAGAGGAAGTTGTACCGCAGAGGGAGAAATGATTCAGAAGCCGGTCACTCTTGGACTCACTGACCCCCAGATTTCTATCTCTTATTTATTTTTCCTACCCAAAACATTCCGTCCGGCTTTTCCTTAAAATTACCCTCCCCACAGCATCCCCAAAGTTGATAAAGGCGCCTAGAGAAATTCGTTTCCTCGGGGCTTCCCGTATGGAGGCTAAGGTAAACTGAGAAAAAAATTTGACAATCGAAATGTTTGCTTGAAGTAATTGGTAACATAATCTGAATAGCCAGTAACTTCCCAACCTTGACCTTCCCCCTATTTTTACCTCCTCATTTTCAAAATGTGAATTCTGCACAAAAGTCCCAATTGCTCCCAGCCCTTGTTGGAGCTAGTGAGATTATTGCATCCCCATCGATAATTGGGGTTTGTTGTTAGGCTGAGGGTAGTGCGATGGGAAAGAAGATAGGGAAGGGGAAGATGGGAAGCTCCTGGCTATACAGATCTGGTCACAAAACACGGCGAAAGTCATTTCAAGCAACATTTCAATTCTGAATGGTGGTCTTACACCAGAGCGTTATTGAAATTTATTTCCACTCTAAAACATGCCGCAAATATACTATTAATTAGTGAAATAACACAAATGAATTAATAATTGTGATTTGAACCCGCGATCTCTGGATTGCCAGTCCAAAGCCTTACCCCTTTCACAACCTTTCCCCAAAAAAATTGATTGTAAACGGCATCAAAAAAAAATTCACCGAAGCGTATTTTCCTACTAACAAAATGAGACAAAAATGCATATTTTTTCCATGGAGGAAACATTTTTTCACAATGGCGTCTTTTCCCACATTTTTATACACAGCGTTAACATATATTTTTTACTTTATCTGCTGCGGATTCTCAAAGGCCATTGCATCGCGTTGGGTGTTAAACCCCGGAAGAGATCCTGGAAATGCAGCCTGACTACAAAAGCCTTTTTTTGCATTTCGCAGGACCCCAATTAGGTGTAAGGGGTCGGGCCCTCACCGCGGTCATTAGCATTCCGAGCAGCCGTGATAATTTGCCGGATAAACTGCATACTTTTACAAGAAAACTTTACGGAACGGGCTCACTGCGCTTTGCACATAGTGCTTTGCGTGCTGCAATGCATGTCGCATAGGATTAATGATGTTTTTTGCTATTTTTAAATTGTTCACACTTAAGTTTTTACCTTTAAAATTAAATTTTTATGGGCAATATTTTTAAAACTTTACAGTCCTCTTAAGAGGAACGTATGCGAGGCCCATTTCGGCCAGTTTCATAAGAATCTTAAAAATACCCAATCAAACTGAAAAATTGTTTTTGTAATCAAAAGGTTTATCAAATATCTAGTACAGATGTGAGTTTATTTTATTTATTTTTGCTTTAAATTATAAGATTTTAGTGTTTCATGATTTTAAAGGCTACTTGGGCAATTATTTGTGAGTAAATGAAAAACGTAAAAAAAAATTACTATGTTTATTTTACAAACACAATGAAAAATAGAATAAAAAATATAACGTTTTTTGGGTAGTAATTTTTATGTATAAACGAAAATTTTTTGTTCCGCCATAAATAGGTAATTTGTATTTTAAATTAATTCCTATCAAAATGATTTTTTTTTAAATTTTTTTATTTTTTTATTTTATATTTCATTATATTTCTAGGAAACTCTTCAACAAACATTAAACATAACATGTAACATTTAAAAAATAATTTTTCTACACTCGTAGGAAAATTATTTTTTAATGTTTTTCATTTACTCACAAATAATTGCCCAAGTTGCCTCCAAAATCATAAAACACTAAAATCTTTAATGGCCTTTATCTTATAATTTAAAGCAAAAAAAATAAATTGGCTCACATCCGTACTAGATATTTGATTAACTTTTGATTACAAAAATAATTTTTCAGTTTGATTGGGTATTTTGATCTCAAATCCAAATTTTAGATTTGTATAAAACTGGCCGAAATGGGCCGCGCATACGTTCCTCTTAACTAAGGTGTTGTATTCTTAGTAAGACTGAGTTAAGGTATCTATGATGTGCGTTATTTATTACTCCGTGAAATATGCTTCTATAATCTCAAATTCGCTTTGAAAATAACTGTCATCTTCAAAATTGGAACTGATTGTGCGAAAAATAATTTAGACAAACGATTTAATACATACCTACCTACTGCACGTATTAATTTCGTTTGTGCATGTGTGTTTTTGTCCCCGTGAAATCTGGATCAATGCACTCAAATTTGCTTTGAATTTAAGTGTCATTTTCAATATTGGAATTGATTGTGGGAAGCATTCAGACAAGCAATATAGTAGGTGCTAACCTACATTACCAGAAAATTATTTAAATTTTCTTTTTCAAAATTGTAATTATTATATCCTATGATTTTTCACGGGTTGCGCTAGGAATGTAATATTTTAACAGAAAATTATTTTAATTGATTTTTTCAGTTTCGGAATTATAATATCCCGTGATTTTCATGTGTCTGTGCTTATTTTCAATATATGTATTTATATACAAGGTGGCGCAAAATTAATCACCCTATCGGAAGATGTTATAATTTTAGCAAATGGCGTCGTACATCAATCATATTTAACATTTGTGAAATAGACAGCTGCAGAATACAAACAGACAAGCAATGGAGCGCCATACTCCGTAAGAGCGTGGAATAATTGCCATCCTCAATTTCAACAACGAAGAGAACGATTTTGTGTCGAAAGTCATCATAAGCGACGAGGCGCATTTCCACTTAAGCGGTTACGTCAATAAGCAAAATCCTTTTTTCTGGGGTACACGAAGAGCCATTACATCCACTCAAAGCCACTGTGTGGTGCGGCGTGGTGAGGACGCAATCGGCAATACGGTCACTGTTCCTGGCGAACGCAACAGAGTCATAATAAATGACTTCTTACTGAAATTGGAATTGGATGGCCGGAATTGGATGAGCGGGGCTTGGTGAACATGTGGTTTCAACAAGACAGTGCAACCGCACACACAGCACGAGCCACAATGGATATTGTGAAAGAAGCGTTTCCTGGTCGCGTAATCTCCCGTTTTGGCGATTTGGCATGGCCAGCAAGATCGCCCGATTGAACCTTGTTTCTTTGAGGCTAGTTGAAGTCCCGGGATTATTCCAACGCGCCTTAGACAAACGCAGCCTTTAAGGAGAATATTCGACAGGAATGTGAAGAGTAATCACTGGAAATCTTGCGGAAAGTCACGGAAAATGCGATAAAACGGGCACAAAGGTGTATCAACACTGGTGGCAGCTTCTCTACGGATATCATCTTTCCCACTTACAGAAAAACTTGTAAAGGTCCAAATAAAGATTTCCATCACTCAAATTTTTATTTTTTTATTTAGTAAAAAAGTTATTCAAAAACAAAATTGGATGATTACTTTGCGCCATCCTGTATATATTCAATTATTCCAATACTAACTCTTCCATGGAAGCATTAGGGCTTATTGTGGCTGGAAGAGTAGTGTTCATTGATTCTTTATAGATATTTAACAGTTTTCAACAAAACTAAGGATACATATATGTATTATATATGCTATATGTACTAAAATGACAATGTTAAGGTAAAAAAACAATAAGTTGCAATTTGTTAGGAGAAAATATAATTGCAAGTATTTTGCTACTATGAAACTATTTTACTATGAGTATAACGAATCCAAGAATACTGTATTTAGTTGTTAATGATAAAACAAAATTTAAATTATTTGATGAAGGAAATAAATATCTCTTCAAAATTCGCAAATTCACTTTGTGGAATCATTATTTAATTTAATGAAAACAAATAACTTTGTGTACACCACTATTTATCATAATATCACTATTTACACAATATCATTTGAGTAAACTGAGGTATGAAATATTTTTAATATTAAGTCAGGCGGAAACTATATATATATTTTTTAAGATTACCTTTAAAATATTTTTGACAGTGATTTTGTATGTAAATGTGTATGTTGAAAATGTAGTGTGGGCTTAGGTTTGCCACACGGCAAAGAAATAAAAGTTGAAATATTTAGTTTCCGAACAAAGGTAACTTTGTCTTTAGTAAACTTTTTATCCAATTTGGGAGATGGATATGGGTACGATTTATTGAATACCCAACGGCCCTGCCATAGGTCGCGTCAAGTGGTTCGCTACATTTGATGAGTTAGTTGGGGTGCCGGCTTCATGGGCTGAAGTCTTGGCGGCCAAAGCTTTTGCCCACCTACTGCGTGGCGGGCCGGATCGGGAGAAATTGGTTGAGGCAGACCTAATCTAGACCTCTCGACTCATCACCTTGCACCGCAATGTGAGGAATGGATTCATACGTTCGTACCAGATTCCTAACAACTCTTCATTCCGTTTTCTTTTTATTATATTTATATTATTTTCGTTTTATTATAAATTTAAGAGATGCCGCAAGACGTAGAACGTCTAAGTAAATCAAATACCTTAGTCGAGTCATGCCACGAGTCTGTAAAATAGTATGAGACGGAAGGAAAATGCAAGGAAATTAATGTAGGGTTAGTTACGCAGTGGCGGTTCGTGGTCTACTTCATCGGAAGTTCAATCAGAACTTAAAAAGGGAGGAAGAAATTTAATCAGATTTGTTTATGAAAAATTCTTCGTTGATCTTTTCCATACTAAATATTTTTTTTACCCAGATCTAAAAGAATTTCTTCACATCGCAGCACCAGAGTTTAGCGACTTAACAACAATGTACAACAGTTCAGCGATTCGTTGAAACGCCTGTGGCTAAGTAATGTATGGTCGTAGGTTAAAAAAATAGTTTTAATTACGAACATTAATATTTAAACAAGATATTGTCTTCTTCTTCTTCTTCTTATTCTTCTTCTTCTTCTTCTTCTTCCCCTTATCCTATTCGAGTCGGGGACGCATTGCATCGACAAGGCTCCTCCATACGTCCCTGTCTTGTGCTGATTGTTCAGCCTCCACCCATGGCAGTCCCGTCCTTTTCTCACACAATTTCTGGAGTTGCCTCGCGCAAATGTCTCTGGGGCGGCCCACTGGACGTCTATCCTCTGGAATCGCACTCAGTACTTTCCTCGGAATTCGGATTCAATTTAAGATTTTCACGGCCAAAAGTATTTTCGTTATTTGTTTTTGGGGTGTTGTGGCGTGCTACTTTCTTTTTTAGTCAACGTTTCGGACAACGTTACAGTGTCCATCATCAGGGCAGATGTTGGCTAAAAAAGGAGGTAGCAAAGCACGGCGTAATACCCCAAAAATAAATAATGAAAAAACTGCCATCTTTGTCTTGATACTGAGCTCGGCTTTGTCATCTTTTTAATATATAAAAGTACATAACACCTTTTGTGATTTATTCATTTAAACAACAACTTAAAACAAGATAATCATAGAAAAATCTATTGATGCGTGCAAGATACCATTCCGTACAAATTTAATTTTAATAAATCGGTAGGTTTTTTAAAATTTCATTTAAATTAAAAATAATAACATTATTATTAAGTTCTATGAGTATTTTAATTTGAAACTGGCCTTGCAAGCTGTCACAATAATAAAAAAAAAAACTGAAATACTTGAAGAACCTAAATAATGCTATTAAATTAAATAATTAAAATTTAATGTAGTCCGACGAACTAAACAAAAAAACCATTAAAAAATTTCAAGGTGCTGCGCACTCAGGCAGCTAGGGAGCTAGCTAGGCACTTGTTTTGTATGAATCCAAAAAATTTGTCTGAACGTACATAAGTGCTGATATTTATAATGCACCGATGGAATTTGGGATTCATTTCGGACTCGTTCTTGGTCATGCATGTGGAATTCGTTCGGACGAATGGATTTTTTAGCACGAAATTCGAATGGCGCGCTGTTTAAAATTTGATAAAATTATAATCTAGGACCCCTCCTCTTTCTTTTATTAATTAATGATGTAGGCAAGACCATTAATCGCTCAAAATATCTCCTCTTCGCTGACGATATCAAACTTTTCAAAGCAATTAAAAGTCATATCGATTCCACTCTTCTGCAGAATGATCTTGATTCTCTTGTCAAATGGTCGGAATTGAATAACTTACCCTTCAGCATCCAGAAATGCAGTGTCGTTACATTTACAAGATCCAAAGACACATTTCTATTCCCATACCATATTAATAAAATTATATTATTAGGCAAAAACGAGATTCGAGACCTTGGCGTTATTTTTGAAGCAAATTCTCTCTTTCAAATCCCACATATCTGACATTGTCTCCCGCGCTAACAAAATGCTTGGATTGGTTCTTCGTAATACGATATCATTTACTAATGATACGGAAAACATATGAAGCACTTGTCCGCAGCATTTTGGAATAAAGCACCATTATTTGGGCTCCATCTGAACAAAACCATATCCTAGAAATAGAAAGAGTTCAAAAAAGGTTTATGCGTTACCTGTATATGAGGGAATATACATACTACCCATTCCTGTATCCATCGTTGTTTTTATCAGGAATGCTCGATCTTAACACATTAGAAGCCCGCCGAAAAATATTTTTGGGAAAGCACTTTTTTAAGCTAATCTCCGGCATTATACTGAATCCGCCCATATTGAAGGAGATAAACTTATGTGTACCCAACGCGTACACTCGTGGGAGATCCCACGCACTTTATGCTCCGAAAGCGAGAACTTCTTCCTATCAAAATGCGCCATTAAACAGAGCTGTTCAACTGCTAAATGAATCTGTACTAAGCATCGACATTTTCAATGTCACCCACAGAGAATTCAGTAATTATCTTTTGACATACGTCACAAGATAGTGAATCTGCCCTCGTACATTTATTTTTTTTCTTGAAATATTGTAATCTTCCCCATAATATTCTGGTGTATAACTGTTTTATGGAGAACCTGATAAAATAAATAATATTAGTTTGTATTTTATCCTTATGTTTTTTATAGGAGTACCTACATTGCACAAACGTGCTTTAGAGAAATCCGCCACTGGTTACATAGTTGAATTGTTTATTCACGTAAAAAGGTGAATAAATATGTATTCGTGTTTCCAAATAATATCAATTGGGGTTAGCAGAGATCACTATCTTTGCCTACCTTAATTGATGGTAGGATTGTATCCAAAGCAGAATCCAAGTGTCACACCCAAGTTAGTGTGTGTGTTGGTGTGGTTACAGCGGTGGGCCAGCCTCTAGTGTTCAAGGGAACTCCAAGTTCTGTGGTGGGTAGAGCGGTTTCCCTCAGAACACGTTCCTCAACAGTTTCACGAAAATTGTGATACCTTTGGACAGGTATTCGAGTATTGGTTATATTTAATAAACCAGTGGTTATATTTGATAAACATAACCACTGGAGTGACAGCGCATTTTAAAACTTTTTTCTCCGTTTGCTCGAGATTTTTCGCCAACATTAAAAAAATCATACATTTGAATTTTAATATGGAGACATAAAAACTTATGAAAATTTTATATTGTCAATGAATTAATGTGTATTTTACCGTTTATCGCATATTTGTAGGATTTATAATAAATATATGAAAAAATCGTAAGGTTTGTAACCGCGCGAATCCTGCGTGTTTGTTACTTTGAAACTGCCGTGAGAGGTACTTATTCGAGTCAACATAGAATATTTTCGATATCTGTATATTGTCTGTGGTATGTTTGTTAATGAAAGGTGCATATCTATGGGAAAAAAGGACTTAATTTTAACCGTAAACAGCTGATCAGAAATTCTGCGTGTAAAAAATATTTTAAAAATTTATTTTTAACATCTTTATAAAATAGTCTACGAAGTTTCGATTTGCGACATCTATGGTCATAGTATATTAAGTATTTTAATAACTTTGTTTTAAGTCCAAAATAACAAACAAGGGAGCTAGAATTGTATATATTTTTAAATTTTTTGCTGAATCAAGGAGATAATTGCCACTTTTATCCGAAAAGCAATCGGAGACATTTAAAATGGCGCCAATGTATAGCAAAAATCGCTCCAATGGGTAGCTGCAATTTTTCAATATTAAGCCAGAAATAATGACTTTCAATATTTTGGCTTTAGCCCTGTGTGGTTTGAATATCCATTTACCCTGACATTTACATATCCCTGACTAGATTTGAATCTCCATTTACTTCCCAATCATCTTCTTCCCAACTACCTTCCTTTCAATTTTCTTTCAATTTCACAATATATCCCAATTGGGGATGCCGTAGTTACATTGACTTTGGAGAGGTGTAAGCAATTGGGACTCTTGTGTGGTATTCATATTTTGAAAATAGTCTGAACGAAGCATGTAGAAACAAAATAAACATAAAAATAAAAGTAAAACTGATCATTAAACACATTTGTGAGCCTGGTACGGTTGCCGAGAAAACATTTCTTATGTTTGCCCTTTTTTATTTTTTTTTTAAATGTAAAATCCACACAAAAGTCCCAACGGATTTGTCTGGAGCCTGTGAGACTATGGCATTCTTAATTGGGGTATGTTATGAGGCTGAAGGTAGTAAGGAGAATGAGTCGAGTTAGAGGAAGGTGGGAAAGTGCATGGTTATTTAGATCTGGTTCATAAACACTTAGCCATTTCAAGCAACTTTTCAATTCTGAATGGTGGTCTCAAACCAGGACGATACTGATAGTATCCTCTGCTCTGACACATGTCTCAATTATATCTTATACAATTTTTAATTAATAAATCGTGAAATAACACAAAATAATCAAATGAAATTTATCTGTGCACGTAGGTATTTGAAGCCTTACCCCACGAACACGAAGGCCATCCTAAAACTAAAATTTATTATTTGTCTTAGCATAATTGCCAAACAGGGTAGTTAATTTTTTAGCAGAAAACAGTTGAATTGACTTATAAAATCCAGTCGGCACTCGATCCACTTTTTGCTGCTTCAGAAAACAGATTTCTGTTTTAGAGTGAAGATTTTTTTGTGCAAGAAATTTCTCGAACAAAATTACCGGCGATTTCCTCGTTTTGCTGCAAACTCTAATTCTCATTTAAAATCGAATCTGTATGCAAATGCAGCCGACAGCACCCAGCACAGGGCACAGAGCACACAGCACAGGAGGGACGGTATAACGCTGGAATAAGTATGCACTGTACGCGGTTCACTGTAGTTTTAGTGTAAAATAGAAATAAAAAGCTTGGCTCGAGGCCGCTGCTAGGTCATCCTTTCCTGTTTACAGGGGTGGTATGGGCGTGGGATCTTTCGGAACGTTACCAATGGGCTGAACGGCGACAAAAGGTAAAAAAAGGACGTTCCTTATCACAATAATGCTGCAGCTCTCTCTTACGCATTAAATAATGGTGAGACAAAAGATGAGACACACAATGTACGTGTGTCTGTTTCCTCCAAAGTACCTACTACTTTTTGGAGTGAAACTTCTTTAGCCCCGTTAAGATGATACTATACGTGAAATCCTATTTAGATTAATCTTTACGACGAATCGGTTTACATTATGAACATCAAAAAATATGCTACGGATAAATTGAAGCTTTTACTAGCTTTTCTATGTATTGGAATTACAATAAAATTATTAATTAAGTACATAACAAAAAATATAAGCATAAACCAATAAAAAAAATGTTTTTGCAGGACTTAACTATGAAGAAATTTAAGAAATAATTTTTTTTAAATACTCCTTTATGGCTTACACTATTTTTGAGGTTTTGTATGTTCTAAATTTTTTCATTCTTATAAAATTATGCACAAAATAAATAAAAACTACTTTTTAGCTTACTTGCCTCGTGCAAATAAGACGATAGATTTTCAATTTTTTAGGCATGATAATAGAAATATATCTAGCGTTTATATTCCTCTTAATGATCTGAAATTCGTATGAAACGGAAAAAATAAAAATAGAAACAATACATTTTTTTATTTGGTTCGGTTCTTATATAATGCGGTAAATTTACGACTCAGCGCGAGCCTCCGATAGCGCAGCGGGTAAGGGCCTGACAAATCTCAGCGGCCAGAGAGACAGACATCCAGCGAACGGAGGTTCGAATCCTATGAAATCCAAAAAAAGTAAACATTTTTATTTTTGTGAAATCAATATCCAATCTTAAGACCACTTTGAAATAAACAAGCAAAAGAAAAGAAAGCGACATCTAGCGATTTTCTGATTCACATTTTTTTTCAAAATATTGATAACTACCTATCTGCATACGTCGGCCGGCGTGGTCGTGCGGTAGAGCTCTTGACTCGCAATCCGACGGTCGCGGGATCGAATTTTGGCGTGGAAAATAAATTTAGTTTGATTTATCTATGTTTTTTCACAATTAATTCATTTAAAAATAATATATAGTATATTTGTGGCACGTTCCTGAGTGGAAGATACTCTCAGTGTCGCCCTGGTGTAAGACCACCATTCAGAATTGAAACGTTGCCCGAATTGATTTTTTTTTTTTTTTTTACATTAACTCCACACAGGAGGCCCTGAGGAAAAAATAATTTCCCTCAGGGCCTATGTCATCTTTGAGGATGCGGTGTGGAGGGTGTTTTTGAGGAGAGGAAGGAGTGAACATGGGTCTTGAAGAGACCCATATTGTAGGAAGGAGGAAACACAGAGGCCGGCAAATCGTTCCACAGCCGAGCACTTGAACTCAAGAACGAGTCGTAGAAACGACCCGTTCTCATGTGACTAATGTCAACCGTGTACAAATGTTGAGCGCGCGTTTGGCGTGTTTCCCGACTATGCACTGGTGCCGAGGGGATCAATGACGCTAGTTCCTCGGAGCATCTTCCATTGTAATACCGGTAGAACAAGGACAGCATTCCCACCTGGCGCCTGTGCTCTAAAGATTGCAATCCGTTAGTTAAATTAGGAGAATCTATCAAACGGACCGCCCGTTTCTGCACAGAGTCAAGGGTTTTTTTCAGGTATTTTGGGGCTCCAGACCAGAGGTGGCTGCCAAATTCAACCGTGGGGCGCACTTGCGATTTGTACAGGGCTAGCAGTTGTGTACTATTAAAGTATCTGCGTGCCCTGTACAGTATGCCCAGTTTCTGAGAGGCTAACTTAACTCTGGCCTCGATGGAGCCCCCGTACCTGAGCTGGTCACTTAGAGTTACACCAAGCATATCAATGGAAGGCCTGTTCGGGAGAATGCTTCCGTTGAAGGAGACTAGATTATCATTTCGATCCCTTTTAGACGTGATCAGACATGATTGGGTCTTTGAAACATTAAATTCGACGAGGTTATTCTTACCCCAAGAGGAAACACTCTCGAGGTAACCGTCCATTCTTTGTTTCAAAGCCCTCCGAGCCATAGGGGTTTGTGAGCCCTTTGGAGGTTTGTCGAACAAAAAGCTATCATGGACTGTACTGTCATCCGCGTAGCAATGAATCGGTGCACACGTCAAGAGGTCATTGATGTGCAACAAAAACAAAGTCGGAGACAGAACTGATCCCTGTGGGACGCCAGCATTTATCGAATGCGAGGAAGAGGTGAAACCATCAGCAACCGCCTGAATCGACTTCTCCCTCAAAAAGTCGGCAATCCACATACACAAGGATGCGGGAAGTCCGTAAGAAGGCAGTTTGTTGACAAGCCCTCTTTGCCAAACCCGGTAAAAGGCCTTGGAAATATCCAGTGAAACCGTTTGGGTTTCACCAAAACGTTCCAGGCACCGCCCCCAAACATGCGTCACATACGCGAGAAGATCACCGCACGAGCGGTTCCGCCGGAATCCGTATTGACGGTCGTTAATAATTTTGTTCTTCTCGAGGTATGTGAGCAGTTTGTTGTTGATCACACGTTCCATCACTTTTGACAGAACAGATGTGATCGCTATGGGGCGGTAGTTGGCCGGGTTGGAGCGGTCACCCTTCTTTGGAATAGGGTGAATGATCGCTTTTTTCCAACCGGAGGGCACAGTCCCAAACTTCAGGGACATTTTGAAAAGCTTCGTCAAAATTGGAGCTATTTCTGCAGCGCACCTCTGCAATACCAGGGCAGGTATTCCGTCAGGCCCACTAGCTTTATTAACATCAAGCCCTCGTAAGACTTGGAGTACACCCCGATGCCGGATCCTCAGCTTTTTCATATGAAAACCGCAGTGAGGAACCGACGGCGGGATAGCACCTTGATCATCGAGGGTCGAGTTTTCCGCGAACATTTTGCCTAATAAGTTAGCCTTTTCGGCGGCGGTATTAGCTAGAGAGCCGTCAGTTCTGGTAAGAGGTGGCAGACTGGGTTTGCAGAAATTCCTATTGAGCCCGCAAGCGACCAGAACGCTCTGCTGCCATGCGGGCATGCAGCCAGCTTTCTGCTGATCTGCAGGTCGTGCTCAAATTTCGACCTATTTATGATTCTCTTGCTTTCCTTTGACATTTTGTTATAAACTATTCTGTTTTCGGACGTTCGAGATGTGTTGTAGGCTCGATAAGCCGCGTTTTTTCGTCGCACTGCTTCAGAGCATTGTCGACTGAACCACGGCTTTGAGCCCACACCAGTTTCTTTAACAGTGGATTGGATGAAGCCATCCATCGCGGACGCGATGACTTCACCAATTTCCTGGGCACATCTTGAGGGATCCGAAGTCCGAAAACAGACAGTTGACCACGGAAAAGCATTAAAATGTGCCCGCAAACCGAACCAATCTGCAGACCTGTAGTGCCACACTTTTCTTTTCAGCCTCTCGTTTGGCGGTCTGAAGGTTACGGGGATTGACGACGTCACCAGGCAGTGGTCCGACGATCCTAAAGGCGCTGTGACGTCAATCTTGTAACCGTGTGGCACAGTAGTTAGAAACAGGTCTAACAGATTAGAGCGGTGAGACTGGACATCAGGAACCCGTGTAGGCTCCTGAACCATTTGCTCCAGTCCGTGGCAAAGGGCAAAGGATTCCGCTTGTCGTCCAGCTGAGTCTGTTGACCCTGAGAACTTCAACCAAGGTTCGTTATGAACATTGAAGTCCCCCAGGACCACAAACTCTGCCGTAGGGAAGCGGGGCAAGAGGTCATCAATAGTGTTGCTTAAATGTTTGAAGAGCTCGGACGTGTCTAATTCGTTTAGGTTTTGTGAACGGTATAAACACGCATAAAACCTTACCGTACTGGCAAGATTGACGCGCACCCACATTACGTCGAATCTGGAGTTTTCCAGATTCAACATTCGCACACAGTTTACGTCAGCTCGGCTGAAGAGACAGACACCTCCCTTGGGTCTGAATTTGCCCACGAGGGTGAAGCCCGGGCAGTCCAGATAGGAGGCGTCAGGAGGCTCGGCTATCTGTGTTTCGGAGAGGAAGAGAAGGTTAGGACGTTGGGAGAGAAGGTGGTGGTGGACGGAGTTAAGGTTTTTGTGCAGGCCGCGAATATTGGTGAAATTCACCAACAGTTTTGGCCTGCACCGGGGACTCCTGCTTCTCGCCGTTGTTGTTACGTTATGGTTGTAAGTTTGTATGTTCATATATATATATATTTTTTTTTTTTTTTGGTAGTGGAGATGGAAGGTCCGGGAAGGAAAGGGTATGAGGGGTGGGTAGGATGCTGGAGATCAGATTGTCCGGGAGTGATGGACGTATGAATCCAACCCACCCACTGCGGTGCAAGGCGATGGGCAGGGAGAGTCTGGTTGGAGAGGTCGCCCAATGCGCCCCGAACGCTGCTGCTGGGTCCCCTCCGGTCACGAACCGGCACAACAGCAGTGGCGGGGTTTTTACACTCGTTGATGGGGCAGCCCACCCTCAGTCGTGAGCCTGAGGGTCGGGCCCCTGTACTACCGAGCGGCCCGGACAACGGTAACCGGTTGTAAAGGGTCTCCCTCAACCAGCATCTCCCAATCCGGCCCGCCACGCAGAAGGTGGGCCGACGCACCCGCCATCAAGACCCGGTCAAACATCACCCCATGAACCCGGGCACCCCTGCTAAGTCACCAAACGTAGCGAACCACTTGGGGTGACCTGTGGCAGAGGTGTTGGTCATCCAATAAATGGTTCCCAGGGCGGCGGTACCCATACCCGCTTACCAAATTAATTACTTAAAAAGGTTTTAGCCATGTTTGGTGACCAGATCTGAATACCCAGGTACTTCCCCACCTTTCTCTTCCCCATCTCCTTCCCCTCCCCACTACCTTCAGTCTCACAACATACCCCAATTTGGGATGCCATAGTCTCACTGGCTCCAGACGGAAGCTGTTGGGACTCTTGTGTGGTATTCATATAAAAACATTTTTTTTTAAAATCTAAAGAATTGTCATTGAGATAGTGACGTTTTATGAACAAATTTTACAATTCCTTCTTTAATACGAATAAAAGGAAGTTACTTGAAATATAAGATTTATGCATTCATTCAAACCTCTGGAAACACAGTAACTCTCATTGGATTCCTGGACACATTGGCAAAATCTATTGCGGATTTCTTGGTTAAAAAAGAGCATCCAATCCAATTGTTACCCTCGTAAACCACATTGCCCTGTCTGAAATTTTTCCATCCTCAAAGTAGATCTCGCAATGTTTAAGCAGAGTTTGGCACAGTGTTAGTCAATCCAAAAGAACCTGCTATGCCTCAATACAAAGGCTATTCCATAAAAACTTTGGTTTCAACAATTCCTCCATTCTTTTCAAAATAGAAATTTCTGAAAGAATGGGACATTGTTCCGTTTCTTCTGACCTTTAAAATGCGCGTCCTTGACTCCCCAGATTGTACATTCTGTGGTCTAAAAGTGGAACTTTAGATCATATACTTTTGGTTGTACAAATATCCTCTCTTCTACCAAGCCTTATCTAAAATTACCTTCCCTCCATTCAACATCTCATCTCTTCTAAGTCTGAACTCGACTCCAATCTTCCCGTTAATTTAGAAATTTACCTATATCAGTAAAATTATTATATAAGTTCATCTTTCCTCTCTACATATCAATTTCCTCGCAAGAAAGCAATACTGCTTTAACAGCCAAAAACCAAATTGTTCAACTGCTGATTTTGAGGTGTGTACATCAGTTAAAAAAACATATTATTGACAAAACGGCTAGTTTTTCCAACGTAGTATAGTTCGTATTTATCGTTGTATAGTCACGCGATCCAGATGGATAACGCAGAAAAAAAACCCTGCAAAATGGTTAAGTTCTTAGATTTACACGGTCAAAAGTATTTTAGTTATTTGTTTTTGGGGTGTTATGCCGTGTTGCGCTACCTCCTTCTTTAGCCAACGTTTCGGATAGCGTTACAGTGTCCATCATCAGGGCAAATGTGTAATTGTGTACTTGTTAGTGGTGAAATGTTTGCTTATGTGCTTGGAAGCAATACGTTGGTTAAAGAAGGAGGTAGCGCTACACGGCATAACACCCCAAAAACAAATAACGAAAATCTGCAAAATGGTGTTTAAAAACATTTTCATAGGTCGTGGCGGTTACAGCAGCAGTATTACTTTCTTGCGACGATTTTGAAATAATGACCTAGAACACTCTTGAATAAAAACGAACAAATCATAGGATTTCAGAGTTAGACGAACAAACTTTTTTGATCGAGGGATCTACTTTCAGAGTTGACTAGTTTAAGGCGGTACAAATCCCTAATAATTTTTTTTTGTTCAAAACTCACATTTTAATCATTTCCGGTGAATTTTTAACTATAATAACTATTTTATTCTAACAGACCCCTGGGGATGTAAGTTTTTTTTATATTTAAAATTAATAAAAAAACATTACCTTACCATTAATATATTTCACGTACGACGATTTTAAAACTTTATCACCCGTTTTTCAACTATGAAGTTAGCGGTAAGCACCAGATTTTATTTTTCTAGACGATGAATTAATAACTTCGGTAGGGAAACGTTTAGAAACATCTATATTTGTAAAAGTTCTTCAGAATTAATTAAAATGAACGCGGCGGAAAGGTCGAATCTCCAGGCTCACTCGGGTGAATTCGACCGTACGTTCGTCTGCATTCGCGTAAATTTGTTTACATGCTTTCTTCACTTACGTTGTTAAGATTCCCACATTATTTGTCTTATTCTTTTCTTTGATAGCGCAAATTCGACAGCAGGTCCGTCCAATACACGGGTCGCGTGTCGCAATTTGTATACACGGTTTCTTTACGTCGTTGAGATTCTGAATATATTTTAGGGTATATTGTCGTCTTAATATAAATAAATATGTATACTAACGAATAGTTTATTTGTTACAGGTTTAAATCGTGTGCTCAACCAGTAGTCGGCTGCATAAAGAGTGTTCCCCCAGCGAGTATAGCGAGGCTAGCGAGCATGCAGCGCGTCCTGACGCTAGCTCTGCTGGCGCTGGCGAGCGGCGCTTGGGCCGGCTCGTGCCGCGAGGCCAAGCTCTGCTGCGCCGGGCGCGACTCGTCCTGCGTGGTGCAGCGCGCGCCGCTCAACGCGGTAGTCGAAGACCTCGGCGATAAGCCGTGCTACTGCGACCACGCGTGTCTCAAGCTGGGTGACTGCTGCACTGACTTCAAGGACGCTTGCGGAGGTATGTTATTTATTTTATTACTTTAGAAACAAACATTACACAGATAAAATGAAAGGTAAATAGATAACAAGGTTTTAGAAATAATTACAAGGATCGTTACCAATAACACCATCTCTCTTTGCGTTACCATGTTGTCTTCGATATTGTGAATTGATTTTATGACCTTGAGGGACACAGCTGGCGGTATTCACTGCAAGCATAACAGATTCTTAATAAACGCACCAAGAAATCAATTGAGTATTTCTCCGGTGTTCTTAATAGACTTTACTATGGTTGATCATTGCATAGACTGCTTTAATAGACTGATTGTACAACATTTTTTGTTGTAAATGTCACACACGCAGGTAGGTGTATTGGTTACACACTGCCAGATAGGGTCCAGTACTTGGATAATAACTGACTGTATTTAAATTTGTTTTGTGTACTTTGATGCTGACACAAAATGTACGGGATAATAATGTGGAATTGGACAAGATCCGACTCACTTAACGTTATTCCTCTTACGGTCCTGAGGGACACCTCTAGCGGTTTTCACTGCACAAGCACTCGAAACGAGAGAGTTCTTGGTCGATATAAGAGCTGAGGGGGCAAGGTCACAGCACAGTAATTAACAATAGACTCCTTTAACTTGATGTTGAATGCACCGAGATGTCACTGCGGACCATTGCACAATACATAACAGACTCCTTTATCAGTTGACGTTGAATGCACCATCTCGGGAAGGTTTATGCGATAGATGGGATAGGTAGAAATGTAAAGATATATATGTATATTTGCGTCAACAGATGAAGATGCTTAAAGTTGCGTTGACAATATTTTTTTAATGTGTTGGGTCAAAGATGTATGTGTATGTGTACCCATAGGTCTAAATTGCGTCAAGGAGTGGAGCGTTGAGTGTGCATGGATTAAGATACCAGTAATTTCTTAAATAACGGCAGTCAAAAAATGTGTCGGTTATTTTTTTTAATCCTGTGCGTTCACATGTGAGGGTTTTTTTACATTCAATTTGGGATTTGACAAAATAGAAAGAAAAAAACAACCGAAATATTTCTTCTATAATTTTTAATTTCATTTACTTGGCGTGCGCGTTTCTTTTAAGTAAAATATTGCGTCTCTATAAATCATTATATTTAGAAATCTGCAATTATCGAAAGTTTGGAGACCTTAAAAAATTGTTTTTTTTTTCAAGATTACCTTAATTATATCTTTGAACAATTTTAATTAGATTTAAAATACTATCATGCGTTCCTCCCCAGCAAAGGATACCAAATTGTAATTATTATTGAACAAATATATATAGTAAACTATTTTAAGGATTTCTAATCTAATATTTCTAAGTCTTATAAATGTGTAAATACATCTAATAATTCTGTCTGAATATATTTATTAATAAATAATTCACTCGGTAATCTTTTGAATTTGGGTTTCGATTGATTGATTGACAATGAGTAGACTTTCTAATACGTGTATCAAATTCAAAATCTACATGTTGAATATAAAAAATGGATCTCCGAAAACCGTTGAGCCTAAAAAAGCTAAACGAGCCTGAGCTAAAAAAGCTAAGCTAAAAGAGCCTAAAAAGGACATGAAGATAATATTTATTTTCATTTAGAATGTGAAAGAATGATTGAAAACACAGTGAAACAAACCATAAACAACGCACTCCAGTATACAACAATAGTAAAAATAACTTTTTAATAACTAAAGAACAGTTTTTTTATGATTGTAAATATTAACAAAAATGCATACATCATAAGAATGAAATGTTAGAATTATTGCTTGGTATCAATTACACTTATTATTTTAATAAATAAATAAAAATATTTTTTTTTTCTCCAAAATTCGCAAATTCACTGTGGAATATTAATAGTGGTGTACACAAAGTTATTTGTTTTCATTAAATAAATAAATAAAATGTATTATTTAAACAAAAAATAGTAATCAATAATATGAAATACAGATGAAAGAAAGATAAAAAGTGTCCCTGTGTCACGATGCCATAATTTGTATCTGTATATTTTGATACCTCGCACAAATATGTGTTTTCTATTTGAGAAACATCTTCTGTTGGATCTTGAGTATTGGTTTCCTTCCTTGGCGATACTGAGAGTTTTTTTCCACTCGGGTGAGAAACGCCTAATTGTTTTGTTTAATTAATTAAAGTTGTTCATGCAAAAAACCCATGTCAATTACACGCATCGTGTTATTTTCCCTTCACCTTGCTTTCAGCCCACTTCAGATTTGATAATACAAAGGGGAAATTTCGTCAATCAAGCCGAAATTTCAAGCCTGACCGAACAATGATATCTACTGCATAGTTAATCGATTAGGGGCAGAGTTGACTGAGGCGACGGGTTCCCGCCGGCAATATCCTAAACACACAATCGTCGGCCCATTCCCATCGCTCTTTCAACCCCCAAAGGAGTTAAAGAATTAATCTCACCGGTAATCTATCAAGAATTTACATGACGAAATTTTCCACTACGCTTAATAATATAATAGTCGTTCACTAGTTGTATTAGCATATATTCACTTCAAATCAATTTTTAAATTATATATTTTTTTATCAGCGCCAAGGCCTTTTAGTCCTCCATTAATTGATTTACCTGCATTTACCCTTATTTCAATATCTCTATCACCTTTCCAACTCTCGTTAAAATACTACCCAGATACACAAACGCGTAGTAGACCTTTTTCATATTCTTTTTATTTTTTTTACATGAGCTCCACACAGGAGGCCCTGAAGAAAATAATCTCCCTCAAGGCCTATGTCATCTTTGGGGATGCTATGTGGAGGTTTTTTTTTTTAGGAAAGGAAGTGGAGGAGAATTCTGGGAAGGAAAAGGGTTTAAGGGGTGGGTAGAAATCAGGGGTTTAGTGTGTCCTGGTCATCCGCCTCCAAGACCTAGACAAAACTCACCCCATGAACCCGGGCACCCCTGCTAAATCACCAAACGTAGTGAACTACTTGGGGTGACCTATGGCAGAGGTGTTGGTTATGCAATAGAGGTTCCCGGGGCGGCGGTACCCATTCCCGCCTCCCAAATTGAGTATTTACCACGTTTCTTAGATGCTTAAAGAAATATTAGTGAGTTTTTCCGTAAAACCTTTGATGTGTAGGTCCCATGTGAACTACTCCGAGATATTTTATGTTTTGTGTTTTTTCTATAACTGGACAGCTGGACAGCTTTTGAATATTATTTATTTGGCATTCATGTAATTTTAGTTCTAGTGATTTTACTGGTTGGCTCCTTGAGTTCATTGAAAACGTTATATATTTTTTTTTGCCTACTGCGAGTTGATTTTAAGCCAATTTGAGGACTGTTCTCAATAAGAGCCCTTGCCCGGAATAATGTTGTATCCAACAATATTTTAGTTCCGAGAAAAATTGAAAATATAGATTTTGCTTTCCGATGATATTTTTTTCCATTTAAAACAATAACAATATATTTTTCCATCCAATGTCGCAACATCCCATCGCGACGTTTAGGATCAGTGGTGACGTTTAATTGTAAAATAAATATTTTTGTTCTTAATAGAAAAAAAAAATATCATCATACAGCACAATGACATCTACTTTTTGTAATACACATATGTTCAGGAATCACTGGTTAAAATCATTCGGGACGTGTTGTTCCGCCCTACACAGGTGATTTGAAAGCTTTCTAAAAATGTCCCTATCCCTTTCTTGTGAGACTTTCGAATACCAAAGTGTCTAAAGTAGGTACCAAATAAATTATTTTACTGTGAGAAGCACTCAAAGAAAGTACTTTGATAACAATTGCCGTTATCATAAAATCCAATACAAAAACTCATCTCTGTTTTCTATTTTACCACTCCCGCCAAAGTTATAACATGTTGAATACATCATTATATTCATATTAGCAGATTTCATTGAGTACCAACTCGCGCTGAAGGAGTTTCAGGCAATTCAGTCCGGGCTTTAGCGGCGCCTGAAACGAGTTGGATTGGGGTGGGTGGCAGGGTCATATTAAGGCCTGGGCAACCTGGGCAGCTGCCGAGGGCGTCTAATTTATGGGGGCGGCATTTCCTCACAGTTTAAAACACTAGTTAGTTTTAATGGTTTGCGTGAAATTATGCAAATAAAATGAATATGAGAACAAGCAAAGATTCAAATATTTATGAATTAGGCATGTTGAAAGTAAATTGTTTTCAAATTGTGGTCACAGTGAAAAAATCTTGTAATATATTTACATAAATATAATAGACACCTACATGACAACAGTAAAATGGATTATTAAAAATTTGAATAAAATCCTCGTTTACCATCCCTTTTAACTCCCTCTCTCAAATGTTTTGTTTATAAATCATAATTAGGGATAATTGTACCAGTCTGAGGATGGCTTTAACAGGCTGAAACCTGTTACGGTCAGAAATTAATTAAATGGAAAAAAGTTTAAAATTGTTTTGACATACATGAGGGCAGTCATTAAAATAAGGTCTCCAAGGTGCTGCGGTTGAGGGGGACGATTTTACAAGCGCTCCAAATCGTTACCACGTTGCACTTTCTGCGACGCTTAGTCTCGGCGTGACAGCCGTTCACATCGAATCCACTCGCCGCACCCGCCAGGTGTGAATTAGGCTCTGTAATACCCTTTTCGTATGCCAAGATCAAGACC
Source organism: Glyphotaelius pellucidus (assembly GCA_936435175.1). Classification (NCBI taxonomy): domain Eukaryota; kingdom Metazoa; phylum Arthropoda; class Insecta; order Trichoptera; family Limnephilidae; genus Glyphotaelius; species Glyphotaelius pellucidus. The sequence goes on from OW386556.1 coordinate 6,715,836, forward strand.
TCTTTCTCAGCTACGTCAAGTGTACGTAAAACAGTATTTGAGTGTAAGAAATGTGCACAAATGTTGCAGGGAAATTAAAAACCGACGGAAAGACATCCATTTAATTCAACATTAGACTCTTATTTAAAAATAGCTTGCTACCAATATTCTGGGTACTTTGAATAATCACTTTCTATTCAATTGTTTTTGTCAGTCATTCAAGCAATATATTTAAAAGCTGATATTCAAGAAAGCAGAGAGGATGCAAAACACTTTCCACTTTTATTTTGTTAGGTCGACTCTCCTAGCCATATTGGCTCATAAGCACCCGAGAGTGACTCCAAAATGAATCGTTATGAATTCAGCGACTATGGGACTTTTTGTTCTAAGAAATAGCGCGCACAAAACCTACTAGTGGCGCTTCAGCGGTAAAACGTGCAAGAGAGCAAGCTTAGGAAATTACTAACTGTTCGAGAGCGCAGCGATTGTGATGAAAATTAATTGTACCACTTGGTATTTTTCTGTTACTATCGTGCTTTTTTACATTAACTCTACCTCTACTAGGAAAATAATTCACTTCAGGGACTGTCTCATCTTTGAGGAAGCTACGGGGAGGATCTTTTAAGAAAAGGAAGGAGAGGAAGTTCTGGGAAGGATAAAAGTATGAAGAGTGTGTAGGAATCTGGGGTCAGTGTGTCCAGGAGTAACGGATCCAACCCTCCCACTGGGGTGCATGGTTCCGAGAGAGTCCTGCTAAAGAGATCAAAAGGTCTCTCTCAACCAGTCTCTCTCGATCCGGCCTGCTACGCAGTTTGCGGGCAAACTCATCCACCGACAAGACCCGGATAAACCATACCCCATGAACCCTAGTACCCCTACCAAGTAACCAAAAGTAGCCAACCATTCGCTGTAACTGGTGGCAGAGGTGATGGTTATCCAATAATTAGTTCTCGGGGCGGCGGTACCCACAAAAGCCCCCAAATTGTTGTTTTAAGTTATTTTAAAATAAAATTAATTTCTGAAGACATTAATTTTTCATAATAAAAACAAACGGTTTCGGGCATAAATTATGAATTTCGTATTAAAAACTATTGTTTGCAACCCACGACATTATATTCATTCGCCACAGATGTTTTAATTGTTCGCCGAATTGTATCACGTTGCCAAGTTTAATCTATAGTGCCGAGTGACGTGATGAAATTCCTTTAGATTTAGAGAGAGAAAAATGGACAAGACCAACATAGAAGTTTTTTCTGTATTTCATTTTTTCCAGTTTTTTTAATATCCTATTAAACTCCCAATGAAAAAGGCTACGAATCAAAAAGTGGTGGTACAAGGCGGGGCCGGGGCTGAAATGGTAATTGCCTAGGGCGGCTCGATACCTTAATACAGCCCTGGTAGTTGGCTGTTGGTTACTGATGATGATGGATGGCAGGCTGATTATGTGGAGCCACAATGGCTCTACACAATCCAACACGTTTCAACGTTTCGTTTCGTTTCGTTCTGATTTTGTTATTGTAAATCTCTCATAATGCCGCATTGTAATCTCGCGGAGTGGAAGTGTACATTGTAATGTTGCGGTACTATCGGATACGCGTAATATTAATGTAGTTATACGTGAAATCCGCAGGATCTTAACTATGAAGAAAAAATCTGTAAGTGTGAAATCTAAAGCCTCGATTACATTGAGCGAGTTTACAAGCCACTTGTCGACAAATTTAAAAGCGGGCACTTCGGCGAGTGCGGTTGTGATGATGACACATAAAACGTTCCACTCGCTAAGTAACGAACTAGCTAGCGAAAACTGAGCTAAAATAACGACTCCCGCGCGGACTAATTCTGTCGACTTTTTGTAGAAAACTTATCGCTTTTAGCTATTTGCCGGCTACTTAAGTGGGAATAATCAGACAAAACAGGAAATATGTCATTTTTAAATCAAATTTTAGACATATTGGCTCTTTTCCACAAAAAATTATAACATGATTTCAAAAGACTGTTCTTTAATCTAGTAAAAATATTTTTTAAATTTTGAGAAAATATGTTTAGTTTTAGTAAAATAAGGTTTTACCGTGGGTCGTTGGCAGATTTGTTAAATTTTCAAACAAAATTTTGTATGACACAACATCATTTCATATCATATAATCATGCATTAAAATAAATCAATAAATTATTTGGGAAAGCTGCTTTTCATATTTTTAATTTTAGTTCAAATAAAATCATAAAAAAAGAACCGCGCCCTTGTTTTGTGACGAAAATACTTCAGTTTGTCTATTTATTTACGGTTTTACATATTAATATATTTAAAAAAGAAATTACATTCTTATTTTGCTTACATATTATTGAAAAATATCAAATACTTTTGATCAAAAAATAATTACAAAAATTACATCTTTTTAATTGTTTTTTCATCACGAGTTTGAACATTTTTGAATGTGGGTATTTATCATAGCAAATTTGGAATGAAATAAAATCGATATTGAGTCATTATGTTAAAATGCTGGAATGGAGAATAATAATAATTAATCTTTCTCATTGGAACCGCCCTGTACCGTTGCAAGGGTACGATCGCAAGATCATCTTTCGAAATTTAAATTCTCGTCCGCTGGTTAATGGCTTTTAACAGAGTGTTCGACGAATCATCCAGATCAAGCAGTAGTTTGACAGTTAGTAAATCTATGTTCACGGGTCGCCATCTTGCCATCTGCCGTACACGCTAGCGAGTAGCGAGCAAAGTTGACCCCCTTTCAACTTTTTTCATAGATTGTGCACAATCTGCTAGTTAGCTAATAATACGATTACACTGAGCGAGTTTATTAGCAGATAGTAAATTCGCCGGCTAGAAGCTTGTAAACTCGCTCAATATAATCGAGGCACAAAAATTTAGACACAAAATACGTTCAAAAAGTAAACTTTAGAATCATGTAATTTGCCAACTGTTTCGGTATGAAATTATTTGGTCAAAATAATTCCAGATCGAAACAAAATATTATTAATATTAAACCCCGAAGAAGTGAGCTTAGCTCACGAAACATGTTGGTTTTTTAAACAATAAAAGTGGTAAAAACTAAATTTATTATTTATTTCGAAATAATATTATTCGTTCCTGCCGACCAAATTCAAATCAAAATTTACATCTGATTTCATTAGAATCCTTTTATTAGCTTTGTGAAGGTTTCTTCTTGGAAAATAAAAATAAATAATCGGACAATTACGTACCTGCCTTGTTAACGAAACCCACGGGTGATCAGTTCGTAGTTCAAAGTTCAACGTAATTGAAATAAAATGTATCAACTACTCTTGACATATCCCAAAGTTGATAATTCATTTATTTGATTGTTTTGTGTCTACCTAGAACGTCCCCGACTTCTTCAAACTTCAATTTTCGTTCCTTATATTTACTTAAACACTTTTCTCCGTCCTTCTTTTCTGAAAACCAAACCTTATAGACATTCTAAATTTGTAAAATAATTTGTAAGCTTTGCACCTACAGCGAAACATTTGTTTGCGCTTTAGAGCTGCGCCCCGGCAACGCCAAGGTCCTGGGTTCGATTCCTGGATGTGACTTATCTTTTTCTGATTTTTCTGTTTTCAGTTTTACGATTGAGTTTCGCTAATATTGCCTCATTTTATTTATAAAATAATATGAATGTTAAATAATACTCTGTTAAGTAATATGAATATGCTCAAATTGTCAGACAGAAGAATTTTCACTGACTTGGTATTTCTATATAAAATTCTACATGATTTAGTTGATAGTCCGGTATTGCTTGAATTGATAAGCTTCCGGATTCCACAACGTAATACAAGAAGTCAGGATTTATTTCAGTGCAGAAATTCTGGGACTAACTACCATATGTATTCCTCTTTACCCAGAATACTAATGGAAGGAAACAATTACACCAAGTCCGTGGACATCTTCAGTTTATCTTTAAACAAATATAAAATATTGTTACTGAAGCAGTTCAGTTATGTACAATAATTATTGTATTTATTACCATTTATATGTAAAAGCCCTGAAAAAGGGAAACGTTGATCAATAAATAAATAAATAAATAATTATAATTCCATTGGTGTTTCGAGTTTATCATACATACAATTTTATACACGATAAAGTCAAAGCACATGCCCTGTTAGTATTCAATCAAATATCAAATTGCATTTTTGTTCCAGAAATCTCCACCTTCTTTCGCCTCCGTAATAAAAAAAAATCAGTAGGATCGCTATTGTGCCAATATAAATTAAATTTTTCTTTTATATAGACTTTTCATGATTCATCTAAAAAAATCTGAACCATTTTACATTCCGCTTCATTTGCAAATTAATACCAGGCTTCATTTATTTTACTATGCTTAAGATGAAGTTATACGTGAAATCCTATTTAGATTCATCTTTACGCCGAATCGGTTTACAGAATGAACATCAAAAAATATGCTATGGATAAATTGAAGCTTCTACTAGCTTTTCTATGTATTGGAATTACAATAAAATTATTATTTACACAACAAATATTTAAGCGTAAACCACTAAAAAAAATGTTTTTTCATGACTTAACTATGAACTAATATAAGAAACAATTAAAAAAAAACCCTTTATGACTAAGACTATTTTTGAGGTTTTGTATGTTCTAACTTTTTTCCATTTTTATAAAATTATGCACAAATTAAATAAAAACCACTTTTCACTTACTTGCCTCGTGCAAATACGACGCGCGACTTTAAATTTTGTATGGCATGAGAATCGAAATATTTCTAACGTTTATATTCCTCTTAAAGCATTAATTTAATAAATTAAATAACGTTTTAATTAATTAGAACTTTATGATTAGCTTGTATTTATGTTAACTTAACTATAGCATTTTCCTGATATAGCCGTATCATTTTATTATAAAACACTAACGCAAACACGTACAAAATCACGGGATATTATAATTGTGAGATTTGTGAAGCTGAAAGTATCTTCAAAAGACGATGACCCCGAGAATTAGTTTTTTAGAATTAAATTTATCTTTAAAATGAACACCGTTAGTAAATTTTTTGTTATTTATTTTTGGGGTGTTATGCCGTGTTTCGCTTCCTCCTTCTTTAGCCAACGTTTCGGACAGCGTTACAGTGTCTAGATGAGCTCATCTGCCCTGATGATGGACACTGTAACGCTGTCCGAAACGTTGGCTAAAGAAGGAGGTAGCGAAACACGGCACAACACCCGAAAAATAAATTACAAAAATACTTTTGGCCATGAAAACCTAAAAACAAACCGTTAGTAAACTTAAAAAATTACGACATCTGCCAAAAATTTTAACAGAAAAAAATCACTTTTCAATGAATTAATAAAATAAGTTATACCTATTTTGTCGCTTGCCTGAATCCAATTTTGAAATTTAAAACAAACCCAGTTCTATTTTTAGAATGATGTATTGTAATAAGCGAACCTGGGGGTGTAAATAACCCCAGACTTCTCTGAGCGTAATATTCAAAAATATGATTGTGAATTTACCTTGCGCGGAGAATATATTAAGAAAAAATAGCGATTTGACAAAATCTCAAAGGAAAAAACAGATTCACTAACCTTGATTGTCGATCTATGCGACGTAGGAGGTCTCCCAATAATTTTTATCCACTTGAATTAAGATCAGTATGATTTTAATAATTTTGAAATATGACAACTTTACACAACTAGAGTATAAATCACAATGAATTGCAAGATTTTCAAACCCCAGATAATGTGATAGTTATTCACTGGTCATAATACTTAAAAAAAAACATTTCAAAACTACATTCTTTCTTCAAAAGAACAAGTGAACGCCTTCTCTAGTTCATTTGGTCAAGCATGATGATTTTAGCACTTTTTCGAACAATACATTTTAGTGCCTCTGAAAATCCAAAGAGATTGCCAAACATCCACAATTTTTGCAATATCAAACAAAAAAACATTACAATGCCTAACCAAATGAAATTTATCTTTAGAATAAACATCGTCAAAAAGTTTTTTAAAGCAGTAATATTATACATTTGAATTATAAAATTATCAATCAACAAAATAGGTTTTTTACCCGTTTTGTCACTTGTCTGAATCCAATTTTGAAAATCAAAGCAAATCCCAGTTCTAGAGTTCATTGAACCGGAGTTACACGAATACACACCCCTGAAATTATTAATTTAATAAATTAATTATACTCTAGCTTGTAAATAAATGGCACGTAGGTACAGTTTGCACCTAGGGCCGACTTAATAATTTAAAAAAAAAATTTACAATTTATCCTATTTTTTATTTAAAAAAAATAACAATATTTAATTTTTACTGTTTACAGTGAGTGATTGAACATTAAGCTTTATTTTGGTAGTTCACAGAAGGTGTTTATGTATGTTTTTCCCCGAAAAAAATCCAATTAATTATTTTGAATGAACCTCCATACTCCATTCTTCATACTGTATTATCAATCATCCAATTTTCCCACAAATTCACACCGGAAACAAAGTGAAATCACCCAACGGGTGACAGGACCCGCTGCAGGGCGGCCCGGCGACGCACAGTGGACAAATTTAAATAAACATCGAAATTATTGTGTACAAAATCTGGGTCTACCCAAAATCTGTACTGAGATTATGTATGATTTTTTAAACCCATACCATACATACACACTATGCACACATACTATACGAACTTAACTGATTTTAACCAGTGATTTCTGACATTTTTTGGAGTAAAATATATCAACGAAATTTTCAAGCGCATCTTCGGACCGGTTCTAGAAAATGGATTTTGACGTTACAACAATGAGCTCTATACTCGTTTAAGGAGCTAAACGTCACAATGGAAATACCTCACAACTGCTCCCGAACGCCTGGAGCCAATGAGAGACTGTGGCATCCCTGTGGGGATGTGGGAGTAGGGTATCTAAGAATGCTAAAGGTAGTCGAGAGGGGAAAGAGATGTGAAATAGGAAGGTTGGGAAGTACTTGGCTATTCAGATCTAATCCCCAAATACGGTTAAAACCATTTTAAGCAACGTTTCAATTCAGAATGGTGGTTTTCCATTCACCCAACCTGGAACGTGCCTCAAATATAAGTGTAGAAGAGTGGGCAAAAAGGATGCCTTCGCACACGCCGTTTGCTTCTTTCACATGCATGCATCATCTCATAGTACTATTCTGTCGTTCATTTGCATAACCAGACTGAATTATACACTATTGACCAAGTTGGTAAAATTAACCAAACAAAAACTGTGAACGAGTGTGAAAAAAAATCAAATGACATACTGTAATAAAATGTGATGTATGTAAAACCATTCTCACTTTTCGTCCCATTTCGCCCACTGTGCGGCGGTTGGGTGGGCGGTATTTCCCCCCTCGCGGACAATGGGAGGGGGTAGGGCGGGGGCGAACTGGCGGTTGAGTGGGTAGGTAGGGCGGCCGAGTCCTCCAGCCCACGCTAGAGGTGGCCTCCACAAGAATGGCACTCCCCCTCTGTTCACTTTGGGCTTGAGTGATTTTTAATGTACAACGGCCTCTATGGCGGATAATGAAAGGGATGAAATAACAGAAATATCACCTGTAATATACCCTCCCTCAACAATGTGATACTTTTTCCAACACCGCAATGAACATATGAAATTTTCTTTTGGAAGGTTTTCATCTAATCACTTAGAGCAACGTTCTCAACGTGGGCGATAACGCCCCCTTTTGGGCGTTTGAGACCTTCAGGGGGGCGGTAGAAGACCCAAAGAAAATTGGGGGGCGTTGGCAAGTAAAAAATATAGTCTAATAAGATAAACAATTCACGCTAATCACGTAGATACTAATTAAGCTAAGAAAACTTTAATATTGGGTAATTTTTGTTATTGTCTGTATTGTAATAATTTTTATCACGTGTGCGAAAATTAACGTATTTCGATAGTTCGGGAAGTGGATGAAAATTTAATTGAAAGATTCTATTACATTTAGATCTACATTAAAATGAATAAATACGATTTTTTTTTTTTTTTTTCTTCGTAAGAAGCAATTACTTTGTGGTTAGACATTATATTTAAAAGAATTAAAACACTTTGTATTTAAACCACACAATGGTTTAAATACAAAGTGTTTTAATTCTTTTAAATAAAAATACGATTTTTTTATTGGAATTAAAAAGTTAAAACTTCCGATTTCACGTGAAATGTCTCATATATAAATACAGGTGAAGTTAATAATAGAATTGTTTTTAGCTAATTATAACGTTACAATTATTTAAGCTAATTACAATTTGTACATGTGTGTACATATATGTATGTGTATGTGAATGTGTATGCGTATGTATACGTATGTATATGTATATATATATATGCATGTGTGCATGTACATGTATTTATATGGATGTGTATGTATGTGTATGTTTATATTTTTTTTTTTTTTATATTCCTCTAATATATATAAACACTTTTTTTTCTCTTCTAAATAACCAATGTACAATAACTAATAAAATTAAAAAAAAAATAAAATACATATAAAACTTTCTATTACAACACATAAATACTTGTCACAGATAAACATAAATAAACACGTAAACACTTCAGCACAGGTTCTCCTAGTGAGGTGTTCACGAAACATACAACAATACCTATCCACAGTTTCATCTTCACAAACCTACCTTACACCCAACATAATAAAATTGCAAAATACATTATGTAAAAATGTTTTCAAAATTGATCTTTTATGTAAAAATGTTAATTAATAGGTAAATACTGTAATACATAGAAATAAATAAATAAACGTTTAAATTGTTCTCATTGAAACCATCTTCTTCTCAGAAATAGGATAAGAGTCATATATAAGATTACAAGTTTACATATTAATATTATAGTGTAATTACACGTTTAAATATAATCGTGGCAATAGCTGTTTTAGATTCGCGGCAGATAGTATGTAAAAAAATTGACTTTTGGGAGACCCAAAGAAACCCATCCCATCCCATTAGCCCCCCCTACTGGTAAGTGTAATATCGTGACAAGAGCTGTTTCAGATTCACAACGACAGATGGTGTGTAGCAGTTGGGGGGCGCTAGAAAAAAAAAATCTCAAAGGGGGCGGTGGGCAAAAAAAGGTTGAGAATCTATGACTTAGAGCTTATGGTTTTTATGTTAAAATCTTATTTTTTGTATGGGCATCGGTGGCGTGATTTCATTGTACGTACCATTATTAATGAAATATTCACGCCTTGAAGGCTTGTATACGTTGATGCCTACATATTTTTTTGCTTAGTTGTAGAAAGGAGTATCATAAGTGTACGTGGTGTAGGTACTGTTGTTTTCTCTGTTGAACCATAAAACTCGGATGATTGGCAGTTTCAATGATAATTCGATTCGTCAGGTTACGAATCGTGTTTATTATCGTCTTATTTACAATGGACATTTAACTGGACTTGACGTCCCTTCTAATGGAGGTACTGTGATAATCTGTGGCAGGGGAAATGGTCAGTTTAGTCTAGTTTTTCTAGTCTTTCTTGTATTTCTTGTCTTTCTAGTATTTCTTTTTCTTGTATCTTCTCATTCTTGTATTACTGTTTTTTTGTCTCTCTTGTTTTCTTCTATCTTGCCTTTCTAGTATTTCTTGTATTTCTAGTCTTTCTTGTATTTTTTGTCTTTTTTGTCTCTCTTGTCTTTCTTCTCTCTTGCCTTTTTAGTCTTTTTAGTATTTCTTGTATTTCCCGTCTTTCTTGTATTTCTAGTCTTTCTTGTATTTTTTGTCTTTTTTTTTCTCTCTTGTCTTTCTTCTCTCTTGCCTTTTTAGTCTTTATTGTCTTTTTAGAATTTCTTGTATTTCCCGTCTTTCATGTATTTCTAGTCTTTCTTGTATTTTTTGTCTTTTTTGTCTCTCTTGTCTTTCTTCTCTCTTGTCTTTTTAGTCTGTCTTGTTTGTATTTCTTGTTTGGTTGACTGACCTCTGTTGTGACAAATTTAAACTCCATACAATTACCTACACCAATGACATCTGCTGAAAGACATTGAAACCACATGCATATTCACATACAATACAATCTATAAGTACATAACACAATGAAGTGAGTATGAAAGATACAGGTAGGTAAAATATATGTACGAGTAATTAGTTACATTTTCATAGAAACGTGTACAAAGGAGTTCAATAGTTGTAAGTATAATAACAAGGGTACAATAGTAGTTAGTAGCGCAATATGTAGTAAGTTGTTATAAAAATAATCAGTTTTACATTTATACCACACAAGAGTCCCAATTTTCTCCAACCATCTGTTATCAGGGAGAATATGGCATCCCCAATTGGGGTATGTTGTGAGGCTGTTGGAGGGGTGGAAGGAGGTACAAAATGGAAAAAGAAAGGAGGGAGAAGGGCCTGACTACTTTTTACAATTTGTCTTTCTTTGGGGGTGCTGTGTGGAGGGTATTTTAAAGGAAAGGAAGAAGAGGAAGCCCAGGAAACGGAAAAGGTAAGGGTCTGAAGGTCTGTGGGTTCAGGAGTAAGGGACGTATGAATCCAACCCACCCATGCGGTGCGAGGGATGGTCAGACTCTTGCTGGAGAGACCAAATGGTCTCCCTCAACCAGTTTCAGCAAATGTAATAAGTCACCATACTTAGCGAACCTCTTGGGGTGTCGAAATGAAAAGGTATTGTTATCCAATAAATGGTTCCCGGGGAGGCGACAGGCGTAGGGAGGAAAAGATAAATAGGAAATGTTTCCGATAAATTCTGGAGTAGAGAATTCAATCAGAAAAGTTTGTCTTTTTTATTGTTCAAAGCATTGGATAATGCGTGCATCAGCACTGCTGTGACTGAAAATAAAGAATGAAGTGTGACAGAACACCAACATTTCCTTTTATTTATTCCCGGGAATCTAGCCCAATATGCTGACACATAACCTCGAGGGAGAGGCTACCATTCCTGACGCCGAGCCACGCGAATTATCCTGGGTTTCTTTTTTGCGATACAACTTCCAGATTTGAAGGTCTCATAGATATTCTTGAAGAATGCACGACCATCTGTCACCGATCAAAATAGAAATGCAATAACCCAAGTTAGCTAAAACAAACATAAATCTTTACTAATATTATAAATGCGCGTTTAAAAGTGTGTTTGTTTGTTACGCTTTCACGCATAAACCAATAAACCGATTTTAAAAATTCTTTCACCAATAGAAAGCTACATTATATGCGAGTAATTTAGGCTGTATCTAATGGTAAGCTCTGGCGTTATGAAATTATAAATATTAATATATTATATTTTTTATACGTTTTCTGTCGCTAAGTCAGAAGCGAGTTATTGCTAACGTCAGAAAACAAAACGTTGCCGTGGAAACGATGTTGATATATATGCGGAAAATCGTAGTTAACATCTATCTATCTATCTGTATTGAATCTATAAAATGTTTGTACTTCCGAACGACTTTGGATTGCAACAGATTGGATAATTCTTTTTTTTACTATTGGTGAGCTCTGGCATTATGAAATTTAGGTGGCACGCGAGCTGTTTGAAAACTGAATGTACCGGGAATGAATGTATGGAATGCAGTTGGGGGAGGGGGGAGGAGAAGGGTAGGGGGGAGTGGTTTGGGAGGGAGAAGGGAGGGGTAGGGGCAGGGAGGAGGTGGAAGTGATGATGGGGGGAGGGGGGGGGAAAAGTTGAAAAGTGCAAGGGCTACAGTAATTTACCCCTAATACCATTAGCGAGCAAAGCCGCTAGTAAAGCCGCTAGTAGCCGCGGATAATGCTAGTATATTAATAAAACTAGATAAATAAGTGTGCCGTACTTGTTTTAAAAATAAACTCTTTTCAGAGAAGCCCATTGAAAAATTATTTCTCTCGGGGCCTATGCCACCTTTGGGAATGATAATTAGGTGGATGGTATTTTCTATGAGAAGAAGAAGTGGTTTTAATAGACACATATTGTAGGAGGGAGAAAACACGAGAGGCCTCCAAATTATTCCACACTCAAGAACGAGTCGTAGAAACGGTTTCGCGACTTTTCATCCCGGGACAAAATATCCCCGACAAAATATCTTACGGACAAAACATCCCCCAAAAAAATTTCTGCTAGAACATAACCTAACCTAACAAAAAAATGGACCAAAAATAATACAGACATCCTGTAAAGACAATAAATTATTGCTCAAAAATAGTTGAATTTAAAATTAGGTTTAGTTATGTTAGGTTAAGTTTTAATAGATATTTTGTTGGAGGATGTTTTGTCCGTAGGATATTTTATCAAGGATATTTTATCACGGGATGAAAACACGCATTACAGTAGAAACGTCTCGTTCTCTTGTGACAAATGTCAACGATGTACGAATTTTTTTATTCGTTTGAAAGGCCTATCGATGCCGTTATGTATGGAATATAACATCGTTCAAATGTCCACCGCGGTTTCACTGGGTGGCGCGCATCCGAAATGTCCAATTTACCATGACTGGCGCGTAAATCAGGCTGAATTTGACCAATGGCGTGGTTGATGGCATGAGGGCCCCTGTGGTTTGTGGCTTATGTGCATAGACCTGCGAATTAAGAAAACTCCTCAAAAAAATGTCTAACGGGGTCAAATCACCCGATTTCGATGTCCAGTTCACATCACCTCCACATGAGATTTTATCATTTAACAATTTAGACAATTAAATAAATAAATTAAAATTTAAACAATTTTATCATCATCATCAGGCTGAATTTGACCGATGGCATGGGTTATGTTGGCTTTGAGGGCCGCTGTGGCTTGTTAGCTTATTTGCACAAACCTGCGACTTAAGAAAACTTCACAAGAAAAAGTCTAACGGGGTCAAATCGCATGACCTCGGTGGCCAGTTCATAACACGGGAGATTTTATCAATAAACAATTTTAAACAATTGAAAAATTAATTAAATATGAAACAATTTTATCATTTGCACGTGTTGTTGAACACTATATCCATCCATGATAATTTGGCAAAACAGACTAAATAAATAACAGCCAATTTAACAGATGTCGCTTCAACAATATGACCGCTATCAACTGTCAAATTTCGGAAGTCCTTTTTGGAAAACCCTTTTATATGAATTAAAGAAATATACCCTAATATCGCAAAACATTTTACGTTGTTAGGTTTTGTTTTGTTTACGACCTTCATACTCTTTTAACGGTGTTATAATGTAATCTGTGCTTGTATTGCGTTAATCTGGCATTCTAATTCATATTACTAGGCGTAAATATGGCTCCTTGAAAACCACGAAAATAAATTATTCGGGAGTTTCGGAGACCTTGTGAGAAGTTAGCGGTGAAATTAGAATTAGATTAAGCTGTAGAAGTTTGAGAAGTTGAACAAGAATGTCTGGATTGACGTTAAAATACCGTAAAGTTGGTAACACACGTCGACGCGCCTCACGTTAATTACGTACTAGGTACCTGTTATGTTGCTAATCTGTTACCGTTACGTACGTCTTTCATAAGAGCCAATTTTATATTTATTTTTCATTCAAATATTTAATTCTTTTCAGAAACATTAAAAATATTTAACTTTTCAAAATCATTAATAATTCACTTTTAAAAATGCTTTTTTTCTTTCCAAAAGGCGCTTATAGTATTCCAAAGTTTACGGAACGGCGACGTTACAAAAGAGAATAAACGTACGTTATTTATCACAATAATGCTTCAGCTCTTTCTTACACATTAAATAGTGGTGAGACAAAAGATAAGACGCACAATGTACGTGTGTCTGTTTCCTCCAAGGAAAAAGTAGTATTTTGGAGGAAACAGACATACGTTAACTGTAGGTCTCATCTTTTGTCTCACAATTATTTTAAGTGCAAGAAAAAGCAAGAGTTTTAATGTGAAAAGGAACGTATGTTTGTTGCCTTTTCTGTATCGTCAACGTTCTGTAAACGTGATAATAGGGGTAGGGTAACTTTCAATATTCGAATGAATGCTGCTAGTTATTTTATAAGTACATAATTTCTTTATAATTTAAATAATTAGTAAGACTTAGTTCCACAAAATATTGGGGAATAAAGCAAATAAAACAATTTTGTATTGAGAATACCCCACAAGAGTCCCAACTGCTCTCAACCGCCATGAGCCAGTGAGGCATCCCCAATTGGGGTTTGTTATGAAGCTAAAGGTAGTGAATAGGGGAAGGAGATAGGGAAGAGGAAGGTGGGGAAGTTCCCGGCTATTCAGATCTGATCGTCAAAGTTGGCTAAAGCCATTTCAAGCTACGTTTCAATTCTGAATGGGATCTCATTGAAATTTCAATCTTATGTCAGAGCGATACTGAGAATATCTTTCATTCTGAAATTCTGGATGTACCGAAATATAACGTATATTATTATGTTAAATAATTTTAAAAAATTAAATTTGCTCCACGCAGGAAGCGCTGAGGAAAATAATTCCTCAAGGCCTATTTCATTTTCGGAGATGTTGTGTGGAGGGCCTTTTTAGGACAGGAAGGAGAGGAAGTTATGGGAAGGAAAATAGTATTAGGGGTGGGTAGGAATCTGGGGGTCAGTGTGACCAAGAGTGACGGGCGTATGAATCCATCCCTCCCACTGCGGCGCAAGGCGATGTTCCGAGAGAGTACGGCTGGAGAAGTCAAAAAGACTCGCTCAAACATTCTCTCCCAATCCGGCCTGCCATGCAGCTGGTGGGCAGACGCATCTACCGCCAAGACCCGGACAAACCTCTCCCCCAAGAACGCGGGCACCTTTGCTAAGTCACCAAACGTAGTGAACCAGAGTGAAATTGAGAAATAACACACATTAAACACTTATAACTTACTTGCGCAAGCCATGATTCGAACCCGCGACCTCCGGATTGCTAGTAGAGGGTCTTACACCTCAACCACGAAGGCTGCCTTTGTTTATGTGTGTAGAACGTGAATTTATTTTACTTCGCAAAATAAAAATAAATTATCACAAAATGCACTATGATATACGCGAACTAACTTCCCAGTCAAAAACAATAAAGCATTTTTCAAGTCGCCCACTTAAACTGCCCATTTTTCCTCGTCCAACTCGAGTCTCGTTGACATCGTTTTTTTGTCTCCAATTTATGCATTTTGCGGCGTTACGCCCCTGGCGGCCCTTCACAAACCACACAGAGGCGTAACCTGTTATTTGTCGACCCCAATTGGGGGGTCGGTTTTACGCTAGCGGAAAAAAAGTTTTGAAAAAATATCCCATTGTTAACAACAGGACGGACATATTGCCCCACCGAGACAATAATGATGAAGAACCAGAGACAATGGACGGATCATAATATCTCTCCAGAACGTGTCATTTAAACATTTTGTCATTTTATGTCACCGCCATTGTTTAGATTTAAACTTTGAATATGTTTAAAAAATGTCCGACATTTTTTCGGCACCATTTTTTACAAGTTGTTTTTACACGGTGACGGCCCGCTCATGACTCTCAATCCGAAGGTCGCGAGATCGAATCCCGGCGTGGCAAATAAATTTTATTAGATTAATTTATGTACAATTAATTAATTTAAAATAACATATAGTATATTTGCGGCACGTAAAACACTCTCAGTATCACCCTGGTGTAAGACCACCATTCAGAATTGAAACGTTGCTTAAAATGGCTTTAGCCGTGTTTGGTGACCAGAGCTGAATAGCCGGGTACTTCTTCTCCTTCCTCTTCTCCATCTCCTTCCCCTCCCCACTACCTTCAGCCTCACAACATACCCCAATAGAGAATTCCAGTCCAATTTTTTTTTTTTATGAATAATGACCTTCTAACTTAAATAACTGCATATATTATTATTTGCATATATTATCTTATTTTTATTTTTATAGTTAGTTTTAATAGTTAAAATAAATGTCAAAGTTTTAATTTTTCAAGATCCCCCGAAAACCACCGAATCTAGTGTGAGGTCATCATGACTAACCGAACTATGAATCTTGTAGGGAACAGCTGTTCGACTCCCGCCATTTTGAATTTCAGCATTGGAGCGTTTTCATAGACATTACTGGGCAATACGATCGTTTTTTGTACAGTTAAAGTTTTTGAATATTTTAAATAATATAGATAAACTAATAGAGATACTTTATTTTAGATACTGAATTATTTAGGCCTTAATAATGTTTCAATAAAAACAAAAACTATTATATGTCCAAATCTCTATAAACCAATAACACAGAATGCCGAACGGCACCCTGTGTTATTGGTTTATAGAGATTTGGATTTATATTATTCTTCATTTCTATTGATTTCTATACAACTTTGACCCAGGTGACGCGGCGCGGTGACGTCACGCCGCCAAAATCCAGCAATATGGTGTTTTAATGACACGTTTTGAAATGGAGTTTTTAATATTTTTTTAAAAACTCTACGTTAAATATTATGTAATAAAACTTATTTATTCAGAATCAGCGTATATTCGTCTATATGAACATATTTTTTAAGGCCATAATATTTTTCACTGGAGTTCCTTATTGGGAATGTCATAGTCTCACTGGCTCCAGACGGGAGCAGTTGGGACTCTTGTGCGGTATACATATAAAAAAATAAAAACAAGTACACATTTTTTTAAGAGAAAGACAAACATTCGCGTGCCACGAATAACCTACCCGTGAAAAACCACGGGATAGTCTAATTTTTAAAATAACTGTTGACAAGTCCAGCTTGTCTCTGTCGATCTTTCATCTTGCACCGCAGTGGGAGGGATGGATTCATACGTCTGTCACTACTGGACACACTGACCTCAAGATTCCTACCCATCCCCCATACCGTTTTCCTTCCCAGAACTTTCTTTCCTTAAAAAGACCCTCAACACAGCATCTCCAAAGATGACGTCGGCCCTGAAAGAAATTGTCCGGTGTGGTCAATAAAAAAAAATTTTTTTTTGTTAAAATAATAAAGATTAACATGGGTAGGTCTTATCATCATCATCCTCATCCCCTTGTCCTATTCGGGTCGGGGACCCCCACTGCATCGAAAAAGCTCCTCCATACGTCCCTTTGTGCTGACTGTTCGGCCTCCGTCCATGGCAGTCCCATCCTCTCCTCACACAGTTTTTGGAGTTATCACGCCCAGCTGAGTCTGGGGAGGCCCACTGGACGTCTATCCTCTGGAATCGCACTTAGTATTTTCCTCGGAATTCGACTTTAGACATTCATGGGTAGGTCTTAATTATTTAATTACAATCAGTTCTAATTTTGAAAATGACATTAAAACAGAGTTACACACAGTCAGAATACACACCAACAACTAAAAGCATCATTTTTAGAGAGAAATAATATTATTCCTGATATGTTATGATATTTCGCACCCACTGCAAATTGAATTTGGAATTGGCATGATTTTTAGACAATTCTTAATCGTATTTTGAAACTAATTTTTGTTTTGGTTTTTAGATGTTTGTTTTACGTGAATGTTTTTGACATATTATGTAAGTGATTGAAATCTTGCTAATTTTAATAAAGTTATAAAAAACTTGTTTTACTATTTATTACTTAGCTGATGTTTGGTTTTGAAATGAGAATATGTTTAATTCCTACCGGGATGTCATTTATACAATTCCTAACTCTCCCGAACCACATCACCTTGCTGAAAATTTATTTGAAATTTGGAACAATGGCAAGAAAAATAGTAAAAAATTCAAGAGTTTTTGTTTTGAAAACAGAAGAAGATTTGGAACTGCTGCTTTTGAAGCAAGCTGTTGGTGTCTTTCCTACACGCAGTCTCGTTTTTGAATAAATAGAATTTAACCATCTCAGAAGTATACTCGTATAACATCGTTTTGTATTTATTGGTTTTGTTGTGGCGATAATTAACTCGAGGTATCGTGGTGGAACTACATAACTATATTGTGGTTTTGTCGTGTGCTCCTTTTCAGAGATACAGTGATAAATGATCGGTTATCCTTTTTCCTTGCATACCTTGTTTTTCCTACACATTTTATCATCAAATTTCAGCGAGCACCATTTCGTCTCGTTTCGTTTTAAATATTTACAGTCCTTTACAAGCGCATCTGAAATTGTAATTCGTAAGCAGTTTTGGATGCAACTTGGCTGAATATTGCTAAAAATGGATTACACACATAACGGACATATTTTAAATATCATAATATTCCGATTTCAGTCATATGTGCGTCCAGTCCCGATGAAATCTGTTTAATGAACCTACTTGTGGTGTGCCTGTTTGTCTTTCATGCTCAGATTATAATTTTTGTACCATATACTTGTTATGATGCTCATTTACAACTTACCAGTGTTACATGTAAAAAGCCTTCAAGGCGTAAATTAATAAATAAATAAATATTATAAAAGGAGAGGATTGGATAATAAATACGATTGAAACAACAAACAGTATCCTTTTTAACAGTGAAAAAATATTAAAGTTTACATCCTTTACGCATTCCTTTTTTGATAACGTACAACTTCGAAGAAACTCGGAATTTTAATGACAACTTGTTGAATATCTTCAGTGTTATTTCAAGGGTTTGTTAGCCATGTATTTAAATACGCAGTATTTTTTTTAGTTTGCTCCCTTATTTCGTGCGAATCGCGTATCGTGCAAGTAGATTCCTTGTAAAATGTAACCCTTATTTCTCGAAACTTCTACATAATGAGCTTAGTTACAGTAAATCCGTGTATATTTTCCAGGAAAAACGGTTTACAATAAATAATATCCTAGATATATCCATAAATGCAAAGATATGAAATATGTTTTTGCCTTTAGTTTATTTTTGCAAGCTGTCAGATATAATAAATATAACGAGGGGAGAACTACGAAACCCTAGTGTATTGAAAACCAAAAAAGACAGTGCAATGGAAGTTTCAATCTCTGAAAAGTTGAAATCATAATGATGAATTCCTTATCTCAGTTTTGATATACTGAGAGAGAAGTATTCAAAGGGGTGGTTCTGTATCTTTTACGACAGCGTAACTCTTGTTAAATCGGTCGCTTACGACACCTTTTGACAGCTTTCTTAAATGCCGTATTCCGTAATGCGCTAACAAACTGCGCTTGTGCTAAGACACCAACTTTTAAAAGTATTTACCCTAATGCCAGAAATTACGGGTTTTCCGCATAATCCTTGTTAACCTTCCTATACTCGCGCATTGGTCTCTCAGACCGACAAAACAAAAATTCGTTGTTTTCTCAAAAATTAACAATAAAGGGATTTTGAGGTTTTTAGTAGCTTCTTAATTTGTTGTTAGGCATTGTTTAGTGCGGCGCGCACATTGGCGCTTAGTGGACGTGTGACACTTATTTATTGTTATCTATCGGTCTTTTAATTAAGCAACCATTACTACCCAAAAATCCTAACAATGATTATTTCTGATTTTTATAATATTTTATTATTCTCGATACTTTAATTTATTAGATTTCACAGATTGTTTATTATATTAAATAGATTTCACAGTTTATTTTCAGTTTAAAGTTAGATTACAAAAAATTATGTTATTTTTAAGAGGCTGAGTTAAATGTCTGTTTCTACCAAATAAAGTAAAAGTTTTAATATTTTTTTATTCAAATATTCCCTTTTCTATATAATAAACACCAATAATGCTTAAAAAATATATTTATTTATTTATTTATTTATAAATAAACGCCCTTTTTCGGGGCTTTTACATATATAGCATAGAAAAAACATTTTATTGTACATAACTGAACTGCCTCAATAACAATATTTTAAATTTATTCAAAGATAAATTGAAGATGTCCACTGACTTGGTATAATTGTTTCCCTCCATTATTTTACACGAAGTTCTTAAATCTTTAAATTCAATATAATCAGAATTTTTTCGATATAATTTATATTCCTTATGTTTCAGTTTTTTGGTAATAAGAAGATTAATAAGTTCATTGGAGTACCATTTTGGATAGGTGCTTGGCTTATATTTCATGGTTGGAATATGCATGCTAATAGCCTTTCCCAAAACAGAATAAAAATTATTGGTAGCTGTGTTGATGTCATCATATTGCATAGATGACCAATCAAAAGAGAGAAGATAATTACAAATTTCCTCGTAATCAGTTTTGAAAAAATTTTGGTAACTGTAAGACAGCTTACAAGTATTAACATGCACATGAGGAATAATAACTTCCAGTGGAGGATGATAAGCATCTATGGGCACCAGCGGTTCACTACATTCTTCAATTAAAAGTGACTTTAAGTTAGAAAAACATAAGTCTAGGGTACGATTATTTTCGTTTGGTATAAATATAATTAATATAAAACAGACGAAATAAAATCTCGGTCTGAGACACCGTGCGCGAGTATACATGTTATGCCGTTGGGCATAACGCGTAGGTTAAGAGACGTCAGTCGCGGGAAAATTTTGCGAATCGAATGTCATCGCATACAAACTTCAAAATAATACGACAAGCGAATAGTCGTTTCAAAATGCCTATTAGGCCTAAATCTAAGTTCTTTAAATAATGAATAAATATTAATTCTTATTTTTAAGTAGGTAATTAATCCATTCAACAGACGACAGGCGTAGACAAGCCATTGAAATTGAAAGCAATGAAAAATCACAGAAATTGGATAGGACGACGGACGCCCACAGATTTGCCTTTTTGTCTTAATTGTCTCATAATACACAACTGCTAACCCTGCACAAATCGCAAGTGCGCCCCATGGTTGAATTTGGCAGCCACCTCTGGTCTGGAGCCCCAAAATACCTAAAGAAAACCTTGACTTTGTGCAGAAACGGGCGGTCCGTTCGATAGATTCTCCTAACTTAACAAACGGATTGCAATCTTTAGAGCACAGGCTCAGGTGGGAATGCTGTCCTTGTTCTACCGGTACTACAATGGAAGATGCTCCGAGGAACTAGCGTCATTGATCCCCTCGGCACCGGTGCATAGTCGGGAAACACGCCAAACACGCGCTCAATATTTGTACACAGTTGACATCAGTCACATGAAAACGATCGTTTTTACTAATCGTTCTTGAGTTCAACAGCTCGGCTGTGGAGCGATTTGCGGGCCTCTGTGTTTCCTCCCTCCTTGAGTGAACATGAATCTCTTCAAGACCCATGTTCACTCCTTCCTCTCCTCAAAAACACCCTCCACACAGCATTTTCAAAGATGACACAGGCCCTGATGAAAATTATTTTCCTCAGGGCCTTCTGTGTCGAGTTAATATAAAAAAATTAAATTAAAAAGTAACGCTGAATTAACTCAAAAGATAATATAAAATATAAAAAATCACCCTTCGGATTCTGTACGTTGTTTAGCCACATTTAGTGACAGTTAGCCAGTTTAATCTATTTAGCTGTACTGTACTGTACTGTACTCTATTTAGCTGTACTTCAGCTGTATTTTGCTTCCAAAGTCATTTCCATTCAGAATTCCTACATAAATCACATTATGACCCTTGCGCTTTGAAAATTACTACTAGATCCCCTCGTCTAGGACTATTCAATTATTAATATCTGGCGCAGACTGATAAATCACGTGCTGTTATAATAATTGTTGGATTTGTGAAGCTGAAAGCATTAAAAAAAATATTTGGCTCAGGATCGTGGCCTTTCAAAAGAAGAAATTTACCTTTTGAATGTTAGTAAACTTGAAAATTGCAACTACAACTGATATTAGTACCTACGTATGATGATGTAATTATTTGACACCATAATGTACTGTACATACTCTGCATTCAGTGAGTTACAAATATTCAGTAATTAGACAGTTAGTTATTCAGTAAGCTACAAATATACAGTAATAAGATTGGCTGATGTGGAATGATACTGAAACTAGTACCTCCGTTTGATGATGTAATTATTTGACACCATAATGCACTGTACATACTATGCATTCAGTGAGTTACAGTAATAAGAAAGTTAGTTATTCAGTTAGCTACCAATATACAGTAATAAGATTGGCTGATATGGAATGATACTGAAACTAGTACCTACGTTTGATGATGTAATTATTTGACACCATAATGCACTGAACATACTATGCATTCAGTGAGTTACAGTAATAAGAAAGTTAGTTATTCAGTTAGCTACCAATATACAGTAATAAGATTGGCTGATATGGAATGATACTGAAATTAGTACCTACGTTTGATGATGTAATTATTTGACACCATAATATACACACTGTACATTCAGTGAGTTACAAATATACAGTAATTAGACAGTTAGTTACTTAGTAAGCTACCAATATACAGTAATAAGATTGGCTGATATGGAACGATAATGAAATTAGTACCTACGTTTGATGATGTAATTATTTGACACCATAATGTACTGTATATACTATGCATTCAGTGAGTTACAGTAATAAGAAAGTTAGTTATTCAGTAAGCTACCAACATACAGTAATAAGATTGGCTGATATGGAATGATACTGAAATTAGTACCTACGTTTGATGATGTAATTATTTGACACCATATATACCCCAATACTGACGCTCGAGACAGAACAACGTTTGGTTTCAAAACCCCCAGTCTTACAAAAGCATGGTCCAACGCGTTTGCATTACAGATAAAAATTGTAAGTATTTAAAATCAAATTAGTAGTGCGGCAAGAACCATCTCTTAGTGGAGGTTGGCGAAAACCATTTTCCACGCCTACCAATCTAGCAGTGTGTAGGAGACAAAGCGGCGATTGTGATTCTGAATGATTGTCCTTAAGGGGTTACATGGGTTTCGAAGGTTAGAATTTTTTTTTTATTTATTATAAAGTATCACTTGCTCCAATTAATATTGAAAACAAAAATAGAAGGTCGCCGAGGGCCTGGTAGGAGACAAATGTCTTGGCTACGAAATATACTAAAGTGGACCGGCATTAGTTGTGTGGAGGAGCTATTCCGGGCAGCACAAGACAGAGAGAAATTTTCCAGAGTGATCGCCAACGTTGGGGGGACCAGATATGGCACACAAAGAAAAAGAAGAAATACATTATATTTTTGACGCATATAAAAGTGCAACATTTCAACGATATTTTGTAAAACTTTCATCCAAAAATTTGTAAAATTTTGCTGGTGGGACCTGGTTTCCAGAGACCCCTTAAAAAGGGTTTACGGTGGACAGAATAAGTCATGATAGCTTCATTTGAAATTGAAAAAAAAAATCTGTTAGTAGGTTAATAGGGAAAATTGAATTTTTGGCAGAGATGCATGCAAAATAGTATCTACAATTTTCAATACTACAGCCTTGTAAAATTTCAAATTTCACTGGCTCACACAACCATAAAAATGTAGATTTGTTCACAATTTTCCTGAAACTCCTCTATGATTATTTGTTAATAGATACTCGTAAAGTCGAAGTATTTTACGACAAACGTAATGACTTACATTTTATGGTGCATTAAAAAAAAATTGTTAGTCATTTGTTCCGGAATGCTTTTAACATAAAGGTCACATTAAATTAAAAGCTTCCACTCTGTGATGGAGGTACCAACGTACTGCAGATATCATTAAAAGTAGGTAAAAAACATATAAATTTTATTAAAAAAGGTTTATTTTCAAAACATTAATGATTATGAACGATGCCAGTCTATTACTGGATTACTAAGTAAAACATTTTGCAAGTATTTTTAGTTTTATCGCCTTAAAGAAGGTACTTTTATGTCGGAATGCAGTTGCTTTTTTTGTAATGTACAAAACATATTATTCTATGATTTAGTTCCTATAATCTCTTGAAAATCTCCTACTACCACCACAGAAAGCCGAAAATATTTCTTGTGTTGTGATGGAGGACTTAGCCTGTCTAACACAGGAATCGAACACGGGACGCCCGGGTGGGACCCAAACGTGATGCGCACTCAACCACTAACCGGTCAAATAACAACTTTCTTTGAATTGGTTACGAAGCACCTAGGCTGAATTTTCTCTACTCTTATTAGGAACTCGGCTAAATTGTTATGCCCTACGGAGAATCGGAAACTGAAAAGAAAACACTGCTGTACCACCCGCTTATTCTTTTATTTTCTGTGATAAACAGTTTTTTAACCTAATAAATTTACTATGATACCTACCTAACCCGCACTTATTTGTGTAATTTTTATATCAATTAATAAGTATCGAAGCTTACAATAACTAAAAAATTCACAGTTATAACGGTGAACATTTTTGAACAACAAACCTCTCGTATGAATTCCACAAATTAAATTAATTGGAAATTCCTTCGAAATATTATCAATTAGCAGAGGCATAGGAAATACGTAAAAGTGACCACAGAAACAATTATATTTGTTTGCTAGGGTTAAAAAGTTTTTTTTTCATGTAGGGTTTGACCGATGCATTTATCTCTCGAATTCGTTTCCTGTCCAACTGTGCAGCGGGCGCAGAGTATAAAAGCATCGTATCAGAAAAGTGAGCCAAAGGCATTAAAGTTAAAATGAATAAGTGCTGGCAATAAAGAGAGGGCACGGAGAGACTGATTTGTGGAATGCGTTCGAGTATGAGCCTCTTGCTTGCATTTTCAATTGACTTTTACGGAAAAAAAAGTGAAATTAATGATATTTTTTAGTTGATGACTATTTCTGACTACGCTAATGCATGTTGGTTCGACGAAATGCTTAACGTATGCAACTATCTTCGATTGTATTGTTTACATCAATTATGTTTTGAAATTAAGACGACACAATACCCTAAAATATATTCAGAACCTTAACGACGTAAGTAAAGAAACCGTGTTTACAAATTGCGACGGACCTACTTTAGAATTTGCCCTATCAAAAAATAGAAGAAAAAAACAAATAATGTGGGAATCTTAACAACGTAAGTGAAGAAAGCGTGTAAACAAATATAAGTCCGCGGCACGGCGTATTGGACGGACGTGCGGTGGAATTCGCCCTAGCAGGCCTGGAGATTCGACTTTTCCGCCAGGTTCATTTTAATTAATTCTGAAGAACGTGTTACTAATATTTAAGATGATTCCGAATGAATCCCTCCCGAAGTTATTGATTCATCGTCCAAAAAAATAAAATCTGGTGCTTACCGCTAAATTTATTGTTATAAACGGTAAATAACATTTTTAAACAGTTCTACGTAAAATATAATAATGCTGAGGTATTGTTTATATTAATCTAAAATATAAATAACTTACATACCTATCTCACGGTTTGAAAAAAAAAGTTATAATATTTACGAATTGGTCGGAATTTATTAAAATGTAAGCCTTGAGCAAACCCCAAATATTAGGGTATTACACCGCCTTAAGAAGAAGTCTTGGTTTTCATGACTTTTAAAGTGTGCTGACTAGTTTCGTTATAACTGCTCCAATAATATTCAAATGATCAGCGAAACCCAAAATAAATCGTTAACTAACTTTTCAAAGGTTAGTTAAGAACAGTGTATTTTCTATAACTAGAGAATTCAATCCCGAGCATGTTTTTAAATCCCGGGATTACGGGATTTTCGATGCGTAATCGCGGGATCCCGGTACTATCCCGGGATTAGGAAATGT
The DNA here is from genome assembly GCA_936435175.1 of Glyphotaelius pellucidus. Classification (NCBI taxonomy): domain Eukaryota; kingdom Metazoa; phylum Arthropoda; class Insecta; order Trichoptera; family Limnephilidae; genus Glyphotaelius; species Glyphotaelius pellucidus. The sequence continues at coordinate 6,741,156 of OW386556.1, forward strand.
GGTTAATAATTGCGATAAAATAAAATAAAAGCATAGATAGTAAGTTCGTAACATTATTTATCAATATTGTTTATTACACAAAACAACTTATCTATACTATTATTATAAATGCCAAAGTGCGTATGTTTGTTTGTTACGTTTTCACGCCTAAGCCACTTAAACCGCCTAAATCGATTTTAATAATTCTTTCACCAATAGAAAGCTACTTTACATGCGTGTGATACAGGCTGTGTATAATGGCAAGCTCTGGCGTTATGAAATTATAAATATTAATATATTAGATCTATCAACAATGCAAACTAGACCTGGTCGTGGCAATTTCGAAAATCCCGAGATTAGCCAAAGTGCAGTCTCGGTGTTTCCGGGATCGAAAATGGACTGGGATCCCGGGACCCCGGGATTCGGGATCCCGAGATTGTATTCCCTATCTACAACAGAACCTTCAATTTTGAAGGAATTGAAATAGCTAAATGTTATGAAAACTCGATTAAAAAGTGAAAATAAAAACTGAAAGTCGAAAATCCTGAACCGACTTTATTAAATTATCGTCCAAGTGGCTCATTTTTTAGAGGGCTCGGGCACTTAACCTTACAAAGGGTTAATCACTGTCCGGGAACTTGCCCACAATGGCTCCTCTTCCCTTTAAAACTTTTTGACAGATATCGCCGGAGATTTGTTTATATTGCAATTTTTCGACGAAAAGTCGTAAATAACGCCACCCGTAAAGGTTAAGAGGTACTTACTACCTACTGGATGATTAAAAAATGTTATCTTTGTTTCCGAGTTATGGTTTAAAGAATCTCTCATGTGCCATGAATAATTTACATTTCATTCATTAAAATTTATTATCAAGATAAGTTTTTAGATTTTCAGGGCCAAAAATATTTTTGTTCTTAAATTAAAAATCTTTAAATTTTCGTTATTTGTTTTTGGGGTGTTATGCCGTGTTGCGCTGCCTCCTTCTTTAGCCAACGTTTCGGACAGCGTTACAGTGCATCTATAATTACATTACAATGTGATCACAATTCCACATCTGCCCTGATGATGGACACTGTAACGCTGTCCGAAACTTTGGCTAAAGAAGGAGGTAGTGCAACACGGCATAACACCACAAAAACAAATAACGAAAATTTAAAGATTTTTTTATTAGCTCCACGCAGGAGGCCTTGAGGAAAATAATTTTCCTCATAGCATGTGTATTCTTTGAGGATGCTGTGTGGGTGGTCTTTTTAGGGTAGGAAGGAGAGGAAGTTTTGGGAAAGAAACATGTATAGGAAAGAGTAGGGGTTAATTCTGCGAGGGTTAATTTTTCTAAGCGATGTTAAGAATACAGGTTCTTAGGGAAGTACATTACTTACTTTAACTAGTGATTTCTGACATTATTTAGAGTAAAATACCACCATACCCGCCTCCAAAAATGATATTATGGATATGAACTGTTGGTCGAAGTGTGTTACGCATACAGCACCAATTAAACGAGTATTCAATAAAATATATCGTAGTATATCGTATATACTACGTTGTTAGTATGCATACTGCTTACTAACAACGTATGCAAGGACTCTGGAGGTCTAGAATCGTTAAAAACAAATAAATTTAGATTCTTACGAGAACCTTGAAGGATTAACCATCTGTTACTTACACCAGGGAGGGTTAAGAGGAATATAAACGCTAGAAATATTTCGATTCTCATTCCATACAAAATTTAAAATCACGCGGCGTATTTGCACGAGGCAAGTAAGCGAAAAAGTGTTTTTTATTTATTTTGTGCAAAATTTTATAAGAATGAAAAAAGTTAGAACATACAAAACCTCAAAAATAGTCTTAGCCATAAAGGGGTATTTAAAAAAAAAATGTTTCTTATATACATAGTTAAGGCATGAAAAAACATTTTTTTAAGTGGTTTACGCTTATATTTTTTGTTATGTAAATAATAATTATATTGTAATTCTAATGCATATAAAAGCTAGTAAAAGCTTCAATTTATCCGTAGCATATTTTTTGATGTTCATATTGTAAACCAATTCGTCGTAAAGATGAATCTAAATAGTATCCCTAAAAATAGATATCCATAAAATAGGAACCCACTAAGGCACTGCCTGTGCTTGGGTAATATAAACAAAAATGCTTTATTACATCAGTAGTACAATTAAAAAAGGTAAGTTTTAAAGTGAAGGTTTATAAATATTAATCTGTGAAAAATATTCTAGTAAAAAAGAGAAACTAAGATTGTGTTGCTTTTTTGAATTGGTTTCAAGAAAGTAAATAAAGCCTTGAAGTTACCGTAGAATTGTAATGAAAAGTGATGCATTAAGGTTTAAATAAAATTTATAGCAAAAGTGTTTTAAGATCCGCATTATACAGCCATAATTTTAATTATTTTATGTAGAGTGATATTTTATCTGTCATTTGAATGTGTTTTTGTATAAGATTAAATGTCCGAGGACCCATAAAACTGCTATGTGTTTGCATTAATTTGGTATTGATTTGAGGGGTGTAAAAGATATTAATAGTCCTTTTGCTAATTCTATTTTCATTTTTTGAAACAATTTTTGTTTTTTAATATATATTTCATGGTCTGCAATATATGATTAATCAATCTATTTGATTCTATAGCACTTCGATAAAGTTTAATTTATTTCTCATGTAATTTTATTGCTGTAATTTGATAAAGAATTAAGAATATTGTTTAATTTTTTACTCTTTCATCCTACAAATAATAAAATAATACAAGATAGATTTATCTTTATCTCTTGCCTTTGATAATTTTAACGGTTGACTTGACACAAAGTTGAAATTTCCTCAATCGTTCTTCAATTCACAAAATTCCAGCCTTTTAGTGTCGTAAAGTTAGCAGGACGGAATAAAAGGGCAAAAAAGTGAAAAAAACACAGTTTTTGCTGGCTCCCTGTGGAACGTTATTATTCGAGTTCGGGGCTCAGTGGCAGTGGCTGGTTCTCCAGTCGATCGCGTTTATGGCCGGTTTTACAGCGTTCACCTTTACCGGCTGTAAAATATGTTTATTTTCTCTCGGAGCAAATACACGCCGCGTGCGGGGACCGTGGGGCGTTGGTGTACCGCTGATGGCCCCTTTTTTTGGGTTTTTTTTGTCATTTTTATTAACTATGAAACAAAGATGATACACACAATATGGTATACAAAATAATAAGTATACAAAATAATAGGTATACAAAATTTTAGGTACAAAATAAAAGGTACACAAAATGAAGGGTATACAAAATGTAAATAGGTATTCAAAATAATAGGTATACAAAATAATAGTTATACAAAATAATAGGTATACAAAATAATAGGTATACAAAATAATAGGTATACAAAATAAAAGATATACAAAATAATAGGTATACAAAATTTTAGGTACAAAATATTAAGGATACAAAATAAAAGGTTTACAAAATAATAGGTATACAAAATTAAAGGTTTACAAAATAAAAGGTTTACAAAATAAAAGGTATACAAAATAATAGGTATACAAAATAAAAGGTATACAAAATAATAGGCTTACAAAAAAGAGATTAAAAGAGAACACAATTTTTTTATTAATTCACACAGGAGGCCCTAAGGACAATAATTTCCGTCAAGGCCTATGTCATCTTTGAGGATGCTGTGTGGAGGGTCTTTTGTGGAAAGGAAGGAGTGAACCAGGGCCATGAAGAGACTTATATTGTAGGAGAGAGGAAATACAGAAGCCGGCAAATTGAACACAGCCGTTGAATTCAAGGACGAGTCGTAAAAACAACCCGTTCTCATGTGACAAGTGCGAACAGAACCCTTTATTAAGTATTTAATTATATTATTACTGCCTATATATTATGACACAATGCACTTTAACATCGGGGGTTACAGAAGTAAGTAGTCAATTTTTTTTATGTGAATACCGAACGAGAGTACCAACTGCTCGCAACCTTCTGGAGTCAACAGTGACATTATGGCATCCCCAATTGGGGTATGTTGTCAGTCTGAATGTAATGGTAGTAGGAAGGGGAAGGAGATGGGGAAGAGTTAGTGTTTTTCAACCGCTTTTCTGAAAGCACATGAAACCGGTTTGGAAGTCCTAAACGAGCGTCAAAGAAAACTATGCTACAACGGAGTTCTCTGCAGCAGTACTCTACTCGTCCCACTGGTAGTGGCATAAAAATACCTCCCTTTTAAAAGTTGTAAAAAATACGCAAAGTTGAAATCGCTCCAGCTTTTGGTAAAACGCTTTCAAAGGCAGGTGAAAAATAACCAAATTGTGCTCTGCTTATTCTAAACTCAGTCAAGTAAAAACGTTATGATTTCTAACTCGGTAAAACTCCGAAAGAAAATAATCGAATTCGCGATGAAAAATATGAATTCTTCACTCTTTGGAGCTGGTTTAGGCTTTGGTATTTTTTAAAGTTTTCTTAAATTTTTTTTTAATGATTGTACAGTAATAAAAATGCAAGTCTTGGCGTGTAAATATCCCCAGAATTCTTTGAAAGTAATACTAAAAAAATACGATTTTAAATTTAATTTATCTTGCGGACCAAATACATTACCAAAAAAATAGCAATCTGACAAAATCTCAAAGGATAAAAACAGATTCACTAACCATGATTGTCGATGTCTGCGACATGTGGGAGGCCTCTCAATAATTTGCATCCACTTAAATTAATCTCAGTATAATTTTTAGTGCTTCCTGTGTGGAGCTAATTTAAAAAAAAAATTCCAAAATATATTTCGCGGAATACGCCCTCTGACAGTTTACATATCAGGACAGTAGCATAGTCACAAACTTCACGTACACAAATGGTTTCCATATGGCGCGGCGTCAGAGATGTACTTCAAGTCGTGTTCTTAAATTTCAACCGTACAGACGCTAAGGTATTAATAATATCAGATGAACAGTAAGTTTTATAAGTTATCCATATTATAAGTAAATAACTCAATAAAATCATATTATTTCTTTATCTTCTCAGGTGAAATTTATTTCATGAATACCTAGTAGTGTTGTATATATATTTATATGGACGCATTGATCTTTCTTCTTTATTGGGGGCACGATACCCTTTTCAATTTCATATTTTACTGCCTTTAGCTGAAATAGTTGGCAGAAATAAATGGATTGACGTTTGAGACAGCCATACGTGACGGTGTTGAATAATTTATACTTCAATCAATAACTAAAAAAAAAACCAGACACTTTTTTGCGTTTACAATTCAATCTAGCGTTAGATATATCAACCACGGAGAACCTCGAGGGGTCTCCGGATCCGGAGATTCTCGATTACAAATCCGGAGATCGCGGGTTCAAATCTTTGTGGAAGCAAATAAATTTTATTTAATAATTGAAAATAATCTTATTTTGATTTTCTGTTTAAAATTTTTGTTTGAGGGTCGCTAATATTGTCTTCAATGATTAAATATTAAATTTTGAGGTTGTACTCATAAAGTTATTTCAAAAATCGGTTTAGTGGTTTAAGCGTGAAAGCGTAACAAACAAACACACGCAGTCTCGCATTTATAATATTAGGTAATATAGATTGTCAGATTTTATGTTATTTTATACGTTCGTTGGTTACAGTGGAATATTTTGTTTTAACATTTACTTCACGCAGAAGGCCCTGAAAGAGTGAACCTGGGTCTTGAAGAGACCCATCTTGTAGGAGGGAAGAAATACGGATGCCGGAAAATCGTTTAGAATACAAAATTCCTCGCAGAAATGACCCGTTCTAATGACATGTGACGAACGTCAACTGTGTACAATTGTTGGGCACGCATTTGGCGTGTTTCCGACCGTGCACCATTGCAAAGGAATCAATGATGCTAATTCCTCGAAGCATCTTCCATTGAAGTACCAGTAAAAGGATAGCATTTCCAACCAACGCCTGTGCTCTAAAGATTGCAATCGGTTTGTCAAGATAGGAGAATCTACCAAAAAGTGGGGTTTTGTTTTCGGATATTTTGGGGCTCAAGATTCGAATATCAAATTCAACTATGAGGCACGCTTGCGATTTGTGCAGGGTTTACAATTGTGTACTATTTAACTATTGTGGGCCCTGTATTTATTATTAATTTGTATAATAGGTATACAAAAAGAACATTATTATTAATAATATTTTGTACTCGAAAAACTCATACCGTGAAAGACGATATTGAGAATTAAAAAACAAACATGTATTAAAGAACGGAACAAACGTTAAAGAACAAAACAAAAATAAAAAGAATATAGGCGTTATCTACTGGCTTGGAACATTTTCTACAGGAATTCATTAAAATTCATTGGAAATTTTCACTGAGCAAAGAATTTTGAGCGAAAAATTATGATTTGTGTTTGTGCATAATATTGAATGGAAGATCCTCTAAGTATCATCCTCGTAAGAGATAATCATTCAAAATCGAAACTTTTTTGAAATTGCAATAGTCGTGTTTAGTTACCAGATCTGAATAAACAGATGTTTCCCATCCATCCTCTTTCACTTATCCTTACCCTCCCCACTCCATTTAGCCTCACAAAATGCTACAATTGGGGGTGCCATAGTCTCACTGGCTCCTAGTAATTGGAAGCAGTTGGGACTCTACTAGTGCAGTATTCATTTTTTTTTTTAAATCGTGTCCACCCTTTCTCGTCCCCTCTTCCGTCTCCTCTTTTGTTGCCCTCCCCACTCCTTCCCACACTGCCGCTAAACCATATGAAATACCCATCGCGCAAATCAAACAAATCGCGCGCCACGTATTGTAATTTAACCAACTGTTAGAACTAACACAACCCTGTCCCGTTTGAAACGAAATAAAACTAACCATTCATCACTTTGGTTGGACAGGGTTCTAACTTCACTTTACCTCGTTCTGAGATATGAGGGGTCAAAGTTTTTACCATCCGTAAAAAAAATTAGATTAACATATTTCTAAGGAAGATATTTAATTAATACTTAGTCTTATCAATTTAGAGCATACCTAAAAGTGCAGATAGAGCCTTATAATAATTCATTGCATAAAGTTCTAACTACATTTCCCTAATGTCATTCCAAGATATGGCCAAGTTTTGATAATATATTTTCCTTTAAAGAATCTTAAACTCAAAGACTTAACACAAGATTCAAACTCAAAATCAGAAATTGTTAAATAGATTTTGAGAAATCGTCCTGGCAAACTTTGACAGCTCATGGCATGGCGAAGATAGAACCCTGTCGGACGAACTACATTGCGCCTCGTAAAAACGATCAACTGTCGTAAGATACAAACAAAACTGCATAGGTTCAGAGTAATATTAGAACTTTGTAAAATAAATGAAAGATTTAAAAATTTTAACTTCGTCATGCGAGTGTCTATAAAAATATGAGGTAGAAATGACAGAGTGGAAGATATTCTCAGTATCGCCCTGGTGTAAGACCACCATTCAGAATTGAAACTTTGCTTTTTTTACATGAGCTCCACACAGGAGGCCCTGAGGAATATAATTTCCCTTAGGGCCTATGTCATCTTTTGGGATGCTGTGTGGAGAGTTTTTTTAAGGAAAGGAAGGAGAGGAGAGTTCTGGGAAGGAAAAGAGTTTAAGGGGTGCGCAGGAATCTGGGGTTCAGTGTGTCCTGGTCATCCGCCTCCAAGACCTAGACAAACCTCACCCCATGAACCCAGGCACCCCTGCCAAATCACCAAACGTAGCGAACCACTTGGGGTGACCTATGGCAGAGGTGTTGGATATCCAATAAAAGATCCCGGGGCGGCGGTACCCATTCCCGCCTCCTAAATGGAAATGGCTTGAAATGGCTTTAGCCGTGTTTGGTGACCAGATCTGAATAGCCAGATACTTCCAACCTTCCTCTTCCCCATCTCCTTCCCTTCCCCACTACTTTCAGCCTCACAACAACCCCAATTGGGGATGCCATAGTCTCACTGGCTCCAGACGAGAGCAGTTGGGACTCTTGTGCGGTATTCATATAAAAAAAATATTAAATATAAAGAAATGAGGAAAAAAATTGTTTTGCATTCAAAAGTCATTTTTGAAAAAAAAATTCAGATAGAACATTGTCCAACTAAGGTGACGCTTTCACACAAACTCAAATCTAGTCTATGGGGTAATACAAAAGTTGTTATACGGGTACCGTAGCACCCCGTTGAAGTGGACCTTAGTTTTCTAGTCTCCCAAAACTGCCTCGCAAACCATCTCGTCCCCGCCGGGGGGTAAATTGGCCCCTTTTATTTACGACGAAACATTATCGGGGTCTTCGTGGATCATTTTTCCCATAGGGCTGAGTGCCAATGCTGCCAATAGAAGAGGTATGCCATTATTCCCGCCGGGTAATATGGCACAGGCCGGACACTATTCCGAATCGAATAAACATATTTCAAAGTTAATCCCCCGAGCTTTGTTTATTGGGCAATTCAGCCAGGCTGCTTGCTGCTCCTGCCCTGTTTGAAAAGGCAGCCAAGGTTTGACTGGATTTCAGATAAATCTCATAGTTTTGCATGGAATTTATTTGGCCAATAGTGGCCGAGTGATGGATGACTTGAATGTTTTTAAGAGGAACGGTTGCGCGGCATTTATAGTACAAAAATTTGAATCCAAACAAACAGAATTTTCACAGTTGAACAAAATTTTCAAAAACATTTTCACAGTTGCATTTCAGTGCTACAACAGTGCGGTCGTACAGTTTCGTATAGTGCACTGCCTCGAGTATCGAGTATTGTTCTACACTTCGTACCCAAAGTACCTCGCCCGGGCGGGCGGGTATTAGAAAGAACATGGATGACATTCTCGAAGATATTAAGAGCGACATCGCAAAGATCACGTCTGTTAAAGATTCAAGAATAAAACTGAGTTTGGAGAACAACTTAAAGAAACTAGAAGAACAAATTAAAATTGAAAATCTTATCCTACAAAAAAAAATAATTAATCTACAAGAGCAAATTATAACAAACAATGAACACTATAATGAGAAATTGGAGAGTTTCGTGACAAAAAATATAAAAACATATGCACAAGCTACAACAACAATTAATAAAATCGAGAAACAAACTCCACAAAAACACGCCATCATAATATCAACAACTAAAAACTTGAAGGCTGAAGAAATGAGAAGAAGAATCGAAAAAAACATAGATGTAACTAAAATGCAAGTCGGTGTTACTGAATTTAAAAAAATTGGTGACCAAAAACTCATAATCTCATGTGTAAAAAAAGAAGACGCACAAAAATTGGTCACAAAAATAAATGGAACATTCGGCGAAGACATTAACGCTGAAGAAACAAAAAAGAGAAAACCAATAATGATTGTAAAAAGATTACAATCAAATTTAACAGAGGATGAAATTGTTTTAGGCATAACCCAGCAAAATGAGGGTTTACAAAATTACTGTAAAGATGATTTTAAACTCATAAAAGAAATCAAACTAAAAAAATTCGACCAACAAAAGACGTACCAACAAGACGTGTCAAACTACTTAATACAAACTTCAGGAGCCATTAGAAAAATCCTTCTCAACTTTGGAAAAATAAATATAAAATACCAAAGAGTCCCAATTGACGACCTGAACCCACTTACACAGTGTTACCATTGCCTTAAATATGGACACACTGCCCTAAGATGCCTGAACAGAACACAGCCACCTACCTGCCCCCATTGTGCACAAGACCATACCCTAGGAAAATGCACAGAGAGAAACAACAAACCAATCTGCTACAACTGTTCCAGCAACAATAAAAAATTCAGGGCGAACATCTTGGACGACCACCGTGCTGATAGCATCAATTGCACATACAGACATAAAATGCTTCAAATTGCCAAAGAAAGAATAGATTATGAATGAAATTGCACTACTCTTATTAATGATTAAAAAAAAAACACAAAGGCTCTCAACAAGTGCGTCCTCCAGAAAATCTTATCTCATCAGTGAAGTAAACAAGTGTATTCACGGCCACTAATGCATTCATTATTATTATTTCTTCGATATGGATGATTTCGTGATAAATGCTATAGATAAAACCATGTCAATAGACGAAAGAATATATACATCAGTGAACGAAACAAACAACATTTTAGCGATGAATCCCGAAGTTAGCTTAATCATATTTCATATGAATATAAGAAGCATCGAACGTCATTTAGACGAACTCCTGGTAACAATAAAATCACTTAATAGACTGGACTGCATAATATTAACAGAGACGCACTCATCGAGCGATGTAAACTATAATATTCCGGGTTATACATACTATGCAACTAATACCCGAATTAACAAAAACAGTGGAATCGCAATATTTATTTCAAATAAATATGTTGTGACTTCTATCAGAGAAATCCACATGCACAATGTAAACGTCCTAAATATGGAAATCAGTTACCAAAAGTATACCTTTAACATATTCGCTATATATAGAACTCACGCCTCAATATTACCAATATATATAGATGAACTAAAACGCATTCTTCTTGCGAACAGAAATAAGAAAACCATTGTCGTCGGAGACATTAACCTCAATATAGCAAATGATTATTCGTCTAACGATAAAGATAATTATCTTAATATGATGGCAGAATTAAATTATATATCATGTATTAATTCATTTACGAGAATTATTCCAGGTCAACGACCTTCGTGCATAGATCATGTTTTCACAAATATTCAAGACATAAAAAATATAGCATCTGCAGTTATACAAACGACAATCACAGATCATTTCGGGTGCATTTTTACGTACAATTACGAAAACAGATGTTCATCATTACCAACCCAAGCTCCGGAGAATGAAAACGGCCGACGCAAAACGCTCAACATAAATGCCCTACTACATAATCTAGATAAAGAGAAATGGCACGATATTTTCAATTGTAATGATACGAACGAATGCTTCGAACTATTTGAAAAAAAATTATCAATGCATGTAAGTACTGCACATTCTATTGATTCCAGAAAACAATCATCAAAATTTAAACCGGTTAAACCGTGGATAACTTTTGGATTAATTGTGTCAATCAGACACAAAGAAGCAATATACAAAAAATTAATCCGACAACCTACAAACGAAACCCTAAAAAAATACCTAAAAGCATACAAAAACAAACTTACGTATTTAATAAAAAACACAAAGGAAAACTATTTTCGGCGAAAACTAGAAGCAACGGAGAACGATGCAAAAAAAGTCTGGCATGTTATAAATGAAATCATAGATAAGAAAAAACATAAAAAAAATGAAATACATAGTATTACTCATAACAATATCAAAATACGATGCGAAGAAAACCCTTCAGCTGCCGCTAACATATTTAACAATTTTTTTGCAAATGTGGGCAAAAACCTTGCAAATCAAATAGAAAAATTACCGTCCAATGACGAACAGAACATTAACGTCAATATCTCAAACAAAATTGACATGTTTTCCCTTACTTCAGCCCAGGAAATCGAACAAATCATTACAAGCATGAAGGGAAGATCAGCACCAGGTTTCGATGGAGTTACTGTCGAAACACTGAAAACTATCAAAAAACATATTTCAAAACCATTGACACATTTAATCAACATTAGTCTTCAAAGCGGAATATTCCCAACGATATATAAACAAACCATCATCACTCCAATTCATAAATCTGGCAACCCAGAAGAAGTGACAAATTATCGTCCAATATCGCTGATTTCTAACATTGCCAAAATCTTTGAAAAAATTATCAAAAAAAGATTGACTGAATTTATTAACACAAACAACATAATTCACGACAACCAATATGGATTTATGAAAAATAGAAGTACCCAAGATGCGATTGCCAAATTATCGAACATCATTCAGAACACATTAGACAAATCTTTGAAATGCCTTGGAATCTTCATAGATCTTAAAAAAGCTTTCGATAGTATTTCTCATGATAAACTTATTGAAAAATTAAACTGTGTTGGGATAAACGATAAAGCTCTAAAATGGATAAAAAGCTATCTATTTGAACGATACCAAGTAGTCAAGATAAATAACTCCCTAAGTCTACCACTAACAAGCAATTTCGGGATACCTCAAGGCACTGTGCTAGGTCCCCTACTATTTATAATTTATGTCAATGATATTTTCAAACTACCACTTAACGCAGACATAATATCATATGCCGACGACACAGCTATCATAGTGAATGGGATCGACTGGAATATAGTAAACGAACAAGCAAATAATAGCATGAACACCTTAAAACATTGGTTTGATACCAATCTCCTTTCATTGAACACTAACAAAACATACTACATACACTTCTCAATTAACAAAATAAAAACACTCCCCAACACTAAAATAATTATCCACAATAACAAATGCAACAAAATCACATGTATCCAAGGCTGTTCAACGTTGAAATCAGTATCAGAAATTAAATATCTCGGAGTGATAATAGAACAACATATGAAGTGGAAGAGCCATATCTGTGAATTGGTTAAGCGTATCAGAAAGTGTATATATATATTCATAAGATTAAGAAATATTTTAAAACCCAACAATCTAAAAAGAGTATACTATGCACTAATCCAGTCATTAATTCAATATGGAATTATTGGATGGGGGGGTTCATACAACAATATTCTTACCCCGATCAAAGTGATCCAGAAGCTAATCATTAAAGTAATCCTAAAGAAACCCTCCACATATCCAACAGAAACACTTTTCGCAGATTTCACGGTGCCTCGAGTAGAGAATATCTTCAAGAAAAATGCAATTATCCAAATTTACAAAGATAATATTGTCAAAAAATTTGAAACCCACCAATCAAAAAGATATCAAGACAACATCAAAATACCAAAATTTAATACCAAACTAATGCAAAACAATTACATTTATTTAGGAATAAAGTATTTCAACAATCTTCCGATTGAAATAAAAAAAATCAAAGACATCAATAAACTGAAACTCAAACTGAAGCAACACTTCATCAGGAATAATTAATTAAATAATTACCTGTTTTTCTCTTTCTTTCTAATTATTGTCAATCTATATTTATTTCTATATAATTTAGATTTTTAGAATTTCTCTAAAGTGCACAATATTTTAGTATGTAACCATATCCCATTGTATGTACATCTTCACATATAGATGTTCCAGAAGTTTCAATTGTTCCCATTACATAATGTTATATAACCTATTGCATAATGTTATTCTATTTCTGTCATAATTAGTGTAACTCGCTCATCAAGCACAAGAACTAGCTTCTTCTTTGGTGAGACTGCAATTTTAAAGAATTTCTGAACCAATATGTAATTTATATTAACCCACTGTAAACTTATATATCTATATTAAATAAAAAAAAAAAAAAAAAAAAAAAAAAAAAAAAAGAATAATTTGTTTTTTAATCAAAAGTACACGATTATTATGAGTATGGACGAAACGATTCGGCGAAGCGAAAAAATGCTCAGAAGAGTATGGCCGAAACGTTTCGTCCGCGGCTTTTATTCAAATGCCGTCATATTTAATGAAAATATTTGACTTGTAATGGCATCTATGGACGTCTGCACGTAGTTTTTCGAAGTTTTGGAATACATACCTACAATACAGACTTCACAGTTTTGGTTTAAAAATTATTTTTGCGTCATTTAGCGGTCGTCAGAGGAAGGAAGCAGCTTTTTTTTTATATGAGCTCCACTCAGGAGGCCCTGAAAAAAATAATCTCCCTCAAGGCCTACGTCACCTTTGGGGATGCTGTGTGGAGGGTTTTTTAAAGGAAAGAAAGTGGAGGAGAATTCTGGGAAGAAAAAGGGCTTAAGGGGTGGGAAGGAATCTGGGTTTCAGTGAGTCCTGGTCATCCGCCTCCAAGACCTAGACAAACCTCACCCCATGAACCCGGGCACCCCTGCTAAATCAACAAACGTAGCAAACCACTTGGAGTGACCTATGGCAGAGGTGTTGGTTATTTATTTATTATTTATTAACGGACTAACGTCCAATTTAAAATCAAGTAACACGAAATTTTGGAAATGTACATTACAAGAATAAAGGACGGTATATGAAAGCAAAGACAAACAGATAAAACATAAGAAAATAGAAGTGTCAAGTCAAGTCAAGACTTTGCTAAAAATATATTAATATAAAATATCATCAATTGTTTAGTGAGCGAAAAAAACATTTAGGCTTATGCCAAAAAATCAAGGTCTTGACGTGAGTTGACCATTCTACACATTCTGGATAGTGGTGAATTATAACCATAATTAGTCGAGTGTTGATTGAGGAAGAGCAGTTCTTTATTTCTGAGTCTACGAGAAGGTATATTGAATGAGATGAGTTGTAATAATGTAGGTGAGTCAATAATATAGTTGATGATTTTGAAGAAACAAATGAGATCAGATTTTTCCCGTCGGTCTTCTAAAGGAGCAAGGTTTAGAGTTTGTTCGATTTCATTAAATGAGTAATTGCCTCGTTCTAATCCTAGCCTCTTAGCAATTCCTTTTAGGAACCGATGTTGAACGGACTCAATATGACGAATTTGGATATCATAAAAAGGAGACCATATAACATAAGCATATTCAAGATGGGGGCGGACCAAGGAGCAGTAAAGAGTTCTTAGGGTATTTATGTTTTTGAAGTCAGAAGTGATTCTAGAGATGAAACCAAGTAGTTTGAGAGATTTGTTAACAATCACATTTATATGTTCCCGAAAAGAAAGTTATCCAGTAAAGGTTCCCGGGGCTGCGGTACCCTATCCCGCCTCCCAAATTGTATTGACATGTTTTTTTTTCAACGTTGGTTTATTTTCGCAAATTGATGTCGATGAAGTTTTAATTCAAAATATAAGATTACTTTTAGTTAATCTACGATAATTTATGAAAAAGTATTTAAAAAATTAACCAAAAAAACTCACTCCTCACGAACAGTTTTGTTGGCCAAAACTCACTCGCGGAGAGGAGAGAAAAAACGAATTATACAATATGTCCAATGAAATGTCACTTAAATTAATATTTTTTTCCATTCTTGGATTAGAATGCAAAATGCGCCTATCACTTTAGAAGCATGTTTTACGTGCAATAATTTGCAAAAATCTTCCATCACTTGTTAATGTGTGGCCAGAAAACCTCTCCACCTTTAGTGTCTCCATCGGGCCTATAACTAATATCTGTGCGAAATGTCGTTAAACCGAGACGCTTTAGTCAGGGGATGTTTTTATGAAGATATCACTCTTTAAAGGGGATGAAGAGCTTTATGTGATACCGTTAAGAGAAAGATCTCACTTAATGTATTATGGCCGTGCTACTCATTTTTCAGACACCGTTTTTACTTTTTTTTGTAAATACTGCACAAGGTATCCAACTGCTCCCGAATCAAGTAGAACTACGAGAAATGATTGTTTTAATTTAGATGACTTACAAGGGAATTTTAACTTTTCTCTTAAGAGAAAAAATTAAAATTAAAAGTTAAAATTCCCTTGTAAGTCACAGTCTCTTAACTTTTCGCACAAGAGTCCCAACTGCTCCCGTCTGGAGCCAGTGAGACTATGGCATCCCCAATTGGGGTATGTTGTGAGGCTGAAGGTAGAGGGGAGAGGAAAGAGATGGGGAAGAGGAAGGTAGGAAGTACCTGGCTATTCAGATCTGGTCACCAAACACGGCTAAAGCCATTTCAAGCAACGTTTCAATTCTGAACGGTGGTCTTACACCAGGGCGATACTGAGAATATCTTCCACTCTGGAATGTGCCGCAAATATACTATATATTATTTTAAATGAATAAATTGTGAAGTAACATAACAGTTTTGTTACAGCTGTTTCGGTTTACAAGACCGTTTTTAAAATTGCCTGACAGTGGATTAACTACAGTTTGAAATTGGTCTTATAAACCGAAACAGGTGTAACAAAAATACATACCAAAATACTTGCAGAAGTTGATAATAAAACTATCAAATGTAATTTTAATAGAATTAAAAAAATATATTAAAAAAAAAATCATTTACATATCTTACTCCAATAATGTCAGGAATCACTAGTTAAAATAAGTCAATTACGTCCTGTTCCCTGTATTTGGACATAATATGTGGGAGATACTCTCAACACTGCCCTTGAAAAAAGCACTCTTTAGAATCCAAACGTTGCGTTCCCTTGAAACGGCGTTCGCCGTATTTGTGGCAAGCTCTGAGTATTTTAGCCAGGTATTTCTCAACTTTCCCCCATTCCACCTCTTTTCCTTCCACATTACCTCCAGCCTCACAAAACACCCCAATTGAGTTTTTCTACTGTTCATTAATTGTCGATATTAAATTTTAAAAATTACGAAAAGGAGAGCATTTTTTTACGAGGAATAACATTATAAATAAGGGGATAACTTAAACTTAAGGGGAGCCACAGAAATAAATTCTTCGTGATTTTAAGATCTTATTAGATTATGGCATACAGTTGACTTAATTGAACCACCAATTGGAAGAAGGGAATAAACGCCAATTTTTGACATATTCAGTTTTCTACACTTTTACATTTTTTAGAAGTAGCGTTTAATTGTGAGTTCGAAGAAAGGAACAAAAACCATTGGCTTCGTATAGATTCATGCGGCCATAAAAAAGAGTTAGTTGGAAGAAGGAAATAAACACGTAAAAAATACAAAATACGAAACAAAACAGTTAGTTGGAAGAAGGAAACAAATGTACAAAAAATATAAGATACGAAATAAAGTTAGTTAGTTGTAAGAAAAAATAATATTTTATTTTATTTATTTATTAGTTATATATTACATAAAATTTATAATATATTACTCCCAATGAGTTTCATAAAACTCATTTCGAGAAGGACAACATTACACAAATAAAAGAAATTAAAAAAATTTTGGAAAAGGTAAAAGAAAACTAAAAGAAAATTATTTTTACACAAGAACACGAAATTCAATGGGAGTTTAATGAACAGTACATAATTTTAAAATGAACTAGATTTACTGGACACACTTTATATAGTTACTAATTATATTTAGTACTTATACGGAGAATATACAGGAGTTACAAAGTAAGACAGCTAAATTCGTGACAGGTTAATAAAGCTGCTGAGAAAATATAATTTTAGAGCCTTTGCCAATTTTTTTTTGTTTGATGCTGGAAGCTTTAGGTCATTGGGTAGTGCGTTGTAATGCGTGTGTGCGACGTATTGTAAGGAGTTAATTCCAAATCTAGTCGTGCGAGTAGATAGATGATGATTGGTGTATTTGATTTTGTGATCGTGTTTTGTATCGTCCGTCCTGGTGTATGTCCGAATTAAAGGCTGGTTTAGAGTTGGTGTGTGAGGAGTGTTGAATTATTTGTAGGATGGCAGTGGTGATGCTATATTTTGGCAGAATCGTAAAAGTAAGTATTTGGGTCAGTGAGTATATATCTTTGACGTGTGTATCCCATGGTAGATGGTGTATGTTTCTTATAGCTCTATTTTGGATGACTTGTATTTCGGATATTTGCTTCTTAGTTATGGTTCCCCAGATACTAACCAGATAACTTAGGTGAGAGTGGATCATAGCATAATATGTGGCACGCAGTAGAGCAACGGGGAGCACATCTTGAAGTCGATAGAGTACACCAGTTATCGGGGAAATTTTGGATCTTACATGTTCAACACACAAAAAATAATCCAATATATTCCTGACGAATTCAAATATTTTCACGATAATCTGACCCGGTCAACTTACAAGATCCGAAAGTGAAGAAAGAGATGAAAAATTGTGTCCTTACGTTTTTTATAATTAATTAATAGTTTTTGTCATTATATTGTCTATTATTTCTAATTATTTTAATGTAGTGTATGATAAATTGGAAGAAGGGAATAAATCCAACACATTTACATATACATGTATAAATAAATATTATATATTTCAGCCAGATCTATTAGTAAATACATCAGAATTTATGTTTTCTACATTATCATTGATATTAAATGAGCCTATAAGTTGAAACTAAAAGTTATAAAGTTTTTTTAATTGTCTCCATTCTCATTTTTTGGATTTACTCCCTTCTTCCAATTGGTAGTTCAATTATACTTTTGTATATTCGGTTTACTTGTCTTGACGCTGTAAAAAAGTTTGCCTAAACCGATTAAAACTTAAATTCTTTTTTCTGTTTGATCAGTACCTACTTAGCTACCATTAAAATTCCCGTTTTGCCCATTTCGACAATGCTAACGTTTTCTTCGCGGCTCATTACAATTAATTTAATACTTAATTCCAACCACTCTCTTTGGTTTGAAGCTTTGCTCCGTGGCGTGTTTCCGCATAACTTGATTATTACGAGATTCCGCGGATTTTAGGGGGTCTTCCGCATTTGTGGTTCCTCTTGGGCGCTTTTGTTCGACCAGATTTATCTATCGGCTCTTCATTCTGTGTGATGTGCCCTGCCAATAAATTATCGTTGCTTTTGATGTGTTCATTTATGGCCTGTAATCTAATTTCTCTTCATTATTCATTCGGTTTCTGTCCTAATTTATTTCCTTTGGTTGCGCTCCTACTCAGTTTCTGCTCTTCTTTTACATTAAGGTACCTAATTGATTTTTCGAGGGTTTCAAATTCAATAATTTTATTTCGTATCATTCTGGATTTTTGAATACACCTAGTACTGCTAGTAGAACACATTTAATCAATTTTAATTTTATGGGACCCGTCCAAAATCATTTCGAAAAATGATGTGTTTTGCTTCGCATCTTCGACCGTAAATTTAGTCTAGTAATAGAAGTGATTGGTCCAGTACTAATAATAAAGACAAAACGTCGCCTTAGTTCGTATTTATCCAATAGACCATTAGAAAATTTTACAGGAGGAGAAGGTTTTCTTTAATTATTTCAATGAAACATTATGAAAGGTGTCCAAGATAAAGCTTTTTCCGTAAGAGTTAGGGTCTCATTAGCTTAAATAATTCTTAGTTAAGTGATCCCAATCATGTCTGATTACGTCTAAAAGGGATCGGAATGATAATCTAGTCTCCTTCAACGGAAGCAATCTCCCGAACAGGCCTTCCAAGTGACCAGCTCAGGTACGGGGGCTCCATCGAGGCCAGAGTTAAGTTAGCCTCTCAGAAACTGGGCGTACTGTACAGGGCCCGCAGATACTTTAATAGTACACAACTGCTAACCCTGTACAAATCGCAAGTGCGCCCCACGGTTGAATTTGGCAGCCACCTCTGGTCTGGAGTCCCAAAATACCTGAAAAAAACCCTCGACTCTGTGCAGAAACGGGCGGTCCGTTTGATAGATTCTCCTAACTTAACAAATGGACTGCAATCTTTAGAGCACAGGCGTCAGGTGGGAATGCTGTCCTTGTTCTACCGGTATTACAATGGAAGATGCTCCGAGGAACTAGCGTCACTGATCCCCTCGGCACCGGTGCATAGTCGGGAAACACGCCAAACACGCGCTCAACATTTGTACACGGTTGACATTAGTCACATGAGAACGGGTCGTTTCTACGACTCGTTCTTGAGTTCAACAGCCCGGCTGTGGAACGATTTGCCGGCTTCTGTGTTTCCTCCCTCCTACAATATGGGTCTCTTCAAGACCCATGTTCACTCCTTCCTCTCCTCAACAGCACCCTCCACACAGCATCTTCAAAGATGACATAGGCCCTGAGGGAAATTATTTCCCTCAGGGCCTCCTGTGTGGAGTTAATATAAAAAAAAAAAAAAAAAAATTACTATACTTTTTTATACTCTTTTTTTAATTTTAAAATGGAGATTGAACAAACATTAAAATGGTCTGTTGGACATATAAGAACTGAAGCGACGAAAAATTTCTGTAAAAGATTACAGAGAAAGAGGTATAATACTAATTATAACCTATCTTGTGACACTTTAACCAAATATATTGAAATGCAAGAGATATGCTATGACGGCCGCCCGACCGTCGGCGGACTACTACCTAATGGGCATAGTTGAATACGGAAAGAATTCATTAATTGATTTTTTTTAAGGTGTGCAGTAGTATTGGTTAGCAATATCGGCGACGCCAGGTCCCACCTAGTAAAAACTGCTGATGGCACTTATATTTCAATATCGGCGACGCCAGGTCCCACCTAGTAAAAACTGCTGATGGCACTTATATTTCAATATCGGCGACGCCAGGTCCCACCTAGTAAAAACTGCTGATGGCACTTATATTTCAATATCTTTGGATTTAACCAACCGTGTTCTTCATGTGCCCCCGGAGTGGAAGATACTTTCAGTATCGCCCTGGTGGAAGGCCACCATCCAGAATTGAAACATTGCTTGAAATCCCTTTAGCCTATTTGGTCAGATCTGAAAGCCAAGTACTCCCCCACCTTCCCCGGGGAGGAGCCACCTCCTCACATTATCCTCTCCGTTTAGCATCACAAAATATCTCAATTGGGGACGCCAAGGTCTCATTGGCTCTGGAAAAATTAGAGCAGTTGGGACTCTTGTGCCTAATCCAAAGAACCTAAATCCTTATGACACTTTGTTCTTCATCTTTTTGAATCTTGACCCCACCCCGATTGCGCCTATGTTCATAAGTTATGTGTTCGGTGGCTGAGTTGGCATCGCGTTTGGCAACCAGGCGTCGTGAGCTTAATTCCTCGGCTGACTAAGGCCTTCATTACGACAAAAGCAAAATTTCTGATATATTTTTAAAAAATGTTTGATACACGGTGTATTTATTATAAAGAAAATTAGTTAATAAAATATAAATAAAATAATTAATAATGAAAATCGCTTTTCCGCAGAATAAAGAGAAAAGTCAAGGTTCTTGAGTTTGGTGAGAGAATTCAAGCTAAAATAATAAAATGCGTATAAGCAAGTAATAAAATATTGTTTATAATGATTAAATAAAATAAAAAAATATGTAAATTAGAAAAACACACTTTATCGGAAAAGAAGAAATAAAAAATTAAAAAAATGTTGAATATTTCAGTTTAAGCTGGATAATTTTGAAATTTAATTAAATATTGTAAAAATGTGTTATTTCTAGATAGAGGGAAGGTTTTTTTGAAAATGCTTGGTGATCAATTTTGGAATTTTAATGATTTTTTTTTTTTTTGATTTTATGGATTCTTTCGTAATCCTCTAACTAGCTAGGGCTTATAGCAATACCCTTTCATGTTTCTAGCTGACTAGTACTGCGGCTCATTTGGCCTTATTACTATTACCATCTGATGGTTGTATTTACTTGACTGAATTTATGTTACATTATTGTGCTTTATGAGGAAAAATTCTTAACTGGATAAAAAACCCCATACAAATTAAGAAGAAGAAGAAACATTAAGTTCTGAACTTTTTACTCTGTTTTACCTTTATGTTTTACTGAATGTAAGTATTTCATTGTTTGTCTGCTTTGTAGTCTGGTGCTGCTTCATATCTACCTGTGGGCATGAAAAAACAACATAATCTGGGAAATTGATATTTTTTGAAATTCACTCCCCGCCTCTGGGTTGATTCCCATTTCGGTGATTTTACAACCCGCCACTGGGTCTCTGGAATGCTAGACCACCTGTTGTGTGGAATGTTGATCACCTGTTGGCGGGGGCTTTGTGTAAAAAGGATACATTCGTTCTCATGGAAAATGCATTATGATATGCTTAGGAAGTTTGTGCTTATATCTGAAATTCAGATCCGTCGTTTTGTTATAATTACCAAGTCCTTTGATAAGCGGATTCTCCTGGTTCAATGTACTGTAAAATTTTGTTGTTACTTGAAAAGCATGTTCTTGAAGGGTAGGTATTTCTTCCTGTTCATGAAGCCGTTTAAGGTTTGTGTACATGGGCGTATCATATGCTATTTTCAAACATTTGTTTTGCGTAACTTGCAGTTTATTGAAGGTCGTGTGTGAGATGTTAGACCACACAGGGAGTCCGTATGTGAGAGCCGGTCGAATTAAACTGAGGTACAGATGACTTTTCCTTCTTGTAGCTAGTGAGCTTTTTCTGTTGAAAATGGGGCTTACGGCGCCAATAGCTTTTTGTGCCTTTGACTTTGCTAGGTCGAGATGCTTTTTCCAGTTAAGTCCTTGGTCCATGGTGAGCCCGAGGTACTTTACATCGGTTTTCCAGTCGAGTTCTTTACCACCCATGAGAATTTTTGTTCTAGGATTCTTTTCTTGGCGTCGACGCGTAAATGTAATGGCCTCTGTTTTGGTTTCATTAAGTTTTAACCTCCATTTTTTGTAGTATTTAGTGAGCGTATCGAGTCCTTGTTGTACGTATTTCACTGCTTGGTTGGGTTTTTTTGAGGTGGCATATACCGCCGCATCGTCTGCATAGAATGCTTTTTTGCAATTCTCATTTAGTGGTGGGATGTCGTAGGTATACAAGTTGAAGAAGTGTGGACCGAGTAGACTTCCCTGCGGGACTCCTTTAGGTATTTTCCTTTTAGTAGATAGTGTATCGCCTACTTTGACAGTGAATGTTCGGTTTTCCAAGTACGACTGCGCAATTCTGATGATGTAAATTGGCGTGTTTGTTATGTACAGTTTGTAAATAAGGCCTTCCATCCAAACCGTGTCAAATGCTTTTTCGAGGTCCAGTAGCGACATTACTGTGCAACGATTGATGTTGAAGGCTCTAATTATGTGCTCTGTTACACGTGTGAGTTGGTGAATCGTGGAATGTTTTTTCCGAAAACCGAACTGTTCATCTGGTAGGGTCTTGTTTGTTTCATGATGTGGTAGATATCTGTTCAGGATCACTTGTTCAAGGACTTTACTGAGCGTCGGCAACAAGCTAATGGGTCGATAGTTTGACGGATTCGTACGATCTTTATTTGGCTTATGAAACGGCAGAACTATCGCATTTTTCCAAGATGCTGGGAAGTGGCCCCTTAGTAAGCAGGCATTAAATATTTTGACGAGGAATATTATCGCTCTCTGCGGTAGATGTTTAAGCAGAATATTATTTATTTGGTCTTCGCCTGGGGCCTTGTTTGATTTTAGGCACTTTATGATAAGGGCCACCTCCCTCGGGGTGCAGAGTTTTATGTCCTCCGTATCTGTTTGTGTGCGTTGATTTAATTCGTCTACCGTTTCTGCCACAAGGTTGTTTGTTTCCACATCTTCCATTCCGTC
The DNA here is from genome assembly GCA_936435175.1 of Glyphotaelius pellucidus. Lineage (NCBI taxonomy): Eukaryota > Metazoa > Arthropoda > Insecta > Trichoptera > Limnephilidae > Glyphotaelius > Glyphotaelius pellucidus. Next base: position 6,764,117 of record OW386556.1, read on the forward strand.
TGTGGTCGCAAATGCTTTTTCGAATCCGTCTGCCAGCGTGTTTGCTTTTTCTTCGTTGGTGAGTGCCAGGATTGTGGATTCTGGCCATTTGAGCGGCGGTATGCTATTGTCTTGATATCTGAGGGCTTTTGTCATTCTCCATATTGAGTTGTCCTTGGTACTGAGAGATTCCACTTTCTTTGACCATAGAGAATTTTTTAACTTCGCAATTTCTTCTTTTATTTCCCTGCCGAGAGAATTTACCGCTATTTTGAAGCATTTCTCTCGGGTGTTGTGGTGAATTCTGCGAAGTCTGTTTTTCTCCGTGATTAAGAATTTAATGTGCGGTGTGAGCTCCACTTGGAAAGGCTTAATTTTCTTATACTTGATAAATTTATCTCTGGCTTGTTGTATGCTTCTTGTAAGCATTGAAACAGCTTCCTCTATTTCCTCCGTGGTAGTGAGGGTCTCAGATGTTAGATAAATTTTTTCGTTAATAAATTTCTTGAAGCCCTTCCAGTCGGCGTTTTTGTAGTCAAGTTGAGTCTTTGTTATTCTATCGTGATTACCGCCTATCGAGAAGCTCACAGGTAGGTGGTCGGAAGAAAGTTTATCCTGTGTAATCAGGGGAGATGTAGATGTTATATTTTTTGCCAGTGCGATGTCGAGAGTGCTTGGATATTTGGATCTCGGGGCGTAGTGTGTTGGCCTGTCCGGTGCGAGTACTCTATATTCGTGATTTTCCATATGTTTGAATAGAATACTGCCGTTCTTGTTGGCTCTGAAATTATTCCAGTTTCTATGTTTGGAATTTAAATCACCTCCGATGAGTACTCTCGTACCTAGCGCCAGTAGTTTGTTGAGATCACCTCTCGTGATGTTGTTTTCTCTGCTTGATGGGCAATATGCCGAAACAATCGTGTGCGTCTGGTTATTTATCTCCATCCTGATTACGGTGGCTTCCATGTTCTCTAGTACCGGTGTGGGAATTCTTGTTACTTGGAGGCCCTGTCGAGTGAGTATTGCAGTACCGCCTGCGGTTCGATATCTCCTGTCGGTAGGATTGGCTCTGTCATTCCTATGTATCTCGAATCCTGGCACTCTGAGTCGAATTTTTTCATTGAGATGAGTCTCGCTGAGTAGAATAATGTCAATCTGTAGGCTGTTGGTAAGCTCTAGTAATTCCTCTGTTTTCGCTCGGATGCTGCGTGCATTCCAGATCAAGCATTTTACTTCCGAAGCCACCTTATCCATTGGTGGTATTCTGGAGTAGTTCCATGAGAACGACTAACTTCTCTGCCTTGGATGTGCAGGTTGCCAGTCTCTCGCGGACTCTGATGAGGCCTTGCAGTAGTGACATTATGTCGTCATCATCAGAGGCGTTTCCGGTGTTTGGTGCTTGGCGCTGTTCCTGTCTAGCTCTTCGCTGTTCAGGTTCTTGCTGCTGCTGTTGTTGCTGCTGCTGCTGTGGTTGCTGGTTTGTCCTGTTTCCAGCTACGTTTGCCCAAGAGCGGCCGTCTACTTGGGCCGTGGCTCTTGTGGTTCGGGGCTCTTCTGCCCTACGCCTCTGGGCGTTGGTGAACTCCTGCCTGCGCTGGAGAGCAGCTACATATGCCACCCTGTTGGGGCACTCTCTGTAGTTAGCAGGGTGGGCTCCGCCGCAATTGCAGCAGACGGCCGGCTCTTCCCTGTTCGTCTTGAGGCACTCCTGTGTGGCGTGTGCTCCATCGCACTTCACGCAGCGGGCTACGTGGGCGCAATTTCTGGACCCATGTCCGAAATTTTGGCACCTGTGGCATTGGGTTCCGTGCTGGAGGTGATTGCTCCTGTATTTCCTCATGGAAATGCGGCAGTAGCACAGGAAGACTACCGTGGCTCTCATCTGGCCCATGTTTGTTTCCTGGCCGAAGTGGGCCAGGTAGATCGGGTACTCGAGTCCCGGGGTGGTCATCTCGACCACTGATCTGGCTGGGAAACCTTGGTTTGCCAGGTCTGTCATGATGTCTTCAGTGGACATCTTCGGGAGTCCCCTGATGACGGTCTTCTTCGTTTTATCGCCTTCAGTGGTGTAGGTGTGGAAGGTCTTTTCCTCACCTCGCAGTGCCGTTGTCAGCATTTTGTGGGCTTCCACCGAGCTCACCACAACGCTGATTTTTCCGCCCTTATTGTAACGGAAGTTGAAGTTTGCACTTCCGATATGTTTCTTGACCTCTTCGGTGATCTGGCCGTGGGTCATGTTGCCAATAGTCATTATTATTGGCGGCACTCTGTTGCTCTTCCTGAGCGTGCTGGTCGCTGCGGGGTCTTGGTTTGTGGACGCCGCTGGACCGGTTGGTCTCTTCTTCAGTGGCGGCCTCGTTTCTTGTGTTTCGTTGCCTACTTCTGTCTCAAGTGGCTCGAACCTGTTTGACCTGGACAGGTTGAAGGTGTGCGGTTTCGGTGGGGATCGCGTGCGCTTTGGCGCAGTTACCCAGCTCCATCCAGCATCCATGGGCTGTTGCGCGCTGGTGCTTGGAATGGGCTCTCTTTCTTCGGTGCTTGTGCCGGGATTCTGGGGAGAGGATGTCGGGAAGATAAATTCCGGTTTCTTTGTTATCGGGTTGATCTTATATCCGATGGCTCCTTCTGGGAAGGCCATCGGAACGTCATATTTGCTGCGGCATTTTCGTACTGCCGTCTTGTGGAGGTAGCCTTTGCTCTTTGTCTTTCGGATGTCCATTGTTTTCTGCCGGGTTGTCTTGCCGTGGGGAGGGGGAGGGGGGTGCTGTGAACGAAATATGTATTAGTAGTGTGATTTTGGGCCGAACTGAATGTCGGCAGGTGACCGATTGCCCCTAGCGCCTTTCGGCACCAGTTAGCGTCGGTCCGCCACCATTCAGGTCTTCCTTTAAGATTTGCCTATTCTCTGTGTTGGCAGTGTCCCAATCCGCCGTGGAACCAAACTTGCCAAGCCGCCAGAGAATCAGGCTAATCGCAAACGCTTCTCAGAATATCGCAAGTCAGATTTTTGGGCCGAGCTGAATGTCGGGCGACCGATTGCCTCAGGCGCCTTGCGGCACCGGATAGCGTCGGTCTACCACCATCCAAGTCTTCCTTTATGATTAGTCTATTTTCTGTGCTGACAGTGAACCAATCCGCCGTGGAACCAAACTTGCCAGACCGCCAGAAAATCAAACTAGTCTCAAAAAGCGAACCGTCTCATTTTAATGTTAATTTGATAACTTTCTTATATATAAGTTACTAGCTTTTCCCCGCGGCTTCGCTCGCATGGTATTACGGGAAATTACTGTAGCGCTTGCATTTATTAATAATCTCCCCCCAACCCCACCCCTATCCCCTCCCGCATTCCATATATTCATTCCCCTACATTCAGTTTTCAAACATCTCGCCTACCACCTAAATTTCATAATGCTATAGCTCAAAGAAAAAAAGAATTACTTATCCAATTTTGTTCATTCGTTCAGAATTTATGCGCTTACAAACATTTCGGATGTTTATTTTTATTTAAATATTTGGAAGTTCGTTAATATAATAAAAAAAATACTCTATTTATCATTCAGTCTTTATAATCCTTACGAATTATATTTTTAATATAGGAACTCTCATCTGACATTTATTACAAGCTTGTCCAAAAAAAAAACGATTTCTAATATTTGAATTTTCTGCAGTAGTAGCCGACCAGTAGACTGAGTACCTACCAGCATAGAGCCCAAAAATATATCAACATTGTTTCCATGGAAAAGATTTTTTTCTGACGTTAGCAAAAACTCGCTTTTGTTAGCGACAGAAAACGTATAACAAATATAATATATTAATATTTATAATTTCATAACGCCAGAGTTTACCATCATATACAACCTGTAGTCTGCGCATATAATTTAGCTTTATATTGGTGAAAGAATTATTAAAGTCTTTATATTGTGTTATGCGTGAAAAGGTCATAAACAAACTCGAGCAGTTTCGCATTTATAATATTAGTATGGATTTGACAGTTGTTCTAAAAAAATTATTTAATTATACATTTTTTATTAATTTTATCTATTTTCAGATAAATAAACACTATAAAAAGTATGTATATGTATTGTTTTTATTGGATAATAAACGAATAAAAAGAATTAATTTTTTCTTCCTTCCGAAAAAAAAGATCTTCCTTTTTTTCATATCTTTTGTGTTCTCGATAGGCATGATTTACAGCTAATTACACCAACAGCCCTGCAATTGACATTTGCGACAAAAGCCACTGTTGCTGACAAGTGGCCATTACCGCCACCACCTCTTCATCCCACTCTCCAGACTTAAGATTCCCGAAGAAGAGGAACATTACTTAAGAAAGTAATGTTGCATAATTTGCACTCTATTATGAAGAGCTTCATTTTCACCTTTCGAGAGCAGAGGAAGAAAATTTTAATAAGATTCTTTTTACATTTCCGGATTTCGGTTTTCTAATTCATAAATCTTAAGCCATTTATAGAAGGCATTACTCCTGCTAACATTTTCAAAATAGTATGCTGTTTTTTTCTAAACATCACAAATTATACAGTTATGTTTGAACAAAATGGTATTTTAAATGTTGTTTTTTTTAATTTTTTAAAAAATATTACCGATAATTAAAGCATTTTTAATTTATTTTCATGGTGGTAAATTATCTACAACGACTTAAAATGTGCTATTTTGATTTGCCGCCAAAACGACATGTTCGTTTTTTAACGTGAGTATGGCGCCGTTGACGTCACGCGAGCCAACGTCGGTGACGGCAGTCCTAATAGCCAGTAGCATTTTCTACGTCATAATGACGTTGCAGCTTGTTTGAACCGTTTGGGAATACGCTAATTTAAATCGTTTAAGATCAAAAATTACACATTATAGAACGTTGATCAGAATTAGTGGGTATTTCACCATCATCTCGATAAGCTGTCAACAACTATACATTAAAATTTTAAAAAAAAATGTAATAGATAGAAAACTCGGCTAACTTATCCAATACACCTTATAGCCACTATTCATAGGTTCAAGTACGGAATAGTAAAATCGGACTTAATTTCGAAGTAGCCGTAGCGTTATCGAACGATATTGAAATCAAAATTTTACGTTATCCTAGGGGTAGTGCTTTTGACAGTTTATCGGGAGGATGGTGAAATTCCCGATTTTGTATAATCAACTTTAAATCTTTCGTAAATATTTTTCTAAGAAAGTTGTCAATTTGTGGTTTGACATTTTAATGAAATAAAACGAATAGGTACCTAAATTTGTGTAAAGTACAAAATTTACTGAATTTTTTACAACCAACCGGATTCGCTTAATACGAGCATCATCAGGGTACAAATCAAACTGACCAATTGTGTGTGCTTATATACAAGGGATGTAATTGACTTACTTTAATAAGTGATTCATGACTCATGACATTATTTGGAGTAAAAATGTAAATGAAATTTTGGTATCTTTTTTACATTAGCTCCACACAGGAGGCCCTGAGGAAAATAATTTCCCTAAGTCAAGAGTTCCCTGTGTTAAGAGTATTTTTAGAAAGGAAGGAGAGGAAGTTCTGAGAAGTAAAAGGGTATTAGGAGTGGTTAGGAATCTGGAGGTCAGTGTGTCCAGGAATGACGGACATATGAATCCATCCCTCCCACTGCGGTGCAAGGCGATGTATCGAGAGAGTACGGCCGGAGAAGTCAAATGGACTCCCTCAACCATTATCTCCGGATCCGGCCTGCCATGCATTGGAGGGGACCCCACCACTGTGTGAGGAAACTGATTGTTTAACCTCCTTAGCCGCACACGTCAGGACTCTAATTTTTTTGTAAAAAGGAAGCTGCATTTATTTTTAAACGAATCTAGACCCTCCAATGTCCCTGCATGCATGATTGTTAGTAAGAAGGAAAATGTATGCATACTTACATTTGCAGTAATTAACAAGATTAAGACACATCATAGAAGTGTTCACCTGTTAGTTCAGCATCTAGTTTTTTTTTTTTTTACAGTTAATACCGCACAAGAGTCCCAACTGCTCCCGTCTGGAGTCAGTGAGACTATGGCATCCCCAATCGGGGTATGTTGTGAGGCTGAAGGTAGTGGGGAGGGGAAGGAGATAGGGAACAGGATGGTGGGGAAGTACCTGGCTATTCAGATCTGGTCACTAAACACGGCTAAAGCCATTTTCAAGCAACGTTTCAATTCTGAATGGTGGTCTTACACCAGGGCGATACTGATAGTATCTTCCACTCTGGAACGTGCCGCAAATATACTACATATTATTTTAAATGAATAAATTGTGAAATAACACAAATATCAAATAAAATTTATTTGCGCACGCCGGGTTCGAACCCGCGACCTCCGGATTGTGAGTCCAGAGTCTTACCTCGGGACCACGGAGGCCGTCAAATCTAGTTACAGTGAAATAAAAACAAAATATTTACATGTGTAAGTAAGATTAAAACTTAAGAAAATATATAAAAAAAGATATCGAGGGCAGTTTGTCCCACCATCGCGGGGCAGTCCCGGCGAGAATAAGCGGGCAAGTGGCCTGGCCGCAACGGGACTTCTTCAGGGGTATTCTTAGGAAACCGGCTAAGGGACGCGGGTGTTTGGGCCTGCCATGCAGCTTGTGGGCAGACGCATCCGCCGCCAAGACCCGGACAAACTTCACCCCATGAAACAGGGCACCCCTGCAAAGTCACAATACGCAGCGAACCACTTGGAGTGACCTAAGGCAGAGGTGTTGGTTAATCAATAAATGGTTTCTGGGGCGGCGATACCCATATATGCCTCACAAATTGGTCTCCGGTGACATGTTTATTCAACTTAAAACTTCAAAAAAAACAGTAGGTATTGTACAGTTAGGGGCGAGGTGAGGGTGTGTTTGATTACACGGCTGAGTGACAAAAAGTGATAAAAAGTTAGATTTTCAAGAAAAAAAAAAATTGAGAAAAAACATCAAAAAAGGTCACCAGATATCAAAATTTCATTAAAATTTTTTTATTCAAAAAATGTAAGGAATCACTGTTTAATATAAAATATATTTTTAATGCAACAATAAAATCAATACTAATTACTCTATTTACTCACCAATTCCAAGAATCCATAACCTTGCGAATAAATACTGCGAATTTATAGATATATTTAGTTTTGACAGTTTTCAATGTTTCAAAAGTCAACTAATCTCGATTTTATCTGCTAATAATTGACTTTTATTATTTTTTTGTTCTTTTCATAAAATCTTTTCTCATCCAAACTTTACCAGTAAAATATATACTTATTTTATTATATATTTTTTTCTGTTCTATTTGTAGTAATAAACAGGTATAATTGTTTGTTTATACCCTAATAACTAACTAACTAGCTCTTATTCATTACACTTTGTTTTATTTCAGGTCTTATTATTAATAATATGTATAAATATTTTAAGTTGAATTGTATTAGTTTTTTGTAAGTACATCTCGTACTTTTTCATTTCATATCTTTTAATTTATGTTCAAAACCTTATTTTTTCAATCTCTTTTACCTACCATCTTTACTTCTATGTACCACCTGTAAAACCTATTTATGTTATCTTTGTTATTTAAACACACTAGTATGCACTAAATCATAAAAATGTAATTTTGTATGTAAAAGCCCATAATGGCGTTAATGATTAATAAAAAATAAAAAATAAATATACATAAATCAAATAAAATACGTCCTTATAAAGTAACACCCTTTATCACATATAGAGTAAGATAAAACAGATCATAGAATAATGGAATACAATGTTTTTTTTTTAATAGTTTAATTTGTACTCTGATGATGCTTGTGTTAAGCGAAACATATTGGCCGTAATAAATTAAATAAATTTCGTAGTTATTAACAAAGTAATTATTTGATTTAATTATAAATAATTATTTCGGTAAAGTCATTCATTTGCTAGGCCCGGATAGCGAGTAATAAAATATTTAATAATCGTGCAGGACTTTTATCTCTGCTACATGATCTGTGCAGCCTCCTCCTATATTTTGAATTTAACAGCACCTCCCGGGATTGGATGACGTCATAAAGCGCCTTTTTACTGAACTGGTGGCACTAACATTTAGGGCCCAGGAACAACCAAGTACCTACTCCTTGTATTTTAGCATATTTTATTATATAGTTCCAGTCCACATATTCTCAACAATACTTTTTAAAATTATTTTACTAAATTTAAAAAAAAAAAGATTTATTTTTTGTAGTTTTTTATTAATTTATTCATGCATTTCTTTTTAATATTTTTTTTTACATTACATTAAGAATATAGTGTTTAAGAATAAACAAGTTTTTTTTACATTTGGATTAGTAATAAACAATATGTTAATAAAAATGATTTCTTAAATTACATTGGTTAACAGTTGGATAAATTGACATTTGGCAGGCGGGAATGGGTACCGCCGCCCCGGGAACTTTTATTGAATAACCAACACCTCTGACATAGGTCACTCCAAGTGGTTCGCTACGTTTGGTGATTTAGCAAGGGTTCCCGGGTTAATGGGGTGAGGTTTGTCTAGGTCTTGAAGGTGGATGACCACATTAAACCCCAGATTTCTACCACCCACCCCTTATGCCCATTTCCTTCCAAGAACTTTTTTTTCCTTCCTTTCCTTAAAAAAAACCCTCCACACAGCATCCCCAAAGACGACATAGACCCTGAGGGAAATTATTTTCCTCAGGGCCTCTTGTGTGGAGCTCATATAAAAAAATACATAAATATATTTATTTAATATAAAATGATACCAATAATAAACAGAAATTATCAAAAATAATACGTTAAAATAAATAAAAATCTTAAATGTGTGCAGTTCAGACGCGTTAGAAACAAAACCCTCAGAAAACTAAAATAGACAATGGTGGGGGGACTACGAAGCACCGCACAAAGAGGAGACCGATTATTCTACCTCATTCTCTCTTAGGCTAAATCCAATAGATGTCTGTGTTTGTCTCTTTTTAGTGTCGTTTTTTCATTTCGTCGAGTTTCAAATCACAACGGTGCTAAAGTAGTTATCAGTTTGAACATTGTGGTATGTTTTAAATACAAAAATTATTACATTAAAAATGCCGATATCATTTGTATATTTGTTTGCTAAACTATATAAGTGAGGAATAGGCGAGCTTTTCCACATAATTTGTCTGTGAATGGTGGCTTTTAATAGGTCCTACATTTGTCCATTTTTGATCGGTTGTGATTGGGAAGATTGGGAACAGGTTGGGAAACTCTGCTCTACACAGGCAGCCCAGATACCCACTGAAGCGTGGTTTTATCAGTGCAAGTGCCAATTACTCGTAAACCTGCAATTTTACTATTATGTACTTGAAAATGGCACCCAATGGTGATTGCCACCCCGGCCGATCCCGTGTGGGAAGGAGGAACCACCATATTATTATTTTCTTCGCTTTATCTGGGCTGTGCTTGGTGTAAAGTGTGTTGTAGTTCTTTTTTATTATCACGCTGATTTATTTGAGTGAAAGCCTAAGGGAAGAAATTGCGTTACCACTACTGCATGTTGTACAGGGTGCGGCAAAACAGACGGTGCAGTTTTAAAGGAATATTGTAAAAAAACGGCGCAACTTACAGAAATGAGGTTAACTTTATTTTATTTGGTACATTATGCCGTTTTATGCATCAAGTCCTGAAGATAACATCAGAAAAATGATGGCCCCCAGCAGCGATACATTGATGAATGTGATTTTTGAAGTTTTCGGCTGCATTTTAGCACGTCTCGATGGGCAAAGCGGTGATTTCCTTCCAAATTTGATCCTAGAGTTCTTCCAAGGTGTGAAGCCAATGTTTAAAATTTTTTTCCTTCAATAGCCCCACAGGAAGAAGTCGCAAATGCTTAAATCAGGTGAGCTCGCGGGCCATCCCACGTCACCCCTCAGAGAGACGAGGCACGCAGGGAAAATCTGTCGCAGTATTGTCATTAAAACTCAAGCAGAATGGGCCGTAGCACCATCTTGTTGAAACCAGATGTCGCCCAGATCTGTTTCTTGCGTTAGTTCTTCCAATTGAGGTTAAAAAAATTCCAACATGGAAACATAACGTTGATCGTTGACAGTGACGGTTCGTCCAAACTCCTTGAAAAATACGACCCAATCACCCCAAATTCGGAAATCGCACACCACACGGTCACTTTCGAGGAGTGAAGAGGTCTCTCGTGAAGTTGTCAAGAGTTATTCTCAGCCCAGTACCGAAAATTTTGTTTATTCACCACTCCACAGAGATGGAAGTGGGCCTTATAATTACGCTATTTTCGGCCATTTTCGGACCGAATTTGATGTCGAAACCTTGGCGCAGTGGACAGCGCGCTCGCCCAGAGAGAGAAAAGTCGTGGGTTCGAGTCCTAGAGGTGCCAATATCTTCTTCTGATTTTTCTGTTTCCAGATTTTCGATTGAGTTTCGCTCATAGTGTCTTCATTTAATTTAATAATATAATGTTTTTACAGGATGTCTGTAATATTTTCGTTCTATTTTTTTGTTAGGTAAGGTAAGGTTAGGTTAGGTTTTAGTAGACATTTTGTTGAGGGATATTTTGTCACGTTATGAAATGTCGCAGAACTGATTCTTCTACATGGTAAAATTAGGTATATAGGTAAAATTGACATTTTTGTAATGTTTTTGAAATAGCAAATTGAATAAGATGATGTAATAGTCCAATAACGAAAACCGCTGTTTACTGTACACAGTTTGTAACAATCATCGTCAATCCACAAGGTTACCCTCCCGAGGGTAACACTATCGATGACGATGAAGTGTCTTTCCTAAAAACAACTCCCTTTTCCAAATGAAAGGAATATAAATCTAGCACGTCCGACCATAATGCGGGACTCCGTGACTCTTTCCTATTCCCATCCCTTAAACCAGCTACCCCTAACGATAGCGTTCGAGGTCTCTACCCAATATCCTATACCCATGTCCATTTTTATTAATAATTCTTCACCCGTTAACGTAGTAGGTCCTGCAAACCCACTTAAGAAGGACTCACTTATACTATTAGTCAAATTATTTTTATAATAAAAATATATTATTTGATGATATTTTTGATATTATTGAGTGCTGATTTCTATTTTACTTATTTATTCCTTTAGTGCACAATTTATTAATAGATGTGAGAGAACTTTGACTGTCCAACTAGGAAAGTTTCCAGTTTTAGGATAGTTAAATTGACATGCATAGTTCATTCTATGAAATCAAATTATAAGATAATTTAGAAATCATAAAACTTTTTATTTTATTTTATTTTTTTACACGAATACCGCACAAGAGTCCCAACTGCTCCCGTCTGGAGCCAGTGAGACTATGGCTGTTTCTTACTATCGTAGTACGAAAGCACAACTCGATGGAATTTGCAGGAAAACACTTCTTGTTATTCTTTAACACAATTTATTAAATAAAAATACAATACTGGTGACAATAGTGATCTCCAAGACCCCACCACACCGACAAATATCGAAGGCTTTATTTCCCTCGATATCTCGACACTCTACTGAAGACAGGCACCCATGTACCCCTCAGATCAGAGATTGATTATAACACTCTACTGGAGATAGGCACCCAAGTACCCCCCACGCTCGAGTTTAATTAAATAACGCCGAAGGTACAACATGTACCTTCCCGTTTCACCGTCCCAACAATACTAACTCTACATATCAACATCGTTATTATTTAAAGTAAACATGGTATATAAAAAATGGTGAGAAAATGATATTTTAGCAGTTCCCACACTAATTTTAAAATCTAACTTACAGACAATAATAAAACAATTACCTAAAAGTCGGCCCTAGAGGCCTACCAATAAAAATACATCTTAATATTACAGGGATTAACAAATATTGCAAAATTTTATTACTTTTTTCACTTAGGGCTAAAGCCGACGGTGCATTTATCCTTGAGGGTGTTATAAAATGCCGCCAACAGACACTTCTCCTAGGGAGTGTCATAAACATAAGTAGGTGTTATTTGAGGGTACTTATTCAAAGTACCGACTTTACAAATAATAAAAGAATTTGTCCCAAATTTGCAAGGGAATGCATTTATATGATACCAGCCATATTATTCAAGGTTTGGACCTTATTCATGAAACCGTGAGATAATATTTTGTTTGCACATTTTGCACATTTTAAAAGGAGAAACTACGCGTAACTTAAATGACTAAAATAATGAATATTACAAATGATATTATTTTACAGACTAAATGTATATTATCGCATTCTCGAATAAACAATGGCGTTCCCAATTGGGGTATGTTGTGAGGCTGAAGGTAGTGAGGAGGGGAAGGAGATGGGGAAGACGAAGGTGGGAAGTACCTGGCTATTCAGATCTAGTCACCAAACACGGCTAAAGCCATTTCAAGCAACGTTTCAATTCTGAATGGTGGTCTTACACCAGGGCGATACTGAGAATATCTTCCACTCTGGAATGTGTGCAAATGTATGAAAAGTGCCGCAAATATACTATTTATTATTTTAAATGAATAAATTGTGAAATAACACAAATTAATCAAATAAAATTTATTTGCCACGCCGGGATTCAATATCGCGACCTTCGGAATACGAGTCAAGAGCCTTCCCGTTGGACTACGCCGGCCGCCATATTAAACATGCTGTGTTATCATATACTATTTACTTGACGCCCTCCGTGGTTGAGTGGTTACGATCATTGGCTATGAATCTGGAGGTCGCGGGTTAAAATCAATAAAATTTTATTTGATTTATTTGTTCGTGATATTTCACATTTTTTAATTTTAATAATTAAAGTAGATATATTTGTAACATGTTGAGAGTGTTAAATACTTTCAGTATCGCTCCGCTGAAATACCACTATTTAGAATCGATTGTTTGAAATAACTTTAGCCGTGTTTGTTGACTGGTAGCTGTAATGGTAAGGTACATCCCCACCTTCTTCTCTCTTATATGTATAATTCCCTTCCTAACTATCTTCACTATCACAGCATACCCCAAGTGAGGAAGCCATAATCTCGCTGGCTCCAGGAGGTTGGAAACAGTTAGGACTCTAGTGCAGTACTCACATACAAATATATATGTTTAAAAACGGAATTCAGATATTTCCTTACCTAAAATTGTCGATGGTATATTTTGGGTATTGTTAAAATTCTCGAACAATAAGCTTTTTCATAGGTTTATGAAAATAACTTATTATGTTGTCTAACTGAATTGCTAGCAACATCATTTCCATCATGAGTTTTGCAGCATTAAAAATTGAAATAAAGTAAATGGGCTACGTAGCATTTAGCCTTTTTAAATTTTACAACGAGATTAACGATTTCAAAATAATATCATCGAAACTAATGCGATGGAAATTTAGAAAAAGTCTCAGGAGAAGCAGGAAATCTGAGGAATCAAATCGAAATCGAAATAATTAATTATAATCGAAAATACTAATTTCGATTGTCTGTGTGTCCTGCTCTGGTACAGGATTGATTTGAATTGAATTTATGTGTGTTTTTAAATTTGGAACTTGAGTGAAAAGTTCAGATGAGGAATAAAGTAGGTACCTTCTTCTTCTTCTTCAATGGCGCTACAGCCCATTTCGAGCCTTGGCCTCCTTCAGTATAAGCCTCCACCGCCCTCTGTCCTCCGCTGTCATCTTCCAATCTGCAATATGGAGTAGTCCCCTTGCATCCTTCCTGATATCATCCTCCCATCTCAGCATAGGTCTGCCCGCCTTTCGTTTACCTCTCGGGTGTCCTGTTAGAACGTACCTACCTAGAAGTAGGTACCTACCTACCAAAAATACATAAAAAATTCTAATTGTCATTTTCAAAATAGAAACTGATTTCTCAAGAATTCAAACAACACCGTGTTTTAACGAGTTTACCTAGTCATAATTAAAATAAAACTAAAAAGGGAAGATTTAATAAGTATTTTGTAGGTAGGTACCTATCTTTAAAAAAATCATTTAATAATTTTTTACTTAATGCTTGTGTAAAAAAAAGTTCATTACCTTAATGTCTTCAAAAATTTACGAGATTTTATATCCGTACAGAGGGTGTTTTTTTAGGAAATCGTAAACCTTATACTAAATTAACTTTCCCTTCCTTTTTGCATTAGTTGGCGTTTCTTTATGTCACGAAGGGTCTTCATTTCCTCCTTAGTTTTTTTATAATCCCATTCCTACCCAATTTAAATATCCCGTCTCTTTTAAATTGGCCCATTCCCTCACAACTGGTGCTAATTTCGCAGTTGAATACTGTTAAATTGGCTCGAGCAAATTAAAAAAAATATGTATTCACATTTAATACCCTTAATCTGAAGACCATAGTCATAAAAAAAATGATTTTAATGAATCATTTTCACAAAAATTACATTAAAAGGTCCTAACGATTACTTGAGTGAAAATTATTTTATACTTATAATATCCCACTGCCGCAATTACATTGCAGTAAGTTGACCATATTATGTCAGTAGGTTAAAATTATCCGCTGTGCAATAAAATCCAAATGAATGGAATATTTCTAAACGTATCCGAAAACTAAAAACTTTTTTTAAATGCGACGAAAAACGCTTTCAAACTTTATTTTTAGTAAAAACAAAGTAGTTTTTTTAAATACAAAACAATTTAAGGCAAATTTAAAAAGTTTTAAAAATTGCTCACCTTTTTTTCTAACTAAAATTATATGGAATGAAAAAAAATTAAATTACACACATATTTTATTAAAAAAAATGTATTATAAATGAAGGCCGGCATAGTCCAGCGGTAAGGCTCTTGACTCGCAATCCGAAGGTCAAGGAATCGAATCCCGGCGTAGCAAATAAATTTTATTTGATTAATTTGTGTTATTTCACAATTATTTATTCATTTAAAATAATATATAGTATATTTGCGGCACGATTCGGAGTGGAAGATACTATCAGTATCGCCCTGTGTAAGACCGCCATTCAGAATTGAAAATGCTTTAATGCTTTTGCTTGAAATGGCTTTAGCTGTATTTAGTGACCAGATCTGAATAGCCAGGTACTTCCCCACGTTCCTCTTCCCTATCTCCTTCCCCTCCCCACTACCTTCAGCCTCACAACATACCCCAATTGCGGATGCCATAGTTTCACTGGCTCCAGACGGGAGCAGTGGGGACTCTTGTGCGGTATTCATATATAAAAAAAAAAATAAATGTCATCACCACGTTATGTTTTTGTTGTTTCATGTAAAAATAATTAATCAAAATTTCACAAAGTTTCTTAATTTTCTTTCAAATTGCGGTCGGAAACTTTGGTTTTAAAAAGGTGTACATTTTCATTACTTTGTGTTTAACTTTTGGATTTGAATATTAAGCGCAGTGTTTTCTCTTTCCAAAACCGTTTAGATCTTATTTCTCACTATGATAATGATACAATGATTTCTACAAGACCTATACGAGTTGTTCTGAAAAGCGATAAAATTAACCTGAGGTGTTAAAACAAAGATAGATGTACTTTTAGTATTGCCTTGATGAAAGATAATCATTCAAAATCGAAGCAACACTGTTGTAGTTGACATAGTTTTAGACAAAGAAATTGAAATACAAAAGGTTTGATTCAATCGATTAAACCCTAAGTCAATACGATTTTGAATAAATTCGTCATTCATGGTCAGTTGGCGATATTTGCGAGCACTGTAAACAATTAATAAGAGATATTCCGATCGACTATTGACAAATTTTAGTGCGTCCTCCTGATAAGCTGATTGTCAGATAAGCTGTCAAAATACGATTGTTTTTTTTTAATAATGACGTTTTTTGTGCATAAAACTGGCTTAATAATGAATGGAGCTGGACTAACGAAGCTCTAAGAATTGAAAAAAATCGTATGCAGGATCCATAGACTTAATTAATTTATCTAAGAAACAATCATTTTTTCCTTCGATCTTGGAGAAACAAAAATGGTTTAAATATGACTGAAGACCTCAATAGCTAATTAACTTCAGTTTATTGTTAAATTGTACATGCATGCAGTAAACAATAGTTAGTATTTTAATTTAAAAGTATCGATGTATAATTTTCCTTTACGGTTTTGACGTCTATGAATATAAATCCATGACAGATTCGCCAGTGTTGCCAGATTTCTTATTTTTACCCCGTCGATATCGGTTCGGCTGTCAACATTGCAACCATGCTCAGGATATCGATAAAAAATTGTCGGACGTTACTCCCATCATTACGATATTGTAAAGTTATCGTTTTCAATTGAATCGTAGCTTGAAATTACTTTAACCGTGATTTGTGACAAGATTTGTTTAGCCTTGTACTCCCCATCTTCCTCTTCTCCATCTTCTTCTCCTCCCCACGACCTTCAGCCTTACAACATACCCCAATTGAATATGGCATAATCTCATAATTGCAGATAGTTAGAAAAAATTGGAACTCTCGTGCGGTATTCACATAAAAAAATAAACAAAAAACCCAAGTGTATTTGCGGTGTATGATACGAGTATTAAAAAATCTTTTTTGAAGCATTAGATATAATTTCTCACTAATATCAATTTAACGATATCCTCTTATCCTAAAAGAGAGATTATTTTTTATGGTTTTGAATATTTGAAAATGGGACTTAATTTAATCGGGAATTACGCTTAAAGTGGTGTTCGCTTTCGGGATACTTTGGAAAATTACTCGGGGGTAATGGAAACACCATTACACTATATTCTCTCCAGAAAGGCAAAATTAAGGCAACATAGTTAGGTACTTACTTGCGTTCATTATTACGCATGTGTAAACTCTGAAATTATTAGTGGAACTTTGTTATTGGTTGTAACATGATATCATTATGTAATATTGGAATTTATTTATTTATTTTTTATAATACACGCCTATATGGGATTTTAAAAACATGTAACTTTTTATTTTTATTTATTTCATTTATAAAACAGAAACAAACAGTACATTAGTTACGGTGGTGAAAATAATTTACAATTATTAAGTTTATTTCATGATGGGTACCTATGATATGTTTCTTTGTAGTGTCTATGTATATTAAGTAATTACCGGGTGATGTGTGTAGTGGGTGCGTGTGTGTGTGTGTGTGTGTGTGGGTGCACTTGAGCAGTGAATCGAAGAAAATGTCGATGTTAGAATTTATGCAAATATTATTGAACGTATGAAGAGCACTATTAATTTGCGAATTAGTTTTTTTTTTTAAATGAGCTCCACACAGGAGGCCCAGAAGATAATAATCTCCCTCGGGGCCTTTGTCATCTTTGGGGATGCTGTGTGGAGGGTTTTTTTAAGGAAAGGAAATGGAGGAGAATTCTGGGAAGGAAAAGGGTTTAAGGGGTGGGTAGGAATCTGGGGTTCAGTGTGTCCCGGTCATCCGCCTCCAAGACCTAGACAAACCTCACCCATGAGACCGGGCCCCCTGCTAAATCACCAAACTTAGCGAACTACTTGGGGTGACCTATGGCAGAGGTGTTGGTTATCCAATAACCGGGGCGGCGGTACCCATTCCCGCCTCCCAAATTGAAAAGTTGCTGCATTTAATACATTTTATAATTTTGTGGAACAGTAATCATAAAGTAAAATATGCTATTTAAATTATAGAGAACCCACGCAGAAGAAAAGCATTAGAGCTGGTTCACACTCAGCTATCAAATATAAAAGATCATAGCACGCCAAATAACGCTCTCCATACAATCCCTTCAGACCGTTCACACCTAAGCGTTTTTAAGCGCAGATCAATCATAGACAATACACATCTCAGACGTAACCACTCCAGACGCGATATCCCAGAAGATAACTCTCCCCTTCTCCGACTAAAACAGGAGAGGGGGTCATTGTAATTACGGAGCTGCCTAGACCAGTGGATGACACATGTCAAGTTGACAGATTTCAGTACAAAAAATATGGTTAAATGGTCGGCAGGAAGATAGGATTAAAAGATAGGATTAAAAGTTCACGCATTCGTGGTAGCCTGGGTGTCACGGACATAAACAGTAAGCTGGAGGAGCGACAGTTGAGATGAATGGGCACATAAGACAGAGAAGACCACACAGTGAAGCAGGCAATGTCTATGGGCTTCATCGACAGTCATCTAATGGAGAACCAAAAAACTCCTGGATGATTCAATGCTCCAAAATATTACAGAGAAATGGATGAAAGCGATACCCAGAACCGAAGAAGGTTTCGACCAGTCAGTGGCTGAGTGGGCATCGTGTGTGGGTCCCTCCTTTTAACTCCTCGGCTCCATCACGACACAAGCAACATTTTCCGCCTACTGTGGTGGTAATAAGAGATTTTCAAACATTGTTGGGTTATTCGTAATCCCGGAATGTTTGTCTTTCTTTAAAAAAAAAGTATAGCCTGAGAGCGAAAAGAGCCGACCCCAACATAGTACCCAGGCAATGAGTTTGTACAGTGCAAGGAAGAATAAGAAGAGCCTTCTTATAACTATATTACGTGCTGAACACATCTACTACTTTCGAGAATTTATTGCCAATTGCAATCTATCTACAAGCGAGCATTTAAATGATTCATTCCTGATATTGTTATTACAGTTAAAAATAATTTTTAATCGAGTAGCTCCTGTTGGTATATGTAAGGTAATTGAGCTTAATAAATCAGGGCTGCCTACAATTCCATAAACTTGCTTTATCTGAGAGTTTTAATAATTTAAGGTATAAAATTCTATGAACAAAAGACCTCGCGTCCAAATTTTTATATAATTAATAATATCACATTTCACGCAACAAGAGATTTTTTAAAACTTTATTCAGGCTAGATAGGCTAGGTACCATAATATCGGTTATTCCGATTTGAAAATTTCATTCAACGATCCACGCTTATACAGGATAAAAAAGCATTATCGGAATCGGAATGTACAAACAAATTTAAAGGCTCTTCTGTCTGTGAACTGTCGATTTCCCGAAAGTAAATAACTAAATAAGACAATATGGGAGGTGGAAAGGGGTATTGCCGCCCCGTGACTCATTTATTGGATAACAAACGCATCTGCCATAGTCAGCCCAAGTGATTCGCTACGTTTAGTAACTTAGCAGGGGTTTGCATGTTCATGGGGTGAGGTTTGTCTAGGTCTTTGTGATGGATGTTTCTGGGCACCTATTGCGTGGCGGGCCGGATTGAGAGATACTGGTTGAAGGAGGCCTTTTGACTTCTCCAGCGGAAATCTTTCGACCCGTCCCGTTGCACCGCAGTTGGAAGGATGGGTTCATATACACTGACCCTCAGATTCCTAACTACCCCTCATACCTTTTTTCCTTCCCAATATCTTCTATCCTTTCTTTCATTAAAAGTATCCTACAAACAACATCCCTTAAGTTAACGTCCCCTGATAGAAATTATTTTCCACAGGGCCACCTATATGGAGCTAATTAAAAAAAGACAGATGCCAAACGGCCGAGTTAAAACAGGACTTCGCTAGTTAATTACAAGTAGATAATTCAGGGATATGTCTATATTACAAATTGAAAACTGATGACGCCAGTATTCGAGACCTTTCGCCTGTTACGCCCCGGACACGCCAATGAAATTTTAAAATTGTTCAAAAAATAATTGTCTTTAGAATTTCGATGTTTTTAAATCCACTCACCCGAATCAATCATACTGCATTTTTCGTCGATCAATTTCAGATTACGTTTTTAATTGGCTACCGACTAGCCCATACGATAAATGTCAATCAAAACGAACCAATCCTCTAGTTTAAAACGGACTGAAAATTATTTTCATCGTGTTTTGGTGGGAGTTTTTTCGCCCCAGTCAATATTGAACTCAATTTTCTTGCTCCGACTACTGTCAGTGGTACCAACATACGGGAAATGTAAAATTGCTGTCATGCAGAAATTCCAACATGCAGAAACGAAATGAAAAATTCCGTAAATAATCTGCTGTTGTGACATTTGTTACGTCTGTTGCAAATAAAATCTGTGCATTTTGGCTTTATATCGATGAAACCATTTATTTTTTTGCTGTTAAATTGTTTTTGGTTTTCAACCGTTAGGGGTTTATTTGGCAATTGAATTCAAATCCAGCAAAATAAAAAAAAATCAGATTAAAGCTTTAAAATAATAATTTGTAAAGTAATTTTAAGGATGAAACTATCTAATTTTCATGTCTTGCTCTATTCTGTCTTGTTCTTTTTACTTTCGCTGGTACATACCAGTATACAGACAAGCAGTTTTTTTCCTTGATGCATTTGAAAGAAAATATGTTTTATACTTTCGATATTCGGCGGTAAAATATCTCTGCACAATCCTTCGGGGACACTTAGTTATATTTACTGTAGCACTTATCAATTATCATAATTATTATAATTAGTTTTTTACTGTAGCACTTGCACTTATCAATTATCCCCCCTCCCCCCTCGACACCTCACCCCTCTCCACCCTCACCCTTCCGCATTCCATAAATTAATTCACGGTACATTCAGTTTTCAAACAGCTCGTGTGCCACCTAAATTTCATAATGCTAGAGCTCACCAGTAGTAAAAAAAAGAATTATCCAATTTGGTGCAGTCGTTCGGAAGTTATGCGCGTACAAACATTTCGATTCATTGTTATTTATACATAGATAGATAAATATTAACGATGATTTCCCGCAAATATATCAACATCGTTTCCACGGTAACGATTGTTTTCTGACGTTAGCAATAATTTGCGTTTGTTAGCGACAAAAAATGTAAAATACAAATAATATATTAATATTCATAATTTAATTACGCCAGAACTTACCATAATATACAGTCTATATTACTCGCATAAAAAGTAGCTTTCTATTGGTGAAAGAATTTTTAAAATCGGTTTATTGGTTTATGCGTGAAAAAGTAACAAACAAACACACGCAGTTTCGCATTTATAATATTAGTGTAGCTATATAACTTTGTCACTAAAGCAACAAAAAGTCTGGGTTTCGTACTGAGAACATGCAAATTTTTCAAAAACACTAAGACTTATCTGATTATCTGATTCTCTACAATTCACATGTTCGTCCTCACATGGAATACTGTTCACAGGTTTGGAACCCGCGCTATATTGTTAATGTTAACAGGTTAGAAATAGTTTAGGAGCGATTTCCCAAATTCCTCAATTTTAAATCATTCAACATATACAACTCTTACGACGAAATCGAGAAACATTTTCGAATCACGAAACTACTCAACAGGAGGCTTGTCGCTGATCAGATGCTCCTGTACAAAATTATTAACTCAAAAGTTGACTGCCCGGATTTGCTAAACAAAATAAATTTCCACACGTCTATTCGATATAGTAGACAAAATACCCTTTTCTATATTGATAGATGCAACATCAATTCCAATCAAAATGATTTTATACAAAGGACATTTAACTACTATAACAACAAATTTGCAAATATAGACACACGTGCTGACGTATTTACTGCTAGTTACTGTCGCTACAGAAATTCACTGTATAACATTCTAGGTGCGAATAACACATATTCATGAATATTAATTAATTGTATCTAATATTTTTATATTACTTGCGTGGCAACTTTTCCTTATCCCTCTCCTCCCCTTACCCTTTCCAAACCAAATACCTATTGTTTTAGTTATAATCACACTTATTTTATTGTTGTGTATTGGTTAATCATTTGTTGAATTCGGATTTGTACTATTATTATTATCTTTTTTAATTGTTGCTTAGTTCTGTTTTTTTTTTTCTTAATTATTCTTAAATATTCTAGTTTACATTTAGTAAGTCTTGTTTCTAAATACCTATCTGTGAACATTAATAATTGGTCTGTTTTTTTATCATCCTCTCATGTTTATTATATTACTAAGACTGTTTATGTTCCTTAAATAAATAAATGTCCCAGTTTGCAGAAAGTTTTATTTCAAGATGGTCGAAATCACGAAATAAATTTTGTCCATTTGAATAAAATTTATCAAAATCTTATATCTGCGTACTTATCTAAATACCTTACTTTATCAAATCAAAGAATTACGTACAATAGATCCTATCCGATATGACATTATACCCAGGTACATTTAGAATGCCTTCTTCTCTCTTTGACTGGGGAAATCCCAGTTGGTTGGTAAAAGGAAAGATGTTGGGTTGGGTTGGATTGGCTGGTTGATTTCCGGATATGAATCGAATGGCTGTTGTCGTTAGTTGGTTGGGGCAGTTAGTCCCTTTGGCAGTGCGGCGTCCTGGCCCAATTAGCTTTATAGGCCATAAAACTTATCGGATGCGGATGGCGACCTGCGCATCTAGATTAATCCTACCTTTCTTCTACAGAAGGTTCACAAATATTATTTTTTTTCTTGCTAACGGTTGGCAATATTGTCTCTTTTATTATGTACTGGCTGGTACCCGGCATGCGTTGCTATGCCATTTAATAAAGAAATTGTTTCTCCCACGTGTCATTTCCCATTCATCCCCTTTCCGCCTCCCCTTCCTATCCCGCGTCCCTTTCCCCTCTCGCGTTCCCACGCCACCTCCTCCACCTTCCCTCTCCCCACTCTACTCCTCCCCCCCCGTCCCGAGAATCCCCCTTCCGGGTTTCCCTCCCCCCTTCTCGCGAATCCCTTCCCCAAGTTCCCCCCCTCCGATGGAATTATTGGAGACTTAACTAATTTCTATTGCGCTATTAAATTGCGTGAAATTACTTATTTATTTAATACACGCCCTTGTGGGCTTTTACATTCTAGTTTATAAGTTGAGTACATATTTATTTTAAGTACATGAAAATTAGAACAATATTGAGACAATTCTACTTCAACATCGCAATATTACACTCCTATGCGACGGATTCAACAGCTAGGAAACAAATACTCCGATGTTGTTGATATATTTAGTACATCAATTTCAATATATATAATCATACTTTATTGAAGTTTTTTTTATCAAGTATGGTAATACCTTGATAAACTATTTATTTGTATTTTGTCTGCGTAAAGAAAAAAGCTATTTTGGATTTTTATATTTGAAATATTTGGTACCTACATACTGTGTGGATCTAATTCAATAATGTTTTTACTTTATAATTATTTTTGTGCAATTGTCTTAAACAGTTGTTTCCTGCACTATTTATAAGTATAATTTCATAAATATTGTTATGTATATATATATATGTAAAAGCCTAAATAGGCGTATATAAATAAATAAATAAATAAAGAAAATATAATACAAGGAGAAAAAAAATACCATAAACAACAAAAGCATATGTACACATAATAAAAATAACACACATTTGTAGAAATGATATTAAGACTTACAAAATAGATAATGAAATAAACAAAAAAATTGCAAAAGTTATACACGTCTATTTGTGCCTAGATATATAAAAGAAAAGGAATAAACAATATTTATATTGGTTAATTAATTGTAAGGTGAAATATATCTCCTAGATCAGAATATTTATTTTCAAGACTGTGAAGTCTCGTGATTGGGGAATTTTGGTAAGACAATGTTCTGGTGTTGTTAAAATAAAATGGTAATAAATGTCGGTTAAAATTACGCCATAAAGGTGCTTTTCAATACTTCAAATACGGTCCCCTGACAATAGTTGGCCCCCCAAAATGATATTTATCACAAAATTATATTTTTTTGCATCATTTAGCTATTTCAAACCTAAAATTGACTTCAAAAATACTTTAATTGAAAAGTTGCTTTGGATGTCAATTAATTTATTTAAAGTGTCGAATTTTTGGTGACCATACAACTCAAAATGAAATCAACTCAACAACTCCTCTGAAAAGTTATTAAAGTGATGTAATAATTTTATAAAAAAATATTTAAATAGGTTACGATTTGGGCTATATTGGCGCAGTGGTAGCGCGTTTGCTCAGAAAGCGAGAGGTCCTGGGTTCGAGTCCCAGAAGTGCCATTATCTTTTTATGTTTCGCTTAAATTGTCTTAATAAAAATATTTTAGTTTATATTTTAAAGAAAAATATATAATTAGTGGCCCAAGCTTGTAATATCACAAAGTGATTGTAATTAGAACCTTATTATATAATGAATTATTATCCCTTAGCAGGTGCTGGTTCTATCTGCACATTAAGATGCCGCCTCACGGAGTCTCATGAATGAGTTTTTTTTTTCTCATTTTGCCCTGTTTAATTCATATTTGCTTTACTAACATATTTTTGCATTTTGTTTCCTGTTAAGCACTTGCATACTGCTTACTAACAACGTATGCAGGGACACTGGAGGTCTAGATTCGTTCAAAAATAAATAAATGTAGCTTCGTTTAACAAAAAAAAATTAGTATCTTGCGAGAGCCTTGAAGGAGTAACCATATGTTACTTATACCAGGGCGGGTATGTGGTGGATAACCTCCAATGCACATTAAGATAAAATGTTAAGTATACGTCATATTCAAATATTTTCCTTTAAAATCTGATAACTTTAAACAAGATTCAACCACAAAAATAGAAATCGGTAAATAGATTGTCGAGAAGTTGAGAAATTGTCTTTGCTACAAATAGATATTTTGAGATATCAAAATATCTCAAAACAA
Organism: Glyphotaelius pellucidus; assembly: GCA_936435175.1. NCBI lineage: Eukaryota > Metazoa > Arthropoda > Insecta > Trichoptera > Limnephilidae > Glyphotaelius > Glyphotaelius pellucidus. The sequence goes on from OW386556.1 coordinate 6,788,517, forward strand.
GATAAAGTGAAGCTAGAACGCAGTCCAACCAAAGTGACGTCATGTAAAGGAAATTAATTTTAATTTTGTTGACGTATACTGCACGTTGGCGATGGAAATTATTGAAATTAATTTCAGTCAATTTCATTTCAATTTTCGTTTCCTCAATCAACCTTTCACTAGTAAGTAACCTTAACATTATATTGTTTACTCTAAAAACATCATCAATAAGTTGTCAGTTAATAATTAATTTTAAATACTTTCCAAAATTCCCTTTGAAAGTGCGCGAAGCGATCCCTCCTTCCAAGAATCTGCCAGAAATGATTAAGTCTCGTATTATTATGTTCGGTCTTGTCGACTACGTCGTCTTTGTCGAAGTTTTCTAAATAAAAACTTTTTCAATTATTTGTTGGGGATACAGGTGTTCCTATTCACCCTGTGGTTCGGCCAAATTATACAATTTGTTGGGCACACCCGGTTGCCTACGTCAGCGCGAGATAATTTTAAGACTCGGCTGGGGGCCGGATGCGGGCGGCCCCATGCGGCCCCGGGCCCGAAAATATCATCTTAGGAAACACATTTATTTCTAAAGCCTTCGTTTGATAAGTTGGTACAATGTTAGAAGAGAATAATGCTATCAGCAATTTTTGCTTGTGCAGTCGTTTTGCTTTTCGAATTCATTTCATTTGATTTTTTTCCGGCTGCGCCAATGTCATATTATTAATCAGGTGTGGGGAGGCTTTTTTTACTGACTGCGCCAATGCATTATTGTAAATTAGAGTGTAGGAAGTCTTTTATTACCGGCTGCGCCAATGCTTTATTGTAAATTAGAGTGTAGGAAGGCTTTGTTTACCGGCTGCGCCAATGTTATTTTATTAAATACAGTGTAGGAATCGAACATTTTTAATGCGGTAATGTCTGCATGTTGAATTTCTGTTGAATTTCAGAACCCAGTTTCGGGTGCATATTGACGCCACGCCGTACGCGTCGCGCCCCAAATAACATCTGTGAACGTGGAATTTTAAAGAAAGCTGCCGTTTTAATTCGGTTTTGAATTCAAGAAGTCGTCACAAGATGTCGCCACTTTCGTCGGCAGGACGCATAGGTAGTATAGGTACGTGCCCCCCCTAGGTATAATTTCTACAAATTTTTGAATCTGGAATATCTCTCCGGATATGGAAAGATTGACGGTAATACTCAGTTGCATCAAGCGCCTATATATTACACATGACGTCATTGCCCGCCTCGGTTACTAGCCACCACTGGTAGAGTGGATACGAGGAACGTGCTAATTTTGGGACCAGTTCCTATTGGATTTATAAAATGGTCACCGACACTAACTGGGCGAAGCCAAACCAAAAGCCGCTCGCAGGGCCTAGCGGTAAAAGCCTGTGGAGCGGGTTTTTAACTGCTAGTTTAAATTATTATTCTATGGTTTAATATGGATATTACTAAATGCGACGTCTACTTAGAAATCTTAACAAATCAGATGTCCAATATTGAACATGATACTTAAATTCAAAGTGAATTTGAGTTCATTGAACCAGATTTCATGCAAGGCTAAAAACAGCACAGACAACCGAAATTAATGTTTGATTTTTTTTAAGTGAACACTGCACTAGATTCCCACTGCTACAAACTCTATGGGCTAGAGAGACCAAGGCATCTCCAATTGAGGTGAGTTGTGAAGCTGTAGGTTGTAGAGAGGTGAAAGAGATGGGGAAGAGGAAGATAAGAGAGTATCTGGCTAATCAGATCTGGTCACGAAACACGGTTTTAGACATTTCATACAACGTTTCTACACAAATTAATAAAAGAAAGGGACTAAAAAAAGGAGAAAACCCAAAACACAAAATAAATCACGATAACTTAAAAGAATGTCTAAAAGAAACGCTTCAAAGTGTGGCACAGCTGGTAATAAATTCTATAATATTTTAAAATCTCTCATCTTCAACCACTCTTTTTAGGGTGAATTGCCAATTTCAACAAAAAAAAACCCATGTAAAATTTTACATCTGATGTGGCTTTTTCGTCTTTTTCCGACATTTTAAAAATGTATCTCACTTCATCATAAAAAAGTCTCCATGGCAAAAGATGTTCTCAATCACCCTCCCCCTTGTCTTCAGCCACTTCCCTTTATTATTCCGGGTAGGTACTGGGTAGTAAGTATCCATTCGACTCCAAACTTTTCACATGCTCTTAAAGTATAAAAATAAATTGAATGCCCCTCCAACTTTTAAACTCAGCCCCTCGAACCGAGGAGGGGAAAATTTAAAATTTCCCGATTCTTAAATAATAATATCAGTGATAGGAAAAATTTGAAACCCACGGACTTAAAAGTAATAAATCGAGAACCTTGCGATAAGCTTTGCCTCGATAAGAGGATTATATTAACTCGGGAAATATATTGGGAAAGTTTTTGCGAAGTAACTCGACATTTTTCAGTTTTATTTTTTCTCATTTTGCCAATTGTTACGTGAGAAAGGAATTTTCTGCACAATAAATTCTCGCGAACTCTCTCTCTTTCTTGGTATGGGCTTGACAAATTTAAAAATAAAAGTAATTTAACGTTTTAAAAGATGGGGAGAAAGAATAATGAAGAATGGGAGTCACCTGAAGTTCAGTTACAGAATCGAGCGATTTATTTCACCCGTGCATAAATAAAGCTGTGTTATTATGAATTGATATTCGAAAGTTTTGTCTGTGTTGAAACCTTTCAAATTTCTTTCACATTTCTCTTTTGTCTTTTTTATTTATTTTACTCACTCAACATCTCGAGGTAACAACCTTTGTGAATTCTATTTATTGTTATCAAGTTTAATTTGTAGAACTCCATTTTAATTTTTTATTTCTTTTATATATTCAATAATATTATTATTCAATTAAAAAAAACAGTTTATTTTTAAACGTTCTACTATGTAATTATTATTACGCGTGACAGCCGTTTCGCCTTCTGAAGCATTATCAAACTGTGGTCACGCCACTTGCAGACGAGGTATTTATGTTATTTCTAGATAGGATTTCGATGACTAATTTCTAATTTATGAGTAAACTGACTGAAATTATTAATGATCATTACCCTATTTAAAGTTTCCCCAATTATTTGTTTTGTTTAAATTCGATTGAAGATCTTTATGTACACTAATAATTATTCCTAATTCTGAATTCTTTGGGAATGAATTCTTTTAACAATCTCGTCCGGGTCGCCAATATAGTTGGATGTGTGTCAATATTACCAAATTAACATTCCTATAAGTGTCACGGGAGTTAAATGAGAAGATGAATCAATTATTAACAGAGATTCACTTTATTCAAATACTGAAAACGCAATGACGTGACACAAATTATATTCAGAAAGTGCGGAAGGGATTAGCAAAGCAACTGACAGCCAGGAAGTTCGAAACGGAATAATTTGTAGTTTTGATCCAAACCGGTATTCGGCTGTGCTTTATGTTGTCAACCGCCACATTGCCAGTGTATAAAAACATTAAGTAATTCACTAAATGGCCTGCAAGTACCTTGCTACAGTTTATTTTTTGATATTTAACGACGTTAAACCAAATATATCTAGAATGCCTATGTGAGAACTTGGTAATTTGAGTTGGGTATCAGAAAGCACTATAAAATAACCCTTATTTAAATTCTTTGAATATTTAGGTTCCAAGACAGTTGATCCGCTGACAGTTGACTCCCGGCATACTTGTATACAATATGCAGTCGGTTTAGGGAAAATACGGCATACTTAGTTACACAAAATATTACAAAATGGCCCGAAGGGATGCGCAGAGAGGATGTACCGTCGAATAACAAAAGTATAAAATAAATGTTCATTAAAATGCATCAAGGAAAAATCAACTTGTCTATATATTATGTGTACCTGCGCGAAAGAAAAAAAATAGACCTTGTACATACATTTTTTATTGATATTCATACCAACTTATTGGGTAATTTTGAGGTCGATTTTACGTTTGAAATAGATAAATAATGCACAAAAATTTAAATTTAATAGCAAATATCATTTCAGGGGGCCAATTGTCGGCGAATCAACTGTCTGTACGATAGGTGCTGTTACATAAAGAAACAGTAAACCGTGTTGATAGAAAATGATTATATATTGAAAAACGTACATTTTCCCTTCCCTTAATGCTTGCTCAATCGAGAAGTAATTTGTCGGATTTGCAATTTGCTGATTTATTTAAAAAAAAAAATTATATTTACTCCACACAGGAGGCCCTGAGGGAAATTATTTTTCTTATTTCCTATTATTTGTCTATGTAATCTGAGTTGCTGTGTGGAGGGTTTTTTTGAGGAGAGGAAGGAATGAATATGGGTCTTGAAGAGGCTCATGTTGTAGAATAGAGTAAACACAAAACCGGAAAATAATTCCACAGCCGAGCTGTTGAACATAAGAACGAGTCGAAGAAGCGACCCGTTCTCATGTGACAAATGTCAACCGTGTACATATCGCACCTACGGTGCTAAAATGTAATTTCTGAAAATAATGTAATTTTTCAGGAGAAGCGTTTGAAAATTCGACATCCTATTATAATGTACGGTTCATCTTGTCTTAAGAAATGAACTGGTAATTATTTAAACTACAACTTTAAACTTCACCCATTAATTAAATTATGTTACACCTTAAGGGGGGGGGGGGGAAGTAGATAAGTGTGACAAGGGGTAAGGGAGGGTCATCAGGTCTCACAGACGTGACGATGTGTGACAGGGATGGGAGGGGGGTCAAAAAATCATGAAATTTGTGTGACGTAATTTATGGATGACCCCTTACGTCGCTCATGGATACACTGATCGCCAGATTCCAACCAACCCCTCATACCTTTTCATCGCTTTCCTTTCATTAAAAAGACCAAAGCCATGAGGAAAGTTATCTTCTCCATGGCCTTCAATGTGGAGTTAATGTAAAAAAAGTGTGACTTTCTTTTTTTTTTAATAAAAATCCCCAGTTTTATTCCGAGATTATTAAAATTTTACACACTTTACCTACAAAACAAGAGGAAGTCGATTTCGAGATTGTCGAGATTTCGAATAACCACCCTACCCGCTTTTAAGGCCAAATTTTTAAACTGGGTGAAATTTTACATACTTGACATTAAAAATAAGAAGAAAATTGCTGTCTGCGTCTGATTTCGAAAAACTTTGCATAAAACTTGGGCAACGCCGAGCACTTCAGCTGTTTCCAACCCATAAAGTTTTTTACACCCTTAATATTGAAAATTAATTAAAAACTAACGGAAACAAAACAAGGTATATTTTCGTATAAAATTGTAACTAATAAGAATTGACATGAAACACGATTCGTGTCTTCAACTTTTTATTTTACAAAACAGAACACACGTAAACAAGTGTCCAGAATTTCCGCTTAAACCGCTTCTAAATTTCTACCAAGCGATTAAGATATAGTTACCAAAGCCCTACAGAATATGCCGATGTGATTTTTGTTAGGTGTCACATAACAAATTTGTAAAAAGCTTTCAAGATTACAAAAATTTCAGACGAATAAGATCTTAGAGATAAAAACTGGAATGAGAAGCTCTTGAAAAGTATTTTAAAAATCTTATTTCAACTGTTAATGCGGTTTGCGAAATACTTAGAACGTGTACAGGGTGTACTTTAACAAACGGTTACAAAGTTTAATTGTGTTAAATAATGTAAAATTTATTTTTATCTACGTTTTGAATACCTACAGCAAAAAAAATTTGCGAGGCAAATCGAGGTAATCATTTTATGAATAACCAACACCTCTGTCAAGTGGTTCGATACGTTTGGTGACTAAACAGGGGAGCGCAGGCTCATGGGGTGAGGTTTGTCCAGGTCAAATCTTGGCGGCGGATTAGGGTGAGCGATTCAGGTCAGGCTTAGTCTATCAGCTGCGTGGTTGGTACGAAAGCGAGAGGCCGGTTGAGGGAATCGCTTTGACCTCTCCAGTTGACCTCTTCATACGTCAATCAGTCCTGGATATATTGAGTTGCAGATTCCTATCCACCGCTGATACCATTTTTCTTCCCTCTTTTCTTTACTTAAAAAACACTATCAACGCAATATCATAAAATAAAGCACAGACCTTTATTTTATGTTCTATGGAGTTAGTGTAACAAAAAACAAGAGTCCCATATATTTCCTACTAATTGGAGCCAGTGGGACTATGGCAAGTGCGGATTGGGTTATGTTGGGAGGCTGAGTGTAATGGGGTGGGTAAGAAGAAGATGACCGGACAACTCACAATGAATTCAACTCAACACCTCCTTTAAAAAGTCATTAAAAGTGATGAAAAAATTAATTTAAAAATTGATGAAATAGGTCATGTTAGGTAAGGTTAAGGGCTATTTAAATTTTTTTTATCACAGCTTTTAATGAATTTTCAAAGAGGTATTGAGTTGAGTTGATTCTGAATTGTCATGGAACCAAGAAGACTTGGGAGAAGAAGGTTGAGAAGTACCTGGATATTCATATTCAAGTCACCAAATATCACGAACGATTCCTGAAATTGGTTATGTTTTTAGATTTTTACGGCCAAAAGTATTTTCGTTATTTGTTTTTGGGGTGTTATGCCGTGTTGCGCTATCTCCTTCTATAGCCAACGTTTCAGACAGCGTTATAGTGTCCATCATCATCATATCTGACGACATGACATATCTGCCCTGATGATGGACACTTGTCCGAAATGTTGGCTATAGAAGGAGGTAGCGCAACAGGGCATAACCCCAAAAACAAATAAAGAAGATTCCTGAGATTGTTTCAAGTAAAAAATGAAGACAATTTTTCTCTCGTGACAATATTTTATCCGACAAAAAATAAACTGAACTGATTTCAATAGTCACAAAACAAAGAACAATATTAGGTACAGTGTAACATTTAAAAGTCAGGTAAGTCTTATTACACCCTGTATAATAAGATCCAGGTGGTAAGGGGTGTTCCAGTCGAGGTGATCAGAGATTATTGAACTATCTAAGCCTGGAAGTTCCTGAAGTGTTAACTGTGTTAATCTTCCTAACGCCATCAAGGGGGGATTAGGTTGGTACAGAAGGGTCGATAATCTCCTTTTAATCATTTTACAGGATGAGGCCACTTTAAATTATTACTATTACTAACGATTACATGCTGATTTGTTTAGTTTGATTATCTTAACAAGGGTTGTTCAACTAGTTGTCTTAGGATCAAGTAAAAATATTGTTCTAAAATTTTTATAGTGCCGATTAGTAAAGATTATCACTCAAGTTTATCCTTTATTAATTTAATTATTTTAAGAAAATAAACAGTCTTAACCACTGGGGCTTTTCAAAACTTTTTTCTCCGTTTGCTCGAGATTTTCAGAAGATCATTTTTCATTTTTTTTGCCAGCATTGAAAAAAATCATAACTTCGAATTTTGACATGGCGACATATAAATTTATTATAGCGCTATATAGCCGATGAATTATCCTGTTTTTTAACGTTTATTTAATATTTGTTAGATTTGTAATAAAAATGTTAAAAAAATCGTTAAGTTTATAACCGCGCGAATCCTGCAGGTTTGTTATTTTGAAGCTGCCGTGAGAGGTACTTATTCGAGTCAACATAGAATATTTTCGATTTCTTTATTTTGTCTGTGATTTATTTGATGATGAAAGGTGCATGTATATTGAAAAAAGACTTAATTTTAACCGTAAACAGCTGATCAGAAATTCTGCGTGAAAAAAATAGAAATTTAAAAAAAAAATGCGAATCTAGGAGATAATTGCCTTTTTTATCCGAAAAGCAATTGGAAACATTTAAAATGGCGCCAATATATGACAAAAATTGCTCCAGTGGTTTCCTCAACCGGGAAGCGTTATGTCCCTACAAACGTAATACCAAATTTCTTCTCTGAATTTAAACTTACTGCAAATATTTTTAATAAAATGTAGATATCAGAAACTTGCGTGTCGGTACGTTTTGCTTTTTTTTTGATAAGTTACTTTTTACAGGAGTTAGGACCCTCCAGAACTGGACGTCGGTTCAGTATACAATCTAGACAAAGTTTAAAAAAAAATGTACAGACATGAAGTATTTTATTCTAAAATAGTTGGTAAAAAAAATCTTAAAAATCGGTGCAGTTATGGAGGAGAAAAATGGGGAATACAAAATCTCGATTTTGATGATTTATTTAGATATTATCAGCCTGTGCAGTTTTTTTTTTTTTACAGTTTATACCACACAAGAGTCCCAACTGCTCCCGTCTGGAGCCAGTGAGACTATGGCATCCCCAATCGGGGTATGTTGTGAGGCTGAAGGTAGTGGGGAGGGGAAGGAGATAGGGAAGAGGAAGGTGGGGAAGTACCTGGCTATTCAGATCTGGCCACTAAACACGGCTAAAGCCATTTCAAGCAACGTTTCAATTCTGAATGGTGGTCTTACACCAGGGCGATACTGTCCAGTTGTCCCTTTCGCTCAGTATTTGTGGTAATAAGAGCGATAGTGAAAGCAAAAATTTGTTAAAATACCCGTTGTTCAAATTCCTCGGCGATCGGGTTTCCTTTTAATGACATAATATACAGAAGAAGTGGAAAAAAAAGATCAATTGAAAAAGTTTGCGGATAGATTTTTAGAAATGTTAAACTATTAATAAATCAGTTACGCCTCATACGTCATATTTATGTCAGATAATGTTTTATTATCGTGAAAACAAGCTTATGGATCTGAGTGGTAGTAATTAAATTAATGTATAAAATGCAGATCTAATTAGCGAGAAAGAAAGAAATGTTGACGATGGACGTAAAAAACATTATTTATTTCACGCCATTAAATGGGTTTTACATTACAATGATAAGATTATGAGATACAGTGGCACAAAGAAGGGTATCAGTAATATTAAGGAAAACATAAAAATGAATGAGATAAACATAATATATAAGAAATACATTTTTAAAATCAACAGCTGGTTTTTTTTTTAAAACTATAAAAATAAATGTGTACTCGTGGAATAGCAGTAATAGCAGAGAGCATTTTATATAAACATAATGAAAATATGCAAGGAAAGGTAACTTGATAGCTAGTATAATCATGCAAAATTGTCAACATCAACATCTATTATAAATCTGTGTTACAAGATGCATTATACAGCAATATATTTGTAACTTTAGCTATACCAAGATAAACTGGAAAAGAGTATTAATGGGATTGGAACAGGGAAGAGGAGGAGAAGAATGAGAGAATGTTGCAGCGCAAGTAAAATGAAGTGAGTAGGTACTCGTACGTACAAGTAATTTAATCATCAATAATTTGTGTTCTTCGGTCCTAGAATGTGAAACAATGAGCTTCTGTAACGATAGTAATCGACATTTTGAGGCACAATTGCGGGAAGCAGGATTTATATTATTTTTCTGTAATTCACTATCTGAAGGGAGGAATAAAATTTGATAGATCTCCTTTGTAATAAACTTCTCAATGAAAATATGAGCAGCCCCAAATTGTTCTGCGACAAAAGTTTGAATAGTCCAACGCGACGATTTTAAACTACTCAGCTTTTTCATGCAGATGCCAAACACAGAGCATCTCCTTTCCTCCACCTAACACACCCCCAATAAAACCTACCTCAAATATTGACGTATTTAATACAAGTTTACCATTATTTAATAAATACCTGAATGATATTTTTATCACCTGTAAATTTTGAGATAACAATATCATTCAGGTATATATTAAATAATGGTAAACTTGTATTAAATACGTGGATATTTGAGGTAGGTTATATTAGGGGTGGGTTAGGTGGAGGAAAAGAGACGCTCTGTGTTTGGCATGTGCGTGAAAAAGCATAGTATTTTAAAATCGTCGCATTGGACTATTCAAACTTTTGGCGTAACCTGTAAATTGTGTAATTACTAACAAACACTATATTATTATGTCTATGTCTTCTGCAATTTAAAAACGTTCGCTTTATTGTAATGCATTATTTTTACTTAAATTTATATTTATACCTACCATTTCGTATGATGTTTACTTCTTCAAGTTCATCTTTTTTTATTTAAAAACTTGTCTCTGTATTATAAACTTATCATCTAAAAGCCATTAGGGCGTTGAAAATTAATAAATAAAATAAAAATATCCTAGATAATGTGACATTTGGAACAATAACTCAAAGAACAATCAGTCTTTTGAAGTAACCCGTGTAATGACCAACTCCTTTATTGATTTTTCATACTGACAATGTTAAAAAAACCTCTGTGCAATGATCATCTCCATGGTGATCTCTCAGTGTGTTTAATTGGAGTCAAAAGAAGAATCCGGAAGAGTGAATATTAAGTTGATGCTTTAAGGCGCTTTATTCGAATCTATTACGGAAACTTGTGGTCTCTCGGTGCCATAATATCGAATCTCACAAAAACGTACTGTGTCAGCAAGTTTATCCATATTTACAAGTTTATTGTTGTAGCGGCTACACTCCTTTTCATAAATTAAATTCGGTGTACTTTTATTTTTTAATCGATTACTAATTTAATCATTCTACTGAATCAATAATGTGGTTAACCTTTTCGTAACTGAAGGAAAAAATCACGTATCGCCTAAAGGTGATCACGTACCGTATATCGCGGAGTGATCGTATCTCATATTCCTTTTGCCCTTTCCAATTACACTCAGAAATGAGTTCAATTATTTTTATCGCCCAGCAGTCAATCATTAAGTAAATCAAAACTGTAAAAAATACGATAACCGGATAACTCGGAACGAAACCAACTCAAAACCATCTCAGATACGTCATTTAGAGTAATGAAATATATATATAAAACACTGGATAAATAGGTTACGTTAGGTTAGGGTTATCGGCTAATTAAAAATTATTTTTTTCATAGCTTTTACTTTTCAAGGAGGTGTTGAGTTACTTTATTCTCAGTTGGCATGGAATCGAAAAATATACCCTCTACGTCTGCACTTGCAGCTTATTTGCAGCAATGAAGAGCATTGCTATTGCGAGAGCATTTTGTGGTGAATATCCGTAGGGAGGGGGAATGGGGTTATTTCATCGGAATTGGATAAATATAATATTGAGATTATATTTGTCTGGTCAGTGGTTGAATGGGCACCGCGTTTGGGTTCCACCCGGGCGTCTCGTGATCGATTCCTCGGCTGGCTAAGTCCTCCATCACAACGCAAGCAACATTTTCGGCTTACTGTGGTGGTAGTAGGAGATTTTCAAACATTGTTGGGTTATTCGTAACCCGGGAATGTTTATCTTTCTTTTTAAAGACAAAGACACTAAGTATTTATACACTAAATGTAAACTATGATCATCGTAGTGCATTAATTTTAGGAGTGTGTTTCATAGAGATTTGACGTAATATTTTTTCACTTTGAGGCATGTAACTACCGTTGCGGAGAGCAGTATTATTTCTTTTCTGTATTCACTATCTGGAAGGAAGAAATAAAAATTGATAGAGCTCATTTGTACATAAACTGTTTTATAAAAATTTGGACAGACCCAAATTATTCTGCGCCAAAAGATTCAATACTCCAATGCGGCGATTTTAAAATACTGTGCTTCTTTATAAAGTTGCCAAACACAGACGCGTTCGCCGACAGTTAAACAGCATTTCTACAACATTACTAATAACAAGATCACGTTTTTATGTTGGCTGCATTGAATTTCTCTAGATTTGCGTAAGCGCGGCGGCCATCTTGTTTCATTGCTTCGCGGGAAAATTTATTTTGTGACATATTGGACCTTACTCGCAGTTTATTTAATTTTTTAACATAATTTCCTTTTAAATGATCAATTCACTATTATATTAGTATAATTCAACCTATTATTTATAATTACTAATATATCTAGGATCTAGGTGTTATTTTTTGTTCAGTTGAAGTCCTTTATAATGTTTTGTTAATAAGTACAAATGAGGAATTTGCTAACGGTAGGTTTGAGGTTATTTCTGAAACTTTATTTTTTAAATGACTTTTTCGCAAGTTAAATAAAACTTCAATGAATGTTATGTTATTTAATTATTATAGAAATGCACCAAGCGTGTACAAATACATACAAATTCGAGAAATCATCGTTTAAATTGCGTAAAAATTAATCCAAAATGTAAGGTTCTTGGGGAATTTCTATAATTTTTTTTTTATAATTTTTAACTGTGGGAACAGTTAAAACGTGATAGTAAATAAAAGGACTGTCTTTTTAAATTTTGAATTTTCCGAATTTTTTGAAGGTGGTGAAATCCTGGCTATTCTGTTGTGGTCACCAAACACGTTTAAAGCCATTTCAGACAACATTCCAATTCTGAATGGTGGTCTTACACCAGGGCTATACTGAAAGTATCTTCCAACTGTGGAACGTTTCGCAAATATACTGATACATTATTTTTAATTAATTAATTTTATATAGTACATTTTATTCAAATATTTTTTTTTGCCCAGGCCGGATTTCGGATTGTTAGAGCGTTTATCCCTTGACACGAAAACCTAAAAATTATAAACATAATTTTTTTTAAATGTGAATACAAGAATCCCAACAGTTCCCTTCTGGAGCCGGTGAGAATATGGCATCCCCAATTGGGGTATGTTGTGAGGCTGAAAATAGTGAGGAGAAGCAGGAGATGAGGAACAAGAAGGTGGGGAAGTACCTGGCTATTCAGATCTGGTCACCAAACACGGCTAAAGCCACTTAAAGCAACGTTTCAATTCTGAGTGGCGGTCTTACACCAGGTTAATACTGAGAGTATCTTCCACCCTGGAACGTGCGCAAATAAAATTTATTTGCGCACGTTGGGATTCGATCTCGCAACCTTCGGATTACGAATCAAGAGCCTTACCTCTAGAGTACGGAAGCTGTCCTATGTGCATAGTTCATGACGCCAGAACTCGCTGTTTGCGACTTTTTTTAGCAAGCAAACAGATTTTCTGTTGCCTAATAGGAAGAGATTTTGGTCTCTGTTTCACGACACCTACATAAATATTATTTATTTTGAAAGAAACAACGTCTTCTATTATTTATTTCAATTAAGAAAATACACAACTCTATCTAAAAGTAGTTTTATAAAAGGTTTTTCTTTGTTTCATTTACAAGACACAACCTTTTTTTACTCCCTTCTCTTCTTACTATCAGGCAGGCTAAACAACGCAAAAACAGGACAATCTTTTTTCCGTTATTTCTTTTTCCACGTCCCCCAAACCTAAAACAGGAGATATCTGTATTATTTTCCAATCTCGAGTAGGTACTCCTATCTTTTCCTGCTGCTGGCAACACTGAGGGAAATGGGGGGAAAAAATAATGGAAGAAGAAGACGGCGTAAAAAGCGAAAAGCGCGCCAAGGGAAGAAGTAAATGGGACTCCCAGAGGCGCAATGTAAACTGATGGATAAATACAATTATTCTTTGATAACTTGAATCTTACAAATAGACACAAATGAATCGCTTGTGTCAAAAACACGACTTGTTCACTTAACCTAGTTCTGGAATTTTTGATAAAAACTGTTTATTTTTTTTTAATTTTAAGTTTTAAGTTTTTATCCATCATAAATAATTGGGAGGTATGGGTATCGCCGCATTATGAACGAGACCGTCTCATAATTAAAAAAAAACTGTACTTTTTTCAAATGTAACTTTAGCGGTTTTAATAAGATAAATGACCGACCAAATTTTTGAATTGTTTGAAAACAATGTTTTTGGTTGTTTTGTGTATTAAAACTGACATCAAAGTACGAAACATCAAAGTACCGGTTCAGACTGAGACACTTATATAAATGAAACTTTTCAATTAATGTGTGAGAATTTTGTGGTACAAATTAAAGCTGGCATTATATAGTATTAGCTTTAACCCGCGGCTTCGCTCGCATGGTATTAGGTAGTGGTGGTTATCACTCACTCACTGACTCACTCAGTCAATCATCATTCGCAACGCATAGGCATCTCATCTAGCTGGACCCCGCATGCGTTGCAATGCCATTCAAAGAAATTAATTGATTCTTCCTGCATGTCCTTTCCCGTGTGTCCCCATTCCCTTCCACCTTCCCCGCCTTCCCCCTCCCTTTACACATTTTCATTTATATAAATTAGATATACATAGATAGCATAGAACAAATTCAAAACAAATTTATAAAATATCTAACCTTCAAATTCAACGATAACTTCTACTGCACATTTCAAACTTTGCAACAAAGGCGAGCAATAGCTGACTTGACATTCATACACAAAATTTTAAATAATAACATTGACTGTACCGAACTTCTTTCCCTAGTTAATTTTAACATACCCTTAAGACGTACACGGCGTACAGAATTATTCCACACGCTTAATTACAAGACGAATGAAGCAACTAATTCGCCAATCAATCGTGCTCTTCATACTTTCAATACTATTTGTCTAAATTCTAACATCGACATATTCTTCGATTCAGTGCCCAAATTAAAAAAAAAGCATCATGTCAATGATGTGAATTTGTTCAATGCGCATACGTACGTACATACATACATACATACATACATACATACATACATACATACATACTCACACATACACACACACACGTATCCACTACGCACATCACCCGGTAATTACTTAATATACATAGATACTACAAAGAAACATGTTATAGGTACCCATCATGAAATATTCTTAATATTTGTAAATTGTTTTCACCACTGTAACTAATGTACTGTTTGTTTCTGTTTATAAATAAAATAAAATAACGTCAGAGTTTACCATTATATACAGCCTATGTAACTTGCTGATAATGTAGCTTTCTGTTGATGAAAGAATTTTAGTGTAAAATGTAGTAAAATCGGTTTAGTGGATTAGGCGTGAAAGCGTGACAAACAAAGACACTCACTATCGAATTAATAATATTAAGTATAGATGTTATTTATCGCTGCAAAGGATTTTTTAAGCTTTTGTAACAAGTATTTTTCATATTTTAATTAAAAATAATAGTGATTTATAAGCTCCCTTTAAGCAAGTGATGCCTGAATCAGATTTTGATAAACAGATTTTGATAAACAGTTCAGATAAACAGTCGACTGGTCGCCGGGTTCGCCCCTGTGGATTTAAAAAAAATATTTTATAATAAAAAGAGACTGTGTAGTTTTTGCGCAATAGGGTCAAAAAACGATTTTGCCGCTGCTTTTTTATCAGAAAATTAACTTGTTGCTGTACCCACAAAGAAGAATTGATTTTGAATTGAAATGTGTAATAAAATATTTGGATTTTATTTAAATTCAGGAACCTACGTAAGAAAATTTTGAATAGTTATTAATAACCCTAGGGTTTAAAAATTCTTTTAATCCGAAAGCTAGTTTGGTAATTCTTTTTTATATTCAACTGAGAATCCAATCGAGCTTTAAATAGGTTTATATTATTAGTAGCAGCGATGACAATATATTGTGGTAGTTTCCACTACTCTATTTGGAAGGCAGGAAATTATGGATGAATTGTGTTCTTCAAACAAGTGATTGAAATGGTTCCAAGAGACGCTTTACGAAGTTAGATTAATTATTACTTCCCTCCTTCAGATGGATTGGATTATGCCTAATCTGATTTTAACAATATTCCCTTTAGCAAACCCTTTTTGGCAGCCACTCCAATGTCTCCCGACGCGCGTTAGGTGCCGAAACACCCGGTTGGTGATACGCTTCTTGCAATCAATCGCTCGCTAATTAAACTGCCTTTATACAACAAACAAACATTCATCAATTCTGAATTATTATTCATCTTTTATTTTCAGTTTTATTCAGTGTTTTGGAACATTTACAGATTATTAACATGAAAAAGTTGCAAGATTAACATTGTAGAGAGCGTCCATTAAAATCTCAAAAATGTTCACAGTTTAAGATTCGTTTTTCTCTATGTTGAATATTCTACAGAAATTTTTAATTTTAATTTTTAAAAAGAAAGACAATCATTCCCGGGTTACGAATAACCCGACAATGTTTGAAAATCTCCTACTACCACCACAGAAAGCCGAAGATGTTGCTTGTGTTGTGATGGAGGACTTAGCCAGCCGAGGAATCGAACAAGACGCCCGGGTGGGACCCAAGCGCGATGCCCACTCAACCACTGACCGGTAATAAATTAGCTACTTAATTAATAATAGCTGACCCGTGAAAAACATAAGATAATATAATAATTATAGGACTTGTGAAGCTGAAACTATTTATAGAATGAGATGCAATAAAAATATTTTTTTGTTAACAAATTAAAGAGCCGATCCGAAATTCACATTTCAATTGAACACCGTTAAAAGTTTTTACACGAAAATACATATTTCAAATAAAGAATTATAAGACAAAATTATTAAAAATCTGATTATTTCTAAGTACCTGCTTAATCCTAATCTTCAAAAAATTTGAGTTCATTGCACGCGAATAATTAAATTAAAAATAATATTTCATGCAGAATCAACCGAAATAAGTATTTCTATTTTACAAGTAAATATGTATTTTTTAACCAATTTATCCATCCGTCTATTTTTTTTACAATATTATCTCGTAAGGTTTTATAATTTAAGAAATAATTATTATTTTAACAGTGCCCAATAAACGATTCATTTAAGAATATTTAAGCTTAGTCCGTCATTTTCTCGTTGATTTTAAATTTAACGAAGTTGCAAAAATGGCTGAATTTTTTTCTAAATATAATCGCTTTAAGTTAGCCACGCTCTGTAGAAGAATCAAATTAATCGGAAACGTCAAATTGACAGGTGGCCGTCAATCAATCGATTCAGTCGATTCCCAAATATTCAATTATTCAGCATGCAAATCAGTTTTTTTATTATTTTCAAAAAAGAATTTGATATTTTCACGGCCAACAGTGTAATCGCGATTTATTTATTGTTCGAAACATTTACAAAGTGTTAACAATCCATACTAATATTATAAATGCGAAACTGCTCGAGTTTCTTTAAAAATTCATTCACCAATAGAAAGCTAAATTATATGCGCAGACTATATTTTGTATATGATGGTAAGCTCTGGCGTTATGAAATTATAAATATTAATATATTTTATTTGTTATACGTTTTCTGTCGCTAACAAAAGCGAATTAATTGCAAATGTCAGAAAAAAATCATTCCCATGGAAACGATGTTGATATATTTGTGGGCTCTAAGCTGGTAGGTACTCAGCCCCCTGGTCAGCTACTGCCCCAGAAAATTCAAATATTAGAATATGTTTTGTTTTTTTTTGGACAAGCTGGAATAAATGTCAGATAAGAGTTTCTACATTAAAAATATAATTCGTAACGATTATAAAGACTGAATAATAAATAGTGTAATTTTGTATTATATTAACAAACTTCCAAATACTTAATTAAAAATAAACATCCGAAATGTTTGTACGCGCATAAATTCCGAACGAATGAACAAAATTGGATAATTCTTTTTTTCTTTGTGAAATTTAGGTGGCAGGCTAGATGTTTGAAAACTGAATGTAAGTGAATGAATGTATGGAATGGAGGGGGTGGGGGTGGGGGTGAGAGTGAAGGGGGCTAATTGATAAGTTCAACCGCTACAGTAATTTCCCGTAATACCATGCGAGCGAAGCCGCGGGGAAAAGCTAGTTATTACATAAATGAAATTGCCATTTAACAATCCAATGTAAAATGTTCACAGCGTAAATCAAGTTTTAGTTGTAACTAGTGGTCGCCCAATAGTCGAAATTCGACCATAATTGTAATATTTTTTTTAAACATAATTTAAAAAATATATTAGCATTCTCTAAATAACCTATAAGTGTGCGAAATTTCATACTCCTCCGTCCGCGCAATTTTCGTAAATAGGGGTACAAAGTTTTTACTTCACGTAATAATATACTGATTAGGTGGAGATGCTATTAGTGAAATAACAGAAATAATAATAAGCAAAATAAAATATAAAACATAGTAAGTTTACAGTAGGTATACATTAATAGAGAAATAAAGAAGAAAGAAAGAAAGAAAAAATAATAAAGTGTAATAAAGCAATTATGTAATTTTTTAGTTCAAATACTTCTATTTATTTATGGGTTATTTTGCCGTGTTACGCTTCTTTCTTCTTTCCCTGATGATGGACACTGTAATGCTGTCCGAAACGTTGGCTAGATACTTTCAAGTTTACTCTGGTGAAAGACCACCATCCAGAATCGAAAAGTCGCTTGAAATAGCTTGTTTGTTGACAAGTTCTAAATAGCGGTATACTTCCCAACCTTCCTCTTCCTCATCTCCTTCATGTCCTGTCTCTCTTTATTATTTCCAATGATTTTGGATGCCATTGTCCCATTGCTTTTTTTTACATTGGTTTCACACAAAAGACCCTGAGGAAAACATTTTTCCTCAGGACCTGTGTCATCTTTGGGGTTGCTGTATGGGGGGTCTTTTTAAAGAAAAAAAGGAGAGGAAGTTTTGGGAAAGAAATAGGAATGAAGGGTGGGTAGAAATTCATCCCCCCCACTGCGGTGCAAGCCGACGCGACAAGTCGAGAGAGTCATGCTGGAGAGGTCCAGGCTAGATCTCTTCCAGTCTCTCCCGATCAAGCCCGCCATGCAACAGATGAGCAGACGTATCCGCCGCCAAGACCCAGATAAACCTCACCTCGTGAACCCGGACACCTCTGCTAAGTCACCAAATGTAGCGAACCACTTGGTAATAATATTGATAATATTGGATAAATGGTTCCCGGGGCGGCGTTACCCGTACACTCCTTCCAAATTAATATATTAATATGATAAAATTTATTATAAAATAAATATGGTTACGACATTTTATATCTCAAATCTCCAAATAATTAAAAAAAAAATTGATGTCGTTAGCTAAAATTAATTACCTTTGCATCATAATTAATAATTACGTAATTAGTAATTAATTTCAACTTTAAAATTCTCCTGATTAAGTTACACCAGTGGATTTCGTTTTTTAAATTGATAATATTTCTTCATAAAACCGTTTCGACGTTGATGCCATATCTTATCGCCTAAACGCTTTTTCAATTTGGTTTAAATATCCCACGACTAAATTGTACATCTCAACGAACCTTACATATCAAAAATACATCAACGAACTAAAGACACGACTTTGTATATCTGTCGGGAATATCGGGGAAAGGAGATTCGGGACTACCAACCAAAAAACTATCTTAATCTAGATATGAAATTTGACTTTCAGAGGACTTTAACGATATTTATATCCAGTGACTTTCAAATATCGAAAATATTTTCATATTAGAGAGTAACGCAACAAAACCCATTGGCCAATGTAAATTCTCCGTTGGACGTTTTTTATTTTCCGATTTTCAAGATTTTTCAGAATAAAATACTGTTCGTGTGTTCAAATCAAGAGGTGTTTACCAATTTTAAGATTCCAGGGTTGAGTAATTTTAAGTTTTAAAAACATCTTTTGAATTTCACTTTTTTTTATTTTTTTTTTTTTTATTTATCAAAAGTATACAATACAGAATATAGTATATTATATAAAGCATTGTACTCCCAGGAGTTAATAAACTCATTGCGGGAATGATACGCATTACATGAAACATATAGCTGTATGTATTAAATGGACATATGATGGGGACATACACAACATTATTATTTCAGATAGTCATTAATAAGATGAAGTTTGAGCATGTTAGTTTGGGTCTTTTTACATTGACTTGCACGTTCGATCTCGTTGGGTAGTTGATTATATTTTGTGTGAGCTATGTATTCTAGGGATCTTAGTCCGTATTTTGTTGATTTGATTTTTGGTATATGAAGTTTGTTGTGATTTCTTGTGTTGTGTTGGTGTACGTCGCAATTGTAATAGAGTGTAGTGTTGGAATGTGCCGAGTGTTGAATTACTTGTAATATAGTTTTAGTTATTTCAAAAGTGGGAATGGTATTAAAAGGAAGTATTTGGGTGTTTCTGTAGATGTCTTTGACATGTGTGTCCCAAGGTAGACTGAAAATATTTCGCAGGGCTCTATTTTGGACGACTTGGACTTCTGAAATCATTTTTTGTAGCAAATCCCCAGATTCCGGCGAGGTATATTAGATGTGAGTGAATCATAGCATGGTAAATCGATTTTAATAGAGAGGGAGGAAGTAACCCGCGAAGTCTATATAAAACACCAGTTATAGGAGTAATTTTGGATAGAACATGTTTAAATTGGTGATTCCATGTGAGTTGTGAATCAATGAAAAGGCCAAGATATTTTGTAACATCAGCCCTTTCAAGGCGGTTATTATCAAGACTTCTATTAAGACTTACATTTTTTTTTTATTTGCAAACAGTATGTAATGTGTTTTTTTTTATGTTTAGGCTAAGTTTGTTTAGTCGCAGCCAGTTTGCCAGGCAAGCTATATCCCTTTCCATTTCCTTTTCAAGTTCGTTTAAATCATTATTGTGATAAAGAATCACTGTATCATCTGCATAGAGTTGTATTGTACCCTTTAGTCCCCATTTAGCAATATCATTTATATATATTAAAAATAGTAATGGTCCAAGTACGGAGCCTTGAGGCACGCCACATTTTATCGTTCCCATGCTGCTTGTCCCTTTTCCAACAAAGGTCTGACAGTGTCGGTTAGAGAGGTAGCTACACAGTAACTTCAGGGGAGTGCCTACTATGCCTAGGTGTTCTAGCTTCTTTAGTAGTATCCCATGGTCAACCGTATCGAAAGCCTTTTTTAAATCTATAAATAAGCCTGCAGCGTGCTTACCCTGGTCTATATGCTTTTGGAGGGCGTATACAAAATTGAAGGCAGCACATTTTGTGTTAGATTGGTTTCTGAATCCATACTGTTGGGATGCGAGTAAATTGTTTGATAAGAGATATTTAGTGAGCCTAAGCTTAATAACCTTTTCAAAAACTTTAGAGAAGACAGAGAGGATGGATATAGGACGATAATTAGAAGGATTTTTTTTGCAATCATCTTTGTAAATCGGAATTATTTTTGCTATCTTTAGTTGATCTGGGAAGATTCCACTATCCAGGGATTGATTAATAAGAAAAACAAGGTGGTCAGCTAATATATCTTTGCAAAAGTTCAGGTACACTGGTGTAATTCCATCTAAACCTGGAGATGCATTAGACTTTAGTTGAGAGATGATACTGAGAACTTCTGTTTTATTTGTTTTGGCCATATATAAGGACTGGATTGCTTTTTGGTCCGTGTATATAGTGATAGAATCATCTGGATATGATGCAATTGTAGCTGCTAAGTTTTCCCCAACTGATATAAAGAAGTTGTTAAAAGTTGAAGCTATCTGTGTTGGGCATGTTATTTCTTCATTCTTAATGAGAAGACATTCAATTTCATCTTTCTGGGGTGTCGAGCTATTTGTTAGAATTGCATTTATTATTTTCCATGTCTGTCGCGGATTACGCAGGTTTTCCTTAAATAAAGTCGTGTAGTATTTGGTTTTAGCATATCTTCTATAGTTGGTAACTTGATTTCTTGTTTTATTTCTCAGTGCTGTGAATATATCACTTTGCTGATTTTTTTCCAGAGGTTAAACGCATTGTTGCGCTGTTTGATAAGTGCATTTAATTTTGCATCAAACCATGGAGTATTACCCCTCCGTTGGTCTCCTATGCGTAACTCAGATTTATGTTGGCATGATTTTATTGCTGTTTTGATGTATTCATTAAAATTATTATAGTTTTCATTGGCATTGCTGGTGGTTTCGTGTGGAAAGTTGTGGGATTATAAATATGTTTTTAACATGTTTTAATCGGTTTTGGTGTTGTTTGAAAAAGAATGTATTCTATTATTAGTGTGATGTTTCAAGCTGTTTTGGTAATCTAATATCAAAATGTTATGATCACTTAGGTGGGCATCTATATTTGCAGTAGTTGAGGAAATATTTTGTCTGTTTGAGTTGATATGGTCTATTAGAGAAGTAGAGGTATCTGTTACTCGTGTAGGATAGGATGTGTTACATATGAAACAGTTGTATGAGTCTAGCGTGTTGATGTACTTAAGAGATGTATTATTTTTTTGAAGAATGTCAATGTTGAAGTCACCAAAGATAAGGGTATCATTTCTACAGTTATTTAAAATAGATTCAAGATACATTAAGAATTCGTTAATGTTTGAGGTAGGCTTTCTGTAGATAACATAAATATTTAACGGTTTAAAATTTCTATTACGGATATTAATTCCTAAGAAAGAATTTTCACTACAATGTTTTTCAATAGTTGTAGCATTTAGTGAATGGTGCGTGTAGAGAACCACCCCTCCTCCTCTTTCATTGGTGCGAGACGCAAATGCACTTTGGTAGCCGTCGATGTTGAAGAAGCACTCCTCACCATCTTCCAACCAGGTTTCGGATATTGCAAGTACGTGTACAGTGGGTTTGATGCTCTTTAAAGTTTCTTCAATCTCGTCAATTTTATTTCTGATACTTCTCGCGTTAAGATACATTATTCGAAGGCTATTTTTTATTGGCTTATAGTCTTCAATTTTCTCATATTTGTATTCATTTATACTGGCCTGGGTCCCGGATGCTGTGGTTACAGTTGAGTTAGCCATAGTCAACTCTCTCCATTGTGCGTGACATCATTATGGTACGGTAGGGGCAGTCCCTATCGTTTGATCTGTGTTTTGGTGCCTCAATTTTGCCTTTGGCCATTTTAAAGCAGTTCCAGCAACGGAATTCTTCTTTTTGTTCCTTTTTTGTGCAGTCAGGTGATTTGTGTTCACCAGCACAGTGTAGACAACGATCTTTTGATTCAGTACATCTCGCGGCGGAGTGACCGTATCCCATGCATTTATAGCACTGCATGATTGGGCAGCTGTCTTCGACTCGGACTCGCTGGAAACCTATATTTATTCTTTCTTGTTTTAACATAGCTGAATGTACTTCTTTTTTGACGATCAGAATAACATTTCGTAGCCTATCGTTTTTCCTGTTGTTTGTGAATCTTAGAATTTTAATAGCTTCCTTATCATTTCCAGTGGCTTCGTAGATAGTATCATTTTGTTGCAAGATCATGTCTAATATTTCGGAATCTTGTGTTTCTTTTTCGATCCCCTTCAAGATAACATTAGGTCTAAGACGTTTGCCCTCATGAGCAACCAAGTTACGATTGGTCAGCCCTGGAATTGCTGTTGTTTTGTTTTTTTGCATTATGTTCAAACAGGGGCCCCAAGGAAAATTATACCGCAGGGCCTGTGTCATCTTTGGGGAAGCCGTGTGAAGGATCTTTTTAGGGAAAGGAAGGAGAGTAATTTATGGTAAGGAAAAATGTATCTGGGGGTCAATGTGCAAGGAGTGAAGAACGAATGAATCCCTCCCTCCCACTGCGGTGCAAGACCTAGACAATCCTCACCTCATGAATGAGGGCACCCCTGCTAAGACACCAAACGTAGTGAAGGGTGACCTACGGCATGGATGTTAGTTTTCCAATAAATGAGTCCTGGGGCGGCGGTGCCCTTACCCGCCTCTCAACTGTTAGTATCTAATAAAGCGATAATTCGATCACTAATATAAAATGAAGTCGCTCCCGCTGTCTGTACGC
Source organism: Glyphotaelius pellucidus (assembly GCA_936435175.1). Lineage (NCBI taxonomy): Eukaryota > Metazoa > Arthropoda > Insecta > Trichoptera > Limnephilidae > Glyphotaelius > Glyphotaelius pellucidus. The sequence goes on from OW386556.1 coordinate 6,811,926, forward strand.
TTAGATCTTTTAAACTAAGCAACGGATTTTCATGGGGTTTTCACCAATAGATAGAATGGTTCAAGAGGAAGATTTAAATATACATGCATTTTATAGTAGAAAAAAGCCGAGAAATTCAAAGATTCAATTCACTGCGGATTTGATATGTATGCAAATAACAGATGACGTTGATTGGTGTTTCGTTAGCCACAGCAACGTGTGGCCGGGTCTGTTAGTAATATATAAAATTATTTCAAAATTATTTTAAAATTACGTTCAATATAAGATATGTGTTTTGCTTTTATTAAAATTTCTTACAAATAACTTCAGATTTCAAGATTTTTTCAAAGGTATACGCTTTTCCATTTTCAAAAAAGCGGTATTACAAACTAGAATTCAGACTATTCCGTGATTTTTCACAAGTCTGCAACTAGTTAAACATTTCATTTTGAAATATCGTCTTCCTACCTGCTTTTGGTTTCAGTTCTTAAACGTAAATATATTCCATAACTCTTTTCATTATCGCTTTGGGTGCGTACTTTGGTATTTTAGTGCTTTATTTTAATTTGTGTAAATCTTTATTTGTTTCAGGTAATGAATTTCCTATCTTTAAGCGGTTACTTCACCAGGAAAAATATCTCCAAATTAATTCACCAGATGATTAAAATTAATGTAAGTAAGAATTTTATATTATTATCTTTAGTAATACTGGAATAATGCAAAAGAACTCATTATATTCTTATATACAACATACAATTTATTCTCTGGATCAGGTTAACAAACATTGACAATAAAAAAACATTTGATTCAGGATCGCAAACTCTACAGTGTATCTGAAACAAGCAATAATTTATTAATTTCTGTTTAATTTCCCGAAGGATAACGGTGTACTGTTTGTATTGTATCTGGTCCGGAATGTTCTAGACTAGAATCTAGACGATTGCTATTTTTTATTACTGATTATTTGCCTTCCCACCGCAAGCCGCGTCTTTCCTATGGAAGATCGGACATTCGTCACTTCAATTGGACAAGATTATTTTATTTGCTCGGGAAACACGCCAAACGCGCGCTCAACATTTGTACACGGTTGACATTAGTCACATGAGAACGGGTCGTTTCTACGACTCGTTCTTGAGTTCAACAGCTCGGCTGTGGAACCATTTGCCGGCCTCTGTGTTTCCTCCCTCCTACAATATGGGTCTCTTCAAGACCCATGTTCACTCCTTCCTCTCCTCAAAAACACCCTCCACACAGCATCCTCAAAGATGACATAGGCCCTGAGGGAAATTATTTTTTCCTCAGGGCCTCCTGTGTGGAGTTAATGTAAAAAAAAAAAAAAATTCTATAAACAAAATAATTTTCAGAGCCATATGAGTTGTATTTAATTAGATAATTGGATAAAGATATTCTAAAAATCAAGCACTATTTATTTTAAAAGTTTTTAACATCACTTAGTGCCTCTGTACATGACGCTACCTACAAGCTACTCGAGCCTCATGCGTGTAGCATGCGCGCCGCTCGTGAATACCCACCGTACGATTTTGCTACCATTCGTACACGGCGCTACGCGGCAGTTGTCGGTTTGAAGTCAGTTTCACGCTACCGACGGTGCTGATCGCACGCTACGCGTTGCATCATTCGCGACTGCTACTATTCGTTTGACTTTGACAGAAATGCGTCGGAACATGAAAGTAATGTTAGATTTGTACTGGAAGTGGAAAAAATGCATGTTTATATAACTTTTATAAACATATGCCTTCGTCACTTTTGTAACATGGGTTTTAGCTTTGCCTTGCCATGTTCTAAGGTTTCAAAGTTTGCTAAGACAAACTTTCGTAATTTGTTTAAAAAAAAGATTTTAAGGTTCAATCTTGTGTAAGGTATTTTAGTAAATCATATTTTAATGGAAAATATTTAAATTGGACCTGGCACTAGCTTAGAACTGCATTAGGGAGATATGGAAATTAGAACCTCATGCAACGAATTATTATGCCTTTAGCTGGTTGAATTTGATTCTATTTGCATGTTTTGGTATGTGTCCAAAATGGTGAGTGTATGTCTTTTTAATTTATTTTCCGTTTAAAGATGTGTTCAATTAATATACTTGACACAAGATTCATTTCAAAATCAGAAATAGGTTAATAGATTATTAGAAATCGTCTTTGCAAACTTTGACATCTCATATCTCAGAATAAGGTAAAAGGAAGTTAGAACCCTATCTAAATGAGGTGACGTATTATCTATTGCTGTTTTATACACTAGAAAATAGTCTCAAAACAATAAAGATGTTTAATACATACCAATCTTTAATGCCGACCTGAATTTGTTACGATCCATTCTCGTTCACGTCTATGACTACAATAACCATAAGCGAAAGAGAAAAATGCGTAAAACATACGTGCCACAGAGAGACATGCCGCTTTTCTGATCTTAAACTCGCCTATTGCCACCATTTCTGTATTCAGGTCGGTATAAAAGTTTTGCCTGTACCGTACTAACCTATTTTTGCATTTTGTTGTTCCTGTTAATCACTCGCATACTGCTTACTGACAACGTATGCAAGGACACTGGAAATCTAGATTCGTTCAAAATAAAAATTAAAATGTAGCTTCGTTTAACAAAAAAAATATATATTAACCCCACCCATCAGACCCTGAAAAAAATAATTTCCCGCAGGGCCTATCAACCTTGAGGATGCGTGTGGAGGTTTTTTTTAATGAAAGGAAAGAGAAGAAGATCTGGAAAGAAAAGGGCATGAGGAGTGAGTAGTAATCTGCGGGTGAATGTGTCGAAAAGTGATGGAAGTTTGAATTCATCCCTCCCACTGCGATTCACGGCTTTGGGTCAAGTGAGCTCTGCTGGAGGGGTAAAAAGGTCTCCCTTAAGCAGTCTCTCCAAACAAACAAAAAATTATGTCAAGAATTACTGACTTCATTAAGTCAAGTACGTTCCTTGATTCCCTGCATACATTTTTCCGGGCGGGTTTAGTACATAGATTAACAAAATATTGAAAGAAATATGCATTGTATACTTGAATATGTGGGTGTGAGTATTTGTGAACGTGTATGTGTAAATAAATATGTGTCAGATATCTGATTTGAAAACTTTAATTAGTGGAACGTTGTGAGTGCGCATTGATTAAGTTATCATATCATTCGTCAAAACACACGTGGTGTGTACGTAAATATGTGTGTGTGTATGTATATTTGTACCAGTGTGTCATTGTCTAATTTGAATCGTGTTAATTAGTGGAGCTTTGTGGGTGTGCATTGATTAAGTTACCGGTAATGTTTTTCATTTGCGACAGGGAGAAAAATGTCGAGAGTCGAGTTGGAACAGAAGTTATTGAATGTTTCAATCCGCTTGAAAAAAGGAAGGGAGTAAATCTCTTTGGTTAGGCTGCAGCGTAATTTCTTTGTGAAGAGCTGTAGAGTCAAGGCTTCTGGTGCTGGGGCATGGTTAGTTTATTTTCTATGAATCCTGTAGTTGTTGGTTTAAATCTATCCGGAGATTTTTTTATTATTTCAGATGGAATCTTTTATTTTCTTTTTTTATATTTGCACCTCGATCCAACGCGGAAAATACTCTGGTTAGAAACTGCCATTCAGAATCGATTTTTATTGTAAAGGCGCCTGTAACTATTTGGTTAGTAGATATGAAGAGCTATTCAGTAGTGTAGCTAGGGGGGTGCCATCCGATGACGGGTGACACCCAACCGTAGAAAAAAATTAGGAAGAATATTGTCACAAAAATATTTTACACATGAACACGGTCTGTAATTTATAATTTCTTCCTAGCTCTTACTATTGCACGGTTGGGGATTCCTCTGAAATATTCCTCGCTTGTCACCTGTGTCATTCTCATTTCTTTCGTACATTGTGATTGACGTGAACTCGTGAAGGGTATTGTTATTATTATATATTTTTTTTATATGAATACCCCACAAGATTCCCAACTACTCCCGTCTGGAGCCAGTGAGACTATGGCATCCCCAATTTGGGTATGTTGTGAGACTGAAGGTAGTGGGAAGGGGAGGGAGATGGGAAAGGGGAAGGTGGGAAGTACCTGGCTATTCAGATCTGGTCGCCAAACACGGCTAAAGCCATTTCAAGCAACTTTTCAATTCTGAATGGTGGTCTTACACCAGGGCAATACTGAGAGTATCTTCCACTCTGGAACGTGCAGCAAATATGCTTTATTTATTTTGAATGAATAAATTGTGAAATAACACAAATTAATCAAAAAGAGAGTATTTTCCACTCTGGAACGTGTCGCAAATATGTAATATATTATTTTTAATGAAATAATATAATAGTTTTTGATGTAGTTACCTTAACAACAATGCTTCTTCGATTTTATTTTTTTTTCTCTAAGAACAAAAAAATGATTTTTTAAATGTGATTTACAGTGTTTTATAAAGACAGACTATACCTTTAACAAATAACTACCAATGAAATCAGAAGTACTTACCTTCTATAAAATAGTGCTTACCTGAAAATTCCTCTTGCTAAATTAATTATTACACATTTGGGACTAATGAAAAGTGGTTATTGAAGAATGACGCTTCTTCATAATTGCTAACCCTTCTCATTCGGCCTGACCTGAGATTATTTTCATGTTACTTTGATAAATTGGGAATTTATCTGGAATCGTTTGCCCATCCTTCCTCTTGCTCCTCCATCCACCCTTTCCTGTCTCAGCCCACCCTTAACGGCAGCGTCTTAACATAGATAACATTTTACCAAACCACAAACGAGACCAGTAAGAAATAAGTATAGAATAGAAGTTATCTGCAAAATACGAAATAAAAAGTTACTCTCACCCAACCTTTGACGTTATTATCTAGGTACTACCTACTTAAAAAAAATTGTTTGGTATTTTCAAAATTGGAACTGATTTATGTACATAGGTATGTCATGTTACGAAAATTATAGATAATCTAGTTAGGGATTTTATATTTCGAATTTTAAAAAAGACAATTAAAATAATTTTATTTATTTTTGAAATAAGTGAGTAAATCCTGAAATTGTACAATTTAGTCCTTAAAGACAATATTAGCGATTCTCAACGAAAATTTGAAACAGAAAAATTAGAAAAAAATACGATCGTATCTAGGAATTGAACATAGGACCTTAGTCTTGCCGGGCTCTGCTCTAACCCTTGAGCTAATTTAACCCTATCCCTTTCGGTTACATTTAACTTTGACTTAGAACTATGAACATTATCTTCATTTTCTTAACGAATGTTTTTATTGGCTGCTATATTTTTGTATAATTACAAGATTCTTTCTGTACTAAATGCAACAAAGATAGTGTCATGGATATGTATGTGTATCCATTTTTTATCCTAATGTGCGTCATTTATTGACTGTTTGAATTCCTAGATGCGATAGATTCGTTTTGAGTCACTAATGTTGTCTTCAATGATTAAAAAATATTTTTTTGTAAAAATATTATATTACAGTTAACTCACAAAATCGCTCATTTGAATTAATCTTCACACAAGTAGTTCCTATTTTGAAAAAAAAAACACTTAAAGTCAAAGCAAATTCGGTCAAGCGATAAAGTCTATGTCTTCTTATTAAATAATTAATTAATTCAATTTTATCGGAATAACTTTTTAATGACTTGAATGTTGTTCCAATCAATTTAATATTAATTATTAAGGCCCGGCTTCCCGCACTTCCACCGATTTATACTTCCACCATACTTTAAGTTTTAAATCTCTTCAACAAATATAATATTATGTTGTTCTTGAAGATTCCCCACGTTGAAATGGCAATTATATGCAATTTCCTTCATAGAAAAAAATTGCAAAGTATGCTCCGAAAATTATTATATACACGTTTTTTCAGTTATTTTACTAGTTATACGCATGAAAAAATTCACAGTGTTTCTTTAAATGCTTTTGTAGACAATCCCCACGAGAATTTTGCCCTATTTTAAACGAGTCGTATTTTGGATAAGTTTTTAGATTTTCACGGCCAAAAGTATTTTCGTTATTTGTTTTTGGGGTGTTATGCCGTAATACTCTACCTCCTACTTTATCCAACGTTTCGGACAGCGTTACAGTGTCCATCATCAGGGCAGATTTGTAATTGTTAAAATTGTTATTACACATCTGCCCTGATGATGAACACTATAACGCTGTCCGAAACGTTGGCTAAAGAAGGAGGTAGCGCAACACGGCATAACACCCCAAAAACAAATAACGAAAAAAAGAGTCGTACTTTAAATTAAACATTTTCACAATTTTCGCTTAAATAATATCGTTTTTAATAATAGCGCGCTCTCTCTAACATTCGTGTTTACTTTTCTCCCCATCTACTTATTTTTGAGCGGGTATACCGCTCCTTAAGATAAAACAAATCTTAACGGAACATGAAACAGAACACAGTTTTTTTTTAATTGTTACATTGAAGAGGTCAATGGCCGAGATTCCCGTTTGCGACCGTAACATTTTTTTTATTTTTATGTGTCTTGTTCTCTTTCATATTTCGTTTAGAATCATTGGTATAATCTTCTTCTTCTGTAATTAATTAATTTACTTGCAATCGAGGCCTTTTATAAAACACATAAATATTTTTCGATTGGTTCGACAATTAATATTGAAACTCTCAATATCAGGACCTCAATGACATCTTCTGGGAAAATGTGATTTTTCAAAACATATTTATTGTTCTACGCTGTTAAATAATGCTGTATTTTAAGCATTTTCCTTTAGAAGAGTAAAACAATAAAGATAATTTAAATTAGTACTAAAAATTCTTGGATAATTTCTATAAAACATAATTTTCCTGTAATCTCGCCTGAGGGAAATGTATTTATAAAGCCAAAAAACTATACTTAGAATGAAAATAAATACCAATGGATTAAAAGAGAGATTTATAGATTTAAGAGACTGTAAAATGTTGTAGAAAGGTTCAGATTTCTTGGGAAATCTGTAAAAAGGTCAACTTTCTACATGGGTAAGACAGATAGGTTGATTCGTGGAAACAAATTGTGTTTATTATTCGAGTAGATTTGTAGAGATGAGAGAGCTAAAAATCAACCTTCCATTGAAAGTGTTGATATAACGACAATTTTCCTACCTTTTTTCATATGATAATACTCGAGTTTATAAGACTAGGACATAAGCCATTTGACGGGAATACAATACACGCTACAAATTGAAAGCATTAACCAGAATTTATCCCACTTAAACTCTAGTTAGTTTCTAATCAAAAAGTGATTTGAATAATCGGTAAGAGCATTTGAAAAATCGATATAATTCATTGAAACTGAATTGTACATCAGCGAAATATTTCATTTGTTTGATTTTAATAATTTGTATATTAAAATTTACAAATTACTAATTATATCAAACGTATATAATATCTTGCTGTGGTTCTTAGAAAGTATTTTGAATTTATTATTAGTGAGGTTATTTATTATGGTTTCCGGTAGCGCAATATAATATTAATTTCATCCATTTGTAGAATGAACTGTTTTGAGTATTAATTTCACCTTTTTTGGAAATCTAATTTCATTGAACTGTTTAGTTTAATAAAATGTTTTTTTTTTATAAACAAGGTATAAATAAAACTTCGTTTAATAATTAGAGACTCCAGTGAAAAATACTGCGGCTTAAATAATACATGCGTATAGATTAAAGATCAAAAAGTTTATAATTTGTGAGGCGGGTATGGATATCGCCAACCCCGGAACCATTTAATGAATAACCAACACCACTGCCATAGGTAAGTTTTTAGATTTTCACGGCCAAAAGTATTTTCGTTATTGGTTTTTGGGATGTTATGCCGTGTTGCGCTACCTCCTTCCAAAGTTTCGGACAGCATTACAGTGTTCATCATCCGGGCAGGTGTGTAATTGTGACATTTACACATTTGCCCTGATGATGGACACTGTAATGCTATCCGAAACATTGGCTAAAGAAGGAGGTAGCGCAACACGGAATAACACCCCAAAAACAAATAACGAAAACCACTGCCATAGTTCACCCCAAGTGGTTCGCTAAGTTTGGAGATTTAGCAAGGGCCGGCTTCATTGGGTGAGGTTTGAACAGGACTTGGCGGCGGATGTGCCTGCTCACCAGCTGCGTGGCGGGCCGAATCGAGAGACTCTTTGACCACGCTAGCTGCTCTCTCTCAACCCATCTCTTTGCACCTCAGTTGGGGGGATGGATTCATACGTCCGTCACTTTCTCCAGATTCCTACCCATCCCTCTTACTTTTTTCCTTCCCAGAACTTTCTCTCTTTCTTTTTCTTGAAAATACCCTCCACACAGTATCCTCTAAGATGACAAAGGCCCTGAAGAAAATTATTTTCCTGTGGAGTTAATGTAAAAATTGCCGATTCTGAATATACAAGTTTTATTATATAATGTAAGCGTCCGTAGAATCAGTAAATCTTCATTTAAAACGAATAAAAGGTAAATCTTATCTTCTTTCGAAATATAATGTTTTTGTATAAATAAGCTGGTAATATTCTTAAATACTTACACTACCTACATTTTTAATTTAAATACTTAAAATTAATCTACTCATATAATTCAAATAGTTATTTATGTTTGATGGTGTGCTTTTCTCGCAATATATAATAGAATTTTTTCAACACTTTATCAAACCTCGTTAAAAATTCGCAACCATTTATCACTGATCATATCAGCGTAACATAATATGAATAAATAAGGTAAGATTCATCGCCGCCAGCATCCAGCATCTTGGAGTCGCGTATCTCGGCTCGTTACGCTGTTCCTCCCTAATAATGTCGTTAATAAACTCCTGTTGAAATATGCTCTCAAGTACATAGCCAGTTATTACTCGACGCGCTCCCTGTGACATTTTGCTCTCATCAAATATGTAGGGAGGCAATCGGGCACAAAGGCCAAAGCTTGCTGTCGCCTTACATTGCCGATGAAGAGAAAAATAAATAGACGCGTGTCGTGGGAGTGTTTAGGGCCCAACAATATGTAAACCGAGTATGACTGCAGATCGCTAATAAAATTTGACAAGACACTTGGCTCAAATATGATCGATTTATCACGTCCTATCAGTACGTAGATAGGCTTGTCTACATTTCGATAAACAATGTGAAAATGCATTGTAATATGCGAGCCTAGGGCATGCGAACAACCCGAGAACTCTTTGAACGTAATTCTCAAAAATATGATTGTGAATTTACCTTGCGCGGACAATATATAACAAACAAATAGCGATCTGACAAAATCTCAAAGGAAAAAACAGATACACTAACCTTGATTGTCGGTCTTTGCAACGTAGGAAGCCTCCCAGTAAATAAAATTAATCTCGGTAAAATTTTTGTTATTTTGAAATACGCACAAGTCAGTTGTCAACTTTACACAACTAGAGTATCAATCACAGTAGAGTAGAAATCAGAACACAAGATGTGATAGTTTTTCCACATTGTCACAATAATATTTGTAGAATAAATACATTTAAAAACTGCCCTATTTTTTCAAACGGACTAATTAGCACCATCTGTGATCCATTTGGTCGACCATGATGATTTAGCAGTTTTTTTCGAACAATACATTTTAGCGCCTCTGAAAATCCAAAGAGATCGTCAAAATCACCATTCTTGTAATAAAAATATATTAATTCTTTGTTTGGATAAAGAAACAAAAAAAAAACATATTAAAATGCCTAACCACAACAGAGTCCAGCTTGACTTTAATTTTTTAAATTATTAGTGGTATTATGGAAGGCCCTGATTTATAAAGCTTAATTACCTTCTATACACTCGATTTTAATTCTTTTTAATTGCATCAACAGAAACAAGTCTGGGTCATTTAGATACCCGCTTGTATCTAGATTGCATGCAGATGGTAATACTTTCTTGGAAGTAGAGGATGTGTTCAACTGCACGGAAGAAAGTTAAAAGAAGGCTATAATAATAATAATCATAATCTAAATTACCGGACAAAACAAACACTTGAAAGCAGTTGAAAACCCGCTCCGCAAATTTTTACTGCTACAAGTTCGGCTTCGCCCAGTTAGTGTTGGTTTATAAATCCAATAGTAACTGGTTCCAAAATTAGCCCGTTCCTCGATTCCACTGTCATTCAGTGTAGCTAGTCACTGGAACAAAGTAACCGAGGCAGGCAATGACGTCATATGTAATATATAGCCGCTTGATACAACTTGATATGCTATTTTCCTCAGGGCCTCCTGTGTGGAGTTAATGTAAAAATGTATTACCGTCAATCTTTCCATATCCGGAGAGATATCTACTACATATTCAAAAATTTGTAGCAGTTATACCTAGGGGAGCCACGTCCCCATCCGACCCGCTGCCGAAAGTGGCTACATCTTGTGACGAATTCTTGAATTCGAAACCGAATTACAACAGTAGCTTTGTTTGAAATTCGACGTACACAGATGTTATTTGTGGAACGGCGCGTATGGCGTTGCATCAGACATGCACTCCAAGTTGGATTCTGAAATACAACCACGCAGACACAAGCCTAATAATAATATTCGATAGCATATTTTGCTTCACGATTACTGTTCCAAAAAATTGTTATTTATATCACATATTTGTAAAAGTTCATATAGGCGTATAATAATATAAATTTCATTGTCCTGTCTTACGTACAAATTTCGGACATCAGATTTCTTTCAAATTATTTTAGATTACACTTCTAGAGATTTTCTGTTCGGTGTATTTTACCTAGATTCGCATACTTTCTGCTAGCTTCCTCTCGGGTATATGTAAACTAGATACTAGACATATAGCCAAAGGGCAACGCGGCAAAATCAGCCAGTAACTTATGTTTTTGTTTGTTTATGTCATTGAAGTTTACAGTTGTGTTTTTATTTTGTTTACATAAACGCCTTATAAAGTCTCATTTTAAAAATGCTGAGTAAACATTAAACAATGTGAATTCGGTAGTGCATCGTAACGGTAACATTTCGGTTATGTGAGCGTCACATTTTAGGAGGGGGGGGGGGGTAAAAAAAAAACATGAAATTAGTTTGACGTAATTTATGGATGGCCCCTTACAAAACCTAACCCATTTCAGTTGTGGCCGCGACTAAACCGGTGTGTTTGTAAGGTGATTTTTGCACACCAAACCCTACCGCGTTTAAGTTTTGGAAATAGGCTATCCGACCTGCCACGCCGCTGATGGGCATGCGCATCCACCGACAATATCTGAACACACCTCACCCGATGAATTCGGACACTAAACGTAGCGAACTGACCTACGGCAGAGATGTTCCAAGAGTTATCCAATAAATGGTTCCCGGGATCCATACCCGCCTCCCAAATTGCATACACGCATCAATCGTGCTTTTTTAGAACACACAGAAAACACTTGTAAAAAGAAAGAGAAAATATAACAGAATTTTTCTCCGTACTCCTGTGTAGTGTTTCGAAAAGATATTTTAGTTTATTGCATTCGGAATGTTTTTGAAATATTGGTTTCTCAACACGTCTCTAGGTAAAAGTGCCACCTCTTGACACATCCTAGTTAAGTGAACCTATTTGTTGTCTTGGGAATGGTAATGGAAAATGAACACGAACGATGGAGACGTTCTGAACGAAGAATGGCCAATATTATTCAACGGCAGTTCAACGCGTTAAGTCGTCCTCAGTCCTATAAAATCCTTGGCTCTTGATCTTTGAATTATTTATGGAGACATATAAATACGTGGGTATTTTTGTCGTAATACTTTGCCCTATGCTTTCATACATGTAGCTCGGTAAAGAAAAATATTAATTGAGAAGTGGATTCGATAGATTTGCAATTTCAGTTACTCTTAATAGAAGTAGATAGTACCTCCTATCACCATTCGTGTCTTGAACATGAACAATTGGGTGGTACTACGATATAACACGATGAGAGTCGAAGGCTTTTAGTAGAGTAAACCACCACCGTCGTCAGTCAGAGCGAGCTTCAGATCTTAGTCCTAAGCAATTTGATAAGGACAACTTAATCTAACTTTCAGCAAAATACATGCTGGCCAACCACACAGCCATCCACAACTACATCTTCACCCCTGCACCAATACTTCCTCAAATAACACACGCTGTGCCTGTGACAATTTGACTACGCGGATAATATTAACTATGTAGGTTTAACTGTTGATCATTAACTAAAATGGGATCTCAATATTAATTTACTAACAAAAAAAATACGGAAATAATCATACATCATCAAACAATACGAAACATCATGTCATTAAATCAACTAAAAAATGTATATTTCGCACTTTGTCAAAGTATTCTAACGTACGGTATATCAATATGGGGAGGAGCAGCAGATACTTACCTCAATCCTCTTATAATAAATTATAAATAAATAACTAAAATCATGTTTAAAAAAACCTTTTCAACATCCAACAGAACAGCTAATGATTAAAAACAAATTACTAGACATAAATAAACTATTCATAAGGAAGATTATCTACAAAAAATTGTATCAAAACATCACCTCAACATATACCTCGCTTGCAAAACACAAGAGCAAAAATAAATAAACACTTACAATCTTTTATGAACATATATATCTCAAATAATAAAAACCAAATGTGGATGTAAATATCCGTAGATACGTAGTATGTGCGTAAAGATACGTAGTATGTGCATGTGTGTGTACATATAAACATATATTTTTATCTTTAAATATACATATCTTTTTGAAATCTTTTGTACATTTTGATATTTTTTTTTTTTTTTAAAAAGAAAGACAAAAATTCCCAGGTTACGAATAACCCAACAATGTTTGAAAATCTCCTACTACCACCACAGAAAGCCGAAAAAATGTTGCTTGTGTTGTGATGGAGGACTTAGCTAGCCGAGGAATCGAACACGCGACGCCCGGATGGGACCCAAACGCGATGCCACTCAACCACTGACCAGTCAAAATATAATTTATATGTATATACACACCTTTTTTTAATAAAATATAAAAAGTTATTTATCCGCCTCGCACAGACCCTGTCAAGTGAGGTTAGTAAAAGAAACTATGTACCAAAATGAAAATAACGCCCGGGTTGCCGGCACTGAAACTGAAAAACTGAAAATGTTCACAAGAAAAAACGGACACAACAAAGAAGGATTAAGTTCACATTAAAATGATATTTAATTTAGATAAAACGAAAGAGCTACGCGAATTATGTTAATTAACTGAACAAGGTAAAAATGTCTTTCCATTTTATTAAAATGTATCCAAGTAAAGGAAAACAATGATCAGAAAATGTTTGCATATTCATGCGCTGAAGGAAAATTTTAAAGGCTTTCATTACAAGGCTAAATGCTGAATAAAACATGAACCTTTTTAGGGGATGTTTTTGCATTCCACCCCTCCCATCCGGCTGCAGGCTCATGGGCTCAAGGCTACTGTACCATGTAGCCAGCGCCGGATCTATACGTGCAGATGGAATGAGTTGTCGTATTATTAATTTAGAGATTCGCGTTTCTTCACTAAAACCCATAGACATATGAATATACCGAGACAAGAAGAGACAGTTGAGGGGGACAAACCAAATACAGCGGGACGCGAAGGGGGGAAGATGATTGTGAGATATGTTATTCGTCAATAAATCAATCTGACAGTATATAGGCCTCTCGCATTACAATATCACCATTTAGTTCATAAAAGTAAAATCTGCTTTTGAATGAATAGACCTTTTTACATGGGAGCGCGAATTGCTCGCCGTGTTATGAACAAATTTGCGAAGTTCAAATACGGCAAAGTAAAGTTCATTTGTTTTCATAGTCGAATATTTTGTGGCCGTGTTTAGTTAAGACACTTTTACAAATGTTTCATGATTTACTTACCCCAGTAAATAGCGACGGGCACACTTGAGAAACGCGTACATTTGTTATGGTGGATAGATGTGTATTAAAACCAATCATATTATACGATCTGAATAAGCTTAAAATAAAGTAACATAATTCTTTCCTATGGAATGTAATATGACAATTGGGTTTATTCTCTTTTTCATTTCCATTTTTACACGTTTTCATAGAACAAGCCACCATTTTTGCCGTCTTATTTCGTAAAATGTTCCGATGAAAGGTTGACTCGACGCTGGTTCGTACAAGAATGATGACGTCACATTTTTTAGATTCGCTAAAAACCATTCGTGAGCCCAGCCGGTTCCAAATTCCAAATGGAACCGGTATGGGGTGGGGGAAATAATACGCTTTTTATCACTTAGGGCAGGTCTAGGTATATTCATATGTGTATGCTAAAAACAGTCAAAATATTGATAATGGACTTGGGAAAAGTCTCATTAATAACAAGATGTAAGAATTTTGAAACTATTACTAAAAATACATGTTAAGTGTGCATATGGTAGGTGGTTTATGCGGTGACTCGCTTTTTATTCTCCAGAGAATATTGTAATATGGTACGTGCTGGGACCTGTATTCTCCAGGACTTACAAATGGATTCAAAGACTTACGTAGGTTCTGTTTAGTGAAAGGGCTTTGGAACTTTTCCATATATCTCAAGGTCCTGTTCAATGTATTGTCATCTTCCATTGTTCCACTACTTTCTTACAAAGCCCTACTTGGGAATCAGAAGAAAGAAGAATATGACAAAATCCTACCTACCGATGTAATGAAGACAATATTAGCGAAACTCAATCGAAAATCTGGAGACAGAAAAATCAGAAAAAGATATTGGCACCTCTGGGACTTGAATCCAGGACCTTCCGGGCCACAGCTCTACCAACTTAGCTAAGGTGTCTCTATCTGATTCGGTCATTTTTAACTGTGACTTGGTTCCATGACAGTTCATCCGCCGACAATAAGGAACTCCAGTGAAAAATATTATGGTTTTAAAAAAATATGTTCATATAGACCAATATACGCTGATTCTGAATATATAAGTTTTATTACATAATATTTAATGTAGAGTTCTCAAAAAATATTATATCCATTTTAAAACGTGTCATTAAAACACCCTATTGCTGGATTTTGGCGGCGTGACGTCACCGCGCCGCGTCACCTGGGTCAAAGTTGTATAGAAATCAATAGAAATGAAGACGCAAGCCGTTCGGCATTCCGTGTTGTTGGTTTATAGAGAATTGTACATATAATAGTTTTTGTTTTTATTGAAACATTATTTAGGCCTAAATAATTCAGTATCAAAAATAAAGTATCTCTATTAGTTTATCTATATTATTTAAATATTCAAAAACTTTAACTGTACAAAAAACGATCGTGTTGCCCAGTAATGTCTGTGAAAACGCTCCAATGCTGAAATTCAAAATGGCGGGAGTCGAACAGCTGATTCCAGTTCTCTACAAGATTCATACTTCGGTTAGTGGTGATGACGTCACACTAGATTCGGTGGTTTTCGGGGGATCTCGAAAAATTAAAACTTTGACATTTATTTTAACTATTAAAACTAACTGTAAAAATAAAAATAAATATGCAGTTATTTAAGTTAGAAGGTCATTATTCATAAAAAAAATAAAAAAAATTGGACTGGAATTCTCTATTGGACCCCCGGTTTACTTATATGCAATGTGCAGTCGGTTTATGGAAAATGCGGTACACTTATTACACAAAATATAACTAAATGACCCCAAAGGGATGTGCAGAGAGGATGTACCGCCGAATAACAAAGGTATAAAACAGATTTTCATTCAAGGAAAAATCTATTTCTCTATACTATAATAGAGTTTAAATTCGTTTGATATTCATATTAAGGGTATTTTTTAATCAATTTTACTTCGGTTTGAAATTGGTAAATAATGCACTAAAAATATAATTTTATAGTAAATATCATTTCGGGGGGCCAATTAGGGGGGTCACAGTATGACTTACAGAAATTTGGAGAAAATATTTGTTAGTGTTTCGAGTACAGAGAGCATGTAATTTATTTAATTTTTTATTTATTTATTTAATTATTTTACGTATTTATGTGTTTTTGTAAATGGATGGTGAGGATTCGATTCAACACGAATGAAGACAGAGTAAACTATACTTCACTTTTTTTTTATATGAAATACAGCACAAGAGCCCCAACTGCTCCCATCTGGAGCCAGTGAGACTATGGCATCCCTAATTGGGGTATGTTGTGAGGCTGAAGGTAGTGGGAAGGGGAAGGTGGGGATGTACCTGGCTATTCAGATCTGGTCACTAAACACGGCTAAAGCCGTTTCAAGCAACGTTTCAATTCTGAATGGTGGTCTTACACCAGGGCGATACTGATAGTATCTTCCACTCTGGAACGTGCCGCAAATATACTATATACTGGAACTCGATGGTAAACATTTTTTTTTCCAAATTTCTCCTTTCCCTCTCCCCATAACTGGAGGCGTGTTCAATCATTTTTTAGACGGACTCTGCGGATCATCATGCTTACTGCAAAAATTGTTCACATTCTTTCCCATTATCTAATGCAATACCTACTTGCAGTAGGTATCTTGTACTATGAACACTATGAACAGGGTACAAAACATTATAAATCCGACTCTGTTGAGAAGCAGCTCACTTCAAAAAAAAACTTCACATTGCATACTCCACTACATACCTACAGCAAAAATGCATCCCAAGCCCCACGTTCGAAAATACGTCGTAGATACTAGACACTACCACTTGCCGTGTGTTTTGTCGGAGTTACCTTCTCATCGCAATTTCTCAGTAGTATGTAATACCTCTCCACGAATATATTTATCTGGGAATCGCGTGCACATCATAAATTCACGTGTAGCTTTGAAAATTTGCTACGAGAATACGTTTTTGTTTTACAGACTTGCAGAAATGGGAAGAACGAGAATTGAAATGGAGTTACAAAGGAACAATTTCACGCTGGAAAATTCAGGCACAACGTCATATATCGTATATTATTCTGAACTAGATATATCTACTAGCATCATATTATCCAGGTTCAGTTGTCGAGGTAAGCGAGACGAATAAGCAGCGGGCAGTAAGTATCCCTAATCTCCCGACTTCCCACCCTATGACGAATTTATAAAATATCAAATATTTATCCCTTCTGAAATTTCAATTCAATTCAATTAAAGTCAAAATATTTCCGCCTTACAATAAAATGCAAATAAATGGAGTATTTCTGAAAACTAAAAATTGTATCATTGAAGACGAAGATAACACTTATAATCTAAATGAAAATATGAAAAAAACAAGACACAGAAAAATAGAAAAAGACAATGGTCGCAACTGGGACTCGAACCCAGACCTCTCGTCTAACCGGGACGTGAAAAAAAAACTAGAAATTGTTTTTGAAAGAAGACAAAATACGCTTCAAATTTTTATAATTCAAAGTAAACATATAATTTTTTAAATATGATTTTTTTTAATGCAAACAAAAAGTATTGAAAGTGGCTCATCTTACGTTTTTTTAACCAAAATTACAAATATCGAAAAAAAAAAAAAAAACACACACATATTTTATTACGAAAATGTGTTATGAACGTTGGTGTCACCTCACTTTTATGTCATTCTATATAAAAATAATTAATAAAAAATTGTCCAAGTTTCAAATTTTTTTTACGAAAAGTGATTCAAAACATTCGTTTCATTAAACATTTTACTTTTATGGTGGTTATTTTTTAGATTTGAATGTAAAACGAGGTGATTTGCTCTTCTAACACGGTTATTTATTTATTGCAAAAACAGCATAAATACATTGGAAAAGCGGTAAGACAAGATACACAATAATTACTTTTATAGTTAAAAGAATACATTTAGTTAAAACAAAAGTGCTATTTCACGCTTAAAATCGATGTAGCATATGTGGAAAATATCCACATTTCCTGCAAGGCAGTTAATTAACCTAGTGAGTCTTCCGTGAGGGGCATCACCATCGGTACATAACATGATAGTAAAGGGGTTATAGCAATTTATATGAGACCTATGTGAGCTGGCACGTTTTAAATGCATGTTTATTCTTTATTTTCCTATAATATACGAGTAAATTAACATAAAAAACAGACACACACACAACACATCATACGTAATGATGACATCATATGTTGATGTCACTGAAGGCCGACTCTGTTTAACGTTGACAGACAACAGCTTCTTCCCATATAAGGTTTTTTCGTGGATTCCCTTATTACCAAAGGTGAATGCGGAATAATTCAAAAAGATATGACCGACTTCATCCAACTCCCAACATAACACAAACAGACACGTATGTATGCATGGTCGCGTAGGCTATCGCTGGTTGTTAATACTCGGGCTAATGATGACACTTGTAATTTTAGTAGGGTTTTAAGGAAACAATTTTTCCCTACCGATAAGATACAAGGTCTCTATCAAAGATATTGAAATATAAGAGATGTGCTATCCGCAATTTTTAATAGGTGGGACTGTGTTTCCGAGTGTCGCCGATATTGTTAACCAATACTGAAGACCTTAAAAAAATCAAATACTTTCCGTATTTAAACTACTCCCATTCAGAAGTAATCCCGCTGACAGTCGTGCGGACGGGTCATAGCATATCTCCCGCGCCAACAATATGCTTGGATTTGTCCTTCGTAATGCAATATCATTTACTTATGGAATTGTTATACGGAGAACATATGAAGCACTTGTCCGCAGCATCCTGGAATATAGCTCCTTTATTTGGGCCCCATCTGAACAAAACTGTATCCTAGAAATAGAAAGAGTTCAACAAAGTGTAACATTCCTGTATCCATCGTTGTTTTAAGAGGAATGCTCGATTTTAATACTTAGAAGCCCGCCGAAAAATATATTTGGGTAATCACTTTTTTAAGCTAACCTCCAGCATTATATTGAATCCGCCCATGTTGAAGGAGATTAACTTATATGTCCCTAAAGCGTACACTCGTGGGAGATCCCACTTTTTTATAGAGCACTTTTTTATGATCCGAAAGCGAAAACTTCTTCCTATCAGAATGCGCCATTAAACAGAGCAATTCAACTGCTAAACGAATCTGTATTGAGCATCGACATTTTCAATGTCACTTACAGAGAGTTCAGTAACTATCTTCTGACATTCGTCACAAGATAGTGAAACTGCCCCCATACAGTTTTTTCTTTAAACTTTGTAATTTGTAATCTTCTCCATAATATTTTGGTGTATAACTGTTTTATCTTTTATGGAAATCCTGATAAAATAAATAAATAAATAAATCTCTTTATTTGAATATCTTTTGTCTCTATATAGTCTAAAATAGACAAGTTAAATTTTGAACACCCGCACGAGGTAAAAATTGCAAGGCGCATATGACGCCGTTCTTTTTGAATAAAGAACACTAATTTTAAATTCTGTTATTTAAATGATTCTCACTTAATAAGAATCTTGAAAATTAATAAAAATGAGGTGAACTTTAAATTGACAATATTGTTATTCATTAATACATTAATACTCGCAATTCGCGTACCTCGATGTAATAAGTCAATAGGTTGTGACGAAGATACCCAATACATAATCTTATTTGAATTAACATCATTCGCTCTGAATGTCAGGGCTGGACAAATAGCACATAGAATAGTGCAATCCCACAAGTCCCATATAGTTATACATATTGACGTAACAGAATTTTTAAATAAAGAACTAAGTTCATAGAGTAGAAAAAAACAAAATTTAAAAAAATAATAAAAAATAAATAATCAATTGTACGTAGGGCGTGGTCTGGGGTGAGCTCGGGCCCAGCGCTCACTGGGGAGAGGCGTTTGGTGCTGGAACGCAGCGTTCACCACTGGATTGTCGGAGGCCATAAGCCGCATCCTGAATCCAGTGACGCGATGCTTCATCAGATCAGTTAATCCATGCTATCCTAGTTTCGTAAACATTATCGATGTACTGCTTTATCTTCTGTAACCAAATGTAGACCTGCGACTTAAGAAAATCCCACAAGAAAAAGTCTAACGGCGTCAAATCGCACAATATCGGTGGCCAGTTCACATCACCACCACGTGATACTGTATCATTAACAATTTCAATCACTTAATTAAATTATAAACAATTTTGTCATTTTCGCATGCGCTGTATCCATCCATGGTGATTTGGCAAAACAGACTGAATAAATGACAGCCAATTTGACAGGTCTTCAACAATGTGGCCGTTATTGACCGTCAAAGTTCGGAAGTCCCTATTGGAAGACCCTTTATAAGCTCGTTTGTCTCTTTTCCACTCATAAATATCAAAAAATAACAAACTATTGATTAGATCCGGCGCTGAAGAGCAATGTATATATTTAAAATTACGTTTACTTCAACGTAGAAACAGATAGTTTAATGATTAAATTAGTATAATATCCGTTAAATTCTGAATAGTAAAATTCCAATTATTATTTATTAATTCACCGTCGATCTATTGTGTACTGATTATAAAATACGTTTTGTTTCAGTAAAATTGACTTGAATTACATAAATTTGAATAATCTCCATTTCATGTCAAAATCTTATTAAAATAAACGAATAAACCTTTCATCCATAATGTTCTCGTATTATGGCAAATTTTCGTGCTTGATGGTAATAATTTCATACAATATGTCATGATATTAAAAAGATGTGATAGCGTGCACATAAAGAAAGCAAGTATGTATTGTATTTTATCTATTGGCACGCCCGGCGTTGCCCGTGATACAAAAGTATTCTCTGCAATCAGTAAGCACTAGACACTTTGAAATAAAAATCACCTCAGATACTTTTTTAAAACAGAATTTTTTCTTTTATCCATTTAAATTTAAAAAAATGTATGTTTGTTCCTTATGCATTGCTAAAATATTCATCCGATCGCGATAAAACTTTGGGGATTTGATATGTACATGTCCCCAATTGTTTCTAAATACTAGTGGTCGCCCAATGGTCGAAATTCGACCATAATTGCAATGATAAGTTTTTAGATTTTCACGTACAAAAGTATTTTCGTTATTTGTTTTTGGGGTGTTTTGCCGTGTTGCGCTACCTCCTTATTTAGCCAACGTTTCGGACAGCGTTACAGTGTCCATCATCAGGGCAGATGATAGACACTGCAATGCTCTCCGAAAATGTAACACAATTACACATTTGCCCTGATTATGGACACTGTAAAGCTGTCCGAAACGTTGACTAAAGAAAGAGGTAGCGCAACACGGCATAACACCCCAAAAAAACAATGAACACAATTGTAATGTTTTTTTTATTGATTTATTGTATTTTTTATGCATTATTTAAAAAAAATATTTACATTCTGCACTCCTTAATATAAACTATAAGTGTGCGAAATTTCAAACTCCTCCGTCAGCGCAATTTTCGTAAAAAGGGGTACAAAGTTTTTGCTTCACGTATTAATATACTGATTATAGTTTCTAAATATATTTGCATAAATATCACATCTGCCCTGATGATGGACATTTTAACACTGTCTAAAACGTTGGCTAAAGAAGGAGGTAGCGCAACACGGCAAATAATAACATAACACCCCAAAAACAAATCACGAAAATGTATTTGTTTTTCGATATTAGTTGATATACGTCGTCTTTGACGATTGGATTCCTAGTTATTAGCAATAGACACAATTATCTCGGGTTTACAGACTACTGTTATTTGGTCATGGAATACTTTACTTTAATGTGTATTATTAACAACCCATTTTTATGTTGTCAGGTCTAATGTCTGTTTATTATCCATGTTATCATAAATTAATAACAATTTCAAGGTGGGCGAGAGATTTTTTATATTTTCTCCCAGGAAATAGAATGCATTCGAACAAAATATACGATACGATATTCCACGATATACCTTTACAAGATACATTCAAATCGCAAGAAGAGAGTGGGTGGCTAGAAAAGCATCAAGATCAAACAAGAGAATAACTTAGAAAACAAACAGACATACATACATACTCACTTATATTAAATTTTATACGGATAGAATATATTATTGGAAAAGTTCATCCATTGCAAACAGTGTGTAATATGAAAAATGCATTATTCTTCAAACAAAAAGAAAAGTGCAAACATATTAAACATTGCATGTCTGAGAGTAACTACGGTAAGTTTTCTGACAGCCAAGCTTTATTGTTTACTGGATTTAGCTCCCGGCCTCGCCCGGGTTTTTTTCTGGGTTATACTGTGAAACTTCAATATAAACATTTTTTTTAATTGTTTGGGTTGATGAGGGCATAATCTCTAACAAGGACACAAGGTAATAAACTCAATAAATTTCTACTCTCATTCGAAAATCAAAACAATATTATCACATTGAAATCTCAAATAAAAAGCTGAGCACAAAAAAGGGAGTTCAGAAGAAGTAGAAAACATACTGATAATAAATACAGACTGAAACCGACTGGCGCCACTCAGCCACAGTAAAAAAATACGACTTGATGTAAAAAAATTCCCGAAATTTCATAAATTTATTTCAATATACGATTCGAAACTTTGGTTTGATAAAGGCGTACATTTACTTCTTTTGTGATTATTTTTTGTATTCGAATATAAACCGTGGTGCTTTTTCTTTCTAACACCGATTACAGTGTCGATTTTATAAACTTATGCGCTGGTTTATGAAGTATTATCCTTGATGCATTTAAATGAAAAAATGTTTTATACTTTTGTTATTCCGCGGTATATCCTCTCTGCACACTAGATAGATATATCGTATTTTCCCTTAACCGACTGCGTATAGTATACACGTATGCTGTGGGGGGGGGGGGGGGGTACTGTCAGGGGACATATTTATTTGATGGAATCGTATCTAGTATCTACTATTCTGGTAACTTCTGAGATTTGTTAAATATTTTGATGAAATATGAAAAATTTTACCTTCTTTCATTATATTCCTTTCTTTACAAGGCTGATTACTTAATTTGCCTTTACTCTATGTGCCTACCGACAGCAGTTAGTCGTTTAGCCTACAGACTACAGGCGGCGCTGACAGTATGGCGGCGGGATAACAATGGCCACCATCCCGGCACAATGGAAGACAAATAGCAAACAGCCAAGTCAGTACTGCAGACTGGTGCTGTGGAGAGTGCACACAGATAATATATAATATCTACGGGAAAATTTCCCGACGTTAACACAATGGGACTGCCGCAACGGGGTGGAAAACGCTGAAGAAAGGCCGCGGAAACAGATTTTGTCGAATACAACATAACCGCGAAGTCGAGTACTACATATATATATATCTACAACTGGTTTGTTTTGAAGATTTTTTATAGGTTCTTAAAACTTTAATTCAATTGAGCTTACCGATATTAATCGGACCAAGTTTTACTAAGAGGATAATAGTCTAGAAGCATGAATTGTAGGTGAATTGTAGGGCAATAAAAAAAAAAACAATAATATTTTTACCAGTCATTACTTTACCAAATATTTATTAAAAATAAAAGAATGCAAAAAGTTACAGGGTGTTGAAACGTGAGGTCTCAAAAAATGGGGCGCCCTGGTTGACACGATTGCAACCCTCCTAGTCATCAGAAAAATCAAAAATCATGCTGCTATGGCCCGTACTTCTGAAAAGTAAAAAAAAATTTTTTTGCAAAATGGCGGCTGTCTGAAATAACAAAACATTTTTTACGTAAGGGCGATAGATTAATGTGTAGAAATTTTTTAATCAAATTGGTTCCGTAGAAGTAGAGATATCGTATCAAGCGTCTCGAAAAAACTAGTTTTGAGAAATATTATTTAAAATTTTGTTCTTTTTAGGTTCTGGTTAGATTCGTCGAAACCGCGACATTAAAATAGTTATAACTTTTAAAATAAAGCGAATTTTGAAAAATCCTTTTAAGAAGATATTTAAACTTTGGAAATATGAAGAAATTTTTTTTTTTTATACTACCTTAAATCTCATTATCATGGAGAGCATTAGTTTCTATATTCCCGGTTGTTTTCTGTCACCGACAGCATAGATTGTTTTGTCTCCCACTTGCAGAACTAACTTGTCAATGGTTATGCCAGCCGGGAGAGCAGTCTTGTTGCTAAATAGAATCACTTCAAATATCGATATGTTTAACATCAATAAAGCACAACTTAGACGGCAGGCTTTGTTGCTGTTAGTATAAATCTGCTTATCTTGCCAATGGTCATGCCAGTGGGGAGAGCTGTCTTGTTGTTGAATAGAATCACTTCGAACATCGATATATTCAACATCAATGAAGTACAATTTAGACGGCAAGCTTTATTGCTGATAGTATAAGTCTGCTTATCTTGTCGATGGTCATGCCAGTCGGGAGAGCTGCCTTGTTGTTAAATAGAATCAATTCTAATATGTTTAACATCAATGAAGCACAATTTAGACGTCAAGCTTTGTTGTTGTTAGTATAAATCTGCTTATCTTGCCAATGGTCATTCCAGTCGGGAGAGCTGTCTTGTTGTTAAATAGATTCACTTCGAATATCGATATGTTTAACATCAATGAAGCTCAACTATGACGGCAATCTTTGTTGATGTTAGTTTAAATTTGCTTGTCTAAACTTAATTTTTTTTTAAAAAACGCTTTAAAAACTATTTTTTATGTTTTTTAAATGAATAAATAGAAATGAATACATTGAAATGAATAAATTGAATCTTATCTTATCTATTACTAGGTGGTCCCCGGCATGCGTTGCAATGCCATTCAAAGAAATAAATTGATTCTCCCTGCATGTCCTTTCCCGTGCGTCCCCGTTCCCTTCCGCCTTCCTTGCCTTCCCCCTCCCTCGTCTCTTCCCTATCCGCGAACCCCACCTCCCCCATTTCCCTTCCCCCTGCCTTCCTCCCTGCCGCTAAAATATATGAAATACACACATTTCATTTATACAGCCAGAGCTTATCATTATATATAGCCTGTATATTATTCTGATGTATGAGCTATATTGTTGTAAAGTTTCATTAAAATCCATTCAGTATTTTTTGCGTGAAATAATAACAAGCACACATATATCCAAAAAAACTTTCGCGTTTACAATATTTGTAAGATCTCTCTTTTATAAACGCTTTGAAATATTAATTTTATAACGTTTTTAAAATAAATAAATTAAGTTGAATCAAAAGCTTCAAGATAAGTTTTTGGTTTAATCCATTAAAATAAAAGGCAAGATACGTATTCCCATATTGCATCTCTGGATTTTGACACTAATGCAGAAATGTTTTAATATAATAAAAAATCAACCACTGGCATGTCCTAACGTTGCTATGTTATGCTTTTTGTGATTAATTACTTCTTGTAGGAGTTAGGACCCTCCAAAAATCTTTAAAATTGCCTAATTTAAATGCCATCTACAGACATTCAGAAAAAATAATTGAAATATATTTTTTAAAAGGCAAAACTTATAGAATATTTTCTAATAAAGTTTGGAAAAGAAGACAGGGGAATACGAAAATTCGATTTAGACGATAAGGTATAGTCAGCCTGAGGTTGAGTGTCCCTTTTGCTCTGTATTCACGTGAGATAACAGCGACAGTGACAGCAACAGTTTTGTAAAATAATGTGTCCCCTATTAATTCTCGAAACAAATTTACCCATATTTACCCAAATCGATTGATTCGTGAAACTGGTTAATTTGGTTCTCTTTTGAATCGATGTCTTATTTGATTATCTATTGGAAAGGTTTTTTTAATTCCTTCGATTTGTAACATGTTTTTAATTATTCCTAGTAATCGACATGAAGCGAGTGGAATGATTCTGTCGGTCATAAGATGGATTCTGCGGCAAAGATGAAAAAAAATCTATTGATTTATTCACAATAGATTTACATGTTTTTTGACAGATTTGAGTGGAAATTAATGATTGTAACGAGAGACACCGCGCGGGCTCGAATACTTTCTCGCTCATACATAATACAGCATCCTTGTCTGCCGTCACAGCGTGTTGTAGGACTTACATTGGTTGCACAATTCAATCCAACGGCTAATCAGCGCGCAGCTTCCCGCTCCCGGCCACCTAATTATCAAAGGATGTACCTCAAGCCGGCCTATATAAACGACTGCACGGCCTTGAGCCGCCAGAGATCCAGAAGACAGTCCTAGGGTTTAATACCAAGGAACAAACTGTGAGATATTGTTTTGTCCACTTTGGTTTGACAGAGGAGTCGCTAGAGATAGTCAGCCTCCAAACCTCAGTCGGAGGTTATGCGCCGCGTTTAAATACGAAGTATCGTTATATCCGTGAACTTATTATTTTCGTTACATTATTTTGTTATACTTTCTCTTTAATAAAAGCTCTCTGTTCGAACTGATGCAGTATTTAATATAAATTTACGTTAAATGTTTTTTTTTTTTTCAAGTTTATGAGTAAAACCTCAAATTCCAATATTTTATTAAATGAAGACAATATTAGCAAAACTCATTTACGAAATTAATTACATTTATGTTTACAAAATTATGTTTTAGTTTCTAGGAAATAAGCCAAACACAAGATTCAAATACCAATGATAACAGTTTGTTAATTAACTCGGTAAATTATTGTGCCAACATAAATACGAAAATAAATGCTTCACTATAATTTGGTTGTTATTATTCATGTGTATATTTTGTAGAACTCTGTTAAAACGTTCATTTAGTTTTTGTAAATAATTAAGAAGTTTCGTTTAAAATTTTATATATTTTGCAAAAATTAAAAGGTTGAGTTTAAAAGAGTTTTACATAATTAAAAACAAATATTTTAAGAAGAAAACACAGAATCAAACCGTACAAATCATTAACTGTAGAATTCGTGTGTCTTAACTATTTATCTCACATCTTTCTCTAACTGGACGGCCGGCGTGGTCTAGCGGTAAAGCTCTTGACTCGCAATCCGATGGTTGCGGGATCAAATCCCGGCGTTGCAAATAAATTTTATTTGATCAATTTGTGTTATTTCACAATTAATTCATTAAAAATAATATATGGTATATTTGCAGTATGTCCCAGAGTGGAAGATACTCTCAGTATCGCCCTGGTGTAAGACCACCATTCAAAATTGAAACGTTGCTTGAAATAGCTTAAGCCGTGTTTGGTGACCAGATATGAATAGCCAGGTACTTCCCACCTTTCTCTTCCCCATCTCCTTCCCCTCCCCACTACCTTCAGCCTCACAACACACCCCAATTAGGAATGTCATAGTCTCACTGGCTCCAGACGGGAGCTCTTGTGCGGTATACATATAAAAAAAACTAATATATTTAAAAAAAGTTATAGTTAATGCTACTGAAAAATTTATTTTATCGCTTGTCTGAATTCTAAACACATCAGTCCCAATTTTGAAAATAACAATTAAAATAGCTTTCTGTTGAAATAGGTATGTGGTATGTACTTTATCGCTTGTCTGAATTCTTCACACGCAATCAGTTCGACGGCCTCCGTGGTCGAGGGATAAAATTCTCTACTAGGAATCCGAAGGTCACGGGTTCGAATCCCTGCACTGGAAAATAAATTTTATTTGATGAATTTGCGTCATTTCAAAATTAATTAAATAAATAAATATGTGGAAAATTTGCGACACGTTCCAGGGTGGAATATACGCTAAGTATCGTCTTGGTCTAAGAACACCATTCAGATTTAAAACATTGCCTGAAATGGCTTTAGCCGTGTTTGGTGACCAGATCTGAATAGTCAGTTACTTTGCCTTCTTCCTCCACTTCATCTCCTTTTCCCCATTCCTTTAGCCTCGGGGCTGATATAGTCCCACTGGCTCCAGATGGGAGCAGTTAAGACTCTCGTTCGGTATTTACATATATTTATATTTTTAAGTTCCAATTTAGAAACAGACTCTTAAATTCAAAAAACGAATCCGAGTTCAGACACAAAAACTCAAATTTGTAGTATAACTTTTTTGATCTGAGTTTTCGTTTTTCGAATCCGAAGTTGGAATTTGTTAGGTCAATTATGAATAAAAATCGGCCAATGGGTGTTGAGATCAACTATTTAATGTCTTTTAAAAGCGTAGACCGGACTGCAAACGTTTTAAAACCCTTTGTCGAAAAAATGTTAAAAAGTTTTAAAATAACAAAAAATACAAAACTTCTCGGCCCGTATCAAATAAATTAAATCTCGTAAACCCTACCCATTTGCAACTGACAACTAGGAGGTACGTGATTTCCCTTTCAAATTATTTATTCAACGTCGATACGTTTTCATCTCTGACCCAGATGTTATAAATATCCAATATTGAAAAGTACTTAAAAAATATATAAAGCTTTTTGTTACGATGTTGTAGAGAAATACCAAGAATTTCATTGAAAAAATAAACATATAAGGAATGCTCGATGAACTTTATAAAAACAGCAGACAAGCTACAACCTAAACCCATTAGACGTATGAGATAATTTTCAAAATGAATGTAATAAAACCAACATAACAGAATAAACGCATTTTCCGTAACCATTTTCTCCGAATTACTTCTTTCATCATTTTCCAGTAGAGTGGGTTCAGAAAAGTACCATTTGTAAGCTGAGCTAATGTACTTAAATAAATACCTGAATTAGAATTATGACTTAGACTTCTTTATATTGAATAATCTTGTACTAGCTCTAAGCTCATATAAATTCGTAAACCGGCGTTTTATTTCTATGGAATTCACTTTACGTCAAATGAAAGATATTGCCTCTTAGGATTATTTGGGCAACAAAGAATATATTTTATGCGAATACCAAAGTATATTTTAAAGGTATTCATATTTTCACTGTTTTTTTGTTTAGTTTTATGATTTTTCACATTCCTCCATTATGTTTAGGTAACTCCATCCAAACAGTTTATTTTTTAATTTAATATATAAATTTTAAGAAGACATACATGAAACACTAACCTTTTATGTTAATGTTTCATGTATAGAATATTTTATTAGTCCTCCTTCCTTGGAGATTCTGTGCTGAAGGGGGTTAGTGGATTTTGTGGATTTCAGCGACTTCTATGGTACAATTTCATGATTTTTTTTTTTACATGAGCTCCACACAGGAAGCCCTGAGGAAAATTATTTTCCTCAGGGCCTGTCATCTTGAGGATGCTGTGTGGATGGTTTTTTTTAAGGAAATAAAGGAGAGGAGAGTTCTGAGAGGGAAAGGGGTTTAAGGGGTGGGTAGGAATCTGGAGTTCAGTGTGTCCTGGTCATCCGCCTCCAATACCTAGGCAAACCTCGTCCCATGAACCCGGGCACCCCTGCTAAATCACCAATTGTAGCGAACCCCTTGGGGTAACCTATGGCAGAGGTGTTGGTTATCCAATAAAGGTTCCCGGGGCGGCGGTACCCATTCCCGCCACCCAAATTGATTGTGTTAAGGTTTTTTCAGTTACTTCTAGGACGACGTTTTTAAAAAAGTGCGTTAACAAGTGCTTTTTTCAACAATTTCTTTAGCCATTGGATGCATTTAAAACATTTATTTTAAGTTCCAATTTGTTTGAAACTTGGTGGGAGCATATTATCTATACATACCTTTACAGCTAAAATTCAGAGCTTCTTCGTCCAAAGACATTATTACACTTAGGTATATTTTAGTTTGTCCACTTGCTAATGAAATCTGTAGCGACCACTTTAGCTCTCCATTCATACAGTGCCTGCTCCTGCTAAATTCATCGCGTCGTCACTGTTTTTTTAAGGAACACCCGAAAAATGCCTACTTAGGTATATTTATTTACCTACTCCATACAAGGCACCGTCAAGTACTTCTGCCACCCGGCAACGATCAGTCCGACATCTCCTAGAAAGGTGTCGACTCAACAAGCGCCTACGAGCACAGCGGCGAGTATGTTCGAGAACCTTTGCAAAAACATTTTACCCGACATTATCGAAGCTACTGAACGGCTCAGGTGTATAGATGCGCCTACGGTTTCGTGTGATCTAGTCCAACACCTCCCGGAAAGGTCTCGACTCAACAAGCGCCTACGAGCACAGCGGCGAGTACCTTAGAGATCCTTCACAGATACATATTACCCGACTTTATTGAAGCTACAGAACCGCTCGAGTATATAAATGCGCCTACGGTTCCGTGCGAGGTAGTCAGTCTCAAATAGATTTTTGAGAAAATTGTTCGTATCGGCTATGATGAAATAAATTTTTACCAACATTCATATGAAAACAACTATTATTTAAGTATTGGTTACATATTCATGTAAGAATCGGTGCAGTCGATTAAATTTGTTTTTACAAAGATTCCATCGAAAACAACGATTCGTTCAAACTCAAATATCACCATTTCTAAAGTTTAGAAAAAAAAACCTCCTACCAACCGCATGTGTCACAAAGCCTTTCGATGTATGTACAGCTTTAATACTGGCTTTCTGGGCCGTTGTTACTATTACTGTTGCCATGGAGTTCCCCGACAATGAGCCCGTATCTCCCGGGCTTTACTTCTAGAAGCAATCATTAAGCCCGAAGGTTTTCTTTTTTCGTTTCCCCCCACCAGGCATTTTACAATCAAACCGCAATGGAAGTCGCTTGTGTTGGTCTGCAGAAGTAAGTACTTACAACAACTTACTGTGATTACGGAAATGGGAAGAGAAGAGACTTTAGAAATTTATTTAAATAAGTTTTGTAAGTTTGGTAAAAAACATGTTTTTTCTGAGGATCAAAAACAGTGATTATTTGGATATTTTCTGTAGTTGAGTATAACTGTTCATGATTTGATTTCGCATCAGCTGGTTTTGGAGTATTTCATTAAGAGTTTAGTTGGTGGAGCACTTTTTGATAAAATATAATTGTTTTCTTAACTTTGAAATAGAACCTCATAATTTTTCTCAAACATCCAAACCTGTGAGGTCTAGCGTCATGAACTTTGCTTTGAAGCAGTCAGCAGATTAAAAAAAACTATGAAGTGAAAATAAATTTTAAAAGGAAAACAGTATCAAGTAAGGAAGGATTAGTACAGACAAGATAAAATTTGTCCAATAAAAGAGTAGAAGATATTAAAAATGGAACTACAAAATTTGTAGGCTGGCAACACCAAATTAACTGTCAAATAGTCTTTTAAAGTGCAATGACACTGAATGTATAGAACACGGTAAACCACATTTTTGAAAAAAAATAATATCGAAGAAGCACTGTTGTTTAGGTATCTACTTAATGACATAAATTTGATAAAACAGTGTTTAACAAAGTGATTTGCTTTCACTTAATTTAATATAAATTTGAATATAACAGTAGATAAAAAGGAAGAATCACTAATGGTGAGTTTAGTTACACTACTTTAAGATCTGAATGAGTTAAATATATTCAGATCTAAAATAAAAGACATGATCTAAAGCCCGGGCAACGCGTTTGACTCGTTCTTGAGTTCAACACCTCGGCTATGGAACGATTTGCCGGCCTCTGTGTTTCCTCCCTCCTACAACACGGGTCTCTTCAAGACCAATGTTCATTCCTTCCTCTCCTCAAAAAGACCCTCCACTCAGCATCCCAGATGACATAGGCCCTGAGGGAAATTATTTTCTTCAGGGCCCCCTGTGTGGAGTTATTGTAAAAAAAAACACTAAGTACTTAAGCTAGTATTAAATAAATGTTAGCCATTTGTAAAGTGTGCTTTAAATTTTATTACAATATCGTTATTCTTCATTATATTAATACAAAATTGCAAAGGTGTAATAATAATATTCCTTCATGCAATATTCATTTTGAGATCAGTGGGTATCTATATTGCAATGAAAAAATATTTTTTCACTTTTATGACTTTTTAATTTTTTATAAAAATGTAGGTTACACAGTTTTACATTATCACCATGTGTTAAATGTTTAGTATTGCCATTTGATTTACAGTGGCGCCCTTCTATGTTTTCTACTCTTATTTGACAAACTGTACGTACATAATTAACGTAAATTTCAAATAATTAGATTTTCTCGTATAAAAAATCCAGTGATCTTTAATTACTACATTGATGACAATGCTCTTGAAACACTAACACAAATTAAAGACTAAGGCATCACTTTCCAATCAAATCTTTCATTTGTTAACCACATAACAGAAATCTGTAATAAGGGCTTAAAAATGTTGGGATTTATAACTAGGCTAACTAGAAATTTTACTAATATAAAGTGTATTAAACTGTTATATTTTGCGTATGTTAGATGTCAACTTGAGTACAATTCTCCCGTCTAGAATCCATATTATAACATACATGTACAAGCTGTTGAAAGAATACAAAACAAATTCTTACGTTTTCTAAATTTCAAAATGGGGATTCCAACAATAATGTTGAACTACAACACTCTGTTAAATAATATGAATATGCTCAAATTGTCAGACAGAAGAATTTTCACTGACTTGGTATTTCTTTATAAAATTCTACATAATTTAGTTGATAGTCCGGTATTGCTTGAATTGATAAGCTTCCGGATTCCACAACGTTATACAAGAAGTCAGGATTTATTTCAGTGCAGAAATTCTGGGACTAACTACCATATGTATTCCTCTTTACCCAGAATACTAATGGAAGGAAACAATTACACCAAGTCCGTGGACATCTTCAATTTATCTTTAAACAAATATAAAATATTGTTACTGAAGCAGTTCAGTTATGTACAATAAATATTGTATTTATTACCATTAATATGTGAAAGCCCTGAAAAAAGGCGTTGATCAATAAATAAATAAATAAATAATACAGCATTTCTAAAACGTGATAGACATTTCTAAGCTTACCATAGAAACTTAAAATAGAAACTGCCATAAAATAGTTCAAGGAAAAGAGGCCAAAGAGGATTGTTTATCTGCCGCATAACTTGCTTTTCATGAATTCTGAATATTTCCAAGGTATTTTAAATTCCTCGTTATATATTCCTTCTTTTTGAAGATGCCATAAAAAATGCCATTTAGATGTTGGTATTTCAAATGTGCTTATTTAAAAATTGGAAAATTTAATTTCAAACATGAAAAAGCTGGAAAAAATCACGTATTATATTTTTACTCCAATATCGAGAAATTGACGGAAAAATGAAATTTTGAAATCGTTTTTCTTTTATTTAGAAAGTCTGCAATCTATTTCATACAACAAAAAATAAAAAAAAAATAATTCCTAGAGAATAACCAAGAGAAAATTACATTTTTGATTCATTGTTTGCTCAATTTAAACGTTGGTTTCTGGTATTTATATTTACCAACATATGCGTAAGACATTTATGTTATTAAAAAACACCGCTTTTAAAGAAATCTTATTTAATTCACGCGGTGAAAGTAAATTAAAAAATAATAAGTCAATGTTTATTATTCGTAGGTACCAAATCGAATCTGAATTTGTTCACTCTTTAATCAATGTGTAACTAACACCGTTTAACTGTTGGGAAGCGTTTTGTTTATTTGTTAGGTTGTTGGTGATTTATAGATATTTTTATAAGCATTATTAATCAATGATTAAAAAAATGTATCTTAAAAGATATCTAACGTCATTGTAAGTCCTTTATTTTTTTCTTTAAATGAATACCGCACAAGAATCCGGACTGCTCACGTCTGGAGCCAGTGAGACTATGGCTTGCCTAATTGAGGTATGTTGTGAGGCTGAAAGTAGTGGGGAGGGGAAGGAGATGGGGTGGAGGAAGGTGGGAAGTACTTGGCTTTTCAGAACTGGTCACCAAACACGGCTAAAGCCATTTCAAGCAACGTTTCAATTCTGAATTTTTTCGTTTCAAGTCTTAGAGCGATACTGAGAGTATCTTCCACTCTGGAACGTGCCGCAAATATACCTACTACATATAATTTTAAATGAATAAATTGTGAAATAACACAAATTAATCAATTAAAATTTATTTGCCACGCCGGGATTCGATCCCACGACCTTTGGAATGTGAGTCAAGAGCCTTACCGCTGGACTACGTTGGCCATCTAGTTAGGACCAAAAACATATTACACAATACACAAAGGCGATGGACCCGAGTGGTTAAAATTATTGGTTTTACCTTATTCTTCAGTGATTATATATATAATACTGATGGCTATAATCTTCAAAAGTTTTTCCAATATAATTAAAAATTGCATACCTAATTTGCATTTCAATATATTATTTTACATTATATTTGCGTAACTGTCAAAGACGGCCTCCGTGGTCGAAAGGCAATCAGAAGGTTGCGGGTAGAAATTCCGGCGTGCGTAAGTAAATTTTATTTGATTGTTTCGTGTTTTCATAATTTAATAATAATAAAAGATATATTTGCGGCATGTTGCCGAGTTGAAGATTCTCTCAGTATCCCTCTGGTACAGGACCACCATTCAGAATTGAAATTTTGCTTGAAGTGGCTTTAGTCGTGTTTGGTGACTAGATTTTAATATCCAGGTACTTTCCCGCCTTCCTCTCATCCATCTCCTTTCCCTCCTTACTTACATTCAGCCTATCAACATGCCGCAATTGGGGATGCCATAGTCTCACTGGCTTCAAACGAGAGCAGTTGGGTCTCTTGTGCTTGTCTCTTGTGGTTTTCACTTTAAAAAAAATTTAAACCTCCTGTTGACGCAAATATACACACATTTCCTTGTATATGTATGTACCTTTGGATTCCTACCTATTCAAGCTATCCGCATAACCTTCCCGAGCTGGCGACAATACCCTGACAAGTGTGAACAATAACAATATGTCAGTCTACTAATGTTATGCGCTTGCAGTAGTCCATATTTATCTCTCGTTGCATACAACATCAAGTTAAAGAAGTCTATTATTAATTGCTGTGCTGTAATCTTGTTCCCTCAGTTATTAATTATATTCACAAGAACTCTCTTGTTTTCTCGAGTGTTTGTAGTGATAACCGCTGGAGGTGTCCCTCAGGCTCTGAGATCGACCAGGAGGAAGGATTCGTCTTCACAACTGAATGACGTTTGGTAAGCCAGAACCTGCCCAATTCCATTTTATCCAGTATATTTTGTGTCAGCATTTAGGTCAACCAAAACAAATTTAATTACAGTCGCAGTGAATTTGGGTAACTTTATTTATTTGCGATTACACCTTCGTTAGTTCCTAATTTAAAAATGTCACATTTCTTTTCCATACCTACGGATATGCGTGGGTAATAATATTGCTTAATAGGGGTAGAAAAATAATAATTTTGTAATCATTAAGCCTTAATATTTTACCTTGTTGTTACAACATCCATAAACCTCACTTTACTATCGAGGCCATTATCCCGTGTAAAGTTATTATAAGTCAACGTCAAGTTCCTGTCGTGGTTAGATTGTGAGGCCGCCCTAATTCCCCCCCAAACCTTCCCACCCAACTCTCTTCCCTCACCCTTATTCTTCCCGCCTCCTCGCTCATGTTATATTCATTTTTCTCTTAATGGCTTCTTATCTTGTCTCACTTTGTGGATGCGATACTCTCTCCTTCCGTCAGTTCTTTGCCCTTCTATGAAAGTTTTCGATCTTCTTCGAACAAGTACCTATGCCAACACGATGAATTTAATTTGTTTTTGAGTTTGTTAACCCACTTCACGTTTTGATTAATAATTGTTATGTCGGTCTGATTTCCCTAATTTCATTCTGTAGTGTTTTGATTTTATTTTTTTTTTAATATTTATTTTTTTTTTTTATTTATTTGTTATAAAAATACATAAACAGTACAAGGAAGCTTTTGACTGTCCAACTAAGAAGGACCCCCGTTCTAGGACAGTCAATACACGTGGTTTCAGCTTCCTTCAATCACAGTTAGTAATACAAAGTTTTGCTGTATCTCAACGGATAATAGTTGAGTACTAATATCAGAAGAGTACCATCTATCGTAGTTTGTGTTATAGGTACGATTGGTTACGATAATTGCCTAACGGATCGGCTATTTGGGCGGGCACCTCCAGTCCCCAACCCAATCCTATACTATCGAGTAACCTAACCTAACCCAACATATTTTAACTTTTATTAATATTGGAAACTTAGAGGTACAATACATTGTCTGATTTCCCTAAGTTCATTATTTTGTGTATTGATTTTTCATGCAGTTTCAGTTTCTTCAAGCAAAGTTAGTAATACAAAGTTTTGCTATATCCCAACGGACGGCAGTTAAGTATGATATCAGAAGAGTACCATCTATCGTAGTTCGAACGTTTGCCATAATTGCCGAATGCA
Source organism: Glyphotaelius pellucidus (assembly GCA_936435175.1). Lineage (NCBI taxonomy): Eukaryota > Metazoa > Arthropoda > Insecta > Trichoptera > Limnephilidae > Glyphotaelius > Glyphotaelius pellucidus. The sequence continues at coordinate 6,847,788 of OW386556.1, forward strand.
TCGGCTATTTGAGCGGGCACCCCCAAACCAATATTATACTCGATACCCAACACAACTTTAAGTTTTATTAATATTGGAAACTAAAAGATACAACACATTGTCTGTTTACCTTAATTTCATTCTGTAGTGTATTGATTATCCACGTAGTTTCAGCTTCCTTCAAGCACAGTTAGTGATACAAGGTTTTGGTGTATCTCAACAGACGGCAGTTGAGTATGATATCAGAAGAGTACCATCCATCGTAGTTCGTGCCTTAGGTACGAACGGTTACGATAATTGCCGAACGCATCGGCTATTTGGGCGGGAACCTCCAGTCCCCAAACCAATCTTAAACGTGATAATCAATACATTTTAACTTATACCAATATTGGAAACTAAGATTACCTACCTAGTTACGTTAGAAATACGCTAACCAAAAGTCCCTTCAAAATTAAGATCGCTGATCCACTAGCTAGATCCCTTTGCTAGTTGGAAATGTCCGTTGTGTGAACTGCCTAACTGTCTAGGTCTAGACTTGGACTAAATGAACGAAGTGAGGAGTGTGTGTATATATATAGTTTTGCATTGAATCTTCTACGCCTACCCCTGCAGAGGAATGGCATGTTAGCAAGTTACCTAGATCAACATTTTCTTCACTGTAAATAAGTCCAGTCACAAAAATCTAACAAAGCTATATTTATTTACGGTGGATGTGCCTTTAAATATACTTTTATAAAACTATACTAATAACATTAAAACTAACTAAAATTTATAATCAGGCTATATGTCACAAAATGTGAACCAGTAACTTTTAAAAATACGTGTTATGCTTCTTATATGTATTCAGATTTATTTATAAATATTTCATATGATTTTTAGAATAAGAAAATTTGATAGGGAATGTGAGACATATATGAAGAAATATTGGGGATCAGAGTGTAAAATGTATGGGTATGTGTTTGAAATGTATTGCAAATGTAAGAATTTTTATGGAGAAGTTATTTTTGAGTTAGGTTTCGGTTTTTTGAATTATCAGGGAAAATTTTGATGAATTTAGGAGCCAGGTGAAATGTCTTTATGATTTTTTAAAGGTTTGCACTTTCTCATTTTCAAGAAAGCTTTATAATTAGAATTTAAACTATCAACTGGTCTGCAAAAATTGGTCTGCAAAAAATTTGAAACATCGTCGTTCTACCTTCCATTTTTACAGTCTAGTTTCATGTTGTTATTGTTTTTAAACTCAAGTTCTGAAATATAAATCTAATCATAATTCTTTCCATAATCTTGTGAGGTACTTTATTTAGTTCTTATTTTAATTTGTGTAAATCTTACTTTGTTTCAGGTAAGGAATTTCCATCTTTAAGCGGTTATTTTACCAGGAAAAAATATCTCCAGAATTATTGTAAGTAACTATTTATTAATTATGTTTTAGGAATAATGCAAAGGTAATAATTTATTGCCCATTGAGCCATCCTTAGAAAAAATGATTTAATATTTTTTAAAATTAAGTGAACATGTTGAAATTTTATGTATAAAAACATTTGATTTAGTGGACGTTTTTGAAAAATAGTTCCACACGGGGGTTCTGCGACTTTTTATCCCGCGACAAAATATCCCCGACAAACATCCCCGACAAAATATCCTACGGACGAAACATCCCCCAACAAAATATTTTTTAAAACCTAACCTAACCTAACTAAACAAAAAATTGGGACAAAAAGAATACAGACATCCTGTAAAAACAATAAATTATTACCAAGATCTAGACAAATCTCACCCCATGAACCCGGGCAGCCCTGCTAAATCATCAAAAGAAAGTTGTTCTAATAAAAATTATTTTTAATTTATTTAGTTTTTATGTTTATTTCATAAAAAAATGTGTCCCGTATTTTTTCAATAAGTTTAATCTGAGTAACCTACAAATGCGGTGACCAAACATGGGAGTTATTCTCAATTTGGCTTCAGAACAATAAAGTATGCAATCATTTTAAAGTAGATAATATACTTTTATAATATTGCATTAACAAAAAAAAACGAAAAATTCTCTTCTTTGAAGCACACAACATCGATAAGCCAGTAAACGTTCTAAGTGTCTGTAGGACCTGGTATAATCCAATCTATCCCGACTTCCACTACCCACTAGTCGCTCTCCCAACCTAACCTAACCTACCACCCCTGTTAAGTGCGGCTTACAGGCCTCCTCCCAGAGGAGCATCGCTAACTACTAAAGCCTACTCCACCGAAGGCCCTACTACGAGGTACCTGCCTCGCTGTGAGGGATTACCTCCAATAAAAAGAACAATCTCCAATTCCGACCAATCCAAGAGTGAAATCCCGGATCACATTTTTACAAAATTTTTACTAACATTTTTCACAACTCAAGCCCTGCAAAAGAGACAGTATATTGTACAATGCCCCAAAACGGTTATTTAAAAAAAAAATACAATAACTACACACAGTAGGCCCCTAAGAAAAAATCGCTTAAGGCCTGTTATATTTGGGAATGCTGTGTCTTTTTAGAGATAGGAAAGAGAAAGTTCTGGGAAGTTAAGAGATATGAGGGGTGTAGAAAACTGGAAATCAGTGTGTCCAGGAGTGACAGACGCAGAATCCATCCCTCCCGCTGCGGTGTAAGGCGATGGATTGAGAAAATCCGGCTGGAGAACTCATTCGCCACCAAGAGCTTAGACAACAAGAGACAACACATTTGACAAACCTCACCCCATGAATCCGGGAACCTCTGCTAAATCACCAAACGTGGCAAACCTATGGAACGGATGTTGGTTATCCAAAACCCGCCATCAAAATTCATTCATGTACATTAAGGTGGTCCAAGCCCTCATAGTAAAAATTTTTTTTTCAAATATAGGTGTCGCCACCCCCTTGATTTGTTACACGTACCATTTCTATTATGTGTAATAAATTTTAACCCCCTATCTTATACACAAGGGGGTGCTAATCGAATCAGAAGTTTCTGACAAAAGTTCAGGATTTTAAGTAAAACACTTAATTTAAGGTTTATTAATATTGCAAGTATTTTAATCAAATTCGTGTATTAAGTATTTAAATGTGAACCAAATTTGGAAACAAAGCAATAATTTACATAATATTAGTCACAATCTTTCAAAACTATGTTTGTTAACTCTTTTTGGATGTTTCAGTAGAAACAATTTTTCTATTTTGTTCAACGATGTGAAGTAAAAATTGCTTTTCTTCCTCATTCTATAACGTGTTGTAATCTTCTTTTAGTTTAACACCTCTCTCTACTGTATCATAAACACGCAAATTTTTGAGGCAGCTTTTGTCTTGAAGGTAATCAACATTGTTATTCCAGGAGATAATCGCAAGAAAGAGTCCCTGATGTCGAGAACTAAGTAATTTGTGTTGAAAAGCTTCTGATGTAACCTCTGCAAGCTAGAATCACCTCGTACCAAACAATTACCGCCAACAGAACTTATTTTTTGAACAATGGCCTGTTTCTTAGCATCAGACAGCTTGTCAGAAAGTAAGGCAACTAGTTCATCTGACCAATATCATAAGTGACGCTCTAAGATACCCCTAGCTGCAATACTGATTTCGGAATCAATGACTTCGTACAATTTTAAGCTTTTCCAAAATAGTAAGTCATTTACTAGCTTTAATAGCTCTTCGTAATCATCACGAACTTGATTCCCCCAGATAGAGCGGTTGTAAGACTTTTAAGAGTATTTTCAGCAAACTGTTCTGCGTTCTTATTGAAGTTAAGACAATCGTAGTGCTTCTTCGATAATGTTTCCCAAATATCGCTGAATCTTTTAAAAAGTGGAATTTGAGGAGAGCTTGATGGCCCAAAACACAGAATAAATATTTTTGAAAGCATTATTTGAAATGCGCGATGACTACAAGCAAGCCACAAAAGATCACGTCCTGTCTTTTCTTCTAAATGAGTGCAAGCTCCCTTTTTGGCAACGGTGTTAGAAGCAGTAGTGTCAAAACTCATATCCCGGACTTTAATTGTGACATTCCACTGTTGCATTGTGTCAAAAACAGCATCAGATATTTGTTCCCCCGTTCCGGCAGTAAGTTTAGGTAGTCCTAATAGTTTTTCACAACCATTAATGTCTTCTGCAATTTTTATCGCTTGCCTGGGCAATATCAAAAATTTTGTCTAGTTCTTTTGTAAACACTCTCTTTTTCTTTGGACTTCAGAATTTTTTCCTCTAATTTTCTTCAATAGCAGCCAGTTCTTATGAAACTGAATCAGTTTTTCCATTGTTGTTATTTTGTTATCTGGTCGGAATACTAGATTTACTCCATACTTAAGTTCTTGAATAAGTACATGCGCGGAATCTTTCACATTTTTGGATTCATTTAGTATGTGGTGATAACGAAGTAAAACTTGCCGAAGAGTAGGAAGTTGGTTAAGCCTCATCAATTAGATGAACACATTTTATTACACTGATTCACTTCACAGTCTACTAAATAAGTATCAAAACTGTTTAAATTTGTCTATAAAACTCTTCATTGGTTTATTTTAATATATATTTAAAAGTTAAACACGCGAAACCGTCATGTAACAAAAAGTAAAAATTAAGCATTTTACAAAAAAAATTCAAAAACAACACTCGATTGAGCACCCCTTTCTACTTGTGCTATCTCGCTGAAATTTTACTATGTTATTACAATGAATACATGTAACAAATTCACGGGGTGGCCAAATGAAAAATATTAAAAAAAAAAAATTTGGACCACTTTAATGTACATACAATTCCTTCTTGTTATTTTATGTTTCTTTGTAATACCAACTGTTGACGTGGCCCGAATCCCGACCCGACATGAAATATTCGATCCACTTGACCCTGCTATGTCTTCCTAGGGTGTCCCCGACTTATTTTTCTATTCATTTTCTCGAAATGTATTCCCCCAGCCCTCATTTCTACAACCATCTAAGTTTATTTCGTCAGAGAAAAGCAATATGGCCTTAATCACCCCGAGCAGTTTATTTTTATTACATTTTTTTCTGTGTCGATTTGTCTGGGTCCCGCAATTATACGGAGATTGCAGTAAGTAGGTTCCATTGTTTAAATTTTTATTTTCTTTTCTGATACTTACCTTTTTTATTCTGATTTAAAATTACACTTATTACTGCAGTATAGCTGTATGTCTTGCTTTTCTCTGGAAATGTGTTTATTTTCGGGTCGGAATAAGAATATTTGAAATAATACTCCTTGAATGTCAAACCGGGACATTTAGTTATATTTTGTGTTTGTAGATATATCGTATTTTCCCTAAATCTACTGTTCATTTTTATAAGAATGCGGGGAGCAGGGAGGGGGGGGGGGGGGGGGGGTTAAAATGGGTTTTAGTCGAATAACGAGAATTGTCATTATATTTTATACAAAATTCTAAAAACATGTTTACGGAAATACCTACTTTGCGCACAAAAATAGATTCTCTTGTTAATGACTAAAATAACGATGTGTGTATCCCGACGCGACGGGGCAACAATACTAAGAGGATATTGAGAGGTGTTGAATATTATATATTAAAATAATTGAAGACGGTGATATTATCGATAAATCTAAACGAAACTATGAAACAAATCAACATACAGAAAAATAAAAATGTAGTAAAATGGTCGCAACTGGTCGTACCCAGAATCTCTGTCTTACCAGGACAACACTCTAACTACTGAATTCTTTTGGACTTTTTTTAACGTGAATTCCGAACAAAAATCCCAACTACTTCCTACCTCCTAGAGCCAGTGGGACTACGCCGTCCTCAATTGGGGTATGTTGTGAGGCTGAAGGTAGTGGGGAAGGGAAATAGATGGAAGAGAGGAAGATGAGAAAGTACCTGGCTTTACCAGATTAAAGTACCAAATTACCCTCAGATTTGCTCAACAAACACGGCTAAAACCATATAAAGCAACGTTTCAATTCTGAATGTGGTCTTAAAGCAAGGCTGAGAACACATTCCACTCTAGAATGTGCCGCAAATGTACTATATATTATTTTTTTAATGTCGAAAATCCTTCAAGTTCGCAAATGTTATTCTTCAAATTAAAAAATTCGCAACGATATTTTAAAGTTCATTAGTTTTTCGAGTCATTTATTGAGTCAGCCGTATTAACATATAGTCGTAGTTAACATTGTTGCAGACTTTTTACTGGGTGATGAGTTCAAGATATGTTCGCAGGTTAAAGAGGGTGGAGACGTTATAATTCGATAACATTAACCAAGTATGTATGAAGAATGAGTTAATGATGAATGTAAGTAAGTCTAAAGTAATGATATTATATAAAGTAATGAAATAGATACTATTTAGATTAATCTTTACGATGAATCGGTTTACATTATGAACATCAAATAATACGCTACGGATAAATTGAAACTTTTACTAGCTTTTCTATGTATTGGAATTACAATATAAATATTAATTACATAACAAAAAATATAAGCGTGAACCACAAAAAAAAATGTTTTTGCATGACTTAACTATGGAGTAATAAAATAAACTTTTTTTTTAAATATCCTTTTACGGCTAAGACTATTTTTGAGGTTTTGTATGTTCTAACTTTTTTCATTCTTATAAAATTATGCACAAAATAAATAAAAACCACTTTTTCGCTTACTTGCCTGGTGCAAATTAGACGCTCGATTTTAAATTTTGAAGGCATGAGAATCCAAATATTTCTAGCGTTTATATTCCTCTTAAAATGTTATTTGGTAGAATATTATGTAAACTTTGCATTTTGCAAGCAACTATTTTGACGGTACATTTATTTCCACACGTTCTTTGTATGCATAGATTCTAGACGACATGACCAATTTTCAATATTTTACGACACATTTAACATTCTTTATGTACAAAATATAAGTATTTCAGGACGTATGGTGATTTGAATGGGTGAGTTAAACGAAGAATGAATTCAAAATTTTATAGGCCCACTCGCTGATAGAATTTCTGAGCGGTTCGACAATCATTTTAGAGTTCGTTTTGGTTTCTTTAAGCCACTTATTTCACTCTCTTTTTTGTTCCGAGCGAGTTTATTGAGACAAATTATGGGGTTACTTTTTGGGAATGATAACGCGCAATATATTGGATGTTTTCAGTGGTGCAGAACCTTATTGTGTTAAATCATTTTGATATTAGGGTTGTAGTGTTCATAATATTGACAAAAATATATGTTATATGTAATTAATCCATTGGTGGTCATACGTTTATACATGTTTATTGCGTATAAAATCTGCGCCAGAGCGTCTATGGATGTAACACTTTATTTTGAAGAATTTTACCCATATATATTTGTTACTTAATTCTATTTTTCCGCTACCACATCCATGATTTTCGCTAGCATTCTTTAAACTGACTTAAAATTTATGGAAGTGCAGAAATAATTAGATTTTATTTGGTTTGATTACAATTTAAGAGGCGGGCATGGTTACTGCCGCCCCGGAAACCATTTACTGCCATAGGTCACTCTAAGTGGTTCGCTACGTTTGGTGACTCAGCAGGGGTGCCTGGGTTCATGGGGTGAGGTTTGTCGGGGTCTTGGTGGCGAGTGCGTTTGCCCACCAGCTGCATGGCAGGCAGATCGAGAGAGAAGAGTTGAGGGAGTTCTTTTGAGTCTCCAGCTGCATTCTCTCGGAATATCGCCTTGCACCGCAGTGGGAGGGATGGATTCATACCTCCGTCAATCCTGGACACAATGATCACCAGATTCCTACCAACCCCTCATACCTTTCTCTTTCCCAGAACTTCCTCTCATTCTTTTCCTAAAAAACCCTCCAGACAGCATCCCCAAAGATGATATTGGCCTTGAGGGGAATTATTTTCCTCGGAGCCTTCTGTGTGGAGCTAATGTAAAAAAAGGTGTGAGAAGTAAGAGTGGTTATTTAGAGAGAGAGGGAGCACCATGGAATGAATTAAAATAACATGAGAACGTGGTCAACAAAGGTTACCTACAGGGTGCTTTTATTTTAAATTAATTTTTTATTTAATAATTTCTTTTTTTGTACAAATAATTTATTTTTTTGTACAAATAATTTCTTTTTTGTACGAATAATTTCTTTTTTTGTACAAATAATTTCTTTTTTTGTACAAATAAGTTCGATAAGTTTATGATATTTGAGTGATATTTATGCTTTGAGTGTTTTAATATACATACATTAGATCTTTTGAGGATCTTAATACAAAACCGGGCTGTTCGTCGTCACACGTTGACTTCGCTCTGTGAAAATACACACGACTTTCGACTGTATTAGCGAAAACCACTCTCTTATTCTTAATATCGTAAGACAACACATTACAACAAATAAACAACGTAACATAGGTAGGGCAACATTACATATTAATTAGAAATCACGCTAAGATACTACATCCATGAACGTTGCACGTCTTATGGGTTACTTTAGGGTCATTAGAAAGGTTAACAAAGGCTGATACCAACTGGCGCAAATTTGCTAATTGGATAGGGAAGACGCGGTCCTGATAAATTATTGAAATTTACCATACAGCCTACCAATATATTATTTTAAGGGATTTTGCAATGAAAATGTTAGATTATTTCTGTGGTTATCAATCTATACTAATATTATTAATGCGAAACCGCGTGCGTTTGTTTGTTACGCTTTTACGCATAAACCAAAAAACAAATTTTAAAAATTCTTTCACCAATAGAAAGCAACATTATATATGCGAGTAATATAGGCTGTATATAATGGTAAGCTTTGGCTTTATGAAATTAAAAATATTAATATATTATATTTATTATATTTCTGTTGTTAACGAAAACGAGTTATTGCTAACGTTAGAAAACAAATTGTTGCCATGGAAACGATGTTGATATATTTGCGGGAAATCGTAGTTAATATCTTTCTATTCTACTATACAAATAAAAATGAATCTCAAAAATGTTTGTAAGCGCATAACTTTCGAACGACTGCACCAAATTGGATAATTCTTTTCTTTTATTATTAGTGAGCTCTGGCATTATGAAATTTGGTGGCACGCGAGCTGTTTAAAAACTGAATGTACCGGGAATGCGGGAGGGGAGGTGGGGATAATTGATAAGTGCAAGCACTACAGTAATTTCCCCCTAATACCATGCGAGCGAAGTCGCGGGTAAGAGCTAGTATTTTATACATTTGATGCAGCACAAGATTCCCAGCCTTCGAAATGCAGTGAGACTATGTGAGTCTCAATTTAGGAAATTGGAGCTAAGTGAAGTAGACAGATGAAGATTGTAATGTATCTCTTTGGCTGCTTAATGACTAAGTATTTGCGCCAAGGTCTCCGACCAGGGTAATACTGAGAGTATTCTGCTCTCTGAAAAGACTGAAAAATAAATTATAAAATAATTGTAAAATCCTGAAAAAAACCCCAGATGTCAAATATCTAGGGATCACTATAGAAAGTAACATGAAATTTAAGAAACATATCGAAAACTGTGTAAAAAGAATTAGAAAACTTACTTACATTTTTTTACGATTAAGAAATATCCTAAATCTTTCAAATATTAAAATGGTTTACTTTGCTCTTGTGCAGTCAGTTTTGCAGTACGGAATAATCGCATGGGGGGGCATCTACAAAAATAATCTGTATCCGATAGTAACAACACAAAAAATGATCATCAAAGTTATTATTAAAAAACCAAGAATTTTTCCAACCAAAGAACTTTTTGAAAAATTTAAGGTCCTACCGGTTTCAAAACTATTTCAAAGAAATGCTATTTTAAAAGTTTTTAAAGAATCTGAAATGTCCTCAACGCGAAGTATAAAACCTAGAACTTCTGGGAACATATATGTACCTAGATGCAACACGACAGCTGCACAACACCATTATGAATATGTAGGCCCAAAGTTATTTAACGATTTACCGGATACAATAAAAAGTGAGAAAAACTATTCTAAATTTAAAAAAAAACTTTCGTTGTATTTTACAGAGAAGATTGACTCGCTTTTATTGATGATTTTCAGATATATTCAGTTATGTTGCTTTTATTTTTGTTGATTTTTTGTTGATTTTTGTTGATATTCTGTTTCTTTAATTATATGTTATTTTCTTATTGTACAATATTTTTGTAATATTTCAAAGTATTTTTGAAAATCTTATTTTTCCATTTTTGTAACTGTGCATATTATTTATTATCTTTATATATAATTACATAGACTAGCTCCCCAGTTAGACCCGAGAATATTTCTCTACTAATTGGGTAACCAAAAAAAGTCTGAGATGAAATGTAATATATTATCTATTTATTGTAAATATTTACTTTTTTTCTAATAAAAAAAAAAAAAAAATATATATATATATATTTTTTTTTTAACTTTAAATTCACACAGAAGGCCTTGCGGATTAAAAAAAATCCACAGACCCTGTGTCATCTTCGGGGAAGCTGTTTGGAGGGTATTTTTAGGGAAATGAAAGAAAGGAAATTCTGGTAAGGAAAAAGGTGTTGGATAGGAATTTTTGGGTCAATGTGTTCAGAAGTGTCGAACGTATGAATCCATCCCTCCCACTGCAGTGCAAGGCGAATGGTGAAGAGAGTCTGCTGGAAAGGTCAAAAGGTTTCCCTCAAACGGCTCACCACCCCAATATGACGGTTAGACGAGAGGGTCTGTGTTCGAGTCCCAGTTGCGACCATCATTACCATCGTAATTACGTCCATACTTAAGTTTGCTCTAAGTTACTTTATCGCTGCGGGTCACCGGACTGATGGCGTCAGCCCGACTGCCAGATGCATTCGGCAACCATCGCAACACTTTTTTTCACATTAGCTCCACGCAGAAGGCTCTGAGGAAAATAATTCCCCTTGGGGCCTATGTCATCTTTGGGGATGCTGTGTGAAGGGTATTTTTAAGAAAAAAAGGAAGGAGAGGGAGTTCTGGGAAGGAATCTGGGGGTTATGTGTCCAGGAGTGACGAAAGTATGAATCCATCCCACCCACTGCGGTACAAGTCGATATTCCGAGAGAGAACGGCTGGGACTTTCTCAACCATTATCTCCTGATCAGGCCCGCCATGCAGCTGGTGGGCAAGCGCACCCGCCGCCAAGACCCGGGCAAACCTTGCCCCATGAACACGGGCACCCCTGCTAAGTTGCCAATTGCAGCGGACCACTTGGGGTGACCTATAGCAAAGGTGTTGGTTATCCAATAGAAAGTTCCCTGGGCAACGGTACCCATACCTGCCTCCCAAATTGTTACCCAAATATCCAAACTCTTCGTTCATTAGACACGAGCGGCGATAGACGATACTCTTTACAAATAATACTTAACTGATATCTGTTCACAAAAATTCGTTTAATTAATTATACTAACGACATCTATTGAAGAATTCATTCGCCCTCGATTTGACAAATTTTATTAATTTGCGAGTACCTACTCGCGAAACTCGGTCGAATGCATTGTATTCTGTTACCAATTCCGCTAATAATTATTTTATAAACTCTCCTATCCAAAGACTCCATTTACTCGGAAATAAATATAACTCAATCGACATTTATCGTCACCAATCTGTGTCTAAATTCAAACTCAGTATATTAGAATATTTAAAATAAAGCCATAAATATCAATCAATTGCACCTTCATCAAATTATTAATTATCGCAAAACATCTACTATATGTGAATAATAAAGGTAGCTAAATAAGAACACAATTAACAACAATCCTCTCGTATTTATTGTTATAAATATAATAACTAACTCACATTTGACTTATATTTCTATTTAAATCTTGGTGCCTAGCAATAATAATATATTAATGATTAAATTAAAATCGATGGTCTCTTCATGCTCACAATAAAAACAAAATTTAATACTTATGTATACAAAGATTACCTTAGTACTTACCTTTTTATCTTCTCTCTCTTTTGTTTTAATATTATCTTGTCCTTTTTGTACCATAATTTGTACTATTTTTTTACTTTTTTACTATCACAACTCATGTATTTTTTTCTATGTGTAGGTACTATTTATCGCTGCGTTAATTTTGCTGAATTCTTGAAAAACTTGCTTTCGAACAATTTATTCATGATCAAGTTAATAATAAAATCAACATAGTAAATACCTACACGTTCCTCAATAACTACTTTTAAAGTATCTTAAGCACTCTTCTGTTTTACCATTATTACACTATGTAAACTTTTTAACTCCTTTGTACAATTTTAATGATAACGAAACTACATACCTATGTACATATTAAACCTGTTTGTATCCTTAAAGTACAGTTTATAATGTTATATACTTCATGCTTACAATTATACTCCTGAATAACATGTGTAACTTTTATAATGTGATTCTGTAAAAGCCTTCAAGGCGTGTATGAATAAATAAAATTAAAATAAATAAAAAAAATAAGAATGTTGAAACCACACGACTAACCTTGGCTGCTTCTCTGCCACTTTACCATTACATTATAAATTTGTCTGCACACTATACAAAAATCTCAGCATCATAATACTGGCCCACGTAATACTGGCTTCACGGCACTTTTCCGCCACCCCACATGGAAATATACTTCGTGACACATTACTCCCGAAATAAGGCTAGAAATATTTTCATTCTATCTCGCGGATTCACTCTCTCTGAATGTTGAATCACATTATTTTATAATACATAATAAAACTATAGTTCTAGCACACCGACATCATGCAATTTCCACGCAGGGGTGGGCAGAGAGGTGAGAGGATTATAGGTACATTATTTCGGATCTGACATACAATTTTCCACATTTTCCACGGTTTTTCCAACACGTTGTGAATGTTAATTTCCACGCAGAATCGCAGGCACTTCCGTATTTTTTTTGTTAAAAAAAGCATTTTTTGCGTTTGGTTGGTTTTTCGTTTCGCTTTTATGGCTGTCTAGCGTCGTTGAACAACGTTTTAGAGCAGTGATTCTCAAAGAGCTTTGAGAGATTTTGGGTGAGAATCTCAGGGGTAACATGGTAGTTAGTACAGTAAGGGTACAGCTAGGGCAATAAGGAGATGAGAAAAAAATATGAAATATGAGTCATTCCCAAAGAAGGTTGTTTAAGAGATCCTGGGAGGTGGTCTCAGAGGTAACAGGGTAGTAAAGTGGAGTAAAGATGCTGCGAGGGCAATAGAAGGCGCTGAAATAAAAAATATTAAATTCGAAAGTTTTAGAACAGTGATTCTCAAAATGGATTTTTTTGACATGTTGTTGAAAACCTCAGGGGCACCATGGGACCATGGCTGACCTGACCCCCTTTTAACCCCTCAGGCTAATTTGCTTTTCGGATCAATTCATGTAGTTCTCATAGAAATCGTTGTGCTTGCCTTAGTAACATATTGATAAATATGATACTCTATATACTCACCAATTCCAAGAATCCATAACCTTGCGAATAAATACTGCGAATCTATAGATATATTTAGTATTGAGAGTTTTGAATGTTTCAAAAATCAATTAATCTCGATTCTATCTGCTAATAATTAACTTATTATTTTTTTGTTTTTCTCATAAAATATTTTCTCATCTAAAACCTCACCAGTAAAATGTATACTTACTTTATAATATTCTTGCGGTTCTATTTACACTTTGTTCTATGTCAGGTCTTATTATTAATAATATGTATAAATATTTAAAGCTGAATTGTTTTAGTTTTTTGTAAGTACAACTTGTACTATTTCATTTCATTTCTTTTTTATGTTGTAATATTCTTTACCTAATGAGTCAATTGTATTCATATTTATTCTGTTTTATTGATTATGTAATACATGTAATTAATATTGTTAATTATATATTTGCTTCTTTTCTTGTAAAAGCCCACTAGGGCGTTAATAACTATAAAATAAAATAAAATAAACGATTTTAAAAACACAAAACACCACCTTTTTGTATTCAAGACTAAAAATTAACTACAAAAGAAGTAAATATACACCTTTATGAAACCAAAGTTAAGGATCGCAATTTGAAGAAAAAAAAAATTTAAGAATTTTCTATTAATTATTTTTATATGGAACGACAAAAAAATTACGTGACAGTGTCGTTTATAACACATTTGTCTAATTTAATACGGGTTTTTTTTCGTTACCAGTTATTTTAGTTAGAAAAAACGTTAGGTGGGCTATTTTTGAAACTTTTCATGTTTGTGTGCAAAATTTTTATATAAAAAAATAATTTTTATATAAAATATATATATATTTTTTTTATTGTAAAATTAGAAATTGTCAACTTTTTGTCACCTTAAAAAATAGTTTTTAATTTCCAAATTTTAATTTCCGAACATTCAAAAATTTTTCATTTATTTGGATTTTATTGCAAAGTGGAAGTATTTTGACCCTCTGACAAAATATGGCCGAGGCCTGAGGAGTTAAACTTTTTTTTCATATATCTATGTGGCCATCCATAAGCAATAAACCAAAATCACATTAAAACACGGTTCGGATACTATACAATAAACGGGAATTTAAGTCGCTGATTATTGGGATACAACGTATCGATTTGGAAGGCAGTTATGGATACCGCCGCCTTGGGAACCATTTATCGGATAACCAACACCTTTGTAATAAGTCACCCCAAATGACTACCAACCGGTTATCAGATTTAAGAACTCTTTTAATGTATCTGGCTCATTAATCATTGATTTTTCGTTTGTGACTTTCTTAAAATATTGACCTTAAGGCTGTTCGCCATATATCACGTCAGGGTCACCAATTAAGGAAAGGTGTTTGTTATTGGTGAACTGAATGTTAACCTTGCTGCAGATTGACAGCTAGCCCTTTCCAATCACTGTGGCCGCAATCGTGTTTAAGGAGATATTTGTGAATAATAATTCGGATTTACTCAGTCACATTTATTTACAATAAACTTCGCACTAATTAAAGATTAGTCGCGGTTAAAGTACATTGGAGGGAATTTATAACGCCCAGATGGTCAGGATGTAAGCAATAGAATGAATTTGAAATTTTGTTCACTCAGCCTGTCGGTTACTCGTGGTGATGCCAGTCGGTAAAATAACCTGAAATACGGCCCTCCAGTTGAGAAACCCTGCTTCCGAACCCCATGGCTGCGGTAAAAGGGCCGCGGGCCTGATCAACCTCGTTTGCCCCGTCAGATCCAATATGGTAAAACATCACTGTCTTCGGTAGTGGGGATGACAGTTGTCACATTTACCCCAGGAAACCTGTCGATAATGGCGTGTGCGAGAAATTCCCCGAATTCACCAAACATCACTGACTTTCTTATATCTCAGAGCTAACTTCAGTTCACGGGCTCTTTTATTGATCTAGTACATTACGATAAAGAAATATATACTAAGGTCAGTCAAAAAGCGATACTTCTTATTTTTTTCTCCTTTAATTGTCAATAAATAAAAAATTCAATTACATGGGTTGAAAATCACACTACTGACGGTTAATTTATAACTAACTAACTAACTAACTAACCATCACGCCGTTTCCCCGCAGGGGTAGGCAGAGAGGACGGACCGCCAAACAACTCGATCTTGGCACACACTCCTTGCTTCGTTCACATTCATACATCGTCTCATACATGCTCTTCTGTTATTCTGACTCTTGACATCGCCCGACTCAAGTATCTGATTCACTTGGTCGTGCCATGTCTTCCTCGGGCGTCCCCGACTTCGTCTACCATTCACATTTGCGTCATATATTCTCCTTACACTCCTTTCCTCATTCATTCGCTCTACATGCCCAAACCATCTGAGCGTCCCTTTCTTAATCTTATTCATTACGCTTACATCAGCCTTGCATTCTTTGCGGATCTCTACATTTCTCACACGATCATACATGGTTTTACCACACATACGTCTCAGGGATCTCATTTCTACAGCATTCAGTCTACTTTCATCCTTTCTCTGCCAGTTCCATGCCTCACTGCCATACATCAGGGTAGGTACCAGCACTCCATTATGGACGGCTAGCTTCGCTTCTTTTGACAATTCTGCCAACGGCGTTCAGACCTCCATTAATGGAGTTACCGGCATTTACCCTTCTTTCGATATCTCTATCAGTCTTCCCATCTCTCGTAAACATACTTCCCAAATACACAAACTCATCCACCTGCTCCAAGTATTCGTCGTTCACAACTATGTTGCACATTGTTTTCGTACTCTCTCTTTCAAATACCATTACTTTAGACTTACTTACATTCATCATTAACTCATTCTTCATACATACTTCGTTCATCCTAGACACGAGCGACTGTAGATCTTCCATACTGTTAGAAATCAGCACTGCATCATCAGCATACAACAGGCAACATACTTCTAGATCACTCAATTTCGCGCCCAATCCCATCTCTTTCAACTCTTGCATACAATTATCCATGTATTGAATAACCACGGTGACATTACGCATCCTTGCTTAACACCTTTTGTGATGTCAAACCACCCCGTAAAATCACCGTTCACCCTAATACATGCAACGCTTCCCTCATACAGAGACGCAATTGCTTGTATGAGATTCTTATTCACTCCGTACTTGGACAACACCTTCCACAGCTTTTTCCTGTCAACTCGGTCGTATGCTTTTTGTAAATCTACAAAGGCACAGAAGAGTTTCTGGTTTTTTGCAAGAAACTTCTCAGTGAGCATACGCAACGAGAAAATCTGGTCCATGCACCCCCTTCCACTCATAAAAGCGGTTAATTTATTACTTTTCAATATAATATCCGTCTATTTCCACAGCTTTGGTCGGTCTTTTAACAAGGGCATGTATCACAGTGTTGTAAAAAGCATGATCACATCCAGGACACCATCGCCATAACTTTCCCCGCCGATCACACAGTGTTTAAATTGATCTGAAGCCCGGGCAACGCTAAGTACTTAAGCTAGTATTAAATAAATGAAACCAATTTCTAAACTGTGCTTTATATTTTATTAAAACATCGTTATTATTTATTATGTTAACACAAAATTGCAAATGTACAATATTAATATACCTAAATGCAAAACTAATTTTGAGATCAGTGGGTGTCTATATTGCAATGAAAAAATACTTTTTTCTCACTTTTATGTCTTTTTATTTCTTATTTAAATGTAAGTTACACAGCTTTACATTAAGGCGGCGCTATTCGGCTGAAAATGAAGACGATGGAGAGATGTGTAATTAAGAATGTTGGACAGAGTGCGCTAATATTTTAAGTGATAACATCGCAGCGAAAGTGGCGAAAAAGCTCAATAAAACATGACTCGATTAAAATAGAGCAAAAATCTCGTGAAACGTATCTTAAGTATCATTTAAAGAAACATTGTGAATTTTTTCACAAATATAACTTGTAAAATAATAGAAATAGACTTGTTTTAAATAATTTTCGGAGTATACTTTGCGATTTTTTTCTATCGGGGGAATTTCATATAATTTGCGTTTCGGCGTAGAACGTATCTAGATATTATCTTTAAAAATAACATATATTTTTTTAAGAGCTTAAAAACTTCAAATGTTTAAGGGAGATATGAAAGAAATCGGTCGAAATTCGAATAGTGGACCCTTAACACCATGAGTTATTCGTTCAGTATTGCCGTATGAACAACACTGGCGCCCTCCTACGTTTTCTACTCTTATTTGACAAACTGTAAGTAATCTTTAAATCCTTTGCACTAATGTTCTTTTATACCGCATGATCAATTCTCCATATAAATCGGAATAAACCACTTTAACACTCTAAGTTATTTTGCACTACATTGTCGATTTAGCCAGTAAAGAATTCTCGATTTATATTCCGACTTCTCATTATCATACACAAAATGTACCGAAATCCGTGGAGAAATAGCTCAGCGTTATTACACCTAGCACTCTGGGAGCTTTGCCACAGAATGGGGAGATTACGGTTGCGAGGAAAATACGAGAAAGGCTGCCATTACCGTAATAATTGTACTTATAAGTGATATTGAAAATACAGCATAGAAAAGAGGGAAAATCGCGCATCTATTTTTTGCAGGATAAAATGATCAGTGCTGTGAATGAGCTCTTAAGTGCTAATAAGAATATTCGATTTGAACCCTCAACTGCAGGTTTTATCGTATAACTGTAGTATATTTATGATTAGACATGTAGTTCCAACATCCTTCAACGGATGTCGTTAGTGTAGATATTTATATGCAGTTTTTAGGATGTCAGGCAGTACCTTAGAAGAGTACCATCTATCGTCGCTCGTGTCCTCCTTCAACATATATCGTGTAAAGATAGTTATATGCAGTTTTTAGGATGTCAGTTAAGCAGTACCTTAGAAAAGTACCATCTATCGTCGCTCGTGTCTAATTAACGAATGGTCACAGAAATAACCGATAGCATATTATGACATATCATTGAGCTCCGACAGTGTTTGGGCATCCAGTTTCAGAATAACTTAGAGTCTTTTACAGCACGGACGTTTGGTCCATTTAAAAATTCATTGTTAACCTTACGATAACGTAAACAAAGCAACTTGTATTCTCGATGAAATCATCTTTATTGGATCTTCCCGTACATATTTCAAGTAATCTCAATCACTGGAATTAACCCCTCAGGCCTAATTTGTTCGCTTTTCGGAATAACTCATTCAGGTCTCATGGAAATGGTTATCTGCCTTACTATCATCATCAAACAGTATTAATAGCCTTCCGTCTGCGTGGTTGAATTTCAGAACCCGACTTCGATTGCATGTCTGGTGCCACGCCTTACGCTCCGCGCCACAAATAACATCTTTGTACGTGAAATTTCAAACAAAGTTACCATTGTAAATCGGTTTTAAATTCAAAAATTCGTCACAAGATGTCGCTACTTCCCTTGGCGGGTTGGTGTGGACGTGCCCCAGGCAAGTATAAGTACTTCGATTTAGTGAACTAGCTGTATCCCTTTGAATATGGAATGATTGACGGTAATACTCAGTTGTATCAATATGCTATATATCACATGTGACGTCATTGCCTATTGGTTACTTTGTCCCGGTGACTATCACTGGATGACAATGGATCCTAAGAGCAGGTTATTTTTGGAACCAGTTCCTATTGGATTTATAAAGTGGTCACAAACACTAACTGGGCGAAGCCGAACCAAAAGCCGCCCTGTCAGCCCAGCAAAAACCTGCCGAGCGGGTTTTTAACTGCTAGTATCTTATAAATATGATCTTAGCCGTGTTAGAAGAGAAAATACCACGCTTTATATTCAAATCTAAAAATTAACCACAGAATAATTAAAACTTACACCTTTATGAAACTTAAGTATCCGACCGCAATTTGAAAAAAAATTTAAATTTTGGGAATTTTTTATTAATAATCTTGTTATTAATAAATATTTGTTTGTGTTTTTTATTTTTTTCCGTTATTAGTAATTTTTGTTAGAAAAAATGTAGGTGAGCCATTTTTAAAACGTTTTAATAATGCTTTCAGAAATATTCCATTTATTTGTATTTTGTTGCAAAGCGGAAATATTTTGACCCTCTGACAAATACGGTCGAAGTCTGAGGTCTTAAAAAATTATTTCTAAATAGTAATTATTCGCGTTTAAATTCGAGTAAATTAAGTTATCCCATCACAAGCGAAAGCTCCTCTTAAAATTCTGTCCAATCTTACATTATAAATGTATTGAGGAATCTAGATATATCGTAACAAGGGTCCAGTCGGCCCGGCAGTAAATCAGATTGTTCGGGTCGCGGGTCGTTGTCCGGGCTCGAGCGACCGACCCGGACCCGAGAAATAATGATCGGGTCCTTTATCGGCGGTCATTATCAAGTGATTTTAATGGGCGGGGGATGCGTGTTAATATCCCCGCTCGTCTGGAGCTTGGAGTTCGCTGTAACCATTATGTAGCCATTCATAAATGTGTTATGATAATATATTATATTGGCGGCTAAATGTAAAAGGCGGTAACCCACTAAAAACAATTTGTTGTTAAAAAAAACTTTTTTTTTTTTAAATTTTGTTTGTTTATATTTTTGACTAAGCATAGAAAAGTGTCCTGTTTTAACTTAACTATTTTGCATTTCGTATTTCTGTAAATTCGTGTGTACGTTCCGTTTCCGGTTCAAGATGGTGGCCGTTTTAATGGATAAGTATTATCTGGAACAGATTCTTTTTTCAAATTTGTAAACGTCGTTATCGTGATTTATTTTTGGGGTATTATGCCTTGTTTTGTAATGATTTCACATTTCCTCTGATGATAGACACATAATGCTTTCCAAAACGTTGGCTAAATAAGAAGTTAGCGCAACATGGCATAAGCGTAGGGAGGCGTCCGGTTTTAACTTTAATATTTTGCATTTCGTCTGTCTGTAAATTTGTTTGTACGTTCCGTTTCCGTTTCAAGATGGCGGCCGTTTTAATGGGCCGGTAAAGATACTATTTTCAAATTTGAAAACGTCATTATCGTGATTTATTTTTAGGGTACTTTGCCGTATTTGTAATGATTTCACATTTGCTCTGATGATAGACACTGAAATGCTGTTCGAAACGTTATAACGCAACACGCCATAACACCCCAAAAATAAATCAAGATAATACTTTTGGCCGTCAAAATCACAAATCATAACCAAATCTACAGTTTTATTCCGAAGAATGATGAACTTTTGCACAATTAGCCTTCAAAACATGAGGAAGGTTTCTGCCAATGTAATATTTTGTAAAACCGACAATCCCCTTTTCTCACTCCGTAAAACATAATAATTCCTGGGCAACGCTGGGTTTGTCAGCTAGTTAATATTATAGAGAAGAGTGTTTGGGAAGGTGGACAGTGGGACTTGGTTTTTTTTTTTAAAAATCTGCAGTTTTATTTCGAAATTGATGAAATTTTGCCAACTGGACCTTCAAAATAGAGGATGAGATGAGATTTTTAAAAATTTCCCCTATCCCCTTTTTCCACCCATTACAGCAAAATTTTGATACTTCTTCAAATAAATACTTCGTAAATTTTGCAAGCCTTGCGTTCAAAATAAGAGTGCAATTACTAATTACATATCATTTCCAAAAGCAATTAATTACCCATCTACTTCAATTGACATTTTTTTTTACTTTTAATATTCTCTTATCAATATTCAACTACGTGCATTACGTGCAAGTCTTATCAATATTCCACTTCATGAAAGCCTCCTATTGATTGTATTTCCTGCGAGTCTAATGGAGCCTCTCCTTCTTTTCCAGGACTCATATATTTTACAAAAGCGAACAAAAAACAAAATTAAACACAAATTGCAAATTGAGCGGGTTATCCCCTTCTGCCTGTTGGATGTCGATAATATGTTACATTATCACACCATTCCTTGTGTAGAGCTCATAAACATTTCCGTTTATTATTACCTGTCCGATAAACAAGGCTTAACTTCATGCTTTACGATACATAATGCTCTAAGCTTTTACTAAATACCCTAAAGCCTTCGGCGGCTTTACGTTATTTTCGTCAATATGGTTCTTATCTTAAAGTTGTTGATTTGCACAGAATTTCCAATGTTGATAGGTGCAAAGTTGCAATTATTTATACGAATTTGACGGGTAATTCTTATCTGAAGATAAGATCACCTGCCACAGAACTGTTCTGTGGAAAGCCAAGAGAACTATTATGCAATGTGTTACAACAGGTACCCGAAGGATTTTACTCACCGATTCCGAGTAAAATATGTAGATGTCATTTTGCTATATATTTTTTTTTTAACTAAAAACGTTAAAAATATTTTTTCCATCACACGTATGGAATATGGAATAGTTGGTTTGATTGCTGTTTCGTACTGGACCAGAGACATGAATGCTTTATTGATGGTACATTTGCACAAGTCATTCATTGTCAACACATTAAGGCACTAGAACAAAAAAAAAAAAAAAAATATTTCTAGTGATGATAGTTATTTACGGCATGCTTGTATGATGTTGGGGGTTCAACAAATTTAGCTAAAATATTAAATTAGTGTTAATGGATAAATGTAAAATAACTTTGTGGCGTCATTTTAATTATATGAAAGTAAGAATCTTAGTTTAAGTCATTGCATCGTGGCTGCTGGTTATTTAGTGGTTTAAATAAAGATTACCTCAATATAATATTGAGTAATTATTATTATAGACATAATTCCAGACTTGGGGTTTGATAAGGCTTCCTATATTCTTCCTGTTAGCCTCTGAAGGGCGGAACAATGAATTGACTAATGAATTTCTGAGGACTATTAAAACTAAATAGGTAAAACTTGAAAATATTTGAAAATCACCTACTTCCGCCACAGAAGGCGGAAAATGTTGCTTGTGTCGTGATGGAGGACTTAGCCAGCCGAGGAATCGAACACGTGGTGCCCGGGTGGGATCTAAATGCGATGCCAACACAGCCACTGACTGGTCAAAATCAAATTACAAAATCAACAAAAATAAAAATGAGAAAATCATGCGTGTTTTAAGCGCCCTTGAGGTGATTTTTTCACAAAAATGGCGCTGTAGAAATTATCCAAAAGTTATTATTATTATGTGTCATAATAAAATAATTTTAAATTAGCCGATAACCCTAACCTAACGTAACTTATTTAACCAATTTTTTAAAAACGTATTTTTTTATCACTCTAAATGACTTATCTGAGATGGTTCTGAGTTGGTTTAATTCCGAGTTGTCCGGTCACCGTGGGTTATGTACCTTATTATTTCAAATAATCAAAACATTCAAAGACTCTAATTTTTTTTTTGTTCTCTTATTTCAGGTAAGACGAAAACCATACTGTCTCTGAGGATGCTCCATTCCACTGGTAAAAAAACCTTTAAGGCTTTGATATATTTTTGCAGGTTGTATTCTAAATTTGAAGTGACTCTTGCTATTTATTATGCGAAAAAAATCACCTGTGTTAACAGTCCGCATCGGCAAAAAATCCCTATCAAGGAGGACTGTGAATACATTACTACACTTTGTATTTAAATAGTCATTAATTTAAAAATACAGCATAAAGGTACTTAATTGCCTACCAAAAAATCATCAAAAGAATTTAGTTCATAACTGTGATATAACACAATTCTATAGTCACCTTTTCAATTCTCACCTTTCAGCAATTATTCACGTGTGAAAGCTAGTTTTTTTCCGTGTAATACAATATTTTATTCAGCTGTTCTACTTGTCACCGTTACCCGTAAATAGCGTATTATTAATGAAGTGTTCCCCTTGTTCGGAATTCCCTGGCAGAAGGGAATTAATTCGGGAATTTTCCCCGACATGCCGTGATTCCGATATGAATGAATATTTCCAACAGCTGGTACTGCGAGACTGAAATGTGAGACACCTCCCTTCCACCTGCTTTAAGGCTGTCCGTATTAGGGCCTTCAATAATAAATTAACAAAGTCTAATTAGAATTACCGGTTATTATTTTTTTACGCTTATTAAAACGTTTTCAGTTTTTTTTTACTGTTTTACATGACATGTAAATATTTTCACACAATATTTTATAGGAAAACAGCTTTCAATTTTCTACCAAAAGTACGGCATGTTTCAAAAAATATGTCGGAATCCACCACGTTTTGATTTTGATTAAACAATTCGCTCATTCTTCTGATTGAATCCATGACACAATCATTTGTACGCGTCCAGCTAATGTGGAATATGTTGTTAAGCCTTAAGGCATTTTTGACTATCTTCAGGTTTATTTGAAAAAAAAATAGGTCCCAATAAAACCCAATCTGATTTTCACATTAAATAAAAATAATAAATATTTAATAATTTAGACAATATTTTTTAATTATGAGTGAGTTTAACTCATATTACGAGACTGGTAAAATTTTGAATGAATAAACATGGATGAATAGACATGTTTATACAAATTTGACATTTTTACTTTGAAATTATCTTGAACAGTAATGAAAAGAATTAAAAACTTAGCTCCACACACTGCAGTGTACCTCAAAGCCGTCAAAAGTACATTGGACTGCAAATGTAGCCAGCTGCGCAGTAGGGGTTAAATTAATAAAAGGCTATATTAAAAACTTAGCTACACGCTACAGTGTACCTCAAAGATATCAAAATTACCCTGGACTGAAAATGTAGACAGCCGCGCAGTAGGGGTTAAATTAATAAAAGGCTATATTAAAAACTTAGCTACACGCTACAGTGTACCTCAAAGTCGTCAAAATTACACTGGACTGCAAATGTAGACAGCCGCGCAGTAGGGGTTAAATTAATAAAAGGCTATATTAAAAACTTTGCTACACGCTACTGTGTACCTAAAAGTCATCAAAATTACCCTGGACTGAAAATGTAGACAGCCGCGCAGTAGGGGTTAAATTAATAAAAGGCTATATTAAAAACTTAGCTACACGCTACAGTGTACCTCAAAGTCGTCAAAATTACACTGGACTGCAAATGTAGCCAGCCGCGTAGTAGCGGTTAAATTAATAAAAGGATCTATTAACACATTATTTAAAGATTAGTATGCGACGAAATATCAGCATCAATGCAACAAAGAATTTTGCCTTAGACTCGTTGAAACGATTTCGATATGACCCAATGACTATCTTGTCTCTGGTTATCTTTCTTGGGACTCTAATATTAATAGATGACAAAGGGGAGGATGTTGAAACGTACGCAAATAATTCATAATATTATTTGCAATTCTTTTGACGATGCTTATAGTATTAACCACATCAGAAATTGTTACGGAAAAAATAGTTTACACTGGTCTCAACGAACGATATCGTGACACGAGAGAGGATGGAATGTAAATTTTTATTTTGTATGATGCAAGACGATGGCGTTCTTTAACAGTCACATGAATTGGCAATTGAAAGGAGAAAGCCCTACCTTTGCTGTGGTCATATGGTCCAATATTGATAGTGGCTGGTCTTCCACGATGATAGCACAAAGGTGGTTACACTTTACCGTCATGTTTTATATTAATTAGTATATTTTTTACGACTTTCCAGAGCGATTTGTGATCAGTTTCACGTCGAGTTTCGAATGAATTTAATGTGGGTAATCTTCGATTTTATGCAATGTTGTGTATGTGTGCCAAGTAGGTAGACATAATCTTTCTCTTCTTCTAGTAGGTACCCAATGCCACGAACATCCCTTGTAACTCTCCAGGGTCCTCTGGTGTCGTCATCCCCCTTTTGCGTAAACTGTTTTAAAATTACCGTTTATCAGAATTTTTTTGCTTTTCAACATGACCGGTAAACCGGTTACGAAGCCCTACCTGTTATTGTACTTCACAGACTAATGCGTGCCTTTGAAAGCGCCAGCCCCAATTTATTAGCTTGGTGGAAATTAAACAACGCCCGCCGCTTTGCCTCGGCGCGGGCGGTGTAAAGTCCTTGGCTGAGCTTGTTCCGAAGCAGGCATGGATGGACCTAGTTTTATATCGATAGAGGCAGGTCTTGGCAACGAATAATGAGCGGCGCGCAGCTCACCGAAGAGGCTTGTTCATCATAATTCACGGGATATTAGAAATAATAATTCTAAAAGGTTCAGCACTTCCTAACTCTGTTTTGACTGAAGTTGTTGTTTTTGTAGTGCTGAAGTTTTAATCGCTGTAATTAAAAATATAGTTTGTACTTTGCGAGAAAACTTTTATTCAATGAAAATTTTTAATTAAACCAGGAGCTACCTTTCGCGAGTATGGCTAATTAAAAATATTTTGCAACCAAAACGAAATATGCGACAAAGTTTAAATGAGCTAAACTCTTGAATGGTAGGATCTGGCACTATGAGATTTGCACAGATTAATCTACCTTCTGTCCTAACTGTTTAAGAAATTGTAATACAAATCACTCACAGTTTTACTATGAATACCGCGCAAGAGTCCCAACTGCTCCCGTATGGAGCCAGTGAGACTATGGCATCCACAATTGGGGTATGTTGTGAGGCTGAAGGTAGTGGGGAGAGGAAGAAGATGGGGAAGAGGAAGATGGGAAGTACCTAGCTATTCAGATCTGGTCACCAAACACGGCTAAAGCCATTTCAAGCAACGTTTCAATTCTGAACGGTGGTCTTACACCAGGGCGATACCGAGAGTATCTTCCGCTCTGGAACCTGCCGCAAATATACAATATGTTATTTTAAATGAATAAATTGTGAAATAACACAAATCAATCAAATAAAGTTTATTTGCCACGCCGGAATTCGATCCCGCGACCTTCAGAATGCGAGTCATGCGGTCATTTAAATCACGAGCTACGGAGCTTTGAAAAATTAATTTAACTGTAAAAATTAAAATTAAACGTCATAGTGACAACAACTGGTTAGTAACTAAAACCTCCGTCATTGCACAAGCAACGTTTTCTGCTTATTATGAAGATAATATGTGTATGTGATGTTGAGTTTAAAAAAGACGATCCGTATTTGAGTAGTGGATTTGCAAAACCGCTCTGGAATTGTTCGAAAATTGGGAGACATCACGAAAAACTATTTGGAACCTTTGAATATTAAAAGAATATATGGTTACTTTTATGGTAAATATTAACATAATTATTCACATGATAAAAATATTTCTTTTGATATTTAGTGAAAAGTATTTTTTCCCAATTAACTTCAGTTACTTTTTTGTGAATGTGTCAAAACCAGCAGAAATTTTCAGAGCAACATCAATCCAAATCACAAAATTCGTCTATTGGGAAATGCAATAAATATGTATTTACTTCTTTTCAGTTAAGATTTAATGATTCTTTAATTATTCTGATTCTTGACATGGCCGATCCTTACACTCCCTTCTTTGTTCATTCGTTCTACACGCCTAAGCCATCTCAGTGCCCCTTTCTTAATCTTACTCATTACGCTTGCATTCTTTGCGGATTTATACACTTCTTACCCAGCCATACATGGTTTTATCACACATATGCCTCAGGGATCTCATTTCTACATCATTCAGCCTACTTTCATCCGTCCTCTGCCAATTTTATGTCTGACTGCCATACATCAGGGTAAGTACCAGCACTTCACTGTGGACTGCTAGCTTCACTTCTTTGGACAACTTTTTTCTGTTAGCGCCAACCGCGTTCAGTCGTTTAGATAGCCTCCGTGGTCGAAGGGTGAGGCTCTTGATTTGAGATCCTCGAATCCTGGAGTGCGCAAAGAATTTTTATTTGATTAATTTGTGTATTTCACTTAATATAAAGTATATTTGCGGCATGTTCCAGAGTGGAGGATACTCTCAGAATCGCCCTTGTATTTGATGACCAGATCTGAAAGCCAGACACTTCCCCACCTTCCTCTTTGCCATATCCTTCCCCTCTCCACTATCTGCAGCCTCACAAAATGCCCCAAATGAGAATGCTATAGACTCACTGGCTCCAGACGGGAGCAGCTGGGACTCTTGTGATGTACCCGCAATAAAAGTAAAAAAATGCTCCATTAATGGAAAAACCCCTCTTTCAATACCTCTATCAGCCTTCCCAACTTTCGTAAACAAACTTTCCAGATACACAAACTCATCCACCTGCTCCAAGTATTCATCATTCACAACTTTACGAGGGTAAACTTTAAAACATTGAATACAAAAGCTGTATGAAAAACATGTTACTGTTCCTAACTATCGATTTTCCAGAAGGTTTTTAAAAACATCACCAAATCGAACATCGATTTATTTTAGATTCTCGACCTTGCCTGAAAGGATTGAGGTAGTATCTAAAAGAAAGCTGTGAGATTTAGATTTGAGAGCTTCCCAATTCAAGCGACAGATGGCACCCGGGTGATGGATTGCTCGCTCCGGGGATCACTAGCGGGGAAAACAACCAATGGATGTTATCGATTAAGGTTCTATCTACAGTACAAAGCAGATAGTGGGCAATCAAAATCTATTGGAACTAGGCTCTAGTACAATATGAACGAGGTCACTATGTGTGATAGTATGTACTTGTACATACAACCAGGGAAGTTAAAACAAATATAATTTTTTTTTATTTTTATTTATAATAATATGTTTTACATGGTATATAATGATAATTTTATATCTTAGGTTTTTACTACTCTTCCATTGAAAGAATTTGCTAGTGTATGGAAGGGGAGTGAACATAAATGTTGGTATTAGTAAGTACTCCATTAATTCATTGTACATGAATATATGTGTGCTGTAGTATTTATTTTGATGATAGTATGTATTTAAAAAAAAAGAAACAATGTTATGGAAGACAAAGGATAGGACAAATAAAGTGGCAGTGTTTTTTTTTAAGAATATTTTTTAATGTTTCTTGACAGAGAAATTCGGGTTTTATAATTAATGCTTCTGATTTTTTCCGGCAGAAGATTGAAAAAAGTTCTTCGTTTATTAGTTTTGGATATAGAAATTCGGTTTTCAGTTAAAAATTTATATTTATCTTTTTCTTTTATAAATTGAACTAATGAATTTTTAAATATAAATCTTTAAATGTAGGAACTTGAAATTCTGCAAACAGGTTCCGTCGAATAGTCCAAGAAGTTTTTTTTATATAATTTTAATAATTGTTCTTTGTACAATTTCTATTGGAAGAATGTTACATTTATACGCGGATCCCCAACCAATAATAGCGTATTGTATAGTGAACTAAGAGAATGTTACATTTATACGCGGATCCCCAACTAATAATAGCGTATTGTATAGTGAACTAAGGCATAGTAGATTGAATATAGATTTTTTATCGATTTATTTTTGGAATAACTTAATAACTAAAACCTCAAATTATAATTTTTAATCACTGAAGACAATATTAGTGACTCTAAAATGTATTCGTTAAGAAAATGAAGTTGGTTGGGTCTTAGTCGAAATATGATACAGTTAAAGATGACCGATGGTGAGAGAGTCGAATTGCTCATTGATTATAGCAGAGCCCTGGGAAGGTTAAGGCTCTGGTTTCAATTCCTAGATGCGAACGAACCTTTTCTAATTTTTCTGTTAAAAATTTTCGTTAAAGAATTGCTAATTTTGTTAATAATTTTTACTAACCCAAGTTTATCTTTGGTTAGTTAGGTGTGATTTTTCGATAGGTGTTTTAGTACTCTATAAATCACAATAAAAAATTAGTCATGAACTTTGAAGTAAGTACCTACAAAGCTTTTATCGGTTCTAAGAACATTCACCGCCCACGAGTCACCGCGAAAAATTCACCGCATATTTACGCTAATATTATAAATGTGAAAATGAGTGGGTTTGTTTGTTACGCTTTCACGCCTAAGCCACTAAACCGATTTTAAAAAAATCAACAATAGAAAGCTACATTCATCAAAGATGGTATATAATGGTGAGCTCTGGCGTTATGAAATTTGTATAAATTAAAATGTGGGTATTTTATAAATTTTAATATTATGATTAATTTATTATTATAAGCAGAGGGAATGTGGGGCTCACGGAGAGGGAAGAAACAAGGGTGGGGGAAGGCGGGGAATTTGAAAGAGAACGGGGACGCACGGGTAAGGACATTATGTATTGCTAATTGCTACAGTAATTTCTTCCAAATACCATGCGAGCGAAGCCGCGGATAAAAGCTACAATAGATAAAATAAAATATTTTAATGGCATTCCACAAAAACGACTAAGGACGGGTTGTTTCAAAAAATTTGATGGATTCATCAAATATTTGAAGTTAATTTTCACGTTTTGTGTAAGTTCTATTCAAGTTCTGTGATTATTTCAGTATTGTGAAGCGACTGTCCTATAACTATATAAAAACAGAACTTGAATAGAACTTACACAGAACGTGAAAATCAACTTCAAATATTTGATGAATCCATCAAATTTTTTGAAACAACCCATCCTAAGTGTTCTCAATTTGTTATTTGTGAACTGTACGTTAACGATATGCATTCGTATTCGGGAACGATGACAAATTATCAATATTATCGATGAATTCTTTATCGATCGAGTGCTAGATACCCAGGCTACTGTTTTGAATACTCGTTTACGACTTGTTATTTACTATTGTTTTAGCCATGTTTTGATATTTGATTGAAAGAGTGGCAGATTTTCTTACATTTTCTTCTTTTCCCCGTTCCCTTCAACCACACAACATACCCCAATTGTAGATTCCCACCGGCTCCGGAGAATTGCAAGCAGTTGGGACAATTCATATAAACGCCTTTTAAATATACTGATATTATTGTATTATTGTAAATGGTAGAATAGACAGTCTTGATTTAACTTAGCTCATTGAATTTCATATACCCACGAGAGCCACTCGTTCTAAAATCTTGTTTAAATGCTACAATAACCGGAGTGAGTATACGAAACACTCGCTTGTACCTAGATTGCATGAAGTTTCTAATAGATATGATGATGTTGCAGATCTATTTAACTACACGGAAGCTAGGTACAAGAAGGCTATACAAACAAATATTTTCAATCAGTATTAATTTTATTTGCACTGTAGAATTTATGTGATTGTATCTCTGGTGTCATTTTTTGATCAAGAACAACAATTAACTATTGTACTCTTTTTTATTATTTCTTATTTAACTATGATTTTGTGACAGGTAATCCGTATATTAATATTATAAACGTGAAACTGCTCGAGTTTGTTTGCTACGCTTTCACGCATTAACCAATAAAAATACTTTCCATGGAAACGATGTTGATATATTTGTGGGCTCTATGCTGGTAGGTACTCAGCCCTACTGGTCGGCTACTGCTCCAGAAAATTCAAATATTAGAATATGTTTTGTTTTTTTGGACAACCTTATGTTTTGGAATAAATGTCAGATGGGAGTTCCTACATTACAAATATAATTCGTAACGATTATAAAGACTGAATAATAAATAGTGCAATTTTTTATTATACTTATTTACAAACTTCCAAGTATTTAAATAAAAATAAACATCCGAAATGTTTGTAAGCGCATAAATTCCGGACGAATGAACGAAATTGGATAATTATTTTTTTCTTTGAGCTATAGCATTATGCAATTTAGGTGGCAGGCGAGATGTTTGAAAACTGAATGTAATAGAATTAATGTATGGAATGCGGGAGGGGGTGGGGGTGGGGAGAAGGGGAGATAATTGATATGTGCAAGCGCTACAGTAATTTCCCGTGCGAGCGAAGCCGCGGGGAAAAGCTAGTATTAAATAAATAAATTAATGATATTAACAGAATTATTCGTTATTCTTAATTTATATCTGCGAGTTTTTTGGCTATCCTAGCTAATACTTGGTTTGGCCAAATAAAATAGATTTCGTCGTCTGATACCGAATGATGGAGCTTTTTTCCGCTTCATAGAACTGGTTAGGAATAGAAGGAATGAAATAGAGGGGGTATAAATAATTTGATTGATTATTGCGAAGGTTTCGAAATGTGTACGTTCGCTTTTTGGTATAATAGGCTTTACTAAATTTGGGGACCCTTGGTTGACTAAGTTATGACTTAACCTTTTCGCTGGCTCGCAGGTAATTTTATGTTTGTGATTTCAAAGGAGTTAGTTTTATATCAACAAAATTTTCGTGTGTATCTGCAGGTTCACAATACGCAAGATGGAAATATTTGTTTTTCTTTCGTTTATATGACACCCCATCGTAAAACTCATGTCTGTGAACCATAGAAAGGGATACGTTGAGAGGTATGAAATAAATGATAAAAGAGGTAGAACTTACCACGTGGGTTCTAATTTATAAAATAATTCGTCGGACTCGTTACATTAACTGTAACGAATTTACGCATTATTTTCGTTTCCAAAATTTTTTTTTTCAGGCATTAATACAGTTACTAACAAAGAATCTGAAATGCTTGGCTTCATTCTCCGTAATGGCAGAGACTTACAAAATATTTCAACATTAAAAATATTATTTTCTTCTTTAGTTCGAAGTCATGTGGAATATAATTCTTCCATTTGGTCCCCTCACTTTACAATCCACTCCGATTCCAGAACTGCATGGAATATAATTTTTTTCGCAGAAGATTGTAATGACATACCTCAATAATAATATCATAATTTTATTCCAAGAAGGCTGTAATGACATACCTTAATAATAATATCATCATAATTCCAGAATCAATTCCACATCCAATTCCAGAACTGCATGGAACATAATTTATTTTTAAGAAAGCTATAATGACATACCTCAACAATAATATCATAATTTTATTCTAAAAAGGCTACAATGACATACCTTAATATGTAACAGACATTAATACATTTACAAACAAAGGATTAAAAATGTTTGGCTTCATTCTCTGTAATGGCTGCGACATTCAAAATATTTCATTATTAAAAATATTGTATTCTTCTCTAGTTCGAAGTCATGTCGAATATAATTCTTCTATTT
The DNA here is from genome assembly GCA_936435175.1 of Glyphotaelius pellucidus. Classification (NCBI taxonomy): domain Eukaryota; kingdom Metazoa; phylum Arthropoda; class Insecta; order Trichoptera; family Limnephilidae; genus Glyphotaelius; species Glyphotaelius pellucidus. Next base: position 6,879,874 of record OW386556.1, read on the forward strand.
GGTCCCCTCACTTTAAAATCCACTCCAATTCCAGAACTGCGTGGAATATAATTATATTCTAAGAAATCTATAACGACATAACTCAATATAGTAATTAATGTTAGCTATTTTTTTAATGGGTTCTGTATAATTTAAAAGCATGTTTTATTTCATTATTACTGTTCCACAAAATTATTATGAAAATCACATGTTTGTAAAAGCAGGTACAGGTGCATTATATATAAATAAATAAATATATATTATCGTATTTACAAAATATTTACAAATGTGCAATATTGATTTCTCACTTATCAAGCGTAGAATAATCCACCTTCAACAGTACAATTTAATCTAAAAATGTATTTTACTTTGGGATTTTTTACCATGACGATTCATAATTACAATAACATGATACCAAAAGTCGAAATATTCTAAATAAAAAACATAAAGTTCACAAAAAAGTATTTTTTGACATTTCATGAATAATTTTTCTGTTAGATATGATTTTAGATTTTCATGGCCAAAAGTATTTTCGTTGTTATTGTTTACATAATTCTTTTATGAATTAAATTTGTTTTACATTCCACTTATATTATATGATAATATTACGTTTTTATTCTGTTTATTTCTTACTACGAGAAGGAAATCTACAATATTGTTTTTATTTTTCGTACATATGAAAAATATTAAAATTCAGCTGTGAATTCGCAAAGATTCATAAATAAAAATACATAATCTTTCCAGTTTAACCCGGCGTCAGCAGTCAAAATATGTAACAACAGTAGTAGGGTTGGTTCTAGGAGACCCGAATAAAAAACTCGCTACGATTTCAATATTTAAAATAAATTTAGTAACATTTTGCAATAATTTGATAAAATAACTATATTAAACATATATTTTATTACTCTTTTTTTTAAAGAAAGACAAACATTCTCGGGTTACGAATAACCTGAGAATATTTGAAAAACTCCTACTACCACCACCACAGCAAGCAGAAAATGTTGCTTATGTCGTGATGGAAGACTTAGCCAGCCGAAGAATCGAACACGCGACGCGCGGGTGGCACCCAAACGTTATGTCAACCCAGCCACTGACCGGTCTTTATGTTAATATTTTCCATGAAGCTATGAATAGTGTGTACTGCCAAATAGGGTTTTATCTGTTAAATAAACAAAATAATATCACGCTAAATGTATTTAGCGAAATTCAGAATAATATGAAGGTGTTTGCCGCGCAATATCACGAAATAAACACCTGAAGCTGATATCAACATTTATTGAAGATAAACGACTGGCATTGCAGGGGTTAAGCCATCCTCCGGTCGTCCCCTTAATAATTACTGCAAATTTGCCATAAATGTATCTCGTTCATCAGAGCGCCGGTATCTCCGGACCCTTGCCGGTCCTTCGAATATGCAAAGTGGGCGTAATGTGAATTATGGAGGGTCGATAAATTGGCGTGCCTCAGGGCTCTGCAAAGGTACCACTCTTAAAAAATAACAAAATCGATTACTAAAACGTGTTTAATATCGGTTATTGGAGACTTGTCAAGGAGGGTTCAAAGCTTTATATTTGTTGGACTACTCCAACCGAACCATTAACTTTTTTTGACATAATACCCCTCGCAAGACAGAAATAAACAATTTTGAAAATTCTTGATTGCGTAATTAATTAAGTGATTTTCAACCAGCACTTGGAAGATTAAAGTGCAGAGTGTTAAAACATAACAAAGCTACGTAATTGTATATGAAATCTATTGGCAATCAATAAAACAACGCTCGCTTGATGACGTAGATATATTGGTAAAATGGCTTGGCCTTAGGTCAAAACTGCCACTGTGTAAGTACCTAAATACTTTATTATTCAAATGCTTTTAGATCTTTCTGTGTCGTTACCATTAAGTTCCATCTCGTTACCATTAGATATTCCTTCATTAAATCTGTTTTTAATTACGTTTTTTTTATTCTGTGCGAACGAAGGGCGCCATGATTACAAAATACTTTATTTTAATTACGGATACTGTTCCAGACAGTTGTTAATGTCTTATTAAACTTTGGATCAAATATTATTTAGCAAACATCATTTTTCCAAGAATTTTGAAAGATTGGATATTTATTAGCTAAATAGAATTGGATAATGACAGCTCCTCGTGTCTCGAAATCTTTGGATAGCCTTTTTTATATTTGCTCCACAAGGAGAGACAGAGAATAAGGAAAGGCAAAGATAACAAGACACAGAAATGTAAAAAAAGTAATGGTCTCAACTGGGACTCGAACCCAGGACCTCTCGTCTAGCCGCGCGCTTTTACCAATTCAGCAATTGCCACCTTCCATCAAATCATTTCTTCTTTTAATTCAAAAGTTATAAAAAAGAGCTGTTCTTAAAAAAAAAAATTGAAAATTGATTTAGACTTTCATAAAAAAGGTTCAATATAAAATAAAATATTTTTTCGTTATCTAGGTTACAAACCAGTTCTTACAATGATTGTTTCCAATGAAAAGGACAGGTGCCTTTTACATTGAAAAATTAGTCGAAGAAAATATTGCTTATCCTAAAATTTTAAAATTTGAGATTGACAATTATGACGGTTTAATGGAAGGTGGCAATGTCTGAATTGGTAAAAGCGCACCTCCCGGTTAAATGAGAGGTTCTGAGTTCGAGTCCCAGTTGTGACCATTATCTTTTTCTATTTTTCTGTGTCTTGTTCTTTTTCATATTTTCGTTTAGATTATTAATGTTAACTTCTTCTTCAATGATATATAACATTAATGGGAATAACCTTCATAAGCTACGTTTGGTGATTTAGCAGGAGTGCCCGGGTTCATGGGGTGAGATTTATCTAGGTCTTGAAGGCGGATGACCAGGACTCACTGAACCCCAGATTCCTACCCACCCCTTAAACCCTTTTACTTCCCAGAACTCCCCATTCACAACAGAACAGCATCCCCAAGGATGACATAGGCCCTGAGGGAAATTATTTTCCTCAGGGCCTCCTATGTGGAGCTCACGTAAAAAAAAAAGGTAATAAAATGAGAGTTGTCCTGATAAAAAAATACGAGTGTGCTTTAGAACACACGACTGAAGTAAAACTTCTATGAGAGGAAGAGAGAAAGAAAATGTGTGCGCGCACTGCTCTCACTCGCTCCTACAGTGTGATACAGACAATAGGCCTGCACTGTGTCTTAGATATACGAAACGTAACTAGGTATGAGAGAAAGAGAGAAAGAAAATGTGTGCTCGCACTTAAGTAAGTTTTACTTCAAAAAATTGAATAATAGTTTTCATTTTATCCTGACGAAGAAACCATTAGTTTCGAAACAAGTTGATCGTTTTCACTGTATACAAAGTGATTTGTTCAAATACTTATATTTTCGATTTCTAGCCCAAAGAATGTTCGTAATTTTCATTTTCACCATGAGCTTAGAAGCTAAAGTGAATTCCACTTTACCGTTGAAATATATTTTTTATTGTACAATTGTATTTATATAATAAGGAATTACAAACTAAACAGAAAACCAGAGCTACTTTTTTTGCAAGTTGTTCTTATTTATTTTACGTTAAAATAAAAAATGACAGCGTTGAAAGCAGTAGTACTCGGCATGTCGGATTAGAGGACATTTAAACAGATAATATACGATGTGGATGGTGGAGGACGCGGGGGACGTCAGAGGAAAGCTTCTGTGAGGAAGATGGATAGTTCTAGAAAGAAGACAACTTTAAGAAGTTGAAGTTGCAGAAGAAAATCTCTCTGACGGGAAGTGGCGAAGCTTATATTCGAACGACCCTTATTATTTCAAATGAAAAACTGTGACTTTGTGAACACAACTTTATTATTAGTTGAAGTAACCAAAAGACGTAAAAAACCATTGTAAGTCAGTAAAGAACATTGATCAAATTAATTTAATGGTCTTTGTCGTTCCTCGTGGCTTTTATAAAATAGCTAGTGGAGATCTCTGATATAGAGACAGGATTAATAATGAATTACATGTTAATAAAAAGCGCGAATAAGTGCATTGTAAAGCAAATTAATGGAAGTAGGGTGTGCACCCCACCTTACGCCAGTCAATGATGATATTTAAATGTTTTTCGCATTTATTAACTATATTATGAAAATGGGAAGAACATTTAAGTTTTCCATCAACTTTTTTTATTTTTTATATGAATATCGCACAAGAGTCCCAATTGCTCCCGTCTGGAGCCAGTGAGACTATGGCATACCCAATCGGAGTATGTTGTGAGGCTGAACGTAAAGGGGAGAAGAAGGAAATGGATAAGAAGAAGGTTGGGAGATACCTGGCTATTCAGATTTGGTCACCAAAAATGGCTAAAGCCATTTAAAGCAACATTTCTAGTATGAATGGTGGTCTTACACCAGGGCGATACTGAGAGTAACTTCCACTCTGGAACGTGCAGCAAATATTATTTTGAATGAATTAATTGTGAAATACCATAAATTAATCAGAAAAAATTTATTTGCGTACGCCGGGTTCGAACCCGCGACCTTCGGAACTTCGGATTGTAAGTCGAGAGTGTTAAGCCACGAGGTAAGTCGTTTAGATCATATTTCCTACCGTGACAGAAAGAGAGACACAACAAAAGCGACCAAATTGGCCTGAGGGGTTAATAAACCACTGTATTATTTATTTAACAATTGGAACTGTCCATACCGATTTCTTACATATCTCCCTTAAAAGTTTGAAGTTTTTAAGCTCTTGAAAAAATATTTGTCATTTTTGAAGATAATATCTAGATACGTTACACACCGAAACGCAAATTATATGAAATTTCTTCGATAGAAAAAATCGCCAAGTGTGCTCCGAAAATTATCAAAAACAAGTTTATTTCTATTATTTTACAAGTTATATTTGTGAAAAAAATCACAATATTTCTAATGATACGTAAGATACGTTCTACGAGATTTTTGCTCTATTTTAAACGAGTCACGTTTTTTTAAGCAATTTCACAATTTTCGCTTCAATTTTATCATTTAAAATATTAGCGCGCTCTGTCCAACATTCGTAATTACATATCTCTCAATCTTCTCCTCTGAGCGGGAAGCGCCGCTTTAATACACTACTGTATTCAATGTATTGTTTATTCTAGCGGAATTGTCTATTTGCGCAAAGAAAGACACATTAAATTAAACAGCATCATCTCCGGGGCATTGAGAATTGACGTACATAATGTTAGGAATGCATCCATTTTTCAATGGGACGAAGTAAGGGTGGTTTAGTAGTCCCTGCAGGCTGGGACAGGGTAGCAAAGGGCTTAAGGGATGAAAGATTGATAGATTCTTCCCGGAACCGAAGCGACAAGCTGCTCTAAGGGTAATTTATTGAACCCCAGTACTAACTGTAGCTCTACGTGCAGTATTCAGCATTGAAGGCATTGTACAGTGTGCAGCAATGCATTTTTTATTTATTCACTGTTGCTTTTCAATGTTGCACGCGATAAATTGTTAAGGAATGTGTTTGTGCATTTTTAAAGTGCACCAGTAGCGCAACTCGCTAAACGGCGGAGAATGTCACTAAGGCTACTGTGAGATATTTATGTATATTGCCAGGTATGGGTTGTTGTGCACTGTGTTTGATGCTTGGTGGCAGCGTCCGAAAGACCGCCCCGTACCGTATATTGTAGTATCTAAAAGATTATCCCGACCGTATTAGAAGCAATACACAACCCTTATAATTTTTGTTTGCTCAAAATTCACATTTTAATCATTTCTGGCGAATTCGTAACTATAATAACTTTTTTACTCCAACCAATACCCGGGGATGTAAGTTTACTATATTTAAAATTAATAAAAACAATACTTTACCATTAATATATTTTATGTACAAGTATTGTAAGTACCAGATTTTACTTTTCTAGACGATGAATTAATAACTTCGGTAGGTACTCAGCAAGACGCCTCGCGGGTTGCCGACCCGTGATCGAAGATGTTGAAGTAACATGATACGTATTTCTTTAAAAAAATACATTGTAACGTAATGAATTGTCGATAATGAGGAGTGTCGATCAAAAATTAATAAGCAGATATTGAAAATTCTAATGTAGGTTTGCTTTCCGAAGTCACTCCCATTTATCAAACGCCATCTACGAACTTAGGATGAAAATGATTATCCCGCACTCGCTCGCAAGTCGAGGTATGAATATTAATTTTCCTCGTGAAAGAACCTTAACTTAGGAAAAGTTATAAAACTCTGGTCATGGGGGGAGGGTAATTTGTATTTTATACTGAGTATTTTTCTTATATAATGGGTACAAGATGAGTTTCAGGAATAATAAAAAGTAAGGTAAGTGTAATTAGTTCTGAGAAGATGATATTAGTTTTAAGAACTTTAAAACTTGGAAATAATGCCAATAAAACTGTTATAAACTGAACAAGTTTCGGCAGAAATAAATTATAAAACACCTAGGTTAAAATAACTTTGTTGGAATACCACTTTATTGAATGTATCCGTAATTGTGACCGGACAACTCAGAATCATGCAACTTCAACAGTTCATATAAAAGTGGGTTAGATAGGTTACTTAAGGTTATGGGCCTTTTTTTCAATTTTTCTTTTTATAACTTGTGTTTATTTTTCAAGGGGGGGTTTGAAATGCCACTTTGTTTAGTTGTCGTTGAACCATATTTAATATATAAAACCAACCGGTTTCGATTCAACCTGAACCTTCATCAGCGCTATATAAAAAAAGCTTTTTTAATGAATTACAGAGTTACGGTGTATTTAAAAGAAGAGAACATCAACTTTGGAGGGGGGCGAGAGGGAGGGAGGTAAGAGAGAGGAGGTGAAAGTAGGTGTTTTGAAGAGGACTATGATTAAAATAAAGCCATTATTAAATACAATTATTAATTTAATATTAAAAAAAAAAAAAAAAATTTTTTTTTTTTTCATTTTAAGAACTTACAGTTTATTGTGACTTATTCCATTTCTATGCAAAAAAATACCCATATGATTCTGCCTACCCACTCACGGTATAATATTTTTCGAAATTGGAATTATAATATTCCGTGATTTTTTACTGGAACTTTTTCTAGTTAACTATAAAATCGACAGACATATTTGACACTGGTATCTAATTACTGCTCGGAGTCACCCGAGACAACGCTTTAACCATCGAACACCTGAAAACACAGCGGTTATACCAGGTTTTTAAAGGCTATAACAAAGCTCATGATGAAATTTACTTTGCAGCAAATGGTCGCGTGAACCTATTCGATACGATTAGAAAAAAACTTTGCTAAATTCATGGCGTGAACGATCATCGTTCGAGAGCTTTTGTTACTCATTAAAATAATATTTCTGCTTTCTACTAAATGATTCCATGATATTTTTGTTATTGTTTTTGGGGTGTTACGCCGTGTTTCGCTAACTCCTTCTTTAGACAACGATCGATCTGGGCTTTTCGTAAAAGCCTCCAGAACTCCTGCCCTATACGGTCTTCCGAAAATCCACAAAAAGGATATCCCAATGCGACCGATTGTCAGTGCTATTGGTGCACCGACATACAAACTTTCCCAATACCTATCGAAATTACTGCAGATGCAAACTGGGAAAACTGAATCTTGGATTAAGGATTCCACAGATCTAATCAGTAAGCTCAAGAAGGTAAAGACATCCTTGTCAGTTTTGATGTAGTGTCTCTTTTTACAAATGTTCCTCTAGAAGACTCCATGACTTTGCTCAGGGAGATTTATGAGGATGAGATTTGCAAACTTTTTGAACACTGCCTCAAAACAGGTTATTTTGCTTTTCAGGGTGAACTTTTCGAGCAAGTGGAAGGAGTTGCGATGGGCAGTCCATTGTCGCCAGTTCTAGCCAACTTTTTATGGAGAAGTTTGAAGAAGTGGCACTCGACACAGCTTCGGCTGTTCCTAAAGTATGGTGGCGCTATGTCGATGATGTCTTCGCCATCTGGCCTCACGGAACAGAGAAACTGAACGGATTCCTGGACCATCTCAACTCACTCCACAGCAAAATTAAATTCACAATGGAGCTGGAAAATAACTAAAAAATCCTGCCTTTTCTAGATGTGGAGGTGATGCGAAAAGAGGATTGTAGCCTAGGACACACAGTTTATAGGAAACCAACACATACAAACAGGTATCTCCACGCTGATTCGCATCATCACCCCGCTCAGAAGAGAGGACTCATCCATACTTTGGTAACCCGAGCGACCAGAATACGTGAGGAGCCAAAACTTGGATTAGAACTGACCAAACTCACCGATGCACTGGAGCGTAACGGATACCCAGTAAGGCAGACAAGGCAAATCATAAGAGCCAAATCAGCACGAAACGAAGACAGGGGTGAACAAGAGTCAAAAGGATGCGCTTTCCTGCCTTACGTCCATAATGTAACAGACAGAATTGCCAGGCTGTTGAGAAAAGAGAACATCAAGACGGTCTTCCGAACCACAACTAAAATCCAAGACCTTCTGAGGTCGGCAAAGACTAAGTTTCCTCTGGAAACAGATGGAGTATATAAACTCAGCTGTTCCGGATGTGACAAGGTCTATGTAGGCCAGACAGAGCGTGCGATCTCCAAAAGGATTTCGGAACACTTTCGTGCTTGTAAATTTGGCCACCCTGACAAATCGGCAATCGCCGAGCACTTAATCGAAACCGGCCATTACTTTGGATTTGTTCCTGAAGTCCTGGGAAGACCCAAAACTTACAGAGCACGCCTCATTACGGAGGCAATTGAAATCCATAAAAACCCCATCAATATTAACAGAGACGACGGAGCTAAGCTCAATAGTTCTTGGTATCCAGTAATTGACGGCTACACCAAAGCTAAACGCAAAAAACCATGCTGAATTTTTCTAACACCAGCTCGTAGAGAAATGGAGCTGGCAGCACGGTATCGCTTCGACACACATAAGTAAACACTCTCACCAATATCATTTGCTCATCTGCCCTGATGATGGACACTGTAACGCTGTCCGAAACGTTGGCTAAAGAAGGAGTTAGCGAAACACGGCATAACACCCCAAAAACAATAACAAATATTCTTTTTGGCCGTGAAAACCTAAAAACATACCTGATTCCATGATAGTTGTTTCCTCTTGTACACTTATATACAATATGCAGTTGGTTCAGGGAAAATACAATTTACAAAAAATATTTATATTATAGAAGAGGTATAACAAATAACCGTCGAATAACAAAATTATAAAATAAATTTTCATTCAAATGCATCAAGGATAAAACTACTTGTCTATATACTGCATACACCAGTGTATAAGTACAAAATATTGACACTGTAAATACATTCGTTGAATGTCCACACCAACTTACTAATAAAAGCATTATTTTTTAAGCCGATTTTGGGTTTCGAAATTTCGAAATAATACACGAAAAAGTAAAAAAAGTATGTTTTTAAAAAGTAGTAATTAGATTTGATAATAATTTTAATTCTTGGTGGCCAACAGAACTGTTGGGGGATCCACTGTCGGGTCATTACACTAAATTATTATTTCAATTTATAGGTTTTCAATCACCACGAAAAAAGCATTCTGTTTGTACAAGTTTTCAGTAAAAAAAAACGCTTTATAAAAATGATTGAACAACCCGAAGTAATTTTATCTCTCGTTTTAAACAAAGTTGTAAATCGCAAGTTTACTTGTCCGTTTAATGAATTTGAATAATGGTATTTTTATTTGCTCAAAGAAAAACATTCGCAATTTCTTAATTGCATAATTAATAAATGATGCTGAACAGCACTTGGATGAATGGCTACGAGGTTTAACAATATGAAAGTGATATTTTACTTTATTTAATTAACTAATCATCACACGGTTTCCTACAAGGGGTTGGCAAAAAGGATAGACCGCCAAACAACTCGACCTTGGCGTAAACACCGTAATTGTTATCTGATTATGATTCCAGTTGGTGATCCGAAGTTTTTAATAATAATTTGGTTCGTCGAGATTACGAGTTTGTTTCCGGTGGCCTGCCGATTGCGCGCCCGGGACTAGCCCAAAAGCCGAATATAATTTAAAAAAAAACTTTTTGACATGCGATTTTGAACCTTATGTACACAGAAAATGTATGAAAGATAAGGTCAGAATCGCTTGAGGCATTCTTGTTCTTGACGTAACAGATATAAGAATCGCACCTAGCCACTCAAATAATTATCTTTGCACATTTCTATGGCTTCGCAAATGTCATTTCTCCCGCGATTCGGGCTGTCAAACTTTGAGCGTCGGGTGTCATGAAAAGATCGATAAACCTATCAATTTGTCAAATAAACGCAAGTAATGTTGTTATTAGGGGTAGTTTATTGTTCAAGGAACGTGTTTCGGTAAATATTACGTACTACAGCTTAAAATAAATCCACAAAATATTACGTCAAAGTCAAAACATCGCGAAATATACCCGTATGCTCCGTGGCATTCAAGGGAACTTCTATAAAATTGGTGTATTAAATGTGATAAAAAAATTTTAAATTTTAATATTTATCGAATTTTTTTTAATGTAAATTTCTAATTAAATGTCGAGTTTACGGTGAATATCCAATTGGACTCAAATGGCCGATCTAAGCGCTGCTCAGTGAGTTGCTTATCTATTGGATATGATCAGATATCTTCATAACTTCTCGAGTTTTAGACCCGAAAGGGCCACAGTAGTCTCTCTCATATAGCTACTACCAAGTGGTTCGTTACGTTTGGTGATTTAGTATGAATGCCTGGGTTCATGGGGTGAGGTTTGTCTAGGTCTTGGCGGCGAATGACCAGGACACACTGAACCCCAGATTCCTACTCACCCCTCAGACCTTTTTCCTTCCCAGAACTCTCTTCTCATTACTTTCCTAAAAAAACCATGTTGTGTGGTGGTTATTTTTAGGGAAAATAAGTAGAGAAAGTTGTGGGAAGGAAAGATGTAAGAGGGATGGGTAGAAATCGGGGGGTCAATGTATCTAAGAGTGACAGACGTACGAATCCATCCCTCCCACTGCGATGCGTGGCGGAGAGTCGAGAGAGTCCGGCTGAAGAGGTCTAGGGTAGATTTCTCTTGACTAATTTCTCCCGATCCGACCCGCCGCGCAGTAGGCGTGACGTTGACGTCGTTGTCCAGCGGTAAGGCTCTTGACTCGCAATCCGAAGGTCGTGAAGTGGAAAATAAATTTTATTTGATTAATTTGTGTTATTTCGCAATTTACTCATTTAAAATAATATACAGTATATTCGCGGCACGTTACAGGGTGGAAGATACGACCAGTATCGCCCTAGTGTAAGACCACCATTCAGAATTGAAACGTTGCTTGAAATGACTTTAGCCGTGTTTAGTGACCAGATCAGGTACTTTCCACCTTCCTCTTCCCTATATCCTTCCACTCCCACTACCATCAGCCTTACAACATACCCCGATTGGGGATGCCATAGTCTCACTGGCTCCAGACGGTGAGGTATTCATATAAAAAATTAGGTGGCGTTGGCCGCCAAGACCTAGAAACCTCTTCCCATGAGCCCGGGCACCTTAAATGTAGCGAACCACTTAAGGGTGACCTATGGCAGGGGTGTTGCTTATCTAATAAAAGGTTTCCGGGGTGGCAGTACCCATACCCGCCTCTCAAATTGAGAGTCTCATTAGAGCTGGGAAAATAAACAAAAAAAATGGTTATTGAAAATGCAGGTATTTATTACGCCTCTCGGTAAATTTGGAAATTAATTTATAAGCCCGCTGTGTAAAGGGGGGGGGGGGGGTGGAGGTGCTCAGCCTTTTCTTGTTGCCACCAACAAGGCTGCCATAAATCTTGGAACTAACGCGAGCTGCCACCGCCACCTCTACAGCCAATCTTTACACAATTTACAGCGATACACGGCACAAAAGCTTCTTAAACTTTTCTCTAAAAATAATTATCAATTAAGAAAAAAAAAAGTGACAATGCTGAGACTCAATAGCGTGAAATCTTTTGATCAGTTCTGAAGAGACCTCAATTTTATGTTTTTTACGAATAACGGAGTATTATAATTCCAATCTTGAAAAGGACAAATAAAATTTAAAAAAAAAATTTAAAAAGAAAAACAATTATTTATTTTTTTATAACTTTTAAATTTATTCCCATCAATATTTTGTACGAAAAAAAAATAAAAACCATAATTTAAAATTAGTTGAAGGTAATATTGTTAACTAGCTGTTACCCGGCATGCGCTGCAATGCCATTGAAATAAATAAATTGATCATTGAAGAAGAAGATAACACTTATATCTAAATGATAATATGAAAGATAACAAGACACAGAAAAATAGAAAAAGACAATGGTCGCAACTGGGACTCGAACCCAGACCTCTCGTCTAACCGGGACGTGGGCGTTATCCAATTTCGCTATTGCCACCTTCTGTCAAACCGTCATATTTGTCAATCTCTTATTTCAAATATTTAGAATCAACAATATTATCTTCAACTAGTTATTTTTTCCATACTATGGGCAACTACTCTTTTTATTGAAATTGACCATTGTCTTTTTCTATTTTTCTGTGTCTTGTTCTCTTTCATATTTTCGTTAAAATTATTATTGTTATCTTCTTCTTCAATAAAATAAAATTGTGCTAACTTGTAAAAGTTAGATATCGACGAAAAATCGAAATTTGAGTTAAGTAGGTATATGTTATTTATGTAAAATTGTACCCTATATTATCTGGTATTATTCATAAACACCACCAAATCAATTATAGTGCTAAAAAACTTGTTATGAATAAAACAAAATTTTGAGTTATCTGGATCACCAGTAGTATATTTGAAATGTCATACTAATGCACCGGACAGCTATGCTTCCAGGTGCTATTTTATTTAATATGTAAAACAGAGACACGTGTAAAAATTTTTGGAGATTGGTGAGCATTTGAATATTGCTTTCATCATTTCTCAAAATTAAGTATTTAGAGATATCTGATTAATCGAGAAGTGCAAGTCAGCTTGCAAATGTTTTATTGTTAACTAGCTGACCCGGCCACGCGTTGCTGTGGCTAACGAAATACAAGGCCATCTACTGGATGGTTACCCAACCTTTCAACTCACACCACCATCTGTTAATTTGCATAATAAAATCCACACCGCCCGCTTGCCAGCCCGCTCGTCCATCACATGCAGACATTCTCCTTAAATTATTTATTTCAACCAATTTACACAAAACCTTGACAAATTATATACCTAAACCTTCCTCACGAATCGCTCTAGCTCGCTTACATCTAACACGGCATCCTTGTCTACGAGCGGAGAACAATATAGATGTCTTATTGGTTACGCAATTAATAAATCAGCCAATCATTGGGCGGTTTACCGCTACCTATCGAAGGATTAGACACGTCCGAGCTCTTCAAACATTTAAGCAACACTATTGATGACCTCTTGCCCCGCTTCCCTACGGCAGAGTTTGTGGTCCTGGGGGACTTCAATGTTCATAACGAACCTTGGTTGAAGTTCTCAGGGTCAACAGACTCAGCTGGACGACAAGCGGAATCCTTTGCCCTTTGCCACGGACTGGAGCAAATGGTTCAGGAGCCCACACGGGTTCCTGATGTCCAGTCTCACCGCTCTAATCTGTTAGACCTGTTTCTAACCACTGTGCCACACGGTTACAAGATTGACGTCACAGCGCCTTTAGGATCGTCGGACCACTGCCTGGTGACGTCGTCAATCCCCGTAACCTTCAGACCGCCAAACGAGAGGCTGAAAAGAAAAGTGTGGCACTACAGGTCTGCAGATTGGTTCGGTTTGCGGGCACATTTTAATGCTTTCCCGTGGTCAACTGTCTGTTTTCGGACTTCGGATCCCTCAAGATGTGCCCAGGAAATTGGTGAAGTCATCGCGTCCGCGATGGATGGCTTCATCCATTCCACTGTTAAAGAAACTGGTGTGGGCTCAAAGCCGTGGTTCAGTCGACAATGCTCTGAAGCAGTGCGACGAAAAAACGCGGCTTATCGAGCCTACAACACATCTCGAACGTCCGAAAACAGAATAGTTTATAACAAAATGTCAAAGGAAAGCAAGAGAATCATAAATAGGTCGAAATTTGAGCACGACCAGCAGATCAGCAGAAAGCTGGCTGCATGCCCGCATGGCAGCAGAGCGTTCTGGTCGCTTGCGGGCTCAATAGGTCGCAATTTCTGCAAATCCAGTCTGCCACCTCTTACCAGAACTGACGGCTCTCTAGCTAATACCGCCGCCGAAAAGGCTAACTTATTAGGCAAAATGTTCGCGGAAAACTCGACCCTCGATGATCAAGGTGCTATCCCGCCGTCGGTTCCTCACTGCGGTTTTCATATGAAAAAGCTGAGGATCCGGCATCGGGATGTACTCCAAGTCTTACGAGGGCTCGATGTTAATAAAGCTAGCGGGCCTGACGGAATACCTGCCCTGGTATTGCAGAGGTGCGCTGCAGAAATAGCTCCAATTTTGACGAAGCTTTTCAAAATGTCCCTGAAGTTTGGGACTGTGCCCTCCGGTTGGAAAAAAGCGATCATTCACCCTATTCCAAAGAAAGGTGACCGCTCCAACCCGGCCAACTACCGCCCCATAGCGATCACATCTGTTCTGTCAAAAGTGATGGAACGTGTGATCAACGACAAACTGCTCACATACCTCGAGAAGAACAAAATTATTAACGACCGTCAATACGGATTCCGGCGGAACCGCTCGTGCGGTGATCTTCTCGCGTATGTGACGCATGTTTGGGGGCGGTGCCTGGAACGTTTTGGTGAAACCCAAACGGTTTCACTGGATATTTCCAAGGCCTTTGACCGGGTTTGGCACCGAGGGCTTGTCAACAAACTGCCTTCTTACGGACTTCCCGCATCCTTGTGTATGTGGATTGCCGACTTTTTGAGGGAGAGGTCGATTCAGGCGGTTGCTGATGGTTTCACCTCTTCCTCGCATTCGATAAATGCTGGCGTCCCACAGGGATCGGTTCTGTCTCCGACTTTGTTTTTGTTGCACATCAATGACCTCTTGACGTGTGCACCGATTCATTGCTACGCGGACGACAGTACAGTCCATGATAGCTTTTTGTTTGACAAACCTCCAAAGGGCTCACAAACCCCAATGGCTCGGAGGGCTTTGAAACAAAGAATGGACGGTTACCTCGAGAGTGTTTCCTCTTGGGGTAAGAATAACCTCGTCGAATTTAATGTTTCAAAGACCCAATCATGTCTGATCACGTCTAAAAGGGATCGAAATGATAATCTAGTCTCCTTCAACGGAAGCATTCTCCCGAACAGGCCTTCCATTGATATGCTTGGTGTAACTCTAAGTGACCAGCTCAGGTACGGGGGCTCCATCGAGGCCAGAGTTAAATTAGCCTCTCAGAAACTGGGCATACTGTACAGGGCACGCAGATACTTTAATAGTACACAACTGCTAGCCCTGTACAAATCGCAAGTGCGCCCCACGGTTGAATTTGGCAGCCACCTCTGGTCTGGAGCCCCAAAATACCTGAAAAAAACCCTTGACTCTGTGCAGAAACGGGCGGTCCGTTTGATAGATTCTCCTAATTTAACTAACGGATTGCAATCTTTAGAGCACAGGCGCCAGGTGGGAATGCTGTCCTTGTTCTACCGGTATTACAATGGAAGATGCTCCGAGGAACTAGCGTCATTGATCCCCTCGGCACCGGTGCATAGTCGGGAAACACGCCAAACGCGCGCTCAACATTTGTACACGGTTGACATTAGTCACATGAGAACGGGTCGTTTCTACGACTCGTTCTTGAGTTCAACAGCTCGGCTGTGGAACGATTTGCCGGCTTCTGTGTTTCCTCCCTCCTACAATATGGGTCTCTTCAAGACCCATGTTCACTCCTTCCTCTCCTCAAAAACACCCTCCACACAGCATCCTCAAAGATGACATAGGCCCTGAGGGAAATTATTTTTTCCTCAGGGCCTCCTGTGTGGAGTTAATGTAAAAAAAAAAAAAAAAAAATGTACCACGGCAGCCCTATATAAACAGTCGCACGGCCGTGAACGTGCAGAGATCCAGATCAAGTCCTAGGTTCAACGCCTGATACTAATAGCGAGATGGACCGTAATAATAAAGAGCATGTAGTGAAATTCTTTACCTCTCGTATAGAGATCCAAATCAAGTCCTAGGGCTCAGTAACTGACACTATAATGAGATGTGTCGTCCATATTAGTAAGGTGAAAGAGCTTCTAGAAGATTTTTGTCCTACGAATACAATAATTGGAGAAAACGCGCCGTGTCCATCCCGCGATGTGTAGTTATATTAGTTGATATATAACTTTACTAGCTTCTACCGGCGACTTCGCTAGCACGGTATTAAGGGAAATTACTTTAGCGCTTGCACTTATCAATTATCCCCCCCCCCTCCCTCCACAATCCCTCTTCCCCCTCCCCCCTCCACCATTCCATACATTCATTCCCGGTACATTCAGTTTTCAAACAGCTCGCATGTCACCTAAATTCCACAATGCCAGAGCTCACTGATATTAAAAAAAAGAATTATCCAAATTGGTGCTGTCGTTCGGAAGTTATGCGCATACAAACATTTCGGAGATTCATTTTATTTGTATAGATAGATAGATATTAACTTCAATTTCCCGCAAATATATCGACACCGTTTCCACGGCAACGATTTGTTTTCTGACGTTAGCAATAACTCGCTTTTGTTAGCGACAGAAAACGTATAATAAATGTAATTATTGATATTTATAATTTCATAACGCCAGAACTTACCACTATATTCAGCTTATAGTACTTGCATATAATGTAGTTTTCTATTAGTGAAAGAATTTTTAAAATCGGTTTTTTGGTTTATGCGTGAAAGCGTAACAAACAAACACACGCAGTTTCGCATTTATAATATTAGTAAAGATATTGTTGTGTTTACTACTATTTAATGTTATATTTGTAGATTGAACCGATTCTAAAAGGAAAGGCTGATTTCAAAGGGTTGTATCGCCTGCTTTGGGAATCCATGTTCCGCATTGAGTCCGCATACTATTATTATATAGACATACAGCCTGCGAGGTCTGCCCACCGGTGTTCCCGTGGTGAAAGGCGCCGCTTTGTGATACAGGGCAGGGAATTGGTGCACTCGAAATAATGCCCTGTTTTGAGCTTTTTGCACTCCATACAATATACCCATGGGATTGTGGCACTGCCACTAAATAAAGGAATACATTTATATGTTTGAAATATTTTACCATCACGCCAACCAAATGCTATCTATAACTGAATTCTTATGTGACACTGCATGAGATGCACATACGAAGTGTATAATATATTGTGTGAATTCCCGGTGAAATGGGTTAAGGAAGAGGCTGCATGAATTGATTGTGTGCAAAAGGGTATTTAAAAGGGTCCGGTTTAAGCGAGGAAGGAGAACGATTGCTGTTCTTTTTTTTTTATTTTTGCTTTTTAAGATTGGCGCTGGAGCGTTTTTGATCATATTTTTGCCAATTTGCAAACACAGACAATTTCAATTTTAAGTAAATAATTTGCAGAATTAATAAATATTTTGATTTTTTTATAATTATATAGAAATCATAATGTCTAACATTCTCAAAACACAAGCTAGGTAGTACGTACGCCAATTTTAAGTAAATAATTAGCAGAATTATAAATTTATAATTGTTTATGAATCCTAAAACTGGGATATTCTTTAAATATAGGTGCATTTGATTTCTCTCCTCAATTAAGTGTCTCCATGTTAAAATTCAAATGCATGTTTTTTTAATGATGGCGGAGAATTTCCAAATCGAACGCTCAGAAATCCCGGACGCTGGACGCGTATTTCAATTATTATTATAACGCGAACGCTTGAATGGATAATGAATATTTTACCTACAATCCATTGTGGTCCTGACCAAAATTGAAAATTAATATTAAAAATTAGTTTATATTTGGAAAATCATTTTACCTTTGACCATTTTTAAGCAATATTGTTTTAGTGCAGTCGTCGCCATTTTTTTATCACGCCAAAAGTAAAAATAACCGTAATGCACTCACTATTAATGAGATCCTTTTCTGATGTACGTTTAAATTATTCTATGATTACAATCAAGATTTTAATATAAAGCGTGTAGTTTTCTATTTCTAACACCGTTATAATCAAATTTCTCACCTAGACAGTGAGGAAGATACAATGATTTATATCTCTGTGAGTTGAAACAAATTTCCTCTCCTGTGATTAAACAGGCTCGTAGATCATACAAAACAGTACACTGTAAGTATTGACAGAATGAAGTGGCAGTCCGTACTTTATATATGCGCAACTTTTTCTGATGATTAAAGTCAGATTTTTTTATTTCTAGTCCTCCCGTCCTATTTTTTGTAATGTTAACGTTTTCAATCTATTGAAAGCTTTAGAAAAAAATAACGTAAGAATACGTAGTAATATTTTAACGCTGAATCTTAGTTTGTTAGAATCCCATTCATTGCAGCTTCTTCAAATTATTATTCGAACCCTGAAATTTAATTCACTCTGGGAGAGCTATTCACCGTTTCCCTTGGAGCAGGAGTCGAAAAACTGGGGAAAATGAAAGGGAAATGAGGTAAATTTGAAAATTTTCGAAAACAAAATAGGTAGTACCCATCACAAAGAATACTAGTCAATCTGTACTAATTTTTGTTATTTATTTTTGGGGTGTTGTGCCGTGTTTCGCTACCTCCTCCTTTAGCCAACGTTTCGGACAGCGTTACAGTGTCCATCATCAGGGCAGATGAGCTCATCAGGAGGTAGCGAAACACGGCATAACACCCCAAAAATAAATAACAAAAATACTTTTGACCGTGAAAACCTAAAAACAATCTATACTAATATTATAAATGCGAACTGCGTGTGTTTGTTTGTTACGCTTTCACGCATAAACCGATTAACCGATTTTATAAATTCTTTCACCAATAGAAAGCTACATTGTAGGCGAGTAATATAGGCTGTATATAATGCTTAACGATGGCGTTATGAAATTATAAATATTCATGTTTTATATGTACACGTTTTCTGTCGCTAACAAAAGCGAGTTATTGCTAACGTCAGATAACAAATCGTTGCCGTGGAAGCAATATTGATATATTTGCGGTAAATCGTAGTTAACATCTATCTATCTATGTAAATAAAAATGAACGCGCATAACTTCCGAACGACAACACCAAATTGGATAATTCTTTTTTTTACTACTGGTGAGCACTGGCATTATGAAATTTAGGTGGCACGTGAGCTGTTTGAAAACTAAATGTACCGGGAATGAATGTATGGAATGCGGGAGAGGGAGAGGGGGAGGGGGGGATTATTGATAAGTGCAAGCGCTACAGTAATTTCCCCCTAATCTTCCTTCCCCCTAAAACCTAGTTTTTTTTCATTAGCTCTACAAAGGAGGCCCTAATCAAGGGGACTTACAAAAAAAGGAGTTGAAGAAACTACCCGTGCTCATAAAGTACATCAGGTATTAAGAGCCATTAACCAGCGACCGAGTATTTTAATTTCGTCAAACGATGATCTTGCGATACTGCCCTTACAACTGTACAGGGCGGTTCCGATGAGAAAGATTAATTATTATAGCATATTAACATAACCAGCATATTAACATAATAACTTAATATCGATTTTATTTCATTCCAAATTTTCTTTGATAAATATCCACATTCAAAAATGCTCAAATTCGTGATGATAAAACTATTAAAATTATGTACTTTTTGAAACTGACCTGGTATACTGAATACCACTGTAATTTGCTATAATTACAGTGGTATTCAGTAAACAATATAAAAAATTCTCGACACCTGGCTTAGAAAGTGTGCACATGTATATTAATCCAAGTCAGAGGGAGAAAACTGATTTAGGAATACTTTCCCCGCATAATTCGAACAGGAAACGCCGCGAAACTTTCCCTTAGAATTAAGACGGTGAAATGTTATTCAACACAAACCCATACAGAGAAAGGTGCCCGATTCTGCTAGGGATTGCAATATATTATTACCGCTAACAAGGGATTAAAAATCCAAAGCTGTTTTGGAGAACCCGGATTTTCGTTTTTTTTTTAAATGACAAAATCCGGATTTTCAAATCTCGAATCTCAAATTCCGGATTTTCTCTTTTCTTGAAGTTTTTAATCCTCTCTCCGGTTTCCTGAACCTTAAAATTCGGATTTTGGATTTCTCGAAACTCAAAATCCAGATGTCCGGACTTGGTTCAGAACTTGGAAAATTATGTACTTAATCTTTTTTATTTTTTAATCGATTCGTTCGGCATGATGTATAAAATACAAATGAAGGCAACTACTTTCCCTGTTTTTTTTATTAAAAGATAGTTAGATATTTGAAAAAAAAAACTTCAAATTAACTGGTCTTTAAAAGTTTCTATTGAAAATCGGCAAAAATACATCTTTCTAATGTATACATTTTTCTGTTAATTTTAACAGTGGTTTAAACACAGTTATTTTTATCATTTATTTAAAATTTAAAAATCTATTTCTTAAGTTTAATATTTTTCCAGCTACAAAATTAGGACATTTTTGTATTATCTCTTGCATTGGTGCATTATGTGAACAGTTGGTTATTTTTTTATCACCTAATTACTATGATTTATTCCTATTCTAGAAATTAATGTCCGATATTATGTATTGTATCTAAGACTGTTTGCCTATTGGAGGCGTTTTTACCATGGGACATTGCAATCCAAATAGACAATAAAAGTAGACAAGCAATTGAAAATGAAAATAGACAAGCAATTGCAATGAAAATAGACAAGCTAAATAAACCGAAGTGGATGGACAAAGGACAAAAATGGACACCCGTGGACAAAGAAGATCTGAATTTTTAGCTAGTTATGTTTCCACCCACAATAAAACAAACTTAATCATTTAAATACTGAATTAAGTCCATCAAAACCTGGCTTAATCAATTATCAGATAAATAACTGACTGACTTATTAAAAAAAAACCATTGTCATGGAGGTTGCTAAAAATAAAAAGTTAAGGTTTAACCACAGAAACTCGTTGGTATCGCAAATGCGACACGTGGAGTGGACTGTATCAATATATTAAAAAATGTTATGCTTGTGAATACTTTGACACAACTATGGGGAATGGTAAACAGATGAATGGGGAAGGAAACTGACTTACCCCTTATGGTTGATGTTCGGCTCAATATTATGGGTCTGAGGGAGCACTAAGTCACTCACTGCACAAGCTTCCATAAAAGCTGGTCGATTTTATATAAAACTGAGAGAATAATGGTGTTCGTTGTACAGTTTCTTTTAACAGACTCCATTAACAATTGATGTTGAATGCGCCAAGAGATCACTTTAGATCATTGCAAGCACATAACACACTTAGACTTCTTCAACAGTGGATTTTGAATGTACAGAGAGGTTACTCTGAACCATTGCACCGAACATAACAGACTCACTGACATATTGATTTAATTGTTGTACGGTAGGTAATATTGTCAGTAGGAACAGGTAATTGTGGTACAAAAAGATGGGTAGAGAAATGGAACAAGGTATATAGATAGGTATACATAGTTGCGTCAACAATCGTTATTACAATTATTTATATTAAAGGTTATATGGATGGTAGAAAATTAATATAGGATATAAAACTTTTTTTGTTAATTTAAAATCCGGATGAATCGGATTTCATTACAAAATCCGGATTCTGATTTTACCGTCAATATTCAAAAATCCGAACTATCCGGATTTCAATCTCTACAACGAATCAACCAAAAGGAAATTACAATTTACCGCCTATACTCGATTGGTAAATACGTTACCCACATTATAAATGCCTTACAATAGGGGGGTGGAAATGCTGCGTGTATGAAAATCCCTGAAAGGTGGTATTTAATCAACCTTATACAACAAGTATTTAATTTAAGGTAATTTGATACACTTTTTGCATGGAAAATTATTTTGTTTTGATACCTTAGATATTTCAATTTTAGGGGCGGGTATGGGTTTTGCCCGGGGAACCACGTATTTATAACCAACACCTCTGCCATAGGTCACCCCAAGTTGTTCGCTATGTTTGCTAACTTAGTAGGGGTCACCATCTTAGTTAGCCCCTGAATGGGTAAGGTTTGTCTAGGTCTTGACCATGAGGGATTTTTTTTGTCAGTAAAAAAAAATTATTGAAATTTCAAGTCTGTATGGTTGATAGTTTTAAAAAGGAATAGCTTTGTTTTTGTTGCACATCAATAATCTTTTGTCATGTGCACCAATTCATTGTTACGCGGATGACAGTACGGTGATAGCTTTTTGTTTGACAAACCCCCAAAGGGCTCACAAACTCCAACGGCTCGGAGGGCTTTGAAGCAAAGAATGGACAGTTCCCTCGAGAGTGTTTTCTCTTAGGGTAAAAATAATCCCGTTGAATTAAATTTTTCAAAGACCCAATCATGTCTGATTACGTCTAAAAGGGATCGAAATGTAAATCTAGTCCTCTTCAACGGAAGTAATCTTCCGAACAGATCCTCTATTGATATGCTTAGCGTAACTCTAAGTGACCAGGTATGGGGGCTCCATCGAAGCCAGAGTTTAGCCTCTCAAAATGGACGTTTTGTACAGGACCTGCAGATACTTTAATAGTACACAACTGCTAACCCAAATCACAAGTCACACAACCACAAATCACAATTGCACCACACGTTTGAATTTGACAGCCACCTTTAATCAGGAGCCTCAAAATACTTGAAAAAACCCTCGACCCTGGGCAGATTCTCCTAACTTAACAACGAATTGCAATCTTAAGAGCTTAGGCATCTGGTGAGAATGCTTTCCATGTTCTACTGGTATTTCAATGTAAGATGCTCCGAGGAATAAGCGTCATTGATCCCTTCGGCACCGGTGCACAGTCGAGAAACACGCCAAATGCGTGCCCAACATATGTACAAGAACGAGCCGCTTCTTGTGTTCAACTGCTCAGCTGTGGAAAGATTTGCCGGCCTTTGTGTTTCCTCCTTCTTACAACTGGGTCTCCTCAAGACCAATGTTCATTCCTTCCTCTTCTCAAAAAGACCCTCCACATAGCATCTCAGATGACATAGGCCCCGAGGGTAGTTATTTTCTTCAGGGCCTCTTGTGTGCAGTTAATATTAAAAAAAATTAAAAAAGAATTTTATAAATATGAAAAGGTAGGATAAGTTATTTTTTATTACTAACCAAGAATCAAAGCTCAATGTTTTAAATTAAAATTAAAAGTGTGCTTTTTTTTTTTTTTATTGTTTTTGGGGTGTTATGTCGTGTTTCGACGACGATCGGACGATCTCCAAAAGGATTTCGGAACACTTTCGTGCTTGTAAACTTGGCCACCCTGACAAATCGGCAATCGCCGAGCACTTAATCGAAACCGGCCATTACTTTGGATTTGTTCCTGAAGTCCTGGGAAGACCCAAAACTTACAGAGCACGCCTAATTACGGAGGCAATTGAAATCCATAAAAACCCCATCAATATTAACAGAGACGACGGAGCTAAGCTCAATAGTTCTTGGTATCCAGTAATTGACGGCTACACCAAAGCTAAACGCTAAAAACCATGCTGAATTTTCTCTAACACCAGCTCGTAGAGAAATGGAGCTGGCAGCACGGTATCGCTTCGACACAGATAAGTAAACACTCTCACCAATATCATTTACTCATCTGCCCTGATGATGGACACTGTAACGCTGTCCGAAACGTTGGCTAAAGAAGGAGGTAGCGAAACACGGCATAACACCCCAAAAACAATAACAAAAATACTTTTTGGTCGTGAAAACCTTAAAACATACCTAAAAGTGTGCTCTTCAGAACAGGGATTCAAAGGAGATATGATCAGATATTGAGGTTGCATTGAGTACTTTCCATAGATAATTCCTCTTAGGTAGTCAAATGCTTTCAGCAATCAATAGTGTGACGAGCAAGTTATACAACTTCAAACACGATAACTTGTCGAACATTGAGTAGTTATCCACGGGTTCCTTTACCCTCGACAAACCTGCTAGTTCTCGCTGTACTTCATTTTCAGCAACGACAACATCAATATTACCCTAGTTTTGGTTATCCGACAGTTGATTTTTAAATAATTTTTGTGCATTATTTGCCAATTTTAAACGTAAAATCGACTTTAAAAATGCCTTTAATAATAAATAGGTATGTATATTAAACGAATTTATTTACAGTGTCATTTTTTTCGTACATATACCCTGCTATATATGTACAGTATATAGACAAGTAGTTTTTTCCTTGATGCATTCGAATGAAAATATGTTTTGTACTTTTGTTATTCAGCGGCACATCCTCTCTGCACACCCATTTGAGGTCAATAAGCTATGTTTTGTGTAAGTAGGTACACTTATTTTTCCTAAACCGACTGCATATCGTATATAAATATGCCAGGGGGGGCAACTGTTAGCTCTTGAGCTCACAAAAAGTCTAGAACTGCCCCTATTGTTTTTCCACTTGTAAACGCCTCTATCCACTTTGTTGTCATATTTAAATTTCAAAAATTACAATGTTACTCTCAATAATTAATTTTCATTTTTTTAGAGGCGTTGTTCTGGTAAGACAAAGATCCTGGGTTCGATTCCCAGTTACCTTTTTGTCAAATACATTTTTATGAAAAAATTTGGTTGTCTGTAAAGTCGGTTTACGGACGATAATTTTAGGTGATAACGTCATATAATAAAGATAGTGGAAGAGAGATAGGCCGATCGTGCTTCTCTACCACTTGTTGGAACGCTCGGCTCAAGCGGAACGTGGCAACGTAACAACGTGGCAACGTGACAATGAGTCTCCGCCTGAGATTGCGAAGCAAGCAATAGAGAGGCACGGTCGGCCTGAGCGTTCGGCGAGAGCGCGGAACAAGCGATAGAGAGACACGATCGGCCCAAACGTTCGGCTTGTGACCGTAAAATTTTATGTAAAAGTTTTCTTATGGCATTACCACGTACAATTATCGTCCATAAACCGACTTTACAGACAAACAATTTAATTTTTTAAATTTATTAGTAGGTTTCTTTTTCTTCAACGATTAAATGTTACATTGATGAGTATAACCTTCAAAAGTGTAGTGAATAGGAATATATATGTAGTTTCAATGTCCCTCAACAGATGTCGTTAGTATAGGTAGTTATGTGTAGTTTTGTGTTGTTTTAACAGATGTTAGTAATGTAGTACCGTAGAAGAGAGTCAACTGTCACCGTTCGTATCTAATATCCAGACGGTTACGGAAATTGCCGATGGTATCCGATCGACAGCTGGGCACCTTCAGTGCTGAGTTCCCTTGCTTCAAAATTACACATAGCGTCCATTGGGACGGACGTATGGTGCAGTAAAAATTTGAGAGATGGGTATGGGAACCATTTATTGGAAAACCAACACCTCTGCCATAGATCACCTCAAGTGGTTCGCTACGTTTGGTGACGTAAATGGGGAGCCCGGGTTCATGGGGTGAGGTTTGTGACGACGGATGCATCTACTCACCAGCTGCTTGTCAGGCCGCATCGAGAGAGAATGGTTGTGAGAGTCTCTTGAGTCGGTTGACTTCTCCAGCCGTACATCGCCTTGCACCAGGCATTCATGGATCCATTCGTCCGTCATTCCTGGACTCACTGACCATCAGATTCCTACCTACCCTTCATACCCTTTTCGTTCTCAGAACGCCCTCTCCTCCCTTTCTTAAAAAAACTCTCCACACAACATCCTCAAAGATGACATAGGCCCTCAGGGGAATTATTTTCCTCAGGGCCTTTTGTGTGGAGCTAAGTTAAAAAAAAAGTTTAATATTCATTGTAAATCACATGATAACGATGATAAAAAATATGACTGTTAATTTCGAAGAACCACGAGTTTTATTGAAAATTAAAATAACCCTATAAAATTGAAAGGTAATATTAGTTCATGTTTGAAACATTGCGGTTAAAAATCGTCAATGTGATTATATAGTCATGCTATGCAATTTACACGAGTAATAGCCGTGTGGTAAATTCCAATATTCTCCACGTTAATTACCTTCATGTATTGAATCACGCGTTGTTAATTTAACTTTGACGTTATTGAAAATTAGTATTTTGTGACTAAGTTCCAGAAAACAGTTAATAACTAGGCAGTTCCAGGCAGCAGCGGTTCCGATAGGTATTGCAATCCCTAGCCGCGAGAGGAAGAACCTTTCAATTTACAATAATGAAGAAAATTTTGTTTGTGACAGCTGATGTAAGAAGGGGCCACGCTGTGACATTTCTAGATTATGTAACTTTATTCTGATTTCAATCATAACACAATAAATATACTCCCAAAAGATATAGGTATTATTAATTTATAATGAATTTTGTTTTTGATTTACAGCAAACGCTTAAGATGAAGTTATACGTGAAATACTATTTAGATTCATCTTTACGACGAATCGGTTTACATTATGAACATCAAAAAATATGCTATGGATAAATTGAAGCTTTTACTAGCTTTTCTATGTGTTGGAATCACAATAAAATTATTAATTACATCACAAAAAATATAAGCGTAAACCACAAAAAAAAATGTTTTTGCATGACTTTATGGCTAAGACTATTTTTGAGGTTTTGTGTGTTCTAACTTTTTTCATTCTTATAAAATTATGCCAAAAATAAATAAAAACCACTTTTTCGCTTGATTGCCTCGTGTAAGACGCTAGATTTAAAATTTTTGTAAACATGAGAATCGAAATATTTCTTGCGTTTATATTTCTCTTATGGCGCCGTACACCCGCTCAAAAAGAAGAAGATGGAGAAATATGTAATTACGAATGTTGGAGAGAGCGCATTAAAATTTAGAACCATAAAATGGAAGCGAAAATTGTAAAAATGTTTAATAAAACACGACTTGTTTAAAATAGAAAAAATCTCTTCGGGAACATCTAAAATAGCATTTAAAGAAACACTGTGATTTTTTTTAAATGTATAACTTCTCAAATAAGTGAAATGAACTTGTTTATAATAATTTTCGGAGCATACTTTGCTATTTTTTTCTATCGTGGGAATTTCATATAATTTGCGTCTCGGCATGGGTGGGTTTTGGCGTCTAGATAATTAACTTAAAAAATAACATGTATTTTTTAAACAGCTTAAAAACTTCTAATGTTTAAGGGAGGTATGTAAAAAATCGGTAAAAATTCGGGATGCGGCGGCTTAATAACCCTCTCAAGTTTAATTAATTAAGTCAAGGGAACTATGTCGCCACTCGATCGAGTAGCGTTGTGAAGCGTAAAAAGGTAGGGGCTGTAGGAAAAGATTCATAAATGCGGGTCTGAAGAGTCCGGATCGGATGAAGGAGGAAACACAGTTGCCGGAAGTTCGTTCCATATACTAGCCGACTCCGCAATAGGGGTATGTTGAGAGACTAAAGATGGTCGAAAGGAGAAGGAAGTTGGAAAGGGGAAGGTGGGGAAGTAACTGACATTCAAAACTTGTCACCAAACACTGCTAAAGCCATTTCAAGCACTGGCATCACCAAGGCGATGCTGAAATTATCTATCACCCTGGAACGTGCCCCAAATATACTTGGTATTATTTTTAAAGAACAAATTGTGAAATAAAGTAATTTAGTTAAATAAGCAAACTAATTAAATAAAATGAACTTGCGCACGCCTCAATTTGAGTCCGCGACTTCCGGATTCGCAATCAAAACCTTAACCTTAAGTCTTAACCTTAGAAAAGCTGTGTGACTGAAATAAAAAGGCTACGAATCGACTTAGCACTATAAATACGAAAAATTGTTCAATGCATAAATTGAAGCTTTCCTACCGTTTCTATTGAGTGAAATTAAAATAAAATTGTTAATTATTTTTTAAAATAATTTACGCGTAAACTACTATAAATGGGTTTTTTCATTAAAAATACTTTTTTTAAATTAGTTCCACAAAGGAGGCCCTGAGAACAATAGTTTCCCTCAGAGCCTATGTCATCTTTGGGGAAGCTGTGTGGAAGGACAGGAAGGAGAGGAAATTCTGGAAAAAATAGTTCAGTGTGTCCAGGTTACCCGCCGCCTGATCCAGACAAACCTCACCCCATGAACCCGGGTACCCCTGCTAAGTCGCCAAACGTGATTTGATTATCATTATTTCTGTTATCATTACAAGCATTTCCTCTAGTAACGACTAAACATTGATTACTCATGCTGTGAACATTTCGAATTGGATTGTTACTATCTATGTACATCCCAACGGCAATTCTATTATTGTAATAATTGTCAACACTCTGTAAATGTTTCAAACAATAAATAAATAAATATTCGTGCCATTCGTGGCGATACAAGACACACTAAGTATACATACATGCTTTTTTGGCTTGTTACTTCCTCTTAAATCGCCCTTAAAAACATAAATACAAATAAGCTCTTGCTTACAATCTTCTAAGCAAAGGTTTAGTATAACTGGGCGCGACCCACCCATTTTCCATATTATTTCCATCTCAATACACAATAAAGTTGGTGTACAAGATCTCTGCCCTGGGTGTTCGGAGTTCCTAACCCATTAAGATACCCCCCAGACAATGAATGAGATGTTACTTACCCATTTGCATGATTCTGTTTACACGACTCTCCAGCAATAGTTAGTTGTTGGTCTCTTTCTCTTTATCCCCTAGATATTCCACTTCTTGTCACTTTAGGGTCTAGGGATCTGGAACACTGAACACTGTTGGTTCCACTCCTTCCCCTCCCTCATTCTCTCGCGCCCTTCTAAAGTCGTAAGTTTATCCTAAGAAATACACAGGGACGAATTGCAATGCAGGTTTTATTAACATTTAAAGCCTTCTTCAACTTAATTTCACCACCAAGAAGGGATTGTTTCACAAAAATTCAAATATAAAGGTTTGTGTGAGAGTCCTTTTCTTCATTTAAAATACTCTGATAGATAGTTAATTTATTTCCTGTCTTTCAGATAAGATTTTAGATTTTCACGGCCAAAAGTATTTTTGTTATTTGTTTTTGGGGTGTTATGCCGTGTTGCGCTACCTCCTTCTTTAGGCAACGTTTCGGACAGCGTTACAGTGTCCATCATCAGGGCAGATGTGTAATTGTTACACACACATTGGGCACAATTACACATCTGCCCTGATGATGGACACTGTAACGCTGTCCAAAACGTTGGCTAAAGAAGGAGGTAGCGCAACACCGCATAACACCCCAGATACAAATAACGAAAATACTGTCTTTCAGGTTAAACATAATTAAAACACTGACAGCCTTACTTAAAAAACCCATTGAATTTTTTAATTCACTTGATAAACGATCGCGAATGAAATTTTTAAATGTGACCTATAC
Source organism: Glyphotaelius pellucidus (assembly GCA_936435175.1). Classification (NCBI taxonomy): domain Eukaryota; kingdom Metazoa; phylum Arthropoda; class Insecta; order Trichoptera; family Limnephilidae; genus Glyphotaelius; species Glyphotaelius pellucidus. The sequence continues at coordinate 6,909,086 of OW386556.1, forward strand.
TTACCATTTGAGGAAATACCTAAACGTGCAGATAGAACAATAATATGCTAACAGCTAGGACATAGGAATTCCCAAATTTGAATAAAAGTTCTGACGAATATGAATTGTTTTTTTGTTATTGTTTTTGGGGTGTTATGCCGTGTTTCGCTACCTCCTTCTTTAGCCAACGTTTCGGACAGCGTTACAGTGTCCATCATCAGGGCAGATGAGTCACTGTAATGGACACTGTAACGCTGTCCGAAACGTTGGCTAAAGAAGGAGGTAGCGAAACACGGCATAACACCCCAAAAACAATAACAAAAATACTTTTTGGCCGTGAAAACCTAAAAACATACCCGAATATGAATTGGGTTTTTTGAAAATTGTTTTTATTATTAGTTTTTGTTATATGTAAATTGTTTGTGTTCGATTTGAATATGCACCGCCCCATCCTATAATGCCGTATTGTATAATTGATTGACAGAAATCGAATGGTTTGTATCCTATCTATAATGGTTTATAACCTATCTCTCATGATTTCATTATCTATGATTGGCGATGAAATTATTTTCATAACCACGTAATAATATCTTAAATTCTGAATATAATACTGTAGGCAAATATTGGAATTTGCTAATTACCTGTGTGGTTTTCTCGTAACGCTCAACTTGTAATTTCATATTTTGTTATACAATAATATAAAGCAAGCCTTCGATATTCGTGGTAACAATTTATAAATATTACATTGTGTAAATACTTGTAAGATGATTTTACACAGGCGTTACCATTTTAATTACAGTATGTTCAGGTTACCTTTATCATTTGTTTATTAGTTACTTTACTTATAGACTAGCGAGTTCCCGGCATGCGTTGCAATGCCACTAATAAAGAAATTGTTTCTTCTTATCTTTTTCCATTCGTCCCGTTCCCCTCCGCCTCCCCTAAATAAAATATGTCGATTAAATTCATCAATTTAAAGAGTTTATTCTAAATTTTAATTTCGACTGAGACATTTTTGACATTTTCGTAAGAGTTTTTGTAATGATTAAAAAAACTTTTCAGATGCACTGTGTAATGTGGTTGTAACAATCCAGAAACCTTCGCGGGGTGGAAAGAAGGTATTTTGAAAATTTCAACAAACGAACATTTCCTACGCTTAATATAGCAATACATTAACAACTCTGGTTGTACACATACATACATACTTATTTATATATATATATATATTTTTTTTCATTTGTGTTTTTATTTCAGTAGGACAGGATAGTGCAATCCTAGTCTGCATTTTATATAAACTATAATATAAAAGTATTTTACGGAGTCAATAAAAAAATAAAAATTAAGCATAAATAAGCAAGCGTATTTAGATTTTTATTTTTTTTTTTATTTATCAAAAGTATACAATACAGAATATAGTATATTATATAAAGCATTGTACTCCCAGGAGTTAATAAACTCATTATATATACCTATATATAGATATACTAGTATCTACTTAATTAAATATTCAGATATTCATTTACAAAATCTCAAATAGCTTATTTAAATTTTATTTTGTATTTCTAAGTAGTCCACTTAATTCGTCAAGATACGATGTTAATTTTTAAGCTTTATTTCGTAGAAAACCTTTTTCAAATTGTAAGAAAATGCTACCCACTCGAATGGCGTTCATAAAAACACAAATATCTGTATCGTTTAAAATAAACAATTAATAACGAGAAAATACAAACAAATGGGTCGAAAATTTCAATAATCCTGACTGCCTTCATAAAATATTGCTTTACTGAAAATGTTACATCAATTATTTATTTTAATAAATGAAACAATATATCTTTGTTTGAGCCAATAATAAATTTTAATAACGCCGATCGGTTTCAGAACGGTAGGGCAAACACATAATGAATGACTTGACAATTACAAAACCTTGGGTGAGTACAATGTATTACTTAGTGTTGTGGTAAGGGTAAGGGCGTGGCTAGAGATTAATGAATAGTGGGTGGAGGAAACAGAACGGACATTGAAAGGGAACACATCTAAGATAGGGCTTTTATAATTTTTTTTTGTTTATTGATATTTATGGACTCATTTTAATTAAGGGATTTTTCAAATTTATTTCTAAGGCTTCTCAGTTATCTATGCGTTTTTATGGAGAATATTTATCCCTGTACTTTTTCAAAACAATTGTTATTTGCAAAATATGTGTCACATAACGAAATGGTTTCGAACCGATCGAATGCAGATTTAAAGAAATATCAATAATAATATTCAAACATTGCACATTATACCTACACCTTTCCCAGCTAGCTCAATCTGGAGAGAATTCGTGTTTTGAGTTCGTTTATGCAGGCCCAATTCAGAATGATTAATTATTGATAGACTAAATGCTGGAAAGGTTAAAATAAATGAAAAGATCTCTTGTTGCTTATTAAATTGACTTGGGCATATTGTTGCTTCGACGCTTCTAGGAAAAGCCATAAAACCCAATTAGAAGTCTGTAAACTACTGATTTAAAAATAAAAGTAATAGATTTACGTTCATTTACTCCGTCACCAGATCACACTTGTTTTGGGTTGAGACGTCGTCAGGAAACACCACTGAGTTGATTGAGATATATAAAATTACTATTTTATCTTAAAAAACGTGTTGCGAACAACCGTTCGAATGCGAAACAAGTAGGGGTCGAGTGGCGTGACCGACTCCCGCTAAACTTAAACCAAGAAGAAAACCGCTAGCCTTTTGCAACCCTTGCTGACCGCCCTTCCCGCGTTCCCCTTCCCTATTGACCACGCACGTCAATGTTACTCTCATAAAAATAAATACTTAATTTCAGTACTTGACAAATCATTGTTCAGGGGTAGAAATTTAAACATTCGGAAGTTATTTCATAACATATGGTTAGCGAAATTGGAAAAATTATAAAAATCATTTATTTAACACTAAAGGTAATATATACAGTGTCCAATTACACTAAAAATATAACACGAAATGAAAACAATACGAGTTACAGAAAAGGAGCAGTGACGCATAAATTATATACGAAAAGATAGACAAAAATAACACCTATTTATACACGACATGTACATTAGCAAAAAATTCAAATCAAAGATTTTATATACTAGACATATTGTCAATTGATAAAATTCTACGTTGTTTATTTCAACAAAGACAAATAAAATTATTTAAAAAAAAAATTTTTTTGCAAAGTTTGAATAAAAGTTATTTTGTCCTCAGTGAATTCTATTTATCTATTTTTTCCTTGCATTTTTCAGAAGATTTAATGCAACTAACGTGATTTTAATAAGTGGAGGGTGAGTGTAAAGGTCACACATCACACAGCTCGCAGTTACACAATAATATTATTCTTGAGCACCGAATTACCGGTAAAAATTAGCGGTAATATCCTTTTTAAAAACAAAATTTGAATAATTAATTCAATATTCTGTTATGTACCAACGGCGGCCCCTACAAATTGGTCCTTTCACATTTCAGTTTTGCCCTTACCCCCTCAGAGGTCGCGCGGGTCCCTGCTAGGACTCTGAAATTGGAACAATCGTCTACTATACTGGGTAATCCATGTCAAGGATCGGCACAAGATCCTGTCTTGCATAGTCTCTAGTCCTCGTCTGTATCTGTCCCTTTAGTATGTAGACCTAGGTCTCCATCTGTCATCTTATGCCCTTTACAGTAGGGATCGTACTCGAATAATCACACAAGTTTAATTATTGTAATTCCTAAGTTTTGAGCTACTGAGACGGTTATTTGACATCCTATTTTGTTATGAGTCATGATTATAATGCTAGGGACACACTGGACTACTGAAGCAACGTAAGTCGAATTAATACAACTTACAATCCATACATTTTCTATGAAAATTGATACTTCAGAAACACACAACGCAATCTTACGCTCCCCATGCAACACCAAGCTGCACTGTCCCATCTAGCACGGACGATCGACAAAACTCTATATCTAAACGATATTGATTGAGCACGTGCAATTACATCTACAATACATTTCAATCACAATACCCTTATATTTTACACTCTAACCACCCAATCTCTCTTCATACATTTCCCACATTTCTTATCCAATTTTCCTTTTTTTACATTAGCTTCGCACAGGAGGCCCTGAGGAAAATAATTCCCCTCAAGGCCTATGTCATCTGGGATGCTGTGTGGAGGGTCTTTTTGAGGATAAAAAGGAATGAACACTGGTCTTGAAGAGACCCATGTTGTAGGAAAAAGGAAACACAGAGGCCGGCAAATCGTTCCACAGCCGGGCTGTTGAACATAAGAACGAGTCGAAGAAGCGATCTGTTCTCATGTGACAAATGTCAATCGTGTACATATGTTGGGCACGTGTTTGGCGTGTTTCCCGACTATGCACCGGTGCAGAAGAGATCAATGACGCTAGTTACTCGGAGCATCTTACATTGAAATACCGGTAGAACAAGGATAGCATTCCCACCGGATGCCTGTGCTCTAAAGATTGCAATCCGTTTGTTATGTTAGTAGAATCAAACGAACCGCCCGTTTCTGCACAGAGTAGAGGGTTTTTTTCAGGTATTTTGGGGCTCCATACCAGAGGTAGCTGCCAACTTCAACCGTGGGGCGCACTTGTGATTTGTACAGGGTTAGCAGTTGTGTACTGTTGAAGTATCTGCGGACCCTGTACAGTACGCCCAGTTTTTGAGAGGCTAACTTAACTCTGGCTTCGATGGAACCCCCATACCTGAGCTGGTCACTTAAGAGTTAGATCAAGCATATCAATGGAGGGCCTGTTCGGATGATTGCTTCCGTTGGAGGAGACTAGATTTTTCCTAATTTAATTACGATATAAAATGTTTATAATTGTTTACACTTTCTTTCCAAAAGTTTTAAGAAGCTATGGCCTGCTCTATTAAATGATTAGCAAACTCGGAATATAATATAAGTTTGCTATCATTTAATAGAGAAGAGCTATATTTTTAACAAATAAAAACTAAGTTCATTCATTCAAAATTAATAAAAAATGTTTTGTGCGCCTTAAAAACCTTAGAAATAAACAACAAAAAAAAAAAATTAAAAATTAATTTAGTTAACATAATAAATCTCTGAAAATCACCATTATTGACAATGTTTCCTTGTCATGTTGACTCCTCCGACCGTTCATTCCTTCATTTCCCCTCCATCCCCCCAAAATAACCACTCTCACTAACCCCCGCCTAATAAAATCTAATCATTTCCGTACTTGAATAATTTTAATGTTAGTTAAGATTGCTGTGTCGGATGTGTCGAAAGCGGTAGCAGAGAAATAAAAATTAACCATTAGAGCGACCACGCCAAATTAATAAATTTGACTTGCTCGAGATTTCCAGAGGATCATTTTTTTTAATTTTTCGCCAACATTAAAAAAAATCATATCTTCGAAACATGGAGACAAAAAAACTTATTAAAGTGCTATAAAGCCAATGAATTTACCTATATTTTACCGTTTATCTCATATTTAAAAATATAAAAATATTTATAATTTATAATTTAAAATATTATAATTTATAAAAATAATATTAAAAAATCGTAAATTTTATATCAGCGCGAATACTGCGTATTTGTTAAATAAATGGCTGGCCATGGAAATGTTTTAAATAATTACAATATTTTTTTTACGAATGGTAGGAAAATGTGGTTCAAATTTGGACCGCTATCAATCGCAGAAAAATAAAAGTGGTCCATTTTTCGACCATAATCGCTCCAGTGGTTGAGTAATAAAAATAAACACGCGAAATAAAACTCTTCAAAACAAAATGTCGAAATACAAAAAAAAAACTGAATTGTGTAATCTAATTACTATTATTATCAACCATATTATTTATTGTCAAGAGTCAGAATAATAGAAGAGCATGTATGAAACGATGTATGAATGTGAACGAAGCAAGGAGTGTGTGCCAAGATCGAGTTGTTTGGCGGTCTGTCCTCTCTGCCTACCCCTGCGGGGAAACGGCGTGATGGTTAGTTAGTTAGTTAGTTTTATTATTTATTTTTGTAAACTTTCCCCGACAAGGAACATCCCTACTAACATGGTGGTTGATTTAATACTAAAAAATTGCATTTTTTTGCTTGAAATAATTTTTTTTAAAGTATTAGAACATCAAAAAAATCTTCTTTAGAAATAAATTCCATTGGACTTATGCAGTCTGAAAGTCAGTCCATCGAACCGTACCTTCATACTTCAATCTGCTACGTCTATTTGATTTTGCGATACTCAACGATAGCAAGCAACCAATGGTTCAATACTAATTCAATAGAGGTCTGGCGCCAAGAATTCTGGAAAAGAGCTTCCAATGCGGACATCAAACAAGGTTTGAAGTAAATGCATTTCTGCTGCTTGAAAATCACCAGTGCATGTGAAGACCACGAGTAACGAAATTAAAGGGGGAATGTATGTATGTGTTAAGCGGGGTCTCTTCCTACCGTGAGCTTGAATATTTGCTTGAACATTTGCTTGAGCATTACTTTAAACATTTTTTTCCGTATCTCCCGTTTGTTGAAACATGGTTGAATCATTGGAGCGAAGTGGAAGTGGCCACGCACATTTTGTCTAGCTGCCTGTGGTAAGGACGTATCCACGCACTGAACACTTGAAGTTTGACGTTTAAGTAAATGTCAAGATGAGTTGCGATGAGGAAAAAAAGCTAAATCAAGTAGAAAACACAGATTTCATAGATATATTAATAGATATTCATTTATTCGGAAAGATTTCTGGCGAATATCGATTTACCTTTTACCTAAATTTACCTTTTAAGAATTTCGTCCGCATAAATAATTACGTAGACGTCAAAAAACGTCAAGTTCTGATGTGAAAGAGATTATTTACGGTTTTAGCAAAAGATTGTAAATGTAATATATATATATATACAGGTAAGTATTAAGGAGAAAACGCAGATTTTAAGTTAGATCGTACTACCTCGAAATTTTATTAGGTATTTATATATCAGGAATTAAAAATGGAATACCGATTTGGAGTGGTAAATTTTCTTTGTGTCTGAAACTGATTTTGAAGAACTTGGGTAAATTATACTACCATTTATTTTTCATTTCATCGGAAATACGAATTAGCAATATATTTATATTTCTGGCTACTAGCATTCGTACGAGACCTAAATGTACCATTTAAAAATTGCAAAACAACAAGTATATCATAAATTATTACATGGATTTATAGGCCCTATACATATAAATTAATAAACTTTATTTACAGATGAGTCTACGATAGAAATAATCATCCATTACAACGGCATTTATTTATAATTTAAACCAATAACTATTAAGCTCGCTCTGTTTACAAACCCCAAAAACTCGTTCAATTTATTCTCCCTGACCGACCGCTTCGCGCGGTTGCTGAGAAAAAATGAACTAATCGGCGGGGGCCTGCCTTCCCGCTTTACCGGGGAGGTGAATGTTTTCCATTTACCGTGGAAAGCTTGAACTTAGCATCTGCAAAAAAGATTTGTTCAAAGCCATGCACCCATTGACAAAGTTTATAGTGATATTCAAGCAAATGTTCATGTTCAATGCAAATGGAGGTCGCTGGAGACCCGGCTTTCCTTCCCTATTTCCTTCCCAGAACTCCCTCTTCTTCCTTTCCTTAAAAGAACTCTCCATATAGTATCCCCTAAAAGGAACGTATGCGTGGCCCATTTCGGCCAGTTTCATACAAATCTTAAATTTCGATTTGAGGTCAAAATACCTAACCAAACTGAAAAGTTATTTTTGTAATCCAAAGGTTTGTCAAATATCTAGAACGGATGTGAGCTATTTTATTTATTTTTGCTTTAAATTATAAGATACAGGTCATTAAAGATTTTAGTGTTTTTTTACTAACAAGAAATTGCCCAAGTTGCCTCTAAAATTATGAAACACTCAAATCTTTAATGACCTATATCTTATAATTTAAAGCAAAAATAAATAAAGTAGCTCACATCCGTACTAGATATTTTATATACTTTTTCATTACAAACAAAATTTTTCAGTTTGGTTGGATATTTTGATCTCAAATCCAAATTTAAGATTTGTACGAAACCGGCCGAAATGGGCCGCGCATATGTTCCTCTTAAACCTCCTGTAAAATAATGTAAAAAAAGTAAGCTAATGTAAAATTTTTTTTGATAATTTTGGTTAAATAGTGCTGTTTTACAAAGTGATTTGTTTTCATTCAAATAATTATAATGACTCGTGATAAATTCATATTTAAACTAACGTACATGTATTTAAACCTGTAGGTATAGCTAGATGGATACAGCGCCCTTGAGGAAGTTATACAAATTAATCAATTATTAATAACAAGTAAAGGCCTGAAATTAAAATGAGGTTAGAAAGGTACCAGCTTCGCATAACACAACATGTACGGCAACTAATGAAGTACACTTCCACTAAAACTCAAATTAGTACATTTAAACCGACAATTAAAAACATTCCTAAAAGCGAAATTAGACAAATCTAGTTAAACTTTTGCTAGTGGCCAGCGCGCATATTTCACTTAGTTAAATGGGGCTAATTTGGCGATTGGTTTAAATAATGAGCCCCAAAGCTGGGAAGTGGTTTTATGGGGCATATTGAGCTAGGAGGGGTGGGGGGGGGAGGGTGTAATGGTCTACAACAGCCTGAACTATTTAACATTACAAAGTTTCTAACCGACAGATCTGGTCTAGTCATCGATATTGGTTTAGCTAAAAGTATTGTTATATTGTTTTTAGTTTGACCCATATAATTTTGCATATTTAAAAAAAAATAACATAATAATCTGATAATTTGGGTGGCGTTTGTGGGTACCGCCGCCCCGACAACCAATTATTTTATAACCAATACCTTTGCCATAGGTAGATTATATATAGAAACCATCACGGGTATGCGCACATCAAATCTCCAAATTTTCATTGCAATAAGATGAATAGTAATTAAAGGAAAAATTTTCATAACGCCAGAGCTCACTCTCAAATACCCAAAGATTCATCGCAATCGGATGAATTGTTGTTTTATTTATTTTTTTTATGAATACCGCACAAGAGTCCTAACTGCTTCCGTCTGGAGCCAGCGAGACTATGGCATCCCCAACTGGGGTGTGTTGTGAGACTGAAGGTAGTGGGGAAGGGAAAAAGATGGGGAAGAAAAGGGTGGGAAGTACCTGGCTATTCAGATCTGGTCACCAAGCACGGCTAAAGCCATTTCAAGCAACGTTTCAATTCTGAATGGTGGTCTTACACCAGGGCGATACTGAGAGTACTTTCCACTCTGGAATGTGCCGCAATATACTTCATATTATTTTAAATGAATAAATTGTGAAATAACACAAATTAATCCAATAAAATTTATTTGCCACGCCGGCATTCGATTCCGCGACCTTCGAAATGTGAGTCAAGAGTCTTACCGCTGGACTACGCCAGCCTTCCTTTATGCGTTCAGAAACAGCATAAGGAACAAACAAGCAAGCAAGAAAATATACATTCATTTTTATATATGTGGTAGAAAAATAAGAGCGCCGAAGCAAATTATTGTGTAGTTGCATTTTAAAACAATATTTTTATTATAAATATAAGTTATTCAACTGAGTGAAAATAATTTACGATTTTAGGAAATCCATTTAAAGAAGTAATTGAATACCGCAGACTTCTCTTGAAGTGATTTTTGGTAATTCGGTTTCGAATTCAAGAATTCATAACAAGATGTCGCCACTTCCGTCAGAAGACTGAATGGGGGCGTGTCCCTCCTAGGTATAACTGCTACGAATTTGTGAATATTTAGTATCTCTCGGGAAATGGAAAGATTGAGGGTACATACATAGTAGTATCAAGCGGCTATATATTACATATGACGTAATTGGTGACCGGACAACTCGGAAAGAAACCAACTCAGAACAATCTCAGATAAGTCATTTAGAGTGATAAAAAATTGTACATAAACAATTGGTTAAATAGGTTATTTTAGGTTAGGGTTATCGGCTTATTTAAAATTATTTTTTTCATAGCTTTTAATGACTTTTCAAGGAGTGTTGAGTTGACTATATTCTCAGTTGGCATGGAACCGACGTAATTGCCGGTCTCAGTTACTCTGTCCAGGACCTCTGTCCATTAGCTATAGTCGAGGGCACCCACCACTTTCCCGAACCGTTTTAAGGACCAGATTGGTCCCTCTATCGGTTCTCACATCAAGACTCTATATTTATTTTTTAAACGAAGCTACTTTGAAATGATTCTAAAAGCCCCCGACTGTCCCTACACGGCACAACATACAATTATACATACCAAAAAATTTTTTAAGTGTTCTCATCCGAGGCAGTTTGTTCTCGTTCTTGAAGCTAGCGGAGAGACAGCATTTAAAGAGAAATATAAATTAGAAAGAAAAAGCAATTGAAACATGTTCCCACGGCAGCCACAGCACAAGAGCAGCATCTAGAGCTTCTGGTAAGCCACAGGCAGTCCTGAGGATAGACAGTGAGCAGTGGAAGGAAAGTTGGCCCTTCAAACCCTTCACACCGTCCCTGGCAGCACAGTGGCCAGACGTGACCCCTATGAAGATGGTGGGATAGTGGAGAAGAGACTTCTGAAGAACCCAGGGGACTAAGTAACTCACTCCAGCCGACAGGACCACAAGAGAACTGGAGATCAGGGTCGAAAGGAACCCACCTCTCACTGCTACCGCTACATCAGGGGTGGCGCAGTGACAGTGCAGGAAACTAAGCGCTTGCAGATAGTATAAATTAAGGGCACCACCTGTGCCAGGCAGGGACAAGGGGGCTATTCCACCCCCTTATGGGGAGGGAGTAACAGTACAGACGAAGAAGCAGTACAATTCTAGCCGGTTTTATGAACGGTTAAAATATTTAAAGGATTCCAGTATCATTCCTAGAAGAAAAAAAAAAAATAAAAAAAAAGTGAGGAAATTCATAAAAAAAAAAAAAATTCTAGCCTATTTTATATTACCATGGCTACAATAAAATAAGTACATGGCTACAAAAAAAAAATATATATATATATATATATTCATACGCTAATGTCCATTAGCTATACTGGATGACAGTGGATTCGAGGAACGGGCTATTTTTGGAACCAGTTCCTACTCGATTCATTAAATGGTCATCAACACTAACTGGGCGAAGCCGAACCAAAAGCCGCCCGCAGGGCCTAGCAGCAAAAATCTGCTAGTTATTATTACTACAACTGCTTTCAACCGTTCGGAGCCAGTTTGTGGCGTATCCAATTGGAGCATGTTGTTATGAGGCTGAAGGGAATAACGAAAGGAAGGAAACGAGAGAGTGAAATGTTGGGTAGCGCCTACCATTAATACTTTTCCACTATTGTTTCAAACAAAATACTGCCGATTTACCGCATTTAGTTTTCTGAGAGCCAGTGTAAAATAATTCACCTTTATCTGACAGGACTACTAAAAACTTTAATGAGTGAAAAGCTTTTCTGCTTGTGTTCCGCTGGGAGCTTGCGAACTAGAGAACACATAGTGAGGGGGCGAATTGCAGGCTACGAATTTAATTATTCACATCCTCCCCCACCTCCCCTTCCCCACCCATTTTATAGGTATAATCGTGCACAATTAATTATAAAGCCATTAGTACAAAGCTTATTAACTCGTAATATTATCTTAATTCTCCGATTACAATCATTAAAAAAAAATGATTTTGTGTGTTTTAAAATCGTTCTTGTTCTTTTTTTTTCATTACTCTTTTATACACCCATCCAGCTTATACATTGGTGCTGTATGTGCATTGGTGCATTGGTGCTGTATGCATATGTAGTGATGCTGTTCCAATTTTTTTCACAAGGGTTAGTAATAAGGGTTCTATTTGGGAGGCAAAAATGGGTACCGCCGCCCCGGGAACCTTTATTGGATAACCAACACCTCTGCCATAGATCACCCCAAGCGGTTTGCTACGTTTGGTGATTTTACAGGGGTGCCCGGGTTCATGGGGTGAGGTTTGTCTAGGTCTTGAAGGTGGATGACCAGAACACACTGAACCCCAGATTCCTACGCACCCCTAAACCCTTTTCAGACATAGGCACTAAGGGAAATTATTTTCCTCAGGGTCTCCTGTGTGGAGTTCATGTAAAAAAAAATAAAAAATAAACTGTAGCTTCATTTGGTTTAGGTACAATTGGATAAAATTTAAAAAAATATGTAATAATCTAAACAATTTCAAAAATAATATTTGGACAAAAAAATATGTTTAGGTATGTTTTAAATGTCAAATTTGTTATGTTAAAAATGTGAATATTATTTGTACAATCGTTTGCTAAACTATGTAGACGAGGAATAATTGGCGAGTTTGCCATAATTTTTGTGTGTAAACGGTGACAATGAATTAGGTTATTTTGCCTAGTGTGTCGAGTAGTTACTCTTACATAAACTAGATTCAGGAGTTCGTAAAATAGAAGAATAAGTCTTTTTACTTCGTTACGCTGTCAGGTGATTATTTTATCATTTACTTGTTTATTGCAAAATAAAGTTTTTGTGAATACTACCATCGTACCACACAAAGTGTTAACACATTTTTTAAAAATAAAAGTATTAGATTATTTACCATAAGTATACTCCCGTAGTAGCCTTAGTGCCTGTCGGATACTGTGGCTAAGGAGCCATCCATAAATTACGTCACACGAATTTCATGAGTTTTTGACCCCCCCCCGTCCCTGTCACACATAGTCACATTTGTGAGACCCCCTCCCCCCTAGTGTGACGTCACAAATTTTGTAATTTTATATCTAAAATTTTTTTGCGTTTTAATAATTTAGATATTTTTTTTTTACATGAGCTCCTCACAGGAGGCCCCGAGGAAAACAATTTCCCTCTTTCCCTCTTCCTTGCCTATGCCATCTTTGGGGATGATGTGTGGAGGGTTTTTTTATAGGGAAAGGAAGGGGAAGAGAGTTCTGGGAAGGAAAAGGGTTTAAGGGGTGGGTAGGAATCTGGGGTTCAGTGTGTCCTGGTTATCCGCCTAGACAAACTTCACCCCATAAACCCGGGCACCCCTGCTAAATCATCAAACGTAGTGAACCACTTGGGGTGACCTATGGCAGATACATGTGATGTCAGATAACTGATGACCCCCCATACCCCTAATCACACAATTTTTACACTTCTCTTTACTCCCCCCCACTTAATGTGTGACGTAATTTATGGATGACTCCTAATGTCGGGTTAAAATTGCCACCATCTTTAATCGGAACCGGAACGAAAGACGAAATGCAAAACGTTCAAGTAATCCGAGTTAAAACAATTTTTTCGCTACACTCATTCAATTGATTTTGAATATTGTTTTGTTTTGTTTGTGACAAATATTTTCCAATATACGAGTTAGACTGAAAAATAAATCTAGTACTTCATGGAAATATTGAGTTTTATCCGCTAGTAATATAAACGCCATAGTTCCTATTTACTTTTCCAAGGTTTAAAGTTTAGTCTTTCGTTGAATAGTGGAAAAGCTTAAATGTAAACTTGATACTCGAGTCCAGAACTTTTGCAGGAAGTTAGTTTAGTATCGCAGATATTTCAATATTTGATCGGTCATGTTGTGCTATTTATTCAAGAGCAGCTGTACTCTTCGGTTTCATTGATGTTTGAAATGCAATGATAATATGACATCTTGTCTATTTTAAAAAATAATGGAAAGGTGATGTCGCTTTTGGTCTGAACTAAGTAATAGTTATAAAATCCAAATCAATGCTGGAAACAAATGTTGTCAATAGATGTCTCTGTGGCTCCATGTATTTTTCAATATTAGTAGATTCCTGTTTTACCAGGTAACCATTTTCTTTATTTGTGAATAGAACAATATTATGTATAATAGATTCCTGTTTTACCATAGAAACTACCTTTCTTCATACAATAAATAGAGCTATATCTGTAGATTCCTGTTGTATCACGACCACCATTTTTCTTTTGTTTTTTTCCCTCTTCAAATTGGCACACTCGTCGAACACCTTGTAACCGAAGCGTCCTATTATTTTTGATATTATAAAAAAAGGATTTTATAATACTCATTAATGACTTAACAAACAGTGCCCTTTATTCACATGTGATATACATAATGTCTTTGTTGAACAGAGAACATGGAGTAAAATGTTATATTTAAATTATACGGAACCCGTGCAGAAGAATTAGCTAAAAAAAAATAGGGGTCAATAGCATAAATTCCGACAGAGCTGAAATTTAGTAGAGACCTTGAGTGCACCATTACAAATTAAATACCGAAAGTCTTCATTGACCACACGCGTCTGTTAAAAAAGTTATTCAACGTCAAAGGTCAAAATTTTCGGTTTTTTGGATTTTTCTGGTAAACGGTAAGTTATATCAAGAAATAGGTACAACAAAAATTGTAGATCATAAAATTGTGTACAAAAATTGTTCAATATTTTTTTTTTCTATGAATCACCATTTCTGACATATAGCGATTCTAAAAGTTGAAGGAGTTTCATTTAAAAAAAAATTCAAAAGAACGCATTGTAAAACCCAGTCGATCACAAAATTAAAAACAAGTATCATCCATCTACTCACACGACTAAATTTGAAATTTACTCCATACAATACGTCGCACACACGCAATACAACGCATTACCCAATGACCTAAAACTTCCAGCAACAAACAAAAAAACATTGGCAAAAGCTCTAAAAACAATATTTTTTCGGCAGCCTTATTAACCGGTGACGAATTTAGCTGCCTTTCTTTGTAACTCTTGAACATTCTTCAACTAACTGTATAAAGTGTGTCTAGTCCGTTTTAAAATCTATGTTCTGTTCATAGAGCTCCCATTTTAATTCGTGTTCTTATGTAAAAATATTTTTTTTTTAGTTGTATAATGTTGTCCTTCTCAAAATGAGTTTTATAAAACTCATTGGGAGTAATCCATACTTAATATTATAAATGCGAAACTGCTCGAGTTTGTTTATGACCTTTTCACGCATAACACAATATAAAGACTTTAATAATTCTTTCACCAATATAAAGCTAAATTATATGCGCAGACTACAGCTTGTATATGATGGTAAGCTCTGGCGTTATGAAATTATAAATATTAATATATTATTTTTGTTTTACGTTTTCTGTTTGAGTTCGAGTTTTTGCTAACGTCAGAAAAAAATCTTTTCCATGGAAACAATGTTGATATATTTTTGGACTCTATGCTGGTAGGTACTCAGTCTACTGGTCAGCTACTACTGCAGAAAATTCAAATATTAGAATTCGTTTTTTTTTTGGACAAGCTTGGAATAAATGTCAGATGAGAGTTCCTATATTAAAAATATAATTAGTAATGATTATAAAGACTTAATGATAAATAGAGTATTTTTTTTATTATGTTAACGAACTTCCAAATATTTAAATAAAAATAAACATCCGAAATGTTTGTAAGCGCATGAATTCCGAACGAATGAACAAAATTGGATACGTAATTCTTTTTTTTCTTTGAGCTATAGCATTATGAAATTTAGGTGGTAGGCGAGATGTTTGAAAACTGAATGTAAGGGTATGAATATATGGAATGCGGGAGGGGATGAGGGTGGGGTGGGGGAGGGGAGATAATTGATAAGTGCAAGCGCTACAGTAATTTCCAGTAATACCATGCGAGCGAAGCCGCGGGGAAAAGCTAGTGTATTATAAATGTTATTTAATAATTTTGTAAAATATTATCACTAAATATGACTAAAATCTGAATTATTATACGTACAAAAGGCTGCGCTTTCCTGCCTTATGTTCACAATGTGACAGACAGAATTGCCAGGCTTCTGAGGAAAGAAAACATCAAGACTGTCTTCGGGACCATAACCAAAATACAAGATCTACTGAGATCTGCAAAGACTAAGTTTCCTCTGGAAACAGATGGAGTGTATAAACTCAGCTGTTCCGGATGTGACAAGGTTTATGTAGGGCAGACAGAGCGGACGACCTCCAAAAGGATATCAGAACACTTTCGAGTTTGCAAATTCGGCCACCCTGACAAATCGGCAATCGCCGAACATTTAATTGAAACCGGCCATCACTTTGGATTTGTTCCTGGGTAGACCCAAAACTTATAGAACACGCCTAATTACGGCGGCAATTGAAATTCATAAAAACCCCATTACCATTAATAAAAACGACGGAGCTAAGCTCAACAGTTCTTGGTAACCGGTAATTGACGGCTACACCAAAGCTAAACGCAGAAAACTATGTTGACTTATTTTCTATCACTGGCTCGTAGAGAAGTGCAGCTGGCAGCGCGGTATCGCATCTACATACATGAGCACACACTTTCGCCAATATCATTTACTCATCTGCCCTGATGATGGACACTGTAATACTGTCCGAAACGTTGGCTAAAGAAGGAGGTAGCGCAACATGGCATAACATGCCAAAAATAAATAACAAATATACGTTAAATTAATTTTGTTGCGAACCGCCCTTATGGTGATTTTCCCATGAAGACTGCGTTACAGGTAATATATCTAAGAAATTCAATCATTGTTTAATACAATTATTAAATACACAGAATTTGGAAAAAATTCTTTTGGGTCATAATTCATAAACTGCAACCTTTTTCATTGTATCAAATGTTTTATATTTTATCCTTCCAGCGAAGTTTCATTAAAAAATCTAATCAAGGAGAATTCTAACAGTAATATCTCCATTAATTTCATTTTATTTGAAAACAAAAACATTAGGTATGGCTTGACGTGGGTTGAATGCCAAATGAAAAAATTAGTTATAAATATTTCTGAGTTTCCACTTGTTTATTCCGGACTGGAAACAAAAATCATTTTGGTAAATATTTGCGACCCAAATCAAAAGTTTGTTTTGAGAATGATACCGAAATGAATTCTAAAAATATAAACGTTTGTTTTTGCTAAAAATAGCTCTATTCTAGTATCGGCATTGGGTCAACCTTTAAAATTGTTGATTGTCTAACAAAATTCATAATTTTCTTATCGCAGCTAAATAATATTTATTCGAGGTGAAAAGAGACAAACGTTCGTAGCTTTTTGTTTCAAAACATCTGCAAATAATATATATTTTTCAGATGTTGGCAGTGTGCTTTAAGGGGTGGAAAAAGGGGATTATGGAGGTTTTTCGAAATCTCATTTAGACAAACAACAGTGTCGGTCTGTGAGTTTTCAGTGAGCTAAGATTGAAAAATACATTATTGATTTTGTTGTAGATTAATTTTTTTTTTTCGAAATGTCAGTTATTTTGGTTTGAACATTTTCAGAATTTTTTCATACCAAAAATTAAAATTTAAAAAAATAATCGTTTTCTGTAACAATATCGTCAATAATGTCGTATTTTTCAATCTTAGCACTCTAGCTCACTGAAAACTCACGAACTGGTAGACAGTGGCCTTCCTCTTGCTTGTAACTAACTAGCCATCATGCCGTTTCCTCGCAGGGGTAGGCAGAGAGGGCGGTCGCTAAACAACAACTAAGTCTTGGCACACACTCTTAGCCTCGTTTACATTCATACATCTTCTCATATTTACATCTATTATTCTGACTTGACAAGGCCCGACTCAAGTATCTGATTCATTGATCGTGCCATGTCACCGACTTCTTCTACCATGCACATTCGCGTCGTTTCTCCTTAAACTCATTTCTTTATTCATTTGCTCTTCATGCCCAAATCATCTGAGGGTTCCTTTCTTAATCTTACTCAATAGGCTTACATCAGTCTTGCATTCTATGTGGATCTCCACATTCTCACATAATCATACATGGTTTTACCACATACATGCCTCAGGGATCTCTATTTCTACAGCATTAAGTCTACTCTCATCCTTCCTCTTCCATCAATTCCATGCCTCACTGCCATACATCAGAATAGATACCAACACTCCATTGTGGACTGCTAGCTTCGCTTCTTTGGACAGCTTTTTGTTGGCGCCAACGGCATTCAGACTCCATAGAGTTACCTGCATTTACCCTTCTTTCAAAATAATGATAAAGTTTTATTGCAAAGCATCTAAAATTTCTTAGGCCAAAAGCTGTTTTAGCGAAAAAGATAAGTAAGATAGATACACCGTTAGAAATCTGCAATCTTAAAACTGTAAGATTTTGACAAACTTTATAAAAATAAAAAGCACTATAACTAACCTTATTTATAGCACTTTCATTCCATTAAAATTGTCATTTTTTCATGTTTACTTTAGCTTATCTTTGTTTATGGCCTTGGCGGCAATATTTGCATCCACAAGTCAGGGAATTTATTTAAGTGTTTCTCTTGTTAAACAGTCGCAATGTTTCTTCCCGTACAAGCGGCGTCCCCATTTAATCTCCCCTTTATCCAGCACTCCCCCCCCCAAAACCCCCAAGACCACCCGGCGGCAATTAGACCACGGGTGTCTCCTAACTGCCGTGTTCTGTTCGTATTTTAATCATGTGGGCATTAGTTGCTTGTCGCGCCGTTCGTTCTCGCCGTGACTTCCTGGGGGTACAGGTAGTGTTAGGGCTGCCACTGGAATTAGATTACATTGTTATTTAGAACAATTAATAACTTTGAATCGTTACAAATCATATGTTATACATATCCCTTGTTAGAAGCCTAACGGAACATAACTCCATAGTCTGGTCGCCTTCTACAAAATTCATATAATGTTGAAAGAATTCAAATAAAATTTCTACGTTACGTAAATTTTAAACTTAATATCCCTTTAGAGAAAATAAATTACCCGTCTTTCATGAATATGTTAAATATTCCCACTTTAGAAAACAGACGAAAAATTAACGACCTAACATTTTTATTAAAATTATTAAATTCTAAATTCAACTGTTGTGAACTCCTACAATTGATAAATCTACACGTACCTACACGATCGACTAGACAAATATTAACATTTCATATACACACATCTCATTCCAAATATAGTTTGCATTCTCCAATACAGCGTTTACATAGCCTTGGTAACCAATATTTAAACAATATGGATGTATTTGATAATAAATTAAATTTATCAAACTTTAAACGACGTATGTGCCAACTATTTATTCCTACTTCTTAAACCATCTTTACCTCTATTTTTACTAACCATATATTCTATGTTACCTGCTTTGTGTCAACTATTATATTTGGTGTTATCTATATTTGGTTTCTGATATTTTATGTTATCTTTATTTTGTTTCTTATGTTTTATGTTATTGCCTGTATTTTATCAAAAACATGTACTGCACTATATTTAAAAGCCCTATGGGCGTTTAAATAAATAAAAAAATAAAAAATAAATAAATTGTGATGTGTGTTCCAAGTTCCAATAAGACACTATTTTAGTAATATCTTATTGGTTTTTTGCAAAATTATAATTTTGTTAATTGTACCATCTCACCAGATGTTTTTTGAAGTAAAACTTCTTTACGCTCGCTTGACTTGGGGAGTAAGCTGGTGAATGCGTGACGAGAGTGTTATGAAAAGTGTCGGGTGAGGCGAACGGAAGTTGAGAGGGAGATATAAGTTAGTGAAGATAGAAAGAGAGAGAGTTACGTTTCGTATATTACTGTAGGGGCAAAAGAGAAAGGTGCTAGCACACATTTTCTTTTTCTCATAGCCAGTTACGTTTCGTATATCTAAGACAGTGCAGGCCTATTGTCTGTATCACACTGTAGGAGCAAGAGAGAGCAGGGCGCGCGCATTTTATTTCTCTCTTCCTTTTATAGAAGTTTTACTTCAGTCGTATGGTCTAAAGCACACCCGTATTTTTTTTTACTAAATTAGCTCCCCTTTTAGGGAAAATAAGGAGAGGAAGTTCTGAGAAGGAAAAAAGTAAGAGGGGGTGGTTAGGTATCTACGGGTTAATCTGTCCAGAAGTGACGCAAGAATGAATCCATCCCTCTCAATGTGAAAGACGATTGGTCGATACTGTTAGGCAAAAATGTCTTCCTCGATCAGTCTCTCCCGGTCTGGCCCGCCGTGCAGTAGGTGGCCAAAAACATCCTTCCCCAAGACCTAGATAACCCTCCTAACCAACTAAACGTAGCGGATCACTTGGGGTTTCCTGTGGCAGGAATATTGTTGCCTCACAATAGTGTTAACCTATATAATTAAAATTGTATATATGTCTTCCATGTAATTTCCCCAGGATAGCTACCGAAATTTATTCAAAGAATTTCTTTTTCTCTCTAATATTATTATTATCCATTTTATATAATGAAGAAATACAAAAAAATTCGAGTGTTATTGTTTTTTCCAGCTTAATAAGCATTCTTCACAATACATTCAAGTCATATGAGGCTTTCTGAAAATACGCGGAATTACGAGATGCTTTTACACAGATAAAATAAATATGTTTTGCAAGAGATGAAACGACAAGCTAGAATAATATTGGGATTCATTGTTTCCTTACCAGCGAAGAAAATATACTTTATTATTCTAGGAGTATTTTTAAGCTTAAAAATAAACCATAACATTGATGCAACTACGTTGAGCTAATTAGCTTATTATCTATTACGGATACGAAACCAATGCTTTTTACAAATATAATTCGGCTACATTGATTTGGAATCTTACAATTCGAATGAACCGACTTTTTAATTAGTATTTTTAGAATCTTGTACACGCATTTCAGGAGTTTTCAAATTGATTCGGGAAATAGGCGATTGTGCTGTAAAAAATCGGGATATCTCCGGAATTCCAAGAAGCTTAGCCGTCCCTACGTAAGTACAATTTACAATCCACAATTCTGGGAGCACGCTTTGGGAAGCCGATACACAATAAATTGCCATGCAGGCTGATTAAAAGCATTACTTCAGATGAAGAGGACGCTCTTCCAATTGGGTTTCGAGAGAAGATTTCGAAGTTCAGTGCAGGTTAGGTCGTTCAATGGTAGCGTGTTTGTGGCATCGACCAGCAAAGTCTAGACAGGGCAGGTGGATGTTATAAATAATACCGAAAACAAAATTATTGGTTCAAAAAATTGGGTTACAAATATTCATCGCATATCGCAAGAAGACATGTTTTTTCCATCTATTTTTGGTCTGCAGGAACCACATTTGTTTCTCCGAATATTAAGCTTTCGAAGAAAACCGACGGACGTTTGGTTATAAAAGTTTTCTTACATATATTTTTTTTTATTTGCCGGCAACCCGGGCGTTTATTAAAATAACATTATTATACAAAAAAATATGTAATCCGTCTCACTAGACGATGTCTGTTCTGAGACGGGTACATTTATGCGTATATGTACACATAAATACGCATATTATTCCATGTAAACACATTTTTTTTTTTTTTTACAGTTAATACCGCACAAGAGTCCCAACTGCTCCCGTCTGGAGCCAGTGAGACTATGGCATCCCCAATCGGGGTATGTTGTGAGGCTGAAGGTAGTGGGGAGGGGAAGGAGATAGGGAAGAGGAAGGTGGGGAAGTACCTGGCTATTCAGATCTGGTCACTAAACACGGCTAAAGCCATTTCAAGCAACGTTTCAATTCTGAATGGTGGTCTTACACCAGGGCGATACTGTTATATAGTATCTTCCACTCTGGAACGTGCCGCAAATATACTATTTATTATTTTAAATGAATAAATTGTGAAATAACACAAATTAATCAAATAAAATTTATTTGCGCACGCCGGGTTCGAACCCGCGACCTTCGGATTGTGAGTCGAGAGTCTTGCCTTACATACACACACGAACATAACATACATACACACATACATACACAAACGTATACGCATGCATGCACGTAATCATAAAAATCATAAGTGTACAAAATTTAACCAGAAATCAAAAAAAAATTGTTGGAAAATTTTCAGAGGTTATCGTGGAAAGTATATGGTTTCATAAAATCGTTAGAGAGACAAATCGAAAGAGTTTCGCTAATAATTATTCAACCGAATTTGTAAGGCGCCCAACATCTGAGTTGATATATTTGTGACATATAATAATTGTATTTTTTATTTGTATTTTTTATTTGTATTTTTTATTTGTATTTTTTATTTGTATTTTATTAGAGACCATTATGTATAACGTATAACATATTTTAATAGTAAAATCACGGTAGTCCAGCGGTAAGGATCTTGACTCGCATTCCGAAGGTCACGGGATCGAATCCCTGCGTGGCAAATAAATTTTATTTGATTAATTTGTGTTATTTCACAATTCATTCATTTAAAATAATATATAGTATATTTGCGGCACGTTCCAGAGTAGAAGATACTCTCAATATCGCCCTGGTGTAAGACCGCCATTCAGAATTGAAACGTTGCTTGAAATGGCTTTAGCCATGCTTGCTGACCAGATCTGAATAGCCAGGTGCTTCCCACCTTCCTCTCCCTCATCTCCTTCCCCTCCCCAGTATCTTCAGCCTCACAACATACCCCAATTGGAGATGCCATAGTCTCACTGGCTCCAGACGGGAGCAGTTGGGACTCTTGTGCGGTATTCATATGAAAACAGTCTTCCTCAATTGGAATTCATATTTCAAGGAGTTACTGGGGTTCTTGTGTTGGTGTTACATCATGATTTTCTCATCTTCATGTTTACAAGCCTCATATTCATGTTTGATGATTTCCTCATCCTTCCTGTTTGTTGACTGTATTTATTTATTTCCCTATCTTCGTATTTGTAGACTTCCTTTTCATGTATGTAGATTTCATTATCGTCATGTTTGTCAACTTAAGATGCTGGTGTTGGTGTTAATTATTAATCTTTATGATTTTCTCAACTTCATGTTTACAAGCCTCATATTCATGTTTGATGATTTCCTCATCCTTCCTGTTTGTGGACTGTATTTATTGATTTCCCCATCTTCATATTTGTAGACCTCTTTTTCGTGTATGTAGATTTCATTTTTGTAAACTTAAGAAGCTGGTGTTGGTGTTAATTATTGATCTTTGTGATTTTCTCATCTTCATGTTTACAAGCCTCATATTGATGTTTGATGATTTCCTCATCCTTCCTGTTGACTGTATTTATCGATTTCCCCATCTTCGTATTTACAGACCTTTTTTCATGTATGTAGGTTTTATTATCGTCATGTTTGTTGACTTTAGATGTTGGTACTGGTATTAATTATCACTCTTTATAATTTTCTCAGCGTCATGCTTACTTTCTTATTTCAAGATTCGCTCGCCATTGTTCGAGAAAATCTTTTTCTTTGCTTTTATTTTCTGTCTCTAATTGTATTTCATTCTCAGCGCTTAGTTTTAAAACATATTTTACCCTTTTAGTAAACGTGATGAATTTTTTTTATAATTACAATTAAGGAGAAAATTATAAAACTAAATAAAAATTAAATATTTACTCTTTGTGCTTCAAATAAATTTCTGCAAACGACCCCTTGAGACAAATAAAAATATATACAAACGTACCATCTTCGTATTATAAATACAAATGCTCTTTTTAACACTAATATTGGTTGTCTGTGATGTGAATATTCCTGCACAATGTACTCAATCTGTTTTGATACTTAAAATCTGTTTTGAGCTTAATCTCCACACAAGAGGCTCTGGGGAAAAAATTCCCTCACAATATAAATAAAAATTCTGTTAATGGGGAAAATAATTAAGGGCATATGTCATCTTTGGAGATGCTGTGTGGGGGATTTTTTTAGGGTAAGGAAAGAGAGCAAGTTCTGGGATAAAAAAGGTATGAGGGATAGGAAACTAGGGGTCAACGTGTCCCGGAGTGATGGACGTATGAATTCATCCATCCCATTGCGGTGCAAGGCGATAGGTCGAAAGTCCGGCTAGAGAGTCCTAGATTAAGTCTCCCTCAACTAGTCTCTCTCGATCCGGCTCGCCACGCAGAGGTAAACGCATTCGCCGCCAAGACCTAGAAAAACCTCACTTCATGAACCCGGGTGCGTATTTCCAAAACCTATACCGTTCAGTCGCGGTGGCGACAATTTACATTTTAAATACACCTCTTTATGATTATTTTTTATCACTTTGAAAAAACAAAAATTGTTCTAAAATCTACATAATATAATCTTTTTAATGTGTACATTAGAAATTAAAATTTTTATTTCTTAATATTTAATTTTTGATATTATTCCCATATATTATAAATATGCTTCTATATTGGTTATTTTTTAATACTTTGCAAGAACAAAAATTGTTCTAAAACCTAGAACAATTTTTGTTCTTGCAAAGTGTTTAATTAATTTAAATACATATAAATAATAATTTTATTTTGAAATTGAAAATGTACATTGACTGAACCCGTATAGGTTTTGGAAATACGCAACCCGGGTAACCCTGGTGAGTCACCAAACACAGCAAATCACTTGGTTTGATTTATGGCAGAGACATCCATTAAATGGTTCCCAGGGTGGCGGTACCCACAACCGCCTCTCAAATTATGATGATTGTGTGAAAACAAGCGATTAAGTAGGTACCTACCTATAATAAGATAATTATATTATTTTAATTTTGTAAATAATCCTATATTTGAAGTGCTTTCTTTAAATTTTTGCCGGATCGCGTTTACTAACGGTGTTCATTAAAGAAATGTCTGACGTCCATCGAAAGGCGTCTGACGCCCCTCTAATTTTTTATCAATAAAATATAATTGTATTATAAAGAAAATTGGCAAAATTCGTTTTTGAAAGGCAATGTGATCCTGGAACATATTGCATAGCAATTTGTAAAGATCTGCACTATTTTACAATATTATTTAAATACCCATTCAAGATCCTTGTAGGATACCGCCTTAGAAAACAATGTTTGGTTTATCTGTCTCATCTGTCAGATGTGTCAGCCTCACGTACTTCCCACCTCACATCCACCTCCTATTGTTTGTTCCATTTTGTATCTGCAATGCACAAACTGCAACACAAATGCATTATATATTTAAACAGTAGGCAATTTCAACCGAACAGGCAGTAACTTAGTTAAATATTTCATGTATTTTAGAGACCACGTGCATTTCCAACAATGTCTGTATTTATTCCCAAAACACAAATTTAAGGCCCGATTGAGAAAGTAATCTTTTTAAATTTCCGCCGCATAAAATCGGTTATTTGGTCAAATGGTTCAAATTATTGTCGAATTAGCAGGCCTGGAGATTCGACCTTTCCGCCGGGTTTATTTTAATTCATTCTGAAAAACGCGTTCTCAATAAATATTTAAGATGTGTGTAAACGAATCCTTCCCGAAGTTATTAATTCATCGTCTAGAAAAATAAAATCTGGTGCTCTCGCGAAATTTAAAATTTTATAAGGGGAAATAAAATTTTCAAACAGTTCTATCAATATAAATTAATGGTGAGGTATTGTTTTTGTTAATCTTAAATATAATTAACTTTTAAAAAAAAAAAGTTATTTTATTTACGAATTTGTCGGAATTTATTAAAATGTGAGCCTTGAGCAAAATGGGGGTTTGTTCAAGGCTCACATATTAGAGTATTTTACCGCTTTTACTGTCAATACACGCATTTATTTGGATAATATCGTTCGTTACGCAAAATAACTGGCTTATTAATGAACGGAGTTCAACTAACGAAGCTTTTAGGTGAAACAAGTCGTATACGTGATCCACAGACTTAAATAATTCGCGCGACTCAGACGCGATCAATTTATTCCGTTCAATCTTGGAGAAACTAAAGTTAAATGAAAATATGACTAAAAAAATTATTATCCATTTTGAATCATTTAGTGTCAAAAAACTGACTACCAATGCACATTTGGGTTATTATTGCAATTCAACATTGCCAATTTATTAATATTTTTACGTAATTGAATGGCGTTTGACGTACTGGTTTGTGAATTATGAATGACAGATCCGCCAGCGTTTCCAGCGTATCGATTTTTTTTTTTAATTTATTCGCTTTCAATGTTGGTTAGGCTGTCTTAGCTTTGCTAGAGACCTCGATATAAAATCATTAGATGTTTCGGCTATCGATCCGATATTTTAAAGCTATCGATTTCACCATGCTTGAGCTCCAGGTATCACTGCAGATTGCCACATGATCGGTTTTGTCGAAATCCATGTTGCCGATCACTTGGAATGTTGTTAATATCTAATGTGAGTAATATTCTAATTTGAAAGGAGATTTTCAACACTTTTTCATCTTACTGAAAAACAAATTAAAAATATGGTACAAATAGTATGGTGTCTCAATGAAAAATTCTTTGACAAAAATTTTTCGTCAAATCAATGAAAAATTCTAAGCTCGCCTTAGAAGCTAAAAAAATGTGTGAACCTCTTAGGCCTCTGGTCAATTTTGTCGGAAGGTCAAAATATTTCTGCTTTCCAATAAAATCCAAATAAATGGAATATTTCTAAACGCATCCATAAATCAAAAAATGTTTGAGATAGGCGATGAAATTTGCTTCTAACTGATATTATAAGAAATAAAAAATTTGATTGCAAACAAAAAAAAAAATAAAAATAGCTCACTTTACGTAAACAAAACTACTGACAAAAAAAAAATAAAAAAACACACAAATATTTTATTAGTCAAATGTACTTTCCGTCAATAAAATTTCCGTCAACTCCTTTTTTTGTAGTTTCATCTTTATTTTTTTTTTTTTACATTGTTTTAGAAGAGAATGTGTCCTTGCTGGGGTGCCCCGTTCTAAGGTCACATAAGAATAATTAATAAAAAAACTCCAAAGTTTCAATTTTTTTTAAAATTCCGATTGGAAACTTTGGTTTCACAAACTAATAATTATTTAGATATGAATATACGGGGTGTTTTCTCCTTCTAACAATATTTCGATAATATTTAAGAGAGGCACATAGACTTCTTTGAGACCTCTGAGTATTTCCGAAAACAGAGCAAATTAGCCTAAGTAAAGTTGATATGCAGAAAAACAACAAGAGTACAAGAGCCATTCAACGAGCCACTGTCCGAAAGGTTTTGCCGATTCAGAAAACAGAATTCTACTTCATAGTTAGCAAGTTATTATATTTTTTAACAAGATGGGATTTTATCCCATCGTACTATTAAAAGAAAATTAATTGAATCTCCACCCAGACAAGAACCCATTATGTTCCGCGGGTTACCTTATACCTTGTGTATTTTCTAATTCACCTGTTGTAGTTATCTTCTGCACTAATGAGTATGTGTCTAACAGTACTGTGGTCGTGTTCATTGTAGAGAGAGTCTGACAGTATTAACACAGGAGCCGGCGCACCTGCAAATTGTTTCCCTCATTCCTGTGCAAACTCTAACAGAACTTTTATTTATATTGTGTCGGAACACGGCGCTCGCTCGACCTACCTGTCAAATCGGTGCACGCTTTTGTTTCCGTGCTCTCGAAGATAAAGTATTTTATAAAAATACAACATCATACGAGCATGTAGTGCAAAATAATTATTTCGTATTATTTCGAACTTTCAAATGGTTACTACGGGCCTTTCTGATACAGTTTCTCAAATATTTCAGTTTTGGATAATTTCTGACTGTGTTTATTCCACAGTCTTCTCTACCGTTATCTGCGTTCTGGCATCCAATTTTGGACAAAATTTAACAAAACCAACTAACTAACCATCACGCCGGTTCCCCAGCGGGATAGGCAGAGGACGGACCGCCAAACAAAGATTTGAATTGGCCAAATTAAATTCTCAATCCCGCTTTTTCGAATCCCGCAATCCAACATCTCGCAATCCTGCAATCCCGCAGGATTTCATCAATATTTGTTTTCGCGGGTTTGCGAGATTTTGTTGCGCGGGATTCGTGGGATTGCAGGATTTTAATGTACGGGATTTGTGGGATTGCGGGATTATGGTGATAATTTTTTTTTTTTTTTAATACAAATACCACGATTAAGAGGGTATTCTAGTCTAAAAGCCCGAATTTCGGGCGTTTTTTGACTGTCGATAAAAAAACCCCATTCATATTTAAAGTATACATTTTTTTTTTAATTTATTTATTTATATTTTAAGAATTCCCAAAAAAAAAATTCTAACGAAATTTTATTTTTTTCTTGAAGTTACACCCTGTTCAAGTAGAGCGGGGAAAAAAGAGGGTGTGCATTTTATCACTATTTCCACCCTCCTAGTCATCTAAAAACAAAAAAAAAAGATTATTTATCAAGACAAATGTCATCATGGTAGCAACCAAGAGAAATGAAAAAAAAGATTCGCCCAAAATGGAGGCAACTCAGTTATTTTTCAAATTATTCCGAATTCTTAAAAAAAGTAAATATTAAAAATTTTTATTTTTTGTTAGTTTCTACCATAATATAATGCAGAAGAAAATTCTTGCCAAATTTCAAGAAAATCGGTTTAAAAACTTGATTTTGTGACAAACGTTTCGAAAAAAGTAGTTTCGAGAAAAATGCGTTTAAAGTTTTATTAAGTATTTAGTTAGATTCCGTCTATTGCCACGACACTAAAATGACTATAACTTTTGAAAGAATTCGATTATCAAAAAATCCTTTCAAGAAGATATTTTGAATATTTAAACTCTATACTATCGAAATATGAAGATTTTTTTTTTCTTTCTTTCTAGATTAGAATACCCCCTTAAGCTACAAGCTCGATAAAATATCTGCAATCATTAATATATTTTATTTTATTAACATTTTTTATTCTTAATATGTATATATAAAGTATAAATGCCACAATATGATTTGTCGGAGATCTAAACATCTCATGGCGCGCAAATATTAACTTTTTGACATTGCAGCTCTGAATTTCAATTTCATGTATTCAGACTGCCAACCAGTCTTTCCACAGTGCGAGGTAAAACTATGTGATTTCTGAAATAGTTTGAATAATGTTTCAGACAGAGACTTCAATTTCACTTAGTTTGTTTAGTTAATTAACGACTAAGTTCTAACAAACTGGGTACCAAATTCTAAACTTTATTAGTTCTAATTGGTGTCTACCACGAAACGATGGAACCAAATTAGCAATCTGAAAGCTGAATTCTAGGAGGTATTGTAAAACCAACATAGATTAAGATTTTGTTGGTTACAAAGACAGCAATGGGCTGGTCTTGGGAAAAGTGTGACATGAATTAGGTGCCCCGTTGTCAGCAACCCAGAGACAGACCAGAGGAAGAGGTTTAGTCACTGTGTGCAAGAAGATAGGAGCGGAATATGAAGGCCTGATGATTGGAGATGAATGATTTTTTCGATGGCGTCGTAAGAAGTAAACTGGAGTACGCCAGTGGTGTGTGGACTCCGCACCAAACTAAATACATTATTATGCTGGAACAAATCCAGAAAAAAATCCTTGTATCCTGTAATCCTTGTGGTATGTCTATATGCGGATGCATGGAACTTACCCAAAGTTTATGCACCATATATAATTACTTGAGACAACAAATAGATTTGGCTTAGAAACTAGACGTTATGCAAATCTTGCAATTCTTAGTTTTAACATAATTCATAACTAAATTGACAGCTCATTCCTTTTGCAATGCTATGGCTTATACATGCCTGAAAATTTCAGCCGTAGTCATTGACACGACTTGTTCAAAATAAATACGGCAGAACAGATATTCTAGCACGGCGTAGCATGACAAAAGGAATGGCACTGTTCAACGAAATATCGAAAACACTAGATTCTCTAAACTCTTCTTTAGATAGCCTTAAGATTTTTTTTTGTATAATAATCATCTTCCTTTGTGTTAAGATTGTCAAAATGAGAAAATTGTACGGTAATTAAGAAAATAAATAAAAAATTGGATTTCAGTTGGTAGGAGATCATTTTCGTGGAGTAGACTTAATCCAACTCTGGAAAGTAACACTGTAACTCTGATAGTTCGAGCTACGTAGCATTAATGATAGCTCTAGTGCTAGTACCTCATGTAGTTTACAATATCCTCCAAGAGATGTCTCTAGTATATAGGTTTGCCCCTCCAATTCAACACTCAGGTGAGCAATTAAGTTTCTGGCAAAAGTGAGAATTTGAGAGCATAACAAATGTGAGGTTAGTCTCCTTACAAATTATAAAACTTTCTAGTCTAAATAAAGATAAATTGATTTATTCTGAAGAAGTCCTTATTTATTTTAAGAACAAACTGGCGCAGCCGGCGGAATTTATTATTACTCTAGCACCGTACTATTCAGCATAAAAACGTTGCTTGAAATGATAATAACTACCATTTGCGACTGCTAAGCGTCTAAATAACTTTATTGTGATAATCTTTTGTTGAAAAAAAAAGGCTTTTTAAAGCTGCTGTAGCCGATCTCCGGGAGGTCCTCTAAAAAAGCGTTTACGGTGAGCACGATATCTCTGGATTGGATCTTTTAAAATTAAAAACTAAAACAGATTTCGTTAATATAAGGTATATTCTAAAAAATAATGAAAGGAATAAGCAAAATATTCGTTTTTAACTAAATGAAATTCTCAAATTCTCAAAAAAAATCTATTTTGAAGAAAATTTAGCCTTAAATTGTTTATAAAATGTAAAACATTTATCGGTAAGAAAAAACCTTCTTCCAATTACTAAAAAGTAATTTATGAAGCTTTCGGAAAAATTTGAGACTGGTTGGTTTAGTTATTTCCGAGGAAACTTGCTCACCGACTGTAACACAGTTTGAAAACACGGTTTTGAGAAAAACCGTGTTTTCAAAAGTTTTAAAAGCGCTAATTCCGAGACGTCTTTACAAATATGCGTATAACTTTGAGAATATTTGTCGGATTGACATGAAATTTTCTGTGTGTATAATTAAATATATGTAAATTACGAAAATGAAATAAAAAAATGTTTCTATGGCATCCTGATTTCGTGTAATCCCTTAATATAAATAATGATTAAAATAATATTTTAACCAATTGAAATAATTTGACTTGATAATGAACAATAATTCCAGTTGACAATGCGACGTTATGTCTCCAAGCTTTGAATCAATTCATTATTTTGCTTGATTACTTGGTGAATAGTGATAACATGTATCTAATTTGATCTCTTATCGCGATCGTACATCGAGCATTAATTCTACCTGTAGATTAGAGAATGTTCAGTTTGGAACTTTACGTGGTTCATTTTCGAAATGCTTCGACAAACCAGTGCTTCGAAACATTTCGTCTCAATTTCTCGAAATCTCCAAAAAGCAACATTTATGGAAATTTCATCTTTCTTACGGGCATAAAAATTCTTATTAAAAATGATGGTCTGAATAGATAAATATTAAAATCTCCAAAAAGTAGCATTTGTTGAAAATTCACCTTTCTTATGGCGTAATGATTTTTATAAAAAATAATGGTGAGAAGAGATATCAATATTAAAATCTCCGAAAAGTAGCATTTGTTAAAAAAATATCTTTTTACGGGCTTAATGATTCTTTTTAAAATTGTCTGAAGATATCATTGCTAAAATCTCCAAAATGCAGCATTTGTGAAAAATTTATCCTTTTTACGGCCATAATAATTCTTTTTAAAATGATGTTCTGAAGAATTCAACAAAAAAAAATCTTTCAAAAGGAGCATTTGTTGAAAATTCATCTTTCTTACAGGCATAATAAGTATTATTAAAAATGATGGTCTCAAGATATATCAATATTTAAATCTCCAAAAAGTAGCATTTTTTGAAAATTCACCTTTCTTACGGGCATAATAATTTTTATTAGAAATGATGGACTGTAGAGATATCAATTGTCTTTTAAAAATTAAAAAAAAACTAAAATCTCCAAAAAGTAGCATTAATGGAAAATTCATCTTTCTTACGAGCAAAATAATCCTTATAAAAAATTATGTCTTACAAATTTTCCTACACAAACCTCACCCCACGAACCCGGGCACCCCTGCGAAAGACTTGGGGTGACCTATGTCTGAGGTGTTGGTTATTCAATAAATGATAATCGCGGCGGCGATACCCATATCGCCTCCCGAATTGAAACGCATCAAGATAAAAATGACGTGAAAACCAATCAGTTTAGATAAATTTCTATTCCTCTTTTGCGAATTTAACGAGAGGTTCTATCAAATGAAAATAATTGATTTTCTCACCTGCTAAAGGAGCGCTGTTTCCCAGCACAGGTAGAAACAAGAAATAACTCAACGCCAGCGTAAATTTCAAACAAAATACAGCCACACGTGGAATTCACGTAAACATTATTATAATACGTTATTCCCTCTGCTGGAATGTCGGTAAGGGGGGAGTGTTGTGGCACCCGCCCGACGCACGCCGGAGGTTATTAGTGTCGGCGGTACTATTTGCAAGTCAGCCTGCCACATCGTTCATTACGGGAAAAGGGGATCATTTAGGTGTTTGTTTAAATGCTTTGCATCTAATGACGTACTTTGTTCGTCACTCTGGGTTCGCCGGAGCATGCTCAAATAGTACAAACACGGTGTTAATTCCTATTTTCTAAACACCTGTCATAATTATTCGCTCATACGTGATTAACCACACGTACGCCGCAGGAATCTTTATGTATACCGATATAATCAAGCTGCTCAGTGTAGCTAATATACAATCTCGATGTTACCAACGCGACTTCAACAATAATTTCCTTGTGGAGATATGTACCTACCAAAGTAATTATTTATATGAATGGGGAAAGCTTAGAAATTGATCGCTTTTGGTTGTTAAAAGCGTTCGAAAATTAAAATAGAGAAAATCACTCGGCACTCACTATCAATAGAAGAAGATAGAGAGATATGTAATTACGAACGTTGGACAGAGCGCGCTAATATTTTAAATGATAAAATTGAAGCAAAAATGGTGAAAATGTTTAATAAAACGTGACGCGTTTAAAATACTAAAAATCTCGTGGAAGGCGTCTTAAGTATCATTTAAAGAAACATTGTGAATTTTTTCACAACTATAACTTGTAAAATAATAGAAAATGACGTTTTTAAAATAATTTTCGGAGCATACTTTGCGATTTTTTCTATTGAGGGAATTTCATATAATTTGCGCTTCGGTGTGGTACGCATCTAGTTATCTTCAAAAATAACATATATTTTTTAAGAGCTTAAAAACTTCAAATGTTTAAGGGAGATATCTAAGAAATAAGTAGAAATTCGAGTAGCGGCGTCTTAAGTAGCATTTAAAGAAACGCTGTGAATTTTTTCGCCCCCATGACATGTTAAATAACAGAAAAATATGTGCTTATATTAATTCTCGGAGAATACTTTGCGATTTTTCTATCGGGGGAATATCATATAAATACCGGCTCAGCAAATGTATAGTTATTATACTCAGAAATAACATATATTTTTTTATGAACTTAAAAACATAAAGCGTTCAAGGAAAATTTGTTATAAATCGGAAGAAATTCGAATTGCCGAGTCTTAAGCATAAGTTTTTCTAAACCAAACATCTTTTTTTTCTGTAAAATTTTTAAAAAGCCACTCACCAGTGTCTCTTGTGATGTTATGTGAATTTACTTATTTTATTCAAGAAATGAATCCCATGGCTGATTGCAAAAATCACAATCAGTCTACAAAAACCAAACCATAGATTTTGCTACAAGAGACAGGGAAATAACGGAGATTTGTCAGATAAAATTAATGCAAGATAAAGAACTCATCATTTGCTTGCAAAGTTGGATACTTAAAATTATTTCCGCTCTTAAAAATTCACGTATCTAACCTACGTAGTAGTTTTGATATCCACAACTTGAACAGAATTTGCAGAGGTTGCAGATTAAATGCTATTCACTAATATAATATGATATTTCTGTATTTACGCCGACTCACGTTTTGTCTATTTCACGTCGATTCATTGAACCGTTCTTCTCTTGTTTCTGCTTCCGACATCAAAAAATACACCGCAATAAATTTCCAAGGAACATCTGAACGCTTTATTGGTGGTTTTATAAAAAAATCTGGAATTTCGTTTTTTCACGAAGGTAAGTGGATTTTGTAAGTATTTCCACTTCGGTGCCGGAAAGTGATTTCTCCTTCGTACTGCGCAGTTCGAGCGGAAGTTAGATCTACTTCATCATTTCAGTCAATTTATTCTTGATGAATATTGTGAAGACCTTCTGGATTTTACCACTTTACCTTCGTTTGTGTGTTTCCTCAAGAATAGAACTTATCAATGTTATTTGCAATATTTAAATCGTTAGACGTTTTACTAAGATATGCATAAAAACTATGCCAAATATATCTAGTTCAACACCTCAAAAAAGACAAAGAGACAAACATCACACCAAAACCAGACCAAAACTAATAGACCGATTTGTAAGGCATAATTCAATTATTTAATAAAAAAACCTAATAATAACCTAACCTAATAATCAGAAAAGATTGTTTAATAGTATGCACAATCATCTTCAAACTGACGTAGTATACACCGACTTTAGTAAGGCTTTCGACAAAGTCTCACACAAAATTCTCATACATAAATTAAGATCCTTAGGAATAACGGGGAATATTTTGAAATGGTTTGAAAGTTATCTACACAAAAGAAAAATATCAGTCAAACTAAATTCACACTTTTCAAATCAGTTCGAAATATTCACCGGAGTTCCACAGGGGTCACATCTGGGCCCAGTGTTATTTTCCTTATTTATAAAGGACATAACTACCATCTTTGAAGGAGTTATGATACTCTTATTTGCGGATGACCTTAAAATATATAAAACAATTACGAATCTTAACGACTGCTGTATATTACAATCAAATCTAGTAAGGTTACAAGAGTGGTGCGCCCTTAATGAACTGTTCCTCAATATTGAAAAATGCCAAACAATTACTTTTGCGCGAATCAAAAATCCCATTAATTTTCAATATAGCATCAACAACATTTTCCTGAAAAGAGTAGATCAAATCAAGGACCTCGGTATTATATTTGATAGTAAATTAACTTTTGTTCCTCACATTAATCTAATAACTAACAAGGCCATGAAAAGTCTGGGGTTCATCCTGAGGACGGTTAAAGAATTTAAATCACTAAATTCGTTTAAATTGCTGTACACTGGGCTGGTGAGATCAAATTTAGAATACAATTCAACCATCTGGGCTCCATTATATAAGACACACCAACTAAGAATTGAAAGAGTACAGCATAAGTTCTTAAGATTTATTAATTATAAACTCGGTATACCTGTCGAAGATCTAAATTATGTATATTTAATGGAGTTACTTAATATAAGCGATTTAGCGTCAAGGCGCGTAGCGAGCGATTTATTTTGTCTTTTTAATATTTCAAATGGCAGACTGGACGCCCTTGATTTAATCAGTAAAATTAATTTGAGAATACCCACGCGCGATACTCGCTCTAATGCGATTTACCTTGTAACTAATTCTGCTAGTAATTATTTTGTTAACTCTCCTCTGCAAAGACTCCATATACTCGGTAACAAATATTCCTCTATAGACGTTTACCGTCATCAATCGATGTCAAAATTTAAACTCAGTGTATTAGAACAATTAAAATAAATCTATTAATATCATGCACTATATAGCACCTTAATCGAAATATTATGGTAGCTATGTTTCGATAAACACGTAATAAATACTTTAAAAAAGTTTGCTAATTACAAACATAAGTATTGACAATCCTATCGTATTTCCCTCTTTAATTAAAATAACAATCTCACATTAATTTACTTACCATATATTCTATGTTACCTGCTTTGTGTCAACTATTATACTTGGTGTTATCTATATTTTGTATATCTTATGTTATCTTTATTTTGTTTCTTATATTTATATTATGTTTATATTATATTATGTTATTTCTTATATTTTTCCAAACACATGTACTGCACTATATGTAAAAGCCCTATGGGCGTTTAAATAAATAAATAAATAAATAAAATATGATTATTTTTTGACTAATCAGTCTATTCGCAATCGTAGAATTATTGATTGACTTTAATCGCAATGAAAGTTTGCCACCAAGAAACTTTTATCAGACCGGCTCAAATATCGAGGCTCCAAAGAAGCCAGAGTAAATCTGGCTTCCAAGAAGCTGAGCGTCTTATGAAGGGCTGCAGATTCTTCAATAGTGACCAGCTGCTAGCCCTGTACAAATCTCTAGAATCCCCTCAATTGAATTTGAGAACCACTTCTGGACTGCATCCCCAAAATACTTGATAAACCTTTTTGATTATGTGCAAAGGAGGGCGGTTTATCTCATTGACAATCCGTTGTTAACAGACCGATACATAGACGCAATGTAGGCATGGTATTTTAATGGAGACTGCTCTTAGGATCTAGCAACATTGCGAGAAACTCAACGGACACGAGCGGAACACCGGTTCACAGTTTGTTTCAGGAGAATGGGTTGTTTCTTCGATCCGTTTTGTGTAAGACGGCTCGTGTGTAACGAGCTACTGGCATTTTTTTTTTCTCCTTCAGTATCCATACCCGCCTCCCAAAATATTTTTGGGAGGCGGGTATCGATACCATTTAATGGATAACCAACACCCCCGCCATAGGTCACCCCAAGGGGTTTGCTACGTTTAGTGAGATAGAAGGGGTGTCCGGGTTCTTAATTATTACTTTATTTAATTACTTAATCTTGGTGGCGATTGCTTTTCCGCGTACTGCGTGGTGGTCCGGATCGGGAGAGACTGCTTGATGTAGACATAATCTAGTCCTCTCCAGCCGGACTCTCTCGCCCCGTCGCCTTGCACCGCAGTCGGTGGATTCATACGTCTCTCATTCTTGGACATATTAACCCCCAGATTCTTACCCACTTTTCATACCTTTTTCCTTCCCAGAGCTTCCTCTTCTTCCTTTCCTTTTAAATAACCTCCACATAGCATCCCCAAAGATGACACAGGCCCTGAGGGATTGTTTTTCCTCAGTGTGGAGCTATCGTAAAAAAAAATGGTCCGGACCTCTTCAAGTCTCGCATTAATCCCTTTTTTTACATTAACTCCACAAAGGAGGCCCTGAGGAAAATAAAAGACTAATAATAGACTAATATTCCCTCAGGGCCTGTTATCTGGGATGCTGTGTGGAAGGTCTTTTTGAGGAGAGGAAGGAATGAACATTGGTCTTGAAGAGACCCATGTTGTAGGAGGGTGGAAACACAGAAGCCGGTAAATCGTTCCATAGCCGAGCTGTTGAACTCAAAAATGAGTCGAAAAAACGACCCGTTCTCATATGACAAATGTCAACTGCGTACACCGGTGCCAAAGGGATCAATGACGCTAGTTCCTCAGAGCATCTTCCATTGAAATACGGGTAGAAAATGTATAGCATTCCCACCCGACGTCTGTGCTCTAAAGATTGCAATCCGTTCGTTAAGGTGGGAGAATCTATTAAACGGACCGCCCGTTTGGAGCTTCAGACCAGAGGTGACCTTCCTACGGCCCCTACCTTAACCTGCCTCACAACGCTGTCAAAGTTACCATTTATCTACATCTATACAGAAGGGATGCTCTTGTGAGGTGTAACAAAAAAAAAACATAGTTTGAATATTCCACAAATTTTTACAAATATATTTTTTCTACTTTCCTTCTGCGGAATAATAATGTTTTAGTGATAAAGAAAACCCTTTTTTTATGAAACCCAAGTGTGTAAATGTGTTCTGGGAGTGCTTCCTGCCCGGAGAGATAGAACTCAGTGCCATAAAAATGATTTATACCCAAATTATCTTAGAAAATAATAATTCAGGTTAAATTACTCGCGCCATTACACTAAAAGTGTTGCGGCATATTTCCCATTTAAAATGTTTACCTTTGCCAGGTATTATTGTGCTTTATTCGGGCTCTAAGCGCATTATATTCGGATTTATTAAAGTAATAAAGAAACAATAAATTCTACAAATCCTTTTATTAAGCAGGTATGCCGTAATTCACATTCATATCGCGGAACTAATCTTAATTTAAAAAAATGGTTTATTAGTATTTTTTTATTATTAAGTTTATTTTTGTAGAACTCCATTTTAATTCAAATTTATTTTATACTAGCATGCGTTGTTATGTCATTTAATAAAGAAATTGTTTCTCTCTGCGTGTCCTTTCCAATTCGTCCCGTTCCTTTTCCGTGTCCCCTTCCCCTATCGCGTTTCCACTCCGCCTCCTCCATCTTCCCTCTCCCCACTAAACTTCCCCCTTCCCGCATTCCATACATTCATTCCCGGTACTTTCAGTTTTCCGACAGCTCGCGCGCCACCTATTGTAATTTTTTTTATATAAATTTCATAATGCCAGAGCTCACCAGTGGTTAAAAACTATCCAATTTGGTGCAGTCGTTCGGAAGTTATGCGCGTACATAAATTTCGGTGATTATAACTATATTATAAATATAATTTCCCGCAAATATATCAACAGCTTTTCTTAGGGACAGAAAACGTATAAAAAATGTAATAATTTCATAACGCCAGAGTTTACCATTATATACAGCCTATAGTACTCGCAAATATATCAACATCGTTTCCACGGCAACGATTTGTTTTGCTTAGCAATAACTCGCTTTTCTTAGGGACAGAAAAAGTACAGTAAATATAATATATTAATATTTTTAATTTCATAACGCCAGAACTCACCATTATGTACAGCCTATAGCACTCGCATATAATTTAGCTTTCTATTGATGAAAGAATATTTAAAATCGTTTTATTGCTTTATGCGTGAAAGCGTAACAAACAAACTCGAGCAGTTTCGCATTTATAATATTAGTATAGAAGTATAGATAGATATTAAATTATGTTAATAATTTACAAAAACAAATTATTTATATACATGTTCTATGTAATTATTATTATGCGTGACAACTGTTGGCCTTCTGAAGGCATTATCAAACTGTGATTTTACCACATTTATATTATTTCTAAATAGGTGCTTATGACAAAAAAATATTGCCTTAATTTTTATTACCTATGCCTTTATTGATTTCCTAATAAAATGACGGAAATTATTCACGGTTATTACCCTTTTAAAGTTTCTCCAATAAATGTGCTACAATTCGCTCGCCACTCTTAGATATGTTTAATCTAATTTCAAATACTTAATTTTACTGGAAAATCTTATGTTCCGAAAAAAACGATTTCCTTACTCTTTATTTATGTCCTGTTAACAAAGAGGTTGTTTAAATACCTATTTCTTTCAGATTTCATGTTATTTCGTACTGACACGATTACGTAATCTTAGTAAGTACGAAGTAAAGCTTGACTTAATACAATTTTTCGACAAATAAACCCCCCGAAGTTTTGAGATGTGAGCTCGAAACACAATACGTAACTTTATTTTTTATTATTTATTTACTTGCGACTTGAAGGCTTTTACATGTTATGCATTGTTGTAGTTAAGCTGTACAAAGAATTATGGTAATAAATATATAGAACATAACTTAATAAAATGTATGAAAGATATACCCGTAAGTGGGCGCAATACAGAGTATTCGAGAGTTTAGAGATTCATTATTTCGTAGATACATTTTCAAAGAAAGTTGTACAAAGGAACTCAAAAAGTTTTTTTTTTTTACATTAACTCCACATAGGAGGCCCTGAGGAAAATAATTCCCCTCAGGGCCTACGTCATCTAGGAGGAGCTGTGTGGAGGGTCTTTTTGAGGAGAGAAAGAAATGAATATTGGTCTTGAAGAGTCCCATGTTGTAGGAGGGAGGAAACACAGATGCCGGCAAATCGTTCCATAGCCGAGCTGTTGAACTTAAGAACGAGTCGAAAAAACGACCCGTTCTCGAACTGTTTACATATGATGGGCGCGCGTTTGGCGTGTCTCCCGAATATGCACCGGTGCCGAAGGGATCAATGACGCTAGTTCGTCAGTGCATCTTCCATTGAAATACCTGTAGAACATGGATAGCATTCCCACCCGACACCTGTGCTCTAAAGATTGCAATCCGTTCGTTAAGATGGGAGAATCTATCGATTGGACCGCCCGTTTCTGCATAGAGTCGAGGGTATTTTTCAAGTATTTTGGAGCTCCAGACCAGAGGTGGCTGCCAAATTCATCCATGGGGCGCACTTGCGATTTGTACAGGGTTAGCAGTTGTGTACTATTAAAGTATCTGCGGGCCCTGTACAGTACGCCCAGCTCTTGAGAAGCCAAGTGTGAATAATAAAAAGAGTACAAAGAAAGAAAGTAGGTACTACGTAAGTTATTACAGTGGCATGTGTAATAAGTTTGTTGTTATATTATTGTGGGTAATGTGTGTAAGTTTGTTGTTAAAAGATTAATTACATAGACTGTTGTGTGTATGTATCACTGTGGGATGCATTACATCACGGCGGGATGATGATGTTGTGGCCAACTGTGGTGAATGTCACGGATTTTCCAAGTCATCTAGTGAGATAATTGACACCGTGGTTGGTTGAGGTGAGGTGAAAAATTCTTCCAAAACTGATGTTCGACACCGTGGTGGTGGAGGTAAACGATGGTGGAATGTGGCCATAGCGA
The DNA here is from genome assembly GCA_936435175.1 of Glyphotaelius pellucidus. NCBI lineage: Eukaryota > Metazoa > Arthropoda > Insecta > Trichoptera > Limnephilidae > Glyphotaelius > Glyphotaelius pellucidus. The sequence goes on from OW386556.1 coordinate 6,949,234, forward strand.
TGAAGTCGAACCTCGACGCCATTTGGGTGGAGGTTGGACGGTGGGATACGCCGGAGATTCGGTGAAGGGCCGGGACGTAAGTGTTGCAAGTCGCGGCGAGTTCAAAGCTGGGTACTAGACTGGATTGGCTGTGAGTAACAAGACGGTGAGCGCAGCGGCGGCGTTTATATATACGCGCGGTGCTTTGTAGAGCCGGGAGTGTCACAGAAGCCGCAGGAAGACAAGCCCACTTCGTCGTGAGTCTCAAAGCTTCTCGGTTCCATTAAAACAATCATGAACAATTTGTTGTACAATAATTAGAAAACCTTTTTTACGCCAGCTGGGTGTTTTAGATAAATTAATACAACGATAAAAGATGCACACAAAAAAATATTTATCCGTTATTCAAGTGAAGAATTTACTTAATTTATGATATTAATATTTTTTTATTAGAAGATGAGGAATTTATATAAAATCTCAAGAAACACCGATTATTTTTGTGGTTTTAACATGACACCTTTCTACAAAATTACGATGCCACAAAAATATTTTTTTTATTTGTAATTTTTGCTTTTATAGTTTTCAAATATTTTCCTAAATTAGCTGTCCTTGGTAACATCTTTGTCATCGATTACTCGCAACTAATCAATACGAGTGAAATTAAAATCATTAAAATGTTTAACTAGAATCCTGCCAAGCCTTTAACGATAATAATCTTGCCTGATCGGAAAAGTTATATCGTAAACTTGAAAATTTTTCAGGCTTGTATCTTCCTAGGGGAGAGATTTAACAACAGTTTGGGTGAAATTGAAACATCAATCGATCCCTTTACAAAGAGGGTTGTTATTTATTCATTGTGATTCACACTTCATTAGTTCTTGACTGTGAAAAACCACCCTTTCTTCCACCTCCCGCAATCACCCCGTGTCAAAGTCAATTTAGTAGCTTCTTATTAATTTTTGAGATAGAAAAGTTAGGAAATAGAGTTTGAGAAATATTCTAAAATAAAAAATAAAAATTTGCATGCTATTTTACGGACCATCTTCACTTTACACTTTTTAGATTTTTTTAAAAAGAAACTGTTTTATTTTTTGATATAGGTATTTCAGTTTGAACGACGCGTTATAATATACTAGCGAGTTCCCGGCATGCGTTCCTACGCCAATTAAGGACGAAATTGTTTCTTCCTGCGTTTCCTTTCCCATTCTTCCCGTTCCCCTTCCGTCTCCCCTTCCGTCTCCCCTTCCTCTCCCGCATCCCTACCTCCTCCCCTTGTATAGCGCCGGTTTTGTGAAAAATCACCTCAGGAGCGCTTTACAAACTTATAATACATTTCTACAATCTTACTTCTAACTACAAATCAGATAAACCACTATAACCGGGTTCATGGGGTGAGGTTTGTCTAGGTTATTGAGTCGGATGACCAGGACACACTGGACCCCAGATTCCTAACCACCCCTTTTCCTTCCCAGAACTCTCCTCTCCTCCTTTTCCCTCCCTCCACACAGTATACCCAAAACCCTCCACACAGCATTTCCAAAGATGAAATAGGCCCTGAGGGAAATTATTTTCCTCAGGGCCTCCTATGTGGAGCTCATAAAAATAAAAAAAAAACAAATTCTGGCTAAAAATTGCATCCACCGGTTCATCGATCACAGATACGAAACTATATGTCCAATGAACGCGATGCTGCTGTAAAAATGTACTGTATTATATTATCGTATTTAGAGTAGGTACACAGATGTGATAATGATTTTATTAAACAGTAAGAAATTCACACAAACCGAAGGGTCCCTTCTTAAGCGATGACGTTTGGCTTACTGACTCGGGAATAGTGGCTCTAACGGTAAAATGTGGTACTGCATAAATTCGGCCAAAAAGATTCTAAAAATTTTAGATTTATGATCTCTAAATCACACAAAGCATATCTGATTCAGCACGTCCGACATATGTGGGATTCTGTTTATTTAACAAAAAAAAAAAACTTAAGGCATAGTAATAAAAATAATCATCTTTAATATTTGTGTTAATTAATAAAATACAGCTGTTATCAGAAGTTTCAGTTAAACCACCCTGATGAAGGTAAAAAATATTTGTTGTGGTGGTTTTAATAATTAAATTCATTTGCACAAAATAACAGTATTACCAAAATATTATACATGTAACAATGATTTTAAAAACAAAACCAAAAATGTTTTTGACAGGATCAGCGTATCATTCCATAATTAATTTAATTATTGTTGCGACTGTGGCAATGTTAAACCTGCCCCGTGTGAATCGAAAACAAATTCATAATGGTAGTAGGTAAATATAATTTAATTAAATTTCGCAGAGTTCCTATTCTGTTTTTGTAACACAGTTTTATTTTAATTTACCGAAGAGATAATATGTAAATTAAACCTGTCCGCCGAGAATAGTAAATACAATATTTAACATACGGTGCAGTTAATACTTTGGGCTTTTGCATAAAACAAGTCCTAATTACATTAGTGCATTCAAATTTATGTTATATTAATGAAAATAATAATTCAGAATGGGATATGCAATTCAATTTTTCCATAAGACCATAAGAAGACGAAACAGCTGTCAAAGTTTACATAAATTAATTCACGACCATCTTGATACTACATTACGTGAAAACAAATTTGAAATAAATGTTCATTATTCCCATTGTTTAAGACGCCATAACATCTTCCACCTCAATACATTTTAAAATAATATCAACTTTTTTAGGCCTCAGATCCGAATTTCGACTGGATAATAAGATAGTGTTGGTAGATATTTTGTTCGATAATTTATATAAATTCAGAAAAAAATGTTCTGCGGTTGTTAAAAAACATGTAATGCTAATTACATTATTCATCACTTTGGTCTCTATGTGTGTCTCTCGTGTTTCTTGTGTCTCTCGTGTCTCTTGTGTCTCTGGTGTCTCTCATTTCTTTTGGGTAACTTGTGTCTCTTGTGTCTCTTGTGTCTCTTGTGTCTCTTGTGTCTCTTGTGTCTCTCGTGTCTCTCGTGTCTCTTGTGTCTCTTGTGTTTCTTGTGTCTCTTGTGTCTCTTGCGTCTCTCGTGTCTCTCGTGTCTCTCGTTTCTCTTGTGTCTCTCGTGTCTCTCGTACCTCTCGTGTCTCTTGTATCTCTTGTGTCTCTTGTGCCTCTTGTGCCTCTTGTGTATCTTGTGTCTTTTATGCCTCTTGTGTATCTTGGTTTCTTGTGTCTCTTCTGACTCTTGTGTCTCCTGTGTCTCTTGTTTCTCTCGTGCCTCTTGTGCATCTTGTGCCTCTTGTATCTCTTACTTCATATTATTTGTCATTTGAATGAACTTTCGTCTAATTTTATGTTTTTATGTATGTATGTTTTTTTTTAATCTTTATTTAGATGTATGCCAATGTATCATTTGTCTAATTAGCTTTTTCTAACTTTTCTTTTTAACAATTTGTATTTTAACTGAATTTTTATAAGTGGTTTGTTCTCACGTAAGTAAGAACATCAGTAAAAACCCAGTGCAAACAAATAAATTATAATAATTAATAATTATACAACAGAACATGTTTGTAAATAAACTATTTTATAAAAATTAATTAATAATAATTGAATACTTAAAAGTTAAATTTAAAACCCTTTCTAGCCTTCAGAATCTAAATAACTGTGTAGTTTCCCAGACATCAAACAGACATTAAATGAGTTATTTCTAGTTGAGATTTTGTATTTTTGCTTACTTTCTTAAACCACTCGGATCCATAAGCTTGATTACAGGACAATGAAACATTACTAGGCATACGTATGACGTATGAGGCGTACCTGAGTTATTTTAAACGTACTAAAAATACCGAATTTCTTCTAAGGCAGTCTACGATTCTACATCACCTCAGTGTACAGCTTAAACGATTTTATTGAAGCAGATGACGCAAAAAATAACAACATTGTCTGAACCAGAAGTCTCGATAATAATATGCAAACACAGGAATAAAATAACAATTTTAATATAGAATTCACTTATCAAATGCAGTCTTGCTTCAATTTGTCACATTTTTGCACCAAGATGAATGCAACGATTAACAACAGTCAACAATTACTAACTGTCCATATTTGGTTAGTGCGCCTTGGGCATTTAGTACCGCCAACTACCAAAACGTTTTAAAGTTCGGTCTTTGGGTCTATTTGTCCCGGTCGCGCGACAGCCTTGTGGATGCATGGGTGGCCGGACAAAACAGAACACCGACAAAATAGAACATAATTAAATTGTTTAGGTAATTTAGGCAGGTAACGTTACGTTAGTTTAGGTGACAAAAATAACAATTGTGGCAAAACGTTTACGAGTCTTCTTATCGTCTTATTTACATAAATATCTTACTGGACTTGACGTTAATATGGAGTAAGAGAAATGATTACTGAAGGTGCCCACCTGTAGATCAGATATGATCGGCTATCTTCGTAACCATTCGGTTATTAGATGGGGTTAGAACGGGCGGCAAATATCGCTCTCATATAGTACAACTACTGACCTCTGTTGAGACACTCTAAAAGTACATATTACTACCTTCACTAACGACATGAGAGACATTGAAACTTATTCATATTCAATAAACGAGTTTCGGCCACTAAACGAGTTTCAGCCAGCTTCGGCCGATAAATGAGCTTTGACCATTTTCGGCCAATAGACGAGTTTCGTTCAGTTCCAGCAAATAAACTAGCTTCGGCCGATAAACGAGTTTCGGCAAGTGAACGAGTTTCGACCAAAAATTTGCCGAAACCTTGGCTCAGCCGAAAACTGTGGGATGATTCGGATCACTTTTGACTTTACTCGGGCGCGTGTCTATGCCTCTAGCAAACTTACATATTACTTTAAAAGTATCTGTTATTTATTTATTTATTTATTTAAACGCCCATAGGGCTTTTACATATAGTTCAGTACATGTTTTTGATAAAATATAGGAAATAACATAAAATATAAGAAACAAACTAAACATAACATAAAATATAAGAAAGAAAATATAGATAACACCAATATAAGAGTTGACACAAAGCAGGTAACATAGAATATATGGTAAGTAAAAATAGAGATAAAGATGGTTTAAGAAGTAGGAATAAATAGTTGGCACATACGTCGTTTAAAGTTTGATAAATTTAATTTATTATCAAATACATCCATATTGTTTAAATATTGGTTACCAAGGCTATGTAAACGCTGTATTGGAGAATGCAAACTATGTTATATTGTTATGTTGTTATTTTAACTATGTTGTTATTTTAACATTCAAAGTTCAAAGAGCTTGGATTTCTATATGTTTTTGGTCACTAATTAGCTATAAATTTTATTTGGTATTGCTATTGTCTAATATAAAGATTATTAGACTCGACTGATTTTTCATTATATTGTAGTTATGGGGTGAAATTTGTTCAGGTCTTGGCAGTACATGTGTCTCCCCACCAGCAGCATGGCTAAGAGACTCTTTGAGGGAGACCTTTTGACCTATCCAGCAGAACTCTCTCGGGATATCGCCTTACACCGCAGTGGGAGGGATGGATGCATGCGTCCGTCACTCTAGGACACATTAACCACATTCCTACCCACGCCTCATTTCTTTTACTTCCCATAATTTCCTCTCCTTCCTTTCTTAAAAGATCCTCCGCACAGAATCCCTAAAGATGGACGTAGTCCCTGATGGGAATTATTATCCTCAGGGTCTTCTATGTGGAACGATTGTAAAAAAAATTCTAAGATTTCTGTAGTGTATACGAATACGAGTATAGTTTCAATATCTCTCGTGTAGTTAGTAAAGGTAGTAATATGTTGTTTTAATGTGTCTCAACACAGGTCAGTAGTTGTATTATATGAGAGAGACATCTGCCGCCCGTTCAAGTCTAATACCCGAATGGTTACGAAGATAACCGATCATTTCCGATCTACAGGTAGGCACCTTCAGTGATCATTTCTGATGCTTCACATTAACGTTAAAGTCCAGTAAGATATTCATTCCAGTAAGATATTTTTGTAAATAAGACGTTAAGAAGACTCGTAATCCAAACGAACCGAAGTGCAATTAGAACTCCCGATTATCAGAGCTGTTTTATAAATCAGAAAACATATTGACTGAAAATCTAGTTTCGGTTTGTCAATAGAAATAATTGGTTATATTAGTTTTTTATCACCTTACATCGCTTTTTGTTAGTGTTCTGTTTTATCAATGTTCTGTTTTGTCCCTGTGTCATGAAACCAGATGTAGGTTGTAAGGGGTGAAAGGCTTTACCGGGGCTAAACCTATTATACAGTACGGGCCCCGGAAACCCCAATTCCATTACCAGAAAGTGAGAAAAACTTCCTAAGATTGGCTCGGCGGGGCTGCGAATCCTGTCTCACAGTGGCGTGCGAAGGATAGCAACTAAATCATATGTATATTATGCATATTATTGGCTAAAACGGAAAACAAATACTTTGTTATGGAATCAACTATAAAACTGCCAGAGTTCGCTCTCATTCGGTAAACGTAAACCTCACTAAACCGCACCCGGTGCAGTCAGAATTGCTGTGCATTATACACGTAGAGCATGCATTCACGTTTTTTTGCACTTTAATAATAATAATAATAATAGTGTTTATTTCAGCCGAACAGAGCGGTGAGTGCAATACTCTGTCAGCCATATAAAAGCATACATTTATAAAATTCCATTAAATAATTACATTAAATGGGATATGCAAGATAGGATAAAAAAAACATAATAAGATGTAATAACATAATAAAATAAAATCTAAAATAAAACATAATGGTAAACATATTTAGTATTTGTATACTACAGAGGCTTTAAGTAATTTCTTCATGTTTGGTGTAAGGGCGCGCTATGCCACTGGGCCACGACCAGGATAAGAATGTTCTCCGATCTTTGGTAGCGCTGTCTCACCCCGGCTATTCTGTAGCGCATCAAAGCGGCGAACCCGTGTACCCTTCCTTCTGCGAACATCTGCGAGGCACTGCATCGCCAAGGTAGGCCGAATAGCGCCCTATATGCGTTATTGTATTGTACTCGAAGTGTGTTCATGACGCCTTGTGAGTATCTTGTCCATAGTTCGCCGGTGTAAAAGCTCATGCAGTAGCTCTGGAATATTTGATTCTTCACCGGAGAACTGCACCTGTTTAATCTCCTGGCGAGCATGTTGGCTCGCACGCTTAGTACTCTTTTTTGGCGTTCTATGTCATTTTTATCATTTAGGTCATCAGTGACGACATGCCCCAAATATTTTATTTCACTGCAGATTTTGACATTGTCTCCGCCGAGGAGAATGGGTGGAATGACAGTAGGAACAGTATTTGCTTTAAACACCAGCAATGATGACTTTTTGGCATTGTACATCAAACCATGACTATCGACGTATGCTTGGCAAATGGCCAGAAGTTTTCTCATTGCCCTTACTGATGGGGCTGGTATGACCATGTCATCTGCATAACTTATGTTATTCATACATACTCCGGCAACATGGCATCCGATTCTTGCTTTGTTCAGTGTTTTACTAAGTTCGTCCATATGTACGTTGAACAGCACTGGGGACATTGAGCCTCCTTGCCTAACGCCGCACTTTAATTTTGCTGCTTCTGACAGGCTGTATTCCATCTGACGAAGTTTTCCTGTTGCTTGTACCATATACTCAATATATTTACAATTTGTGGTGGTACTTGTCGGTCCGTCAGTTTTTTCCATAATTTATCATGACAAACCATGTCAAAAGCTTTGCTTAGATCTAGGAAGCATGCATATACCGATGTTTTTTCTGGCTTTGTAATATTCTATTGATAGTTTCATGCATTATATGGCTGTATCAGTAGAGCACCCAGCTTTAAAGCCCATTTGGGAATCCTCTGTAATGAGCTTGTCTTCCGTTTAATTTAAAATCACTTTTTCAAATATTCTTGCTATTATGGTGGCAAGAGATATGGGCCTGTAATTAACGGAGGATGTCAGGTTTAATTGGCGACTTTTTGGAATCGGTACTATAATGGTTTTGGTCAATTCTTTCGGAATGTGTCTAAGCCCAACCATGGCAGTGAAGAGAGAAGCGAGCAGTGTTTTCAAGTTTCCCCCCGCATGCTTCACATGTTTTATGACAAGTCCATCGTGACCAGCAGATTTGCCTCCTGCCATGTTGCGTATTGCTCGCTGAATCATCTCAGGAGAGATGACAATGGACGGCTGTTATTTTGATTGATGCAATGGTGTATAGAACTGTTTATCCATTGTTTGGGGTTGAACTGGTGCGTTAAACTCTTGACATTTTCGGCATTCAATAATTGTGTGAATGTGGACAAAAATATAAAATAATTTCCATATTTTCAGTAACCCTGAGGCACATCTGTGAAAAGTGACTTCAGATACCATCGACTGGCTGAGTAAACCTCAGCATCCAAATATATCACTTCTACCAACTTCCCGCTATTGAGTGTCGTGTTGTCCTATGTTTGATACGAGTTTTTTACTTCATTTCTTATGTATCATTTCATTTTTAATTCATTTTATCTAACTTTTCCATAGACTCTTTTGCTTTAAATTTAACGTCTGTGTCACCATTCGTCTGACTTTTCTATACAACTTTTGTCTATTTTATAATTTGTCTATGCTCTTTAAGTTAACTCAGTCTCTCAATTATTGTGATCTTTTACCTTATAAAATTCTTGCTTCATTCCACATTTAAGAGCCCAAGAGCTCGCAACCTAAATCCACTCATTAAAATTGCAATTTATCTAAATTCTTGTATGCAATTACAACAATATACAGTACTAAAAAACATAAGTGTTTTATCACAAGTTATAATCTCTCAAACCTCAAATCTCTTTGCGCATCCCTTGGATTGGAAAACAAAGAAGGTCAAATAATTCAAGCTCAACTTACGACTGACGGCAGACTATCCAGAGACCACTGAGGGACCGTCCACCCTTCACTACATAAAGAAGAAAGTGATATATTTCATTGTGTTGGTACATGATTAATTAAAATTTGTAATTTTCAGTCATATCCAATCATTTTCATTATTTTCAGGTCATGAAAATAAGTTCCCCACTTGCATTTTTTGTGAATTTTCTTGATCGTAAAAACTCCTTCTCTGATTAAGAATAGCAAGGGAGATCTTGTTCATTCTCCCAGGTTCTTAAAATCTGCCAGTTGCTGAAAACCTAAGTGCTAGCCCTTGGAAAAAGCGCCGCAGGTGAAGAAAACATATTGAAAAATTACATATTTTGAAAAAACCACGACCAACTGGCTGGTAGTGTGGTAGTTATTGGTTCCCATTCAGGTGTTTTTTGGTTTGGTTCTCCATCATTGCAGTTTAGTCCTTCACCATTTCAGTAGCCACATTTTCCACTTGTAATGGCAAAAGTGGGTGGATTTACAACTTTCTGAGATTTTCTGTGTACATAAATATGAAAGCACACACGAATAAAGCGCCACAGGCGAAAAAAAATAAAGTATCATTACATGTGTTTTGTGTGTTCCAAGTGTTTTGAAATATCATGACCAACCATTAATAGCAAATTAATTATTGAATCCCAACTGTGATTTCACCCGATTCATGTTTTCTTCACAAGACTAGATATGAAAAAAAGCGCCCTTGAGGTGATTTTTCACAAAAACGGCGCTCAACAAATCATCCAATTATTATTATTATTGTGATTGATGGTGTGCCAAGGAAGGTGGGAAAGAATGATTAACTATTTAGGGAATTTAGCGAGCACTTCGCGGCAGTCCTGGATTTGTCAATAGGCCATATAGGCCGCGGCATAGGGGCGGCAGCCTTCAGGCAGCCTAAAAGTGAGTGATTATGATAGGTGGCAACTTTTAAGACGGAGAAAGGGTCATTGGAGGGGACCCCACCACTTTCCCAACGGCTGTGTGAGGAAACTGATTGTTTAACCTCCTTAGCCGCACACGTCAGGACTCATTTTTTATAAAAAGGAAGCTACATTTATTTTTAAACAAATCTCGACCCTCCAATGTCCCTGCATGCATGATTGTAAGTAAGAAGAAAAATGTATGCATTCTTACATTTGCAGTAATTAACAAGATAAAGACACATCATAGATGTGTTCGCCTGTTAGTTCAGCATCTGGTTACAGTGAAATAAAAACAAAATATTTACATGTGTAAATAAGATTAAAACCAAAGAAAATATATAAAAGAAAGATATCGGGGGCAGTTTGTCCCACTATCGCGGGGCAGTCCCGGCGAGAATGAGCGGGCAAGTGGCCTGGCCGCAACGTGCCCAAACACCCGCGTCCCTTAGCCGGTTTCCCAAGAATACCCTTGAAGAAGTGTTTGTGGAAAAGAGGGGAGATACTCCCAAAGGAGAAAGGGTCAAATGTAATGGCCTATATTTATGAAAAGTACAAATTCGCCGCTGCTTTGCGGTCCGAACTGGCCCGCGGACCGCCAATTGCCAATCGCTGCCACAGAGCATGGCTAATATTAACGTCAGTTGGATATTGTTTTGACCTCTCTGTTGTGATCGATACTTGATACAGTTTTGTTGCACATATGAAAGATATAACTTATACCACGATGGGAACCAGAATGAACGTTATTGTACGCCACTGTGCCTAGTCTACTGTCCTGATACACCCTTCTAGTGGGCTCTATAGTGGGGAAACACGTTCGGTAAAATGTCTGAGAAATATTATTATTTTCATGGAGAGAACCATTTTCCGAATTTTCCTGTCGCCATTCTGTGATTTTCCTATTTACACTTAAACCCGTGATTATTTTTATCGTAAAGGTGGGAAATCTTTTGTGTTTGTAGAAAGTGGGCCTTTTGGCGGATAAACGGATTAAATTAATACTGTTCTGTTTGGATAGGTCGGGTATTTATTACCTAGAAAAGTACCCCTTTTCGTACTTGACTTCTCGTTAAAATTTATTTTAGCTTTTTATCATCATACTTGTGGATATTACACGCCTTCATCCAAGATTTAATAAAGAAGTTCAAGAACGATGACTACGTGAACGATCTCTTTCTGGGACCACTCTATTTATCATACTCAGAAGCTTCGTTCTTACAGTGCTTTTTTACATTAGCTGCACACAGGAGGCCCTGAAGAAAATATTTCCCCTTAGGGCTTGTGTCATCTTTGGGGATGCTGTGGGGGGAGGGTATTTTTAGGGAAAGGAAGGAGAGGAAATTCTGAGAAGGAAAAATATATGAGAGTTGGGTTGGAATCGTGGGATCAATGTGTAAGTTAAAGATGTATGAATCTATCCCTCAATGGGTCGAGAGAGTCCGGCTGAAGAAATCTAGGTTAGGTCTCTCTCAATCTGGTCTGCCACGCAGTGGGTAGGCAAACGCATTCGCCACCAAGGCCTAGACAAATCTCACCCTATGAACCCAGGCACCCCTGCTTAGTGCAACGTGAAGAATCACTTGGGGTGACCTATGGCAGAGGTGTTGGTTATCCAATAAATGGTTAACGGATGGCGGTACCCATACCCACCTCTCAAATTAAGCAATTAACGATATCGAAAAAAGAAATTTGGCGTTTTGTTTTATTTTGATTAGCTCTTTTTAACATAAATATTCCTGAATAAAATATGCTGAACAATATTTAGATTTTAATATTTCTAAGCTCATTAAACATCTCTTGACGTCGTCTTTCTGGGACTGCCGTAAGCTAAATTTGATAACCGTAACGTTGGCTTATTTTTTTCATTTTGTAAAAGAAAGACTAACAAAACCTAACATATCCCAACCAAATAGCCACGATATTTGAACTCCACTTAAGCACTATAAACGGAAAACATTGTTGAATATTATTAATTCTGAATTTGAAATACAAGATTGACAAAATAATCTTTAAAATAAGAGTTCTCAATAGCCAGTTGGTTAAGGCGCTTCTCCCGGTAAAATGAGAGATCATGGGTTCAAGTCCCAATGACGACCGTTACCTTTTTATTTCTTGTTCTTAAGGGGGGGGCGGGTCTAAAACCTTATTGTTTGCATTTTTATTTTTTTTTTCTAAGTAAACAACATGTCAAGAGTGTTGTTTCAAAATTTAAAACTATATAACACCCTTGTGGAAACCTGCAAATGGTACAATTATTGTGACTCAATTACTATTATGCTCTGATATAAATGTAAACTGTTGGTCTCCCAAATAAAATAAAATAAAATAAAAAATAAACTAAAATTTCAAGTAAATCGGAGAAAAACTAACGAAGATACAGCGTTTGAGGCTCTCATGCTTGATTCGAGTATATTTCGAGAATAAAAAAACTTTAAATCGATTTTTTCGCAAAAAACATTTTTGAAGTTCGTGAACATCATAACTCAAAATCTACTTGAACGATTCTTTTGAAATTCTGTACCCTATTTTTTGACATAAATCAACAGGTAGTCAGACAGAGTTTTTTTTTCCATAATTAATAACTAATTCACCGATTTTTTTTTAGCGAAAATCGCGTTTTTCACTTCAAAATGCTGCCATAAATAAAAATAAAAAAAAAATTAGAAAAAAACTCTTTCTGACTAGACTACCTAGGAAAAAATACCACCTTTTAAACGCATTTCGATTTTTTTGATTCAAATGATCCGTTAACGAGTTTTGGAGAAACCGCGTAACAACGTGTTTTCGAAGCGCCTCTATTGATATTTTTAATTGAATTTTTTTTCAAAGACACCTGATTCAAATGTTATACTTTAACGTGTATATGAAAAAAATTAACCAAAATTACTCATATCTCAAAAAAAAATTAAAATATGCCTTTTTTTGCATTTAGAATCTTTCCCCCCCCCCCCCCCCTCCTTAAAATTACGTAATCACTTCTGTAAAAAATTTCCACTTGTTAGAAGCATTGAAATTAAGTCACAAATTCATACGAGTATAAACAAATACGTCCGAAGGCATCACACAACACGAAACCTGTCGTCCTTTCCCAAACTTATCATAAAAATTATTCTTAAACTGCCTCTTACTACCAGCACTGATACGATCTTCAATACTTTCAACGTTATGGACATTAAACAACTCTACGCAAGATCCATATTAGTTAATTTACACAAAAACAACAAAACATCATACAAAACAACACAAACAACGCACAATACCCGAGCCAAAAACAAAGAACTTCTTCAAACTCCTTTTTCCAAAACTACCTTTGGACAAAGACACTTCAAATACATAGCTTGCAAACTATACAATACACTACCAGCTACAATCAGACATACTGAATCCTTGACAAAATTCAAACAAGACGTAAAGAAATGGATTGTTAGTATTGGACGCCACACTACTGCAAACATCTGTAAAGTAAATCATTAATAGACAGTGAACAATTTGCATACGACCTAATCCATGTAAAATAACTTAAAAATAGAATCATGTCAAATTAATTAATCAATCCCATAAATAGATTTGACAGAATTTACTATACATCATCATTTACTGTACATCATCTCTTCCTACATTTACATAACTCTCTTTAAAGTGAACCCACACTTCCAATCACCTTTCCATTTTTATAGTATACAATTGAATTTGTATGTTACTTAAAATATTCTTGTAATTTTAAATATGTACGTCAAAGCCTGTCTCAACACAGGTAAATCCTAGTGAGACAGGCATCAATTAAACCCTATGTATAACCCTATGTTTATAGATTAATAAAAAAAATAAAAAATAATAAAAAAAACCCACCTCACTATCAATCCCTTCACGGGACATTGAACAAACTCTAATGGGGACATTATCGTCAACCAGCTTTTGGGGCGGCGTTCTAGATATTAAAATAAAAACAAATATTCATGTTATGAAAGGGAAAGAAAAATCAGTTCTAAAGAGACCAAAATTATTGGTATCTACGTTAGGTTTTATAAATAAAAGGGTTTTAATATTATTATGTTGTTGCAGTAAGAGCGTGGGTTTTGTGTGATAGGATTTTAATATTTTTGGCGAATTCCTTTCGCAAATTTATTTAGAAACACCGACAGTTTATATTAAAATATTTAATACATTCGATGGTTTGCAAAATGTCATTCTCAAATTGTGACATTTTTGATAGTTTCGTAAGAGTTTTTGTAATGATTAAAAATGTTTTCAGATAGATTGTCTTGTGTTTGAAACCTTCGCGAGGAAGGCAAAAAGGTATTTTGAAAGTTTCAAACATTTCCTATGCTTAATATAGCAATACATAAACAACACACATAGTTAAACAACTCATATACATATAAGCAAAAATATTTTGATTTTTGTATTTATAGATAAGGAATTGTCTTCATCTCAGTGTAAAATATTTTACCGAACTTTCTTCAGGCATTTAGCATAACATTATTTCTATTTTTGAACTTGAGAAATTCTTTATGGGATGCCATCATAATAACATTTTGAAACAATTTTTCCTCATATTTTATTTTTGACCATTTTGAGCCCATTTTGGCCATCTAAGGGCTGGTCTGGTTCAAACCTGTCTGAATACCGTCCATAATAGGCTGAAATCGTTAACGGTCAAAAATAAAACGAGTGGATTTTTTTTTTATTGTTTTAACATATTACCATGAACAATCATGCGAACTCTGGCGGTATAAAAAGTAGGTATCCATAAATTACAATTTGGGAGGCGGGTGTGGATACCGCCAACCCGGAAACCATTTATTGGATAACGAACACCTCTGCCATTGATCACATCAAGTGGTTTGCTACATTTGTTGCATTAGCAGGGGTGCCCGGTGTTTAACGGGTGAGGTGTGTTCAGGCCTTAGCGGCGGATGCGACCACCCACCAGCTGCACGGCAGGCCGGATCGGGAGAGGCCAGTATAGCCAGGCGACCCTTCGACCTCTTCAGCTGTATATCTCGACCCATGTCATGCACCGCTGAGTGAGGAATGGATTCATGGTCCGTATGAATCTATCCCTCCTTCCCCTCATTCCTTTCATTAAACAGACCCTCCGCACAGCATCCCCAAAGATGACATAGGTCCTGAGAGAAATTATTTTCCTCAGGGTCTCCTGCGTGGGGTTAAAGTAAAAATAGACATATAACACTCGACTGGTCAGTGGTTAAATAGGCATCGCGTTTGGGTTCCACCCGGGCGTCACATGTTCGATTCCTTGGTTGGCTAAGTCCTCCATCACCACACAAGCAATATTTTCGGCTTTCTGTGTGTATTTTCTGTTATTCGTAACCCGGAAATGTTTGTCTTTCTTTTTAAAAAAATACTATTTTGAACCGGAATCGGTATGCAGCCAACAAATTTACAAACATGTGAATATCAAAATGGTCGCGTTAAAGCAGGATTAAGCTCAGCCAATATTGTTAACATGAAAATTTACTATATATCAAAGCTAAATGGAAAATTGCTGTGAGGAATATTTGTTAAAATTGATGTTTTGAAAAGTCCCGGATTAAATGATGATTGAAAATAGAAAGCTAAAAACATGCCGTTTTAATTAAAAAAATGTTGTAAAGTCCCTTTCGCGTTTTTCCGAGATCAAACTTGGCAAAAATCAGTTTGCGGATGTCGTAAGGAACATTTAACAATAAGAAGTACGAGTATTCCTGTGGGTGTATTCCGAACAATCACCGTATTATGTGAACGCCCTATATTTATGTTCACGTGCACGCCCCAGAAAGATTTGCATGAAAGGGTTCTGAATGGGCTACGTAGCTTCAAGGATAACGCCACCGATCTAGGCGCACAAGGTGCTTGAGAATAAACCCACGCTACGCACAGTGGGACAGAATCCTCAAATACCGGGAAAACAAACTTTTTCTAAACTTTCACCTATCTCTATTTCAACAAGCATAACAACATACCAAAATACTGCTTATCTCAATATTATATATTATTTAAGGACAGAGATTTTGATTTCTTCGTGAATATTTATAGAAAAATCATATTTCCTTCAAATTTCAGTTCAGTTTTCAGTTTCAGTTCTGGCAACCCAGGCGTTTATTTTATTTTCATTTATGTACATAAATTTCATTTACCCACCTCACTAGACAAAGTTTGTTCCGAGGCGTGTAAATAACATATTGTATTTATTAATAAAGATATGTATCAAATAAAACAAGGGTATAAAAAGAAAAAATATAAAAAATAATATAAAAAGGCAAAATAAACAGATAAAAAAATAAACATAAAAATGTATGTATGCATGCTACATACATACATAACGTTGTTATTTTAAATCTTGTTACGTTACAAATTGTCACGTGGCGTATTCGAGAATAGACCCCTTCGCGGATTCAAGAATAAACCGCCAATATAGAGGCGCGCGCATTACCCCCTCCCGCGAGCGACAAACCGAGCTGTCGCTAGAGCATCTCGGTCGGCAAGCTCGCCAGTCTTCAGCCAGCGAGCTTCCCGATCCCACGTCCCTCGTGAACATGTGCGAGACGAGTTCAGTTTCGCCGGTTGCGCACTTCCGGTGTCCGGTATGGACGCTGCTGGGACCCGGAGAACAAGCGCGTAAAGCCGCTGTTGGCCCATAAACCAAACGTGAGTCAATAAAATGTTTACCCTTTGTGTGCAAATAATGTTTTGAAGCCCTAACCACGCGTGTAGAGAGCAGAGATTGACGTTCAAACTAACTTTCAGCTAGGATCGTTCCTCTTATGTACTATTGTGACTCCTAGAATTGAATAAACTATTTATGTGATAACCTACCGTGTTTTGCTTGTCGAAAGAGGCCCTGGGAGGATGGAGAAGCGTGAAGTTCCGAACCACAGGCACTCGCCTTGAGGTTAAGAGAAACCATACTTGCACCAAACCTGAGCTAGTTTTTATTTGGGGCAGATCCAGCATCTAATTGTATTAAATATGTGGGAGCTTTCTCCAACCCTGCCGATAGCGTCAGCACCCACGCTGACGCTAACACTGGCGCTAAACGTGGGGCCATTTAAATTTTTTCTGTTCCACCACGGCCTCGTTCCCAAGCAACAATTGTAAACTCTGAAATGTTATTATGATGTATTGTTTATTCCCAATTGTCTAGCACTTCCAACAGGAATCTCGGCGCGAACGTAACTTCGAATCACAATTTAAATTATTACGGGCGCGATTTTATCATTTGTGAGTCGTCACTCGACAAAATATTACCGGTATTCCAACGCAAGGTGCCCAACCTAGGAAGTTGTCGCTGCGAATAATACAGTGATTACAAAGTGTCGGCCGATTAAAATTGCTATTTTCAATACAAGTGAATAGTGGAAATAAACACAAATTAAAGAAGAATTTATTCAACAATTAAAATCATGTAAATGATAAACAAATCATCCGCTTGGTCTCGAAAGTGCTAAATATTTTTATAATATACTATATTGCAGCACGCTGGTCCGTCACTCAAACGGACACTTGCTGACACCTAGGGAACAAGTGGATTTAAATTCTTTCTGTCATTTGACAATTGGGTATTTTTGACTCTGTCGTCTGCTGAAACCGGGTCATGCCGAATCACATTCGAATAATGCAAAAAATACTTAATTCGCGTTGACGTGGATTCCTTGACATCTGACACTATAATACCTTGTCAATTGACAAAGAAGGTAATATCTTGTCGAAAAGACGAAGGGAATTCGCGTGTAAATACCAGAAAAATTGGTGCTGTATAAAATCAGGCTATAGGAAGCCGCGTAATGAAACCAGGCCCCCCAAGATATTGTTGAATTCTCAAACGAATTACTTCCACGAAAACTTCTGAAAATTTTTTCGATTTTTCCTTTTTTCGATTTTTTAATTTTCGAAATTTTTTTTTTCCAAAACGCTTGGATTTTTTCTTAAAAACGCATGGCCAGAGGAAAATCGCTGCCCAAATTTTCTCCAGTTTCGGACTCTGAAAATTTTTTCGATTTTTCCTTTTTTTCGATTTTTTTAATTTTCGAAATTTTTTTTCCAAAACGCTTGGATTTTTTCTTAAAAACGCATGGCCAGAGGAAAATCGCTGCCCAAATTTTCTCCAGTTTCGGACTCTGAAAATTTTTTCGATTTTTCCTTTTTTCGATTTTTTTAATTTTCGAAATTTTTTTTCCAAAACGCTTGGATTTTTCCTAAAAAGCACGTGGCCAGAGGCAAACCTCTGCCCAAATTTTCAAATAACCCAAACACTTACAAATACGCGTTTTTTCGCAGAAGCATTTTGTAAAAAAAAAAAAAAATATATACGTCCCCAGTGGTCAATCCCTGGCAAAAATTTCTTTCCAATTACGGATAAAGAGTCGAGTTCTCGTTTTTCTTCCAACGTAAGGTCACCCTGACACGACCCTATACACTATGGAAGTCCCTCAAGTCACGCTGGGTATAATTCCCCACATTTCTACGTCAAAAAAGGAAGAACTACTACAGGCCCTGAGAAGTAGAAAGATTTCTCCCAGGAATAAATCCAAAAAATGCCTTATTCAATATGCTTCTTTCTACAACAAAAAGTACATCAGGAAGTTGCAATTTCAACAGGAAGACACCTCAGAAATCATCTCTACCTCCCTCACAGTCTCCGAAGCAAAACCCTTGGTGGTACAAGCCCAGGAACAGACGAAAATATATGATTTGACAACCTGGAAGACGAAATACAACGGACTCACGGATGTGGAGGATTTCATCAACAGAATAGAAGAAACAGCCCAAGTCAGAGGAATCCCCGAAAGTATTCTACACAGGAACTTCATAGACCTCATCGCTCCTGAAATGCTTACCTGGCACAGGATACATAAGAGAAAAACAAACTCATGGAGGGAACTCAAGGTGGCACTTTTATCCAGTTTCGGAGAAAAAAAGGCCCAACATAGAGTCAGGCTATCCCTACTCGCTATCAAGCAGCACTCCGGAGAGCCTGTTGCTAGATTCACACAGAGGGCAGAGGCCATCAATATAAAGCTCACCCAACCTGTCCCTGAAGCGGAACTTCTCCCGGTTTTAATCGACGGTCTTCTCCCCAGATAAGAAAACATCATTACTTCTCAGAAAATTGCCACGCTGGAGCAACTGAAAGATGTCTGCCAGCTACTAGAGGCATACCAGGATCGGAAGAGAGACGAAAGATTCCCCAAAGAAAACTTTCGCCCAAGCACTTCGTCCGGCATAAAACCGGAGCACAACGAAAAGAAATCCTGCTCTTTTTGCCACAAGATTGGTCACTCCCAAGCCGCCTGCTTTAAACAAGCAAAACTTTTATCCTCCAAAGACACCCATTCTAACAAAAGGCGATCCGTCGATCGTTCTCCAAGAAGAGATGAAGGGAGGAAGTTTGGCAAAAGACCACGCCAAGACAATACCGAAACGTCCATCCCGGATCTCAGATTCATCAAACCCCCTATGGATTTCTCCAGACCCCCTCCCAATTGGACAGCCAGGAAGACAAAAAACTAGACCCCAACCCCCCGGGCCATCCCTCCCATAGGCCAAAGGAATGGTCGGAGTGGTTGGAACACGTCAAATTTTTTAAACAGGCCTTACCCCTCTCTACAGTTTGCTGCAAACAGGCAATAGACGGTAGACCCTTCGCGCATTTTTCCATAAACAACGTGGTTTTTTCAGGTCTCCTAGACAGCGGCGCCTCTGTCAGCTGCCTGGGCGACAACGCCCACACCTTATTCACAAACTGTGGTTTTAAAATGGGAAAACATTCTTCACATGTTACCACGGCAGACAACACTTCACAACTCGTCATCGGTTCTCTAACCCTGCCGATCAATTGCGACCAAAAAACAGTTTGGATCAAGTTTCTAGTTGTACCTACAATCACACAGAAATTCATCTTGGGAGTGGATTTTTGGATGGCTTTCAAAATTGCCCCGCAACTGTTTAACAACCCCTCCGTCACTCCCCAAGTAAACGAAATCCGTACGGTAATACCCTACGAAAACTTGAACCCCTTACAAACAATACAATTAAATCAAATGATCAACAAGTATGAATCCATCTCCTTCGAAAGGTGCGGTTTAGGCTTAACCAACCTAGTACAACACCATATAAAAACAACAGGCCCCCCAATCAAACAAAGGTATTACAACCTAGCTCCACAAAAATTGAAAACGCTGGAAAAAGAATTGGACGATATGTTAAGACTGGGAGTGGTGGTACCCAGCCGCAGTGCATGGACCAACCCCACCTTATTAGTTTCAAAGAAAGACGGCTCAGCCCGTTTCTGCCTCGACAGCAGACGCCTCAACGCATGTACAATATCAGACGCCTACCCGCTCCCCTTGGTCAACTCCATCCTGGACAGACTTCGAAACGCTAAATACATCTCATCCATAGACTTAAGCAAAGCATTCTGGCAGATACCTTTGGATCCCAGCTCCTGCGAAAAGACTGCCTTCGTGGTGCCTGGCAGGGGTATGTTCCATTTCAAAAGACTACCCTTCGGTTTAAAAAACAGCCCAGCAGAACTACAAAGACTCATGGATAAATTGTTTGGCCCAGAGTTTGATAACAATTTATTTTGCTACCTGGATGACCTGATCATCATTAGTGATACCTTTGAAAAACATATACTTATTCTAGAAAAGGTTTTTCAACAACTCAAACAGGCCGGTTTGACTATCAACCTGAAGAAATCGGAATTCTGCAGGCACCGCCTACGATACTTGGGTTTCATAGTAGACGAAGAAGGCCTAAGAACAGACCCCACAAAAGTAGCGGCTATGACAAATTTTCCCCGACCTACAAATGCAAAAGAGGTAAAAGCCTTCCTCGGACTCACCGGTTACTACAGAAGATTCATAAAAAACTTCTCAACTCTCGCGGCGCCGCTCAACAAAATCACGGGAATCCGTAAAGGTACCAGTAACTTTTCCTGGTCTGCAGAGACTGAGTCAGCATTCAACTCCCTGAAAGAGGCTCTTCAATCAGCCCCAGTACTGAATTGCCCCGACTTCAATCTTCCCTTTACGATCCATTCGGACGCATCAAACGTCGGAATCGGAGGAGTCCTCACTCAAAATTTTACGGACGGCGAACACCCCGTGGCATACTTCTCTCGTACCCTAAATAAACACGAAAAAAACTATGGGATTACCGAGAGAGAATTGTTAGCAGTCATGGAATCCATTCAACATTTCCGCGGATACATTGAGGGCAGTAAGTTTACCGTCGTCACAGACCATAGCAGCCTAAAATGGCTGATCTCGCTAGACAACCCCTCTGGGAGATTGGCTCGCTGGTCGTCACGCCTATCTCAATATACCTTCGATGTCATCCACCGTAAAGGCGCGGATAATATCGTCCCGGATGCCCTTTCTAGGATCGAGATAGCAACATTAAATGCCGAATTATCCAATTCTAGTCTCCCCACAAAAGACGTATGGTATCAAAAAATCTTTAGAGGATGCAGTGACAACCCACAAAAGTTCCCGAATTTTATAATTAAGAACGGACAACTATATCGCAACTGCAAGCCTCCACTGTCAATCTTAGAGGACTATGCCTGGAAAATGGTAGTCCCTCTCGAAAATAGAGAACAAGTTATTATTGATAACCACAGTGCCGTAGACTCCATACACCCTGGAACTTTCAAAACATTCAAAAAAATATCTTTAAGATATTATTGGCCGGGTCTATTCAAACAAGTACGTTTATACATCTCCAAGTGCGACATCTGTAAGGCATACAAGCACAGTACGGCACCACCGTCTGGTCTAATGGGCAACCCCAAGCGTGCCGATAGACCACTTCAATCCTTTTCTATGGACCTCATTGGACCCTTCCCTAGAAGCTACGCCGGTTACATGCATATACTCAGCGTAGTGGACATCTTTTCCAAATACTGCTGGTTGTTTCCTCTGAAAAGGGCAACTGCAGCAGCAATAACCAATCTATTGGAAAAACATATTTTCATACCCTACGGTACCCCTCGTACTATAATATGCGACAATGGTAAACAATTTATAGCTCTGGAATTTAAAGAGTTTTTGTCTAAATATGGTATAAAGGATGTATTCTACAACACCCTTTACACCCCACAAAACAACACCGTTGAACGATACAACCAAACCATAAACACGGCCCTGGCAATTTTGGTTGGCAAAGACCAACGCACATGGTGCAAAAAATTAGACAAAATACAAGCAGCCATGAACAACACGGTGAACCTCGCTACAGGCTATACACCATTTTTTCTCAAACACGGCATGGAACAAGTAGTTCACGGTTCACTACACCCTGACAATTGCCTTCCACCCGTCCCTTCCTCCACAGCAGACCCCGCAGCAAATTACGCCCACCGCTTGGAGGAACTCTCCGCTATCTATAGTGAAGTAACAGACGCTCTACTATTGGCCCACCAAAAGAGCGCCGACAGGTATAACCTTCGCAGGAGGCACGTCACATTCAAGGAAGAAGACATCGTCTGGAGGAGAAACAACACTCTGTCACAAGGTGCGCTGTACTTCTCTGCCAAATTGGCACCCCGTTTTGTAAAGACGAAAGTCCTAAAGAAAATCTCAGACCTGGTTTACCGATTGTCCGACATCTCTGGTAAACACATAGGTAACTACCATATAAAGGACATTGTAAAAAGTGGGAACATGGAAACAAACTCCATTGCCACGCCCGTATAACCCCAACGGTTATTCCTTGACTCCTAGCAACCATTCGTCTACACCGTGACATGGATCACTATGGAAGTCAACCCTTTTTGTTTCGTCACTAATGAGCGGCCTCTCGTAAACGATTGTCACTCATTAGGACACTCAAACGAAACCTTTCTAGCTCTGGCACAGTGGTGTCAACTGTAGCCAAAGTCATGGAAGAAATTATAATTCTCCCTTGTGGTTTCGTTTCATTTTTATTTTATTTTTGTTTGTATAAATATCTCGTCATCATCAGTCATTCGCCCCTAATTGCTGCCCCAGGTGTCAAACCTTGGAAACATCGTTTTTTCTAAGCATGCACACCTCTACCTGAAATTGATCACTTCGGAGAAAGGAATTCCCTGTGGCTTACTGCAAGTAGTCAGAGACTACGTGCCCAAGGCTTTGTGCATCGTCACAACTCGCAGCATCATATTTTCACATCATCATGTCATACCTCGTCACCCCCTTCTAAATGTTAGAAAAATCTTTTTTGTACATTAAATATCGGGTCCTCGCCAAAGTGCATCTAACCCTTATGTCATACGTAGTTGAATTAGGTAAGCAAACCTGTGTAAACCCACGGCGGTATCAGATGTTTGCTATCCGTTCTAAGTTTTTTTTCTGTTTTTTAAGAAAATAGAATGGCGCTCAATAAATAACCCAAATTGCTCTAGCTCTCCCCAGAACTGGATGTGGAGTCTGGAAAGTATCGTTATAAAAGGGACAAGTTTCAACGTGCCTCTTCATTAACGATAAATTTTTTTACAACATTTCAGCAACATTGAGTTATCCTTGGTCTCAACTACTCAAACTGAAATTTTGGGGTTGCCTTGTTGTGACTTATCACGTGCAAAGTACGAGGTCACAACAAGAAGCCAGGTCTCCAAGTGAACCACCCTGTGAACAACCCATCCCATTATTATAATTTTCATAACACCAAGGTGTGTTCATCGCAGTCTGTTTAAGTAAGTAAAACCTAGAAGGTCTTAAACACCCAAATCGGACCAATGTAAATAATTTTCCTTGTCAAAACGATAAGCGCATGTCTTGTATTGTTGCTACCATCGTACGTGTAAGTACAACTAAAAGTTGTACCATCACGATACGATACTCTGTGCGTAACCAAAAGGGTTTGTACCACAAAGGATCTCTTTTGCGGTAAGCTTAGATGAAATTCACATTCCATCAGCACGCCAGAAATTTTTTTTTGTCCCTTTATTGTTGAAGTATAAAATCCTGGCCAGATCTTCAAATATGTTTTTGCCTTTGTGCAAGTCTTTAACGTACGCTAATATGGATTTATTATGCTACGGTATTGTTGTACTAAGTACATCAGTATGTCTCGCCGTCTGTATTGAATAGGTACCTTTATATGAACGTTAACCTTTGTTGCCATCATAGGTGGGAACCTTATAAAATCTGCCGTCATAGATGGGAATCTCAGAATATCTACTAAATGCGATACGGGGAGCCCGTTATAATTACTCTGTGGGTTTTTGTCAGAAATGTCATAAATACCTAGTCTTTTGCACCTCCCTTCAATACTGGGCAACCCAGTTGTAATTCGTTCATTGTTATCCGTGAAGACGTTATAAAACTTACTTGCAAATCTTTTGATTTTGCAATCTTGTACGCTATACGTGAAGACGTTATAATACTCACCATGAATCGTGCGAACGAAATAATATCAAACCTTTATGTGTGAACTACTCAATGTAGTCCACACCCCTTTTTTGTAATCATTAATATGCCCGTGGACTTCCTGTCACAAGAACCCAGGAACTATCTACTATCTCAAAAGGACTAATCATACGCTTCACTCATGATTATGGGGCATCGTGTCGTGGGAGTTAAGTTGATGGACACAAAAACACCTAACTCGTTGTCTGGGAGACGAACAAAGAAAAATCCCCAGGTTTGTGAGATTTGAGCAAGGGTCTGTCATTTCTCGCAAACAAGTAGGAGAATAAAACGACCCCTAATCTTCTGCCCAATACACGTAGAGGATTAGACTCTTTTATGTCAGTGTATTCTTTTGTCCAACACTACCAAATATTATTGTAATGTGCCAGGATGACTGCTGTAGACCTTGTTTCACCTCCACCCAGAGGTCGAATTTCGGAAATAGCCGAGTCCCCAGCAGTTTTCTTCGTTCAAATGTTCCCAACTATCACCCCTCCCTTTCCTCGAAATTATCCGTGAGTGTGGATATATGCGTTACGCACTTGGCGTTTCGTTTGTCAAATGGGACAATCTTCATACGCGGATCCTTTCAACTTCCTACTCCTTTCCCAGTTGTCATTATTGTAATGTGCCAGGATGGCTGCTGTAGACCTTGTTTCACCTCCACCCAGAGGTCGAATTTCGGAAATAGCCGAGTCCCCAGCAGTTTTCTTCGTTCAAATGTTCCCAATTATCACCCTCCCCCTTCCTCGAAATTATCCGTGAATGGGGATATATGCGTTACGCACTTGGCGTTTCGTTTGTCAAATGGGACAATCTTCATACGCGGATCCTTTCAACTTCCTACTCCTTTCCCACTTTGTCATAACTAATCTTGTACGCAATGTTTTGTTTTTTCGAAAGTAGAAAAAATGCTACCGTATAGACGTGAGCATAGGTCATGGAAGACCAACTTCTTTCGAATGGGGAATTTTGTTATACGTACAATCCCTCAACCACGTATTCTTGGAAATGTATTTGGTAAAGAAAAAAAACCAAAAAGGGGTTACACAGAACCTGTCCTTGAATACGTACCTTTGTAACATGTATTAGGCATTAGCCACATTTAGTTAGCTCTCTCTCCGTCTCTCTCTCTACACGCCAAACAAATCCAACTTTTTCTCAACATGCACACTTGTTTCTCTCCAAACTTTTTTCATCATTGGTCTACTAGGCAGGTAAACTTCAAGAATTTTGTTCTAATAATAATTTTTGCCGGATTTAAAAAAAAAACCAGCAGCTCTGCACCCTATCTACATCTGCGCCTCTTCATGCTGCCCTCGCTACCGTCACGGAGGTCCCTTGCCTTCAATCCCTGCGTACCAAAAGCACCCGACCGCATCTAACATAACCTAGTGTGAGTCGTGCGTGTAGTTGCGAATTGTATCACCACAAAGAACCGACACTCAAAACAAACCCGAGCACGCCAGCTCTAGGTTGGTTCCTGTTCCTGTTGCCATTGTGCAAATGCTCTGCTGCCATTATGCAAATATTCCTGCTGCATAATGCAAATGTTCCTGTTGCCCTTGTGCAAATGTTCCTGCTGCCATTATGCAAATGTTCCTGCTGCATAATGCAAATGTTCCTGTTGCCCTTGTGCAAATGCTCTGCTGCCATTATGCAAATATTCCTGCTGCATAATACAAATGTTCCTGTTGCCATTATGCAAATGTCCCTGCTGCATAATGCAAATGTTCCTGTTGCCCTTGTGCAAATGTTCCTGCTGCCATTATGCAAATGTTCCTGCTGCATAATGCAAATGTTCCTGTTGCCCTTGTGCAAATGCTCTGCTGCCATTATGCAAATGTTCCTGCTGCATAATGCAAATGCCCTACTGCCATTGTGCTGATGCTCCTGTGCCCTTGCGCAAATAACAATACCAACGATTGTTCACAAAACAATCCCACTACATACAAAAACCAGTGTACCAACCACCAATTACGATTCCACTCTCCAGTACTTCAATGGTTTCGTACTGGCTCACCCACAGGATCCGGAAGCAGTTACCCTTTCGACCTCTGTGACAGGTAGAACTCTCCACACCACCTAGAAGCCTCATCCTGTGTTCTCTTCCTCGTATTTTCTTAAAGGCCCTAGTGTCCCTTGAGTGTAATCTCAAAGGGGCCAGGTTACTGTGACAAAGTAACCTTGTAACTTCAGTGAAACGTTCAACCACCCCAGACATCCTACGCAAACCACGTTCGCAAACATTAGCTCACAGACCAATGATACAATTGTAGAGTTTTTTTTTTCTATCACTGCATAACCCTTGTACCTTTCTTCAACAGATCCTTGTTCTTTGCAACTGTATTTATGTATGCCACTGCCTTTATATACATTTATTGACAATTCCTTGTTACACCATGTATCATCTCTTTTGTGTTCTGTTCATAACTATTCTCCAGCTAGGAATCTCTCTCTCTCTCTCTCTCCTCGTTTCTCTTAAATGTTTTTGGCACAAGTGCTGAAAAGGTAAGAGGATTTATTAGTCCTACAGCTCCATTGCCACGTCGCTTTTATTGCGGCGAGGGGGGAAGTGTTACGTTACAAATTGTCACGTGGCGTATTCGAGAATAGACCCCTTCGCGGATTCAAGAATAAACCGCCAATATAGAGCGAGCGACAAACCGAGCTGTCGCTAGAGCATCTCGGTCGGCAAGCTCGCCAGTCTTCAGCCAGCGAGCTTCCCGATCCCACGTCCCTCGTGAACATGTGCGAGACGAGTTCAGTTTCGCCGGTTGCGCACTTCCGGTGTCCGGTATGGACGCTGCTGGGACCCGGAGAACAAGCGCGTAAAGCCGCTGTTGGCCCATAAACCAAACGTGAGTCAATAAAATGTTTACCCTTTGTGTGCAAATAATGTTTTGAAGCCCTAACCACGCGTGTAGAGAGCAGAGATTGACGTTCAAACTAACTTTCAGCTAGGATCGTTCCTCTTATGTACTATTGTGACTCCTAGAATTGAATAAACTATTTATGTGATAACCTACCGTGTTTTGCTTGTCGAAAGAGGCCCTGGGAGGATGGAGAAGCGTGAAGTTCCGAACCACAGGCACTCGCCTTGAGGTTAAGAGAAACCATACTTGCACCAAACCTGAGCTAGTTTTTATTTGGGGCAGATCCAGCATCTAATTGTATTGAATATGTGGGAGCTTTCTCCAACCCTGCCGATAGCGTCAGCACCCACGCCGACGCTAACAATCTTTACATTTAAATTTTGTAATTTGATATATTTCCATAAAAAGATTGAATATGAATTTTAAATTACGAAATTCAATTGGCTGTCAAAAATGTGGTACTTTTGGAAAAAGAGTTATTGTCCAAAAAATTTGTTTGAAAACTGCAAATATTTGGCGCTAATGTCCATTAATAACGCTTTTTACCACCATGTGGCATTACAATCACTCACTGTTTGACATTGGTGAATTGTTACTTTTCATCAAATTTTCATTTAAAAACAGCACAAGTTCAAGTCTTTTTTTTAAACAGAATTTTTTAAAATTATACATACTTAATTAATAACATTTGCAAAGCATATTTAGTGCTTATAAGGCATGATTTATTATTTTTTCAATATAAAAAATAACGTCAGGAGAACCGTGGTATTCGGTTTCAATGCTATCCTGGAAATTCCATTTGCGTTATTTGAGATTTTCTTCTCAAATATCTTCTATTGATGCCACGCATGAGGTGTGTTTGTTAAAATGTATGTATTTTTATAAGTACTAAGGGTTTAGTAAAGAACACCTAATTTATATTGTTTCTATTTACTTACTTTGTTCTACACTCTTTAAGCCTCCTGCTATCAGAAATACTAAAAAAAAGCTTTTCCCATCTTTATAGGATTGCGATATTTCGAAGAACTTCAAGTTTTTAGAAAGTGAGCAGATAAAAGGATATTTATGGTGTCACACAAACGAAATATTGAATTCTGTAAGTCTTAACATAACTTTAGGTCGCACAGTTTACACCCGCGCTGTGCAAGCGGATTCCCTGCAGAGCGTCGAACTATCGCATTTATAATCTATTTAAAAAATATGTATTTAATCGAAACGTTATTCAAAAATTTATGAATGTTTTAAAGTGAGTAGAAAAACAGAATAGCATTATAAAATACTGAGTTTTTTTAGGTCAGCGGATCGTCAGTGTATCTACATTTATTCATATCGATAGCGGAAATTTGAAATGCTGCGGTTAACAACCTTTTTGAGCCTGAGTACCCCTTGACTCTTACTACATATTTGTTGTACCCCATACACTCTATCTATCTTATCTTGTGTACACGTATGATGAAAGACATGTTTCATTTGTAATTTTTAATCCTCTCATTATTTACATGAATTTAAGAATCAAGTCACACAAATACAATTAATGCAATTTTATATAGTGTGTAACACGACTTCGGGCATTTTTAACCAGTGATGAAAGCGAAAAGAAAGTCATAAATTCTATATTGTATTTATAATGAATTTTTATTATAAAATTAACATGGAATAGATCTTTTTGAACTTGTCATTTTTTGTAAAATTCCTTAGAATTTAATTTATTTTACATTTTTCAGACAAATAATTCCCTAAAAAAGCACGTCGTAAAGCACACACTTATTTTCTTAAAAATTTAACTCATTTTTGGATTTATTGTCCTTTCCAGCATTCAAATTTCTATTACCGATATGATATCTCTGTACCAAAATCCCAAAAACATTCAAAAAGTAATTTAGATTTAAGTTTTTTGCCTAGTTTTGATGTTTCTACACCACTGTGCGGCCGCTTGAGAAAAAGCCGCGGTGTAAGCCATGTAGGCACCCTTCAATAGGTTTTATTACCTCGGAATCTCGTGTTTTGTTGAATATTTCTAGTCGGTAGACATGAATTCATTTCCTTTACCCGCGGTCGGGCGTCACTCCCATTTCAAAAAGACGAAGAAATAAAATTTCCTGCGCCTAGTTGGGTTTATGGATTCAATTGGATGCCTTACAAAAAAAGATACAGAGGTTTTTTCTATTTTTGGATTTGTCCTTTATCTTCTTGCGGTCTATTCACTGGCTTGATCATTACTGGCTTTGAGAATTAGATTAGTTAGCGCGAGCGCTGTTTTCCGATTTTTTTCCAATTCATACCAGATTCAAAGAGAAATGAATTGATATAATATGTATCCATGTGTATTGTATATATTTGCCTTTTTGCGATTATTTTTTTGGATTATTGAATGAACCATCGCTATGTATTTCAATGCTTTGCAGTAAATTAGATAATTCTTTATTTCAACACAATTTTAACCAATTCACGAAACTACGTGGTCTCAATTGGGGTATCCTAGTTTTCATGAATTCTTCAAAAGTTATTCCTGAATACAGATGAACGTTATTCAACACAAGTGATTTCTTCAAACTTTCGTCCTATACTCCTTCAAACTTCTTCTCTTTCTTTCTTAGGCAATATCAGTATCTAAAGTTTGTTGACTATTGACATAACTTTCTTAATATTTTTTCTGAAGGTTTTTTCTCATTATTGAGTTCGCTTATCACCTGCTCATTTATAACCCTTACTTCCCTTGATATTTTTTTCAATCTCGTCGTTCTTGATAAATAGAGTCACTTCAAAGTCAAGGTATTTTTCAAGAGAAATATGAATTCAACAAAGATAATCATTTTTTAAATGTTTTTTTCTTTTCGGAAGACGTAGAATACTAAAAGAATTTTTATCAAAGAACATTGCTTAAAGATAATTGTTTCGGTTACCTGGGTATTTCAGTGCCAATAAAATATTTACATCAGCTAGAGTCAATTTATTGTTTTCATGCTACAGTGAGGCGTAAAGTTAATTCCCGTTGCAAGCCATTTAATTCCCGAAATGCTCTAATAAACGTTGCAATCGGTTTGTTGACAGCCCTGAAACAGAAGAGTGTCTTTACTTTTTAACACTTCCGTACCGGACCAGGGTAACGCACTTACACTAACGAGAGTTTTACGCTGTATCTAAGTTGTTTTTTAAACCACATACTCAATAATTTGGGTAATCCTAGAAAAACTATTTGGTTATCGATCTGCATTAAAAAAATTAATATCGCATTACTGCTTTTCTTAATATTAATTCATTTATATCAAATTCCGGTCGAGAATCTGTCGAGCCCGCCCCCCTACCCCTCCGTTCGGGCGTTACCCCGTATCCATCCGCTGGAAGTATCGGGACGATTCTAAGCGATAGTAAGTAATTTCTGAGTTGTTAGTGGAAAGGACAAGATCCCGTTTGTTTACACTGCGCATCTAGTTTGCTCTTTTTACAATGCTATAATGTTCGCTTGCCGGTCGAAGATCATTCGGTCTGGATCGTTTCCGCTACGCGCCAATCGCCATTCAATATTCGGAAACAAAGCGTTATGGTGGCTATCGGCCCGCCTTCTCTGTTTTCTATGGAGAAATACGCGTTATGGTCTAAATTCGTTAGAATATTAATTATGACTTTATTTATGAAACGATTTAGATAATGACTACTGAAATAAGATGAATATGCTTCTTTCTAATTATTACCAAAACAAATTTCCAAAAATTGTGTCATTAACACCCTTTAATAAGCAAAACAAATTGGGGTCCCCGAGTGACCCCCCCTTCGGATGAAGTGTGATTTTAGCAAAAATATTTTGATTACATACGTATTATTTTTATTTTTCATCTTATTTGTTGTATAATGTTAATTCATTTTCTTCCTTTCGTTTTTTTTAATATTTTCTAAGTACCCGTCATGCGTTGCAATGCCATTCGAAAAAAGGAAGTGAATGTTTATTGAAGAGCTTTGGATTCACAATATATTTTGTTTTTCCGTTTAACTTATATGTCTAGCGTACACGAATTTCTAAGGCGTGAGCGGGCCACATTCAATTGTCTGAGTGAGAAGCATTGATTTATCAAATTTATCCTCCCGTGTTCCCCTCCCGAATTCCATTTTCAAATTTCCTCTTCCCCTCTCCCTTGAACTACCTTCCTGTACTTCCCCCCCCCCTTCATCTCCGGCCTTCTCTCCTTTCCAATAAACTTTTTTTTTTTTAAGAAAGACAAACATTCCCGGGTTACGAATAACCCAACAATGTTTGAAAATCTCCTACTGCCACCACAGAAAGCCGGAAATGTTGCTTGTGTTGTAGCCAGAGGAATCGAACACGGGACGCCCAGGTGGGACCCAAACGCGATGCCCACTCAACCAGTGACCGGTCAATCTTTATGAAATACACACATTTTTCGAACAACTCTCGCGCCACTTATTATAAAAAAATCTACACAAACTTTATAACGTCAGAGCTCACCAGAATGTGTAGGAACGCATAAGGCACTTCAAATAAACATTAATTTTTACATACAATTTTAAAGAAAGTACCTTTGCTGTACCAAAATGGATTACATTGCATTGCACAACCCCTGCATGTTTGACGGCCGGCGTAGTCCAGCGGTAAGGCTGTTGACTCGCATTCCGAAGGTCGCGGGATCAAATCCCGACGTGACCAATAAATTTTTATTTATTAATTTGTATTATTTCACAACTTATTCATTTTAAAATAATATATAGTAAATTTGCGGCACGTTCCAGAGTAAAAGGTACTCTCAGTATCGCCCTGGTGTAAGACCATCATTCAGAATTAAAACGTTGCTTAAAATGGCTTTAGCCGTGTTTGGTGACCAGATCTGAATAGCCAGGTACTTCCCACCTTCCTCTTCCCTTTCTCCTTCCCCTCTCCACTACCTTCAGCCTCACAACATACCCCAATTGGGGATGCCATAGTCTCACTGGCTCCAGATGGGAGCAGTTGGAACTCTTGTGCGGTATTCATAAAAAAAAATATATATATATATATAGTCCGGTATTATTATTTATTTTATTACAATAACTCCACCCAGGAGGCCCTAAGAAAAATAATTATCAGGACCTGTCATGTTTGCTCTGTGGAGTGTCTTTTTGAAGAGAGGAAGTAGTGAACGTAGGTCTGAAAGAAACCCATATTGAAGGAGGAAGGAAACATAGAGAACGGCAAATCGTCCTGCAGCCGAGCGGTCGTATTTGTAAAAGCGGCCCGACCTTATTTTAAGCTGGCAAACCGATATTTCCTAAAAATGGTTTGAAATAAATTACTTCTGGGAATATACCATTCCGGCAATTGAAACAAATTTTATAAAAATTGAACTTCCCCAAAATTGCCGCCAGAGGCGTAGTTAAGAGAATTGAATCCATTATATTTGACTTACAGTTTGAAATATTAAAATTTTTACCGTTTACGGTGACAGTTTTATCGCGTATTTTTATTATCACGGGAAATGAAATAATGTTGATGTTGGTATGGGGAATAATTATTCACTGTATTAATTTATTATTTTTATCCTGATGTATTAAAATGAGGAACTGCAAAGGTGTTGAAATGGGAAAAGGTTACCAATGCCTATCTTTCGTAGCCTTAGTTCGTATTTGTCCAACAGACCATTAGAAAATTTAACAGAAGCAGAAGGTTTTCTTTCATTATTTCAATGAAACATTATAAAAGGTGTTTATATCGAAATAGCTTTATCTATAAAAGATAAAGCTATTTCCATAAAGGTAAAGGCCTCATTAGTTTAAATAATTCTTAGTTAAGTGATTAGCTATACTTTTTATACTCTATTTTTAATTTAAAGTGAAGATTGAACAAAAACTAAAATGGTCTCTTGGACAAATTAGAACTGAGGCGACGCGCGACGCCTTGACAAAATTTTGAAATTGAAACATGAAACATCAAGACACAGAAAAATACAAAACTAACGGTCAAATGTGGGACTCGAACTAAGGATCTCTGTCTTATGGTACGCAACGTCTTAACCAACTCGGCCATGGTAAATAAAATCGGATAAGTTTATCCGAGATTCTAGAACAAAGTATAGGTCCCAATGGCCGAGTTGGTCATGGCGCTGTGTCCCGGTAAGACAAGAGATCCTGGGTTCGAGTCCCAGTTGCGACCGTTACCTTTTTTTCTGCGTCTTGTTCTGATTAATATTTCGTTTATATTAATTAGGATTATCTTCTTCTTCAATGATATATTACATTGATGGATTAATGGATCAAAGGTTACTAAAAAGTTATTCCAATAAAAATTAATATGTAGGTACTGTTCGTTTATTTCAATTTTTAATTAAAAAGGCAATATTTCAATGCTGTCATAGGGAAGTCTAATAAAGTTTGTTTATTATGTACTCCATTTTTCTTCTTTATCACTTTATAAACAGTTCCAACTGCCGGAATCAGTGATACTATTGCATCATCATAATCAATTTGAATTACCTTTTGTGAGATATCCAAAAGCTTCCGAGCTTCTCACAAAGATGGCAGGGATAAGAGCTTTTCTGAAAGTCCGCAAGACGGCAGCAGGATAGATTCCCAGTTAGTTCACCAGAGGGCTGAGGGCCGATGTTAGCGGTTCCTACAGAAGATAGTGGGAACCAGATCAATTATAGCTAGCTTCTAGTTAGGTCGACTAACCGTAGTCACTACTTGTAATACGCGAAGTATTAATAAATCACAGATTAACCAAAAGAATCCTATTTCTTCCTTAAGAGAAATCTCCTTCCAAGACGTGTTGGAGATACTAATTGTGAGAACACAACACCTATGTTACTTACTTTATGTTTACTTTTTATCATTAAATTTTCTTACATTTTATTACGTTAACTCTATACGGAAGCCCTTCAAAAAAATGTCAAGCAGTGTGGAGTTTCTTTTTGGGAAAAAGAAGGCGAGAAAGTTCTGGGAAAGCAAAGTATATGAGAGGTCAGTAGGTTAGGTCTCCCTCAACCAGTCTCTCCCGATTCGGACTAGGTACCATGCAGAAGGTGGGCAAACGCAATCGCCACCAAGTCCTAGACAAACCGCACCCAATCAACCCGGGCATCCCTGATAAATCACCAAAAACCACTTGGGATGACCTACATATAGCGGGGGCGTTGGTAATCCAATAAATGGGGATTCCTGGTACCCAATATTTACTTTATTGTTTTAATTTTAAATATTTACAATAATAATGATGTAAACAACTTGTAAAATAGAATGTAAAAGCTCGAAAGGGCGTGTAATAAATAAATAAATAATATTGGGAAATATTGTAAATCTGACGGAAGTGGGAGGATGTTAGAATGATAAAGGTTGCAAACAGAAGTAAGTTTCAGTTTTAATAATAATATGTGTTTGTCCCCAGTGCTGGACTGCCAGGTGACCGGCTGGGGCCCCTGGTCCGAGTGCGACGCCACCTGCGGGCCGGGCTCCATGTCGCGTGCCCGCCGCGTGCAGCGCGCCCCCGAGCACGGGGGGCGGCACTGCCCGGGCCTGATTCAGAGGCGCGCGTGCCAGGGGAACCAGTGCGCGAAGCACGCCAGCGGGGCGCTAAGGGGTAAGTCACACCAATATTTATGAATAACTTGTATCTTAAAGATTATTAAATTTATCTATTTGTTACCGAATATTGTCATTTTATAAAATTCCTCTCAGGAGACCTAGCTCGGTCGATCGATAAAACCATACGTCAATACGACATTGATTAAATTTGTCATCTATGGTCAGTTGACGTTATTTGCGAGTACGGTCAACATTTATGATTCCTACAGACGGTTGACAAAAGTCCCGAATTTTGGCGCGGCCTCCCGAGTGTCAGATACGCTGTTGATATTCACAATTTTAATAAAGTCGTTCGTTATGCAAAATAACTGGTTTATTAATGAATGGAGTTGAACTAACCAAGCTCTTACAATTGAAAGTATTCGTATACGCAATCCATAGACCTAATTAGTTCATCTATGACGCAATCAATTAAGTCCGGAGTCCAATGAAGTGGGATATCGATATAAAATCGTCAGATGTTACGCTTATCGATCCGACATTGTAAAGTTATCGATTTCACTGTGCTCTAAACCCCCGAGTCGGCTATGTCTGATACGTCAGGCTCAAGATGTCATTTTTCAAGATGCTGTGTGGGGAATTTATTTAGGAAAAAAAGAAGAGGAAGTACTGGGACCAAAAGGTATGAGAAATGAATCTGGAAGTCAATCTTAATTTAAAGTCACAATTAAATCAATCGTCAATACTAAAAAAGTGTATTTTTCTCTCTACATCGGTAAATTCAAGAGTTCAATTCCACTAACCCATAGATCCTCAACAAAATTGAGGAGCGTTGAGATGGCACAGTGAGGGCGTGCGTAGGTAAAAAAATAAGGTCCAAAAAACAAAACAAAAAACGTAAATCACGTACTAATTATCTAACGTGTATTATTATTATTAAGAATGAACATAATATATAATTTGATAATATCCTAAAATCTTCCACAAAAAGTCTCCTACCTCTTCACTAAAAAAATATCTACCCTTAATTAATTCAAAAACCTTCATCAAATCACCGAACGTTGAAATCTTAACTGCAGTTATTTTCCTTTAATCTTGTTTGTAGTTTGAACTCCAAACAAAAAACAAACTAGGAAACATTTTCCTTTCAGGCTGAGTGGCTTTGTTACAGTAGAACGTTACAAAAACGCACTATCGTCGGAGAGAATAAATCCAGCAAAGAACAACAGGAAACTGCCGCGGAACCTTCTCAGAATGGGGCAACCGTAAATAGACAAAGGGGTTTTCCTAGCCCGGTAGATTAATAATAATAATGGTGGTACTTGGCTAATTTTCATAGCGCCATTGTTGTGAAATATCACCTCGAGGGCGCTTTGCAAAGCTGTGAAAAGTAAAACAATTCACATAGATTAGGCGAGGCGTAATAAAATAGACTAAAACTGTTGCGGTTTTGTGGCGGTTTAGTTGTAATTAGAGACACTGATTCATAGCATTAACGATATTTTCACGAATTAAAGCGATAAATGGTGTTTTTAGCGTTAAATACGAAACGCGAAATAGCAGCGATTTTTTACGACAAAACTCAACAATATGCAAACTTTTCAGTAATGCGAGCAAAAGTACAAATTTAGGGTGATGGTGTTTTGTTGTAGAGTTGTCAGAAAAGATCTGTGAAACTGGCATCTCATATTCATAAAAAACATATCACTGACTGGATTAAAAATCAAGATATTAACTTTATACAAAACATTATTATTCCCAACCAAACATAACAAAACTATAAAAAGTATAAAATTAAATAAACCTAAAAATTAAGTAGTTTTTCAAGTATCCAATAACTATACATACACTTACAATTTATATATGTGTGTACATATATATATGTGTATGTGAATGTGTATGCGGATGTATACGTATGTATATATATATTCATATGCATGTGTGCAGGTACATGTATTTATATGGATGTGTATATATGTATGTGTATGTTTATATATATATAATTTTTTTTTTATATTCCTCTAATATATTTAAATACTTTTTTTTTCTCTTCTATATAACCAATGTACAATAACTGTTAAAATTTGAAAAAAAATACATATAAAACTTTATATTACAACACATAAATACTTGTCACACATAAACATAAATAAACACGTAAACACCTCAGCACAGGTTCTCCTAGTGAGGTGTTCACGAAACATACAACAATACCTATCCACAGTTTCACCTTCACAAACCTACCTTACACCCAACATAATAAAATTATAAAGGTAAATACTGTAATGTATAGAAATAAATAAAATAAATAAATAAATATGCTGAACCGTCAAGACAACAGCACGCAAAGGTAAAATGTTCAATCCTGCAATTGTAGGTCAGAATGTCTAGTGATCAGACGATATTCTTTTAGCTCGTAAAAGTAGGCTTGCACCAACATTCAAATCTGTTGATGACAGTAAATTCCTGGAAGGTAACAGCTATTTTCAAAGACAGCTTGTAGAGCAAGTGAGGGATGGAGTCACTGTGGACATAATTCAGCTACTCTGTAAAAATTGTTCACAGAGAATTTAGTGTGTGGGTAGTGAATAGTGTTGACGCAGAAAGATTTTTTAGTCACTATAATCTTGTATTAACAGATCGTAGAGCGAATATGACAAACTCTACTGAAGAAACATGTGCCATGTTGAGTTTCAATCAATAATACAATAAACATGTTTCAAGTGATTTTACTAATTCAATCGTTTTTCCCCTCTTGCCGACTCCCATTCCTTAACGTTATCCTATTTAGCTATAAACGCTATGAAAACGCAACATTAAAGCTTTTAAAGCAATTTTTTCAATAATTGATGCTAAATTTCTTAAAAATTAAAGCTATAATAATAATAATAACATAATAATATCTTTATTCAATTGAAATTTGGAACATTATAACTAAGAAAATACATATTCAGTGTAGTTTACAAATAGATTATATCAGTACAAAAAGTTTACAAGTAGAAAGTAATATACATATGAACAGTAGGTTAAAGGTAAATTAAAGAATACTAATGTGTAGTTCAATCGTTTTTCCCCTCTTGCCGACTCCCATTCCTTAACGTTATCCTATTTAGCTATAAACGCTATGAAAACGCAACATTAAAGCTTTTAAAGCAATTTTTTCAATAATTGATGCTAAATTTCTTAAAAATTAAAGCTATAATAATAATAATAACATAATAATATCTTTATTCAATTGAAATTTGGAACATTATAACTAAGAAAATACATATTCAGTGTAGTTTACAAATAGATTATATCAGTACAAAAAGTTTACAAGTAGAAAGTAATATACATATGAACAGTAGGTTAAAGGTAAATTAAAGAATACTAATGTGTAGTTAGTTATATAGTTGAAGATTCTTATAACCTGCCTCACTAGGCTAGCCTGTGTTGAGGCACTCATTTTGTACATCAATCTAAAATACTTACTAACATACCTACATTTGTATTAATAATATGATGGTTACTTTAATGATAAGCTCTAATAGTACCAACCAATACATTGGTATCTTTAGTAATTGCGGATTTGGGTGAGTACACCGGTAAAGGCCTTATCATTACTTTTAATCCAAATTTTTATGTTTTCTTTGAAATTTTTTTGTGAGTCGCATTTTTTTATTAAATCTGGAAAAATGTTGTAAAGTCTTGTTGCAAGGTATTTAAAGTTTCGTTAACCAAAAGTAGTATGCATTATGGGATTTTGTAGTAAGTCTTTATTATTGTTTCGAGTATTTAAGTGAGTATTGAATCTTTTTTGATAGTATTTATGTATGTTTGTGTATAGATGAATGAGGATTGTTTTTGCATACATCTGCCGAACATCAAACACATTCATAATATTAAATATTAAGTTGGAGTCGGTAATTAGAGGTAGCTTAAGGATAATTTTTATAATAATTTTCTGTGCCTTTATGATTGGGTCTAGTGCAGATGCAGTGCCACCTCCCCATGCTATTATACCGTACTCAATAACAGATTGGCAGACTGCAAAATAAATCATTGTCTATGAATCAGTGTCTCTAGTTATATTACAAGCCGTCTGGAAGTAAAGTACAAAGACTTCGGGGGTGACCCGACAGTTGACATTATAATTATTATAAAGCTAGCGAGTACCAGGCTCGCGTTGCAATGCCACTCAAACAAATAATGTGTTCCCCCCAAAGATATTGAAACATAAGGAGATGGGCTAACGGCAGTTTATATTGGATGTGTCTGTGCTTCCTGGTGTCGCCGATATTTTTAATGAACGAATTCTTTCCGTAATAACACTATATTTTTAATCAAAGGGTATTATTGCACAACTTCGAAAAATCAACTAAATTCCGTATTCAAACTATTCCCATTACGTAGTACTTCCGGCGACAGACGGGCGGACATCATAGAATATTTCCTTATATTTCAATATCTTTGGTTCCCCCCCTCTCCCGTGATCTCCTTCACACTCCCGCCATCCCTCACCTAATGCAAATTTTTTACACAAATTTCATGACGCCAGAGCTCACCATTATAAATAAAAACTTTCGCGGGCATGCGCACAACCAATTACCAAGGGTTTATCGTTATTGGATGGATGGTAAAGGAAATAATTTTATAAAGCCGGAAGGCCGGCGTAGTCTATATAAGCCTGTGTGAGGTACAGTTGTGTAGTTTTTGGCGACGGATGTCCTAAACACACCGAACCCCAGATTCCTATCCACCCTTCATACCTTTTTCCTTCCCAGAACTTGCTCTCCTTCCTTTCCTTAAAAAGACCCTCCACACAGCATTCCTAAAGATGACGTAAAAAAAATTTGTCCGTTTTGCCCAGTATCCGAGGGAGTAAGAGAAATAGTGACAGCAACGGTTTGATAAAATACCTATTGTTAAAATTTCTCGGCGACCTTGTTTCCTCTTAATGGCATCTTGACTAATTTTCTTACAGTTAAATTTTAACTGTGATAAAGGATATTTCATAGTTTCGGGTAAAAAGGCGTATAAAGTGAAAAATAGTTAGGTTATCCAGTAACTCAAGACAAATCTATCAACAATGACAACGGAGCTTTTTGCAAAGAAGGTTTTTGCTGCTTTGAATACAGATTTTCTGTTTTAGTTCAGATTAACTTTAAAATATACATGAAATCTTCTGTTCACCTTTTTGGCAGTCGACCTATCGTGGGATGTGAGAGGATTTAGATATATGGGATTAACTGTCAAGAATGTACAAATTTCAAAGATAAAGAAAATTCGCAGACTAGTGTAAATAGAAAATAGGCATTATATTACAGAAGACGAAATAAGTGGATTTGAGAAATACCGTATAAATTTGATATTTAAAGGATTCTGATAACATGGCTGGAAATAGATGGCGTATCTATCAACCTATGCAATTACTACACGAAAGTGTCTTATCTACGAACATGAGTCGTTCTTCTTTTTAACCTACATAAAGTTGTATCCACCAGTTAGTGGAAAAAAATTAAACAGAATTACCAATTTTATTATTTTATAATTACTTTAAAATCTACTGTACTAAAGACGTAACGACTGTGTGCGCTTAAAAAAAAAGTGTTTATATTTTTGTGGTAAAAATTACGTGACAGAGTTGTAACTCCTCGCGATAGAAGCGTATTTCATACAAATCACAGCTGTCTTCTGCCACCTCGTAATACCTGTATTCTATAATGTTACAAAAAATGATATGACGACATAAAATATAAAACTATTTTTAAACTCCAAAAGGTATAACATATCAAGTAACATTATTTAGTAAGATTATTATTTTTCATGATGTTTAATACAATATTTTTAAAAATCTCAAAAACTTGTCTCCTACAATTTTTATGTCGTACGACACCTCCGTCACGTGGGTTTTCATTCGAAATAGGTATACACGCAGCTCGTGTTTGTCACCCCCAATAGGCATTTTAGGCCACCTTCCCTCCTTGCTATAATTTACCCTCTGAGATGCAGAGAGATTCATTTAAAGTAAAAACAAAATGTGACGGAGTGGTGGAAATGTGACAGAGTGGTAAAAGTTTAGGTTGAAAAAAGAACAACCCACATGTATATTTTCCCTGCCAGATTTTACATGAGCAACTTATTTCTTGCCTACCAATTAATTTTCAAAGTCGATATAGTTCCCAATTAGTTACTATTTTCATTAAATTTTCGTAATATTAATGGGAATTTACTAAACGATTTTGTAATTAA
Organism: Glyphotaelius pellucidus; assembly: GCA_936435175.1. Taxonomy (NCBI): domain Eukaryota; kingdom Metazoa; phylum Arthropoda; class Insecta; order Trichoptera; family Limnephilidae; genus Glyphotaelius; species Glyphotaelius pellucidus. Next base: position 6,990,045 of record OW386556.1, read on the forward strand.
TTCACTCTTAATTCTAAGAACTGCATTTTTCAAAAATGTAATTTCAATAAAATTTGATAGTGTTAATTAAGCTCTGCGAGTATTTTAGTGTTTTTTTTATTATTGCGACAGCTGTTTCGGCTTGCAAGGTCATTTTCAAACTGTGGTAGGCCACAACACAGCCCAAATTGAGGTGTCAAAGATTTACTGCCTAAGATTAGCAGAGAACAACTGGGACTTTTGCGAGAGATTCATATTAATTCATTAAAAAAAACATTAAAATAACTCGATTAACGTAATATTTTTATGACATAAACGCTTGTTTAAATATTTTAATCATTTCCTTATTTTTTTTAAACATTTAATAATGTTATTGTTATGTTCTGCAAATACTTTGTTATTTTGATAGCTGTTTCGACTTACAAGGCTATTTTGAAACTGTGGTTAGGTCGCTATTCAAACTAGCCTGTGATTAGGCCACACTCAATTTGGGGTACTTTGAGAGGGAGGGTCTGGGAATGCGAAGGAGATGGGAAAAAGGAAGGATTCCAAGCAAGGTTTCAATTCTGAATGACGTTCTTTTGTCAGGATGATGCTGAGGATACCTCACACGTTTCAGAGCGCTCCCTCTAACATTCGTATCTACATATATTCCGTTTAAACCGTTTTCTTCTTCTTTTTGAATGCTCACTACGGAGCATTAAGAGGAGCGTATGCGCGGCCCATTTCAGCCGGTTTCATACAAATCTTAATTCCGGATTTGAGATCAAAATATCCAACCAAAATGAAAAATAATTTTTGTAATAAAAAATTTTATCATATTTCTAGTACGGATGTGAGCTACATTTTTATTTTTTCTTTAAATTATAAGATATAGGCCATTAAAGATTTTAGTGTTCAAGATTTTAGAGGCAACTTGGGCAATTATTTGTGAGTAAATAAAAATTTTTAAAAAAAAATCATTTTGATTTTTTTTTTTTACATGAGCTCCACACAGGAGGCCCTGAGGAAAATAATTTCCCTCAGGGCCTGCGTCATCTTTGGGGATGCTGGGTGGAGGGTTTTTCTAAAGGAAAGGAAGGGGAGGAGAGTTCTGGGAAGGAACAGGGTTTAAGGGGTGGGTAGGAATATGGGGTTCAGTGTGTCCTGATCATCCGCCTCCAAGACCTAGACAAACCTCACCCCATGAACCCGGGCACCCCTGCTAAATCACCGAACGTAGCGAACTACTTGGGGTGACCCATGGCAGAGGTGTTGGTTATCCAATAAAGGTTCCCGGGGCGGCGTACCCATTCCCGCCTCCCAAATTGAAAATGATGGGTGTAAAGTTAAAATACAAATTACCTTTTTACGGCGAAACAAAAATTTGTCATTTATATACCTATTTAAATTACTACCCAAAAAATGCATTTTTAACAGTGTTTTTTTTCATATATTTTTATAAATATAGTAAAAATATTTTTTTATTGTTTTTCATTTACTCACAAATATTTGCCCAAATTGCCTCTCATGAAACATTTAAATCTTTAATGGCCTATATCTTATTATTTAATGCAAAAATTAATAAAGTAACTCGCATCCGTACTAGACACTTGAAATACCTTTTGATTACAAAAATAATTTTTCAGTTTGGTTGGGTATTGTGATCTCAAATCCGGAATTAAGGTTTGTATGAAACCGGCCGAAATGGGCCGCGCATACGTCCTTCCTAATAAGAATTCATTTTTTGGCATAGTATCTGTGTACTGATAGTATTTTTTTAAATTAATTTTGAAAAGACGTAAAATATAATTAGAAAGTACCCACCAGAATGTAAATAAATACCTTCGATATTCACCTGAATGACAACCCGTCAAAAAGTCTTTAATTAGGGAACTGTGTGTATGTACCTCCGTTGTTTGATAGCGGATTGCTGGGGGAGTATTAATTTCCTGACATTGTACAGCTGCAGGGTTTCAGTGAGGCATATTAGTTTTTGTAGTGCAATCGGCCACCCACCGCCCGCCACCCATCAGTTTAGCTCCCCTGCCTCCCCTGGTTCAGGGGTGAACAAACAGTTTTGTTGTGGTACTGATTAACGCATTGATACTACACGTGTCCGCTCATGCATTACACGTGTATTCGTTTGGTTTACATCGGGTTTTGGTCATTGTGTCGGATATCGCAGTTTCAAATAGCTGACCAATGTTTTGCCACAGGTGGATGGCGTTTACTTTTTTTTGTAAATGTTGTAATATCACCTATCAAGTTTGATAGACGTATGCCAAGAAATTGATTTAAATTGTATTTGAAAAGTAAATTGAATGTTATTTTTTTCTCTTACAAACAGCGTGACATCTTGGTTGTGAAGTAACTTGCATATTAAAAACTTCCTTCTGGACTCCACTACTTTCTCTCTTTAATCCACCGCATGCCTGATGCAAAATATATTACATGTTTATGCCTGGTAGGGTCTGTGGGACCCGTCGTTTTTTTAAGTTGTGTGCATTCATGTTTCTTTTTTATTTTACTTTCTTTTTTAAATGTATTTTCCAATAGATAAATACAAATCATTTAAAAAATTAGCCCCAAACAAACCCCTTATTTTCATCTAATAAAACGCTTTTTTGGATTTTTTTTTTTTGTAAGACTTAAAAATATTATGAAATTTTGTTTTTTTGAAGAGTTTTATTAAATGTACATTTGTTACTTAAATTTAATTTTTCCGCTACCGGTTTCGATACAACCGTATCATTCACGAGCAGGATTAAAACTTGAATGATACGGTTGTATCGAAACCGGTCGCGGAAAAATTAAATTTAAGTTACAAATGTACATTTAATAAAACTCTTTAAAAAAAAAATGTCTAGAAATTGTTACATAGTTAATGCCCAAGAAATACAAAAAAAATATTATAAAATCATAAACAAAACGATGCGTTGTGTGTTGAATAGATACCATTTTTTCGTTATATGTCACATGGAAAATATTGATTGTGATTTAAGCACCGTTAAAAATGTTGGTTTTGGAAAATGGCACATTTTAGGCAGGAAACAATTGAGTTCCTTAGATAAAATCGTAACAATCGCGCGCAAAATTTTAAATAGTTACAGCTTTTTTTAAATGCCCTATTTGGTCTGTTAGATCCTACCTAAGCACGCGGAGTGTTAAAGATACCCTTCGTGCCACATCCCTAAATAGTCGAGTTTTGTTCAGTTCACAAATGTGACATTCTATTTTATTTTCTGCGTTTCCACATGTTTTTTCAACTACTTTCAAGCACTACAATCCTAATAAAATCCTGGCCCCTAGCACAAATTCATGGACAGATATTTTATCGGCAGATTTTCGTCGTTTCCGACTGTCGTTTCACGACTGCAGATCGACGACGAACAAAGAAGAGTAACATAGACTAATATGCTTTGTTTAGTCTGAAAAAAGCCTCAAATTCCGCCGGTTTTTTGCTACGTTGAATTCTTCCACGTTGAATTTAAAACTTATATCTGTCAAGTTATCCAATACCCTTCCGTACTTCAGGCTCATATTAAATATATTCTTGTGTTTTATTTTATTTTATCTTTGGCATTAAAAAATAAATAAATAATAGATATTTTTTATGATTATTAATTATTAGGTTTCTTTTATTTCTTTAATTTTTTTATTTAATTTTATGTCCTTTTTAATTTGTTTTTTTATCATCGTCATATTTTTCCCTTATCCCATTCGGGTCAGGGACCCACTGCATCGACAAGGCTCCTCCATACACACATCTCTGCCTTGTGCTGGTTGTACGGCCTCCGTCCATGGCAGTCCCATCCTCTCCTCACAAAGTTTCTGGAGTTGCATCGCCTAACTGTGTCTGGAGCGGCCCACTGGACGTCTATCCTCTGCAATTGCTTAGTATTTTCCTCGGAATTCGGTCATCAGACGTTCTTAGTACATACCCAAGCCACCTCAGTTGCGATTTTTCTGTGAAGAGTAGCAGTGGTTATGTTTAGATCGTCTCGGATCGTCGAGTTTTTAATATGATTTCATTTCGTAACTCCACTCAAGTACCTCATTTCCGCAAATTTGACTCTAGAGCGTGTTCGTCCGTTTAGCATCAATATCTGGTGGCCGTAAGTGAGCGTCGGGCGGTATACCGTTTTGAACACTGCCATCTTTGTCTTAATGCTGAGCTCGGCTTACCTTCTCACTGAGCTGTAGAGAGGACGCTGTTTTTTTATAATATAATTTTTTATTATTATTTTGTTATAATTATTTTATAATAATTATTTTTATTTTTGTACATAACAGCATGGTTAGCAATAAAATATGACAATGAATATTACACCGACCGTCCAATAACGATGTAAATAATAAAACATACAACAATAAATATAAAAAAGATTAAAAAAAAGCAAGAGACAATAAAGTTCGAGTCAATCGAACCCTAAAAACTTAGTCAAGTTCTGGGAGCTTTCCCTGAATAATTTATTATGTGCATAGGTATAAATGTTATTTATTTGACACGTTCGCACAAGACGTTGGGAGAATGTTAAGTTTGTTCTTTGAAAGGGAATATTGGAAAGTTTTGGGGTTTCTCAGTACACCATTATTGATAATAGATTATGATTGTAGTCAAGAGGGAAGATTCTATATAGCTATTTTTAATTTTGAAAAGTATTTATAATGTCATATTTTTCTTCTGTCTTCAAACCTGTGTTTGAAGACAAAAGACAGAAGACAGACTGCTTATTGTTTAATTCTGAAACAGCTAACGAACTAAAACCTATTTTCCCAAATTCTTTGAATTGTTATTTCTCCCTTTGTCCTTCCTATCCTTTAAAGACCTTTACTTACTTACTAGAAGAAAAAGGTTATGATGACTACCTACTTGCTAATGCACAATATTATTGCATAAAGTCGAACATTACCCACATTTAATTCAGTTCGAAATTCGTCGTGAAATGGATCACATCTAGATCTAGGAACCTCGCTTAACAGTCGTAAAATACTAATTACTATTACAAAAAGTGACTGGAATGTGTAACCCCTTTTGCTATCATCGTTGAAAGATCAGCTTCATCAATATTTGGATTAAAGCAGCCTATGAACACAGCAAAGGTAGGGGACTTCTCCTTTCAACTTGCCAAATCCTGTGACTTGATTTTAAAGAACGCAATCAATTGTCTTTGTATCACAAAAAAACAAAGATTTACACTCCATCCTCTCGTAGGTATATCACGATATCGTTCGTTGACACTTATATTTATTTATTTAACGCCCAGAGGGCTTTTACATGGTTTGTAGTGTATTTTTTAATTTGACAAATACTTTGAAACTTAGGAAATAATAAAAATAAAGCTACATTAGATAAAAGTCCTACAACAAGTCATACAAACATATAAACAAAAACAAAGAAATACAGCTTTTTTATAGGTTTGCAAAATGTGTTCAGTAATAGTGTTGAAATAAATTGTAATTGTATGGTGTGAAGTCGTTGTATCAGAGTGGGCAATGTAGTTACGCTTATGAGTGCTGCTGTAGAATATTGTATTTTGTCGTGTTGTTACTTTGGGTATTCGTAAGTTAATGAGTTGCAAGAGTTCACAACATTCGAATTTAGAGTTAAGTATTTTGAATAATAATATTAAGTCGTTTATTTTACGTCTGTCTTCTAATGTAAGTATTTTTAGAATAATTAATCGTATTTTAAGTCTTCTAATGCGATATTTAATTTAAAATTGATAAAAGGCAAAAAAAAAATTTTAATACGCTCAATGTTATTAATGTGAAGTCAGCGATTGATTTTGATTGATTTTGTAATATTAAATTGAGCTCGTTGTAAATACCGAGGAAGCCATATTTTACGTACACCAGCGGTTGACAATAACAACCCACCCGCTCTCTATTCTCTATTTCCATATTGCGGTTGTATAGGGTATTTGGTTTGTTTCGTGCCCGTGACACTATTTGACATCACAAAGGAAGCGGCTAATTATTCACCAGGATCGAGCACTGGACCACTAGCGCTGACTGGAGAGCCGTTTATAGCAGTCTCCAGAGTCGATGGGGGATGGAGGCTAACAGACAATTACCCTGTGCAGGCAGTGCGGGCACAGATAAAGCCTTCATTTTAGAAGCTAGACAGAGCTTACTTAACTCATCAGGCTTTTAAAATTATATATATGTATCTGCAAGACCCAAAGACAGCGGAATTTCTCACGAGATTTAGGAATGCTTCCGAATTTTTAAATCTGATGTATATATTATCTTATTGAAGTGAAACTTCTTTAGCACCGTTGTGATTTGAAATTCGGATGAAACGGATTTTTTTTTATATGAGCTCCACACAGGAGGCCCTGAGGAAAATAATTTCCCCCAGGGCCTATGTCATCTTTGGGGATGCGGTGTGGTTTTTTTAATGATAGGAAGTGGGGGAGAGTTTTGGGAAGGAAAAGTGTTTAAGGGGTGGGTAGGAATCTTGGGTTCAGTGTGTCCTGGTCATCCGCCTAGACAAACCTCACACCATGAACCCGGGCACCCCTGCTAAATCACCAAACGTGGCAAACCATTTGGGGTGACCTATGGTAGAAGTGTTGGTTATCCAATAAAGGTTCCCGGGGCGGCGGTACCCATTTTGCCTTCCAAATTGAAAATGGCACTTAAAAGATAAAAATACATACATCTACAGGATTTAGCCTGCGATAGAATGAGATAGAAATAAACACACCGTATCTACGAAGCGTCGCGCTGGCCGCATTGGCCGCTTTGATTATTACATCACTTTTCAAGGCTCTTATTGGTTGAGGTTGTTTTGGTGAAATTCGCTTCTTCCGTGTGCGAACTGCACTCGATTCTTTTTAAATTTGTCGTAAAAGAAATTCCATTTTTGAAATTAAATAAAATTTGCTTTAAATGTTTGTGTTCGAAATAAAATATTCTTTTCGAGTAGGGAAACATTAAAAAAATTAATGCTTCACTTTCGTGCCGTTTTTTTCTTTAAATCGCAATGTATATTGTTAAAAATTAACATAAACATAAATACAAGTTCTTTTATTGAAGATTTATCTCTTTTATCCTCTGATTTAATTAATCAAAACTAAAATTTCCGTTGATAGCATTAACATCATTGTATTTAATTTTTTTTTTTAATTCATTACCAGATAAAATTAGAAACATGAACACTTATATAAAAGAATTTAAAACTCATCTTAAAAAATATACTGAAAACTTGAACCGATTCATGTCAAATAAAACCAATATAATAACACCCCACCATACACACAAGCCCTACTTATTTATGGGGGTACATCAAAGACATATATTATGTAATTAATTACTGTATAAAATTTATTTGTAATATACGTAACTTTTTATGACTTTTAAAATAAATAAATATATGCATTTATAACTAATAAATATAGCAATGGACCCGCATCCCAGATTCACAGTTTCCAGTCACGTACAAATTTCAACATAAAAAACGTGAAACATTCGTTAAAAAAATAATAATTGTTAAAACCACAATCGTGTGACATCTATCGCATTGTGTGGGTTTTTATCACGGGGTTGTAAAAGCTGCCCCACCGCAACGAACATGACCATTATTTACTACAGAGGGATGATAATGGGGTGGGACGGGGTGAGTAAGAGCAAAGGGGCACATTCAGGAAGTATGGGGCAAACTGGTGCATTTTTGCCAAATTTGATAATTTTTTAGATTTTTTTGCAAATTTTGTAGTTTCTAGATTTCTTTTTGTTGTCAACGATGGTAAATTTAATAAAATTTCTATTGGTTGTGAGAAAACTAACATTATTATCGTGAATTAAAACTTTTAAAATAAAATATCAATACTTTTTTAATTTGAATACCGCACAAGAATCCCAACTGCTCCTGTCTGGAGCCGGTGAGACTATTTCATCCCCAATTGGGGTATATTGTGAGGCTGAAGGTAGTGGAGAGGGAAAGGGGAAAGTGGGGAAATACCTGGCTATTCAGATCTGGTCACAAGGTACGAATAAAGCCATTTCAAGCAAAGTTTCAATACTGAATGGTGGTTTTATATCAGGGCGATACTGGGAGTATCTTTCACTCTGGTGTTTGAAGTTAAGAGTGTCCTTTTGTTTGGAACATTTACAAGTATGCAAACTTTTGATCAATTTGGTCGATGGTGCAAACACTAATCATTCTCGTAATTTAACTGTAGATTTGCAAAAAAACAAACTCACAGCCACTCTTTGTCACAATTTTAACACTCTTCTTTATATATGTCTTAAATATGTACTATATTTTGGGGACCGGACAACTCGGAATGGAACCAACTCAGAACCATCTCAGATAAGTCATTTGGAGTGATAAAAAAATTGGTTAAAGAGGTTACGTTAGGTTAGGGTTATCGCTAATTTAAAATTATTTCATTCGTAGCATTTAATGACTTTTCAAGGAGGTGTTGAGTTGACTTTATTCTCAGTTGGCATGGAACCCTGTATTTTATAGCTGCACAACAGACAGAGGGTTGAAATAAAACATACAAAGAATAAATACCAACAGTCCAATAATGTTATGCTTATAATTGTAAAACCCCAGATGGGTATAAAAGCTTAAATTTAAAAAAAAATAACATTAATCCTGCTTAGGAGGCTTTAAGGAAAATAGTTTATCTCAGGGTCCATGTCATCTCAAAGTAAGACCGGTAAGAATTTAGGGGTATCCAGGAGTAACGGACGTATGAATCCATCCCCCCCGCTGCGGTGCGAGACGATGTGTCGAAGGAGACCATTTGGAGAGGTCAAATAGTTTCCCCAAACCGGCTTCTCCTGATCTGATCCGCCATGCAACTGGTGAGCAATCGCATCCGCTGCTAAGATCTGATGACACGTGTCACCCAATGATCACGAGCACCCCTGCTAAGTTACAAAACGTAGCGAACCATTTGAAGTCACCTATGGCAGAGATGTTGGTTATCCAATAAATGGTTTATTATATTATGAAGATATAAAATAATAAGTTTTAATAAATATATTAAGAAAAAGAACAAAATTTATGAAGAAATTACTTTAACCAGTGAATTACTTTAACCAGTTATTCCAGATATTATTTGGAGTAATAAATGTAATTGAGATTTTGGTCTTTGGTGAATTTTTAATGTTTCTTTTTTTACTAAAACATAAAAAATGGGTATATATGTATTGAATAATTAGGGGCGCGGTGAGGAGTTGGTTGATTACTCGGCTGAGTGACCATTAACGAAACGTGGAAGAAAAGAGAAAAGACATCCAAAACGTCACCGGAGACCAATATTTCATTCGCATTTTTCACTCCAAAAATGTCGAGAATCTCTGGTTAAAGTAAAACAAATAAGTCCCTTAGCTCCCTGTACAGCTGACACATTTGCCCAAGAGGTTTGGAAATGTTGAAGTTGGTTAATAATAATATAGATAGATTTGAGATAGACCATGACCGAGAAGTGCATTAAGATCGATGAAGAAGGAAGGAAAAGCAGAGAGTTTAAGACGGTTTTAAAGTTACCAAACTCTGCCGACAGCTCGCAAATCTCGAGGAAAGCTGCAAAGTGCACTGGAAGTCACGCGCTGGTCGTTGGGTGTACGCTTTATAGCTGTTTCTGTTCTCACGTGGTTCTAATATGTTTTCCATCTGCATCGTGTCTGCAGCTGCTTCTTACGTATCTGGTTATAATTATACGACTAAGCTAAAGCAAGATTCAACTCGGGAACTACTTAAAGGGATATTCTAGTCTAAAAGCGTGAATTGTAGGTGTTTTTTCAGGTGCAATAAAAAAAGACAGTAATATTTTAATCAGCCATTACTTTACCAAATATTTATTAAGCATTAAAAAATACATTAAAAAAAAATCAAACTAAAAAATTCAAAAAGTTATAGGGTGTTGAAGTGGGGGGTCTCAAAAAAATGGCGCGCCCTTGTTGACACGGTTGCAACCCTCCTAGTAATCTTAAAGAAAAAAACCAATTAATTCTTACTCCAAACAAATGCGGCTATGGTCCGAATTAAGGAAATGTAAAAAAATAATTTTCACAAAATGGCGGCTGTCTGAAATAAAAATGAAATTTTTTTAACAGTTTTTTTGACTTTCCAAATTTTTAAAAAAATCGTAAAAATTGAAATTTTGTTATAGTTTTAGTTAACGCGATAGAGCTATGTATAGAGAAGGCTCACACCAAATTTCAAGTAAATTGGTTTAGTAGAACTTGAGATATCGTGTCAACCGTCTCGAAAAAAGGAGTTTTGAGAAAAATTCGTTTTAACTTTTGTTCTATTAAATTCCGTCTAAACCGTTACATTAAAATGGTTATAACTTTTAAAATAATGCGAATTTCAAAAAATCCCTTTAAGGAGAATGCAGCTTTCCCAGAGAAAGCCACAAGACAAAAATGTAATCTTTGTGTGCCTTACATTGCCTCGAATATAGATAATCGGCATAAAAATCGATTGGCAAACGATAGTCCAGAGGTCACAAATTCAAGCGCGAGTGTTTATTTTATTTATTTTGTGAACAATTAAAAGAATTAATAAAATTCAGATAAATAAATTTGGTTATTCAAAATACTAGAATTATTATATACGGATTTTCTAATTTCAAGTGCTTCTAAGTTATCTAATTTTTTAACCGCTCTGTTTTTCCGAGAAATCCCGCAATTTCCCCTACTGCTCTGTTTACCTCCCACTCAAACACCTAAAATTTGTTTGTCTGTCAATATTCTATAATCGTAGGTTAGTTATAATATTGTAACGTGCATTTCTCGGCAGAGCATCAAAATCTCCCTCAAGCTTGTGGGAAGGGAAATACAGTTTTTTATCTTCGGATATTTTGTGATAAATAAAAGAAATAATTTAGCAAATTACAATATCACCTATATTTTGAAGGTATGGTATGGTGAATACATGGGTGCCCTCCAAGGGGTCAAGAATTCCACATTTCCTTTAATAAAATAACATAACACATAAGCAAGAGAGCATACCTGCGGACCGTAATTTAACTAAATTATCCTGACTCTAACGCTGACGCGAATCACTGATAATAGGTGACCAGGAGCACGCGGGGTCTCCATGGACAGGAACCGAGGAAGGCCCCAGGGCCAGGGGACTCCTCAACAAGGGCCAGGGGACTCCTCACCAGGGCCAGGGGACTTCTCACCAGGGAACAGGAACCAGGAAAGACTCAAAGCCTCGGTGGTACATACCGGCGAAAACTCGGCAAACGCCGCTTACCGCGCCCTTCATAGATCAGCGCCGGGCCTCCATCCGCCTCAAATATCAAGTTCCGCGAGGATAACCCCTCTCAAAGCCTTGGCCACGTTTATAACATGAACGCCAAACAAAGGATTACACCGATTATCCACACTCAAGTACGAGAGTGAAGGTGAGCACAATGGCAATATGGCGATTCCACCATTTAAACTTTTAAAATCACGTTTCACTCACGGAAACAACACGGCTCGCGGTTATAAAATAAACCATGATCCTTCTTCAAATGGGTCAAACCCGTAAAGGTGATACTATCACATATTTAACACGAAAACTAAAAAAATTCGGTGACTAGTCGAATTGACTCCGGCTCCCCAGGCGAAGCAAATTCAAAAAGTGCCGCCGGAAATAGATGGCGCTAGACGCTAGCGGTTTAATCTTTACGGCGATCATAATTAAACGACAGCGGCCAGGTGAGTTTAAGATTAAATAGGTCAAGACAATATTTATTTAATCGAAATAAATATTATCGTGACAATTCCCCCCTTCCCGCGAAAATGTTTGCCCTCAAACAAGAAAACCACGCCCGTAAAACTGAACAAACTAACTAACTAAAGATAGGTCCAACAGGTATTTAAAAAAAAAAAAATTAAATTAATATTTAGTTACCAAGAAACATAAACTTAAAACTAAGTCACTTAAGTTTACAGACATGAACAATGCAATAACAACAAAAAAAATAGCACGAGAATAGGTGGTCCACAAGCACCTACAGCATTGATGACACTGGGTGCTGCTGGAACTGGCTGTCGCCCGAACCCTTCCATTCTCGTGTCATCTTTAACAAGAGAAATACCTTAAAAGAGAAGAAAATTAGCATAAATAGAGAACAGCTTAAAAACAAATAGGTATGCACGAGGCATCACTTTTCCTTCAGCAGGAAATTTTGCCATTAAAAAAAGCTTCACTTTAGGGTGGTCAACCATCCCTCACTTCACTGAATTTAGGCTATTTATTAATAGCGAAAAGGTAACTATTCTATATACCTAGGTCCAACAGGTCGCATCGAAAAATGTATATATAATACCTATGTATTATTGACTTAGTTAGAACGAGTTATAAAAACTGTCTACTAAAAGTATAAGTGGTTAGAATAGGGATTACACATCAATTACCTATCTATCAAAGTTATTTTTCAGATTAGGATTTACAATTACGAAAGAAAAAACCTATCTATCAAAGTGGTTAAAGTAGGGTTTACATATACAAAAAACCTATTTTCCAAAAAAATTTAGATCAGGATATTCAAAAATAGAAAAATAAACCTGTCTACAAAGGTGGTAATAAAGGATATCGTTAGGAACACAAAGAAAAGCAAAACAGAGTCTAGAATGTTAGGCTTAAAGCTTAGGAATTACAAAATTATCAAAATACCTAGCTATAACATAGTGAACCAACAAATGTAAACTTGAACCAATGCAAAAAGAATAATAAAAAAATTATTTACAATTTACACTGCTCGGGGAAATATTGTTGTACATAAACAAGCAATACTTATCATGTTCTTTGGTGATCGATCTTATCTTAAAGATAGACGACACTATTAAGGGGAAGTACAATCAAAATCATTTGATTGACCCTAGGAATACACTTGCAAAGTAAAACACTGGTATTAGCAGTAAGTCACAATTTCAAGGAATATACTTAAAACTAAAATGTATACATATTATAAGCTCTCTCATGATTGGGTAGAGTTCAAATTTTCATTTTGAAAATTCTTAATAAGAAGTATGCCGAAGCATTACTTTCTTTTGAATTTATACATAAAAAAAAAATAGTCTTATATTATCTTAAAACTAAACTTAAAATTAGCAAGTACAAACAACAATATTAACAAGAACAAATTTCGTGCATTGGAAAGTTTCTCAAACTTTCCCATACGCCAAAATTTGAGAATAGTCTTCTTCAAATTCTTTGGAAAGGTAAGGGAGCTTGGGAGCTTTAAAACAAAAGAAAAAAAACAAAAGTGATACAATTCCAAAGTACTTGAGGAAGGTCACTGGCTTAACTCTAAGGCAAATGACAATAACAATATTCATAATACTATCGAGATGTGACGAATCGTGTGTTATAATATAATAGTTGTAAAAAAACAAAGACGAAAGTCTGCAGTATAGAATACTCTCTTAATTTTAAAAGAAATGTAGCTAACTATAAAGTTTTCTAAAAGTTAAGGTCAATAGACACAATACAAATTAAACATAAAATTTTGGGCGCCACTGATCAGAGGATCAGATTCTAGCTAAACGAGGGTAAATAATGTATTTATCGTCAAAAAACTAGAACGTAGTGCTCATTCTGAGCACATGCCTCAAAGGTACCAAACGTCAAGACACGTGAGCAGAATAATCACACAAAGAAACAAATGAAATGACGTGAAGGGTCGGTAATCCTGCACATCACCACATTGGTTTCCTGTTTTAAAATAAAATTAAAAAATTATAATATCAATTAGTCCAAGCGAACAATATCTTTGACATGAAAATTTCCCACAACTTTCCCTTGCATATCCGCCAAGGTGTAGACTAAATCTGAGATTTTACCTTTAATAATATTGCGAACAAATCTAGGCGCCAGTTTATGAGAAAAATAATCTGGACCACTAGATTGGACGAAATTTTTCCTCCAAACGACATCACCAACTTCATATATCACCGACTTACGGCGCAAGTTATAGTGATGAGCATTCTTTTTAAAAGCTTGCAACAGCGCATTCGAAACTTGATCGTAAATAAAAGCTAATTCTTCCAATTTCTTAGCAAATTCGCCTCTAGATTTTTCTAAGGTAGAGTCCGCGACACTAGAAGAAACATTAATGTTGTGAAATTTACCGTCAATGATTTGTTCTCTTCCATGCATAAGGAAGAAAGGCGTGAAACCTGTAGCAAAATTAACCGTATTATTTAGAGCTGATTGAATCTGTGGCAGAAATCTAGACCAATTACGTTGGTCAGATTCGGTCAAAATAGATAACGCAGTTCCAATAGTTTGGTTATAACGTTCAACGACATTATTTTGCGGGGTGTAATAAGCGTTGTAATAAGGCATAGGAACATTATAATTAATTAATAATTGTTTGAATTCTTTAGAAACAAATTGTTTACCATTGTCACACACAAAGGTTTGTGGAACGCCGTGTACAAGAAAAATAAATTGTTCAACGTTTTTAACGATGCTTTTGGTGGTTGCATTTCTAAGGGGAAAAATCCAAGTATATTTGGAAAAAACGTCAACAACCGATAGAATGTACATAAATCCAGCGTAACTGCGTGGAAGAGGTCCTACAAGGTCAATAGACAACATTTGCATCGGTCTGTTGACTAATTTTGGATTGGTAGAAATTCCAGCCGGCGCCGATGTATTTACTTTATGTGCTTTGCACGTCTTACATTTACTAACAAATTTCTTTACATCGCTATACATACCAGGCCAAAAATAATGGAGTTGAATTTTTTTGTATGTTCTAAAAACCCCTGGATGACAAGAAACATTCGACTCGTGTTCCTTAGACAAGATAGCGTTCCGGTTCTCAAAAGGAACAACCAACTTCCAAGCCGTATCCTCCTGCAGAGCGAAACGAGACTTAGAATGACGTAATAAATAGTTATCTTTAATAAGAAAATTATTAAAACGCTGAGGATTGGTTTTACAATCTGAAAATAATTTATTGTACCACACATCAGAGCTAGGGGGAACAGTATCCAGGGCGGAAACGGCTAAATCGTTTTTACGCGAAAGGGCATCAGGTACAGTATTTAACTTACCTTTTCTGTGAACTACATCAAACGAATATTGGGAGAGACGGGTGGACCAACGTGCAAGTCTACCTGAGGGATTCGATAACGATACTAGCCATTGTAGGCTGGAATGGTCTGTTATCACTGTGAAGTGAACTCCTTCTATGTAGGGCCTAAAGTGATTGACCGAATCTAAAACCGCAAGGAGTTCGCGCTCCGTTACGCCATAGTTACGCTCGTGTTTATTTAGACACCTAGAAAAATATGAAACAGGGTGTTCCTCTCCATCGAAATTTTGTGTCAAAACCCCTCCTATCCCAACGTTACTTGCGTCACAGTGGATAGTAAATGGTAACGAAAAATCAGGACAGTTTATTACTGGAGCCGAAGTTAGGGCCTTTTTTAATTTTTTAAAGGAGTCTTCCGCCTCCGGAGACCAGGTAAAGTTACTCACCCCATTCCGTGACCCAGTTAGTTTTGTCAGAGGTGCCGCTATAGTCGAAAATTTTTTAATGAACCGTCTATAATACCCACAAAGACCAATAAAAGCTTTCAATTGTTTAGAATTTATAGGAGTAGGATAGGTTCTAATTGATTCTAGTTTTACCGGATCCGTGCGGAGACCCTTTGCATCAACTATATAACCAAGATACTTTAGTTCGTCTTTGCAAAACTCACATTTTTTAAGATTAACTGTCAGACCGGCCTCTTTTAATCGATTAAAGACCTTAGTCAATAATTCTAAGTGTGACTCAAAATCCTCCGATATTATAATCAGGTCGTCCAAGTAACAAAAAACGTTTTCGTTAAATTCGGGGCCAAAAAGAACATCTGCAAGACGCTGTAATTCACTCGGAGCGTTCTTCAATCCAAATGGCATCCTAACAAACTCATAAAGGCCACGCCCTGGTACAACGAAAGCCGTTTTAGCGCAAGAGTCTTTGTGTAAAGGAATTTGCCAAAAGGATTTCGAGAGGTCTATAGAGGATATGAATCGTGCACCCCGAAGATTATCTAATATACGTGAAATATAGGGCAATGGGTACGAATCTGTCCTGGTGACACTGTTGAGTTTCCTTGAGTCCAAGCAAAACCTGGGAGAACCGTCCTTTTTTGGTACTAACAAAACTGGGTTTGACCAAGCCGAACGAGAGCGGCGGACTACACCTAAGTCTAACATTTCTTTAAGTTGGGCTTCTAATTGATCCTGACGAGTTTTTGACAAAGGATAATAACGCTGCTTAATAGGATCCCCTGTTGTATTAATTTTGTGCTGTACTAGGTGCGTGCGACCTAGACCACATTTTTCGAACGAAATAGATTTAAATTTGTCTATAACAGTGTTTAATTTACGATTATCTTGGGGAGACAGAAGGGAAGCTGACGTGATTTTACAAATCTTACCCACAATATTTTTAAAGACATAACTATCGTTTACTTTTGGAAACAATTGAGGAGCTACGTCGAATTGCTTCCAAAAGTCAACACCTAAAACAATGACAGAAGAAAGAGATGGAATTATGAAAAACTTAATATACTTCTTAATATTATTATATGAAACAAGTATTTGCATAGTACCTATAACATCCTGACGTTTGCCATCCGCGGTGGTAACGTAGGAGTCTAATCTTTCTAACTTAAATCCTAAACTAATAAAAAATTTGAAGAGTGAGCCCCCAAAACAACTGACAGAGGCTCCACTGTCCAAAAGACCTGAAAAAACTAAATTTTTAATTTGAATATTAGCATGAGGTCTAACATCTTGTCCGGAACCAGTCACCGGCACGCTTGCGTCCAAGTCATGCCTAATGAAGTGGTTACCCGGGCCAGAAACTGAGAGCGGTCTCCCGGCATCCTTGCATGCAGAATGCAGAGGACCACACTCTAGTTTTTTGAATTTGGACGAGTGGTGCCAGTTTGACGTTTGTCAGAATCCCGGTTAGATTCCGACTTCCACTTCCTACAATAAGGCTTAATGTGCCCTTGCATATTGCAAAATGTGCACCGAAGTTTACTTTTATTAAAAGTAGTTGATTGTGTAGAAGAAGCAGACGAAGAAGAAGTAGAACAATGTTTTGAAGAAGACGTGGCTGGATGAGAAGTTTTAAAGGTAGGCATTTTTTAAAAATAAACCTCCTTGGTATCCGATGAGTCCGACAAAGGTAAATTTCTCTCAAAACGATTACAAACTTTAATTAAAGATTATATGTTCTTGTCGTCAAAATAAGCTATTACAATAGCATACTTAGGAAGTAAGCTATTACACACCAAATCTACTATCTGCTCTTCCGGAAGAGGTACGTTGAGTTTCATGTTGGCTAATTGCACGTCCTCAACGTAGTCTACCATTCTCTGATTGTACCTCTGCTTCATCATGAGGAGGGCTTTGAGAGCCTCTGTTTGACTGATATTTTTGTCGAAACGCAACAAAAGTAAATTCTTTAATTCCGGCCACGTTAACGATTCTTTATAAATAGTACGGAACCACGATAGAGCCCTTCCCTCTAAAAGGTCAGAAAAAGACGTAACGACTGCAGGAAACTCCATATGACGGCTTCTCGTTAATTCTTCAACACGAAGTAAAAAATCTTTAATATCCGATGACCCATTAAATTTAACCCCCCAATTATGAATGGAATGGCTTTGGCTAACATTTGAATAATAATTATTCACAATATTCGTCGTACTTGTAGTGGGTTTGTTTGTACCCTCAACTTCAGATTCAGCTGTCGGGTCAGAACATTCTCTAAATTTTTTATTATACTCTCGCGCTTGTTCTCTCATAGCGGCTACAGTTGACTCCGGGACGATATGTACGTTTTCCAAAAGTAATGTCAACTCATCTTTAGTTGATCCATTAATGTTAGGAATCGCCATCTTGTATTTTTTTTAAAAAAAGAAAAAAAAAAAAATTCAAGAAAAAATTTAATAAAGAAAATATATTAATTTAAAGTAAATTAATATTACTATTGCAATTACCAAACACCCTGTAATTTATTGAAAACCAAATTCAATTATTTAATTTCAAACTAATTAAATTTTAAGTTGCTTGCCGAAGACAATGACAGAATTGTAATATGTAAACAAACCGTCTGTATTGTGACAAATATGAAACAGGTTTCCAATAATAATAATCGGACCCATGTCCCTGTATACTGCAGGATAGATTTATATTTTGACAATAAGTCGGAATAATAATTATTAAAACAATAATTTAATACAGACTGCAATGGGATTACGGTTAACTGTACGCAAGATACGAACTTACTAAAGTATTCTATTTGCTTCAATTAGCATTTACTTGATAAATATAGCCGAACGGATCATTAGTTGATAGATAACAAACAAAAAGATTTGACATTTGACAGTCCGTAAGTACTACTTGAGTCAAAACAACTGCTAATATCACGGAGTGAAAATTAGGTACACTGACGAAGTCAAAAATAAATTAATTGCCACCAAAACCGGAAATACCTATTTAAAATATACGTACACTGCCAAAGTCAAATAAGAAATAATTAATTCGGCCGTCAATAATGGCTGCAACCGGAAATTAGTCAAATTCAGTCAATTATTAACACGATGCGTCACAACTCTATAATATTGATATTATCAAAAATAATCTGAAAATACCAGAAAAAAAAACTGTATTTCATAGGAGCACCTTTAAAAGGTTGGAGCGCCAAATGTAACGTGCATTTCTCGGCAGAGCAACATGATCTCTCTCAAGCTTATGGGAAGAGAAATACAGGTTTTTTCTTCGGGTATTTTGTGATAAAATAAAAAAATCATTTAGCAAATTACAAAATCTCCTATATTTTGAAGGTATATATTTCATTGGTGCCCTCCAAGGGACTCCAAATATTATCGTGACAGAACATACCTGTTGGACCAATTCTAATTTACTACTATATCCCGGAAGCACTTTAATAGATATCACTTTGCGCGCCGATGGGCTGCAAGCCGTAAACTCGAGAAAATACGAAGAAAAGTAAGAAGACTCTAGGAGACACTTCTGCAAACCAGGCCCCTTCCCTTTGTCAGGCAGCAGGTTCCACGCCCTCGATCAGGTCCTCGGCTGAGCGCACCAAGGTACCCTGAGATTTGTCAAGTTCCAGAAGGTGCCTTCATCCATTATGTCCGCCGGGAATTCGTCAAAACAGAAATACGGGTAGCCGCGGCCAAGCAAGGCCATCAAGGTGCTTTCCCGCAAATAACGTCGCCATCCGAGACAGGATTAAAAAGATATACTCCGACAAAGTCATGGTTTTTCCACGTGAAGGTCACAAAAACCGGCGACCGATAAAGCCCGATTCACTACAATGGGTCGTGTTTTGTATTCGATCAAACATCAGGATACGGCTCGCGGTTTGAAATAACTTTATCAAAAAGGGTTTATCCCATATTAAAAAATCCACAAAACTCTATCTTAAGTGACTGGTCGAATTGACTCCGGCTCCCAGGCGAAGCAAATTCAAAAAGTCCCGCCGGAAATAGATGGCGCTAGACGCTAGCGGTTTTGATCTTTACGGCGATCATAATTAAACGACAGCGGCCAGGTGAGTTTAAGATTAAATAGGTCAAGACAATATTTATTTAATCGAAATAAATATTATCGTGACAATATTCTCCTGACGAAGGAAGGGTGCTTCTGAAATCGGTAGAATGTTAATAAAATAAAAGTGGTTTACAACAAATTGATGTGTTTTTTTGTCTTATATGCATTCATTCCAATGAAAAAATACATTTTTGTGATTTACGCTTACATTTTTAGTAAAGTAATTATATTCTACTCAAGCAAAATTATAGGAAAAGTTTATCGAAAGCATATTTTTTGTATCTATCGTGTAAACTGGTTTGTGGCAAAGATTAATCTAAAATAGTGATACAGCATAAAGCTTCGTCTTGAAAATTTTGCATGGTTCGATAATAATCCTCAGTAATGTACCTCTATGCCTGTCTCACAGGTGGTGACCGGCCAACTCGGAATGAAACCAACTCAGATCCATCTCAGATAAGTCACTTGGAGTGATAAAAAAATATATATAAAAATTTGGTTAAATAGGTTAAGTTAGGTTAGGGTTATCGGCTAATATAAAATTATTTTTTTCATAGATTTTAATGATTTTTCAAGGAGGTGTTGAGTTGACATTATTCCCAGTTGGCATGGAACCCTCACAGGTATATCCTAGTGAGACAGGCATCGACAAAAAACCCAATGTAAACATACTGTATATAGATAAATACATAACAAAAAAAAATAAAAATCTACTCACAATTGTACAGAAAAACATCATTATATGTCTAAATCTCTTTACAGGAAAAAAAATTATTGAGTTTATGGTGATTTGACGTAAAAAACCCAACTTCAGATTCGATTTACTCAAAAACGAAACTTCGAACCAAAAAAAGTTATACCACAAAATTCTAGTTTTCTTTTTATACCATGATTCACGAGGGCCTATTCAAGACCCGCTTTAATAAACCACTTCAAACAGCCCCTATCTTAACCCGCCTCACAAATCTGTCTAACCGGATGGTGACATATCCACTTTATCCACCCTATCTTTACATCTGTATGAACAGGGACTCGATTGATAAAAAATTGGAATAATAATAAAAATGAAAATCAGAGTGTGCAATTCACATGCGGTAGAAGGGAAACCTTAAACTAAAGTACACAAGAGTGGGGTGACTACGAAGCATTTTTTTTTTTTTATGTGAAGGATGATTTTTTCCATATTTTTGTCGTCAAATTCCAGTGCTTATTTTCTCATACATTTGGTCATCTTATCAGTATTTATGTTTTCTTCTTCGGAGTGACTAGATGTTACTTTTGTGTTTTTTTTTGCCTGCTCATTTTGGAGTGGTTTGAAGATTGGATATTGATTTAAAAAAATTTGAAATATTGATTTTTTTTGAATTTCGTAGGATTCAATCCTTATTAGTCAGGCACTTAATATCACTACACCAAAGAGGGTTGCGTCGGACCGTGGATTTATCGTATTATATTAGAACCGAGTACCCGTGAATTAAATAAATATTTTGTTGATATCTCATTCTCTCGCAGGCTAAATCCTATATATATATATAAATGTTTGTGTCTTTTTAGTATCGCTCAAATCACAGCGGTGATAAAGAAGTTTTCACTTTAAAAATAACATAAATTGACGCGATTCATATTACAGCGTAGTTGGCATATCTCAAGCGAGCTCCGCCTAACATTGCATTGTGAAATTTCTGAGAACGGCTACAATCCTCTGAATTGCAGATTCCATACCCTAACAGAGAACTTTGAGACAGATTCCGGAACCCCGAGTCCAGAGTTCCACAATCCAAAGTACCTCTTTGATTCCAAGCAACGCGAACCAGAACCCTCCGATCGAAAGGCCGGCATTATCTTGTTACTCGGAACTCAGGTCCGTTTCACCGTTGATTTATTGCCACGAGTTTGTGTGCTGAACTATTATTGTGAATCTCGAATCATTGGTGTATGAATATCAATAGAAATGATGTGGGTGCTGATGTCATTGATATATTTGATTTGTGTGCTGATGAATCTGTGTTTATCGTCAAAACAGGGCCGTAGCCAGAGTTGAATTTAAGATAGGGCAGCGGTAATTACAGGTAGGGCGCAAGTAAAAATGTATCTTGATCCAAATGAAATGGTACATGTGTGGGGCAATACTTAATTGGATGATCAAAACATTTAGTTATTTTTTTTTTTTTTTACAGTTAATACCGCACAAGAGTCCCAACTGCTCCCGTCTGGAGCCAGTGAGACTGTGGCATCCCCAATCAGGGTATGTTGTGAGGCTGAAGGTAGTGGGGAGGGAAAGGAGATAAGGAAGAGGAAGGTGGGGAAGTACCTGGCTATTCAGATCTGGTCACTAAACACGGCTAAAGCCATTTCAAGCAACGTTTCAATTCTGAATGGTGGTCTTACACCAGGGCGATACTGATAGTATCTTCCACTCTGGAACGTGCCGCAAATATACTATTCATTATTTTTTTAAATGAATAAATTGTGAAATAACACAAATTAATCAAATAAAATTTATTTGCGCACGCCGGGTTCGAACCCGCAACCTTCGGATTGTGAGTCGAGAGTCTTGCCTCGGAACCACGGAGGCCGTCGATTTAACAATGATAAAGGATTACCTTGTGTTCTTTCACCAGGTAGATAAACGTATTTGTACACAAGGTAATTCTTGATCATTGCTAACAATGAACTTCAGAAAAGTATCTGCAGCATCAATGGCTTTTCATTTATTAAGGTTTATATTAAGTACCAAACATAATTTTAAATTACAGAATAAAAACAAAATTAAAAATAATAAAAAGTTCTTCCTTAAGACAATCTAATTCTTCAATTCGACATATCATTTAAAATACAAAGTACTTCATTTAGATCAACTGACTTAGTTCTTTTCTTTTCAAAGGCTAAAATTACGATGCCTGCCATTCTTTCGTGACCCATTGACAGCCTCTGAGGCCTATTGATTGCGGTTGTTGAAAACGTAGATTCGCACACAGCAGTGATGCAGCCTATTGTCGCCACAGATGCAAAAAGTTCATACGTATCTCTAAACGCCTCTCGCTGCCTAACTACGAACAAACAGTTTAGTAGTATATATTCATAGTCGATGGTATTTTTTAAGGTAGGGCACAGGTTTTTTAAGGAAGGGCATTGCCCCATAATGCCCCCCCAAGGCTCTGCGTCAAAACCGTGTTCAAATTGAACAAGTGTATGTATAACTGAAAGCGTGTGTAGTATGGTGACACGACGGTTGATCCCTCGACAGTTGGCCCCCGAAATTATAATTATTATAAAATTATAATCTTAGCTAGTTATGGACTAAAAATAGGAAAAAATTAATATTTTTGAGTTTTAGATTGTTTTTTTTTTTTAATGAACTCCACACATAATAATGGCCCTGAGGAAAATAATTTCCCTCAGGACCAATGTCAATCTAAGACCTAGAAAAACCTCAAACCGTGAACCCATGTTTATCAAATGTTTATGTTTATCAAATTACTAGTAGCTATGTAAACTTTTTAAATGTAATTATTTAAAATTAGCACCAAATAGGTATGTAATTTAACAGAAAATATTTGGATTTAAAATTGTTGAAATGAAAATCAATTAATATTAATATTTAAAATAATCTCAAGGGGCGATTCGCAATACGTTTTTGGCAGTGACGTGCATAAACTTTTTGACCATCATTAAAAAAAACGTTTTGTTATAACTCGAAAAAAACGTTTTTTTTCCTTTGAAAATTTGCAATAATAAACTGTCAACCTAATTTATCTATTTTTTACGGTCAACACAAATAAAATGGTGTAATAAGCACTGAAACATGCTTACTAAAAATATATGATCAAATAACCTTTCAAAGTATTTTTTTTTTAATAATAACTAGCTTTTCCCCGCGGCTTCGCTCGCATGGTCTTACGGGAAATTACTGTAGCGCTTGCACTTATCAATTATCTCCCCCCCCCCCCCCACCCCACCCCCATCCCCTCCCGCATTCCGTATTCCCTTACATCCAGTTTTCAAACATCTCGTCTACCACCTAAATTTCATAATGCTATAGCTCAAAGAAAAAAAGAATTACTTATGCAATTTTGTTTATTCGTTCGGAATTTATGCGCTTACAAACATTTCGGATGTTTATTTTTATTTAAATATTTGGAATTTATCATTCAGTCTTTATAATCGTTACGAATTATATTTTTAATATAGGAACTCTCATCTGACTTTTATACCAAGCTTGTCCAAAAAAAAAAACGAATTCTAATATTTGAATTTTCTGCAGTAGTAGCTGACCAGTAGACTGAGTACCTACCAGCTTAGAGCCCAAAAATATATCAACATTGTTTCTTAATGTGCATTTTTTTAAACTTTCGAAATGAAAACTCCTTTAACACCGTTGTGATTTAAAAATCGATGAAACGGAAACGAACGACACTAACAAGAGACTAACACATACATCTATCGGTGTCTTCTTTGTACGGTGATTTGCAGAATAAAATGTTCAATAATTTTCAAACTTTAAATTTAATAATAAATAAACCCTACAATTATCCTACTCCTGATACTCTGCATTCTGTCGAAGTTTAGTTTTCTGAAGGTTTCACTTCGCAATCGCACACTCTGATTTTTTTCTTGAGACTGCACGCCCCTGCAAAATGAAATTCACAAATAAACGTATGCAATAACATATTGACATGAAGTCATAACTAATTCTCTGATCGGGTTTGAGAACAAACAAACACTGGTGCACTATTCCCAACTGCGTTGATTGGACTGTTATCGATTCGTCATGAAAAGCTTTTAATTAAAGTGTATTGGGAGTCAGTTACCACATTCCCACATTTCCACATTTCAATGGTAATCCGCCTAATGGATGAATTTCATTTCAATATGCGGCGCCGCTAAGTTGCTTTTAATTTGATTTCGTTTGAACTGTCGCCATTTGAATAAAACACTGATTTATGTGAGTTGCGTTCGTCAAATACGAAATGAATACATTTTGTTGAATGGCCTTGCGGTGTGTTCCTAATTTGCATTGGTTTTAATGTTTATTCAATCAGAATAATTAGTTGCGGTTTTGTGATTGATTCGTGAAACTAGTTTTTTTCTTTGACGTATTTTTTTTATAAACAAACTAGCGAGTTCCCGGCATGCGTTGCAGTGCCACTAAAAAGAAATTGTTTGAAATTGAAATTTCATGCAATTGAAATTGAAAACGCACAGGTGTCGGGTGGGAATGCTATCCCTGTTCTACCGGTATTTGAATGGAAGATGCCCTGTGGAACTAGCGTCATTGATCCTTTCGGCACCGGTGCACAGTCGGGAAACACGCCGAATACGCGCCCAACAATTAACATGGTTGACATTTGTCACATTAGAAGGTGACAGCTCGGTTGTGGAACGACTTGCCAACCTCTGTGTTTCCTCCCTCCCACAACATGGGTCCATTCAACACCCATATTCACTCCTTCCCCTCCTCAAAAAGACCCTCTACACAGCATCCTAGATGACCCTGAGGCCCTGAGTGTAATTATTTTCCTCATGGCCTCCTGTGTGGAGTTAATGTAAAAAAACGAGTGTGCTTTAGACCACACGCTTGAAGTAAAACTTCTGTGTGAGGAAGAGAGAAAGAAAATATGCACGCGCACTGCTCTCTCTTGCTCCTACAGTGTGATTCAGACAATAGGTCTGCACTGTGTCTTAGATATACATAACGTAACTGGCTATGAGAGAAAGAGAGAAAGAAAATGTGTGCTCGTACCTCTACATCTTGCCCCTACAGTAATATACTAAACGTAACTCTCTCTCTTTCTATCTTCACTAACTTATCCCCTCAACTTCCATTAGCCTCGTTTTCGTAACGCTCTCGTCTCGCATTCACCAGCTTACTCATTAAAAAAAAATTCATTAAATTAAGCTTACTCATTAAAAAAGCTCAAATGTCCTGAAAGAATCCAGTTTAAGCTCTGCTGGATGGTATTTAAGTCCCTCAACGGAATGGCCCCGGCTTACTTATCGGAATTGTGTATTCCAGAAAATTCCAATTCTCGACAGTTAACCCTGAGATCAGCAGCGTCATCAGCTTTCGGAAGGTTAAAGGAACCAAAGCGTTCACCAGATACTAAGTTCGGTGAGCGCGCTTTCGGAGTGTCAGGACCTAAAGCCTGGAATGGACTGCCACACGACTTAAGGATGATCACAAATTCAGCGGAATTTAGAACTAAACTAAAAACCCACCTTTTCAGACAGTCATACCCTTAAATTCAAAAACCTTTCACCTGAACCTTCAATGCCCGCGACATTGTAAAAATAACTCATTTGTTAAAAAAAAAATAAAATAAAATAAATAAATAAAAAAAAATTAAAAAAAATTAAATTAAAAAAAAAAAAAAATTAAAAAAAAACTCAGTTGTAAGCTTTATGTAAGGGTCATTTCATGAAGATTCCCTAAAGACTCCTAAATTCTCCAGTCTCTCAAAATAAATACATCTCTACTTTTGCCACTAATCTTTTAATGTAAATTTATGCAATGTCCAGTGTTTTAAATATAATGCCCTCCGCGTGCAAGACCGTATCTTCTGCAACTATCTTAACGTATCTATTAACTTTCTAATTTCTCGGAAGTGACCTGCCAGGTAAGTATGTTTCTGTATCTGTTTGTAAATAGTTAAATTAGATAGAACCTAGGAATTAATAATAAGCTGTACAGCGCCCTTGAGGTGATTTTTCACAAAAACGGCGCTCTACAAATTATCCAATTATTATTATTATTATTACCTTGATTAAGGCATGTCCTTTTCATTTCATTTCTTGGAAATTTACTTTGAAAGTGGTCTCTGTAAAAAGAAAAACCTTTTTTTTTTGTTTAGTTTTCGTGTTACTGTCCCATCCCCAATTCATTCGATTTATTTTTTTGCATTAATTTGTCTTCGCCCTTTCGTCCCTAGACCTTTCAGGAAGAAAATACATCCCAGGCTATTAATTTAGAAACAAAGGTGGGTACTTTACAAAGGCTGTTCTGCCACCGCACCGCACCGCACCGCACCGTACCGCTAGTAACAATTTGTACACAGAAGCGGGTGGTATTCTGTTTGTCCCGAACCGCAATATTTGACATCCTGTCCCTAGCCGCATGACAGGTGTAGCGGGGGCGCAAACCACGGTGAATGATTGCTATGCTTTTCGATGAATGCTAACGCCATCTCTGCGGTTTCGGGCGAAGCAGCCGAGTCTATTGTACTAATATTATAAAAGAGATTCATGCTAATTAATCATTATTTCGTAAAATAATAATAAAAATAATTATTTGTTTCAGAATGTATGCAGGGGTAGTGTAATGCAACTCATTCCATATTTTGATATAACAAAAACGAAATAAATTAGACAATTTTTTTTTAACATGTACTCCACACAGGGAGGCCCCGAGGAAAATAATTTCACTCAGGGCTTGTGTCATCTTTGAAGATGATGTGTGGAGGGTCTTTTTGAGGAGAGGAAGGAGTGAATATGAGTCTTGAAGAGACCCATGTTGTATGTAGGAGGGAGGAAAGACAGAGGCCGGCAAATCGTTCCACAACCGAGCTGTCATCTTCTTATGTGACAAATGTCAACCATGTGCGTATGTTGGGCGCGTGTTTGGCGTGTTTCCCGACTGTGCACCGGTGCCGAGGGGATCAATGACGCCAGTTCCTCGGAGTTTTTTCCTTTGTTATACTGGTAGAACAAGGTGCATAGTCGGGAAACACGCCAGACGCGTGCCCAACATATGTACACGGTTGACATTTGTCCCATGAGAACGGGTCGCTTCTTCGACTCGTTCTTCTGTTCAACAGCTCGGCTGTGGAACGATTTGTCGGCCTCTTTGTTTCATCCTTCCTACAGCATGGGTCTCTTCAAGACTAATATTCATTCCTTCCTATCCTCAAAAAGACCCTCCACACAGCATCTCAGATGACACAGGCCCTGAGGGAAATTATTTTCCTCAGGGCCTCCTGTGTGGAGATAATGTAAAAAAATTTAAAATAAAAATAGGCATACAAATCGCTTGGCAAACGGAGTCTAGGTTTGCCCGATTTTAAGCACAAAAGTGGTTTTAATTTTTTTTGTGAATAATTTCATAAGAAAGATAAAAAGTTAACTAATGGAAACAGTTACAGATAATTTTTAAAAATATAAAATATATATAGGTAAAATTTTATTGCACATAATTTATCGTGATTTTTCACGGAATCGCTAGTTTATTCGCTAATTTTAATATACATTTTTTTAAATCTCTAAAATTCCTTTTAAATCTTTCGTGATTTTTCAGGGAATTGCTAGTTTATCGAGCATAAGGTCAAATAATAGATTATTTTAGGAAAGGATAAATTTCTCGTCCGTATTATTTTTCACCCTTCTAACTTTTGTGGGATATTTCGAATGATGGACGCTGTAGAATGAATAATTTAAAAAAAAACACTTCTGTTCAGATAGAGTGGAATTGAAATCGGTGGGTGGGAAAAGGTTTCTACTCGTTTTCTCCTTCCTACGCTTTATATTGCTTAAACCATGGTGTCTCAAACTTTTTAAAAACCTTTGTTATCTTTTTAAAGTGGAAATGTGAATTTAATAGTAGTTAAAATAATTTGTTATGTACGAAATATATGGAACAAGATATCCATCTCATAATAATAATAATCAATTTCTCCGTCTTGCCGTCCATCGCTGGATAATTCAACCCCGAGGTATTTGAATCTGTGCATCTGTTTCAACTAAGGCCCATTAGCGAGGATGTTGCACTGAGTTTGGTCCCTTCCTATAACCATCCCCCGTAATTATAATAATTATTAAATTAACTGAAGAAAAAATACGGTCGCCCAGGACTCGAACCCAGGATCCACGCCTTGCCGGGGTGGAGTTCTACCGACAGAGCTAATGTGTCCCTATCCGATTCGAATGCCCGAATTCGGTAATTTGAATCGGATATTTGAACGGATCACATTAGCTCAGTTGCTAGAGCTTCGATCCGGCAAGATATAGGTGCTGGGTTCGAGTCCTAGATGTGACCGTATCACTTTCTGATTTTTCTATTTTCAAATTTTTGATTGAGTTTCGCTAATATTGTCTTCATTTAAATAAATATTACAATTTAAGGTTTTACTCAAAAAGTTAGAAAATATATAATTTTTAATTTTTTTTTTTCATTATTTACGATTTCAAACCTAAAATTGACTACAAAAGTACATTTAATAATAAGATGGTATAGATACCAAACGAATTTATTTAAAATGTCGACTTTTATACGAATACGCAATTATATGCAGTATATAGACAAGTAGATCCTTGACGCATTTGAATGAAGATTTGTTTTATGTCTTTGTTATTCAACGGTACATCCTTTCTGCACATCCCTTTGGAAACACTTGTCAGCAAGTTTCTCAACACCCCTTTGGAAATCAGCAGTAAACGGTATCTTAAAAGATAACCTAGTCCCTGAGGGAAATTATTTTCTTTGACTCCTGTGTCTTTCTCTTTTTTTTTTCTCTCAAATTTTATCAAAAAAAAATTATGTAATGAAGGCGTATGAAAATATACTTGAGTTTCATATTTTTTCCGGATAAATAGGCGTTTTTTACAATAAAAATAAGTCCAATGCTTTATTGTAAATAAATCCGGTACTATGTCTTTCCACTGGAGCGATTATGGTCGAAAAATGGACCACTTTTATTTTTCTGCGATTGATACCGGTCCAAAATTGAAACACATTTTCCTATCATTCGTAAAACATTTATTGTAATTATTTAAAACATTTATATTGCCAGCCATTTATTTTATAACGAAGCTATTGAAACGCTTTATCTATTATGACCATAGATGTCGCAAATCCGAACTTTGTATGCGAAAAATAAATTTTTAAAATATTTTTTTCATACAGAATTTCTGATCAGCACGGTTAAAATTAAGTCTTTTTTCCATAGATTTGCACCGTTCATTATCAAGTATACCACAGACAACACACAGAAATCGAAAATATTCTATGTTGACTCGAATAAGTACCTCTCATGTAGTTTCAAAGTAACAAACACACAGGATTCGCGCGGTTATAAACTTTACGATTTTTTCATATATTTTTTATAAATTCTATAATGGCGAAAAATTTAATAACAATATCTTCTGGAAATCTCCAGCAATCGATGCAAATTTATTTATTTCGCGTGGTCGCGCTCCGGTGGTTAAAATTAGAACGTGAAATTTTTCACAAATAAAACAAACATCTTTGCAAGTGACGAATCGACAAGCTAGAATAGTTTTAAGAGACATTATTTTTGAGTAAACGATTTAAAAAAAAAATGTACACTACCGTGAGAAGCACGTACGGTGAGCCACTTGGAATTCTACGACGGATCTCTCGGCGCCCTAAAGGTTAATAATAATTGACTTCACACAATGTCATACATTTTAATGACCGTGGCAGTTTCTTTTCCTTTGGTCCTATTTACCATTCTGTAGCCCCTAGGGTGCAATATTGACCCCGGTTGAGAATCGCTGGCTAAAGCAGTTATCGTCTGTACTCTTTTCTTTATGTACTCTCTGTACTTTATACATTATACACCTGTTCATCCTTCCCGGAGTTGATGGGTAGTAATTAAAACCCGCCGTCATTGTAATAATTCAAACGTTTTGCGTTTTTGGTTCAGCGATCTGCTCCCAAGACAGGGCTGGATCTGCCTAGATCTTTTGTGTTATCTTGCGTCAAGTCAGCGTTACGAGATAATTAAGACAAAGCCAAAATCCATCGGATCAACTGACTTCTCTTAACGAGGATTACGCGTTAGAAAGCGCCCTCATCTCTGGATTTAGAGTAACTACTTTTAAGAGTTGGTGTCTTAACACAAGCGCAGTATTTAGCTCGTTGAGCTAAACGGAATGCTGTATTTAAGAAAACTGTCAAAATGTGTCGTATACGGCCGATTTAACCTGCGTTACGCTGTCGTAAAAGATACGGAATCACCCTTCAGGGCGGAAATCGCAAAAGGCGAAGCTGCCTTCGATATATTTTTTTCAAAAACGTTTATTTGAATTTCGATTTGGTTTTAAAGATTGAATGAATGTTTAAATAATGTGGAATCCTGGAAATGAAAATTTACTCACTTCCCGACATCCGATCGAGCTGAAATATGGCAGAAAGACTCGATGTCGATGACGACGAACACTATTAGACGACTTGTTTATACGATTTTAAATGTCAGTTTTTGGAGGTGTCTATATTGATTTATTACCGGTTAAACCAATTTGCTGATACACTAATTGAAAGTGTATATTAGTGTTTATAAATAAACGAACTAATGACCCCAATGTAACGTTTATTAATAGAGTAAGGAAAATTATTATTCCCCAATACTTAGTATGTTTACAAAACCTAAAAAATATAACGCACTTAAATGAGTCATAGCAATAACGTCGATATAAAACAATTAAGAAAAACCTTAACACTTGGTTGGAGAAACAGATTCCGAACCCCACATAATACACTCAATTAGTGTATCAGAAAATTGGTTTAACCGGTAATAAATCAATAAAGACACCTTTAAAAATTGACAGTTAAAATCGTATAATAAGTCATCTAACAGTGGATTAACCTCAGTTTGAAAATGGTCTAGTAGCCGAAGCAGCTATAACAAAAATACATTCTAAAATACTTGCATATCTTGACAAAAAAAACTACCAAATTTAATTTTAATTCAATTTTTTAAAAATGAAATGAAGTTCTACGAATTGAACAAAAAAAACAATTAATGTTTGATTAAATATTCCATAATATGTTATTTCTGCACCGGGCGTTAGATGGAGAAGGTCCGGCCCTACTTTTCTGAAGGACCAGAATTCAAATAACCGTAGCAATGGAGTCCCATTTATTTAGGAATAAAGGACAAAATAAGAAGAGGGAGATACTCCGGATCGCGTTTTAATTAAGAGATATTAAAAATGATGAAATGTTTTGCCTTCATTCTTATTCCCTCGGGCTCTTTCTCGATAGACAACTCCTAGCTCCTTCCGCCTTCCGTCGGCTGCTAATTCCCTTTCGAGAAATTCTTTTATCTTAAAGGAATAAGTCGGCATCCGGCGTTTTGAGCAGGCAGATTATCTTGCAGGGCTCTGTGTCTATGCGGGCAGGGCCGGTTTTAGTCATCCTGCATCAACAAATCGAAATAATTTTTTTTTCATGGCTTTTCACCCCAATGGAGTGTTCTGGCTAGTGTCAAGTGAATGATTTTATGAGTGTAATTTTGGCTTTATATTACAAATTTATATTACAAATTTATATTACAAATTATATTACAAATTATATTATTTATTTGGTTTATATTACAAATTTAGTTTCAATAACAAGAACCTATCTACATTATATAATAACACTATACAAATAATAATAATACGCTAAATTCTTACAAAACGAGATGATTTTAATGACATTTAACAAATGAAAGCAACAGGAAATTAATAAATATGCTGATATAATTTGGGTCCTCTTAAACCATAGTGAACTAATTCATTGTTTGCAATTTTTGAGTTAGAGCTTAAAAAGTGGGCTCCAAATCATAATCTAGCTATGCCAGAGGAAACCAATCAGAGAAATACTGTCTTGACTAATCATAGATAGTTTTTCTCTGATTGGTTCTTCTTTCTGACGGAGCTAGATTATAATTTTGAGCCCTCATTTCAAGATCTAACTCAAAAAATTGCGAAGTGAGTTAGTTCACTATGGTTTAAGACGATCTATTTATTATGGATAAAAAATTAAATAAATAAATATTTACATGAAACTAAGCTTACATTTACAAATTGATGCTGTTTATATTCAGGAAATTAGCCAAGACTTTATAAACGCGTTTGTTCACAGAAGATAAGAGACATGTTGTAGGGGTCAACATGCCCGAACTGATTAGGTGAGGGATGAAATTTTTGTATGAATTATTTATGGGGCAACTGAAAAAAATATGATTGAGGTCCTCTTCACCAATACGACATTCACACATCGCAGAATTCTTAACATGAATTTTTGTCAGGTGAACATTGTGGCAGCAATGCCCTATCCGCATGCGGCAAATGGAGGATGTTGAGAATTTGTTCAAAGAGAGTCTAGAAAACCACAATTTTGAAAGAATCGTTGGCTGTATTGTGAAAAAATTATATCCTTTTGTTTTACTACTTTCAACCCAATGATTCTGCTATGTGGAAATCATGTTTTCTTTCAATTTTATGAAAACGTCATCGGGGTTTAAAAATTTATATGCAATAAAACATAAGCTAACCTAAATAAAACTTTTTCATTTGTTTGTTGCGTGGTTTAACTTGTATTAATTATCGGTTCTATCTCTTCTACAAGTGACAAAGGCGTCGGAATTACTACCTTTGGAAAAATG
The DNA here is from genome assembly GCA_936435175.1 of Glyphotaelius pellucidus. NCBI lineage: Eukaryota > Metazoa > Arthropoda > Insecta > Trichoptera > Limnephilidae > Glyphotaelius > Glyphotaelius pellucidus. Next base: position 7,022,952 of record OW386556.1, read on the forward strand.
ACGAAGCACTAATTGGAACCAAAATTGTATAATAACTCAACACAGGCTTGTCCTAGTGAGGTTGCAAATTGTTTTGTAAACATTTTTACCTGCAATGTAAAGATACAATAAATAAATAAATAAATAAAATAATATTATACCGGTCGTAATCAAAACACAAAATAAACAATCAGGCTTTAAAAAACCGTTGAAAGTCTGGATCAAGTCAACAGCAAGAGATTTCGTTAAAAAAAAAAAAAAACGAATTGAAAAATAACGAAGACCACAAACGCAATATAGCTAGCAGAATCAACACACAGGGTTGTTTGTTTCAAAGAATTTGAGCAATTATTCATCAAATTTAAATTATTTTATGTATCATCAGTAAATAGTAATTGCGTTTTGAAAACATTATGTCACTTAAATGGAGTTTCAAGTTTTAACAAACATTTTCATGAAACTTTCCTCTAACATCACGAAATACATTCAGCACTCAGTAGTCCTTTGATTGGATGCAGTACGATTATTTCTTTGATCCAAATGCGCCCCTGTCTAAACAAGCATAATAATGGCTTCTCACATTTCTGTATTTTTATTACGTTTTGTTGTGTGTACAATATATGTACAAGGTAATACACACAATACAATAACAACCTACAAAATTAATGCAAATGAGAAACCTCTCGCTTCGGGCAATTCGCTCACGACATCCTTAAAACTAGATTCGATTTTTCCGAAATGAAGTCCTTGTTCATTTTACAACGTCGTCCTTCATTTCGTTGTATAAAATTAGAATAAAGTAGGCCTTATCATGTTTTGGGATCCATTTACAAATTTCTTGGGAAAAGATAAATATTGTTGGGAGACTTTTTAAAACGGAAACAGATTTAAAATGGCCTTTTTTATCTTTAGTCTTTAGTAAGATTTAAGGCGAGATAAATATCAAGTATGAAAAGGAATGAATCTCTATAATTGATCCAATCTTAAAGGATCCAAAGAAATTTAATGGAGAATAAAATAAAATACTTTCCTCTGTAATTCATTTTAAAGGAATTCTAAATTTTTTTTGTGTTCATTTATTTATCAAATGATAAAAAAAAATTATATTAATCTATGATGCGTTAAGCCTACTTTTACGAGGTATTTAGATATTAAACAGGGTGCGGCAGCATGACTTCCCTTTTTTTAAATGCGCGCCATTCAGTCGGTTGATGTCGTAGCGGAGCCCTAGTGATATCGTTCGAGAGGCGGAACTATAACTTTTCAACCGGAACATTTCTATTGCAGTTGACCTCTGATTCTATTTCAAAGCCAAGGACTCTATCCAGTTGTGTCTCATCTATTTTACGTGTCCTAATGTTTTTTGATAATTTGGGAGGCGGATACGGGCACTGCCGCCCCGGGAACCATTCATTGGATAACCTACACCTCTTCCATAGATCATCCCCAAATGGTTAGTTACGTTTTGTGAGATGTATACGGGACTTAGCGACAATTGCACCTGCCCACCTACTGCGTGGTGGGCCGGATCGGGAGAGACTGGTCGAAGGAGACCTTTTGACCTCTCCAGCAGGACTCTCTCCGAACATCGCCATCAATCCTTTTTTTAAATACCCTCCACACAGCATCCCCAAAGATAACAAAGGCGAAAAAAGATTAATTTATTAATACCTATTTTCATTATTTATTGTTGGGGTGTTATGCAGTGTCGCGCTACCTCCTTCTTTAGCCAACATTTCGAACAGCGTTACAGTGTCCGAAACGTTGGTTAAAGAAGAAGGTATCGCAACACGGCATAACACCCCAAAAATAAATAACGCAAATACTTTTGGTCGAGAAAATTTAAAATCATGTCCAATTAATACCTATATTTTATATTACGTATTCTTATATTATGCCATTTTGTTACATGGCTTAGTATGTGATCTCACTTACGTAAATGTCAAAATTTATCTTAATTAGATAGATTTATTAATGACTTATGATGAAAGGGTGCTTTATAAAACTATAGCTTTGTTTGAATTAAATCCCAAAACAAAGAAAAACTATTATAATATCGTAATATATTGATACGTATCCATGGTGAAAACTTAGCAAATACTGGAATATCTAACATGGCCACTCTCCCCTGGGTGAACCAGGGTAGAATGTTCCTAAACTCTAAACAAACTTCCTAGTTTCCATCTGTTATATAATATTATGAACTATTCTACTTTCATTAGAAACTTTCCAAAACCAAAAATACAGTAGACACTTGATTAACTGGGGTAGATTGGCAAACAGGGATTTCTGGTTTAGAACCCAATACTTTGAACCACTCAGCTGCAAACCGGTATAAAAAAATTGATTAAATTCCGTTTTAAACCCTTGTATAACTACTATCGTGATTTATTTTTGTGGTATTAACCGTGTTGCTCTACCTCCTTCTTTAGCCAACATTCCGAACAGCATTACAGTGTCCATTATCGGGACAGACGTGAAAACGAAAAATTTTGGTGAAGTGTGTGCTTATGTACGTATACACAAAAGCTTGTTGCCAGCTTCCATCCTCTCCGAGCTGGAATTATAGTATAATTTTGAATGGTTTTTTGCGTTTAGTTTTGGTGTAGCCGTCAATTACCGAAATACAGGAACTAATTTATTTATTAATTATCTTGAATAGCTTATGAAGTTAGCCCTTAAGACGAATATAAACCTAGAAATATGACGATTCTCATGCCTTCAAAATTCAAAATCGAGCGTCTTATTTGCACGAGGCAAATAAGCGAAAAAATTGTTTTTATTTATTTGGTGCATTATTTTACAAGAAAGAAAAAAAGTTAGAATATACAAAACCTCAAAAATAGTCTTAGCCATAAAGGGGTATTTTTAAAAAATTGTTTATTAATTACTTCATGGTTAAGTCATGCAAAAACATTTTTTTTATTGTTTACGCTTATATTTTCTGTTATGTAAATAATAATTTTATTGTAATTCCAATATACAAAAGAGCTAGTAAAAGCTTCAATTTATCCGTAACACATTTTTTGATGTTCATAATGTAAACCGATTCGTCGTAAATATTAAACTAAATAGTATCTTAATAGGATTTCACGTACAGCTTCATCTTAAGACATTTATATATTTTTCCTACAAGCCCCAATGACAATGAAATTTCTGAAGGCTAACGAGGTATTTTGAATGTTTGTGTTTTTTTTCAAGTATAAAATTATCAAAGTGTATGATTACAAAATGGCGTTAATTTTTTCGTTGACATTTGAAAGTTTGATGAATTTTTCAAATTCCGTGTTACAACCCGTCCTTAGACTTCTTCGCATAAGTGTAAATGTCGGCTATTCCCTTCTTTATCGCTTTCCTAACCAATAATTAGAAATATAACAAAGTGTAAAATCACCCATTGAGTCTGGACTGGTGTTCCCACTGACAGCCGTTCACCAGACTCCCAAAACTTCAATCAGTTATGGTCCGTAGGACCTCCTTATCTCTTCCGTTATTTGGTGTTTGCGGTCTGGACTAGGAGTGAACATCGCTTAACATAATATATTATTGATTGAGAGGCCACCGCCAGCGTAAAGATCGCTTTGTTCGGCTCACTGACTAATTATTATTGTTTGGATTTGTGGAAGAAGCCAAAACCGTTGGGGCGAGTTCCGGGTACTTTTGAAACTTTGCTAAACAGCGGGGGAGAAGTGTGGAACTTTATGCAGCCGTTATTATCGGAGTAAAGTGGATACCGATATTGTGAAATTATTCCACTACTGAATATATAAGCACAAATCCCAACTGAACTAGCTTGGTAATACAGTAGATTCCTGATTTAATGATTTTTGCCAAGGATCGCTTCAAGGCCCCCAGTTAAAACCAATTTAGTAAAATATCAATCAAAGATACCAATTTCAGTCGTGGGTCTATCTGTGTATAACTCTGGTTCAATGAATTCGGATTTGTTATGAATTTGGTGTCATTTTCGAAATTGGAACTGATTGTGTCAAGAATTCAGTCAAGCGATAAATTACCTACCTATAATATAATATTTGGTCAGAAAATTATTTTTATTGTCATTTTCAAAATTGGAACTGATATGATCATTTTTATGTCACCTACTTGCCTGTAAAATTTTTGAGAAAATAATTGTACTTGAAAGAGCTTGAACAAATTGTATAATTCCTTGTTTTCAATATAAAAAAAATAACGGTACATAAAATATTGTACCTACTGTTTATGGAGTGTGTGTGAACATTTATGAGTAGTTTCAACGTCAATAGGTGTCGTTAGTGTAGGTAGTTAATGTGTGTCAACAGAAATCACAAAATTGTACTGTATAAGAAAGACAACTAATAATACCCGAACGGTTCCAAAGACAGCCGATCGTATCCAATCTAAAGATGGGCACCATTTCCCCTGCTCCAGATTAATATAGAGCATCCTTTAGAACGGAGGTTAAGTCCGGTTAAATATTCATTGTAAGTAAGACGATAATAAACACGACTCGTAACCTGACCAACCGACGTATTATTGGAACTGTATCAGAGTTGTATTGTTCGTCAGATAAAACAACAATACACCACAGTTTATAATAATTAGGTATGTATGTACAGTTATTTAAGTAACTACCTACAAATCTTATGATTTCAGATAAAATTGTGGTTTTCATTTATTAAATACAAGCTGGTCCTCCGCGTGCTTTGCATGCCATATTCAAAGAAACAAATCGTTGCTCCCTACATGTCTTTTCCCGTGCGTTCCCGTTCCCCTGCCGCGTCCTCTTCTCCTAACGCATTCCCATTCCACCTTCCCCGTATTGCCCCTCTCCTGCTCCGACGTCCCGCCAACCCCCTTCCCGCCTTCCACATATTCAATCTCAGTACATTCAGTTTTCAAACAGTTCGTGTGCCACCAATTACAATATTTTTATAAAAATTTTCGTTTTTCACGATAAGAAATATTATTTTTTTGAATATTATAAGAACAATCAATCAAATTTGGTACCTATTTGAAATATCTATAATTCTTGATTCGATTCAAGTATTAGGCGATTACTTCAAGCAAATGCATTAATTTTAAGAGTTTCGCAAATTGAATTTTGATTTTAAATGTCATTCTCAAATTTTGACATTTTTGACAGTTTCGCAAGAGTTTTCGTAATGATTAAAAAACTCTTCAGATGTATTTTCATGTGGTTGTAATAATCCAGAAACCTTCGGGGGGGCTTAAAGACGGTATTTTGAAAGTTTCAAACATTTCCTATGTTTAATATAGCAATACATAGACATCTCATATATGCATCCCCAAGCAAGCATATTTTGGTTTTCATATACATAGAAGAGATAATTAGAAACATATTATACATACTTAGGTCGACAGAATAGCACTTAATCCCAAACATGGGAACACCTCAGCACAGGTTCGCCTAGTGAGGTGTTCACAAAACACTACGACTAACCTATTTACATACAGTTACGGATCTTTAACATGTTCTTTTCTTATTACTAACCTATTATCTATGTTAACTATGTAATCATTTGTAAAGTGTATGTACAAGAATAGAAATAAATAAATAAATAAATAAATACGAGGTCCACTGTTCACAGAACTACTAGTATTAACAGGTGGGTAATGCCATAGCTATCTATTATAATATCTCTAAAATGCCTAGAGACAAGGCTTAATGTGGAAATACTTCAAAGGTATTAAAAAAGACATGTTGCAAAATTTAATTAATTAACGAATGCAGACTGAAAATAGAAGATGTACCTTGTGGAAAATAATTTGTGGGGGTCCCACATTCTTATGTTTAAGTAATTAATGTTACGAATATCAATTAAACATCCTTATTTCTGTTATTTGTGATGTACGTTATTTAGTCCTGCGTGAAATCTGGTTCAATGAAATCAAATTTGCTTTGAATTTAAGTGTCATTTCCTAAATTGGAATACATTTCTCTTCGATTATCTTCAGAAAAAAAAACCATCTCACGGTGGACACAGCACTCGCTCGACTGACAAGTTGAAATCAGTACGCGCGTAAAGTAATTTGAAAGAGAGAGACGAACCCTGGAGTATTTGATTATGATCGACGGTTGGCGTAGTCTAGCGGTAAGGCTCTTGACTTGCAATCCGAAGTTTGCGGGATCGAATCCTGGCGTGGCAAATAAATATTATTTGATTAATTAGTGTTATTTCACAATTTATTCATTTAAAATAATATATAGTATATTTGCGGCACGTTCCACAGTGGAAGATACTCTCAGTATCGCCTTGGTGTAAGAACACCGTTCAGAATTGAAACGTTGCTTGAAATGGCTTTAGTCGTGTTTGGTGACCAGATCTGAATAGCCAGGTACTTCCTACCTTCCTCTTCCCCAACTCCTTTCCCTCCCTTCTTCCCACAGCCTCACAACATATCCCAATTGGGGATGTCATAGTCTCACTGGCTCCAGACGGGAGCAGTTGGGACTCTTGTGCGGTATTCATGTAAAAAATAAATAAAAAAACACTGTATGATAGTTGATTCGAGGAATGGGCTATTTTTGGAACAGTTCCTATTGGATTTATAAAATGGTCACCAACACTAACCGGGCGAAGCCGAACCAAAAGTCGCCCGCAGGGCCTGCGGAGCGGGTTTTTAACTGCTAGTTATACATTAATAAATAAATAATATATTCAACAACTGAGTGCGTCTTTACTGTAAACGACATAAATTAAAAGTGAAAACAAAATGTTTTTATTCTATTTATGTCTTTTTTAGGTCATCTGCATATTAGTTCGCAAAACTGTGAATGATTATTTTCTCGATGCGCATGGTTATTTCCTTTTCCTTTTAATATGAGACCGTTCCTTATACTAGCCTCCAAAAGGTGGCCATTGTTACCATGGCAATGACCCGTTTCCTCGTAGATCCTAACAACGTAGATTTTTTTCAATGATCAGTAGCTCTCTCATTTCTTATAATCATACATGTTTCCTTATAGATAAGGAGCTTGGGACCATCCTGGACAGGTAAAACGCAAGCATAGTCAGCATTGAAAATGTTTAAAAAACGCACTTGAATTACAAGCAAGTAATTTGAAGAACGCGCGTGCAATTGATAGGAATTTGTGCACACCGATTGTGCTGCGAGCATGGGAAAAATCACTCGAACTCGTTTGTAACGATGATATAATTTTGATATTGGATAGTTTCTATACCAGCACAACTGCACAATTGTTGCAAAATAACTGGCCTTTCTAAGGAACTTTTCGGAAAATTTTATTTTTATTTATTTAATGATAACATATTGACAAAATCATAGGAATAATATTTGTAATAGATTTTTCCCAGTGAGTTTAATAAAACTAATTTCATGAAGGACAACATTACACAAATAAAAGAAAATTACTTTTAGACAAGAATACGAATTTGAGAGGGAATCCATTGAAGAATTTACACAGATTTTAAAATAGACAAGACAGACTTGACACAGTTAATTAAAGAATATTTCATAAAGATATTTAGAAAGATAAACAAAAGTTAGACAGTTCCAAAGAAAGATTCTGTCATTCGGGCGCGGTACACCCGCTCAAAAAGAAGATGGAGAGACATGTTAATACGAATGTTAGAGAGAGCGCACTAATATTAAAATCGATAATATTTAAGCAAAAGTTGTTAAAATGTTTAATAAAACACGACTCGTTTAAAATAGAGCAAAAATCTCGCATTTCGGTCTAAAACAGCATTTAAAGAAACATTGTGAATTTTTCGAACATAACTTATAAAATAACTGAAACAAACCTGTTCATAATAATTTTAGGAGCGTACTTTGCGATTTTTTTCTATCGAGGGAATTTCATATAACTAATTATCTACTTCCACTTCCAAGATTTGCAATCGTTAATTCAAGAAAATAAAATCGAAATCCAAATAGATGTATAAAAAAATCACAGTGTGCAATTCACACGCGGTAGAAGTGAAACTAGAAAGTCGCTAGATGTCGCTTTCTTTTCTTTTGCCTATTTATTTTAAAGTGGTTTGAAGATTGGATATTGATTTCACAAAAATAAAAAAAAATTAAAAAATTATTTCGTAGGATTTGAACCTCCGTTCGCTGGATGTCTGTCTTTCTGGCCGCGATTTGTTAGCCGCCTGTTTTGCCGCCTTAGCCACTGTGCTACGGGAGGCTTGCGCCGAGGTGCGAATTTACCGCATTATATTAAAATCGATGACCCTTCAAATAGTAAATTTTAGTGACGCACTTTCGTTTCATCCGAATTTCAAATCACTAACGGGGCTAAAGAAGTTTCACTTCAAAAACCTTCGAATGTTGTAGAAAAATATTTGTTAAAAATTGACACGAAAATCAATAAGTAATAACAATATTATGAATTGTGGTCTAAATAATGTGAAGATTACAAGTATGGAATAGATACGGGCTAACGCGGGTACTGAGTTCTTATGCATTGTTGTAATTATATTTTTAATTAGATACCACAATAGCGAAGTTTCGAGCCATGTAGGTGGCGCAAATTACAGTACCCTCCCCCACCTCAAAGTCCCACACTTCCACCCAGTGCTGCCAGATGCATGGGTTTTTGGGTCATTTATACCTTGATATATTTCAAACAATCATTACCGCTCACCGAAAATACATAACTTCTAAGTGAGATACGATTGTTTTGTGATGGGACAACAAGGATTTATGTTTTAATTTTTTTACATTTTAAGCACCCGATAAGCTGCCAAAAAAATTTGTCAGCAGGTCATTGTCAACGGGTAACAATATTAATGAAACACTAAAGCACACATATAACTAGAAACCGCAATACAGAAAACAGTGAAACAATGGCATCCCCGATTGGGGTATGTTGTGAGGCTGAAAGTAGTGGGGTGAGGAAGGAGATGGTAAGAGCGAGATGGAGATGTACCTTGTTATTCAAATCTGGTTATCATACACGGCTAAGGCCATTTCAACAAACGTAAGCAACGTTTCAATTCTGAATGGTGGTCTTATACCAGAGCGATGCTAAGAGTAGCTCTGAACGTACCGCAAGACGTACCGTACCGTACCGTAGAAGCTCTGGAACGTACCGCAAATATACTATGTATTATTTTTAATGGATAAATTGTGAAATAACACAAATCTTTCAAATGAAATTTACTTGCTCACATCTGGGATTTGAACCCGCTACCTTCGGATTGCTAGTCTAGAGCCTTATCATTCGACCACGGAGGCCCGTATTAAATATTTAATTCAACGAATTTATCATGTAACTTTAATAAAACCCAATTGTTTCACAAAAATCCACGTGTGACAAAGTCATGAAATGAACATTCAACGCCATTTTATTTTTTGACAGTCGAAAGATTCCCGTTAATTAACGATTCAAGATGCGTTTCAGCTACAATACTGAATGAATGTGAACATACCCATACCCCTCCCGTCCCATATCCCATTTCACCCCCTCCATCGTGGCAAATATAATCTCGAAATACTGGATCATTTTACCCCCGTTTGAAAAAGTCGTAGATCCGGTACTGCTCCGTTGTGACAGACCACAACCTCGCCATTCAATATTCAGTACAACGCGTGTCGAGTTTTGGGAATATGGTAGAAATATAGCAGCAGGGGGTCCACCGTAACCAGTAAAATTTTGAAAGTGGTCTACGAGAAAAAAAAGTTTGGGAACGTCCGGTTTAAAACAAAAAAAACTTGCATAAAGGCGATAGACCAGAGTGGTTAAACCAAAACAATGTTTTTTTAAATTTTATTTTCTAAATTCAAACGAAAATTATAAAATGATTTTATAAACCCAAAATAGGTTTTTTTATTTAAGAAAAAAACATGGATAATTTACCCCTGAAACAGGGGTTTTTAATTTTTGGTACATGGCATCACTGCTTCCAGCCACGAGCCACGAGAGAGTCTGCGAGTTCCGCAATAGTATAATAGGGGAACTTGCAGTGTAAACAAACACTACACGGAAACTTAGCCCTGCTAATCGCGAAATGCAAACGGGATAGACTTGGCTCAATTATGGCCCGGAGCTTCCGAATACAGACTACAGAGGTGGACATAATGCTTCTTACTATTAGACAATGCACTGTATTTCTCTGTAAAACTAAGTTTAGGCGAGTGCAATACCATTATACAATTAAAACGTTATGTTACGGTAAGTACCCCTATGACTAGTAGTTTTGTTAAACAGCAGATTTGAAACAAAAATTTTCTCTGAAATTATAAGATTTTATAAGTTGGTACTTAAAAACCCGCACACTTAATTATGTACTGTGTATTGTAAAAAATATATTTTAAATTAGGAATTATACAATTTTTTCAAAGAAATAACACCATTTCAATGACAATCCTTTTTGTAAATTTTCTTTAAACTATCTAGTCAAAGTAAACCATCTAGTCAAAGAAACACTTGCTTGAATGTTAAGGTGTATGAAGCAGATTTTCAAAAACGCAGCAGTCATCTATCTAGTCAAAGTAAACCATCTAGTCAAAGAAAGACTTGCTTGAATGTTAAGGTGGATGAAGCAGATTTTCAAAAACGCAGCAGTCATCAGCTATCTAGTCAAAGTAAACCATCTAGTCAAAGTAAGACTTGTTTGAATGTTAAGGTGTATGAAGCAGATTTTCAAAAACGCAGCAGTCATCTATCTAGTCAAAGTAAACCATCTAGTCAAAGAAAAACTTGCTTGAATGTTAAGGTGGATGAAGCAGATTTTCAAAAACGCAGCAGTCATCAGCTATCTAGTCAAAGTAAACCATCTAGTCAAAATAAGACTTGCTTGAATGTTAAGGTGGATGAAGCAGATTTTTGAAAACGCAGCTGTCATCTATCTAGTCAAAGTCAGACTTGCTTACATTTTAAAGTGAAAGCAGCAGATTTTCGAAAACGCAGTCATATTATTTTAGTCAAAGTTAGCCACCTAGTCAGACTTAATCATCTAGTCATAGTAAGTCTTGCTTGAATGATAAGGTGAAAGCAACAGATTTTCGAAAACGCACTCAGTCAATATTTAGTCAAAATTAGTCACCTAGTCAAAGTTAACCATCTAGTCAGAGTAAGACTTGCTTGGATGCAGCAGATTTTTGAAACCGGAAACAGAGCGTTCAAATAAATTTACAGACTAATGAAACGCCCAAAGATCAAGTTAAAACTAGACTTTGAGGCGTTCAGTTAATAATCTTTGTTAGGAAATAAGTGCATGTTTTAATATAACCCCCACTGCTACCTCCAAACTTTAGTTCAAATATTAGTTTTGTAAAAATAGTAGTTACAAAAGTTGTTTAGTGAAAATAGTTGTTTTTTTACATTAGCTCCACACAGGAAAACTATTTCCTTCTCCTGAGCTCCCGAGGAAAACAATTTCCCTCAGGGTCTATGTAATCTTAGGGGGTGCTGTTTAGAAGGTTTTTTTAAGGAAGGAGAGGAAATTCTGGGAAGGAAATAGGTATGAGGAATCTGGGGGTTAGTGAATCCAGGAGTGACGGACGTACGAGTTTATCTCTGCAACCATGGTGCAAGGCGAGGCGCAGGTTGAGAGATTCCGGCCGTAGAGGATAAAAGACCTTCCTCAGCCAGTCTCTCTCGATCCTGTCCGCCGCATCGGCCGCCAAGATCTGGATAAACCTCACTCCATAAGCCAGGGCATTCCTGCTAAGTCACCAAACGTAGTGAACCACTTGGGATGACCTGTGGCAGAAGTTGGTTATCCAATAAATGGTTCCCGGGGCGGCGGTACCCATACCCGCCTCCCAAATTAAAATTGTTGTTTAATACAAATAGTTGTTTAGTACAAATAGTTGTTTAGTACAAATAGTTGTTTAGCACAAATAGTTGTTTAGTACAAATAGTTGTTTAGTACAAATAGTTGTTTAGTACAAATAGTTGTTTAGTACAAATAGTTGTTTAGTACAAATAGTTGTTTAGTACAAATAGTTGTTTAGTACAAATAGTTGTTTAGTACAAATAGTTGTTTATTACAAATAGTATTAATTTGTTTATTACTTTCCGGTTCCGGTTAGAGATGGGAAGATGGTAAAAATGGTTCAGAGTTTTTTTTTTAAATTGAGATTGTCGTGTTTACAAATTAAGTTGTAGATATTTAAATATCTACTTACAAATCTTATGATATTGAGGAAATTTAGTTTTTGATTTATTAAATAAAAGAAAATTGGAAACAAACTTTTTGGACGCGACTTCTACTGATAACAAAACTCCTACTTTAGTGTAAATAGTTTCTTATTCAGTACAAATAATGGAAAAATTTTTTCAGACATTCCCTGAAACGTGGGTCCCAAAACGGGATTAGCTTTTAAAATCCGGGAAAACCTTTTGGCTTTCAAAATGCCATCTTCACTCTTCTTCTAAACCATTTATTAAACTCTATGGGATCATTGGATCTACTATGACTCAGAAGGAATTACATTTATATTATAACCAGATGAATGCCCACCAAACGCTCTATGAAAAATACTACTTATTTTTTCTTTTCATTTCAAATCGTTCTTTTCAAGCTGGTGCACAGTGGTCCCGAAACCTAATCTAGCTAGACAAAAATATTTTTCCATGGCATATGTTGCAAAAGGGTCACAGTATAATAAAAAAAATATTTTAAAAATATACACTTATTATATATACACTTATTTTAACCACTGTTACAGAATTTTCAAATCAATAATACTAAAACAAGGCGTATAGTTAAATGGTTAAAAAAAATCAATAACAGTGTGCTTATTCTAGGTAATAAGTTTAAAAATATTATTTATGAGACAATAAAGGAATAAAAGCAAATGGCATTTGTTGACGAACTAATGGCCGAGTCACTATTGTTAAATGATAATATTCCTGTAGTGGCACTGTCTACAGTCTCTTCGTTGGCACTTCTGAAATCGACAATAATTTTAAGACATCATTGGGTAAAACATTGTGATGTTTTCTTTGTATTGTGGCAGTTTAGGATATTACAGGATCCGGACTTAAAAGTAGTGTATGAAACAAATCTTCATTTGCTTTGGAAAACGATATTTTTTGAGTATGAAATCCTTTGATTTAAAAAAATCTTTGTTTGGAGATTTTGGAGCCTCTTCTGACATTAATCCTGTTGAAATAATGCAAGAACTAATGACGTCTCATAATTTACTAGAGTGTTAAAGTAATTATTTTTAAAAATCCATTTTCTAGGAATGATTAAAAGAAGCGAAGCGATTTGCTTGTATAGTATATTTTATTCGAGTCTCGTGGAATTATTTTTCTTTGTAAAATGTTCATAAACATTCCATTTTGCAGCACAATTCACTTTTGACGTTCCTTTTTTCTTCTAACAGCTCCAAAATATCCAAATAATAGATCGTGGTACAGGCTCTGTAAAAGTCAAAAGAGCACGTAAGAGCAGACAAATTCTATAAGACAATATGGATAAAGAATGGTTTTATATGAAAATTGTTTCATTTAGCGTTACAAATTGGTACACGATTTTGAAAGTATAATCAAACTTGGACAAATAATCGTAATTACTGAGACTGGTATCACGATTTTTTAATTAATAATAAAAGACATGTTGACTGTGCTAATTATAAAATACTTAAATATATTATAAAGAACATATCATTGACTTCAATTTCTACATTTTAGTAATTTCTCGCCGATTTCAAATGACACCACTAACGACCTAACAGCGTGCACACAGGAAAGAGAAAAGCAGGGCGGGCGACAAGCACATCCAAAGTGTCGTGTTTAAAACGTTACAGCGCGTATGGTTTTAATTTTTTTATCGATAAGAACCTAATACTATGGACTGTTTTCTATGTGTGAGCATAATTTTGTACATAAATAAAAACATCGTTGAAATCTTTCTGTGTAGCTAGATTGTTCTAAGGGAACCATCGTGTGACGGTCGAACTGACCATCTCCAACAGGATCTCAGAACAGTTTTGAGCGTGCACACTCGGCCATCCTGGCATTTGCATCGACCATCATGGAAAACAGCCAAAAAATCGGTCAAAAACATGGTTATCGGCTAATTTAAAATTATTTTATTCATAGCTTTTAATGACTTTTCAAGGAGGTGTTGAGTTGACTTTATTCTCAGTTGGCATGGAACCGGCATTCACGTAAAGAAATTTTACAAAATTGTAGAATTGTATTATAAATTTGCACTTGCCCTTGAGGTGATTTTTTTTAATGAAAACGGCGCTATACAAATCATCCTTATTTTATAAAATTATTTTACTTTTCTTTATTTACAAATATATATTTTTTAATTTATTTCATTAAAAAAAAGTACATTGTTTGTATTATTTCACCCGTCATGCTAGGGATGTCCCCACTGTGTTATTACAGGTGAAATTAACAGATTTCAATTATACATAATACGCTTGACAATAATAGTAATTCGATTATACAATTCAGATTAAGTTATAAATATTTTACAGCGTTTTAAAGTTTGGAAGATGTGATAAGGATTGAGGGAAATATATGAAGTTATATTAAGTGGAAGAAGTGTAAAATTTATGGGTATTACTATTGAAATGTATTGCAGTTGTAAGGATCCATAGTTTTTTTGAAATTAAGGAGTCAGGATTCAGTATTTAGGTTGTCAAGGAGAAAATTGAAGATTTTAGGAACTAGGTAGATGAATCGTCTTTGTGCCGTTGTAGTTTGTAGTTTTCAAACGCAAATTTTAAAATACACAAATTAATAATAGTAAAATACAAAATTTTAAAATACACAAATTAATAATAGTAAAATACAAAATTTTAAAATACACAAATTAATAATAGTAAAATACAAAATTTTAAAATACACATATTTGAAAATACATTTCGACACTTTGGCAATAAACGTGTTTTAAATTTTACCCAACTGATAAGCTACCATTAATTTCTGGTAAATTGTTGTTTATCAGTTGTGTAAAATTTAAAACACGTTTATTAGAATTTAGCCTTTCTTGGCTTGTTTTTGCCCAGATTCAAGGCCAAGCGAATTGTCAGAAGAAAAGTTGAATTGTTCTTTCCTTTGTTTTAAAGGAAATGTCTTAAAGGAAAAACTAATTAATTCCCTGGTCCCTTTGTTTCCCCCATTGTGATGAGGAAGGTGTGGTTCATAGCAAAGGGCTTTTAGAATACCTTCTTAATTAAACAAATAAACCCCTTTTACGTTTCTTTTCCTCTATTCAAACGATTTATTGTGAAACTTTTATTTTTATTCTGCCGTAGTTATTGCGGAGCTTTATTTTTTCAAATTAAGAATCTGTAGACGACAGGTTGGCAAAACTCGTTAAAAGATGAATTATTTATCATAAAAGCATTTAAATTGCTATGGCGAATCTACGACTTTAAATCATTTCTACTCGTAACTATTACCCAAACTATTCATTTGCAAAACTTAGAAGTAGATAAATTATTAAGACAACAAGGAGTGGCGTGCTATGATATACAGGCTCTTTTGATCCTCAGAGAGGACACATTCGCGTTTTCGCCGAAAGAAAAAATCTTGATTTACTTATTTAATTAAATTAAACTTTGGAAGAACGCGTGGACCTATAGCGACGCGGCTTCGCTCACTGACCGAGAAAGAGTTTTGTACAACAGCCGACCACACAATACCCGTTCCCCCCCCACTTCTACCCTCTACCTCCCGATTCTCATTACCCCCCACGTATAGCGTTTTTTACGTTTTGATTTGACCTGTTTACAAAATTGTTGCTATTTTCAAATCAACGTGAGCATACTGAATCTGTTCTACAGGTATTTTAATGGTGCCTGCTCTAAGGAGCTACCAGCATTGATCCCGGTGCATCGGTGCACGTAAAAATACCGATAAAAAGTGAGGTGACGGTTTCTCGCAGATTCCCTAAATAAAAGGAAGTTTTCGAAATTTCGTACTCTCCACAATTTTTCAACATTTTGAGTAAAATACGAGTTGTTTTTTTCAGCTTTACTTTATAAAAATAAATGAAAAATGAATGAATATTAAAATATATTTCAAATACGTATATAAATCTAAAGGGTAATTTTATCCACTTTTTGTTTTTAAGACATCCTCAAAAACAAGAAATATACAGCACATTTAAAATACCTTTAAACTATTCCGAAATTTACAAAAATTCCGAAATATATTTTGGAATATTTTTAACAAATAAATTACCCACATCCACTGTACAAACATGTCCTATAACTTTTTGTTGTTAAGTATCATTTTAATCAATGGGTAATTTGCCTGTGTTGATATCTATGTGTCTGTCTGTGTATTTTATGCTTTTGAATTGAAGTTACTTAAAAGTTATTCCTCTATACTATTATCTACGTTGTGGTTTCTTGTTCTTTTTTTACAGTTAATACCGCACAAGAGTCCCAACTGCTCCCGTCTGGAGCCAGTGAGACTATGACATCCCCAATCGGGGTATGCTGTGAGGCTGAAGGTAGTGGGGAGGGGAAGGAGGTAGAGAAGAGGAAGGTGGGGAAGTACCTGGCTATTCAAATCTGGTCACTAAACACGGCTAAAGCCATGTTCAAGCAACGTTTCAATTCTGAATGGTGGTCTTACACCAGGGCGATACTGATAGTATCTTCCACTCTGGAACGTGCCGCAAATATACTATATATTATTTTAAATGAATAAATTGTGAAATAACACAAATCAAATAAAATTTATTTGCGCACGCCGGGTTCGAACCCGCGACCTTCGGATTGTGAGTCCAGAGTCTTACCTCGGGACCACGGAGGCCGTCAAATAGCGGTGCATAATAAGAAGAAGAACAAATAAATAAATTTAAAAAATGTACTGTAGTGTATTAAATAACAAAAATAAGTTTGGTATTGAGGATACTCACAAAATATGTAGATTTTTTTCATTAAGAGATCCTGTGTCGAGACAGACTATTTTACAAATATTTTATAGGTATTATTAGGGTACATTTTACAATAAAGTTAAAATATTTGACAAACAATTTTTAGGTTGGTGTGTAGTGGTAACAGTAATGACATACAGGATTATATTTGGGTGAGATGACTAATTATTGCACGACCTTTATCGATGATCCATTGTTTGATCAGGATTTTGTATGTGTTAATATTATTCGATTGTCTTGTTTTGTCAGGTAGGTTATTGTATATTTTAGACGCAATGTATTTGAAATTTCCTTAACCATATGTTGTGTTTGTTTTAGGTGTTTGTATTGTTCTTTGGTTTTGTGCCGCGTGTTTACAATATTTTGGGTATTTTCATAAAATGTATGTGTTTTATTTTTAAACAGATGAGTTGAGATAGTTTTTGTGTTGATAATTTTTGTAGTTCATAATTGCTAATGATTTGAACTCCCTGTTTTTCAAATTACAATCTCTTTTCCATTGAGTTGATTCAAAGTCATTACATTACATTAAGCATTGAAAGCAAGTAATTAGTCAATGCATTTTCCATGAATGCAACAATGTCATTACCGAAATAGCTCAATGGGACGCCTGCAAATCCTAGTATATTTGAATGTCGGAGGTAATGGAGTTAGAAGCATTGTTAACAGAGAAACCTGTGCAGAGCACGGATTTCCTGTCCTGATGAGACAACGGGTCTCAGGAGCCAGGATCGACTAATGGCTTCTATAAGACGTGTGTGGTGATTGAAGTGCACTGGTATCAAGTACCACTCCTGAAGGGTGATGTATGTGGTATCCGTTAAGTGGTGGATAAACTTTCAACTCTGAATGGGGGACCCAAAAGCCGTTTCAAGATTGAATACATAATTAGTAAGAGTCCCAAAATTTTCGAGATAATTAGACTATTTTGAAGTGTTTTGAAATTGACAACCGAGCTCACTCTGTTCGATGCTATGGATGTACATGATGGAATATTCTCGGTGTTTTTTTTTAAATATTGTTGAATAGTCACGAACGTACACCATATAGTCACAACATATTTTGACCAAGGAAAGTCCAATGTTATCAAAAAAAATAGTTATGACATCCTTGATCCTTGGTGAAAAAACCAAGGAAAAAACCTTGGAAAAAACCATGTGAGAAATATAGAGATCTGCAAAGAATGCAAGGCCTTTGTAAGCGTGATGTGTGGTGAGTAATATTATGAAAAGGACTAATTAGGCATGTAGAGCGGATGAACGAAGAAAAAAGTGTAAGGAGAATATACAACGCAAATGATAATAATGGAAGAAATCGGGTACACCCAACGAAAACATTGATCAGGTGAATCGAATATTTGAGTCGAGTCATGTCAAGTGTCAGAATAATAGAAGAGTGTGTAGAAGACGATGTATGAATGCGAATGAATCAAGTGTAATGAATGAATCGAGTGTATGTCAATACTCTGCCCACCCCCGTGATAAAACGGCATGATGGTTAGTTATTAGTAAATTAGTCAAAATTAATAAGAATAATCATTCACAATATGTCAAACTGCAGGACTCTCTCGGAACATCGCCTTGCACCGCAGTGGGAGGGATGAATTCATACGTCCTTCAATCCTAGACACGCTGACCTCCAGATTCCTCTCATATTTTTTTCCTCGTCAGAACTTCCTCCCCTTCCTTTCCTAAAAATACCCTTCACACACATCCCAAAGATAGCACAGGCCCTAAGGGTAATTATTTTTTATTTGAATTTAATGTGGAGCTAATGTAAAAAAAAACGACTTAGGTCCTATGAAATGGGTAGGTACTAACCATTTAGTTAAAATTCAGTCCATGGGTGTATTTGATTCAATAATAAAACCAGTAATAAACGTCTCGTAAAGAAACCTGCATTTTTTCTTATTTCTCAGACATATTAATCTAGCGAAAAACCTTAATTTTACTATTATTGCGATGGTAATTTTGGTAGAGGGGTGAGGTTGTCGGAGAGCAATCCGGGGGTTGCGGTTTCAAATCGAAAATCGAAATCAGTTATTTTGTAATTTAATCACTTAAAATAACTGCTTTTAGCGGGTGCTTAAAATGAATAATAAAAAAATAAAAATATTTTCGAGAGGCAAAACCAATTGTAGGTTATTTTTGCATCTCGGAACAACAAAAGTTTAGTGCTCTTGTGAAGTTGTAGAGAACATAAACTCAAATTTTTGTACAACATCGTAAATACAGAAGATTGTATGCTGTTTATAAGTTGTAAAAACAAAAGCTATTAAAGAACTAAATAAAATGATATATTCAATATTTGTATTTGAAAAAAAAAATTGATGGCTCAAAAAATAAATAATAATGAAAATAAGGTATATTTGCCCTTGTGTAAGACCACCATTCAGAATTAAAAAGGCTTTAGCCGTGTTTGGTGACCAGATCTGAATAACCAGATACTTTCCACCTTCTTTTTTCACCATTTCCTTACACTCCCCTACCTACAACTTTAAACATATCCCAATTGGGGATCTCATAGTCTCACTGATTTCTAGCGGGTATCACATAAAAAAAATTACATGATATCTCCAAAATATCAACAATAACAAAAAAAATTCAATCTCAGTAGCCACTTTTCAACCGCAAAGAAAAGCCGTCATAAGTAAGCAATAAATTTAATTTCCGTATCTTGGTTCTGTGATCCGGGACTCAAGCGATATGCGGTATTTATCTAATAATATATAAGAGTCTATAACAGGGGTGCCAAACCCAAATCGTTTGGGGGTAAAAAAAATGGTGTGCAGTTCCCACGCGGTAGAAGTGTAACCTTCGGAAAACTAAAGTGGAAAAAAGTGGGGAGGCTACGAAGCACAAAGAGAAGACCGATTAGTCTATCTCATTTTTTTGCAGGTTAAATCCTGTAGATGTATGTGTTTGTCTCTATTAAGTGTCGTTTTTTCGTTTCATTGAATTTCAAATCACAACGGTGCCAAATAAAAAAAATCAAAAATTAATGAGCTTAGGTGGGCCACTCAAAGGGATTGATTAGTTATGTTATTATTCATTGCTATTTATATTCAGCAATTGTTCGGTCGACTGGCCAAGTACTCCATCACGGCACAAGCAACATTTTTGGCTTACTGTGGTGGTGGTAGGAGATTTTCGGGTTGTTCGTAACCCGGGAATATATGTCTTCCTTTAAAAAAAATTATTACTACCTTCCACATTTTCCGAAATGCTTTCTGTTAGATCTGTCGATAAATACAGGTACATGGCGGATATTCAATTTAATTTGTACCGGTAATTCGCCGTCTTAAAATGCTATTATTGTGCAATCGCGACTTTCAATGCTAGAAGGCATAAACTGACCATGTACCCTTTGCACTTACACTCCACTTATTAAAATTAGGTCAGTTGAATTCGATCTTCCGAGAAGTGTGCGAAAAATGCGAAAATAAATAATACCTACAGCGGCCAAGCGCCTGGTATTTTTCAAGCAGTAGGTAACTCAAAACCCCCATCGAGAGTCCTGGGTCTAATAACAAAAAAAATCGAATTTCACAAAATATAAAAGATGTGACAAATTTACGAGAACGATTTTTTTTCTTTTTTGTACGACTACCAAAATATAAAACATAGACAGCAGAAAACTTCATTTTGGGCCGCAAAAATCTTCAATTGGACCGTAGGTTGGGCATGCCTGGTCTATATATATAATCTGTTCATCAACAAGGCAATATTTATTCAGAAAGTGCTGAAATTACGCGGCAACATCGCCCCTTTAAGAGAGGGGGCGATGTAACTAGATTGGTTAATGGTATTATCGCCCCCACCAGGAACTTAACATGAGCATCGTTAAATCCCGGTAATGGTAACAACATCTTGTTCTAACCACAAGAGAAGCTAATGAATATTAATTTTGTTATCTTTTCGCTGTCTTTTCAGCTGGGAAATGAATCTTATGCTGTTTTATCGCCATTGTAGAACTCGCCACCGTATTTCAAGAACGAAAAGAAAGTTGTGATAATTATTAAATGAATCTACGTAAATAAAAGACTTTCCGTATGTGAGTGTTCATTGACTTGAAAAAAACTACTTGACCGAACTACTTAGTGCCAGAAGCTCTATTGCGGTGAAATCGATAACTTTACGATATCGGATCATACTTCAGATGATTTTATATCGATGTTTAGAGCATCACCGTTGATAGCCGAACCGATATTGAGAAATTAAATGTAAAAAATCGGTATTCGCTGGCAACACTAGAGGCATTTTCAAAGTTAATTGAAATACTTACCTAAATATGCATTGCAGTCCGCATTTACTTTTTGACACTAAATGGACATAGTTAATGAGGTATTTGTTCATTTTTCAATCATTTTGTCTCACAAAGATTGAACGTAATAAATAGATTGCGTCTTGAATGCATTATCGCGTATACAACTTATTTCATTTCTAAGAGCTTCGTTAGATCAATACAATTAAATAAGCCAGTAATTTTTAAAATTAACGAATGACATAATTCAAAATAAAAAGTCTTATTTTAACGCGATCATTTGGCATTTCATTTATCTTTGAAATTTGTTTGTTACGTTCCGGTTCCTGTTCAAGATGGTGGTCTTTTGGATACTACCTTTTTTTTTCCGCCATAGTTCTCACGATCGTGGTCACTACTAAGAGCTGTCAAATCGGAATAATCAATAATATGGTACTTACTGGTCTGAATGTTGGATAAAAGATTTGTTATTGAGATGGTGACATTTTTTTTATTTTTTTTATTTATTATTTGTGGGTTTTTAAAATAAGTAAACTTTTTTACAAACCTGTCATGTTAAACAGAGTTGTAAAATGAATATAATAAAAGCTTTTCCTCACCATAAAGAGACAAGGCTCTTGTGTTTGGTGAAGGAATTCATGCTTAAGTACACGTTATCATTTGATAATAATAAATAATAATATTGCAACTAATAACAAAGATATGTAAGAAAAACTCGAGATATATCAATAAATAGATTTCAAGATTTACATGAAAAATTAATAATAGAAATGAACTTTTATTACAGTTTCAAGTAATTTTACAATGAATTTGAAATTCATGTTTTTTTTTCTATAATTTTTAGTTTCAAAGGGAAGGTTGTTGAAATAATTTATACCTATATACAGATAGATATTTTGCTTGGTATTAAATTTTGGGATTTGTGTTTTGTTTTGATATCTTGCTAAAATATTGAAATGTAAATTATTTAACTGCATTTCTTTGAAAGTTTATAGTATTGAATATTTTTTTTTGTATATTGTCAATTGGAGGTGCTTTGAACATTGAAAAGATTTTTTCAGTAGAAAAATGTAGATGGTTATTTTAATAAATAATTTTTTTAATAAATTGTTTAATTCCTTATTTGAAAAAAAAATACATGAAATAATCGTGGTTTGTAATTAAGTAGTATTAATTTATTATTTTATTTAAAGGTATTAATTAATTTCATACCTATTTACAAACCATATGATTTTAGAAAAAAAATTGTTTTTGATTTATCAATTATTTAGGTACTTAAGTGAAAATTGGAAACATGCTTTTTTGGACCCTAGGTCTACTGTTCAGAAAACCACTAGTTTAGTTTTCTTATGTCAATTGAAAATGTGTTTAAATTAGACGGTGAATTTTCTTATTTTTTTAAAGTAATATACATTGGATTTTCACAGTTTTACGTTTATTTTTACTGATAAGTTCAACATTTTGTTAACCTTAAGTGACTTTGTGGGTCTGTGGGACACATATCGAAACTCACCTCCGTCCCTCCCCCACATCATATTTACCACCGACGCCGACGCATCTCAGTACCTTCCTACATTCTGACTAACGTCACGCAGGAGGATACATAGCTCCCTCACAACGTACAATTCAAAGGACAAGGGTTCATGGGGTGAGGTTTGTCCGGGTTGCGATTGGGAGAGAATGGTTCAGGGAGTCCCTTTAACTTCTCCAGCCGTACTCTCTCAAAACATCATCTTGCACCGCAGTGGAGGGATGGATTCATACGTCCGTCATTCCTGGACAACATCCCTCATACCCTTTTCCTTCCTAGAACTTCCTCTCCTTTTTTTAAAAAGACGCTACACATAGCATCCAAAAGATGACATAGGCCCTGAAGAGAATTGCATTCCTCAGGACCTCCTGTGTGGAGCTAATATATAAAAAAAAAAACGAAGTCGTAAGGGTCTTAGGGACCCACCACGTCACTTACGTAATTTTTTTTCCAGTTTACTTGCCAAGATAACGAGTCAAAACTTCGGACAAGTACTTTAAATACCATATTTATCTCAAATATGACAATGTCGAGCGTTAGCTATTATTGGAGGAATTCTAAAACTAAGTATAAATTGAAAATTAATTCCTGATTTTATAAGATATGTTTAACTTTCTCTTATGTCG
Organism: Glyphotaelius pellucidus; assembly: GCA_936435175.1. Taxonomy (NCBI): domain Eukaryota; kingdom Metazoa; phylum Arthropoda; class Insecta; order Trichoptera; family Limnephilidae; genus Glyphotaelius; species Glyphotaelius pellucidus. The sequence continues at coordinate 7,046,186 of OW386556.1, forward strand.
TTATTTACACTTTCAAAGTTATTTTTGTTTTGTTTACACAAATTTTAAAAGTGTGCTCATTATTATAAGGAAACATCATTGTTAGTAACCAAGATGTCAATTTTTGTAATATTTTAATATTTAAATCTTTATTAATAAAATTAAATAATAACTATCGTTCATTGATATGTTTTTGTGGAAGGAATTTTGTCATAAATTCAACGGTGGAAATCATGCTTTTTTTTAATGTTGCATTATGTCTCCAATTGGTTGTAATGATTCGTGGTTTACAATTTAACATTAAAATGTGATTATAACCTATAACTATTACTTTAAGTAGTTTTGAAAAATGTGGGTCCCGGGACCCACGACGTCGAAGTTTTTTTCACCACGTCACTTAAGGGTTAAGTGCGAAGCACCCATTGCAGTGTATTGGATGTAAGATACGAAGGAAGCGGAAAGACAGGAGAGAAAGAAAGAGAGGAAAACGGAGGTAAGAAGAAGAGGGGACTTAATACAATTTGTAATGTGAAACGGAAATCTTTGTCGCGAATTTCTCCCGGGAAATTTTACCATTTGTCAGTTAATCCATTGTCACCAGAGTGATTTGTAATTAAATACGAGACATGCATGAAAGGAAATGCGAAAGAGATTGTGGAGGAAACAGCGAAACGGTGCGCAGAGGAAGAGGAGAGGGAATTTAATTTGGAAGTAATAATGCAGTTACAGTGGAATTAATCATTCATATTTGAAGACAATCGCGAGTGCTTGAATTGTGTATGAGTATTGCGTAGGATTCAGGCTATATTCGTGCTAATGTTGTATCGATGTAGATCTTATGTAGAGAGAATGACTGAATATTGAGGAACTCTGTGAATGGATTCCTTCTATTTTATTCCATCAATCCTCCAGAGATCTGAGGATTCAGAAATGAAATTGGTTAAATATTGACACAGTGGTAAAAAGAGATTGTTTGAATCTTGATAACTTATTAGTGGAGAGTACCCAGCATTTACGATCGATAAAACCCTATATCAATCCGATTTTGACCAAATCCTCCATCTGTGGTCAGTTACCAATATTTGCAATCACAGTCAACTATTGGTAAAGCCTCAATTACATAGAACGAGTTTACAAACTACTATCTGGGAAATTCACTATCTTCTAGTAATCTCGCTCAGTGTCATCGTATTACTTGCTAACTAGCAGATTGTGGACAATCTACGAAAAAAGTTGAAAGGTGGTCAACTTTACTCGCTACTCGCTAGTGTTTGCCTAATGTTGGCGGCCCACCAACAGCTGATTTCGTCTGTCAGAATTAGTTCGGGCGGCAGCCGTTATTCTCGCTACTGATTAGCGCTGCGAATTTAAGTTTTCTACAAAATGTCGACAGAGTTGCATGGCGCGAGAGTCGTTATTTTAGCTGCTACTGTCGCTTCTGAGCGATTAGACAGTTTTGTGTATCATCATGACAATCTCACTCGGCGATTCACTCGCTTTTAAACTTACCGGCTAGTAGCTTGTAAACTCGCTCTATGTAATTGAGGCTTGTGAGATATTCGGACTGACGATTGATAAATTTTACCCGGCCTCCATAGTATCAGTTTTTTATAACTGTCAATGCACGCATTTATTTGGATAATGTAGTTCGTTGTGCAAAAATACTGGCTTATTAATGAACGGAGTTCAACTAACGAAGCTTTTGTATTGAAACAAATCGTATACGCCAACCACCTGGTACCGGGCTGCCCTATTTAAATCGTATACGCCAACCACCTGGTACCGGGCTGCCCTATTTAAATCGTATACGCCAACCACCTGGTACCGGGCTGCCCTATTTAAAGATCAAAATTACGTAAAAAAATCGAACATACCCAATAAAAATTAAATAATTATCGACAAAAAATAATTATTCAGTTGAGAACCCCTTCACGCCAAGTTGCCGACGACATACAACCTTCGAAGTAAAAACAAGACTGGGCTTCCATCTTGCGCACTCGCATAATATATAACGTAAAGAGCTCGAGCGAGACGCAACGACATAAGTCACCGCTCTTATATTCTGCTTGCCCAAATGCAAGTGGAATTGTTTTATTGAGAATATGTGACAAATGTACCAACACGCGTTTGATTGTATTAGTGAATTTCTTCCCGTTTTGCAATAAAATATTTCTATTGCGACTAACGAGAGCTCATTATTATATTTATAATTATTTTAATAAATTCGTAAATGTATCTTTAATGAAATATTAACGTTTTAATCCTTCATTATATATACATTTTTATTAATTTTAAGAGATATTTACATTTTTGAGGCGATATGTGTTAGTTATACATTTTAGGTGACATAATAAAGTGTAATATCAAAACGATCTAAAATATGGACACGGTAAAATTATCAAACGTTGACCGGTCCGCGGCGATGAAAAGGTTGGGGACCACTCGTATACGCAATCCATAATCCTAAATAAATCAACTAAGAAACGACCAATTTATTTCGTTCGATTTTTGAGAAAATAAAGTGGTTGAAATATGACTAAAGAAATGATTAACTAACTAACTCGCTTTTAGTGTTAGTATTTCAAAACATTGCCAAATTTTTAATATTTTTACGTAATTGATTGGCGTTTGACGTTTCGAAATTTGAATTCGTGGACAGATCCGCCAGCGTATATCGATTTCTTATTTATTTCCTGTTAATATCGGTTCGGCAACCAACAGTGAAACTGTGCTAAGGATATTGATATAAAACTATCGGAAGTGGTTCCGAGATTGTAAAGTTATCGATTTCACCATGTTAGTGCTCCAGGTACAGACAGTATGATGAGTATTGATCGAACTGTGGTAACAAATATAAAAATAATGCTTACGGAGTTAACAGAAAATAAGATAATAATATTTCGCTTTATTTATTTCGAAATTTAATCAAAGTTTTAAATTTATAAAATAAAAGTTTCCTAAAATTTACGCTTCACCAGCAAAAGTTTGCCTTGTAGAGGAAATTAAAAAATGAAACGATCAAAAAATGTCATATGTTTTTAAACAAACTATGGATTTAAAGTAGAATTATTAGAAAATTGCGAACTCTGTTGCTTAGTTATGTTGCTGACGCATCATCACCTCAGTTGAACAAAGTTATAACTGAATTTGATTTGAAATATGAACTTTGAATGTAAATCCAATTAATTTGCTCATTTCTAAAACCAAAACAATTTTCAGAAGCATTTATTTTGTATTTCCATAGATGAACTCGTATGAAAAAGTTCTAAAATCAAGTTTTTAAAACTTCCATTTATTTTACAAGGTTTTAATATCACTTTGAACCTTTTGCAATTACTATTTTGTTTATATCTGACAGGCGCAGTATAGTTCTTAGATTAGTTCACCTTATATAGTTGGACAGGGTTCTAACTTCACCTTACCATGTTCCGAGGAGTCAAAGACGTCGAAAGAATCCAAAGACGAATTCTCATAATTTATTTAACAATTTCTAATCTTAAAGTGTCCTTCTATAAGTAGAATTAATAGTATTAAATATCTTGGTATTCAAATAGATGATCTTCCTAAATGGAATGTACATATCACAAACCTAACGATGAATTTGAGGAAACTGATATATTTCTTTAAAAATGTTAGGGATATATTAAATAGAAAATAACTGAATCAAGTTTATGTGCTCTTATACAATCATCACTTGAATTTGGTATTATCAGCTGGAGAAGTGCCACATATACTTGCCTGGAGCCTTTAGCAAATTTCAAAAATGAATACTGAACGTTATTCTTAAAGTCCCGTTTAGGACGAGCACTGATTTTATTTTTAAGACACTTTGATAGGTTCTTAGGGTGACTAACATTTATGTACGTAACATTTATGTATGTATGAGGTTGTGTAGTTTTAGAATCCGGCAGTGTAATTCTGTCCCTCCAATAACCGACTTTGAGAAATACATTTCTACGCGCCAATTCGTATGTGTAAGCTCGCACTCGAAATGTCGGTCATTAGAGAAACCGGACTAACGACCTGAGCTCCTTATAGCATGAGAGTCCCTTGGGAATGTGGGAACTATCTTGGTGTTAGGTGTAAAGGAAGAAAACTATCGTGAATTAGGTTATAAAGTATATTGACAAGTATACATGTGGATTATACAGTTCTATGACACTGAAAATATAAGGTACTCACCCCCGGACCGATTTATTCTAGCTATTAACTACTCTAACATTTACACACGAAGTGGATGGATCTCCGGAACGTCGTCCTTTCTTCCAGTCTCCAGCTTATCCTCTGTGGAGGAACAGGTGATCTCCCGTGGTTCCGGGAAAGTTATCCCAAAAGCGGCGCGGTCATCGAATGCAATTCCATCAGTATTTATATTAGCAGGTGTTGGCAACTGGCTGGAATCAGGCCCGGCGAAAGCCTGGGTTTTCGGGCACCTCCGACCTCGGAATCACGCGCTCGTTGTAGTAGTCATAATGGGAGCCTTCGCTAGATAGGTGACCATATCCCTGGCAAGGACGAACGATTTGCCTGTCCACTTGATCATGCGGAACATTGAAAATGTGTTTTAGCGACACGCGGTGTGATTTTTTAAAAACCTACCCACCACAATCGCGAGCGGAGCAAACTCCGATAAAATGCCAAACTATCAAATACTGACGTCACTGTCACATAAAAGCATTGCGCTTATTTTCCCGCAAACAGGGTAACCGAAATCGTGCGGATTACTTTGATTTCAACATATTTCAAACGTGACCGTCGAACAACAGACGAAGCCCATCGCGTCTCCCGTTCAAAGTGACCGGAAACCCGCTCTCCTTTTCAGTGTTGCCAGCCGTATCAAAACAAAAACCCAATAAACCAATAACTGAGGTTTATTTTCATAACAACTTAATGTTCCTAACTTGAAAAAATTATATAAAAAAATATCCTGCTTCATCAATTTAAAAATTCCCATATGTTTGAAGAACGACTTAACACTAGAGCCTTAAGGGGATCAAATGCAAAATCTTTCAATATCCCAGTTTGTCAAACCTCTTACGGGCAAAGAAGTTTTAAATATAATGCTACGAAGCTATTCAATTCTCTATGTACTGACATTAGAAACACGCAAACTAAAAGTTCACTTAAAAGTAAAGTTATTGGTCACCTCTAATAATCATATCCATCAGAAGTATTTCATAATATATTTACAATTATGCCTACTGTGTGTATTTATATATGAATACCGTTGAAATCTTCTACATTCATACTTGAATTGTATAATATTTTTATTATAATATTAAGAATTGTACAATCTAAAAAAAAATACTGATTTTATTTCAAACTCTCTCAAGCTCAATTTTCTAAAATGGTAGGTATATGTCATATTTAAATACTTTTCTTTAAAATATGTTTGACTAAAGTACTTTAAACAAGATTAAACCCAAAAATCAGAAATCGGTAAGATTAAACCACGAAATCAGCTTTGGTACTAATGTTACGGGATCGATTTCCATCGCTGCGCAAAATTGTTTTAAAACAATTCTTTTTTTGTATTTATATATATCTAGCTTTTATAATATCATATTACCGATAGAATAAAAATTGCAAGCATTAACAAACAAACAAGAACAAAAGATGCCATAAAAACAATAAAAAAGCTAAAGCGGATGTGGCCAGGCCACACAATCAGATGAAGTGAAAAATGGTCAAAATTAGTCCTGAATTGGTTCACAAGTGACAAGAAGAGAAAACGAGGATGACCATTTAGACCGGCGGTCCGGGAACTTTTTTAACCATTACCCCAAAATATTTTTGCGTAAGTCGATATTACCCCTTCCCCCCATTTTGAAAAGAATGTATATTTTAATAAAAATCATTTATTGAATTTATTTACACGGAAAATGAATTACCTCATTATATACATCAATTCCACGAGATTTCAACTCTAGAGGAGAACAAAACAACAATTCCTCTTCAATTGCATGTGTACCTTTGTAGTGAACTTACACCATTAGCTGTGAATTGCTACTAACATTTGTTGTCTCATCAAGCTAAATAGCAAAATATTTAGCCTGTTTTATTGAGGAAATAAACTGTTCCTTTACATTTTCGGCTAAGATGGAATAATTCTTTCTTTTACAATTCTTGCAGACAAGGGCACTGAATTCAGTTTCTTCGCCTCTTGCTGACCACACTTGATCTCTGGCATTTTCACAGCTGCTGGTTTAACCAAATCTTTACCAAATAGCAAACTAGAAAATATCCTTATTACCCAAAAAAAAAACATTTTTACCCCATTTGGGGTAATTTACCCCGGTTCCCCGACCGCTGATTTAGACGGTGGGTTGATGACATCAAAGCCGTAGCAGGTGGTACATGGACAAGGGTAGCTAATGATAGAGAGAAATGGCGACAGTTGGTGGAGGCTTTTGTCAACTAGTGACATACAGACAGAGAGTCGATGCATGAAAAGTATAAATGTGAAAAAATTATAAATAATGTAATGTAATTTACTTTCTGAATAAAGGCAATATTATTATTATTAGCTTTTATCAGGGATAATACACCCTCTTGTTGTGTATAATACAATTATCATCATTTTGCAGAAATACTTAGTTCCTGCAATTTTATGAGAGCACTGTAGGGTAGGCAAAGCTTATAAGGAATGCACGCCTCAGCCCATGCAATAATGAAGCAATCACCCCGTCGATGTTTATTCTGGGCACAGACACCTATTATTGGATGCTGTACAAATATTAGAGCAGAGGCGATGGGATTTTTCCTCTGCGAGAAGCAGAAATGAAACACGATTAGCCGGTAATTGATTTTAGTTTTTGTCTGCATCATCAGTAATTTTTTTATGGCGTTAATAATTATTATTGTTACAAGTCCGTTTTTTTTGCGGAAGTTAATGGTAGAAAAAGTTCGGGACGCTCGAGGAAGACATGGCACTATCAAGAGAATCAAACACTTGAATCGGGCCATGTCAACAGTCAAATTAACAGATGGGTATGTATGAATGAGAATGAAGCAGGGAGTGTGTGACAATGAATGAAACTGAATAGACAAAACGCTGTAAAAATGAGGTCTCTAAGGCGTATGCGCGATAAAACCATTCATGATCGTGTGATAAATTTTGAGATTCGCAAAGAATGCAAGGCTGAGGTAACCGTAATGATTAAGATCAATAATGGGACTCTCAGATGGCTTGGTCGTGTAAAAAAGAAGGGGTGTAAGGAAAAATATATGACGCAAATGTGAATGGTAGAATAAGTCGGGGACACCCGATGAAGACAGGCTCTATCAAGTGAACCAAAAACTATTTATAATTAATAATCTTAATTTGTGAAAAATGTTTCTTTGTTTGCCCCTTATGCGCTCCTTAACCAATCATTGTGATAAAACTTTGGTGATTTGATGTTCGCATGCCCGCGATGGTTTCCAAATATAGTAGTGAGCTCTAGCGTTATAAAATTATTTCCTGTACTATTCATCCGATTGCGATGAAACATTGGTGAATTTTTGTACGCACGCCCGAAAGGTTTATGCTTTGGTGAATTGCGTTATATAATTTGGATCAAAATTTAACAATAGTTAGCGTGCGAGTTGTTTGAAAATTGTGTGTATGTCATGTAGTTTAGCGGTAGGGAGGGGAGGCGGGAGGGGGGAAGAATCCGGGAAGGAGGAGAGGGATAAGCTTCCCATGCGGTTGCGGAGAGGTTCTCTGAAAGAGTGCACTCGTCCCTCCAGGAACATTTTCGTAGGCAAAAAAGTTGGCGATAAGGATTATCCTAAATAACTTTTCGCTTATGCCATTGGGATGCAGTGTAATCAACCCATAATTCTGACGTATAAAGTAAGGGTATGTATGAGACGATACATGAATCCGAATGAAGAAAGGAGTGTGCACAAGACCGAGTTTTTTTGTGGTCCATCCTTTCTGCTTACTCCTGCGAGGAAAAGGAGCGATGACTAATTAATTAACACAAGACTTAACCAAAAGATGTTTAAAACCTGCACGGAAAAAACGGCTTTATCTGCGTTTTACCAAGCAAAATTCCCAGTATTGATTCTGGAAAGGAAATTAGGGAAAGGATTTTCAAATAGTAATCTTCGTCTCGGGTGTCATTTTTCTCGGGTGTCATAATTCCCGCCCAACCTCCTAGCGGAGGTTGGGCGGGAATTGAACACGTAAACGGTTTCTTATTGAACCACTAAGTTACTCTCTGCATACATCATTACGCTAAGAAAATTGGACTTACAGGGCTGGGCGTAGATTTTTGGTGTCCCCCAAACCTTTCAATTTTTTGGAATTTTTTAGATAAAATTGAATATGATTCTTTTTTTTTGTAAATTTTTTACAATACCATAATTCCTACTCCTGATATAAACGAAATCATTTCAAATGCTAACAAAAAAAAGGGGGGGTTAAAACCATAAAAACCATATTTTTCTTCAGAACATGTTCCTCCTATATCCAGTTCAATTTAGGAGGTGGTTGTGGGTACCGCCGCCCAGACCATTATAGGATAACCAAATAATAGGTCACCCCGAGTGGTTTGCTACTTTTGTTGACTTAACAGGGATGCTCGGTAAATGGGATGAGGTTTTTCTTGGCGGTACATGCGTTTGCCCACTTACTGCGTAGTGGGCCGGTTTGGGAGAGATTGGTTGAAGGAGACCTGGCCTAGACCTCTCACCCGGATTCTCTCGACCTTGCAGCGCAGTGCGAGGGATGGATTCATAAATCCGTCACTCCGACCCACCTTCATACATTTTTCCTTCCCAGAACCTCCTCTCCTTCCTTTCCCTAAAAAGACCAACCACATAGCAAACCCAAAGATGAAATAGGCTCCAAGAGAAATTGCTTTCCTGAAGACCTCCTGTGTGGAGGTGTAAAAATAAAATAAAAACGTTGGAAATGAGGACCTCCTGTGTGGAGGTGTAAAAATAAAAAAAACGTAGGATTTAAACTTAAAAAAAAAAGAAAAAGGTTTCTGAAATTTGATAAATGACACTTTATGGCCTCCTTTAATTTCTGCGCCCTTGATTGTGACGCCAGATAATCTTGTTCACAATCCGGTCCTGTATAAACAACTACCCATTTCATTTATAATTATTCTCTTCTAACATAGATAATGTTACGGGACACAAATCCAAAATGACTCCTGCACACTGCACACGGGTTTTCATGGCGATAAATTGTTTTAATTCCTGTTACAGCCTCGTTACACTGGCTTATCTCTTTGACATTGTTTGTCACAACTCCTAAATTAGGAACTCGGTCCGATGGATAAGTGTAAATCCCTCTTTCCACGTCTATTGTCAAAGGACTCGTAACTTTCAGACCGGATTTATACTTTGAGTGATAATAGTTTTTGATTTTAAAATTTATTCATTTGCACTGGAGTATCATTTAGAACTCGTTTGGTGCAAGTTAATCAAAAGCTAGGCTATATAAATGAAAACATGAGTCGTAACGAAAATGACCAAATGTATCTATCTATCTTTTTCTATCCAGAGAAAGATATATATTTTTTTAATATGTATCTATCTACACATTTATATAAAGGAGATTGGCGGTCTGGAGCCAGTGAGTTATGGCATCCCCAATTGGGGTACGTTGTGAGGCTGAAGGAAGTGAGGAGGGGAAGGAGATGGGGAAGAGGAAGTACCTGGGTATTCTGATCTGGTCACCAAACACGGCTGAAGCCATTTATAGCAATGTTAAATTCTGAATTGTGGTCTTACACCAGGGCGATACTGAGAGTACCTTCCACTCTAGAACGTTCCGCAAATATACTTTATATTAATCGTGAAATAACACAAATTAATCAAATAAAATTTATTTGCCACGACGAGATTCGATCCCGCGACCTTCGGATTGCCAGTCAAGAGCCTTACCACTAGACCACGCCGGCCGTCAAAACTACTAAACTGGCATGTAAAGATCTTCTTCTTAAGTCGGTTCCTCATTGCTGAGGATCGTAACTCCTACTCCAATTTCCAAAGTTGACAAAGTTTCTCCACTCCTCGTGGTCCTGCACTTCGTGGAGAGCCAAAGACATCGATGTTCCGGACACCAGTGATACTTGGTCACTTCAGCGCATTGGTGACCTTCCTAGGCCTCTTCTGCATTCCACTTTGCCAGTGACTGTGAGTTTCTTCAAATTGGAGTATTCAATTTGGTGAGCAACATGTCCAAAATAGCTTTAAATACGTTGTGGGCAGATAGTTAAAGGGGTTGTTCTTCTTTTTAACCTACATAACTTTTACCACTCTGTCACATTTTCACCACTTCGACACATTTTGTTTTTACTATAAATGAATCTCTCTGGATCTCCGAGGGGAAATTGTAGCAAGGGGGGAAGGAGGCCTAAAATGCCTATTTCAAATGAAAATCCACGTGACGAAGGTGTCGTACGACATAAAAATTGTAGGAGACAAGTTCTTGAGATTTTTAAAAAAAGACTAAACATCATTAAAAATAATAATCGCTGTTACTTGATAGGTTAAACCTTTTGAAGTTTAAAAAAAGTTTTATATTTTATGTCGTCATATCATTTTTTATAACATTATAGAATATACGCAAGTCGAGGTGGCAGAAGGCAGCTGCGATTTGTATGAAATACACTTCTATCACGAGGAGTTACACCTCTGTCACGTAATTTTTATTACCAAAATATAAACACATTTTTTTTAAACGCACACAGTCGTTATGTTTTTAGTACAGTAGATTTTAAAGTAATTATAAAATAAGAATAACGGTAATCCTGAATTTTTCTTCACTAACTGGTGGAGACAACTTTATGTAGGTTGTTTTTTTTGTTTATGTTTTTTTTTTTTAATTATTTATTATAAATACAAAGTAATACAATATGACAACAAAAATGAAATATTATACAGAAAAAAAACCAAAAACAACTATTTTTAAGCAGTTTGTCGATGGGTACTTTTACTTTGAAGATATAAATAAACTTTTTTTACTTTGTTATGCAGTTAGAATTTTTGTGTTGGTCTAATACAAATTATTTCTTTCGGCGAGCCAATTTTTTAACATAATATTTGTTTTACCATTTCTACATTTTTTGATTTCGGCAGGTAACATATTTAAGCAATTAGGTATCATGTAGTCCAGCGTTTTTTGTTCATATTTGTTTAAATGCTTAGTTACAATTAGTCCTTCATTTAACGTAAAGCGAGTATTGTAAGTGTGGTCCAGTTTATTTATGTATATAGGGCTATTCATATGCTGACATTTAATTTTATACCACAGAATTGCTCTTACTGGGAGAATTTTGAGATTTTGGTAAAAGTACGGAACATTGTGCCTTTGTTCATATAAACTTTTATGAGCTAACAATTTAACTAATGAATTTTGAACTGATTGAACACAATTTACATTGGTTTTTCAGGAAAGTCCCCAAGCTGTAATTCCATACCTTATAATAGATTCAGCTAATGATAAATAAATTATTCGAAGTGTGCATATTGAAACATAAAATTTTAATTAATCTTAAAAAGAAGAACTACCCAAAAGCCTATTGTCGTCCACATACAAGTCTCAATGCGCACCTTTTTCCGTTCTTATTTAGCTAGCAACCTTATTTCCATCATCAGCCATAAAACTTAAATAATACTAAAGAAATATCCACTCCACTCTAGCTTGACCGTTTCATCCATATTTTTCAAAATGTCGTGCAAATCTAGTTGTAGTAAAGCTAGTTGTGATTTTAATTATTCGTCAGCAAAAAAAAATGCTGTCATCAGAATGGATATGAACATTATCAATTTGTTTGACAATTTAGTCGAGCTAGGTACATTAATAATTCTATCTTCCGTGTTTTAATTTATGTTAAATTGAAGGTATGACAATTTTGATTTACGTTTAAAATTACAACGAGCATTAGTAGAAGATATTGACAGGTATGAAAATCAAATGGTCCAACTATTCCAGCGTTATTCAGAGAAATAAATATTACTACAATTTTTTGATGATTGAATAAATCTGCTGTTCAATAAATTTAATAAAAACTGTCAATTAATTGAAATTTCAATAACATTTTATTTTTACGGATCTTTAAGATTTATTTCATTTTTCATTGATTTATTTCCTGGTGCTCGTTCTTATCGGAAGTTGGATATTATCAAGGCACTTTCAGCCTTCAAACTATAGTTCAGAACAACAGACAATTGAGATGGTATGAACGGAGACCATCAGACCACACAGTAAAGCAGGCAATGTCTATGGAGCTTCATTGACAGTCATCCAGAAGAATACCAAAGAACTCCTGGATGCTCCAAAATATTGCAGAGAATCGGCCTGGATGAACGTGATACCCAGAACCCAAGACGATATAGCTTGAGAACGAAAAGAGCCGACCCCAATAGCCTTCCTAGGATATGAGTTGGGGCAGTGCAAGGAAGAAGAAGAAGATGAAACTACAGTTCATAACAACTCAACTCAGAAAGCCACTTACATTATTATGTTATTCTGGAATTTAGAAATGGCTACACATTAATTCCTGATGTGAAAATCTTCAATAGCTATTGACAACATTGCATTTGAAACGATGCCGACTGGAGTATAGGCCTGAACAACCGCCGCCATTTGCAAACTGTCGTTGCTCAATGACACTGACTTGATCACGTGACACCTAAAAATCCATCGCTACTGTATCGGCCTGTATTGCAGACCTTGACTTGAAACTTTTGCTTTGTAAAAACTCCCCAAAGTCTAGAATATGTGCTTACTTACGAGTAATTAAAGTGTGAAATGTTTTACTGACGATGATTTATTTTCTTGTTACAGAAACTGCAATGCTTCTCCCCGCCTCCTTGTCACAGAGCAGGAGGATCAACGAGACCGATGACATCAGAAAGAACCTTCGCCTAAGGAACCCCGAGGATACTGACCTCATCCCGAACAAGGAGTAAGTAAAATAACTTCCGAATTAATAGAATTGGGCCTAATACCGACCCTTGCGGAACACCTGAAGTTGTTTTCTATTGGTTCTGATACTGAGCTTTCAACTTTTGTTATCTATTTCACCCTAGAAATATTCTCTGAATAGATCAATGATAAGTTCATGAATGCTCAAATGAGTTGTGCAGTATTCAATTAATTTTAATCAAGAAGATTTTGGTTGTCTATTATGTTGTGCGTTGGCTATTCTCATGTGAATTATTCCTGCGTGAAATTTTTCATTCTCATTCTCGTTCTCAATGAACTCACATTTTTCAATGAGTTTATTAACTCCTGGGAGTACAATGCTTTATATGATATACTATATTCTGTATTGTATACTTTTGATAAATAAAAAAAAAAATTTAAAAAAATTAAAAAAAATAAATAAATAAAAAACCGGCGGAGAACGAATAGTGGAAATGGAATAGGAAAGATGTTTATGCGGCGAGGGTCGATTAATGACTAATGTGGGTAATATAAAATGGCAGGTATATAGGGATGGATAGGAAGGAAAACGTGACAATACTAATTACAAGCACAGGGTCTATGATGTATGTAGGTACTTGTAGCTGTATATTGTGTAAACACCCAACCAGAGGCTTTCAGCTACACAAATCCCACAATTATAAAATCCTACGATTTTTCAATGGTTTGCGCTCGTTTTAATATATTGCTTCTTGAAAGGTATCGCGTGTCATCAAACACGTCGCAATGAATATTTCATTTGACACTCAATCTAGCACTCCACCTGTCGGCAGTATCTAATATCCAGACAAATTTACCAGCGGTTATTAAATCCCCAGCACAGTAAACAGTAATATAACCCACTTTGACTCGGCACGTAATAATATTGTTCCCGCGCTACGGCGCACAGAGCTGCGATCCCAGACAATATTAAGGACAAAATTTAATAAAAAACGCGTCACTTTTACGAATTTATTTTTTAGGATTTGTATTGTTTTGTTGTTTTCTTTGATAAAGATATGATTGAGAGTTTAAATGACACTTCGGTTCGTCAGATCTATTATGGTCTTATTTACAGTGAATCTGTAACTGGACTTAATATTTATTTATTTATAACATTAACGCCGTTCGGCTTTTACATAATAACAAAGATAGGGTATAGCAACAACATGAAAAATACAGCTCTAGTGAGTTTGAATATTTAAATAATACAATATTTCAATAATGATATATATGCAAATAATTTAACTTAAGAGGTTCGTTTGTAACTATTTTTCTTAATCTTTTAGCAAATTAATAGTCAATCTACTTCCCAGCGACATCCATGTGCGCAGTGAAAATATAAGGGATATGTGAATGAAAACATTAGATTAACTTTTAACATTTATTGAAATCAAACAGTTGGTAGAGCATGAGACAATCGTCTATTTAAAGATTAAAGTTTTAACAAAACTCAGGACATGGTCCAGGGTTCCTTGAAGAGGAAGCTCCTGGGATTATGAAATATGCAAGTCACTTTTAAAAGTACCAGGAACCAGCGTTATGTGTAACATTATAATCTGAACAAAACTAACTTTTCAAACAGTATGTTGGGCGCCTAGGTCAGTCTCAAAGACATGACCATTAAAAAACATAAACTCCTATTTAAACCAGTGTAAAGGAAACGCCAATCTACGAAGTCAGCATGCCAGCCGGAGACCAGACCCCTCCTTCCTTTGCCAGTAAAATCCGTGGAGTGACCGCTCTTCCGTCTTCTACCCGATGTCGCCACTGTCTCGTCCGAAGTTAGCAACCAACACGCTCATAGAGTAAGGTGTTTTGTGTAGTCAACATACAAGTAAACGGGGTAACAAGTTAAACTGTTACACGTTGAAAATTTTTAATGGTAGGTAAATAAAAAGTAAAATATATTACAAGTTAGGAAACAAACCTTATTTCCAATGAAACAATAAAATTGAGAAAATCTGTGAACGAAATAAGAATAAGAACGAAATAAGAATAGCCACTATTGTAAGATTTTACCAATATTTGTAAGTTGGTAACAATCATGAAAAGAATATAAGAAAAAAGTTTTAATTATTTTTGAATAATTGAGATGGTTTGTAAAATAACTATTAATCATACAATTAATTACTAAGATGCATTAATACGAAACGATACGTAGAGATATGTTGTAAATATATTAGGTAAATTTATTTCACAGATTTACCAAAAAACTTCCTTGGTGAGTACTTGAATTATGGATAAATGATTTCATTATTTCATGTTTATATTTTATCAGCAACCTATTCCATATGTCTGTGCGAATAAATATTGCCTAAGTTTTGAATTCTATGTAGTGGTATATTGAAATGGGCCATGGTGGCAGTATTGTCACAATAAAACGGTAGTACCGACCTTCTGTTTCTGGCTGGCACATTAAAATTTATGAGCACCAATAATTCAACACGGCTAAAGCCATTTCAAGCAACATTACTTTTCTGAATGGTGGTCATCCACAAGGTTTATTCTTAGAATGTATCGCAAATATGCATTTAAAATAAAATGAATACAATTGTGAAATAACAGAAATTAATCAGATAAAATTTATTTGCGCACGCCGGGACTTGAATCCGCGTCTTTCGGATTGCTAATCAAGAGCCTGACTCCTCGACCACGGAGTGAGGTCACCAGATTTATTAATTATATTCATCTTTACTTCGAACTAATGAAGAGTATGTATTATAAGATTTTAAATTTTGAAATATTCCTAAAGATTTTTTCAATTGTATGTTGCACCTTTTCTAATGGCCTTTTCATCTTTAAGTAAAAATAATTATTTGCTATGCGTTTGTCATCCAACCTTTCAAATGTTAATTTCTTATTTATGGGACTACTTTTCCCCCAGCTTTGTATATGATCACAGGCACTGTGCGGTGTGGCGTAAAGCCCAGACTGGCGTAGCCCTCTAGCACTAGAGAAGGAGAGCCCCGCGAGACGTGGAGACCTCGCTGCGCAGCTAATAAGACAGACACTCGTCTCGTGAAGCTCTCTACGTCAAGCCGTGGCTAAGTGCCAGCCGCCTTCCACTCGAGAATGCCATCAAACTTGCGAGATTGCATTGTCTAAACGTATGAAAATGACAAACCTACGCGAGTACCTAGAAATTGATTACTTTAATTGGTATGGTTGAGTAAATTCCTGGAACCATGGATTGCTAGCTAAATTAAGACTATTTTAACCCCTCGGGTGAGGCCTCGACCGTATTTTGTCAGAGGGTCAAAATATTTCCGTTTTGCAATAAAATCCAAATAAATGGAATATTTCTGAACGTATTCGAAAACTAAAAACTGTTTTAAAAAGATAATAAAATACGCCATCAAATTGTATAATTCTAAATAAATATCTTATTTTAGAAATACAAAAATTTTGTTTGCAAACTTAAAAAAAAAATTAAAATGGCTGACCTCACATTTTTTTTTAACAAAAATTATTGGTAAAAAAATAAAATAAAAACACTTACCTACATAATTTATCGGCAAATGTATTATAAACATTGTCGTCAACTCACTTTTTGTCGTTTCATATAAAAAATTCTTTAAATATATTTTACTCCAAATAATGTCAGGATTCACTGGTTAAGGTAAATCAAATACATTCGTATGTATATACTTACTTTTACTTACTTTTGAATGTTCAATGTATATTTTTAAATGAATATAGAAATAATATGAGCAAAGAATCATTTTCGCAAAGAATCATCATTAAAGTAATATTTAAAAAAAAATCAATCTTCTCAACAGAATCACCTTTTAAATTGTTTCCAAATGTCGATGACATATTCAAGCAAGCTTCCATTCAAAAAATTGTAAAGAAAAAAATAACAAAGAATATGAAAAATTTTACAAACTAATGAGAAATGGAAACCTTTAATTTTAAAACAACTCAAATGCAAAATCATTATATTTTCCAAGCCATAAAAAACTATAATAGCCCCCCTTACGAATTGCACTGTATCATCAACCAATCAGAACAAATAAATAAAATTAAACAATTCATCAAAAAATACTTACAGTAAATGTAAATATTTTATACAAAACATATTATAACTTATACCCTTAGAAAAAATCGTGGCTCACTTATCAGGCACAAGGGCTCCTCTTTTTTACATGACCAAAAACAACCTTTTATGTAATATTTGTAAAATATAGATGTTTATATGAAACCCATATTTTTTATATTACAATAAAAAAATAAATTTAAAAAACATATTTTTTAAACCCATAATGGAAGATACTCTCCGTACAGCTCTCGCGCCTCGTGAGAAATCACCATTTAGAATCGAAACGTAATTTTTATTTGCATAGTAAATATAGTAAATATCTGAATAGTAACGGACTTACCTACCTCTTCGCCATCTCTCTCACTTCTTCACTTCTTTCACCGTCACAATACACCAAATTTGATATTTATTTATTTATTTATATATAAGTTGTACATTTATTTATAACAATTACAGGCAATATAGCCTAAGACGTTATAATTGTACCATTTATGCAGTGTATATGCAATGCCAAAAATCTTACAAATGCGCTATAGGACACAAAAAATAAATCTATTTTTTTATCCACCGTATTCAAAAAGCACGTAGCTCTCTCCAGAGGTGAGTTCATAAATAAATTAGTGCGGCTTGCTCTACTATATAGGAGGTTGTGATGACGTCCTCGAGAGTGAGACTCTGGTACAAAAAAAATTTTATTGGGCCAGTATATACGAGTATTTCTTTGGTTTTAATTTTTGGACAGATTTCATAATATTTCAAGTTTACCAACGATGTTCATTCAAAAAGTAAATTTCTGAACGTTTTTTCTCTAATTTGCCAACAAGAAAAAAATATTTAAAGATAAAGAAAATTCACAAAATTTGTTTTTGAACGGCAATGATCCGGAGGCGAATATTTCAAAAACTAATTTGATTATTCAATTCGAAAAACAATAAAATTCTTTTCTTTCATAACTAATCTCAAGTCTTCGAGAATCCTTCCCTGGGACTTAGTTACGAAAATACAGCTGCTTTAGAAATATCGTAGACTTTCTTTCTCCGATATAATATGCTTTTATAAGATATAAACCATGACTCAATGAGTGAACACAAGATTTTCTCAGTATAATAATACTTATTGCTTTTAGATAATCTGTTGTCGAACTTTTACGCAATATCCGGTAAAAGTTATACAGCCCTACCGTTATCTGCTTTTCTCTTTCTTCCACTCTAATAATCTACATATTGGAGTAAATGCATGATGCTAAAAGAGTGTGTATAAACAGGAGTGATTTTATTGTTTTTTCGTTAATTACTTCATTTTGTGTGATGTAGTGTTAATTTTTCTGATTAAAATACAATTCTGTTGATCTGGAGTTTTCAATAATACTTCGATTCGTGAAGAATCTATGTGGACTTATCGTCCGTTCTAAAGAATGCTCTGTTAATTTGCGAACCGCTCTGGGAACCGCTCACTGAAGTTGCCCGCCTGTAAATCGAATATGATCGACTATCTTCGTAACCGTTCAGGTATTAGACCCAAACATCCGTCTTATATCATGTATTACTACTAATGACACCTATTACGATGATTTAAAACTACATACACTAACAAAATCTGTTGAGAGACACTGAAACTACTCGTACATATATATTTACAAGCACATCTTATGAAAATGTAGAATGTATTTTAATCACTTACCTTGTTGACTGTTCACCACTCATTTTATCAATGTACTTACTGTTTATTGTTACTAATTTTGTTCTAAAATAATAAATTGGTGTAGGAAAAATTCAATTAGATATTATAAGAGTAATTATTCAAAACCCAGAAATATTGAACCAAAAATTAAATTTTTTATAAGAAAAACTCTCTTTTAGATGAGAGGTTTGGGTTCAAGTCCCAGTTGCACCATTTCTTTTTCTATTGTTCTGTGTCTTATTCTCTTTCATATTTTCATTTAGATTATATTATTAATTAATTTATTTATTTATTATGAATTAACGCCGATTAACGGCTTTTACATAGGAATAACAATAATTAGAAATGGATACAGAATATGCATAGTTAAGAAAAAATATTCATATGACAAAAAATTAAAAAGGACATATTGAAGTGACAGCATAAAGTTGAAGTTATCTTCTTCTCCATTCAAAAAGTTTTATTTTACAGAATCCTAAATAATTATTTCCAATTCTGATTTTTTTACGTTAGCTCCACACAGGAGGCCCTGAGGAAAAAAATCCCTCAGGGCGTATGTCATCTTTGGTGATGAGGTTTTGAGGGTTCTTTTGGGAAAAGAAAGGAGAGGAAGTATTGGGTAGGAAAAAAGCATGAGAGGTGGGTGTGAATCTGGGGCTCAATATATCCAGGAATGACGGACGTGTGAATCTATCCCTCCCACTGCGGTGCAAGACGACGGGTCAAAAGAGTTTGGCTGGAAAGGTCTAGATTAAGACGCCCTCGACCAGTCTCTCCCGAGACGCAGTAGACGAGCAAACGCATTCGCGATCTATGCAAACCACACCCCGTGAATCCGGGCGCGCCGGCTAAGTTAACAAACGTAGCGAGCCAGTTGGGGTGACTTATGGCAGGAGTGTTTGCTATCCAATAAATTATTCATGGGGCAGCGGTACCCATTCCCGTCATCCAAAATTGTGAAATAATTTCATTGGAAAAAATTATAAACGTTTTAATAAAAAATAAAAAAAAAAAACATTCAAATCAAAATTTAATTTTTCTGGTTTTAAAATCATTCTAGTATCAAAGGGGTTAATATTAAAATGTTTTACTTAAAGGTTAAATCTAAATATTTAAATTAACCAAAAAAAAAATAGAATTTTCAGAATTACCTGAAAGCCAAAGTGTCTCTCAATGGAGGAAATCAAACCCTTGTAATTTAAATATTAAGGCAAAGGGGTTAACAGTTGACTGGCACAAAGGAAGGTAATTATTTTGATTACAAAACATTTTAATAATTAATATTCATAAAGCCAACCGACCAACCCTCTCTGCTTTTATTAAAAAGTATTGTTCGGTTGCTTTCAAATTAACGCAATCATCGTTCTCAACTATTAAATGGGCACATCAAAGGCTTTTTCAAATGGTTTTACCGACTTATTAAAGGTATTTCTTTAAACATTGCTTTTTGCTGTTGTTAACATTATTATCTTTTAACATTTTTTCTTCTCCAAACCAAATCTACATTTTAATATTCCTTTCACAATATTTTCTTATTTGATTGTATTGTGAAAGTCGCTGGTCTATTTAGTTAGATGAAATTACCAAAATTCTTTTCTACAGCTATGAGATCTTTTGACATTATATCACTAACGATTTAGTGTTACAAGATTACTAAAAATAAACTATTCAGTCCATCTAGCCACTTCTTCCGCTGTCCAACAATAAATATGCAACAAAATAATTACATTAAAATAATTACATTTCATATATGAGTAGGTACAGTTCAATCTCGTTATCGCCCTTGTGAATATCTACCAAGTAGAGTGTTGCTTGAAATGACTGATGACTTACTTAATCATCAGATCTGAATAGCCAGACACTTTCTAACCTTCTTTCTCTCCATTTTCTTCACCTCCTCGATTCCTTTAGCTTGATAACGCATCCCAATCACTGACTCGCAGACGAGCTGTTGTTGCAGCAACCAAAAAACGTGTTTCATTTAGGTGATGTCATTTAGTATAAAATCGTTCTTTTATGTCGTTTGCTCAGTTTTAATTGGTGAAAACGGTCGTTATTCAAGTGCTTTCTGAATTACGTCAACTCCTTTTGTGCGAAATCCTTTAGAGACGATATTGTGTTAGTTAATGACTACCTCTGGTCCCTTTCGTGAGCCTTGTGGCATTCCTTTTTGCCTTGTTTAATTAGTTTTTTGTTTGTGGTAACGCCGTATCAAAGCGTTATCTCCCAGAGGCTCCGAGGGAGGCTGAAAGGCAAACTGTAGGGAAACCATAAGGGATGCTGTTTGCTTGGCTGTGTATGTAGGGTATGGTCCATCCCTCGAGAGGTGTGAAGATTAATCTACAGATATAAATTAGGGCGAGGGTATCTAGATATTTTATTGGTAAACTCGCACCATTAAAATTATTTTTATTGGGTTCAATTTAAAATATCTGTTTCCCTCGCAATGATAAAAATTATTCAAATGAAAGAAATCACATAATAATTTATGCAAAATGTTATGATGTTTCAAAATTGTATAAATATTTCTCTACGAAACTTTGAATAGAACTTGAACTAAAGTAATAAAAAATTGAAATATTACTTTAATAAATGTTCTTAAATAGCCATTTTACTTGCTTCACTTAGAATCTACATTGATTTTAAAAAAAAGTTAAAATATCACCTAAAATAAATGTACTTTAATATTATTTGGTCACTGGAAAGAAGACCAACATTTTCGTTAAATATTAAACTGTATTTTTAAAAATGATTACCATCCCAGTGTCTTTGTTAATTATTACACAAGAGCCTTGGAGACAGGACTGTAGAACATTACGGCGCCCGAGGGTATTGCCAGTGCGCTGAAGGTGAGAAATGTCACAGGTTTCTCGCCATTATGTTGCCGGGATGAAAAACAAAGTTGTACCGAAAAACACATTTATTTCGTACGTGTCTGTCCAAGACTAAGTAAGGTCCTACACAATAATGCCCGTATATATAGTTTGCGATAGATAAAAAGCTACGGTTATCGCAAACCGCCGAATTATAATCGGTCGATATCGCTATCTATCCGCTAGCATTCCGGAATGTGTTTTTTTTCATTAACAACGCACAGTAGGAAAATAATTTCACTCAGGGCCTATATCATCTTTGGGGATACTGAGGGGGGATGCATCTTGGGGAAACCGCAATGACGGGCTTGGTGTTTATTCGAACATTCTCGGGGCTCCGGTGTGGCCAACGTATGTGAAACAATGATACCACTACGAAAATAGTCTGTTCGCCACATAATGAGTTGCCACAGTAGTGAACCACTTGGACTAACCCATTTTAGAGATGTTATTCTTAGGTCGGAAGTCTTCCAAATGGAAGTTAGTCTTAGAACGGGTTGTTTCACAGAATTTGAACAGTTCATAAAATTTCTAAATTCATAAAGTTAATATTCATTCAGTTTTAATACTATCTAAGTGCTGTGAAACAACTGGCCGACGGTGAAATAATAAAAACGTGATTGAAACTTTCACAGAACTTGAATTTTAACTTGAAAATTTTGTGAATTGTTCAAATTCTGTAAATCATCAACCCGTCCTTAGTGTTGCCTAGATAAGAGTCTCAGAATTCATTCTTGAATCAAAATGGTGCTTAAAACGGATTGAGCTCTGCTTTGTAACTTCCAAGCCTTCACCTTTCTCATCTTCTTCATCATACAACACCCCTGATTATTTATAATTCAACAGTTCCGTTGGAATCTTGTGTACACCACAGAAAAAAATATATTCTCTCAAATCAGAACAATTATCAAACAAATATAATTGTTTTTTAATCGATTCCGCTTGAAAATCCTTACACTATGTAATTTCAACATCGTAGAGCCGCTAAAAAAATCAACTCGTAAAAACAAACTTTTTCCTTTAAATTTTTTTTTTTTGGTTTGACCCTCCTTAAGAATTGAACCTTCCTCCACAAGAACTAGAGTCAAAAACTCTATCAAACGAGGTAAATTTTGAATGGATTGAATAGTCATTTATTGCGTATGTATGTTAAATGCTTTAATTTCTTCTAATTCGATTTCATATAAATATACTCGGAGGGCTTTGAAGCCAAGAATGGACGGTTACCTCGTGAGCGTTTTCCTTTGGGGTAAAAATAACCTTGTCGAATTTAATGTTTCAAAGACTGATTACGTTTTGAAGGGATCGAAATGAAAATCTAGTCTCCTTCAACGGAAGCAATCTTCTTAACGTGTCCTTTGTTGACGTTTGGTATAACTCCAAGTGACCATCTCAGGTACGGGGGTTTCATTGAAGCCAGTTAGCCTCTCAGAAACTGGGCACACTGTGCAGGCAGTTTTAATAGTTCTGTAAAGGAAATATTTATAATCTGTATTTTAAAGGAAAATGCTCTGAGAAACTAACGTCATTGATCCATCCCCTCGGAACCGGTACATCGTAGGGAAACACGCCAAACACGCGCCCAACATACACGGTTAACACATAGGTACATGAGAACGGGTCGTTTCTACGACCGTTCTTCAGTTCAACACACCCGGCTGTGGAAAGATTTGCCGGCCTCTGTGTCACACAACCAGTGGATCTATTCAAGATCTATGATCACTCCTCCCTTTCCTCAAAGAGACCTTACACACAGCATCCACGAAGGAAATTATTTAAATCAGACCATTCATTAATTATTTTATAATTTATATTAGGCCATGAGGGAAATTATTTTCCTCAGGGCCTCTTATGTGGAGATAATATATAAAAAAAATCGAGTGCAGTTCACACGCGGTTGAAGTGAAACCTTCACCCACATATTCTCAACCTCAACCAACCTGAAGTGAGGTCATTATCAAAGCAGCCAATGAACGCAGTTTGACGCTTTGTACTTACTGCAATACTTCATTTTCGTTTCATATCTCAACCAATAGAAGCCTTGAAAAGTGAGGTCATAATCAAAGCGGCCAATAAGCGCAATTTGACGCTTTGTAGATACTGTAATGTCTCATATCCGTTTCATTCTAATTTCAAATCACAACGGGGCTAAAGAGTTTCACATAAAAAAAAATTAAAACAAAAAACTGTATGCTATAGTAACGTTTATAAATCGGCTAACAGTATTTTTAAGCGATACGAGACAACAAACGAACGGCTACATTTCTCCATTGTGATAAAAGCCTTAACTGTCACACGGGTCTCCGAGGCCCAGCAGTCTGCCCATCGCGATTATGCCCAGGATATTATTTATATACACAAATCCCAAGAAGAATGAATTATTTATACGAGAAATAAATCTGCCTCCCCTCCGAGAGTTCCCAGAAATATTGCCGGAGATTTTTTCCCGAGCCAGATGAGTAACTTCACATTGCTTGGGTTGTTTGTTAAAATCTGAATACTGAGTTTGAATTCTGAAGGATGTATGATGACAGGCTTCCCATTATGTAGGATGTTGTTCTAGGAACGACCTGGTTATTCAGAGGTGTTTTATGCATGAAGACACCTAACTGATTTTATCCCCATCGTACGGCGTAACATCGAATTTCTTTTATCTGTTTGGCGTATTTTTATGTGTTTTGTTAGGATTTTTTCTGAAAATTCTGTTTGTGTTTTTCGCATTCATTATGACACCTGTATGCTTTCTTATTTTTTTAAAACTTTTTTTATTCTTTCTCAATTTGGGAGGCGGGTACGGATACCGCTTCCTCTGGAATCATTTATTGGAAAACCAACACCCCTGCGAATGTTTGCCACAAGTGATTTGCTTCGTTTGGTGACTTTGAATTGGTTCCCTGGTTAATGGAATGAGGTTTGTCTAGGTCCTTGTTTGCATACCACTGCATGGCAGGTCGAATCGGGAGACACTAATTGACCTCTTTTGACTTCTTCTTCTTTCGTATGGTGGGGAGGTCAGAGGGGGATATCTAGGTCTGCAAGCCAGTCTAGGGCCTCAGGCGTTACCCTGTGGACCTCATCAATCCCGCCGGGGAATCAATGGAGCGGAAATTCGTTGACCACACGTTCAGTGGTCTGCACGTCACTGCATACACACATATCTGACTCTTTAAGGCCCTATCTTTACTTCTTATGGGTACAACGGCTATTGGATTTTTTCCCTTCTTTTGAATTCTCCTGCCGTACTCTCTCGACATACGAATTCATACGTGGATCACTCCTTCACACGTTGATACCCGGACTCCTACCCAACCCTCATACTTTTTCGTTCCCAGAATTTCCTCTCCTTTCTTTTCCTAAAAAACCCTCCACGCAGCATCCCCAAAGATAACAGAACTGAGGAAATTTCTTTCGTCAGGCCTCCTGTGTTGAGCTAATATAAAAAAATCTTTCTATTTTTTATTTTATCAAACCAAAAGTTGAGAAGAAACTTTTATTTTTTAGCTAAAAAGACGGCCCATTATAATCACGACGATAGTGACTGCAAACATTAATTATTTTTCCACTAGCAGTTCCTGTCAAGAAGTTACCTACCTATACAATTAAGAAAATTAAACACTTACTTAAAAGTAGGTACTTTAAAAAAAAGTGTATTTTTTAAAACCTCAGTCAATTCTACACGGTACCCAGAAATCATTAGTGCTTTAAACGGAAGACTGGTGAAGTACTACTACCTAATTAAGTATATCAAACAACAAACTTATTTGCTCACATTTGCTGTGCAGATTGTCTTCTGATAGATTCAGCTATCTTAATGAAATAACTACACACCCGTAAACAAGCACATTGTTTTGTAGAGCATACATTATGTAAATCAGGCTCTATTTCGCTAGAATCCATTAGGTGCCTACGGCCTACCCGTTATTAACAGCTTATATATCTATTAGTCCATTAGGTAAACAGGGCTGCTCGTAAGTCCTAAATGAATCCCTTCATATCGCCCCATTGTCTGCTGTCGCTAATATTGCGCGGCGACAACTAGTAACTGGAGCAGCGAGCTTGGGCGGGATGTGGTAGGGCGGGGGCTGGGCGGGGAGGGACCAGCCGCCCATGATGAGGGGATCAACTGATTAGTGCAAGTAGCAACTCTAACAACCTTGCGAGGAGCACAGGAACCGTCTGGTAATCGCTGCCAATCTTCAAACTTAGCGACTTGCCTCTAACACGTCCATTATAAACGCGAGTTTTAGGATTGCTCGTTCTGTTATGGAAACCAACACGGTTTATGAAATGATACTAGAACCTCTAACACTTTGAGCCTGTGAGACTATGGCATCTACAATTTGGGAAATATTCTGATGAATTTATAAGAGTAAACACGGCAAAAGCCTTTAATATGTGACATCTCACATAAAAAGCCTATTTGTGTTTTTTTACAATTTGGAAAACTATTTTGCTAGCCTATTGGGCGATATTGTGAGGCGGGTTAACCACTCCGACCCCTAAGCTTGTTTACACGACAATATAACAATAGCCGTCAAGTACAATAAGCTTGTTTTCAAGCTAACGCGTCTGTTTCCACAGAAATCGTTATAACTCCGTTATTGCTCTAGTGACAACCCTTAAACAGAAAGCAAAAGCAATCCATATTAAATCAAGCTTTACATCCTTATTCAAAGTTGTCCAAAAAAATACATAAAAAACTTATTTTGTAGAAACAGTTTTCACCCGCCAAATCGCCTGTGCGCCGTTAGACATTGTTAATTTTTGGTCCGAGGACAATGTCCATTAAATAAATTCATGTACAAATATATGTTTTTTACACCTTCCTTTATTATTTTTATGCCAGTCAAAAATAACCTGCAACATTAATGTCCCTCTGGACATTTTTATCACTGCTTAATTTTCCAAAATTTAATCAGATTATTTACACCTGTTTTTAAAAATAATACTCTGAAAATTTCAATATACTTCGTACTAACAAAATACACGTGATTTTGGGTATGGGGGGGTAGTCTAAAACCTCACCACATATCACCAGGGGGGAAGGGGGTTAAAAAGTTGCTAAAAAACATCACGTGATAAATGGACGACCCCTAAGTATTATTATATAATGTATTAAAACCTTATATTCTTCGTTCAATTTCGACTCGTCAGGTTTTGAACTGGTGACATCTAGATCCAGAGTTGTCCGATCTACCAAGAAGATCGACAATGATGAGTAGGGTATATTTTAAAATGCCAAAAACTCTTTTTTAAGAATGAAATAGGTCTATCCCCAAATAACGAATATTCACTCATAATAACTTGTGAAACGGTTCTAATGGTCCTCTTGCGAAAAAATATAGAACTCTCTCGTCCGACACACCACTCTAAATCGTTTAACTTTTTTCACAGTGTGAGCATTATGCTTTTAAAACGAGCTGCCCCTAATATAAGGGTGGTCTTTCACAGGTTTTAAAGAGGCACTTTCAGTTACCACCAGCTTAATGCTTCCCTTACACCCTTCTTAGTCCTATATTTTTCCTACCCCAGTCCTTCCCCAGTCATTGAGGACAATTTAAGTGTATTTATGTTATTTTAATGGTAAAACATTCACACTACTCGGAAAACACTATTTTTTTCTGGCTGTAAATCTGAGTTAAGAAATTGCCTGCAGGTGATAGGCTGAACTAAACAACTATTAAAATGTATCGGGGTTACGTTTTAATTATAAATAATAAATACAGCAATTTAATAAAATGTTTTTTATTGTAACATTAAATTTCTTAACATCTTTCGAAATTAATAACTTGCCAATTTTTGTAAATTTCACATGTTTGATCGGTAATAGGTAATTTTTGATTCTTGAAAACTTAAAACATTAAAAATAATCAAAAACATTAATCATTAACATTAATTTCGGTTGTGCATGTGTCTTGCTTAACAGTGGTTCAAGGAACTCAAATTTGCTTTGAATTTATGGGTCAATTTTACAATAGATTGTTTGAATAATTCCGACAAGCGGACAAAAATGGCTGAAAAAATATAGGTCCCAATGGCCGAGTTGGTTAAAGCGCTGTGTCTCGATAAAAAAGGAGGAGGCTTGAGTACCAATTGTGAATGTTACCATTTTTATTTTTCTGCGTCTTGTTCTATTTCTGTTTCAAATATCAATTTGGTTTCGGGTATGATTACCGCCGCCCAAGTAACTATTTATTGGATAACTAACACCTCTGCCATAGGTTACCCCAAGTGGTTTGCTACGTTTGGTTAATTTTCAGGGGTGCCCAGGTTCATGGGGTTAGGTTTGTCCGGATCTTGATGCTAGATGTGTCTGCCTACTAACGCCGGATCGGGAGAGACTGGTCGAGGGAGACCTTTTGATCTCTCCAGAAGGACTCTCTCGCCTCTCTGCCTCGCACCCCAGTGGAAAGGATTGATTCATTCGTCCGTCAGTCCTAGACATACTGACCCCCAGATACCCACCCCTCAT
Organism: Glyphotaelius pellucidus; assembly: GCA_936435175.1. Taxonomy (NCBI): domain Eukaryota; kingdom Metazoa; phylum Arthropoda; class Insecta; order Trichoptera; family Limnephilidae; genus Glyphotaelius; species Glyphotaelius pellucidus. The sequence goes on from OW386556.1 coordinate 7,074,145, forward strand.
ACCTTTTTCCTTCTCAGAACTTCCTCTTCTTCCTTCCCCCTAAAAAGCACACAGCATCCCCAAAGATGACGTAGGCCCTGAGAGGAAATATTTTCCTCAAGAGAGCTTATGTAAAAAATTGTTTCATTTAGATTTATTAGTATGATCTTCTTTTTCAATGAAAAGTTTCACAATATGTTTTTTGTCTGTCATGCAAAAAGTAGACATTTTCAAAATGAAAACGAATTAGGTAAGAACTTTTCGTAGAATTAAATAAAGAACTTTGCAACACTGTGTAATATAGTTGCAACAATCTAGAATTCTAAATTCTAGATGACTTCAAAGATATAACGTAAGTCCTTTAGTGTTCTCTGCGAAGTAATTTAATAGAGAACCAAATTACGAATGTATAATACCTCTCACTTAAAGTACCACCCCTCTTTCCTCTTTACGCGAGGGAACATTTGTCTTCCGAGTATCCGCTGTCTAATTAAAGCGAGACCCTCTAATGCGCTGGCTCTATGAATAAAGACAAGTGAGCATGTAGTATGTAGGCGGGTACGTGTCTCTGTTGAACGGTATAAGTGAGCTAATTGTCTTTGTTGGAAAACACGTAAACGAAATTTTTTTAAATTTTATGTGTTGTAGTTTTAGCAAGTCAGGTAGTGTTTTTTACATTTGTAAAAACATTATTTGTGCTTGATGAACTACTGGGTACAGGCGTTTAAATATGAGGGTATATATATCTTTGATGATTGAGCTTAGGAAGTCTGTAATTGTGCTTTGTTTGTACCTACGAGTACCTGCCCGAAGATTGTTTCATAAAGGATTTTCAGATGGTGACGTTCCTTTGGACACAGAGTAATTATAATTTTTAAAAACATATGTTTTACAATTAAGCCGCCGCTATCCGAATTTCTACCGATTTCTTACATATTTCCCTTAAACGTTTGAAGTTTTTAAGCTCTTAAAAAAATAAACGTTATTTTTTAAGATAATATCTAGATACGTTCCACGCCGAAACACAAATTCTATGAAAATGCCTCGATAGAAAAAATTCACAAAGTAGGTTTGCTCCGAAAATAATTTAAAACAAGTCTATTTTTATTATTTTACAAGTTATATTTGTGAAAAAAATTCACAGTGTTTCTTTAAATGATACTTCAGATACCTTCCATGAGATTATTGCTGTATTTTAAACGAGTCGTGTTTTATTAAGCATTTTCATCATTTTCGCTTCAATGTAATCATTGAAAATATTAGCGCACTCTGTCCAACATTCGTAATTACATATCTCTCCATCATATTCTATTCGAGAGCGGTTACGGGGCCTTAAGCATTTATTTATTTATTTGTTTAAACGCCCTTAGGGCTTTTACATATAGTGAAGTACAGGTTTTTGACAAAATATAGGAAATTGCATAAAATATAAGAAACAAAATAAAGGGTAACATAAAATATAAGAGTTGACATGATAGATAACATAGAATATAAGGTAAGTAAAAATAGAGATAAAGATAGCTTATGAAGTAGGAAGAAATAGTTGTGCACATACGTCGTTTTAAGTTTGAAAAATCAAATTATTATCAAATGCCTCCATATTGTATATTTGTTACCAAGACTTTGCAAACGCTATATATATATATTTTTTTTTACATGAGCTCCACACATGAGGCCCTGAGAAAAATTATTTCCCTCAGGGCCTATATCATCTTTGTGGATGCTGTGTGGAGGTTTTTTTTTTAGGAAAGGAAGGGGAGGAGAGTTCTGGGAAGGAAAAGGGTTCAAGGGGTGGGTAGGAATCTGGGGTTCAGTGAGTCCTGGTCATCCGCCTCCAAGACCTAGACAAACCTCACCCCATGAACCCGGGCACCCCTGCAAAATCACCAAACGTAGCGAACCACTTGGGGTGACCTATGGCAGAGGTGTTGGTTATCCAATAAAGGTTCCCCGGGCGGCGGTACCCATTCCCACTTCCCAAACTGTATTAAAATGTGTATATAAAATATTATGTATATAAAATGTTAATATTTGTCTAGTCGTTCGTGCAGGTACTTGAAAATTTATTAATTGCAGGATTTCACAAGAATTGAATTTAGAGTTTAAAAAGCGTAACGAAGCCCTGTTTTAACTCGACAGTTTTACATTTCACTTGTCTGTAAATTTGTTTGTGCGTTCCATTTCAAGATGGCGACCGTTTAAATGGTACATTAAAGACACTCTAATGTGAATTTTTGTTGTTTATTTAGAATTTCTTATTTGTATGTTTTTTTTCAGTATTAAGTAGACTGACTTAGTTTAAAATTGTGGTATCTCACTAGCGTTATTGTATTAAGTTAACATAATGACTTTCATAGACCCGAGACGGTTTGTCCTGTACGTATTGTCCGTCGCTGTTTCCCAGTTTGATTCAAAAGATACAAGCTCCAAATTTGTATTCTAATTTCTAATAAAATTACCAACAATTTCTATTAGTTAGGTACTGTATTTTGGGATGTAAATGAGAATATTCCAAGCAGTACAGAAATCACGTCTCTTCGTTATTTTCACCGAAACAATACAAATATTCTAATTTCTTAAACGCCTACTACTAAAACCAGGAGGAAATCATACATAAAGATTGGAATTAGAAATAATTTGAATTTCACCCGTTTTCGTAGACCCGGGCTTGTAATAATACAAACAAAAACAACTATTGTTAAACTTTAGGTAACAATCTCTTAGAAATGGGGTTAGTATTATTATAAAGTTACCGAAATTTACAAATTATCCAGAATCATTTTCGAAAACTTGGGTTTTGTTCAATTCATAAAGTTTACGGTACCCAAACATAAATATTTCGGTATTATAACTGAATTTGATTATTTTCCATTTATACCTGTTTAATAGGTACTGAGAAAATACAATGCTATAATGAAAATAATTTCCCTCAGAGCCTATCTCATCTGAGATGCTGTGTGGAGGGTCTTTTTGAGGATAGGAAGGAATGAATTGGTCCTGAAGAGACCCATGTTTTAGGAAGGAGTAAACATAGAGGCCGGCAAATCGTTCCACAGCTGAGCTTCGACTCGGTCTTGTTGAACACAAGAACGAGTCGAAGAAGCGACCTGTTCTCATGTGACAAATATCAATCGAGTACATATGTTGGGCACGCGTTTGGCGTGTTTCCCGACTTTGCACCGGTGCCGAAGGGATCAATGTCTCTAGTTCCTCGGAACATCTTCCATTGAAATACATTCCCACCCGACGCCTGTGCTCTAAATATTGCAATCCGTTCGTTAAGTTAGGAGAATCTATCAAAAGTATATATAGCACATCTTCAATTTGAGAGACGGGTATGGATACCGCCGCCCCGGAAACCATTTATTGAATGCCTGCCATATTTCATTACGTAAGTGGTTCGCTATTTTTGGTTACTTGGCTGGGGTGCACAGGCAGTGACTTGGCGGGGTTGCAGGGGTCCATGGGTCAGGTTTGTCTAGGTCTTGGCAGCGGATACTCTTGCCCACTGATACTATTGATACTAACTCCTGAAACCCAGATTCTCACCCACCGCTCATACCATTTTTTCTTCTTCTTCCTTTCTCTAAAAAGACCAACCACACAACGTTCTCAAAGATGACATAAGCCCTGAGAAAATTATTTTTCCTCAGGGCCTTCTGCGTGGAGATATAAGAAAATCGAAAAACAGCCCATAACCTAACCTTAAGCCTATTTAACCAATTTTTTATATAAATTTTTTTCGTCACTTTTAATGACTTTTCAAAGGAGGAGTCATCCGGTCACCCTTTTAAATGGTGTCTTGTTGTTAATTTACTTTTGTTAACAGTTAAAGTTAGATTATTTCTGAACAATTATTTTTAAATTATGCGTGTGAGTTTAATAAAACTTTGATGAAAGTAATGTTATTTAAGAACATTAATGCCTTATGCATGTGTAAAAAATTCGAATTAAAAAAATCAACGCTTAAATTGTGCAAAAATGAATCCAAAGTGTCAGATTATATCCGTTATTGCTGGGAAATTTTTATAATCTTTTTTAACTCTATGAACGAGATAAAAAGTGACGTGATAATTTTGATCCAAAATCTTTAAATAAAAGACAGGGCTTTTTATTTTAAATTTCCAAATTTCGAAATTTTAATAGAAAATGTTGGGTAAACTTTTTTCATGTTTCAAGCTTAAAATATTGCATTTTTTAAACACGAAAGTATATTTTTAATTCAACGACATATATATTTTGATGACATCCTCAAAAGTAAGAAATTTATAGGACACTAGCTGGGTTACCCGGCTTCGCTCAAGACAACATTCGAAAGTTTTCTGGAATGTTCCACAATTTATTTTATTTATTTATAGCGGACCCGACAGACGTTGTCCTGTGCACAAAAATTAAAATAGAATAATATTGAATATTCGATACTGCGATGGTAGCGCAGTCTGCCGGATCCAATGTAAAACATTCCAAAATCAACAACTCCTTAGAAATAAAAAAAAATAATTAAAAAAACATTTTCCAGTGGACTAAATTGTAAATCTAAACCATTCTCGAATCCCCTTGAACCCACACAAAAAATTTCATCAAAATCGGTCCAGCCGTTTAGGAGGAATTCAGTGACATACACACGGACAGAAGAAATGTATATATTAAAATTTAACAAACCTTGGAAAAATTTCAAAATTCTTACAAAAATTTCAAATAAAACAAGTATATATACAACAAACACATGAACTACCCTCTTTGGCTGTATCCACGTAGTATTTTTTGTCATCTTTTAATTAAGGTTTAGTAAGGTTTTTACAAATATGGTCGTTCATCGATTGAATAAAATTTTCACGACGTTTTTTAGTAAGGCTGTAAATTAATAATCAATATCCTGAAATAGCTTACCACTTGAATTTCAATGAATCAGATATTCTTATTGCCTTTTACAAACAAACTAGAGAAATTTGGTATTTGCGTGCCAGGCACCCACAAACCACTAAACGCTCAGACCTTTTGAAGTTCTGAAAAGAGACTGGCTTTTTACGGTGGGTTCTCGATTCAAAGCATATTCCCACTTTCATTATATTAATCTGGAACGAATATCCCTTTGGCCTTTGACCACCAAGGATAGCTGCCAGCCTTGTAACGACTGCGGAAGGGATGAATAAAGAATCTCAAATAAAAGGCAGACGGCATGAAAGGTAGCCATAGAAAAGGTGAATGACTTTAGTTAAAAATAATTTTGTGGAATTTAATATTCTTTATTGATGGAAACAAATTCAGTAAGTTAATGAATGAATATTGAATAATTGAAGATAATATTAGCGAATCTCAAACGAATGTTTGTATCAGAAAATTCAGAAAAGGATACGGTCGCATCCAGGAAGGTTACAGTCCTGGGTTCAGTTCCTAGATGCGACTGTATCCTTTTCCGATTTTTATTTATTTATTTATTGTTTGAAACATTTACAGTGTTAACAATTATTATGGTTATAAAATTGCCATTAGGATGAACATAGGTTTTAACACTCCAATTATAAATGTTCACAGCGTGCATAATCAATGTTTAGTTGTTACTACAAAATGAAATATAAAACATAGTAGTGTCAAATATAAATTAAAAAAAACCTGTAGAGAAAGAAAAGAAAGATAATAAAAATAAAATGATAATAGAGTAATAACATAATTGTTCTCCATGACATATCATGGTGACGATTGTAAATTTGCTTTTTGAAATATGTGAGACTGTTTGCAAAGATATCTTTATGGTGACATTCAATGGTATTTATATAGACGAAACATTCGAAACAATGGATTGAAGTATGCAATATTGCTATTAAATAATTCAAGATGGAATGTATTATGACTCCTTAACTTTAATCCTCCTTATTTTTCTGTTTTAAATATTCATTTGAGAGTCGCTTTTATGTCTTAAATGACTAAATATTACAATTTGAGGTTTTTCTGATTATGCTCATTTTGGAAGGCGGGTATGGGTATCGCCGCCCCGGAATAATTTATTGGATAACCAACACCTATGCCAAAGGTCATCCTAAGTAGTTTGCTGCATTTGGGTGCCCAGTTTCATGGAGTGAGGTTTGTGGGGGTCTTGGCGGCGGAGCGTCTGCCTACTTGCTGCGTGGTGGGCCGGACCGAGAGAGACTGGTTGAGGGAGGCCTTTTGCCAGATTCTCTCGACCAATTGCCTTGCACCGCAGTTGGAGGGATGGATTCATACGTCTAACACTCCTGGACACACTGACCCCCAGATTCCTGCTCGCCCCTCATCCATTTTTCGTTCCCAGAAGTTCCTTTCCCTGAAAAGACCCTTCACACAGCATCCCCGAGGCTGGCTGCGCCCGACGGAGGGTTAATGCGCTGTGTCCTGGTAAGACAAGAGATCCTAGATTTGAGTCCCAGTTGCAACCATTTTCTGTTTCTTCTTTGTTTTGTTGTGTTCCATGTTTCATCTAGAATTATTAATATTATCTTCTTCAATGAAAACAATTATATGACATCTATACATACGATATAAAATAATGTTTTTCGAGTCGTGAAAGACATCAAACAATTTTTATTGTGAATAACGCACAAGGGTCGCAAGTGCCCGGATCCGGTAGAACTACGGCGCCCCTAATTTGGGGAATATTGTTTGAGAATGAAAGTAAAAAACGGAAAAATGGGATAATGAGATGACCAACGACTATTCAAAAACGTTTTCTAAATAAAGCTGTAGACATTTCAAACAACGCTTCGGCTATGAATAATGCTGAAAGTTCGTGCCTACTTTACATTTTAAAACGAAACAAGTAAAGTTTTCTAAGTGCTCCATGAATTAAAAATGCTCTTTTAAAATTTTAAATGGTCTCGCTGGGATTTGAACGAGCCACCTCTGATCCTACTTAGTGCGTCTTCATTGCTTGGATTGGCTATTTTTTCTACGGTAAAATCAGCAATGATAATATTCGAGGACCTGTAAGAATGACGCGGTGGGAAAAAAATACCAGGTCTACAAAAAAAAAACCCTAGGACCAGCAACACACAATACAAGCAATACACGGTTGTCCTTCGGGAAATGAAAAAGAAATTAATAAATTGTTTATTGTTTCAGATATTGTGTGGAGTTCGAGATCCTGAAGGCTTCCAAAGCATGCAGAAAAGAAACAGAATACAAACCGCTACAAGAAGGTTTGTTATAATTAATTTTTTTTTATCTCTTTTAAATTTCAATCTACTATAAGTAAGTAATGTACATATATTTATTTTACATTAACTCCGCACAGGAGGCTCTGAGGAAAATAATTTCACTCAGGGCCAATGTCATCTGGGATGCAGTGTAGAGGTTCTTTTTGAGGAGAGGAAGGAATGAACATTGGTCTAGAAGAGACCCATGTTGTAGGAGGGAGGAAACACAGAGGCCGGCAAATCGTTCCATAGCCGAGCTGTTGAATTCAAGAACGTGTCGAAAAAACGACCCGTTCTCATGTGACAAATGCCAACCGTGTACATATGTTGGGCGCTCGTTTGGCGTGTCTCAGTGGCGTGATCAGTGACGCTAGTTCCTCAGAGCATTTTCCATTGAAATACCGGTAGAACAGAGATAGCATTTCCACCCGACGCCTGTCCTCTAAAGATTGCAATCCGTTTTTTAAGTTAGGAGAATCTATCAAACGGACCGCCCGTTTCTGCACAGAGTCGAGGGTATTTTTCAAATATTTTGGAGCTCCAGACCAGAGGTGGCTGCCAAATTCAACCGTGAGGCGCACTTGCGATTTGTATATGGTTAGCAGTTGTGTACTATTAAAGTATCTGCGGGCCCTGTACAATACGCGCAGTTTTTGAGAGGCTACCTTTACTCTGGCTTCGATGGAGCCCCCATACCTGAGCTGGTCACTTATAGTTACACCAAGCATATCAATGGAGGGTATGTTCGGAAGATTGCTTCCGTTGAAGGAGACTAGATTTATACATAGATTGTGAGATAGTTAAAATCTTTGCAGAAAGAACACAGCAAATTTGTACTGTTCGAATTGGCTCTGGCCTGAACTTTGTGGCAATTCAAACTAAATATTCTTTTGGTCAAAGAAATTATTTGTATAGGGCTCCACTTGTATTTAATAGCATTTCGGACAAAATAAGTCATTCAGTTCAATTCAATTCAATTCAATTTATTCACTATAAAAACATAACAAAATTCAAATTTCAAATCGTTTTTAAAATAGAGAAAATATTGAGATTTAAGCATATTTAAGCAATTTAAATAATTAAAACAAATTAAACAATTTAAACATCAGTGAACAATTTAAAAATCAATGTAGCACAATCAGAGTAACAGCAATGAAGCTTGCTGTCTAAATTGTGCTTCATTGATGCTAAACATGTCGATATTCAAAGTGATTCTATTTAACAACAAGACTGCTCTCCCGACTGGCATAACCAATTCATCTAATCCTTTGTGCATTTTAAAACAGATTTTTGAATTATGATTCGACGCTCGGTGTGCTAAATGTCTGCAGAGGCGCTTTTTACCACTACACCAAAGGAGACTTGCAGTGAACTGTGGATTTATCGAATTATATTGGGACCGAGTACCCGTGAATTAAATAAATTTTGTATAGCTATCTCATTCTCTTGCAGGCTTAATCCTACAGATGTATGTGCTTGTCTCTTTTTAGTATCACACGTTTCCGTTTCATCGAATTTCACAACGGTGCTGAAGAACTTTTCACTTAAAAAATTCGAAGAGCTTTTTAAATGAGCATTTTTAGTTGGTATTTATATTTTTGTCGCAAGGTGGTATTTCGGTGGCCAATTGTGATCTCCTCTTTGAGAGATAACACAGTCCGGAAACTTTTCCCGTAAAAGATCAATGGTTTCGTTGCTTGTGTGGCACGCAGCGCCGTCTTATTGAAAGTAAACGTTGTCCAAATCAATACCATCCAATTCTGGCGATAAAAAATCATTAATCATCTCTCGATAGCCCAATCCATTCAGACATCTTATTGGAAAACCCTTTATTAACCACTCAGGTATTTTGCCATTGTGCAAGTTTTTTTTTATCTTAAACGAATTTGATTTATAAAAACTTTGTGTTATTTCCGCTGCGTTATTAAAGCTCTATAAATAAAATATTTCTGAACTGAGCCGAATAATAAAAAGTGTTTTTGAAAAGTTATGAAATAAGCTTTCAAAATTTATTACAACAATTAAATTTTAGCATTTTTAAATATTAAAATTTAGAATGCAAACATAAAAACATCGTAAAAATGACTCACTTGATGTTTTTATGTAAAAATGGTACTAAAATTACGGATTATGTAAAAAAAAACACTTATTCTTTTGTATAAATGTATAGTAAACAATTTTTTACCTCACTTATTTACCATTTCACACAAGAATATTTAATAAAAAAATAACAATATCTAACGGCGCGTAGGCGACTTGGCAGATGAACACTATTTCTATAAAATAAGTCTTTTGATGTATCTCTATGGACAACTTTGAAAGCTTGATTTAATATGGATCTTTTACTTTTTGTTTAAGGGTTGTCACTAGAACAATAACGGAGTTATAACGATTTCTGTGGGACTACACGCGTTAGCTTGAAAACAAGGTTATTGTACTTGACTGCTATTGTTTTATTATCGTGTAAATAAGCTTAGGGGTTGGAGCGGTTAATGTGATTATCCGTAAATGATTGAGTTATGCGAAGATTGATTTTTATTGTAGTTAAGGCCGCACTCTTGAAACGCACGGCGCTGAAAAAGAAGAAGATAGAGATATATAATTAAGAATGTTGGACAGAGCGCGCTAATATTTTAAGTCGTACAATAGCAGCGAAAATTGCGAAAAAGCTTAATAAAACATGACTCGTTTAAAATAGAGCAAAAATCTCGTGGAACGTATCTTAAGTATCATTTAAAGAAACATTGTGAATTTTTTCACAAATATAACTTGTAAAATAAAAGAAATAGACTTGTTTAAAATAATTTTCGGAGCATACTTTGCGATTTTTTTCTATCGAGGGAATTTCATATAATTTGCGTTTCGGCGTGGAACGTTTCTAGATATTATCTTCAAAAATAACATATATTTTTTTAAGAGCCTAAAACTTCAAATGTTGAAGGGAGATATGTAAGAAATCGGTCGAAATACGAATAGTAGACCCTTAATATTTTCGTTAATTTTTCTGGAAGACAGATTGGCGAATTAGCTAAATTGATAGGGCAATTAGTGGATAGCTGATATATCTTTGTTTTGAAACATCCACGTTCTTTCTCTGGGGATGTCGATGAATCAATGTTTTTTTTTTAAATATTAATTTGCCAAAAAAAATACTAATTTATAAATACAACGCATGATTAGCCGGGGCTACCTTATAATAATAATAATAATTGGACAATTTGTAGAGCGCCGTTTTTGTTAAAAATCACCTCAATGGCGCTTTACAATTTATTTTGAATTCTTAAGATCCGTCTAATTTTATTATTTACAAATAGATACAGAAACATACTTACCTGGCAGGTCACTTCCGATAAACACACTTTTTTAGAAAGTTTATGCTTGGGAAAGATACGACTTTGCACGTGGAGGACATTATATTGAAAACACTGGACATTGCTTGAATTTACCTTTGCTACCCGCATCAGTCATCACTGTTGATTTTACATTTATAAGAAGATTAATGCCAAAATTGAATTAGTATTTATTTTGAAAGACTAGTGAATTTAGAACTCTTTGGGACTGGAAATTTTCATAAAATGACCTTTACAAAACCTTAAAATAAGAATTTGATAAGAATATCTATTGAACGTACATTTATTTTAATGGGTGTAGAGGCTTCAAAAGATTCTATTTTTTTCTTTCATATATCGATAGTGGTAGGTAGTATTCAGAATTATATTCTAATTTCAAACTAAAATGCCACGCCGTTTAAGGCGGTACACAACCCTAATAATTTTTGTTTGCTCAACTCACATTTTTATCATTTCCGGCGAACTTGTAACTATAATAACTTTTTTACTCCAACCGATACCTGGGGATGTAAGCTTTTTATATTTAAAATTGATAAAAACAATACCTTATAATAAATATATTTCACGTACAACTATTTTAAAGCTTTATTACCAGTTTTTCAACTATAAAGTTAGCGGTAAGCACCAGATTTTATTTTTCTAGACGATGAATTAATAACTTCGGGAGGTATTCATTTAGAAACATATTAAATATTTGTAACACGTTCTTCATAATTAATTCAAATCAACGCGGCGGAAGTGTCGAATCTCCAGGCCCGCTAAGGCGAATTCGATCGTACGTTCGTTATAATACGCCGGGCCGCGGGCGTATATTTGTTTACACGCTTTCTTCACTTGTGTTGTCTTCTTCTTCTTTTCTTTGATAGGGCGATTTTGACAGTACAGTCCAATACACGGGTCGCGAGTCGCATTTGTATACACGGCTGTTTTACTTACGTCGTTAAGATTCTGAATACATTGTAGGGTATATTGTCGTCTTAAAAGTTATAAGCGTCTCACTCAAACTTCTACTACTTAACTGCCAGCCACTCTTATTTTCAAACGCGTTTTTCTCAAAACTATTTTTTTTCAAATTTGTGTAACCTCTAGCTCCTTCAGTTTTTGATCAATCGTTATCATTTACATATTTTTTTTATATTTGATTGCGCTCTATTTGAACCTCAATAATAAACAGTATCTTTATTTTTACAATTTTTTTATTGCAAAAAAACGTACAAAAAAATGTTAATTTTCGGTTTTTTTATGAGTAAGGTCCAAATAGAATAAATACTTCTAAAAAAAGTAAATTTAAAAAAATATATTATTTCAAGTGTTAATTGTGACCTACAAGGAGTTACACAAATTGCCCAGCCGGATAGCGACTTACAATGCGCGGCAGCTGATATCTCCGTTATTTTTTGAGGAAAATATTTTAAAAATTTTGCATATACTCTTGAATATGTGTGTAAAATGACCCTAAAGCATGGGTTGGTAACCTTTTGTAGTAAAGGGGCCAAATATTTTACATGGGGATAAGTGCGGGCCGCACTTGGGTCACGTGTCATTAACTATTCCAATTTGGGAGGAAGGTATGGGTACCGAGAGGTTCGCTACGTTTGGTGACTTAGCAGGGGTGCCCGAGTTCTTGGGGTGAGGTTTGTCCGGGTCTTGGCGGCGGATGCGTCTGCCCACCATATGCATGGTAAGCCGGATCGGAAGAGAATGGTTGAGGGAGTCCCTTTGACTTCTCCAACCGTACTCTCTTGGAACATCGCCTTGCACCGCAGTAGGAGGGGTGGATTCCTACGTCACTCCTGGACGCACTGACCCTCAGAATCCTACCCACCCTTATTACCCCTTTCCTTCCCAGAACTTCCTCCCCTTTCTTTCCTAAAGAGACTCTCCACATCCCATCCCCAAAGATGATATAGGTCTTGAGGGGAATTATTTTCTGGTGCTAATTTCTAGACCTAATGTTAAAAAAAATACCTTCATTTTTTTATGTACAAATATCTTAGTTTTAAACATAACACACTCATCTGCCCTGATGATGGACACTGTAACGCTGTCCGAAATGTTGGCTAAAGAAGGAGATAGCGAAACACGGCATAACACCCCAAAAACAATAACAAAAATAACACGCTTGTTTTATACTTTTACAACATTTATTGTAGTTAATAAAATCGATGAGGTTTTTGTGGTTGCATTTGGGCTGTAAGTTGTTTTTATATCGCTCCCTGTCTCGCTCTCTTTCACTCTGTTGTGTAGGATGTCGTCCGTCACATTGTGGCGAGAATCTTGCGGGCCGCACCAAGACGCCTCGCGGGCCGCATGCGGCCCGCAGGCCGCAAGTTGCCGACCCATGCCCTAAAGTATAAATAAAATTCATATATTTCTTATGTGTTAAAAAAAAGTCATGAAAATCACTAAATATACGCCGTCCTACAACTATTTCCCCACTTAATGTAAAACCGCACAACGAGTCCCAACTTCTCTCAACCATCTGAAGCCAGTGAGACTATGACGTCCACAACTATGTTGTGAGGCTAAAGGAAATGGCTATTCCGATCTGGTCACCAAATAAGGCTAAAGCCATTTTAAGCAACGTTTCAATTCTGAATGTTCGTCTAACACCAGGGCGATATTGGGAGGATCTTCCACTCTGGAACGTACCTGATTAAATAGTGAAATAACACAAATCAATCTAATGTAAATTTACTTGCGTACGCCGGGATCAAACCCAAGATCTCCGGATTGGTAGTAGAGAGGGTGTTCGTCAGAATGGTAGCAAATTGCAAAACCAAGAGCATTTTATTCATATTATTAAAATTGCATTAAATTATCTTGAAAATATTATACACGTGTACAAACCTGCATGGTTACAATTCGTTGGTCGTTACAATAGATTTTTTTTTACGCTGGAGTCCCTAATCACCCAAACCTCTCTGTCAAACGGTAATTATTCCCACCGGAAGAGTTAAAAGGCTTTATATTTAATATATTATTAAAAGGCTCTTTAATTAATAACAAAGATTACCCAATATTATTTATTCGCGTGAGTTAGCTCTACTAGAGGACTAAACAATTAAATTTGTATCGTTCAACGAACACTATCAGCCACTTGCAAGGTTTTTTTTTTTTTTTTTGGTTTAGGGTGAATGACTTGGCCATTTTGTTTTCTTGATTGAATAAATTTATGAATAAATTGAATGATTAAATGGAATCTTGGAAATTTTATTTCCTTGATTGAATGAATGTATGAGTGAATGTCTGAATGAATTGAATGAATGTGTGAATGATCGAAGTGATATCTTGGAAAAAACAATCTTGATTGAATGTTTAAAGTGGAATATTGGAAATTTTGTTTTCTTGATTGAATGTATGAATAAATTTAATGAATGAAATGGAATCGTGGAAATTTTGTTTGCTTGCATGAATGCATTAATGAATGTATAAATGAATTGAATGAAGTGATATCTTAGAAAAAACAAATCTTGATTGAATGTTCAAAGTGGAATCTTGGAAATTTTGTTTTCTTGATTGAATGAATGTATGAATAAATTTAATGAATGTAATGGAATCTTGGAAATTTTGCTTTCTTAATTGAATGAATGCATGAATAAAGTGAAATCTTGAAAATTTTGTTTTCTCTATTGAATGAATGTATGAATGAATTGAATAAATTAATGAATGAATGAAGTTATGTCTTGGAAAAAAATTTGATTGAATATATAAAGTGGAATCTTGGAAACGTTGTTGTCCTGATTGAATTAATGTACACATGAATAATGTGAAATCTTGGAATTTTTGTTTTTTTGATTGAATGGATGTATGAATAAATTAGAATCTTGGAAATTTTGTTTTTTTTTATGGAATGAATGTATGAATGGAGTGTAATATTTAAAAAAATATTTTTTTGATTGAATGAATGTATGAAAGATGTACGTTTGGGTCCGCAAATCTCGGAAAGTAATCGATGGATTGACTCAATTTTTTTTAAAGAACATTGCATTTGAGCAGAAGAGTGTTGCTATATATAATGGTAAGCTCTGGCGTTATGAAGTTTGTGTAAAAAATTACTACAGTTGGTGCGCAAGTGGTTTTTGGGTAACGAAGGAGGTGGGGTTCGCGGGAAGGGTGACGAGGGATGAGGAAGGCGGGAAAAGTGGTAGGGGACGCGGGAGGGGAACTGGAACGCACGAGAATGAACATACAGGGTGAAACCATTTATTTATTTGAATGGCATAGCAACGCATGCCGTAAATGCCGCAACCAGTTGGTAAATAATAATAAATAATAACATATTTATTAAGACCATAAAAACGGATTTAAAATTTAAAAATATGCATTTTCGTTAAAAGAAGACATTTTCATTGACCCAAGCAACATTTTCGCTTACTGCGGTGGAAGTGAAATATTTTAAAATATTATCAGATTATTCGCAACTCGTAAATATTTATCTTTAAAAAAAAAGAAATACAACACGTGACAGCTAAAATTAATAAATCAATATCAAAATGTAAACCGCTAAAAATATTATGCTCATTGTATCGTGTACAAATTGTAAAAACAAAATTTATTTCTTGGAATGGTGTCACGAGCTACTCACGAATGTGTATCATTTATTATTTTTTTAATTAATTTTCAAAAGTAGAAAAACAAAATCAGTTGATTTTTTTTAACTCAATTGAAAAATCATGCAAGTGTCCCATTGAATTGCGTAAATTCGTAGGACCTCGGACCGTGTTTGATAGAATCCGCGCGCACTCAACCGGAAATACACAATTGCTTTCAGTTTAGGGGATCAAGCACCACTCCGAGGAAACCTTTTCCGGTTCCGAGGCTTTCGGGGGTTCTCGAGGAGGCCGTTTCTTTTAAGGGCCTTCCGAAAAAAGCGACGAGAGCCCTCCTTTCAAAAGAAAAGCTGACTAATACGTTTAAGTGGGAATACGTATGTCGACAATTTTCATTAGGGGAGTTATTTCGTTTCGATTTGTCCCCGGGTTTGACTGGATTGGGGAAGTTTGAAAAAAAGTGTACGCACAACACGTAGCTATTTCGTTATTCAGCGGCGTGCGGGCTGTATTAGCAATGTTCTGGGCATGACAGTTATTCTTCTTCTTCAAGTCGGTTCCTTATTGCTAAGGATCATGGCTCCTGCTCCGTGTTTCGCTCAGAAGGCTGAACTGAACTGCACCTATCTATTTTGTTGTTTCTTTTTCTCTCTCTGGGGGTGCACTAGACTTTATCCCTGCATTGACAGGAGTCATTCGACGACGGCACGTTGCCTTCTAAAATCATTTGCACCACCCCCAGCAACATGTGCAGGTATGATGTTTGGTCGGGCGACCTTGGTTCTCCTTCGTCTTGCTCCGGCTATTCGACGCTGAATTTCCTATGGTCGTCGGGCATTTTCCCTCAATCTCCCATTTACTTTTCTTTGAGGCATCACCGAGGAACCAGCTAAGGGGCGCGGAAGCTGAGAGTGGTTTACGGCTATACCGAACGTCATGTGCATTCTTGCTGGAACAGCCAATCGATTGGAGAGGACTCCCACCCGTTTGCCATGCCCTTATTTTTTGTTTATTCTGTCTTTCTCCCATACAGGTGCTTCTAGAATACGCTGGATGCAATCACCCAGCGCTTGCCGTCTAGTGGACTGTCACCAACCTGTCCCATTGTCTTGTCTATATTTTATCATACTAACACATATTGTATCTTGTATTTCCCGCTAAGCAATTGCTTACTAACAACGTATGCAGGGACACTGGAGGTCTGGATTCGTTTTAAATTAAATGTAGCTTCGTTCCTTAAAAAAATTGGTCCTTGTGAGAGCCTTGAAGGAGTAACTATCTGTTACTTATCCCATGGCGGGTATGTGATGGATAACCTCCAATGCTCCGTGTTTGTTTGTGTCTCAACGGTGGACAGTCCAATTGATCAGCTCTTAGTCGGAGGGACTGCCACACAAATAAGGCCCAGCTGTTTTGGACTGGCTTCACACTAGGATCACCAACTCTCCAAATCTATAAACTCCTTCAAAATAAAATCTTTATTCTCTTCCTGAAAATACTGATGGCCGACATCAGAAGTTATTCATTATATCAGTGATAATATATATAACTAACACCATGAACGCACTTGCATGCTGCCAGCTAATAATATATACAAAAACACTGGGGGTCTAGATTCACTTGAAAAAGAAGTAGCTTCGTGGGAAAGAGTGATGTGGATGGTTTTCGAAACCTCGCGTGACCTCCCTCCTGTTTTTAAGGTCAACCCAGCCAATTTTTATCAAACTCCAAATGAAACTGTAGATTTATAATCTCTTATGTGTAATGTTTGTGTGACAAAGGTCTTTATAAGGATATTCACTTTGCAATATAACCTTCAAAGTTACACTTGGATACAATGGAATGGATACAACTGATTAACTCCTATATACAAAACATCACCAACCTGCAAACATATTACACGTCTTTGAGATTACTCGGGTAAAACCTGGGGAGTAATATCCGGTCCCTAATAGAATTAAAAAAAAAACATAACGCCATCTCTCGGTGCCTTTGAAAGTTAATTATAAGTGACATTGTCAATCCAATATCGAAGGATCCGCTTTGGTTCTGTAGCGTTGAAATATCCTAATGAAAAGTAAAGCTTAGTTTTCGCAACAGTTTAAATCTCTTGTGATTTAAAATTATTGTTTGAAACCAACGCAGACAGTGTAAAATTACGGGATATTTTTCTGTAATATTAATTCGTTTCCTATAAAACAAGGCCCTGAGGGAAATGATTTTCCTCAGGGCAGTGGAGGATATTTCTAAGAAAAGAATGGAGAGGCAGTTCTGGGAAGGAAAAAGGTATGAGGGGTTCCAAGACCTAGAAAAACTTCACCCCGTGAACTCGGGCATCCCTGCTAAGTCACCAAACGTAGCAAACCACTTAGGGTGTTGGTTAGGCATGTATTTCATCGATGACTGAATTTTTCACACGAACAATTACAATTTTTGATTCTTTTTTTTTTTTTTTTTTAAATAAAACATACAACGAAGTTGCATTCCCATGAGTTATCAAAATTCATTAAGGGATCGCCAATTGGTACATTTGAAAATATAAACCCAACCCAACCCAACATGCAGACACAATAAATGAAGAAAAAAATTTACAAAACATTTTACAGAAGCAACATACAGACACAAACATATGAAGAATCGCTTTACAAATATTTCACAGAAACATGTTTTATAAGATTTTATGAATAATATTATAACCACTCATTTGATTTATGTACTGTTGGTGTCACAAAGTTAAAATAAAGTATCCTCCATGATGGATTATAGAAATAATAAATTCAGTTAAATTCGAAGCAAATCCGAGTTCTAGGGTTAATTTTACCAGAGTTATAGGCATAACCGAATTCCTATTTCGGATGATAACATAGATCAGTGGATCCCAATGGGGGAGCGGTGGAAGTCTCAAAGGTAAATGGTGGGCGATGAAAGGCTCCAATGGGGCGATGAACGACAGAAATGGTTGTCAAAGGAAATTTAAAAAAACCCTAATGAAATCAATCAAATCGTCGGTACTTTTTAGATACTAAAAATCATGCAGACGAACCGTTTAATTAGTGTATAGGTAATATTGATGGAATTTTTTTTTTTGTTGCTTGGCTAATATTTTTTTTTTTAACCTCGATTACCTTGAGAAAAGAGTTTATTTAATTTCGTTATACAGCATTCCCCAATAATTTTAGAACATTGAAAATTCACCCACGACCATCATTATAAGAGAAAGATGTGACTTGTGCAATGATGGAGGACTAATCTTGTAACCAGATAATTTTACTCTACTAACCGCAAAAAGTCTTTAAAAGTCTTAATAACGTTGTAAATTCGATTCCTGGCCAAAGGTATGAATACTGTGAAATATTTATCTAAAATTATAAAAAGACATCGAGCAAAATGATATCTGAAATTCGATAAAGGGAACCAATTAATTGCTGTCTTCTTAAATCTGTCAAAAATTTTCGACACAATTTTTGCAACAGAATTGGCTGATCAAAGGAAGGTACTGCCCTGAAATGGTTTAAAAACTATTCATCATAAAACTATCATTCACACACAGTGGTACTTCGAGATACGACTACCCTAACATACGAGATATTTGAGATACAGGCCGTCGAGCAAGCGAAGTTTTGCTTTGAAATACGAGCAACATTCGAGATACGAAGAACGGCCGGCTGCACACGACCCCCCAGTTTGTGTCTCTGGGAAAATCCATGGGCCTGTTGGTGGATGAGAGAGAATAATCTCATCGAGGAGCATTCTCAGGAACTGACGACCGAGGAGTTACAAGAGTTACAAGAGTTACAGTTACAGCAGCAAGAAATTGGTTTTGAGGAGGAGCCAGAGGTGGGGGAGGTTATTTCTACAAGTGAGATGGAGGAGATCTTAGAAATGTGGGAGAGAATTTCATAGTACGTAGAAAAGAAACGCCCCGAAAAAGTTGCAACTGGTGGTGCATCGGCGCTATTTAATGACACTTGCCTAACTCATTTCCGCAATATTATTAAAGGGAGGAAGAAACAAACCTCCTCGGACAGGTTTTTTTTTTAATCCGGTGAAAAAGGCAAAGACCAGTGAAGAGAAAAGCGGTGACTAAAATTTAGCATACAGTAGCTTTTAAGTTGTGTCTAAGTTGCATTTAAGTGACCAAAATACAAATACACTCTAAAAAACCGGTTTATTTCCTTACATTATCTTTAATTATGTTTGAAAACAATATTTGTCATTTATAAATACATTTTTATTATTCAAAAACAAGTAACAAGAACAACTGGGGTGGCATTTTGGGGGCAGGAACGGATTAATAGCATTTTAATTAATTTCAGTGGATAAAAATGCTTTGAGAAACGAGCAAATTGACATACGATCAAGAATATGTTTTTAGGTTTTCACGGCCAAAAAGTATTTTTGTTATTATTTTTGGAGTGTTATGCCGTGTTTCGCTACCTCCTTCTTTAGCCAACGTTTCGGACACTGTAACGCTGTCCGAAACGTTGGCTAAAGAAGGAGGTAGCGAAACACGGCATAACACCCCAAAAATAATAACAAAAATACGATCAAGAAGGTTACGGAACGAATTAAACTTGTATCTCGAGGTACCATTGTATGGTTTTAGATTTTCACCGTCAAAGTATTGTCGTAATTATTTTTGTAACGGACCCTGCCACTGAAATTCTACAAGGAATAGAGTTTGCATATTTCTTTAAAATTTGCGATTTTTTCTTTACCTTTGAGCTTTTCAACGTGAACTTTGGACGCAGCCTACGAGGTTACTTATATTTTTAAAAGATGCATATTTTCAAAGAACAAAGACGTTACGGCTAAATTCTTCGAAATGAAAGGAGCTCTTTTTATGAAAATGTTGAATCTATTTTAATATCCAGGGGGAAATAAATAGTACTCAGAATTTAGTGTGTATTTTATACAAGTTTCGGTAACTAAACAGTTGGCCTCTCAAAATTATGATTATTGTAAAATATGTGCATTATTTACCAATTTCAAACCTAAAAATCGACTTCAAAAAACTTTTAATTATAAATTGGTATAGATTTCAAACAAATTTGGGTCGAATAAGTGTCGAATTTTAGTACCGATATGGTACATACACTAAGGTGGGTCATTTTACAAAAAATGTTATTTTTTAATTCTAAGAGCGATAAAAGGGTGCCAAATGGGTTCAAAACGACGTGTTTAAAATTTTTCAATTTTCTGATACGATCTTTTTCCTCCGGATTCACTTCAAAGTTTTGAAAAAAAAAATTTGTTTGTTTTTACTAAATCATATTTTTTGTAATCTTCCATGGCAAATGTAGTATATTTTGACGAAATCATTTACAAAAAGTCCCAAAATTGAGTCTCGCAAAATAATGCCGAAATTTGAGAGTAAGAAGGATTTTGTTGGTATTTGAATACACTGCCTTGAGATAATTTGAATTATATTCAAATATATTTTTTAATAAACAAATTAAAATATTCCCCGTATTTTGTGTTTTATTAAAAACTAACTTTTCCCCGCGGCTTCGCTCGCATGGTATTACGGGAAATTACTGTAGCGCTTGCACTTATCAATTATCTCCCCCCCCACCCCCACCCCCATCCCCTCCCGCATTCCATATATTCATTCCCTTACATTCAGTTTTCAAACATCTCGCCTACCACCTAAATTTCATAATGCTTTAGCTCAAAGAAAAAAAGAATTGCTTATCCAATTTCGTTCATTCGTTCGGAATTTATGCGCTTACAAACATTTCTGTTTATTTTTATTTAAATATTTGGAAGTTCGTTAATATAATAAAAAATACTCTATTTATCATTCAGCCTTTATAATCGTTACGAATTGTATTTTTAATATAGGAACTCTCATCTGACATTTATTCCAAGCTTGTCCAAAAAAAACGAATTCTAATATTTGAATTTTCTGCAGTAGCAGCTGACCAGTAGACTTAGTACCTACCAGCATAGAGCCCAAAAATATATCAACATTGTTTCCATGGAAAAGATTTTTTTCTGACGTTAGCAAAAACTCGCTTTTGTTAGCGACAGTAAACGTTTAACAAATATAATATATTAATATTTATAATTTCACAACGCCAGAGCTTACCATCATATACAACCTGTAGTCTGCGCATATAATTTAGCTTTATATTGGTGAAAGAATTATTAAAGTTTTTATATTGTGTTATGCGTGAAAAGGTCATAAACAAACTCGAGCAGTTTCGCATTTATAATATTAGTATGGATAGTTTATTTTGAATGGTTTATCTAACATGTTTTTAAGATTTAACAAGGGTGGGTTTTTCTCTATGATGTGAAATTTCAAAGTCAATCCGGAGGAAAAAGATGATATCCAAATATTTTTTTAAAAATTACGTGATTTTATATCTCCATTTAACACCCTTTTATCACTATTAGACAAATCAAAACAAGATTTTTTTTTCCCACATTTTTTTTTTCACTGTGTAGTCGTGACCCACCTTAACATACAGGATGGTGACTGTACAACTCATAAGCATCCAACTTCCACATCTTCTTTGAAAAGTCATTAAAAGTGAAAAAAAAATGGTAAAATAGGTTACGTTAGGTTAGGTTATGGGCTATTTTTCAAATCTTTTTCCTAACTTTTGATGACTTTTCAAAAGGGTGTTGAAATTGCATGATTCTCAGTTGCCATGGAACAATACAGTATGTAGACAAGCTGTTTTATCTATAATGCATTTGAATGAAAATATGATTGATACTTATGTCATTCGGCGGTAGATCCTCTCTATATGGTCCTTCGGGGGCATTTAGTTAACTAACTAACTAACCATCACGCCTTTTCAGAGAGTTGGCAGAGAGGACAGACCGCCAAACAACTCGATCTTGGCACATACTCCTTGCCTCGTTCACATTCATACATCGTCTCATACATGCTCTTCTATTATTCTGACTCTTGACATCGCCCGACTCGACTCAGATACTCGACTCAGATACAAGTGAATCAGATACTCGACCCGAGTATCTGATTCACTGGTCTTGCCATGTCTTCCTCGGGCGTCCCCGACTTCGTCTACCATTCACATTTGCGTCATATATTCTCCTTACACTCCTTTCCTCATTAATTCGCTCTACATGCCCAAACCATCTGAGCTTTCCTTTCTTAATCTTATTCATTACGCTTACATCAGCCTTCCATTCTTTGCGGATCTCCACATTTCTCAAGCGATCATACATGGTTTTACCACACATACGTCTCAGAGATCTCATTTCTACAGCATTCAGTCTACTTTCATCCTTCCTCTGACAGTTCCATGCCTCACTGCCATACATCAGGGTAGGTACCAGCACTCCATTCGCTTCGCTTCGCATTAGCTTCGCTTCTTTTGACAGTTGTTTGTTGGCGCCAACGGCGTTCAGTCCTCCATTAATGGAGTTACCGGCATTTACCCTTCTTTCGATATCTCTGTCAGTCTTCCCGTCTCTCGTGAACATACTTCCCTAATACACAAACTCATCACTTAGTTATATTTTGTATAAGTTTGTTTATCGTATTTTCCCTAAACCGATTGCATATTGTTCATAAGTATACCGGGAGGCTAACTGTCGGATGAACAATTGTCGTGGAATCACAAATTTAATTAACAAATTCCGAATCCTGACAATATTTACCCTTATAAGAATACCTACCTTATAAGAATTCCCTTATAAGAATACCTATCTTAGGAGACTATTTCACATAAATTGTAACCCTCTAACAGAATCTCCAACGCAATATTTCCAAGACCTTACTTTTTCCCATAAATGTCGAGCCACTCCGCACGCTTTAGCAAAAAACGATCCGGAAGACCGCACGCTTCACAATAATTTAACCAATTTGTTTCTATAAATGTTTTTTTTTAATGTAAAACGTGATGTTATGAAAATAAAAACGAATATAATATTAGAAATACCTTTAAAACAAATTTCAAATGAAACAATTTTGACACGGCCATTTAGCACGCGGTCTATTTCTTTTGCCAGAAAATATATATCGCCATCCCAAATTAATCATGGTTGTACTGCAGTGTGCATAAATATACCAAATCACCCTATCTGACTTATTACAAGAGACGTCATTCGTTAACGAAAGTGTCTAGTTCAGACTTATCACAAGAGATGTCATTCGTTCGGGTATAGCCCCGAACGCTTACGAAGAAAGCCGAACCTAAGCCGTATATAGAGTTCGCATTCGAGCTCAGCTGAGCGATCAAAAGCGTTTGCAGCGGGATTGTCAATTGTTGGGAAATTCACCAAATTGCGGGTAATTTCTAAGATTCTTTTAAGAATTGGGTATTAAATAGCCGAACAGTGACCTTTTTTCCAAAAGAATCAATGATAAATAAACAAAAAGTATAAAACTGTAAGTCTATTGATAAATAAACGTTTTTATTGTCTTTTTTTAAATTTTTTAAAAAAAATTTTTAAGTATTTATTAGTCATAAAAAGATACATGTTTTACAAACAAAATTTTATACAATAATTAATTACATAATCGATGTATTTGATGTTCCCCCATAAATAAGCAGGGCTTGTGTGTATGCGGGGGGGGGGGGGGGGTGTTATCACATTTGTTTTATTTGACATGATTCAGTTCAAGTTTTCAGTATAATTTTTAAGGTGAGTTTTAAATTCTTTTATATTAGTTTTCAAGTTTCTAATTTTTTCTGGTATTGAATTAAAAAATTTAACACCGAGATATCTATGATTTAGCTGTCCTATTGTTTTTTACATTTTGGAGTAGGAAGTATTGACGTTTGCCTAAGATTTCTGTTATTTTTAAAGGGTGAAACTTTATTTTGAATATTTTCTTCATAAATTTGTAATGTTGCGTGGTAGAAGTATAATGCATTTAATTTTCTGACCTTAAATTGTTTGAATAAAAGTTCTGACGAATATGAATAGGGTTTTTTTTAAAGTTTTTATTATTAGTTTTTGTGATATGTAAATTGTTTGTGTTTGATTTCTATATGTACCGCCCCATCCTATAATGCCGTATTGCATAATTGATTGATAAAGAGCGAAGTATATGGTTCTAATAAATTTTTCTTTTAAAATATCTCTTTAACTTTAATATATTTTCCTTGTTTCAGGATCTCGTGTGTGCGTCCGCTGCGAGAGCGAAGCGCTCCGCAAGAGCCTCCAGTGGCGCTGCCAAGGTCACGGTCTGGTAGCTCGCGCCACGCGCTTCTCCGCGCTCTCCGCACCGCACTGCCACGGCAAATGGCTCCGGCTCACCCCGGACCTCGACCAGGATCTCGACCACAACAACCCTGACCACACCAGCTCCGACCACACCAACTCCGTTCACAGCAACTCTGTCCACAGCAACAATTCTTACTCGTCGGACAACGCGTGTTCGTCAGCGTCTTGCCTGCAAAATGGAGCGCAGTTCATTTTCGTTTGAAACGTGCTGGCGAAATATCACTAATTTCCTAACCTTTGAAGAAAATGTCTGATTTTTAGCGAGTTTTCGAAAATTGCTTTATTTCTATCCTGATTTTATCAAAATTCAATGTTTTTCTTTTGTCAAGTATGTCTAAAATTAGTCTTAGAGCCATTTGTTTCACACAAAATTCAAATGTAACATTACATCATTCAATGCCAAATTTTTTTTGAAGTGAAAATTTTTTTAGCACCGTTGTGATTTGGAACTCGATGAAATGAAAAAGCAACACTAAAAAGAGACACGTGCATCCATAGGATTTAGCCTGCGAGAGAATGAGGTAGAATAATCGGTCTCCTCTTTGTGCGATGCTTTGTAGTCTCCTCACTCGTGTCTATTTTAGTTTTCTGAAGGTTTCACTTTTATCGCGTGTGAACTGGACACATGTTGTATTTTTTCTGTTACATGCCAGGAAAATCTCAGAAAATTAGAACAATTCATCAAACTTCAAAGTTAATTTTCAAGATCTTTGAAAATCCTATTCAAGTTCTGTAATTATATCAGTATGGGTCAGTTGATTCCCAAAACTAAAATAATAACAGAACTTTAATAGAATTTTCACAGAACTAAAAAAATAACTTTTAAATTTGATGAATTGTTCAAATTTTCTGAAGCAACCTGTTCTAAGATGTGATTTTAAAATTTCTACGACCAAAAGTATTTTTATTATTTATTTTTGGGATGTTATCTGGTGGATTGTATCACATCTGCCCTGAGGATGGACACTGATTTTGCTGTCCAAAACGTTCCCTAAAGAAGGAGGTATATAAAAAATAAATAACAAAAAAACACTTCCGAAGTCCGTCTCAGTTTTTGAACAAATTGTGATGAGCATAAGAAGACAACAATCATGTTGTTAAGCTTGTCAGCGTATTACAATTTGATAGAAAGCTGAAATGCACCTAGAATCAGCGCTAAACGGGGACCTTGTAAAAAAAACAAAACATCGCTGAACGGCCATTTGATGATAATGTTACATTTGAACTGAGCCTAACTGTATGATTTTTGTACAATCAATCAAATTGATTTTTGTGTAATCAGCCAAATCTTTTTGATTTATTTACATCCCAAATTAGTTGTCAAATAAGAATCAAAATTTGCCCTTCAATTCTCCTAACAAAATTTGTATTAATTTAATACATACTTTGATTTCGTTTTTATAATACAGTGTCTCTTTTCGACATTTTCTTTAAACTGGTTGATTGTAAGACATCTAATTTGAAATACAGAACCCAAATAATACAGCTAAACTTTAGATTAATAATTTTTTAATTAGTGAAGCAATGATTCTTAATTTGATAAAAACAATTTTTCAACATTTGGCAAGACCAGACTGCAAGTGAATCCACCATTCAACCAATTATATTTTAAGCAACTACTGCGCAACGCGTGAGTGAAGACCTAAATGCATCAGCGAGACAGAGCAAGCATTATCTTCTAATACAATCAGTGACCCGACAGTCGGCCCCTAGAAGTTACAATTATTATATAATTTAATTTTTTGTGCATTATTTATCAATATAAAACCTAAAATCGAGTGTTTTAAAAAGTTTTTTAGATATCAAACGAATTTATTTACAATGTCGATTTGCTAATATATACATTGTGTAAGCAAGTGGTTTTATCCCTGATGCATTTGATTGAAAATATTAGGTTTTATAGTTTTGTTATTCGGCGGTACATCCTCTCTGCACACTCTTTCGGGGACACTTAGTTAAATTTTAAGTAAGTAGGTGTACCGAAGTTTTCCTACTATCTGCATATCTGTATATTTAAAAATCAAAATGTGTTTGGGGATTAGCGATTAGTGTATTGCTATATTAAGCATAGGAAATATTTGAAACTTTCAAAATATCTCATTAAAACCCCCGTGAAGGTTTTTGGATTATTTCAACCACACGACAATACATCTGAAAAGTTTTTCAATCATCAAAAAAATTATTGCGTAACTGTAAAAAAAATGAGAATGATATTTTGCAAAACAATGATTGTCAAATCAGAATTCAATTTTCAAATCTCTTTAAATTAATGAATTAATTTAAAGTATTTACATAATAATCTGAATCAAATCAAGAATTATGGATATTTTAAATAGGTACCTATGTTAGGTACCATATTACTGTTACGGTACTGGGAATGAATATATGAAAAGCGGTAGGGGGTTGGCGGGACGGGGAGGGGAGTGCGAAGGTGGGAAAGGTGGAAGGGGAATGCGGTAGGGGAAGGGGGTGCGGGAGGGGAACGGGGACGCAAGGGAAAGGGCATTGGAGGTTATCCACCACTTACCCGCCCTGGTATAAGTAACAGATGGTTACTCCTTCAAGGCTCGAGGAATCTAAATTTTTTTTTGAAAGAACGAATCTACGAATTTAGAACGAATTTAGAACGAATCTAGACCTCCAGCGTCCCTGCATACGTTGTTAGTAAGCAGTATGCAAGTGCTTAGCGGGGAATACAAGATACAATATGTGTTAGTATGACAAAATATAGACAAGACAATGGGACAAGTTGGAGACAGTCCATGAGGCGTCAAGCGCTGGGTGATTGCATCCAGCATATCCTACAAGCACCTGTATGGGAAGAAGACACAATACACAAATAATAAGGGCCTGGCAAACGGGTGGGAGTCCTCTCCAATCGATTGGCAGTTCCAGTAAGAATGCACATGACGGGAAAGGACATGCATGGAGAAACAATTTATTTCTTTGAATATGGCGTTCCAACGGATGCCGGAAACCAGCTAGTTTATATAAGTAGGGGCCAACTGTCGGACGAAACGGTTATGGAATCTAAGAAAAATTGTTGAATCATTTATTACTATTAATTATATTTGTATTGATTAAAACGTAACTTTGATGAAAATTATAATACTTTAACAAACTTTCTCATGTTATAACAATTATCAGAAAAATATCAGATATTTTCATTACTGAGTTTATTGCAAGTAAGCAAACCAACGTATCACCTAGGACATAAGATTAATGTTTGTTTATTGCATTTTTTCTAAGACAATGTATAAAACGTATTTTACTAGATATTATAGAGTAATATTATTTACGTAATGAGACACTAGAGAGTGTAATAGACTGCTCTAATGGAAAACGACGTAAAATTTTTGCTTTATTACATTATTATTATTGTTACACGAAAGCCAAGAATTTAACGTGAAATATCCCCGTAGCAATATGCACGTTTTTTTCACTGTAAGGCTGAATATTTGCATTGTGTACAAAATCATAATTTTTTTTTGACGTGATAACGTCTTATAAATCGATGAACGTCGGTTGCACTCACGAAAAAGCATGACTCATTGTCGCGTTGTCACGTTCCGCCTGAGCCGAGCGTGCAAGCGATAGCGCGGAACAAGCTTTCGGCCTAAGCGTTCGGCTTGTGACGCATCTATCAGATAACCAATTTTTTTAAGGTGAATACCGCTCAAGAATCTCTACTGCTCCCAAATTTCTGGAGCCAGTGAGACTATGGCATCCCCAATGGGAATGTGTTGTGAGGCTGAGGGTAGTGGGATGTGGAAGGAGATGAGGCAGAGCATGGTGGGGATATAGCTGGTTACCAAGCACGGCTAAAGCCATTTCAAACATCTTTTCAATTCTGAATGGGGTCTTACACCCAGGCGATACTGAGAGCATATTTCGCTCTGAAGCATGCCGCGAATATACCTTCTGTATTTTAAATGCAACATATTTGCATAATATACTGCATTTATTTCACTAGCTGACCCGGAACGAAACACAACGCTATCTACTGGATGGTTATCCAACCTTTATAACCACCACCATTTATTAATTTGCATGAAAATCCGTTCAGTAATGTTTGAGTTTATCGCGAACAGACAGACAGACGTGGCGGAGGACTTTAATTTATTATATGTAGGGATAATACGTATAGCTCACATTTAATTTAAGTGAATGAATTGTGATAAAACACAAAAATATCAAATTAACTTTGTTTTCATGCGCGTTTTAACCTGCGACCTCAGGATTGAGAGCCGAGGGCTTTACCCCTAGACCACGGAGGTCGTCATTCAACAACAAAATACGTTTAAAATAAAATAAAATATGCCGTGACTAAATACTTCCTACTGCAGTGCAATTGTACATGAGTCAATAGAGTCCGGCTGGAGAGCTGAAAAGGTTTCCTTCAACTAGTCTCTCCCGATCCGACCCGCCACGCAGTAGGTGGGCACACGCATCCGATGCCAAGACATAGACAAACCTCACCCCTTGAACCAGGGCATCCCTGTTAATTCGTTAAACCAAATGTAGCGAACCACTTAAGGCGATCTATACCAGGGGAGTTGGTTAGCCAGTAAATGGTTCCCATATCAGGCTACCAAATTGGAAGGCATTTCTTTTTTTTCTTTATTCTATGGTTTTTACAGAAGAGGTTATTTGATATTAAAAATGAATTGCTAAAGTTTATAACATGTATTATTAATTTAATCAATACCTAAAAAATATGTGAAATCCAATACCTGCCATGAAAGGTCACATTAAAAACCTTAACGTTGCTAAAAGTGATAAGGTGACAAGTGACAAGTGACATCTATCAACGACTGAGCAATTTACCTACGTTATTATTAATGGTTTGGGTTTCATACATCGGTTAAAAATTGAATTTCATCGGGGCATTTAGCTATTTTATTGGCACTAGTTTTTCTTCCCGTCTTTGCCCGTGAACTAAATCCTTATGTTGATTTAATTTATTTTTCAAACAATTTAAAAAACCCTGTCGACGCAAATATAAATACTTTTCCCTTTATGTACCTTTACATTTCTACCACATGAACCTTCCCGAGTTGGCGACAATACCTGGAACAGAATTAACAAAATGACAATAATAATGTATGTCAGTCTGAAGTGTAATGTGCTGTGCAATGATCCACGGTGGTCTCTCGGTGCATTCAAAATCAACTGATAAATAAGTTTGTTATGTGCTGTGCAATGGTCTACGGTGACCTCTCGGTGCATTCAACATCAAGTTAAAGCAGTCTATTGTCGATTTCTCACCTTGCTCCCTTGGTTCTTAATTAAATCGAATAGTAACTCTCTTGCTTTCTCAAGTGTTTGTGCAGTGATAACCGCTAGAGGTGTCCTTCAGGACTACGAGATCGACCAAGAAGAAGAATTTATTATCGCAACCGAATAATGTTAGATGAGTCAGATCCTGTCCAATGCCACATTATTATCCTGTATATTCTGTATCAACACCAAAGTCTACGAAACAAATTTAAATACAGCCCACTCTTTGAATCGCAGTAAATCTAGAATACATTATTAATTTGCGATTACAAACCCTTTTGACGTGATAACGTCTTATAAATCGATGAACGCCGGCTGCATGCACAAAAAAGCATGACTCATTGTCACGTTCCGCCTGAGCCGAGCGTGCGAACAAGCGATAGAGAGGCACGATCGGCCTAAGCGTTCGTCTTGTGACGCATCTATCTCTCTTCCATCGTTATTATATGACGTTATCACGTAAAATTATCGTCCGTAAACCGACTTTACAGACAATCAATTTTTTTCCAAAAAACTTTGACTTTGACCTTTGAGCTTTGACCCTTGACCATTGAGGTCGACAATGGTACACATAAACAAATATTCAGCTACATAGTTTAGATTATCATTATTTGTAACCGGCATATTGTAATTTATTCTAATCCAATTTATATTTTTAAAATATTAAATAAATAAATATGAACAATTATTATTACTATTCTTATCCAGCTATGAACTTAATTGTAATTCTAAACCAATATCTGATTATCATATCCTGACCTAGTTTAATATGAAATAGATTAATAATGGTTATTGTACTATTGTAACATTACGTAACACGTATAATCGGGGGTTATTACTTTGTGTTTTAATTGTATTAAAAAAACATTGTATATAGGTGAACCAGAAATTAAAATAAAATTAAAGCATTTATTAAAAAAATCACATCTTTTATTTCAGCATTCTTTTCACTGTTTCCTAAATTGCGAATAAAGACCGTGAAGCTGCGAGATGGTGAAGATGATGAGTGCCTCGAAGATTTTTTTTTTTTTTAAATATGTTTATTCAGTTTTAATTTTACAAAATTTTATTTTACAAATCTTACGAAACTGATCAATCAGTTTGATTGTAAGAAATCTCTCATTTTTTTCTAATTATTTAATACAGAATACTTTTCAGTTTTACATAGTATAAACTAATGATAATACTTAATATTAAGATACTAATTATTACGACAAACTAATTATTATAATGTTTTAATGTTTATGAATTGCGTTGTAGTAAAAATATTTTACACAGTAAAAACATACGGTGAGAAAATAAATAGATACGAACTATTTTATTTGATTTCGTGTTCTTCGGAGGTAGAAAGATTTAACTTTTGTTTTGATTTTTGAATAAGATGTCTCATTTTTGATATTTTCAGGTAATGCGTTAAATATTTCCCGAATTTTATGACTTTTTGTTTTATCTCCGTATACATTTTGAGATTTATTGACAATAAACATTTGTGCTTCTCTATGCCTAGTAGGGTAGTTGTGGTTTACAGGTTTTTTGAATTCTGTATTCCAGAATTCATCTAGCGTTAATTGGTAATTTACCTTACTGTGTATAGAGAGGACATTACACAAGGAGAACATTTTTTTATAATAACCTTCACATAACTTGACCTTTTTTTTGCCTGATATCAATTTTATGAAACGGATTTGTAATTGTTCTATTTTATTTAAGTATGTTTTGTACGTTAATCCGTAACTATTTATTCCGTATCCTATAATTGATTCTGCTAATGCGTTGTATATACAGTAAAATATATTTTTATTAACAAATTTTTTTAGGTGGTAAAATTTTCCTAATACGGATCTTAATCTATTACATACATTTTCAATATGATTTGACCAGTTAAAGTTGACATCTATTGTAAGACCAATGTAATGTAATTGTAAGATGGTACAGGGGGTCCGATAAAAATGCCGTAGTTCCCTGCTTCCTGATGCTGCGCTGGAAACGCGTAGATCACATTATGCACTGTGTGTTTCATCTGGTTGATACTGACTGGCAGGTAGGTAATGACTGACTGACCCGGTTGAGACTGCAGATGCTTATAAAGCGGATGGAATGAAAAGCCTTACAGAACGCCAGGAAAAAGGCGAATGCGTGCAAAGCTGGTAAGCTTCTCGAACATTCTGCCGCTGTGCCGGTAAGCGTGTGTTGACTTGAGACCTTTCTAGAAGTTGGCGATTTTTTATTAAGCGGTCCAAATGGTACCGCGCCGGGCTAGATACAATAGCGTGTAGGTAGGCATGTACTTAGCGGCGTATATGTGTAGATAGGTAAACGTTGGCTGTTTCGCATGTCATATGATAAACGAGTAGCGCAATAATTCTTTAATATAAGAAAAAAATATTAACAAATTAAATAATATAGCTGCCGGTGTAATAAAGAAAACAATTTATAAAATGAAATATATTTACTTTAAAAATATTAAATTAAAAAACAGAACAAAATTGTATGTTTCCTACGGAGTGGTAAACTTGGGCAAATCAGAAAAGTAGTGATGAAGATTTCATTTCATCGCTGAACCTTTAATCACGGAACAACATTCTAAAATCTGTTTTTTCTGCATTTCGCATCGATGGATTCCTGGACGCTTCTGGACACACTGACCTCAAGAATCCTACCCACCCCTCATACCCTTTTCCTTCCTCTCCTTGCTTTTCTAAAAACACCATCTTCACAATAACATGGGCCCTGAGCGGATTTTTTTCCTCAAGGCCTCCTGTGTGCTCACTGTGAACTAATGTTTTTAAAAAAGGTGACTAATATCTAATCAACAGAACTTTCTCCCAATCGAAGAGTTCATATTTTTACTGGTACTAGACAGGAGTTAGGTCTTTTTATTATGACTTATTTTTCAAACATTTATTAAGGAGATAATAATGCGAACATAAGGACTCGTAAGGAGCACTCTAGAAGTTTCTTAAGAATACGAACACAGAATACTAAATTATTATTTTTAAGTTTATTATAGGTAATGTCCGGTTTCCCGCATTTCTACGATTTATTACAATTTTCCAATTTTAAAGCTCAATTTTAAAAATTATTTATTTTTTGAAGATAATATCTATACATTCCTCACGCCGAAACGGCAATTATATGAAATTCCTTTGATAGAAAAAAATCGCAAAGTAAGCTCCGAAAATTATTATAAACACGTTTGTTTCAGTTATTTTACAAGTTATACATACGTTCAGTTTGTTCAAAAGTTTCAAAGCCTTTCTAAATTCTATTTTAGAAGATCCCCACGAGATTTTTGCTATATTTTAAACGAGTTGTGTTTTATTAAACGTTTTTAATAATAGCTTAATAATAGCTCGTTCTTAATAATAGCTCGCTCTCTCTTACGTTCGTATTTACATATCCGTCCGTCTTTTCGTTTTGAGCGGGTACACAGCGCTTTAAGCGTATTTGAAGTGAAATTATACATAACTGCGGAATAAAATTGATACGTTAATATTATAAGCAGCTTCGAATTCGTTCGAAATAAGATAGATAACGGAATATTCCAGCGAAATAACAGGAAAATTGGCAGAAATTGGTGAAGAGCTTCCCCCAAGGTTCCTCCGGCCGATCTTGGCAGTTGCTGATTATTACGTTACCTATGTCAAAATTTTCCTTTCTCAGAGG
Source organism: Glyphotaelius pellucidus (assembly GCA_936435175.1). Lineage (NCBI taxonomy): Eukaryota > Metazoa > Arthropoda > Insecta > Trichoptera > Limnephilidae > Glyphotaelius > Glyphotaelius pellucidus. Next base: position 7,107,352 of record OW386556.1, read on the forward strand.
CCGATATCTCAATATCTGATCTATTTTGGTCTGTCAAACGGAAAATGCTGTACTATACATTGTACTGTAGGTACATTTTGAATGTACCTACACTGTACTGTAGGTACATTTTCTGCGAAGGTCAATGAACCTTACAATTTTGTTATTCTTCTAAGAAACGTTATTTGCGGTTTTCAACGAAAAATATGACTAGCTAATCTATACTTACTCAATATTTATTATAAAAGAAAGTCCAAAAAACCACGCGGACCGCAAAAACTCAGAAACGAGTCTCGGTACGATCAAGGGATTTATATGGTGTGGTAGATCTCTATCCCCTCCAGGATAAGGGTACCTATTTTTACCTAAAGGGCGTGCTTTTGAAGATATAAGGACTGGAAGTTTCGCCCCCTAGAAATTTCAAGAACAATCTTCCGGAAAGTTCTAAAAGGTTCGATAAAACTCTAGAAAGTTCTGGAAGGAGTGGCAGAGTATGTCGGTGAGTCTAAAAGTTTTGAGAAGTAGAAACATTCTGGAATGTTGTGGAATGTTTGTGAATAGGGAATCGGTAAAATCTTTGTGGAACATCCACAAGCAGATGCTTTTAATAGAAGACCAGTACTACTTTATATGTACCATTTTTGAGTAATAGTATACCAACAAATAAAAATAGAGTATACCAACAAATAAAAATAAAAAAAAAATAAAAATTCGAGAACACTCTCGAATGTTGTCCTGAGCGAAGTCGGGTAACCCAGCTAGTATTATTATAAATGCGAAAGTGAGTGTGTTTGTTACGCTTTCACGCCTAAACCACTAAACCGATTTTAAAAATTCTTTCACCAATAGAAAAAAATACAAATTAAAAAAAAAAAAATTTCAAAAAATATTAAAATTTTAAAAACTTTAAAGTGAATCCGGAGGAAGAATATTGTATCAGAAATTTGAAAAAAATTAAACACGTCGTTTTGAACCCATTTGGCATCCTTTTATATTATTTAAAACTCTTTAAATTCATCTAAGATACTAACAAAAATGAAATACTCTTAATCTAATCAAGAATTTATGTATTTTAAATAGGTACCTATGTTAGGCACCAAATTTGATTGATTGTTCTTATAATAAAAAATAATGTGTTTAATGGTTTCAAGTCAACTCAACACCTCCTTGAAAAGTCATTAAAAGCTATGAAAAAATCATTTTAAATTAGCCAATATCCCTAACCTAACGTAGCCTATTTAACCATTTTGTATATTTTTTGTCACTCTAAATTACTTATCTGAGATGATTCCGAGTTGGTTTCATTCCGAGTTGTCCGGTCACCGTTTTTAATATATGAAAAACGAAAATTTGTATAAAAAAATTACATTAGGTTGCACGCGAGCTGTTTGTGCCAGGCCTGAGTATATGGAACGCGGGAGAGATTTGCGGTACTAGGGAGCGGGAGAGGCAGAAGGGGAAGGGGAACGGGACGAATGGGAAAGGACAAGCAGGGAAAAATAATTTCTATATTTAGTGGCATTGCAACGCATGCCAGGAACTCACTAATGATAAAATAAAGTTAAAAAAGCATTGAAAAACCATGAAATTTAAATAAAAATGTTTTTCGCAATATTAAGCCAAGTTTTAATGCCCAGGTAATTACTAACCCTTCCCCAATGTTCTGCCCCACAGCATTCACCAAATTGAATGTCCAAAAATTCCACAAAAAATAATTGATGAAAACACAAAACAATAACTTTGTACTTACTGATGTATGCATTTTTGTTTATATTACCCACGCACAGGCAGTGCCTTTGTGGGTTCCCATCACCTACTTTTTACTTTATGTAGATTTAATTATTCCTAACTTTTGATTTATTTGTTTCTTATATGGGTATTTTGAAATGTTTATAATAATGGGAAAAAATAAAGATTAAAAAAAAAATAAAAATAAATAATCAAATAAATTTGAATTTAAAATGAATTTTGTTCTTGACATCAATCAAAAGGTCGATAAAGGGTTGGCTCCCGTTTCATTGTGAAAAAATATTTCACCTTCAACCGACAGAATCGCTGTTCCGAGTAATCCCTTTCAAAGCCCTATTTAGTGTTTTCCGAATCACAATAATTGAGAACCCTTTTCCAGTAATCTGTAACTTATTGAATCAAAATATTATGTACAACTTGTACAACTTGTACAACATGTACAACTTCAAAGAATGACCGAGAGGTCTAAATATCCGTCTTATTTATTATTTTTATACAAGCGGATCGGCGTAAAGCGTTCTTAAGGAGATTTTCTAGTCCTAGCAAGAATTGTAGGTGTTGTAGAATTGTAGTATAAAATGTTGCTTAAAATGGCTTTAGCCGTGTTTAGTGACCAGGTCTGAATAGCCAGGTACTTCCCCCACCTCGCTCTTCCCTATCTCCTTCCCATCCCCACTACCTTCAGCCTCACAACATACCCCGATTGGGGATGCCATAGTCTCACTGGCTCCAGACGGGAGCAGTTGGAACTCTTGTGCGGTATTAACTGTAAAAAAAAAAAAAAAATACGCTAACCCTGGCAAACTTAGTTCATTGCCCTCAGTAAAATGGAGTTTAAATATTAATATAATTAAAATTTTCACATTTCCAATTGAACAGCACGCCCCTGGTTTAGTCCCGTATCCTACATTAATATAATATGCAGATAAAACTACCATATTTAGGCCATTGTGTTCGCTAGTTTTAATAAAAGCACTTAATATAATAGAAGGGGGATCGCTTGTATGAGCTAGGGATTTCCTTAATGGCGTCTAAATTAATTTAATCATGGTTTTAGATATTGTTTATTTACACAATATTATTTTACCACTGAGTTTGTAGAGCATTGTAGTGTTTTCTACAAATTGATAGAATATTTAATGAATGCTATCAAAATATTTTTTCTTATTCAATCTTAATTTTTTCATAGGAATTTTATTATTAAGGACGCATTTTTTCCTAGGACTATCTTGATTCTTGAGTTTTTTATAAATATGTATTTTTTTATAAAATACGTGATTTTTATTTTTTTTTCAACACATACGGCACAACATGTGCCATTAACATAATAAATTTCCATATAGTAATACAATAACATATAGATTTATAACTAAGATAATTTCATAGAGTAGATACATTAAGGCACTATTCTAAACAACAACAAAAAACAATTTTTTTTCTCTTTATTTTTCTAAAGTTTAAATATTTCCTTAAAAGGATTTTTCGAAATTCGCATTATTATAAAAGTTATAACCATTTTAATGTCGCGGTTTAGACGGAATCTAACCAGAATCTGAATAGAACAAAATTTTAAACGCATTTTTCTCGAAATCACTTTTTTCGAGACGGTTGACACGATATCTCAAGTTCTACTTAACGAATTTGCTTGAAATTTGGTGTGAGCCTTCTCTATACATTATTCTATGGCGGGAACTAAAATTTAACAGAATTTAAATTTTTAGTATTTTTAAACAATTGGGAAAGTCAACAAAAACTTGTAAAAAAAAATCTTTTTTTATTTAAGACAGCCGCCATTTTGCGAAAAATAATTCTTTTGACTTTTTCTTAGTTCGAGCTAATTTTTTTAATTACTAAGAGGGTTGCAATCGTGTCAACCAGGGCGCGCCATTTTAATACCCCCCACTTCAACACCCTGTAACTTTTTTAATTTTTTCGTTTGATTTTTTTTTATGTATTCGTTAATGTTTAATCAATATTTGGAAAAAAAAGGCTTGTAAAAATATTGTGGTTTTTTTTATGGCACCTGAAAAATGCCTACAATTCATGCTTCTAGACTACAATACCTCCCTAAATCGCCATTATGTCTAGGCTGTGTTTTTAATGGTACATAATTATGAACTACTCACGTGGTATGAAGTCTAAATCTGATATGGATATGCTGAAAATCGAAAAAAACTTAACAAAAGAGAAAATAGAAATGATATGCATAAGGATTAGTTTATATACATATATATAATAATTATTATAATAATTATTATATATATGTGCATACTTGCATGTGGCAGGCAACACCAAATTAAATGTCAAATATTATTTTAAAGTACAATGACACTGAACGTATAGAGCACAGTAAACCACATTTTGATAAACATGTTTTGTTCTTAAAGAGAAAAAAAATCGAAGAAGCACTATAAAATAAATTTAATTAAACGATATTTTACTAAGTGATTTGCTTTAATTTAATTAAACATAAATTTGAATTTGACAGTGCATAAAAGGAAGAATTACTAATGGTGAGTTTAGTTACACTACTTTTAGATGTGAATGAGTTAAATATATTCGGATCTAAAATTAAAGACACGATCTTAAGCCTGAGCAACGCTAGCGACTTAAGCTTGTATTAAATATATGTGAGCAATTTCCAAACTTTCTTTACTTAATATTATATACGAGCACACATACATACACATATATAAACACATGTGAAGAAACCGAGCTAAAAAGTGAAAATCATTTTAAAGGCGACACGTTTTATGTATTGTATTGTATTTGGGTTCATCGAGTTTTCAAAAAAGTTGTAGAACTAGTTTTAACCCCCCCCTCTACAGTCCCCTCTTACCCTTCAAATCCCCAAATAGCAACGTTCATTTAAAATTCCAACTCTGTTTAAATTTAGACTCGCTATCAAGCATTTATTTTTTTATTTGTTTATCTTAAAAATGGTACATATTAAAGTAGTACTGGTCTTCCATTAAAAGCATTTGCTTGTGGATGGAAGAAGAGTTTATATTTTATTTATACATTTAAATAGTCACGTGTTTCACATAAATAATTAGTGCAGTTAATACAACACTTCGCAATTTTTAACTAAAGACATCCATGTATTCCGTAAGAGTAAAAACAAGTATAATTTTTAGTGTTACATTCATGTGGAAATAGGGGAACCAGTCTTCCCGTTGCTGATTTCTTTAAAATGATTTTTGAAAGAGTTCGATAATTGTATTTTGTTATTAATGATTCTGATTTCTATGGGTAGGTTGTTAAATAAGTATTTTCCTTGGTATGAAAAATGATGTTGGGCAAAATAAGTGTTTAGTTTCGGGCATACAAATACGTGTTTGAGTCTGGTACGATTTTCCGTTACGAATGAGTGTTTTTCTTTTTCTTTTACAATTTGTAAGATTGAATTTTTTATAAATAGGTTTTTTAATGTTGGGACTTTAAATTCTTCGAATATTCGTTCAGTAGGGAGGTCTGGAGGTTTTCTTAAAATAATTTTTATTATGAGTTTTTGAACAATTTCTATGGGGGTCAGACTAGTTTTGTAAGCTGCTCCCCAACTGGTAACGGCATACTGAAGAATAGACTGTACTGTAGAATATTGAGTATAGATTTTTCGTTGATATGAAGTTTCTAATTCGTAAGAATATATAAATTAATTTCCTAATTTTTTTTATTGTATGGCCGATGTGATCTTTCCATTTGAGGTTTTTATCGACGATTAATTTTTTATGTTTTTGTTTCATTCTTGAGCTTCCTAACAAAAACAAAATTATCAATAAATTTTTATAAAAATATTTTTTATTCATCCAGTACACCACTACACAAGCAAGAATCTCTTCAAAATGATTTACCTGCACCTGTGAGTATACCTCCCGGCTTTGTGCTGCAAATACTTCAAAAGTATGCAGATTTCTGACCTGAAAGTTGACAGGTCACGCTCGACACCTGCCGTATTTACAATTCGCGATCCCTTTGTAAGCTTTTGATCTCTGCTCCGTGTGAGCTGCCGGACACTGCGAATAATTAATACGGAGATCATGACAAGAATGTCCAACTACAGGGAAATTGTCTAAATTATCAAAAGCTTATACTGCAATGTGTTGGACAAGCTGAACAGACATCCCTAGAAATGAATGGGGGCAGAGTTTGTGTTTTTTGAAACATACATAAATGAATTTCAAGTAATACAAAACAAGGAAATCAAAAAACTATTTCACTACAAGCCCAGAACATTCGCAAAAACAGTATTCATAGAAACAAAACTATTAACATTAAAAAAACTATCTGAATACAATACATGTCTCCTTATATACAAAATAAACAATAAACTCGTACATACAAACACAGAATTCATTAAAACATCCCAAGTACACAAACATTTTACACGACAACACGATAACATACATTAAAACAACATCCTCACTAACTATGGTAAACGATCCATTGGTTACGAGGGGGGGCAACTTATGTAATTGCTTCCCAAACGACAAATTAAACATGTTACGGGATAATTAAATTTAAAAAAATCTAAATTAGTCTTTTTTGGAGTAGGTACAATCAATTTGCAAGTATGACACAATAGTAAAACAGTACAAAACTATAACGAAAACTTTATGGGTACTTTAACAATAAATAAGCCAACAGCTCGTTAAACCTTTTAACCAAAGGTTTACGAGTCTATAATCTCTCTAGTTTAGACGTATTTCAGATCTCCCAGAGATTTTACTTGAAGATGCGCGGGTAGAATCGGAAGGCAACTCACTTTTTCGAGGTACCACATGACCTTATATTGTTCAGATCATCTGTGACATATGTGGCATCTAACCAATAGCATCCCTCCCCCCTTATTATTAGTAAGGGACGAAGCGATGCCTGAAAGTGAAGACATTCGAAATTGAATACTTATCACTTATCAATGTACGCTTGAATTAATAAAATATAATATAAGATGATTTTGAAACAAATAATCATTTACACTTTACTTACAAGTGTATTTAAACAATTATCAACACACCATAATTTGCATTTGAACAGTTATCGGAAAAGTGGGTCGCAAACACGAAGCAATTCGTGAACTGTAGCTTCAGCGGCAATCAAGAACAGAATGAATCTTATTTTCGTTTAACGCCGGTCGTTGGTAAACTAGTGATGAAAAGATCCGTGTTCACTTTTGGCGTGCCAATATGAGGTATTAGCGTGTCGAAATTGTTGCGTCGTTCGCTACCACAGTGTGATCTATGCCGATTTAAAAGTAAAACTGTTGTCGCTATTTGAAGCGTAAAAGTCCATGAAAAATCTTTGGATTTTTCGGAAAAATCTAGAAAATGAATCATACACAAAGAAGAATCCAGGAACACTTTAAAATCGATGTGATTGTTTTTCATGATCCAAAAGTACAACTATTTTGGCCATATTTGTCAAATTCAGAAAACCACTCTCTTGAAAATACGTGCAGAGGTACTACTTTTTTATTTAACTCCACGTAGGAGGTCCTGAGGAAACTAATTTACCTCAGAAAATTTCCGTCATCTTTGGCGATGCGGTGTGGATGTTTTTTTAAGGAAAGGAAGAAGAGAAAATTCCGGGTAGGAAAAGGATATGGAGGGTTGATTAGGAATCTGTGGGACAGTCAGTTTTTTTTTGTCGCCAAAACTTGAACACACCTCACCCGATGAACTCTGTTATGTTACCAAACGTAGTGAACCTTCGGCAGAGTTGTTGGTTATCCAATAAATGGTTTTCAGGAGGATACCCATTCCAGCCTCCTAAATTACAATTGTGCACATTTCATGACCCAGAGCTTCAGATATCAAATAAAAAGCTGGCTTTGTACTTCATAACCAAGATCTTCGCAACCTTTCCCACGCGATGTTATTGAATCCTAACAAAAACTACCTGAACATCTTCAAGACTTAATTAAGTCTCAGCGGTGGCAAACTTTTAACCTTTCGTACGTACGACCTTACGTCCTTGAATAAATAAATATTAATTAAATCCGACCCCTGCAACCTCCCATCACTTCTTGTGGCGCTCTAATACAATTCAGGGAAGAGAGGATTTATGAGTTTAATTTGGTTCATACACGAGAAACTACAACGGTGTTATTTATGACAATAATAAAGATGTTCTTTGTGTTATTGGATACAATATTACAATATTACAGGGTGTACCTATTCCGACCTGTCCCATTTTACAGAATAGAACCATGAAAGACATGCAATAAATCACCTTTATAGTAAAGTTGAACTGGCTTTTATATTTGACTTTGTTCCCAGTTTTATTACAACCTTCAATACTTTATCATGAACAGCATTTCATGTTGATATTTTCATCTTTCTGTTTTTAACCTCTCCGTTGCCAATAGGGGTATCCAAAATCTTTAAAACAACTTTTTTTTTTACATTAGCTCCATACAGGAGGCTCTGAGGTAAATAATTCCTCTCAGGGCCTAGGTCATCTTTGGGGATGCTGTGTGGAGGGTATTTTTAAGAGAAGGAGTTTTGGGAAGGAAAAAGGTGTGAGGGGTGGCTAGGAGTCTGGGGATCAGTGAATCTAAGAGATGGATGTATGAATTTATCCCTCCCACTGCAGTACAAGGCGATGTTCCGGGAGAGTCTGCTGTGCAGTGCTGGAGAGGTCAAAAGGTCCTCTTCACCAGTCTCTCCCGATCTGGCCTGCCACGCGTTTGGTGGGCAAACGCATCCACCACTAATATTCAAACAAACCTCACCCCATGAAGCCGAGCGCCCCTGCTAAGTCACCAAACGTAGCAAACCACTCGGATGACCTATGGCAGAGGTGTTGGTTATCCAATAAATGGTTCCCGGGGCGGCGGTACCCTCCCAAACTTGCTTCCTAAATTTTTATTCTTACTATCGACTAATTAATTTTTCTAACTATTCTCTGCACATGATTTTAGATTTTCACATATATATCACAGATTTATTCATATTTATATATATATATATACGGTTCTAGCATAAAACAGATTTTAGGTATGAGTATGTAGATATCGCTTGCTACAAATAATATTTCTTGTTCACTGGAACAACTCGAGAGTGATGCGCACCATCTCACTCGTTGGCGTTATTACAAAAGCTGCTTATAGCGTTAATATTCCGATTTAAAAGCTCGTAGTAAGAAACACAATCATGCGAACTCTGGAGGGATATAAAGGTTCAACAAGGGGTTCAACAAAGTATAAATTCAACAAGGGGTCGTCCATTAATCACGTGATGTTTTTTAGCAACTTTTTAACCCCCTCCCTGGTGATATGTGGTGAGGTTTAAGACTACCCTCCCCCCTCCGTACCCAAAATCACGTGTATTTTTTAGTACAAAGTATATTGAAATTTTCAGAATATTATCTTTAAATAAAGGTCTTTATGCAGATCTCCTAGTTTAAACATTGTTCCGTTGTTTTAATGCAAAACATACGTGGCAACGATTTACGCATGTAGTCGGCGTCAAAATCACAGACTTACTGGCGACTGGTGAGCCGAGCGGTTGTCGCAACGCGCGGGAAAATCGTTGCCTGGCAATGATGAGTCCAGGCCACGCGCCGCTGTTTGGTTTAGAAATCGTGCGTTCAACGAAAAATAAATACCCGTGATATCTCATTATATCCCCCCCCCCCTTCCTTGTGATATTTCGTGATTTTTTTCCGAACCCCTCCCCCCCATTTCGAGCCTCACGTGATTTATGGACGATCTCCAAGGCCTTCATCTTGAAACGGAACCGACACGTAACAAACAAATTTACGGATAAATGAAATGTCAAATTGTTGAGTTACATTAGGAATTTGATACGGTCAGTCAATTATGATAATTATTTCATGAAAACACATTAAATATGCCACTACTTTCAGCCTCATAACGTACCCCAAACGGGGTTGCCAGAGTCTCACTGGCTCCAGATGGTTGACACAGTTGCGGTATTCACATTAAAAAAGAAAATTAAATTCATTGTGATATGAAAAGAGTTGCGTTGACCTGGTTCACGTTTTACTGCGGAAAAACGTTCTGAGAATATTCCGCTAAGAGTCAGGGCCAACAAAACGACAAACTTTGATATTATCATAGTGAAAATTTTCTCTCTCACAAAATATGTAGATAAATTTAAAATGCAGTACGTAGGTACTTTAAATTCAGTTGCTTGCAGCTTTTCGTTTCAGATTCAATCGAAAAAATTCAACATAAATTTCTAAGACACATTCATTTTAAACTCGGTATTCCCATTGAAAACATAAGCTACAATTACTTGCTGAAAAAATTAAATTTATTAAGACTCAGATCAAAGAATTATATCCGACTTAATATTTAAATTCAAAATTGTAAATGGTAAAATAGACTGTCCTGAATTAACTAACCTCATTGAATTTCACATTCCCACCTAAAATCCTGTTTAAATGCAACAATAACAGGACTGAGTATACGAAACACTCGCTTGTACCTAGGTTACGTGGAAGTAAGTAATTTACTTATTAGGTTCGTAAAATATCCAACACATTTTTTTTGTGCTGGGTGTTAAGAGACGTACTAGATTTTCTGTAAGGGGCCATCCATAAATTACGTCACACCTTAAGGGGGGGGGGGGGGGGGGGGGGGAGTAGAGAAGTGTGACAAGGGGTATGGGGGGTCAAAAAATCATGAAATTTTAGGGGGAGGGGGTCTCATAAATGTGACAGGGGGGGGGGGTCAAAAAGTCATGAAATTCGTGTGACTTAATTTATGGATGGCCCCTAACCAGTGATTCATGACATTATATGGAGTAAATAATAATGTAAATGAAATGACTCTGTTGACATTTTTAAAGATTTTTTAATTTTTCGTAATGAAATATAGCACTTTTAAATGAAAAGAATCTTTTATACTTAAAGAATTTCATTTTTAAGTAATTAAATACTAGAATGTTTGTCAATTTTCAAGTTATCTGTCAAAAACGTAATAGAATTGCCAATGTCACATTTACTGGTTACTTTGGTACTTTTAAAATATGGTAGGTACCTACCAGGGATGTTATGGAAATTCCGGATCTGGATACCGAAATATTATACCGGTTTCGGATACGGTTACGGATATGAAATTATTTCGGATTATTCGCTAGTTTGGGATAATTACGGTTAAGGTTATAAGAATTTTTTAAATTATAAAAGTAAGATACAAATAGCAAGATTTGACTTTTATTTCTAGTCTATATTGTCATTTGGTTTGTCACAAACCCAAAATAAATCATAAACAATGCAAATTGCAAGAGACACGCGCGGCTTGTGTGACAAGTGACGGCTCGGCCGAGCAAAACAAACAAAAACCTGTCATTTAGACTCCGCCTTTATCCGAAACTTTTATATCGGTTTCGGTTACGGTTACGGATATGTTTTTTTAATTTCGTGCATCCGATAGTTTCGGTTACGGTTACGGAGCTCCATAACATCCCTAGTACCTTCACATATATATTATAGTATCTCCATTAAACTTTTTGGCGAAAACTAGTTTTGAAAATCATTTTTCCGAACGAATCAAATATTTCGATATAGTGGTTTATGTTGGTTTTAATATTATACAATATATTATTAGCTGTAAGCCATCAGTATTATCGTTGCCTCAGTTGAACATGGTTCTAACTAACACTCTTTTCAAAACCTTTGAATGCAAAACTGTTTCTTTTGCTTTTTTAAAAATACTTTTCAGAGCCATCCGTGTTGTATTTCCGTAAATATTTGAATGATAAATTTCTACCACGAAGATATTAAAGCTTTCATTAATTTTACATGATTCCAACATCATTTCGAATTTTTTGCAATTGTCATTTTGTTTGTTATTTATTTAACGCCCAGAGGGCGATTTATGATTTTTTAGTATAATTTTTATTTGACAGATACTTTGAAACCACACCACATTCATTTCTGAGAAGGACGTGCACAAAATACAATAACATCTTTTCAGATGCTGATGTTTTCCATTTGTCCTCAGGCCAATTTACTAAATGCATAGTAGAAAAAATTAAAACAAATTGTTAAATACGAACCCTCCACCCCTGCTCTGTGTAATAATCTCATTGTGTTGTTCTTCCTTCTTTTCAAAATAATAATAATATTTGCATGATTTGTACAGCGCCGTTTTTTGTGAAAAACCGCGTCAAGGACGCTTGCAAATGGCTAATCATGTTTCTCCTTGAACGTTATCTTATGATATGAAAATGTACTACTTTTATACAGGTTCATAGTTTAATTTCATTTTATCTATCTTGCATGCTTTAATCTGTGTTTTCTTTTTTTATATTTTATATTTTTTTCTTCTTTTTCTACCACTTTATGTTTAAATCTATGTTTTTATACATATACAATACATTTTTGCGGAAACTTCGCTGGTTTGTGCAACCATGTAATAAGTAATTACCTTAATAAAATATGTATAACTGTTTGTTTCCCTAATAAACTTAAATAAAAATAAAATATATTGGTGATTAAAAGTTTTCACTGGCTTACATCGGTTACACTTGTTACAAATATTCCCTCGAGAGTAGATTGACATAATATCGACAAACGAGATGACGGCAAACAAACGATAATAACTACTGTAACTTTGGTGCTTCAGCCGAAGAGTAATCTAATATCCATAGAACCAACGAGAACACCCCAACAAATTAGGAAAGTCTATGACCATTTTGTATATTTCAAGTCTCCACAGGTTGCCAGTAAATTTCCCGCTTGTTTTCCACAGTAATTATTCCCTGGCGGAAGCGGATGAGGCGTGGGGCGGAAGCAGCGGGATTTCCCGCCAAATGAGACGGAACTAAAACTCCGGAAGCGGAATGCAAATACATACAATGATACTGATATTGAATGCGGCTGCATGGCTCGTGGTTGCGCGATGCGGACTTAAGATTGAATATTCACGTTTAAAAATATATTTATTCAGATCAGATTTTATATTTACTCAGTATGGAGATATTGCGCTTGTTTAGCATAAAAAATTCTAAATGCAGATTTCTTCCCGATGCCATCTATAATACTAATGCATTTTCAGCGAATAAATGAAGAAAATATTATGGAACAGAACTGCATAATATTATGAAATGGCGTAACTTAAAATCTCCGGGGTAGAGGCGTAAGCTCGTTGTCTCTGAATTCTCGGGTAACTGATTCAATTCTGATGTAAAAACAAGAAAAGTATTTGGGTTGTTCTTCTTTTAAACCTACATTACTTTTACCACTCTGTTACATTTCCACCACTCTGTCATATTTTGTTTTTACTATAAATGAATCTCTTTGGATCTCAGAGGGGAAATTGTAGCAAGGGGGAAGGAGGCCTAAAATTCCTATTGGGGATGACAAACACGAGCTGCGCGTATACCTATTTGGAATGACAACCCATGTTACGAGAACTGAACTGTCGTACGACAATAAAATTGTGGGAGACAAGTTTTTGAGATTTTTTAAAATATTTTTTTTAAAGATCATTAAAAAAATAATCGCTGTTACTTGATAGGTTATACATTTTGGAGTTTAAGTCGAGGTGGCAGAAAAAAACTGTGATTTGTATGAAATACACGTCCATCACGAGGAGTTACAACTCTTTATCACGTAATTTTTAATACAAAAATATAAACATATATTTTTTTAAAACGCATACAGTCATCATACACACATAAGTCTTTAGTACTGTAGATTTTAAAGTAATTATAAAATAATAATATTGGTAATTCTGTTGAATTTTTCTCCACTAACTGGTGGAGACAACTTTATGTAGGTTAAAAAGAAAAACGACCCATTTACTTTAAATGGCTTACTTTGTGTGTAAAATATTAACAGGTAATTTTAGTTTATTTATTTTCAACGCTCTTATGGGCATTTGACAACTCAAAAAGAGGCTTTTCAACACCCCTTTGAAAAGTCATTAACAGTCATGAAAAAAATATAATAGCCCGTAACCTAACGGCCAACCTAACGTAACCTATTTAATCAAATTTTTTTTCATCATTTTAAATAACTTTTCAAATTAGGTGTTGAAGTTGTACGTTGTTGAGTTGCCCGGTCACCGATTTAGTGCATATACCTTTTTCCGTCCCAGACCTTATTTTTCTTTATTTCCTTTTAAAAAAACTCCAAATAGCATCCCCTAAGATGACATGTGTAGGTCCTGATGTAAATTATTTTCTTTGGGGCCTCCAGTATTTTTTTTTTATGTAAATACCGCACAAGAGTCCCAACTGCTCCCGTCTGGAGCCAGTGAGACTATGGCATCCCCAATTGGGGTATGTTGTGAGGCTGAAGGTAGTGGGGAGGGAAGGAGATGGGGAGAGAAAAGTGGGAAGTACCTGGCTATTCAGATCTATTCACCAAACACGACTTAAGCCATTTCAAGCAACGTTTCAATTCTGAATGGTGGTCTTACACCAGAGCGATACTGAGAGTATCTTCTACTCTGGAACGTGCCGCAAATACACTATATTATTTTAAATGAGTAAATTGTGAAATAACACAAATCAATCAAATAAAATTTATTTGCCACGCCGGGATTCGAACCCGCGACCTTCGGAATGCGAGTCAAGAGCCTTACCCATACGCCGCCGGCCGGCTTTTTTTTTAACAATAGTGTGGAGCTAAAAAAAATATTGATATCAAACTTCGTCTCTGAGGAGTTCGAAAAATAAGGAAATATAATTATTATAAAAATAGATACTCTTACATCGACGTACATTGCGTTCGGTTCAACGACCATATTAAATTTTAACCTTTTTCCCGACAAATTCACTTAGTGATTCAATATTCAATTTAGTAGCACGAGAGCGTGTACTCACGTGTTTGCACTGCGTTTGTTTGGTTTAATTAATGTAGTAATCAACTGATGGAAGCAGCAGGGCCGTAGATAGGGAGGGCATTGTGTGACAATGCCCTACCTTAAAATACCTGTGTCCTACCTTAAGAAATATCATATATCATATGATAATATACTAGTAAACTGTTTGTTCATAGTTTGATACGATTGAAAAAAAATACTACCTATATTGTAGCGTAGCGACATCTAGCTAAACAGCTTAGAATGAACCGAGTAATCATATCATACTAATTATTTATTATGCCCATAGACGGCATTGAAGTAAGTGGTGGGAGGCTGTACGCGTATTGCAATCACTGCTTACGGGGAATTCCCAAACAGTTGGTGATGCTATTAAACGGTTGAGTCATAAATAAACCAATCGGTTTTCGGACAACGACGATCTTTTGAATTTTATAGCAAGTCTCGATGAGTTTTTTGTAGACAAAATGTTACCTTGGAAAAATTTAGTTAAGTTTTTTTTTTACATGAGCTCCACACAGAGGCCCTGAAGAAAATAATTTTCCTCAGGACCTATGTCATCTTTGGAAATGCTGTGTGGAGGGTTTTTTTTAAGGAAAGGAGGGTTCTGGGAAGGAAAAGGGTATAAGGAGTGGGTAGGAATCTGGGGTTCAATGTGTCCTAGTCATCCACCTTCAAGACCTAGACAAACCTCACCCCATGAACCCGGGCACCCCTGCTAAATCACCAAACGTAAAGAGCGAAGAGCAGTTTAAAAAAAAATTAAGCAAAACTTCTGCTGCCTGTAATTTATTTATCTCCAATTCACAATTTCAACAAATTTTTCAGGTCTAACAATTCCATGTTGGGTGTTAATTAATAGGCATGGTGTTTCTAGCCTTTGAAAAAAAAGTCAGTTGATCTAAATGAATTACTTCGTATTTTTAATGATATGTCGATCGAAGAATTCTATTGTTTTAAGGAAGGACTTTTTATTATTTTCAATTTTGTTTTTATTCTGTAATTTCAAATTATGTTTGGTACCTAATATAAACCTTAATAAATGAAAAGCCATTGATGCTGCAGTTACTTTCCTGAACTCCATTGTTAGCAATGATCAAGAATTACCTTGTGTACAAATACTTATTATATACCTGGTGAAAAAACACAAGGTAATCCTTTATCATTGTTAAATAACTAAATGTTTTGATCATCCAATTAAATATTGCCTCACATATGTACGACGAAAATCGATTCACCAGATCTGATCAAGTAACATTTTTACTTGCGCCCTACCTGTAATTACCACTGCCCTATCTTAAATTCAACTCTGGCTACGGCCCTGGGAGGCAGTAGGAAGACCATCACTATATAACATATTACGTGATATTAAAGTATAGTAGGGTAATAGTTTTATTTGTTTTTAAAAAGGAACTTTATTTGCAAACTGAGATAAAATCCATATGGAATGCTGAATGTTCTTTTCATTTAAGCGAGTCTCCGGAAACTCTTATTCAAACATTTATTTTATGGAAATTTATTGTTAAAATTTTACGCCAATATTTACAATTCACTTCAATTTGGGAGACGGGTATGGGAACAGTCGCCCCGGGAACTATTCGTTGGATAACAACACTTCTGCCATAGATCACCACAAGTGGTTCGCTATGTTTGACAACTCGTCAGCGGATGCATCTGCCTTCTTACTGCGTGGCGGGCCGGATCGAGAGAGACTTTTTTTTATGAATACCGCACAAGAGTTCCTAGTTCCCGTCTGGAGTCAGGGAGATAATGGCATCCCCAATTGGGGTATGTTGTGAGGCTGAAGGTAGTGGGGGAGGGGAAGGAGATGGGGAAGAGGAAGGTGGTATTCAGATCTGGTCACCAAACACGGCTAAAGCCATTTCATGCAACGTTTCAATTTTGAATGGTGGTCTTACACCAGGGCGATAATGAGATCTGGTTGAAGGAGGCCTTTTGACCTCTCCAGTCAGACTCTCTCGACCCACCGCTTTGTTCCCCAGTTTGAGGGATGGATTCATGTCTGTCACTCCTGCACACACTGACCCCCATATTCCTACCAAATCCTTGTACCTTTATATTTTCCAGATTCAGTTCCTCTCCTTCCTTTCCATATAAACACCCTTCACACAGCATCCCCAAAGATTCTGGGAAAGTTTTGAGTAGAAAAAAGGTATGAGGGATGGATGGGAATCGAGGAGTCAGTGTTCAGGAGTGACGGACCTATGAATCCATCCCTCTCGCTGCGGTGCAAGGCGATGTTCCGAAAGAATACGTCTTGAGAAGTCAAAGGGACTCCCTCAACCATTCTCTCCCGACCCGGCCTGCCATGCAGGTGCATCCGCCACCAAGACCCGGACAAACCTCACACAGAGTCGCTTCCAATTAGCAAATAATGAATTAAGGCAAAATAAAGTCCGTGAAATCAATTGTGACTGTAATAATGACGTATTAAGGCTTTTCATCAACTAGCAATTAAGTACTCATTTACTAACTTGCTAGTTGGGAACGGCTCAAGTGCGTTGTGCGGGCGCCATGATGTCAATATTGGCATATCTTGTCTAGTCCTTGTCTCACGTTTATATTTGTGTTAATAAGTTAATTTTTTTTTTGTAGTTGACAAGGAAAATAATTGGAGAAAAATTGTATTTTTAAATAATTACACTTCAAATTTAATAATTAAAAATATGCCAAAAAAAACCCAACCAGCTTTTTACGCCAATAACAAATTAAAAAATTATATATTAAATAACAAGGACAAAGGTGTTTTATTGAATAAGACTGGGGTTTATAAATTAATTTGTAATGATTGTAACTTTTTTTATATTGGGAAGACTTCTAGAAATTTTAACATTAGAGTTGAGGAACATCTGAGATGTTTAAATAATAATAATTATTCAGAATTTGCAAACCACATTTTAGAAACAAGTCATTCTTTTGATATTAATAAAGGTTAAAAATTTTACACACTAACACAACGGGTAAACAATTAGATAATTTAGAAATTTTAGAAATTAGGAAAAGTGTTAAAGTAAATCAAATATTATAAATAACCAAACGGCTTTTTAAAAATAGCCATCTTTCAAATTTATTTTCGTATTAATACTTATATTTATAATCATTTATTTTGTTATTTAGCCTTCCTGTTTTATTTCAAAAGATTTTTTATTATGAAATGTAATTTTTTACCCATCCTAAAATATTATTTTATTTTATATTATATAATTGTTTTTTTATGATATTTTAAGTAATTAATCACCTCTCCTTTCTAATATTTTGTCTATGTTCTTATTTGTCTATACTTGTTTGTCTTTTGTTATTTTTTATTAACTTGTTATCATGACGAAGAAAAGATAGTTTTCGAAACATGTCGATATTGTTAATTAAATAGTGGTGTACACAAAGTTATTTGTTTTCCTTTATAGTTAAATTTTTATTGAAATAATACGTGACCACTGATTATTTTACACAGGTACACTTAATTGAGACATTTTAAAGCAAGAGGGAAAGAATTTATAGGGGAAGTTACAGCGGAGCTCTCAGCGGAAGTATATCTTGAACACAAGGATGGATTATATAACCACTCAATGTACAAACAGACAAATGAAGTTGTAACCTTCTTTGTATGTTTGTAAGTAACTCCTTTCTTACGGAAATTGAATGAAGCCACTATGAGGGAGTAGTTTAAAGTTGAATGGAAGGCTGCGCAGGGTGAACTCTAAATTATGTGAAGCTATGAGAGTTTCTCTACTAAACAAGAAACCTTATTACATGCTGGTTGTACGTGTAAATCAAGCATTATCTAACCTCCCTAATTCATTAAAATATCTTTCAGGCAAGGATAACTTTATTATTTATTTCGGATGTGATCGTACCAAAGTAACATGCTATAATTAAAAAATGTGTTTATCAAGCTAGGTACAAAGATATTTATTTAATATAAAGGGTATACATATACCATACACACGGATTACCTATCACAAAATCATAGTTAAATAAGAATTAATAAAAAAGAGTATAACAGCTAATTGTGATTTTTTATTAAGAAATGACAACAGAGATACAATTACATATAAAATTCTATAGTCCAAATAAAGTTAATACTGATTGAAAATATTTGATAGTATAGCCGTCTTGGAGCTAGCTTCCGTGCAGTTAAATAGATACGCCACTTCAGCCTACCTATTAGTAACTTCATGTAATCTAGGTACAAGCGAGTGTTTCGTATACTCAGTCCGGTTATTATAGCATACAAACAGGATTTTAGAACGAGTGGCTCTCGTGGGTACATAAAATTCAATGAGCTTAGTTAAATAAGGACTGTGTATTCTACCATTTACAATTTTGAACATAAATTTGCAGTGACAGAGGCGTAACGAAGACCACCAAGATGAGACTCGTCGGGGCATTAATTTTTCCGATATTTATTTACGGTATGGAAACATGGACACTTAGAGCCAACAAAAGACAATGGATAAATGCTCGAAATGTGGTGCTGGAGAAAAATGCTTAGGATTTTATGGACAGCTAGACGCGTAAATGTGTCCATCCTGGATGAACGAGGCATCCAGGTTTTCGACTATTTGCCTACCGCATTTTAACCCATTGGCCGCTAAAAAATTGTCCTTCACATCCGAATTAATTTTGTACCGAACATTTTAAATCTTTATTAGGGTACTAAATTTTATATAACTTCTTAACTACATGTTTCCGTAATATATATTGTTTAATTTACTTGTAAAAAAAAAACATTTAAAAAAAAAAATTATTTCGATTAAAAAAATGTACTTATTATTTTTTATTGTAACATTTTATGAGTAAAACCTCAAACTGTAATATTTAATTAAATGAAGACATTATGAGCGAAACTCAATCGAAAATCTGGAAACAGAAAAATCAGAAAAAGATATTTACACCTCTGGGACTCGAACCCAGGACCTCCCTACTTTCCGGGTTGGGTGCTCTTATCCACTGAGCTAAGGTGTCGATATCCAATTCGGTCACCTTTAACTCTACAAAACTTCGACTAAGAACCACTCATATTATCTTCATTTTTCTTAACGCATATTTTTATTTGCAATCATAGTCATCATATAACGCAATCATTCATAAAGATGGCAGCCAATAAAAATATGCGTTAAGAAAAATGAAGATAATATGGGTGGTTCTTAGTCGAAGTATGGTACAGTTAAAGGTGACCGAATTGGATATCGACACCTTAGCTCAGTGGATAAGAGCACCCAACCCGGAAAGTAGGGAGGTCCTGGGTTCGAGTCCCAGAGGTGTAAATATCTTTTTCTGATTTTTCTGTTTCCAGATTTTCGATTGAGTTTCGCTCATAATGTCTTCATTTAATTAAATTTTAAAAAATGTAGATTGGTCAATTTTATTGGCATATTTTTTTTTACGTATATGCTTATAACTAAAAGAATATCTTGTAGGTATTTGTTGACAACTTTGGCATCGTGGCAGGGAGCTTTGTCGTGTATGAATGTTGATCATAGATTTTCGGTAGGGTTCATATCGGGGCGATTTCCAGATCAAATTGAAGCGTTGTAATTAGCATATCTTGTAGGTATTTGTTGACAACTTTGGCATCGTGGCAGGGAGCTTTGTCGTGTATGAATGTTGATCATAGATTTTCGGTAGGGTTCATATCGGGGCGATTTCCAGATCAAATTGAAGCGTTGTAATTAGCATATCTTGTAGGTATTTGTTGACAACTTTGGCATCGTGGCAGGGAGCTTTGTCGTGTATGAATGTTGATCATAGATTTTCGGTAGGGTTCATATCGGGGCGATTTCCAGATCAAATTGAAGCGTTGTAATTAGCATATCTTGTAGGTATTTGTTGACAACTTTGGCATCGTGGCAGGGAGCTTTGTCGTGTATGAATGTTGATCATAGATTTTCGGTAGGGTTCATATCGGGGCAATTTCCAGATCAAATTGAATCGTTGTAATTAGCATATCTTGTAGGTATTTGTTAACAACTTTGGCATCGTGGCAGGGAGCTTTGTCGTGTATGAATGTTGATCATAGATTTTCGGTAGGGTTCATATCGGGGCGATTTCCAGATCAAATTGAAGCGTTGTAATTAGCATATCTTGTAGGTATTTGTTAACAACTTTGGCATCGTGGCAGGGAGCTTTGTCGTGTATGAATGTTGATCATAGATTTTCGGTAGGGTTCATATCGGGGCAATTTCCAGATCAAATTGAATCGTTATAATTAGCATATCTTGTAGGTATTTGTTAACAACTTTGGCATCGTGGCAGGAAGCTTTGTCGTGTATGAATGTTGGTCATAGATTTTCGATAGAGTTCATATCGGGACTATTTCCAGATCAAATTGGAGCGTTGTAATTAGCATATCTTGTAGGTATTTGTGGACAACTTTGGCATCGTGGCAGGGAGCTTTGTCGTGTATGAATGTTGATCATAGATTTTCGGTAGGGTTCATATCGGGGCGATTTCCAGATCAAATTGAAGCGTTGTAATTAGCATATCTTGTAGGTATTTGTTGACAACTTTGGCATCGTGGTAGGGAGCTTTGTCGTGTATGAATGTTGATCATAGATTTTCGGTAGGGTTCATATCGGGGCGATTTCCAGATCAAATTGAAGCGTTGTAATTAGCATATCTTGTAGGTATTTGTTAACAACTTTGGCATCGTGGCAGGGAGCTTTGTCGTGTATGAATGTTGGTCATAGATTTTCGATAGAGTTCATATCGGGACTATTTCCAGATCAAATTGGAGCGTTGTAATTAGCATATCTTGTAGGTATTTGTGGACAACTTTGACATCGTGACAAGGAGCTTCGTCATGTATGAATGTTGATCATAGATTTTCGATAGTTTTCATATCGGGGCGATTTTCAGATCAAATTGGAGCTTTGTAATTTGCACATCTTGAAGATATTTGTGGACAACTTTGGCATTGTGGCAGAGAGCTTTGTCGTGTATGATTGTTCCATGTCCATTTGGATACCATAGTTGCCATATAAAAAAATAATGACTCAACATAGTTCTAATTAATTTAAAACAATTAAATAAAAAAAATTATAAAACAGGTGTAAACATTACCCCCTAAGATGAAACACACGTGCTTTTGAGTCCAATAATCTGTTCATGTCTATAAAAAATGTTTATTTTTTCATTCACAACACTTTTACGAATGTTGCAAATCTTTGTAATTTTGGGCAAGAAAATATCATTATAATGTCATCAAATCAGTATTTTGGGAATGACGGGTATAACCAACACCTCCGCCACAGATCACTTCAAGTGGTTCGCTACATTTGGTTACTTGGCAGGGGTGCACGGGTTCATGGGGTGAGGTTTGTCAGAGTCTTAGCGGCCGACGTGTCTGCCCATCTGTTACGTGGCGGGCCGGACTGAGAGAGACTGGTTGAGGGGGTCTTTTGACCTCTTTACCCAGAATCCCTCGATCCATCGCCTCGCACCACAGATGAGGGGATGGATTCATGTCCGTCATTCCTAGACACAATAACCTCTTACCAGCCTTTATATCTCTCTTAAACATAATTCTCAAATACACAAACTCATCCACCTGCTCCAAGTAATAATCATTCACAACTGAAATATTGCATACTTCTTTAAGGGTCCACTATTCGAATTTCGACCGATTTCTTACATATCTCCCTTAAACATTTGAAGTTTTTAAGCTCTTAAAAAAATACATGTTATTTTTGAAGATAATATCCAGATATGTTCCACGCCGAAACGCAAATTATACGAAATTGCCTCGATAGAAAAAAATCGCAAAGTATACTCCGACAATTATTTAAAACAAGTCTATTTCTATTATTTTACAAGTTATATTTGTGAAAAAAATCACATTGTTTCTTTAAATGATACTTAAGATACTTTCCACGAGATTTTTGCTCTATTTTAAACGAGTCATGTTTTATTAAGCTTTTTCGCAATTTTCGCTGCTATTTTATGACTTCAAATATTAGCGCGCTCTATCCAACATTCATAATTACATATCTCTCTATCTTCTTCTTTTTCAGCCGAAGAGTGCCGCCTTAAACACAGCATACTTATTTTGTGGCACCATTTGAATTGAAAATTAATAGAATACTTAGTTTTAACCACGTTTATTGTTCAAAAACCGACATGTTTCGTAAACAATGCTTACTTCACCAGGGTTATTTTCAAATTTTGCGTACTCTGTCGTATTTCAAACTTTTTTTTTTTAATATGCGACACCCAAAACAATTTCATAAATCATGTTATAATATCAGACCCGTATCGATTTACTGTCGAAATATTCTGAGACCCGGGAAATAATTTTAGACATTATTGACCTTTTAAATTCGTGTTGCCTTCAAAATTTAATAAGAAACTTTTGTATAGAATTACAAATTATCAGCCTAACAAAAGTACGCATACTTGAAGGACGTCTTACTTGTTTCTTTTTTTTAAGTTTTGAAAATTATTCCTTTGATGTTTTTATCAAATTAATTTAATTTTGCAGAAGATCGAAATTGACTTTTCTGAACAATAGATAACTTTGTTTCTTGGGTTTTCAAAATTGCCTACTTACAATTCGCAAGTTACCTGATTTTATTTATTAGTATCTATTATTAAATTTGTATTTAACTTTATTTTTCTTAAATTTTTGAGAACACCGTTTGGAAAGTCTTTTCAAGGAAAGGAAGGAAAGGAAGTTCTGGGAAGGAAAACCTTTTATGATTTATTAAACGCGGTTAGTTGTGAAGCCAAAGCATAGTTCAGATTATCGTATTCGTGCTTAGGAGTAAAAAGGTCCCAAAACTTTAAATAGATTTACACATAAAAAAAATATTGATCTAGGATTGGCAAAATACTTGTACTGCTTATTTTGAACAGTCCACTTTTTTAATTTAAATGCGACAATTTTTTTTTAATATAAATGCACAAGAATGAATGAATTGGGGTATGCTGTGAGGCTGGAGGTAGTAGGGAGCATGGGTAAAGGCACGGTGGGGCAAGATAGCCGTAGAGGTGGGGAAAAACCAATCAAAATATGCAACCCTTTCATCTGGAGTACCCCAGGGGTCTGTTCTGGGCCCACTTCTCTTCATCCTCTTCACAAATGATGTCGCTAAAATAATCGAATCATTTGGCCTACTAGCTCACTGCTACGCTGATGATCAACAAGTTTACTTTTACTGCTTACCAGAGGAAGTAGATAGTCTAAAAAGTCGCATAATTGAGTGTCTAGAGGCAATCACCCGCTGGATGACCTCAAATAGATTGAAACTGAATCCGTCGAAGACTGAGTTTCTCTGGACCGCCACAAGCAGACGTCAGCATAACATTGATAACTCCCCAATAACCATTTCAGGAAGCGACATCACTGCAAAGAAGTGTATAAAACTACTGGGTGTCAATCTGGACGCTGATTTTTCCCTTAAAACTCAAGTGAACAGAACCGTAAGCACGGGCTTCTTTCAATTAAGGCAAATTAAAGCAGTAAAGCGAAACCTACCAACGGAGGCGACTAAATTACTAGTCAATTCGTATGTCATTTCACGTCTAGATTATTGCAACGGAATATATGCCAGTCTTCCGAAATATCAAATCAATAAACTACAATCCGTTTTCAACGCTGCGGCAAGACTTATTACCGGCGTATCTAAATATTCCCACATTTCAGAGCATCTCAAAAATCTTCATTGGCTCAAATGTCCTGAAAGAATCCAGTTTAAGCTCTGTTGGATGGTATTTAAGTCCCTCAACGGAATGGCCCCGACTTACTTATCGGAATTGTGTATTCCAGAAAATTCCAATTCTCGACAGTTAACCCTGAGATCAGCAGCGTCATCAGCTTTCGGAAGGTTAAAGGAACCAAAGCGTGCACCAGATACTAAGTTCGGTGAGCGCGCTTTCGGAGTGTCAGGACCCAAAGCCTGGAATGGACTGCCACACGACTTAAGGATGATCACAAATTCAGCGGAATTTAGAACTAAACTTAAAACCCACCTTTTCAAACAGTCGTACCCTTAAATACAAAAACCTTTCACCTTAACCTTCAATGCCCGCGACATTGTAAAAATAACTCATTTGTTAAAAAAAAAAAAAATAAATAAATAAATAAAAAAAAAAAAAATAAAAAAAAATAAAAAATAAAAAAATCAGTTATAAGCTTTATGTAAGGGTCATTTCATGAAGATTCCCTAAAGACTCCTAAATTCTCCAGTCTCTCAAAATAAATACAACTATACTTTTGCCACTAATCTTTTAATGTAAATTCATGCAAAGTCCAGTGTTTTAAATATAATGCCCTCCGCGTGCAAGACCGTATCTTCTGCAACTATCTTAACGTATCTATTAACTTTCTAATTTCTCGGAAGTGACCTGCCAGGTAAGTATGTTTCTGTATCTGTTTGTAAATAGTTAAATTAGATAGAACCTAGGAATTAATAATAAGCTGTACAGCGCCCTTGAGGTGATTTTTCACAAAAACGGCGCTCTACAAATTATCCAATTATTATTATTATTATTATTATTATAGGGCATTTGACCCACCCTGGCTGACCGATGCATCTGTGAGATTGTCGACCGAGTAGCGTTTTCAGCACTTAATAGGATGGTTTTTCTATCTACCGTTCATATTTTTTGTATTCAAAGAGCCTAAAGCATGAAAATGTTGTAGGAGCCTACTTTTTCCGGTACCTACTCGAGATTTTTATTTTTTTTTAATTAAAAAAAGGACCCATATAAATTCCCTAACAAATATTATGCAACTATAATTATTTCGTAAGACATAAATCAATAATGATAATTCCTACAGCTTTCCACTATGACCAACGCAAAATATAAAAGCGATACAAAATGGGTATAAAAAATTATACTTGGAGTTAAGTTTGAAAAACAGTTGATGGTTTTATAGCGAAAAGGCGAGCCATAAAGCTGCGCCGTGAGTTATTTACTGAGTCGAAAATATCGCTGTATTTTATATGGAAATTATGATTTACGGCTAAGGTCACCAAGATGAAGGGAGTTTCCGTGAAGGCTTTCTACAAGAGGCGAGCATATTATATTATATATTATATTACTCTTAAAAGCCAGACAAATTGTTTTAGGTATTTGCTAACAAATAAATAGGAATTGCGTCTCTGTATGAAGAAAGCGTTGCGCGTATTAGGATGAACGGTGATTTTAAGGGGGGGGTTGGACATCACAAAAGGTGTTAAGCAAGGCTGTGTAATGTCACCATGGTTATTCAATCTGTACATGGATTATTGTATGCAAGAATTGAAATAGATGGGATTGGGCGCGAAATTGAGTAATCTGAAAGTATGTTGCCTGTTGTATGCTGATGATGCGGTGCTGATTTGTAACAGTATAAGATACGAAGAATGAGTTAATGATGAACGTAAGTAAGTCTAAAGTAATGGTATTTTAAAGAGAGAGTACGAAAACAATGTGCAACATAGTTGTGAATGATGAATACTTGGAGCAGGCGGATAAGTTTGTGTATTTGGGAACTATGTTTACGAGGGATGGGAAGACTGATAGAGATAATGGAGTGAGTACGCTGATGTATGGCAGTGAGGCACGGAACTGGCAGAGAAAGGATGAAAGTAGACTGAATGCTGTAGAAATGAGATCCCTGAGACGTATGTGGTAAAACCATGTATGATCGTGTGAGAAATGTGGAGATCCGCAAAGAATGCAAGGCTGATGTAAGCGTAATGAGTAAGATTAAGAAAGGAACGCTCAGATGGTTTGGACATGTATTGCAAATGAATGGGGAAAGAAGTGTAAGGAGAATATACGTGAATGGTAGACGAAGTCGAGGACGCCCGAGGAAGACATGGCACGACAAAGTGAATCAGATACTTGAGTCGGGCGATGTCAAGAGTCAAAATAATAAAAGAGCATGTATGAGACGATGTATGAATGTGAACGAGGCGAGGAGTGTGTGCCAAGATCGAGTTGTTTGGAGGTCCGTCCTCTTTGCCTACTCCTGCGGGGAAACGGCGTGATGGTTAGTTAGTTAGTTAGTTAGATAGGATTTACAGGTTCAACCAACAAATTTTTTAATATTTTTTTACAGAGATATTGAAATATAAGGAGATATGCTATGATTTCCATTCGATTGTCACCGGAAATACTACCTAATGTGAATAGTTTGAATACGGAATTCAATTGATTTTTCGAAGTTGTGCAGTATTACCTAATAGTTAACGATATGCTCGTAGTTTGAATACGGAAAGAATTCGTTCATATAGTTGATTTTTTGAACGTGTTCAATAATATTGGTTAAAAATATCGGCGATACCAGAAAGCAAAGTTCCATACAGTAAAAACTGCCGATAGCCCATCGCCTTATATTTCAATATCTTTGATTCTAACCGAACCTACCTTTTAAGCTTGCCTAACCTTACTTAACCTAGCCTAATATTATCAATTATTATGTAGCCAATACCTCTGCCATAAGACACCCCAAGTGGTTTGCTGTCGGATGAGAAGTGTCCAGGTATTGACGGCGGTTGCGTTTGTCAAGCAGCTGCGTGGCGGGCTGAATCGGGGAGGGTCTGGCTTGGGGAGACTCTTTGACCTCTCTGGCTTGTCTCTCTCGATGTATCGTCTTGCACCGCAGCGAGAGGGATAAACGCATACACACTGACTCCTAGACCGGTACCCACCCCTCATACCTTTTTCTTTCCCATAACTTCCTCTTCTTCCTTTCCTTAAAAAGACCGTACGAATAAGTTTAATTTTTTTTTTGTTAGCGACTGTATAAAATAATTGTTTTTACAAAATAAATGTTAATAAATGAATTTAGTGTTAAATATTTATTTCTTAGTCCTCCTCACTAAGTGGTCCTGTGCCGAGGCGGACTAAAATTATTTAAATATATTTTATTTGTCTTCTAAGCCGTTTTTAGTGTCTATATTAGGGTTTCTTCATTGACCTCTTTCAGCCATATTTTTATTCTTGATTTGTATACATTGGGACTTTTTATTAGTTTTATGTCGTGGGGAAGGATGTTATGAAGTTTTGTTGCAAAATACGAATGTTGTATGAACTGACTCAATAATAATACTTTTTTAAACCTTTCTCTTCTTCGTGTTCATCCCTTGCAAAAGACACTTCAATTATTCGGAAGAGAAAAAATATTTTAGAAATTTGAAAGGACTCAACTTGACATTAAAATTATTACGAGCGAAGCATACAAACACCTGCGCTGTCAGATAAAAATCATTTATGGTACATATTTGAGGTTATGATACAACTAGAAATAAAGCACGAGCAAATCCAGGTACGCAAAAGTTAGTAAAATACAAATTGAAAGCAACCGCGTTATGTCAATAAACTTTTTATTAAAATTCATAAAACTTGTTCTGAAATTCACATTTTGATATGAATTTTGTGACTTTCGAAGCATTTAGTTTGTTACAGTTTGAGAATGTTTGAGACATACTCGATCCAATCTGCACTCGATCCAATCTGCACTCGATCCAATCTGCACTCGATCCAATCTGCACTCGATCCAATCTGCACTCGATCCAATCTGCTCGATCGTGTATTAATGCTGCAGTGAACTTACTGCGAAAATATGATTCTGGAAGGTTGAAGTTGAGAATCCTAGAATCTCTCCGAGCCAATTTAAAAGTTTTAAAACTTTTAAAACAGTTACTGAAAATGAAATGCTTTATTACTTGGCAATAATTGGTTACTATGTTTTCATTGTGTTTTATGATGATGTGCAATGAATAAGTGTACGCATTTTACTTTTGTTTACTTCTGTCTTTCTTGTATCACTTGTATCAGTTGTCTATGTTCTCTCTTGTATTTCAAGTCTTTCTTGTATTTTTTGTCTTTCTTGTCTTTCTTGTCTTTCTTGTCTTTCTGGTCTTTCTTGTCTTTCTTGTCTTTCTTGTCTTTCTTGTCTTTCTTGTCTTTCTTGTCTTTCTTGTCTTTCTTGTCTTTCTTGTCTTTCTTGTCTTTCTTGTCTTTCTTGTCTTTCTTGTCTTTCTTGTCTTTCTTGTCTTTCTTGTCTTTCTTGTCTTTCTTGTCTTTCTTGTCTTTCTTGTCTTTCTTGTCTTTCTTGTCTTTCTTGTCTTTCTTGTCTTTCTTGTCTTTCTTGTCTTTCTTGTCTTTCTTGTCTTTCTTGTCTTTCTTGTCTTTCTTGTCTTTCTTGTCTTTCTTGTCTTTCTTGTCTTTCTTGTCTTTCTTG
The DNA here is from genome assembly GCA_936435175.1 of Glyphotaelius pellucidus. Lineage (NCBI taxonomy): Eukaryota > Metazoa > Arthropoda > Insecta > Trichoptera > Limnephilidae > Glyphotaelius > Glyphotaelius pellucidus. The sequence goes on from OW386556.1 coordinate 7,136,079, forward strand.
TCTTTCTTGTCTTTCTTGTCTTTCTTGTCTTTCTTGTCTTTCTTGTCTTTCTTGTCTTTCTTGTCTTTCTTGTCTTTCTTGTCTTTCTTGTCTTTCTTGTCTTTCTTGTCTTTCTTGTCTTTCTTGTCTTTCTTGTCTTTCTTGTCTTTCTTGTCTTTCTTGTCTTTCTTGTCTTTCTTGTCTTTCTTGTCTTTCTTGTCTTTCTTGTCTTTCTTGTCTTTCTTGTCTTTCTTGTCTTTCTTGTCTTTCTTGTCTTTCTTGTCTTTCTTGTCTTTCTTGTCTTTCTTGTCTTTCTTGTCTTTCTTGTCTTTCTTGTCTTTCTTGTCTTTCTTGTCTTTCTTGTCTTTCTTGTCTTTCTTGTCTTTCTTGTCTTTCTTGTCTTTCTTGTCTTTCTTGTCTTTCTTGTCTTTCTTGTCTTTCTTGTCTTTCTTGTCTTTCTTGTCTTTCTTGTCTTTCTTGTCTTTCTTGTCTTTCTTGTCTTTCTTGTCTTTCTTGTCTTTCTTGTCTTTCTTGTCTTTCTTGTCTTTCTTGTCTTTCTTGTCTTTCTTGTCTTTCTTGTCTTTCTTGTCTTTCTTGTCTTTCTTGTCATTCTTTTCTTTCTTGTCTTTCTTGTCTTTCTTGTCTTGTCTTTCTTGTCTTTCTTGTCTTTCTTGTCTTTCTTGTCTTTCTTGTCTTCCTTGTTTTTCTAGTTTTTTACAGTATTTCTTGTATACCTTGTCTTTCCTATCTGTTGTATTTCTTGTCTATCCTGTTTTTCTTGTCTTTCTTGTCTCTCTTATCCTTCTTATCTTTCAAGTCGTTCTTGCATTTCTTACCTTTCTCTTATCTCCCTTTCTTGTATTTCTTGTCTTTCCTGTTTTTCAATTATCATTAACTATTCAAGTATACGATTATCCAAATAAATCTTACATTCAGGGATCTTACTAGCATTCCCAATATTTACATTAGTGACTCAACCGACTGCCCTGTTAAATGTGACGATCTGTAGAGATGTTTTATTCTCACAAAATTAATCAGATTGTTCTAATTGAAGCTAGTAAGGGAAAAGTGTAGAAGTAGTAAGACGGTACACCCCACGAGCTTCTTCAAGAGTCATAATTACAGTCGTTGAAATACCTAATTTACCTAATTTCGTATCAAGAATACGAAAGTACTTACTTTAGTTCCTTGTGGTACTCCCGAGGGCAAAGATTTTCAATGACAATCTGATTCAGTCAAAGGGGTTGCTTAAACATCTATTGAGAACGTGAAAAGACCGACTGCCTCATATAATGCAGTCGGAATTTCCAAAGGGGACAGCCTTAGTGGATCTCCGCAAGAAAAGTTTAGGAAAACAACCTCCACAACTGTGCGAGGCTGCTAAATTGAACCAGGACAGGGACACCTGGAGGTGCTATCAAAACGAAGCGTCCTTAATCTTAATAGAACGAGGGGAAGAATATGAGGAATATTAAACACATAAGCTAATTAATCAATAATAAAAAACCAATTTGATCGAATGAAGTTTTGGTTTGGTTTCAAAATCCAATATTTCGAATGGACTTCTTCCTGCAAAAGGTCGAACTAGGGATCCCTGTGGCACTCCTGAGGGAACAGCGGTGGTAGCAAGAACCGAATATCCGAACAACTCAACTTGAGACACATCCGTTCTTCATTCCCCGGAGGCGATGGTAATTGTGGTGTAGACTTTGCAAGCCGGAACGAAGTTGCTTGGAGTCTTCTTGGAATGAATCTTCACTATCGTATACGTAAATGGATGCCATAACAATAGAGTTTTTAAATTTTCACATGTAGCAAACACATTGTGGGAATACATAATTATAATAAACACGATGGTATAACTTTGTTTAATTCCACTTTTTATTTTCTTATCCAACTAGTTTCGGTTCAACCTGAACCTTCTTCAGGGAAGTATAAAAATATACTAGAAAAGTTTTAAAACCGTTAACCGTTCTTTAGTATATTTTTTATAAGTTCTAAAACCGTTTTTTAGTATATTTTTATACTTCTCTGAAGAAGGTTCAGGTTGAACCGAAACTAGTTGGATAAGAAAATAAAAAGTGGAATTAAACAAAGTTATACCATCGTGTTTATAGAGTTTTTACATGCCGCGGGGGCTAAATTTATTTACTCTTATATTATGCTATCATCCTGCCGACTGAAAAGATTATTTAATAAAAGACACAACTTTTCAAAATTGACTCTCATTCAGGAGGAAAAATTTTCAAACATTTAATATTTTTAGCTTGCCGGAAATAATAATTATTTGATAAACGTCGATCTAAATAGAAAATAACTTTAAATAAACAAAACATAATCAAGTAAGCATGTTTGATTTCTAATCGTTTTTTTTACATTTTCTTCACATAGAAGGTCTTCGTCTTTGTCTTCTTTGGGGATGCTGTTTTAAGAGTATTTTGAAGGAAAAGAAGGATGAGGTTTTAGGAAGGAAAAGGGTGGGTAAGAATCTGGGGGTCATTGCTTCTAGGAATGACAGGTATGAATCCGTCCTTCTCACTGTGGTGCATGGCGATGTTCCTAGAGTCCTGCTGGAAAGCTCAAAAGGCCTCCCTTAAGTTTAGTCTCTCAAGATCTGGCTTGCCACGCAGCTGGTGAGCAGATGCGTCCATAACCATAACCCTGACAACCCTCACTCCATGATCCCGGGCACCCTTCCTAAGTCACCAAACGTGGCGAACCGTTTGGGACGCTCTAAGTGTTATCCAATAAATGGTTCCCGGGGCGGCGGTTCCCATACATGACTCACAACTTGAAAAATTATTCAGGCGCTGCGCTGATTTTACTGACTACAACATTCTATCAAGTTTTTTTTAAACTCTGTAAGAGAATTTACCGAATATTTATATCCAGTAGAAAAATTCTCGGATTTGTGAGCTTTTGTTAAAAACTGAAAAACTGACAAAAACGACTTGTTTCAAAGTTGAAACCAATATTGTTTGATTTGTCGTCTGTGAAATTTGTTAGTATCAAATAATTCATATATTATCGGACAACTCAGAAACATTGCAGCTTCAACACCTGCTTTGAAAAGTCATTAAAAGTGATGAAAAATAAATTTAAAAAAATTGGTTGAATAGGTTACGTCAGGTAAGGTTGTAGGCCATTTTTCAAAAAAAAAAACCTAATTAAACTGACTTTTGAAAGGGGTGTTGACATTGCATGATTCTCAGTTGTCATGGAACAGTATTATGCAACTGAGGTTTAAATCTAATATTATTTTGACGTTTGATCATAATAATTGGATTATTTATATAGCGCCGTTTTTGTGAAAAATCTAATTACATTTTATTTAACCTTCTCATTTTCTCACTTGACTCTCATTTGCTTGCTGTCTACTACGAATAATATTATCGAAAACAAAGTCTGTTAGAGCTGTTCTTTTAATTGCTACAATTTTCTTCACCATTTTATTTGTGTTTCTTCAAGTTTTGTTTTGAACTTGTTCTTTTCGTTTTATTATTTTGGATTTTCTCAACTCAAAATCCGTTCATTTTTGTACCAAACCTTAAACAAAATTAAAATAGATGAATACTCTCAATATTTGGTACAATCTTTATAATCCTACCGGCTGCGCCAGTGCGATATTTTTAGTATATCAGGGTGAAGTAAATTGATAAGTTCAGCACCGATTTACAATTTATTTATTACTTATTACTTTAACATTGTGTAAAGTGTTAACACTTTACACAATGTTAAACTTAATATTCGACACATCCAACCTCTCACTCGCAACTCCAGAATAGCTTTGAATCACGACGCTGTCTTTACAATCGTCGCGCTCACACACACACACATCCAATAATTATGTATTTATGTATTAACGTCTTTTTAGCGGCTTTTACGAATGAATCGTAAAAATTATACGTAACTGAACTGCCCCAGTAATAACATTTTGTATTTGGTTAGAGATAAATTGAAGATGTCCATGGGATTTGATATAATTATTTCCCTCCGTTAGTATTCAGGGCAACGAGGAATACATATGGTAGTTTGTCCCAGAATTTCTGCACTGAATAAAACCCGTATTTCGTGAATAGTATTTTGAAATACGGGTTTTATTATAATGTGGAAATAATGGACTATCAACAACTTTATTTAAATTTAATTTATTATGTAGATATAAAAGGACAGTGAAAATCTTACAATTTAAGTACATTCATATAATTTAAAAGAGTGATGTAGTTTAACAAAATTGCTGGAACACCCGTTTTAAAATTCGGAAAACGTAAGAATTTATTGTGTATCCTTTTGACGGCTTGCACATGAATATTATCGTGTGGGTTCCAGACAAAAGAATTGTACTCAAGTTAACTTCTAACAAAGGCAAAATATAACATTTAAAAGGAAACCGGGCGGATTTTTATCTGTAGAAACGTTTTCCCCAATTTCTTTTTTGGATTTTGACACTACTGCAAATATTTTTTTGATAAAATATAGATATCTACCACTAGCGTGCCAATGCGTATTTTTTTATAATACCCTCAAAAATCTTTAAAATTGCCTGATTTGAAAGTGATCAACACACGTTCAGTGTACAAACTAGACACTGTATTTTTTAAAAAAAAACTTACAAACATAAGATAACATAACTTTATGCAAAAAATATTTTATTTAAAATTAAAAAAAAAAACTATCAGAATACTCCACTGTCCAACATAGATACACAACCAGGGCAATAAACCAAAATACTCTAGCTACAGCCAGTTTGAAAACATCTTTTGGACAAAGAAATATGAAATTCAATGCGACAAAACTATACAACGCTCTACCAACTCAAACAAAAAAATAACAGCAATAAATAAATTTAAAACAAAAGTAAAAATATGGTTGAGCAAACAAAGTGAAAATGAACTATCAAAAATAATGAAGACCATGTAAAGACAACTGGATACTAAATACAAATGTGGAAAAACTACAGGCCGCCTCAGAACAGGGAACCCTAGTGAGGAGGACTGTGAAAAAAAAAACTTTATAATACCTTAATATAATACAATTTATAAATACATTATGTACAAATTTTGCTCCAGATACTAATAAAAAATAAAAAAATAACGAATTTTCTTCTAATACTTAAAATATCGGTACAGGGGAAAAATGGGGAGTACAAAACCTCGACTTTGATGATTTTATTTAGGTATTATTAGCTTGAGCTACAGTTGTCCCTTTCGCTCAGTATTCGGGGGAGTAAAAGCGACAGTAACAACAACAGTTTGGTAAAATACCTATTATTCAAAAAATTTAATATACAACTAATATTGTTGAATTTTCAAATAAGCATAGGTATACTATACATATAGATGCACACGCACACATACACTACATTTCCAAATCATCAAAACTTCATAAACGAACCAACGAAAAATTATGTATAAAGAGATTCGCAGAAAGGATCATTAATATTTCTCTTTACACTCAAAATCGTAAATATGATACAAGTGTAAACTTCTGCAAAGCAATTAATGCATCGAATCCAATATTCGTGGAAAAGCTTTTTCAATATCTGAGATTTGCAGAGTCGCAGTCGGTAATAACTTTCTTGTTTGATCGCTGGCATATTTGTTCTTTCTCAATAAACCTGATTCACGTTTCAATCTTGCTCAAAACAGTTGATATTGAAACGCTTCGGGAATCTGCAATCAGCTACGAGTTTACTGCTGTAGAGTGAGGACTTTCTCCTCGAGCCGACGGATATTATGCGTTAAGTTTTAACCTGATTAATGTTTAAAATTAAACATCGGGTGATTGTTGTTGAGTGTTGTGTTGTCCTATATCTGATATTTAAATTCATTTAGTAATTGAGCTCTTGCCCGGAATAATGCTGTATCCAACAAAACTATCAACGTTGCGTTATTGATGGAATAATGTTGGGCATTTTAATACGCATCTTTTAAGATAGGAATTACGGTAGTGAAAATTTTTTTAAGCCTGTGGCAGCCTTTTAAAGTTTGGTTTGTGGAATAATGTTGTATAACGCCATTTATCGAAATCACGGCGCACGGCTTAATTTATGGGAATAAATGGAGAACACGAACGTCTTATGACTTCAACTAGAAAGTCTTCAGAGCAAAGAAGCTGAAGAATGCAGGAAAGTAGAAATTGTCCACAATTAATATACGTCCAACCGTCTTTTTTAGTAGTTAAAACAATTTTGTTGAATAATGTTGTATATTAATCTAAAACAATATCTAGAAAGTAAATGGTTTCATTTATTCAAATCGTTTTTTGTTTTTAAATATCAAAAACATCAATGACATGTGTACATTTATGTTAAAAGAGCATGTTGCTTTCTGTTAGGCACGAAGGGAAAAAAAACGTTTTGTGGAATAACGTTGTACGTGAAAGTTTACATTTACAATATTATTCCACAAATTCAGCGTAAAATCTAGTAATTAACTCTTTTTGCGTAAAAAACAGCGTAAAATCAAGTAATTAACTCTTTTTAATTTTGATTGCCTTTCTAGACGACTTTTCAATTAAAACTCTTAAGAATTGTATGTTTTATTTATTTTAAATATAAAACATTATGAAACATAACTGGTTTCGTTATGGACATTCAATGGACATACTTCCGGGCAAGGGCTCAATTAGCATTTTACATTTTATCATTTTGCGTAACTTCGAAGTGTAGACTCTTTTACTCATTACTGGTGTGTCACCTTTTGCTCAATATTTCGATGCATTTTTGTCTACATATTTGTCTGTGGTCGTTCTGTTAACTTTCACTTTTGTGTTATTTAATAGCCGTTCCAATTTCTCACAACTCATTCTACAAATTAAAGCCCTAGTGCTCATAATAGAATCAAATCTCTATAAAATTACTATTCATCTGAATAAAAACAAAGTTTTACACCTCAAACCAAATCATAACCCCTCTCTGTACGAAATCCCTTGGTTTGGAAACGAAGAAGTCTACGAAACTGCTCACCTTATAATTGACAGTATATTGTCTGGAGACCAGACCCTGGGACCCTACAATTGGAACCTCGCGGATTCTTATTGAACTTGAAAATAATAAGAAAACAACAATAAAAAAATTAAAGATTCACTAATCATCAACTTGGGTAGGTATCACTATACCTACCCAAGTTGTTACCATTTAAGGCTTTACAAATTTTTACAAACAAATCCAACGACCGACAGTGAAATTTCTCAAGAAATTTCGGAATGCTTCCGTGGTTTTTTTTATGTGAATTTCGCACAAGAGTCTCTACTGCTCCCAACCGTCTGGAGCCAGTGAGACTCTGGCATCCCCAATTTGGGGTTTGTGTGAGGCTGAAGGTAGTGGGGGAGAAGAAGATGGCGTATTTAGTTCTGGTCACCAAAAACAGCTAAATCTATTTCAAATCTGATTTTTTTGGTTTTACACCAGGACGTTACTGAGAGTATTTTTCATTCTGGAACGTGCCGCAAATATGCTGTTTATTATTTTAAATGAATAAATTGTGAAATAACACAAATTAATTAAATAAAACTGTCTTGCGCACGCCGGATTTGAACCCGCGACTTTCAGATTGCGAGTCGAGAGCCTTACCCCTAGACTGCGGAGGCCGCCATTTTAAATGTGCTATATATTTCTTATTTTTGAAGTTGTCTTAAAACCATAAAATACCTGAAATACCATTTTAGAAATAAAATGGTATTTCAGATTTTGTTTTTGAAATAAACATTTTTGAATAATAAAATTTCAATATCAAACATGAAAGTGTTAACAAAACATGAAAATGTTTAACTCAAAACGTCCATAACTTTAAAAGAATTCCACAATAAGAAAATTTATTTTTTTTGTGTATGGAATTAGTAAAAAACTATCACTTCAGTTTTTATGCCGTTTATAGAATAAAAAAATATAAATAATTTTTTTAACTTTTTTTATCAACGAAAAAATTTTGCAAATTTATATTCACAAACTTTGACAAATTTTAGGTTTTTATCCATGGAATCAAGTATAAATGTGTAGAATAAAAAAACTTAATACTTAATGTATGAACGTCCCGGCCAGATTTGTACTTCAGGGGCTTTAATGGAATATGATGTGTATGGCTATTAGCGTCCTTCCGAGGCTTGAAAGGCTTCCGAGGATAAAGGCCGTCCTAAAACCCCCTAGAACAAGTAAGCTGAAATAATAATATTGTCCCTCGCCCTCGTAAGGAACTGTAAAAGTGGAGCCTTCATCCAACAGTAGATAGAAAGTGGTTGATCATAATACTTAGTACACTGGTTTAAAGCTTTTTTCTTAGATTAAGTGTAAACGAATTTTGTCAAATTTCTTCTTTTATTAAGTTATTCAAATACATCTTTTTTTACATTATCTGCACACAGGAGGCTCTGAGAGAAAAAACCTCCCAGGGAATCTTTGGCGACGCTTGTAGAGTTTTTTTTTGGGATAAGGAAGAAGAGGATGTTCTGGTAATTAAAAAGGTATGAGAGGGGGCAAGAATCTGGGGTGGGAATCCTTCCCTCGAGAGCTTGTTTGGTCGAGAGCTTCGACCAAACAAGGACTTTAGCCGGAGACCGAGAGAGTCCGGCTGGAGAGGTCGAGGTTAGGTCCCCCTCAACCTATCTCCCAATATCCGGCCCGCCATGCAGTGGGTGGGCAAGAGCGTTTGCCGCCAAGACCTGGACAAATCTCACTCATGAACCCGGGCATCCCTGCAAAGTCACCAAACGCATAGAACCACTTGGGGTGACCTATGGCTGGGGTGTTGGTTATCCAATAAATAGTTCTCGGGGCGACGGTACCCATACCCGCTTCCCAAATTGAACAATGTTATATTGAGCAAAAAATGTCAATTGGGGAAGTAAGGTTTTAATGGCGAAAAAAGGCATATTTTCATACCGGAGGCGCCTCGAACAAAAAGTTGCTATGCGGTGAACATCATAACTCGTTACCGGAGCATTTGAAACAAAAAAGTCGAAACGCGTTTAATTAAATGGTAAAAAAAACTCTTTGTCACTACCTGTTGATTTATGTGTAGAAATATTGTACAAAATTTCAAAAGGTTCGGTCAAGTAGATTTTGAGTCACGATGTTCACGAACTTCAAAAATGTTGTTTGCGAGAAAATCGATTTAAATTTTTTTTGATTCTCGAAATATACTTGAATCAAGCAAGAGGGCCGGTCGCTTGAAACGCTGTATCTTCGTTAGTTTTGCTCCGATTTACTTGAAATTTTGAGACAATACTCTCAATATTTAGAAAAAAATTACACTTGGAAAAAAAGTCCCATGAAACACGTACATTTTTCAAAAACAAACAGAATTGTTAATTTTTAAACCGTTTTTAAATCGATTTAGAAAGCAGAAATACATAAATATAGAAAATAGATATCAACTTTACTAGTAGCCACAAAGCTTGCATTTGAAAGGCGGCTTCATTGATGCTAAATATGTCGATATCCGAATTGATTCTATTCAATAACGATTACTCCCACCGACATGACCATAATCAAGGAATGAGTTGCGCAGGCTGGGAAATAAAACATTCTATGCTGCGTCTTAACTTATTTTTAGACACGTCAATGAGTCATTGTGATCTAATTTTGAGGTATTTTGCCATGTTGCGCTACTTTCTAATTTAGCCAACGTTTCGGACAGTATTATAGTGTCAATCATCAGGGCAGACGTGTGGCGTTGTATAAGTATGTATAAGTATAAGTATAAGTATAAGTATAAGTATAAGTATAAGTATAAGTATAAGTATAAGTATAAGTATAAGTATAAGTATAAGTATAAGTATAAGTATAAGTATAAGTATAAGTATAAGTATAAGTATAAGTATAAGTATAAGTATAAGTATAAGTATAAGTATAAGTATAAGTATAAGTATAAGTATAAGTATAAGTTCAAGTACAAGTATAAATATAAGTATAATTATAAGTATAAGTATAATTATAAGTATAAGCATTTACATTTAAAACTAACCCTTGTATTTTTCAATACATAATTCACAGCTTACCATCATTTATAGAAACCTTCGCGGACGTGTGCACAATGAAAGATATCAAAGTTTCATTGCAACCGCATGAATGGTGCAGGAAATAATAATGGACAAACAAAGAAACATTAATTATATATATATATATATATATATATATATATATATATATATATATTGGCCTCTTCCCGTAGTGTGTTGATCCAGTAAGAAGTTATAAGCCAAGTTGATCCACCTTTAACACCCTATAACTTGGCTGTGATGGAATACATCTGTATGATTTTGCAACATTATTACATTAGTTACCAAGGTTGCCATTTTGCAAGAAAAAATATTTGATGTACTTATCATAAAATTTTAAAAATTTGTATGGGAATCGCTTGCAAATTAACATGCTTTGTTGATCTGTCGCTTGTAAATCACCATACTTCGTTGATCCACATAATCGTATAACTTATGTACCTATATGTCGTTTTACAGTTCTTTTGCTGATCCGATTTAAATGACCAATCAGAGAGGTTGTGAAGGAAGCCTTCTGATTGGTCATAAAAAACATGTACCTATATGGAGTTTTACTGTTAATTGGTTGATCTGATATATAATGGCGCATTCTAGGGCTGCCACAGAGTTGTGACATTATTCCAGGGCTGCTACATACTCTAAATTATGTATTATTATTATTTGACAATAAATATTTTCGATAATACGAAATGCGGCAAAAAAATTCACGGAGAGGGAAGAGACGAGGGAGGGGGAATGCGGGGAAGGTGGAAGGGAACGGAGCGCACAGGAAAGGAAATGCAGGGAGAATCAATTTGAGCGAGTGAGTGAGTCAGTGAATGAAGGCGCCGATACCAATTATTCCGCCGCCCCGGGAACCATTTATCGTATAACCGACACCTCTGCTAAAAAGTTAATAACTAAATAAAATGTTTCCATGACAGTCGATCCGGCAACAATTGCCCCCCCAACAGTTAGCCCGCTGACAGTTTATCCCCTGACATTTGATCCCCCGACATTTGATCCCCCGACAGTTGATCCCCTGACAGTTGATCTGACGGACGGTTGATACCTCGGACAATTGATCCCCTGGCAGTTTACCCCCCGACAGTTGATCCCCCGACAGTTAACCCCCCCTGACTGTTGACCCCCCACACCCCCCGACAGTTGATCCCCCGACAGTTGACCCCCCCCGACAGTTGATCCCTCGGACTCGGAGGGATCAACTATCGGCGGACCAATTGTCGGAGGATAAATTGTCGCCGGACCAACCGTCGTGAAACCGCTTTTTTCAATGACACTGAATGTATAGAACACAGTAAACCACATTTTAAAAAACATTTTTTGTTCTTAAAGAAAAAAATTACATAAATTGAAATTAATTACATAAATATCAAATCGAAGTGGGCGATATAAATGTAAGACAATTTTGAAACAATAATTTTACAAACTTAAAAGTCATAATATATTAGTTTAATATAACGAAAATCTATAAATATAAACATTTTGGTTCCGTATGTTTGCGTTCGCTAATATTGGAAAGTAATAAATGGATTTACTCAAAATTTCTACAGAACATTAAATTTTAGCAGAAGAGTGTTTCTATGTACACTGGTGAGCTCTGGTTTTATGAAATTACTATAAAAACATAGTAAGTGGTGCACAAGTTGTTTGGAAAAGTGAGTGTATATCATTTATTTTAGCGGCAAGGAGGGTAGGCGGTAGGGGGAGGGGAATCCGGGACTGGCGGACGGGAATGAAGGGGGAAAGATTCGCGGGAGAAAGGGTCGAAGGAGGGGGGAAGTCGGGAAAGTGGACAACGGAGGGGGGGGGGGGGTCGCGGACCGAGCGAAGTGGAAAAGGGGAGTGTGAAAAGCGAAGAAGGTGAAGGGGGATCGCAAGAGGGGAAGAGGAGGGGGGGTAGGGGAACGGGGGCGAATTGAAAAAAACACTCAGGGAGAAACAATATCTTTATTTAAGTGGTATTGCAACGCATGCCGGGTTCAACTAAGAACGGGGACGCAAGCGAATGGACGTGCAGGGAGAAACAATTCATTTCTTTGAATGGCATTGCAACGCGTGCCGGGAACCAGCTAGTATTTTTAACAAAATAATGCCTTAAAAATAAGTTAGCCATATTTATTTATTTACACATATTCGGCATAACACGTGCGATTAACATAATTAACATAACATTTAAATACCTAGTAACTAACCTAATAATTTTGATAATTTTTAATCAATTATTTTTATACGAAAATACCAAAAATGAGGTGACAGTAACGTTAACAATACATTTGTCTAAGAAAATATGTATGTGTTTATTTTTTTTCATTATTTGTAATTTTAGTTAGAAAAAGCGTAAGGTGAGCTATTTTTTAAACTTTTTTATGTTTGCATGACAAATTTTTATATTTAAAAAATTATATGTTTATTTTTAACTAAAAAATTTGAAAGCGTGTTTCATGACCTTTCAAAAACAGTTTTTAGTTTTGGGATATGTTCAGAAATATTCCATTTATTTGCATTTCATTGTAAAGCGGAAAGATTTTGACCATCTGAAAAATACGCCAAAATTTTGAAGGGTTTAATAGGTTACCTTAGGTTAGGGTTATCGGCTACCATCGCGTCATCATGTGTCGATCACGTGATGACGCGATGACGCAGATCGTTTGTTTACATCCGCTCCAACAAAGAACCGACATGTTTTACCTTGCCTTGCCGATATTTCGTCGCCTCATTTGAATAGGGTTCTAACTGACATTTTTTTCAAAAATGACCTTTGATTGCCAAAGCATTTTTTTTGCTCATTTCTATACCCAAAATAATTTTCAGAACCATCCGTGTTGTATTTTCGTTGATATGTGTATGACGAAGTTCTAACATCAAGCATTTTCAATAATAATTCATTTTACATTCTCACTACACTTACACTCTCTATTTTTCTTGTATCTGACAGTTGATCTTAATTAAGAGGCGCATTATGGTTCGTCACTTTATTTGGATAGGGTTCTAACTGTGTCTTCTCTATCATTTTCTAAGGTTTCTAAGTTTCCAAAGACGAATTTTCGTAATCTATTTAACAATTTTAGTTAAAGTATTTTAGTTTATCGTATTTAGATGGAAAATATTTAAATAGGACGTAGCTTGGAATTGCATTAGTGAAATGTAATTAGAACCTTGTGCAATGTATTATTATGCCTTAGCTGGTTGTACAGGGTTTTATTTGCATGTTTAGGTATGTTCTAAAAGGGTAAATATACGTCATATTTAAATACTTTCCTTCAAAATATGTTCAATTAAAATACGTTAAACAAATTTCAACTTCAAAATCAGAAATTGGTAAATAGATTATGAGAAATCGTCTTTGCAAACTTTGACACCTCATATCTCAGAACAAGGTGAAGTGAAGTTAGAACCCTATCAAAAGTTGCGTTCTTTTTTGAGTGTATTTCTAGTAATAATTTATACTAGTAATAAGTTATTTTGTTTAAGTACAAAATGTAATTAATAATTAATAAATACATAATTAAATAAATCCTTCGGTACCGGTAGAAGTGAAACCTTCAGAAAACGTAAGTAGACAATTTTCATTAGTGAAATATATTTTTTTATTATTTAATATTAAGAAAAGAGAAATGCGATATTAATTCTTTTAATGCAGATCGATAACTTAATAGTTTTTCTAGGATAACCCAAATTATTGAGTATTTGCTTTACAAAACACATTAAATACAGCGTAAAACTTTCGATAGTAAAAGTTCACATTTTTTAAGTGAAAATTTCTTTAGCACCGTTGTGATTTGAAACTCAATGAAACGAAAAATAGCGAAAAAGAGACAAAAACATCCATTAGTAAGAGTTACCTTGCGAGAGAATAAGATAGTATATTCGGTCTCCTCTTTGTGACGGCTCTACACAAGGAAACATGTAGAAACATGTCCGAGTCCAACTACAAGAAAGCGGAGTATTTCTAGTATTAATTTATTCTAGTACTAAGTTATTTTATTTAAGTACAATAAGTAATTAATAATGAATAAATACATAATTAAATAAATCCTTCGGTACCGGTAGAAGTGAAACCTTCAGAAAACTTAAGTAGACAATTTTCATTAGTGAAATATATATTTTTTTATTTAATATTAAGAAAAGAGAAATGCGATATTAATTCTTTTAATGCAGATTGATAACTTAATAGTTTTTCTAGGATAACCCAAATTATTGAGTATTTGCTAAAAAAAACAACTTATATACAGCGTAAAACTCTCGTTAGTAAAATTATACTTTTGGAAGATTTTTTTATTGATTCGTGTACAAACCGTGCTCTAAAGTAAGAATCCAAAATTTCAGTGTGTTTGGTGCCGTAGGACTAGAGTTGTGACCGATTCCAAGTGTAAAACGTGCCCAGAAAAACGATGATTTTTCTAACAACTATATATTTGGAAGATTTTTTGATTGATTATTGTACAAACCGTGCTTTTAAGTAAGAATTCAAAATTTCTATCTGTTTGGTGCCATAGGGCAAGAGTTGTGACCGATTCCAAGTGTAAAACGTGCCCTGAAAAACGATGAGTTTTCTAACAACTATACTTTTGGAAGATTTTTTGATTGATTCTTGTACAAACCGTGCTTTATAGTAAGAATCCAAAATTTCAGTCTGTTTGGTGGATGATGGCCCAAATTATTGAGTATTTGCTAAAAAAAACTAATATATACAGCGTAAAACTCTCGTTAGTAAAATTATACTTTTGGAAGATTTTTTGATTGATTCTTGTACAAACCGTGCTTTTAAGTAAGAATTCAAAATTTCAATCTGTTTGGTGCCATAGGGCCAAAGTTGTGACCGATCGCAAGTGTAAAAACTAATACCTACGAACGATGAGATACTTTTGGAAGATTTTTTTTTTATTGATTCTTGTACAGATTGTGCTTTTAAGTAAGAATCCAAAATAATCGTCCTGTTTGGTGCCATAGGGCCAAAGTTGTGACCGATCGCAAGCGTAAAAACAAATATCTCCAAACGATGAGTTTTCTTAAAACTGTACTTTTGGAAGATTTTTGGTTGATTCTTGTACGGAGCAAGCTTTTAGGTAAGAATCCAAAATTTCAGTCTGTTTGGTGGATGATGGCCCAAATTATTGAGTATTTGCTAAAAAAAAACCAACTTATATACAGCGTAAAACTGTCGTTAGTAAAATTATACTTTTGGAAGATTTTTTTATTGATTCGTGTACAAACCGTGCTCTGAAGTAAGAATCCAAAATTTCAGTGTGTTTGGTGCCATAGGGCTAGAGTTGTGACCGATTCCAAGTGTAAAACGTGCCCTGAAAAACGACGAGTTTTCTAACAACTATACTTTTGGAAGATTTTTTGATTGATTCTTGTACGGACCGTGCTTTTAAGTAAGAATCCAAAATGTCAGTCTGTTTGGTGGATGATGGCCCAAATTATTGAGTATTTGCTAAAAAGCAACTTATATATACAGCGTAAAACTCTCGTTAGTAAAATTATACTTTTGGAAGATTTTTTGATTGATTCTTGTACAGACCGTGCTTTATAGTAAGAATCCAAAATTTCAGTCTGTTTGGTGGATGATGGCCCAAATTATTGAGTATTTGCTAAAAAAAAAAACAACTTATGTATATAAGTAAGCGTAAAACTCTCGTTAGTAAAATTATACTTTTGGAGGATTTTTTTATTGATTCGTGTACAAACCGTGCTCTAAAGTAAGAATCCAAAATTTCAGTGTGTTTGGTGCCATAGGGCTAGAGTTGTGACCGATTCCAAGTGTAAAACGTGCCCTGAAAAACGATGAGTTTTCTAACAACTATACTTTGGGAAGATTTTTTCATTGATTCTTGTACGGACCGTGCTTTTTAGTAAGAATCCAAAATTTCAGTCTGTTTGGTGGATGATGGCCCAAATTATTGAGTATTTGCTAAAAAAAAACTAATATATACAGCGTAAAACTCTCGTTAGTAAAATTATACTTTTGGAAGATTTTTTTATTGATTCGTGTACAAATCGTGCTCTGAAGTAAGAGTCCAAAATTTCAGTGTGTTTGGTGCCATAGGGCTAGAGTTGTGACCGATTCCAAGTGTAAAACGTGCCCTGAAAAACGATGAGTTTTCTAACAACTATACTTTTGGAAGATTTTTTGATTGATTCTTGTACAGACCGTGCTTTATAGTAAGAATCCAAAATTTCAGTCTGTTTGGTGGATGATGGCCCAAATTATTGAGTATTTGCTACAAAAAAAAAAAAATATATATACAGAGTAAAACTCTCGTTAGTAAAATTATACTTTTGGAAGATTTTTTGATTGATTCTTGTACAGACCGTGCTTATAAGTAAAAATTCAAAATTTCAATCTGTTTGGTACCATAGGGCCAAAGTTGTGACCGATCGCAAGTGTAAAAACTAATACCTACGAACGATGAGATACTTTTGGAAGATTTTTTTTGATTGATTCTTGTACAGATTGTGCTTTTAAGTAAGAATACAAAATAATCGTCCTGTTTGGTGCCATAGGGCCAAAGTTGTGAGCGATCGCAAGTGTAAAAACAAATATCTCCAAACGATAAGTTTTCTTAAAACTATACTTTTGGAAGATTTTTGGTTGATTCTTGTACGGACCAAGCTTTTAGGTAAGAATCCAAAATTTCAGTCTGTTTGGTGGATGATGGCCCAAATTATTGAGTATTTGCTAAAAAAAAAACAATTTATATACAGCGTAAAACTGTCGTTAGTAAAATTATACTTTTGGAAGATTTTTTGATTGATTCTTGTACAGACCGTGCTTTATAGTAAGAATCCAAAATTTCAGTCTGTTTGGTGGATGATGGCCCAAATTATTGAGTATTTGCTAAAAAAAACTAATATATACAGCGTAAAACTCTCGTTAGTAAAATTATACTTTTGGAAGATTTTTTTATTGATTCGTGTACAAATCGTGCTCTGAAGTAAGAATCCAAAATTTCAGTGTGTTTGGTGCCATAGGGCTAGAGTTGTGACCGATTCCAAGTGTAAAACGTGCCCTGAAAAACGATGAGTTTTCTAACAACTATACTTTTGGAAGATTTTTTCATTGATTCTTGTACGGACCGTGCTTTTAAGTAAGAATCCAAAATTTCAGTCTGTTTGGTGGATGATGGCCCAAATTATTGAGTATTTGCTAAAAAAAAACTAATATATACAGCGTAAAACTCTCGTTAGTAAAATTATACTTTTGGAAGATTTTTTGATTGATTCTTGTACAGACCGTGCTTTTAAGTAAGAATTCAAAATTTCAATCTGTTTGGTGCCATAGGGCCAAAGTTGTGGCCGATCGCAAGTGTAAAAACTTATACCTACGAACGATGAGATACTTTTGGAAGATTTTTTTTGATTGATTCTTGTACAGACCGTGCTTTTAAGTAAGAATCCAAAATTTCAGTCTGTTTGGTGCCATAGGGCCAGAGTTGCAAGTCGATGGGTCGAGAGAGTCAGGCTCAAAAGGTTAAAATGCCTCCCTCAACCAAACGTTTTTGACCCGGTCCGCCACTTCGCAGGTGGCCAGACGCATCCGCCGCCAAGACCTGGACAAACTTCACCCCATGAACCCGGGCACCCCTGCTTAGTCACCAAACGCAACGATCTTCTTGAGGTGACCTATGGCAGAGGTGTTGGTTAACCAGTTAATGGATCCCGGGGAGGCGGTACTCCGTATTCTAAGATTGATACCCCCCCCGCCCTTCCCAGTCCCCTGCAATTCTTCGTCTACAATTAAACAATTATTCCTTACTTAAGTCATTTCTTCACCCCCCCCTACCGCCACCCCCTACCCCCCTCCCCCACCACCCATCCCCGCCCTTCCCACTCCCATGGAATTACTCGTCTACAATTATACAATTAGTCCTTACTAAAGCTATTTCTTCACCCCCCCCTACACCCCCTTCACTCCTCCCTACACTCCCTCCATACCCCCCCTACCCCCCCCCCTGCGGCGGTATAATTCATTCACTCAATCACTCAAATTAATTCTCCCTGCATGTCCTTTCCCGTGCGCCCCGTTCCCTTACACCTTTCCCGCCTTCCCCCTCCCTCGTCTTTTTCCTCTCCGTAAAATTTTTGCCGCATTTCGTAATACCGAAAATATTTATTGTCAAATAATAATAATACATAATTTAGAGTATGTGGCAGCCCTGCAATAATCTCACAACTCTGTCGTAGCCCTGGAACGCGCAATATATACTAGATCAACGAATTAACAGTAATGTTCCATATAGGTACATGTTTTTTATGACCAATCAGAATGCTTCCATCTCTGATTGGTCATTATATAAGATCAACATAGACAAAACGTGTAAAATGTATATGCCACCGAAAAATGGGCGTGGCTTACAGCAAAATCTCGATGACTTAAGTTGATCCATAAGGATCCACATATGCATGCCAGCTTCGGTAATAGATCAACTTATCCGCTTGGATCAACAAGAGCAAACGGATCAACTAAAAACTGGTCTACCGTCACGAAAGATCAACTTAGTACGAGAGGGTATAAATATATATATATATATTTATACCCTCTCGTACTAAGTTGATCTTTCGTGACGGTAGACCAGTTTTTAGTTGATCCGTTTGCTCTTGTTGATCCAAACGGATAAGTTGATCTATTACCGAAGCTGGCATACATATGTGGATCCTTATAGATCAACTTAAGTCATCGAGATTTTGCTGTAAGCCACGCCCATTTTTTGGTGGCATATACATTTTACACGTTTTGTCTATGTTGATCTTATATAATGACCAATCAGAGAGGTAAGCATTCTGATAGGTCATAAAAAACATGTACCTATATGGAACATTACGGTTAATATGTTGATCTGATATATATTGCGCGTTCTAGGGCTACCAAAGTGAGATTACCGAGTTGTGAGATTATTGCAGGGCTGCGACATACTCTAAATTATATATTATTATAATTTGACAATAAATATTTTTGGTAGTACGAAGTGCGGCAAAAAAATTTACGGAGAGGGAAGAGACGAGGGAGGGGGAAGGCTGAAAAGGTGTAAGGGAACGGGGTTCACGGGAAAGGACATGCAGGGAGAAACAATTTGAGTGAGTGAGTGAATTATACCGCTGCCCCAGGAACCATTTACTGGATAACCAACACCTCTGCCATGGATCGGCCCAGAGGGGGGGGTATGGGGAAGGGGGGAAAGGGGTAGGGGGGGGGGGGGGAATAGAAATGGCTAAAGTAAGAACTAATTGAAAAATTATAAATGAGAAATTCCGATTTGGGAATACAGGGTACCGCCACCCCGGGAACCATTGACTGGAAAACCAACACCTCTGCCATAGGTCACCCCAGGGGGAAGGAAGGGGGAAGTGGAGTAAGGAGGCAGGGGGTGGGGGGACAGGGATGTAGGGAGGGGGGGGGCAGGGGGGTAAGGAGGAGGTGTAGGGGGGGTGAAGAAAAGGCTTTAGTAAGAACTAATTGTATATTTGTAATTGCAGGGAAGTGGGAAGGGCGGGGGTGGGTAGAGGGTGGGAGGTAAGGGGTAGGGGGGGGGGAAATGGAAATGGCTTAAGTAAGGACTAATTGAATTATTATAAATGAGGGATTCCAATTTGGGAATACAGGGTACCGCCACCCCGGGAACCATAGAATGGAAAACCAACACCTATGCCATAGGTCACCCCAGGGGGGGGGAATGGGGTAGTGGAGTAGAGGGGTATGGTGGTCGGGGGTGGTGGGGGGGGGGGGTAGGGGGGGGTGAAGGGTGGGGGTAAAGGAATGGCTTAAGTAAGGACTTATTTTAAAATTGTAGACGAGTAATTGCAGGGGAGTAGGAAGGGTGGAGGGGGATCAATCTGGGAATACGGGGTACCGCCTCCCCGGGAACCATTAACTGGTTCACTAGTTAATAACATTAATTAACACCTCTGCCATAGGTCACCTCAAGCGGATCGTTGCATTTGGTGACTAAGCAGGGGTGCCCGGGTTCATGGGGTGAGATTTGTCCAGGTCTTGGCGGCAGATGCGTCTGGCCACCTGCTGCGTGGCAGGCCGGATCAAGAGAGCTTGGTTGGGAGGGGCATTTTAACCTTTCAAGCCTGACTCTCTCGACTCATCGACTTGCAACTATGGCACCAGACTGAAATTTTGGATTCTTACTAAAAAGCACGGTCTGTACACGAATCAATCAAAAAATCTTCCAAAAGTAAAATTTTTAGACAACTCATCGCTTTTTAGAGCACGTTTTGCACTTGGGAACGGTCACAACTCTAGCCCTATGGCACCAAACAGACTGAAATTTTGGATTTTTACTAAAAAGCCCGGTCTGTTTAAGAATTCTTAAAAAAAGTTCCAAAAGTATAGTTTTTAGAAAACTCGTCTTTTGGAGGTATTATATTTTCCACTCGGGATCGGTCACAACTTTGGCCCTATGGCACCAAACAGGACGATTATTTTGAATTCTTACTTAAGAGCACGGTCTGTACACGAATCAATCAAAAAATCTTCCAAAAGTATAGTTTTTAGAAAACTCATCGGTTTTTCAGTGCACGTTTTACACTTGGGAACGGCCACAACTCTAGCCCTATTGCACCAAACAGGACGATTATTTTGGATTCTTACTAAAAAGCACGGTCTGTACAAGAATCAATCAAAAAATCTTTCAAAAGTATAGTTTTAAGAAAACGTTTGGAGGTCATACTTATCCGTTATCTGTATATTCTTCACCAATAAGTCACCGGAGACCAAAATTTCATTCGCATTTTTTACTCCAAACAATGTCAGGAATCGCTTGTTAAAGAAAGTCAAGTACGTCCCTTAACATCCTGTATATATATGCAGTCCTCCATTCATGTATTGATTGTAATACAATATTTTATACATAAATATGCAGTCCTGGTGGTAAATAAAAGCAGGAAATTGGATACTCTATATCACAATTGGAATTGATTTTGTGGCAGGTGTATTTATTTTTTGGATTGAGATTTCGTTTTGGTTTAAATCGAGTGTCAAGACTAAATTTTTAAGATTAAATTTGAAAAAAATAGGTTTCTACGTGGTTAGTGTCAGATCAGACAGCCTAGTCCAGATCTATGGACCAAACACGGCAAAAGCCATTGTAAGCAAAGTTTCAATTCTGAATGGCTGTCTTATACTAGGGCAATACTGAAACTATCATCCCCTCTGGAAAGTGTCGCAAATATAGTATATATTATTTTAATTGCATTTATTGTGAAAAAACACAAGTTAATCAAATAAAATTTATTTGCCCCTGATGGGATTCTTTCCCGCCACGATCGGATTGTGAGTCAATAGCCTTACCCCTCGACCACGGTATAAATACTTTATAACTAAAAATATATAAAAGTGAACAAAACTAGGATATTAGAAATGATTTTATGTGAATAACATAACAACATTTCATTTAGATTTTTTTTTAAATAATTGTTTGAGGCCGAATAAATTTTACGCATATCATATTATAATTCTTATTTAATCGTAAAAAAAAAAATTTATCATAAACATTTTTTTTAATTGTCATAAACATATTACATTATATATTAGCTTTTAATATCGCTGGATTTCCCCGCCGTGTGGGTTTGGCCGATATCGCCCGTCCAAATAATGTCGATAGGAAATTTAGAGAGAAGTCTTAGAAAGGACCATTTAATAACTCTGACGATGTATTCAAGTCTAGTAGATGACCGACCTTTTGGGTAATTCATCTTTTACTTAAATAACGGGAATACAAATTACGGGAATACGTCCGTATGACTATTGTCATATGTCTAGGCCATGCATGTTCGGACGTGTCCACAGCCTTATGATAATAATAATAATATTTGGATGTTTTGTAAACTAAAACCGGTTCAGTCAATGTTTCAGTCAATTTTTCATGATCAAAATTTTAATATTAAGAAATAAAATTATTTATTTCTAATATACACATTATAAAGATTATTTTATCTAGATTCTAGAACAACTTTTGTTTTTGCAAAATGATTAAAAATAACCAATAAAGAGGTGTATTTACAAATATATGGGAATAATATCAAAATTTAAATATTTTAGAATAAAATTATTAATTTCTAATATACCTAGGCACACATTGAAAAGATTATTTTATTTACATTTTGGAATATTTTTTTTTTTGCAAAGTGATAAAAAATAACCAATATAGAGGTGTATTAACCGCGACTGAACCGGTATAGGGTTTGGAAATACACGTTCCGACCCGCCATGCAGATGGTGGGCAGACGCGTCCACCGCAAAGACCCGCACAAACCTCACCTCATGAAACCGGGCACCCCTGCTTAGTCACCAAACGTAACGAACCGCTTGAGGTGACCTATGGCAGAGGTGTTGGCTTTGTCTTTAACTTTGGTTGGTTTTTCTTCTGTCTTTAACTTTTATGCGTCTAAAAAGCAAATTCTTTTATTGTTCCTTCGATCTAATATTTTTTTTTAAATTATGCGTAAAAAAACATTAAATCAATAAAAAAAAACATTACACATTAAATTAATTATGATCGAATTTCGACCATTGGGCGACCACTACTTCACATTAAAATTTAATTATGATGTAGGTACTCGATATGTGAAATTTAATTATGA
The DNA here is from genome assembly GCA_936435175.1 of Glyphotaelius pellucidus. Taxonomy (NCBI): domain Eukaryota; kingdom Metazoa; phylum Arthropoda; class Insecta; order Trichoptera; family Limnephilidae; genus Glyphotaelius; species Glyphotaelius pellucidus. The sequence continues at coordinate 7,158,648 of OW386556.1, forward strand.
TAGTACTCGAGATGTACTCGAAGTCAGGTTCTTAAATTCCTCTTTCAACCAATAGCCTTGCAATGCAGTAGAAGAGATGGATTCATATGTCCATCTAATTCGCGACATTCGTATAGCAGTCAAAAACCCGCTCCGTGGGTTTTTGCTGCTAGGCCCTGCGCGTGGCGGCAACACCCCGGTAGCCTCCGGGGAGAGAGTCCGGCTGGAAAGGTCAAAATGCCTCCCTCAACCAAGCTCTCTTGATCCAGCCCGCCACGCAGCAGGTGGGCAGACGCATTCGCCGCCAAGACCTGGACAAACCTCACCCCATGAACCCGGACACCCCTGCTTAGTCACCAAATGCAACGAACCACTTGAGGTGGCCTACGGCAGAGGTGTTGGTTATCCAGTAAATGGTTCCCGGGGCGGCGGTACCCAAGCTCCCAAGCTTACTTGAAATGACCTAAGCCATTTTTGGTGACTAGATCCGAATAGCCAGGTACTTCCCCACCGGCCTCTCTCCATCTCCTTCCGGAGGGGGGGTAGACTGAATGCTGTAGAAATGATACCCCTGGGGCATATGTGTAGTAAAACCACGTATAATCGTGTGAGAAATGTGGAGATTATTTGATGATAGCCAACCTCCGAAAAGAAAATCAGATAGCCAAATCCGAAAAAAAAACCATAAGAAGAACATAATTGTTTGAAGATTTGCAGCCTGCAGGGTGAAGATTTATTGATTATAGCCAACCTCCGATAAGAAAATATAATAGAAGAAGATAATAATAAGATTTGTTTCCGGTACCCGGGTTCATGGGGTGAGGTTTGTCCGGGTCTTGGCGGCGGATGCGTCTGCCCACCAGCTGCATGGCAGGCCGGATCGGAAGAGAGTGGTTAAGGGAGTTCCTTTGACTTCTCTAGCCGTACTCTCTCGGAACATCGCAGTGGGAGGCATGGATTTATACGTCCGTAACTCCTGGACACACTGCCCCCAGATTCCTACTTATCCCTAATACCCTTTGCCTTTTCAGAACTTCCTCTCCTTCCTTTTATAAAAAAAGACCCTCCACACAGCGTCCCCTAAGATTACATAGGCCTTGAGGAGAATTATTTTCCTTGATTTATTATAATAAAATGATTATTTTATATTATATTTATACAATATATTATTAGATTATATTAAAGTGAACCTAGTTAATTAAACTAATGTTTGAAATATTGAAACTAAAAACGCTAAAAACTTGGCAAATCTGAATACTTTCTTAGGCAGCCGAAAAACAAAATGAGAACGATATGTTTCAACTTGTTAACAAACGATCACGTGATCAATGTTTTCATAACACGCAAATCATCACCCAATTCATCAACGGACGCGTGATCGGAGCACGTGCACAGAACGTTCTTCCCCGTTTGAAATTTTGGGAGTGCACTTGGTACATTGATGTATTATATTTAGATGAAACATGAAGCGAAAAAATGGGTTCAACGTTTTTACCTCCAATATACCTCCATCGCTTCCAACGCTCTAACGAATCCGATATACGCGCACCGCTTGTCGCTTTCGAATAGCTGAACACGTTTTGATGAGATGTTAGTGGTCAATAGCGCCTCTAATTGTATAACTCTATGATTTGGTATCTGTTTGACTACAGTGATATTTGCAGAAATATCGCGAGTCCACCGAGAGAATTTTGAGATTTTAATTCTGGATATTACATTATTAACTTATTTTCATTTTATGTTTTAATTGGGTACCTACTTAACATGTTATCACATTTTATTTCTATTTTTTTCTTTAAGATTTTTAAATTACTCTCTTAAATTATTACATTATAATTATTGTTTATGAAATATGATGGCAGACTGGGATTGCTCTACTCTCCCAGTCCTGCTGGAATAAAAACTTTGATAAAAATAAAATAATAAAACAAACGTTCGGCAATAACTAGGTAAGTGATAATTCGTGTAATTATAACAACTAGTGGTCGCCCAATGGTCGAAATTCGATCATAATTAATTTAATGTGTTATGTTTTTTTTTTATTGATTTAATGTATTTTTTATGCATAATTAAAAAAAATATTAGCATTCTGTACTCTTTCTCTATATAAACTATAAGTGTACGAAATTTCATACTTCTATTTTCGTAAAAAGAGGTACAAAGTTTTTGCTTCACGTATTAATATACTGATAATTGTAATGTTTTTTTTTATTGATTTAATGTATTTTTTATAAATAATTAAAAAAAAATTTACTTTCTTGCACTCCTTCTCTATATAAACTATAAGTGTGCGAAATTTCATACTCCTCGGTCCGCGCAATTTTCGTAAAAAGGGGTACAAAGTTTTTACTTCACGTATTAATATACTGATGATGATGATTATATTATTATAATTTTCTGCGTTATTCTTTAACTTGCGCACGCCATAATTTGAACTTGCGACTTCTGAATTCTTAGTCGAGGATCATAAAGCAACGCATTTTCATAAAATAATACAAACTTATCAAAAAAATAAATTTGCTCACGCCGTAATTTTAACTTGCGACTTCTGAATTCTTAGTCAACGATCGTAAAGCAACGCATTTTCGTAAAATAAAACAAACTTATCAAAAAACTTACTTGCGCACGCTCTAATTTGAACTTGTAATTGACACGCGGTAGAAGTGAAACCTTCATAAAACTTAAGTAGACAATTTTCATTAGTGAAATAATTTTTTTAATCTTGAGATGCTTGTGTGGGATCTTTTTAGAAAAGGAAGAAGACGGTAGTTTCGTAAATTCTGGGACCCTCCCCCCCCCTCCATACCCCACCTCTTGGGGTGACCTATGGCAGAGGTTGGTTATCCAGTAAATGGTTCCCGGGGCGGCGGTAAAATTGATATCGCCTCCTTCATTCACTCACTCAAATTGTTTCTCCATGCATGTCCTTTTCCGTGCGCCCCATTCCCTTCCACCTTCCCCGCCTTCCCCCTCCCTCGTCTCGTTCGTTCACTCTTTAGTAATACCGTAAATATTTATTGTCAAATAATAATAATAGATAATTTAGAGTATGTAGCAGCCCTGCAATAATCTCACAACTCTGTGGCAGCCCTAGAACGCGCCATTATATATCGGATCAACACATCAACAGTAAAACTCCATATAGGTACATGTTTTTTATGACCAATCAGAAGGCTTCCTTCACAACCTCTCTGATTGGTCATTTAAATCGGATCAGCAAAAGAACTATAAAACGACATATAGGTACATAAGTTATACGATTATGTAGATCAACGAAGTATGTTAATTTACAAGTGACAGATCAACATAGTATGTTAATTTGCAAGCGATTCCCATACAAATTTTTAAAATTTTATGATGAGTACATCAAATATTTTTACTTGCAAACTGGCAACCTTAGTAACTAATGTAATAATGTTGCAAAATCATACAGATGTATTCCATCATAGCCAAGTTATATGGTGTTAAAGGTGGATCAACTTGGCTTATAACTTCTTACTGGATCAACACACTACGGGAAGAGGCCAATATATATATATATATATATATATATATATATATATATATATATTGACGAATGATTGTGATAGTGTTAGTAGCCTGTTTCTCGTACTCGAATAGAGGAGTATATATTGTTTACATGTGTCAAGATGTATGCACACACATACATACATGCTCACACATAAAAAAATGTATGTGTATTTTTACAATCTAATCCTTGTGCATGTCTTTTTCTCCTTTCTATTTTCTACTTTCTAATATACACTAAATCCATATTTTTAAACTAGACTTCGTACAAAGTAACTATAACTTCATTGGTCACCATGAAACAGGCAGTCGCATAGTATGGTGATTTAATGTATCTACTCTATGTAAATAAATGTCTTAATTAAATAACATGCCGTTTATAAATAAAGTTTAAAAAAATAATAATTTAAACTTGGTTCTCTTTCTTACGCAACTCCTTCAATATCCTTATTCAAAGCGAAATAACATCGAACCATTACATCCAGCTGAGCGATGTTTTGCTAGTTCAGAATGCCCCTTCTCAGGGGTGAGTTTTATCCGACTGCAACGCAACTCTAACTCCACCCCTCCGAGTGGGGTTAAGTTTCAGTTGGAGTTAAAAAGCCACCCCGGCGGTTAATGCAATACCGCGGAGCAAGAAAGCCTTCGCCGCCCCATAACTATACTTGGAGACGGGGCTGGATTAGGCATTAGATGAAGTGGGTCATTGCGCAAAGGCTCGCTTTTGAGGCCCTGAGAGGACCAGTCAAAAATGTCCGCGATCGATCAGTCCACCACAAAGATATTGAAATATAATAGATCTGCTATCCGCATTTTTTTCTGGGTGGGTCTGTGTTTCCTGGTGTCGCCGATATTATTAACCAATACTAATGTACATCTTAAAAAAATCTACTAAATGAACGAATTATTTCCGTATTCAAACTATATTGTTAACCAATACTACTGCATACTTTAAAAAATGAACTTTTTTCCGTGTTTAAACTATTTCCATTCGGAAGTAATCCCGCTGACAGTCGGGCGGACACCATAGCATATCTCTTGTTTTTTTAATATTTTTGGTCCACCACAACCCATATTGCTGTATTTACCGTTCACTTTTAATTATCAAGATTGATTTGTGAGTAGGTTGATATAATTTTAATAAGTAACATCCGCGGAGCACGTCCTTAATAAATCAGTGCTCCCTGGTGTACCAGTCGCACCGCGACAGGTGTAATCATGGTTGAAGTGATACATTTATATCGATTCTTCACTTTTTCGTCATTGGACAGAGGCCAAAGTATTGCAAGCTTCCCTCTGGTAATATTGAAGTTTCTATATACAAATAAATTTGCGTCCAATGATGTTATTTTTTATATTGTACAAGAGTACCAACTGCCCGGGGTCAGTGGGACTAAGTTTTGAGCCTGGATAGGATGGGATGGGGAAGGATATGGGAAAGAAGGGAGTTGGGTAGCAGGTAACTGGCTATTCATATATGATCACTATCACGGCAAAAGGAGCATCAAGCAAACGATATTACATCAACGTATAAAAAGTATAATGCTGCCCGTTATTGGTTTAAATTTTCCAAATTTTCCACACTAAGTTCCTTCACATAGATATTCACATTATGATTTGGGAGGCGGATGTGGGTATCGCCGCTTCGGAACCATAATAACCAACACCTCCGCCATAGGTCACCCCAGGTGGATCGGTACATTTGGTGACTTAGCAGGGGTGCTCGAGCTCATGGGGTGAATTTTGTCCACTGCCGCTTTCCACTGTCCACTGTCCGTCTGCCCACATATATAAAAATCAAAATATCCTTGCTTGGGGATATATCCGTATGTGAGTTATGGGTTGTATGACTATATTAAGCATGGGAAATGTTTGAAACTTTCAATACACCTTCTTTAAACCCCCGCGAAGGTTTCTAGATTATTACAACCACATGACAACACATCTGAAAAGTTTTTTAATCATTACAAAAACTCTTGCGAAACTCTCAAAAATGCCATTCTCTTTAATTAAAATTAATTTTAAATTACATTAATGAATTTATTTGAAGTATTCGCCCAATACTTTGAATAGCATGAAAAATTATAAAAAAATTAAATAGAGACATCTATGATAGGTACCAAAATTGATTTATTATTCTTATAATGTACAAAAATGAATATTAATTTGTAATATATTAAAAATTAAAATTTGAATAAAGAAATTGTAATATGTGGCACGCAAGCTGTTTGAAAACTGAATGTACTGGGATTGAATATATGGAACACGGGAGGGAGGTTGGCAGGACGGGGGAGCAAGATAGGGGAGTGGGAAGGCGGGGAAGGTGGAAGAGGAACGCGGGAGGGGAAGGGGGTGTAAAAGGGGAACGGGGACGCACGGGCAAGACATGCACGGAAAAACAATTTATTTCTTTGAATATGGCATTGCAACGCATGCCGGGAACCAGCTAGTATCTAAATAAATAAATAAATATACTAAATAATAGTATTCAATCAAAAAAAACTTCGGTCTTTCTTTTTTCCGCAAAATATGATTAGAATAGGACTTAATTTGGGAGGAGATTACAAAATTTTGTCTGGCAACGGGCCTTCAAAGGGCTTAATCCGGCACTGATAGGGGGTGGTTGGGAGGGGTAGTTAGCATTCAGGAGCCTTTGAACCAACAGAGAAATAAACTTGTTCCCGCAAATTGTTGGAAAATACTTGCAGAGTAGCATAATTAATAACTTGACGTTCCGAGAAACGCCAAGGATAGTGAGAAGTGGGAAATAATTTCTGTGATGAAGACCTTTGAATACAAAGGAAACCTCATTTATCGAGAAGTTTTGTAAAAGACGTAGATTAATAAGAAGCCAATTACAAGTAATTAAAGGTATATTTAATCATTGACGATAATATTGGCGACTATCTAACGAAAATTTGAAACATAAAAATCAGAAAAAGATTTGTGTTCTGTCGTTTTTTCGTGTTCTGGCCGGTGGATAGCTTTATTAAAATTGCTTTTAGTAAAAGAGATACGTAAGAGATTATGCCTTTTGGTTCTAGTATCAGTTTAGATATTGTCTAAAACAGGTCTGCTTGAAGAGGTATGGTTTTGGCATAAAGTTAATATCCAGAACAGAGATTCTCTTAAAGATTTCTTCCAAACGGTTTGTGGTCGATAGTTTTAGAATAATCTATATAATTAATTTCAGAACCTTAAAAATCGGATCAATCGGATCTCCCCAGGCTGTTATACCGTACTCGATTAAATATTGACATATTGAGATGATTCAAGTTAAGAAAGTTTCGAGTTCGACTGAAGAAGTACTAGATTTTCTAAATTTGTTTGCAGTAGTGATGATGTGCTTTTTTCGCTTTAAGCAACTGTCAAAAATATTACCCAAGTATTTTATTTTAGCCACCCATTCTGAGTAAGTGCCTCCGTACGTGGAGCTACTTACAAGCTTCTCGAGCCTCATGCGCGTAGCACGCGCACCGCTCGTGGGTACCCGCCATACAATTTTGCTGGTAAGTTTTTAGATTTTCACGGCCAAAAGTATTTTCATTATTTGTTTTTGGGGTGTTATGCCGTTTTGCGCTACATCTTTGTCCATCATCTGTCCTGATGGTGGACACTGTAACGCTGTCCGAAACGTTGGCTAAAGAAGGAGGTAGCAAAACATGGCGTAACACCCAAAAACAAATAACGAAAATTTTGCTGGTGTTCGTACACGGCGCTACGCGACGGATGTCGAGTTGAAGTCAGTTGCACGCCACCGACGGTGCTGATAGCGCGCTACGCGTTGCAGCATTCATGTCTACTACTTTGGTTTGACGTTTGTTAAAGTAATGTTAGATTTGTTCTGGAAGTTGAAAAAAATGCGTGTTTATATGACTATACATTACTAGAAAGGATTTAGTGAAGAAGGCGTGGATTGATGTTGGAAAAAAAGTCATTTGACAGCGCTTGACATCGGGTTAACTCCACGGCTGCGCGTGAAAAATGATCAAGTTCAGTATATTTCGGGTAGCGCCGTGTACGGAAACCAGCATTAAAAAGTAGTATATCTGCAGGGTACTTGTGGTTGTGTCACAATCACGTAGTTTGCAAGTATCTCCATGAACGGAGGGCCTAAGGGCAAGCACATATATTTGCATTTGTCAGGGTGCAAGCACATATTATATTTTAATTTTCCGGGATAACTTAAGGATACTTCATACTAATACTAAACTCAATTTATGCTTGTGTCACATTCATTTCTTGTGCATTATTGTCTAACCATTCAGCTGTAGTTGCTATAATTATTGCAAGAATAAACGTCAATACTTGATACTTGATTTGAAGAGCAGAATCGTATCATCATCGACAACGGAAACAGCGAAACTCAAAATTTTAGCATCTATTAGCAGATTACACAATGTATATATATTTATAAATTAATTATAAAGTGGGACCCAAACTCTTCCTTGAGGCACGCCATAACTAATTGGCAATAGATTGCTGAAACAGTTATTGAATTTATACTTCTTTTATGTTTATTTTGATGGGAAATTTCTAATAATACTTAGTGTATTACCATTTATTTCAATGTTATATGGTTTTGTAATAGTTTGGATATTAAAACTGCTGTAGCCAAGTGGTCAAGACCTCCCTACTTTCCGGGTTGGGTGCTCTTATCCACTGAGCTAAGGTGTCGATATCCAATTCGGTCACTTTAACTGTACCATACTTCATTAAATAAAATTTACTACTACATTAATACCCAGGGAGATCCTGGGTTCGAGTCCCAGAGGTGTAAATATCTTTTTCTGATTTTTCTGTTTCCAGATTTTCGATTGAGTTTCGCTCATAATGTCTTCATTTAATTAAATATTACAGTTTGAGGTTTTACTCATAAAAAGTTAAAATAAAAAGTAATAATATTGTTTTTGTTTTGATTTTAAAATATGTTAGTAAAAAACACACCGATTTTGTGAATAACACATTTTTTGTGAATAAGTGAATTCACGCCTTTTTATTGCAAAATAATATTTGGCCAGTTTTATTGGAAAGAAATTTAAAACAGTGCTTAAAGGAAATCAGTTGTTCATTAGCTAATTACATTTATTAATAGTAAAAAAGTTTGGCTTCCTTACTTAAGGAACTTACTTAAGTAATGCAAAATCGTGTGTTTTTGGTTCGAAAATTAGATTGCTTAGAAATATTTTAGTAGCTTTAAATACTTCGAGTAGAACATATATATATAAATTTTTGCTTTTGAAATAATTGAGTAGCTTTTTGATTATTTTTTTTTATAAGCAAAGAAAAAAATGCCTCTTGCCTTTAAAAATTGCTTTAAAGTTCAAAATCTCCTACTTACGAACACATTTTTGGTTATCTTTTTATTGTAAAATGTGAAAAAATAAATTCTTTTGAAAATGATCCATTTTAATTAGAAAAAATAAGCAAAATGACAACTTCATTTATTACCCCAAATATGCTCAATCCAAAAATCTTTCGGGTGCTTGCTGTTTGCTGTAAACCTGGGAATCAATATTATAACAAACAAACACTGTATATGCGGATGACACCGCACTTTTCATGCACTAAAAACAAAACTAATGCACATAAGATGCCAGATTTACAACAGCACCCTCAGTGGTATCCCATAACTTTGACTGCATACATAACAATTGTTTACAGCCCTGCGACTGTGGAAGAATTGAGCTTGTCAAAGAATATGTTTACTTAGGGGTGACGGTAGATTGTAATATGAAATAAGATATCCATATTGCTAAGCTATGTAAGCGCCTTCGAGCGACTGTAAGCAAACTGTATAAACTTAAATATTTTGTGCCTATCAAAACCATGAAATTAATCTATTTGTCCCTGGCTGAATCTAACGTGAGATATGGTATAACTTCTTGGGGGCACTCATGTAAGACAAACATCCAACATGTACAGTCAATTCAAAACGCCATGGTCAAATTACTCTTCAGCAAAGCAGTTTACGACCAGCGGCAAAATGTATAACTCCATAAATGTTTTACGTATAAGAGCTCTTTTTGGCATAAAATCTGTATGCAACATGTACTAGATAGCCCATACAAAACAATTGTGGATCACATGTACAATACTAGGCTCACACAAAATGAAGGGATGATTGTACCTAGATTTTCTAATAAACATGGCCAGCGAACACTTGAATACATTGTACCGCTTATATTTAATATGCTGCCATATGATTTGAAAAAATGTTGCTCGACACCTAAATTTGCGAGATTGTTAAAAAATGGCTATTGAAATCAGATTTTCTATATTGACTGACTCCTGGTGCACTTTCAATTTTTTTTTTTTAGACGTATTCTTATTATTTTTTTTTTTTATGCTTATTTATGTTGTTATTATGTATTTTATTAAATTGAAATATTTTTTTCTTGTATTGTATTATAGTTAAATGTACTGTGTTTCTGTCCACACTGTTCCTGCCGACAAGCTACTTGTAGTAGCTTTGCAGGTATAATGTAAACATGAAAAAAATCTATTTTCTGTAATAAAAAATAAAAAAAGTATAAGTTTTCTAGTAGCCAACAACACTAATGCAGCAAATAACTAAATATGCAAAAAATATTCAAATACACAAAAATTACACTGAACGCAATTTTTTGTGATTTTTTGATTCATTAATTTGCCAATTTATAAATATACTTTCGCTACAATTTCTAAAGCTAATTTAGGATTATGGAAAATGATGTCTTGCCATAGAAATCAAAAGTGCCCACAGGTTCAGGCGTCCGCAGGTACAACACTTGACCCTTCTGTGAACGATGCGACGTCATAAAAAAATTATATGTTGAAAGATTCAGCACGCCAACAGCCCTTACGCGGATTTGCCTCAGCGTCTGTAGACAGGAAACCAGGGCAGGTACACAAGTTAAGTAAGGTGCGAACTAGGAACCGACTCATGTGTGTTTTTTCTTGCCCTTTTAAAGCTTGTTTTGATATGCGCTCTGTAAACCCGGCTTTGTCGCCTGCTACAGGGTGCCCCGTGAATAACTTATGCTCTTGCCCAGGAACTGCGGGTGTCACGAAGTTTAGGAACAGTGTGTGGAAATTACGTGAATGGAACGTTGCGGAATAATGTTTTCATATGACTTTAAATTGAAGACGAATTTGAAAACAAACTATTTTATGCATACTTCAGAAACATCATTAAGTTCATGTCGTATCTTCGTAGTGGAGACTTAATAATGTTTTAAATCCAATATTGGATAACCAACACCCCTGCCACAGGTCACCTCAAATGGTTCACTACGTTTGGTGACTTAGTAAGGGGCCAGATCTGGAGAAACTGGTTGAGAGAGACCTTACCTTGCCAGACTCCCTCGATCCATCGCCTTGCACCGCAGTGGTAGGAATGCATACATTCGACCATCAATCCTGGACACATTGACTACCAGATTCCTACCCACCCCTCATACTCTTTACACCCCTTTTCCCTCCCAGAACTTATTCTACTTAATTTCCCTAAAAATAACCTCTGCATAGCAACCCAAAAATATGACATAGGCAATGAAGCATTTTTTTTCCCTCGGGGCCTCCTGAAAAATATATATATATATTTGAGCTCTCTCCTTTCCCTTCTTTAGAAACTATAATTCTTATGCAATCAAAGAGGACTTGGTTTGCAATGAGTATTGGTTTCAACCGGACTCTTTCATTTGTCACTCGACCTAAATCAATCCTAATTTTCAAAATACTAAACGTCATTTAATATTGAATGTCGTAAAATTTGGATTCTCAAGGCGTATGCGCGGTAATGCCATGTATGATCGTGTAAAAAATTGAGAGATTTGCAAATAATGCATGATATATAAGGGTAATGAGTAAGATTGAGAAGTAACACTTAGAGGTTTTGGGCATGTAGAACGAAAGAACCAAGAAAGGTATATAAGGAGAATATATGACGCGAATCCGAATAATAGAAGAAGTCGGGGACGCCTGAGGAAGACAAGACTCGACCAAGTGAACCAAATATTTAAAACGAGCCATATCAAAAGGCAAGAATAACAGAAGGGCATGTATAAATGTGTATGAGGCAAGTAGTGTGTATCCAGACCGAGTTGTTTAGCGATCCATCCTCTCTTCCTACCCCTGTAGAGAATTAGCGTGATAGTTAGTTTTCTATAAGTTTTTTTTTAATCATATTCCATTTACTCGTATAATCCATTAAAAAATAACAATGAAGAATATTATGTAAATTTACTGTATAAAAAAAACGTATGTGTATTAAATAAAAATTATAAAGGTTTATTTCTTTTGTAATCTATCATTTTTATTTTTTTAGCCTTCTCGGACCCACTGTTTCTTGTGGGCAACATAAAAAAATGATGTGATTCTTGGAATATTTTAGATTCAAACTAGTTCCTAGAGACCCAGTGTCTCTTACAAGAGACATACGATTCTGGAAAATGTGAGCATTAAAAAAATTTTTTAATTATTTTTTGTAGTTTTTAGAAATACCAATTCATAAAAAAATTGATTCACTTTTTTCTTTGGGTCCGAGGAGGTAGCAGATAAAAATATTTCTTTATTTTCAAGAATAACACCAATAATAATTATCATTTTTTGTCGAGAATTGTTTTACTTTTTACCCGATTTTAGCAATATTTTTTAAATATATACACGAGCAAATTTAAATAATTTTATAATTTTTGGTCGGCCGTTGAAAAATAAAAAAATTTTTAAACGGGAGGCATTATTTTGCAATTACAAGAAAAAACCGATTTTATTTAAACGATTAATCAACGTAAACGAGACCCCAACGACACAATATATATTATTTATTTATTTATAAAATTAACGCCTTTCGGCTTTTAAATAATAACATAGATAGGGTATAGCAACAACAAGAAAGAGACTAGTGAGCTTGTATATTTAAATATTAAAATATTGCAAAAATGAAAACATATATTTAAAATACGATATATTTGCAAATAACTTAACTTAATGTTTAATGGTTGGTAAATAATAAATAAAATATTTTGCAAGTTAGGAAAAAACCTTATTTCCAATGAAACAATAAAATTAACACTTCCGTACCGGACCAGGGGAACGCACTTACATTAACGAGAGTTTTACGCTGTATCTAAGTTGTTTTTTAAACCACATACTCAATAATTTGGGTTATCTTAGAAAAAATATTTGGTTATCGATCTGCATTAAAAAAATTAATATCGCATTACTACTTTTCTAAATATTAATTCATTTATATCAAATTCCGGTCGAGAATCTGTCCAGCTCGCCCCCCTTCCCCTCCGTTCGGGCGTTACCCCGTATCCATCCGCTGGAAGTATCGGGACGATTCTAAGCGATAGCAAGTAATTTCTGAGTTGTTAGTGGAAAGGACTAGATCCCGTTTGTTTACACTGCGCATCTAGTTTGCTCTTTTTACAATGCTGTAATGTTCGCTTGCCGGTCAAAGATCATTCGGTCTGGATCGTTTCCGCTACGCGCCAATCGCCAGTCAACATTCGGAAACAAAGCATTATGGTGGCTATCGGCCCGCCTTCTCTGTTTTCTATGGAGAAATACGCGTTTTGGTCTAAATTCGTTAGAATATTAATTATGACTTTATTTATGAAACGATTTAGATAATGACTATTGAAATAAGATGAATATGCTTCTTTCTAATTATTACCAAAACAAATTTCCAAAAATTGTGTCATTAACACCCTTTAATAAGCAAAACAAATTGGGGTCCCCGAGTGACCCCCCTTCGGATGAAGTGTGATTTTTTTCTTTCCGGGACGAAAAGGTTAAGAACATCTGTTAACAAAATAATAATAATAGTCACTATTATAAGATAGTACCAATATTTATAAGTTGTTAACAATGATGAAAAGAAAAAAGTTATGATTTTTTTGAATAATTGAGATGGTTTATAAAATTACTATAAATCACACAATTAATTACTACGATGCATTAATGCGATACGATACGTAGAGATATGTTATAAATATATTTGGTAAATTTATTTCACAGATTCACCAAAGAACTTCCTTAATGTGTACTTGAATTGTGGGGACGTGTTATGTAGTAAGTTATCTTGGAATTTAGGTTACATTGGCATTGTTAAATACGGTGGTTATAAATTGGGCTAATTTAAAATTGGGAGATAGGTACAACATGAAACTCCAGGCCTAATGGTACCATTAGATAAATGGATTTTTAGAACCTACAATGCATCACTGGTGTTTAAGATCCTTTGTGAAAAATGTAACCTGGTGATAGGATTTATCTTGAAATATTGGTGTTTGTTCAAAAGCTTTTAAGGCATTTCTTGGATATTAAATGATTGGTTTTATTGAATCTTGTTGTATGTAAATCTATACTAATATTATAAATGCGAAACTGCGTGTTTGTTTGTTACGTTTTCACGCAATAAACCGATTTTAAAAATTCTTTCTACGCTATATGCGAGTAATATAGGCTGTATATAATGGTAAGCTCTGGCGTTATGAAATTATAAATATTATATTCATTATACGTTTTGTGTCCCTATCAAAAGAGAGTAATTGCTAGCGTCAGAAGTAAAGCAAAAAAAAATCGTTGCCGTGGAAACGATATAGGTATATTTGCTAGAAATTTTATTTAAGGCGTCGATTTATCTCTAAAAATGTACGCGCATAACTTCCGAGCGACTGCACCAAATTAAAACATTCTTTGACTGCTGGTGAGCTCTTAAATGAAATGGTGGGCATTATGAAATTTGTATAAAAAAATTGCAACAGGTGGCACGCGAGCTGTTTGAAAACTGAATTTACCGGAAATAATGGATTGAATGCGGGAGGGGGGAGGGGAACCCGGGAAGGGGGAGGGGAACCTGGGAGGGAGGAGGGTTCGTGGTAGGGGGGAAGGGGGGAGCGGAGTGGGGAAAGGGAAGATGGAGGAGGCCGAGTAAGAACGCGAGAGGGAAAGGGGACGAGGGAGATAGAATATTAAATGGCATAGCAACGCATGCCGGGTACCAGCTAGTAATACGTAGTGCTATGAACCGTTTTAAATGATACTGCAATACTAGCTCTTAGAAGATTCTAGCTGGCAACGTAGTATCGCACCTAGATACATAATTCACACCACAATCTTCGATTTCACATCTGCCCTGATGATGGACATTGTAATGCAGTCCGAAACGTTTTGTAAAAAATGAGGTAGCGCAAAATGGCATAATAATGAGCAGGTTGACACATCATACCATGACTTTGCGAAGGCTTTCGATAAGGTAGATCACTTAGTGCTCCTAAATAGGCTCGAAGAAATTGATTTTTCAAAAAACTTACTGAAATTTTTTGTTAATTATTTGAACGAAAGGGAACAATTCGTGTCCTATGGTGAGTTTAACTCTAACACGTATCCTACAAACTCTGGTGTACCGCAGGGATCCAATTTAGGACCCTTATTGTTTTTAATTTTTATAAACAGTAGTAGAACCAATCCAGCTGCCGTTCAGTATTTCATTTAATTTAAATTAGAAAAACCAATCGAGCCTTATCTCGAAAAAGGTTCCACGGAGTTAATCGTTCAATTTTTTTCACTCGGCCCTTTGGATTGTGTAGGTCAAGACGCGTAATTTGACATCCATCTCGGGTACTGTAAGGTGTAATTTTGAAAAAAAAAATTAGGATTTTAAAAAATTTTTAATTTTTGAAAAAAAAAATTTTGCCCTTGAACTAATTTAAAAAAATTGGCGCAATAAAAATGTATTATTCAGAATTTTTCGGAAATTAAAACTAAACCCAACTGGGGATGCCGTAGTCTCACTGACTCCAGACGACAGTAGTTGGGACTCTTGTGCGGTATTCACATTGAAATTTAATTTAAAATGTACGAATGATTAGTTCCCGTACAGTATTCAAAAGGTACGTACACCATTTGGCAAAAAAAATTGGACCATCTTTATTTAAATTTACTCATTTTATTAGAAATGTTCAGAATATATAGTATCCGAGTAGGTACCTACGGACTTTGTCAAAAAAAAATTCGAGTGCAGTTTATACGCGGTAGAAGTGAAACATTACCAGAACAATCTTAACCAATACCTTTTTATATGTCAACCAATATGTCAGCCTTTAGAATTGACATCATTATCAAAGCGGCCAATGAGCACAGTTGATGCCTCCCAGGTGCAGTAATCGTCGCTTCCGTTTCATCCGAAATCCAAATCACAACCGTGCAACGTGCTTTGAAAAAAAATATCCCTTAATTATCTAGACTAAAGACGAAGGAAGCGCAATACGACATAACACCGTAAAAATAAATAACAAAAAAAAAAATTATCGCATTACACTTCAAGTAATTTCATTACAAATTTACAACAAAAAAAACATATGCAATATCATCAGACGATTCCGAGTTGTTATGTGCAGGTACCTATTCAGATTCTGGGTAGGTACCTGCACAGCGCACATACGTAAAAAAAGTCATAAAAAAATTGTGAAATTCCTACATACATCCTAGAACATCCGAACGTGAATGAAGCTTTTTCGCTTTTTTCAATACGTCAATCAAAAACTTTTACAATTTCATTTGGACAGAAAATAAGAAAAAAGGTTCCTCATACCTAGTACCTACTAACACACATAATATATCCGTGTACTTAATTTCACTAAAATGTACAGAATAAATAGTTCCAATACATATCAGGTACTCAGGAATTTTTGCAAAAATCCATCTTTGATTACTTTATTTTATTTTATTATCATAATTTTTGTGATTTTAAAGTAAATAAGTTCCTACTTATGGTGAATATCGTCATTTGAATTCATTAGCTTTCCCATCTCTATGCGGCCAATCAGTAGAGAGATTGGACCTTCAGCCAATCCTCTCTCCTGATTGGCTGAACGCAAAAAAAGTAGGGTCCGACAATATTTCCTTACTCATTTTTTACAAAACACTATTTGAAGTCGATTTTAAAAAAAATATTTATTTTTTTTAAATGTTTATTTTTTTTAAATTCAACTTCAATTTTTTTTTTGGAAATGACATCTATGAATTGTCCTTTCAGATTTACCAATGCCAATATATTTTTTCGTAATAAATAATTATTCATAACGAAAAATGTATTGAAAATTTTAAAAAGAATCTACGTATTTATCTTGTTTTGAAAAAAATTATATGCCGCGCAAGCCTTAGTCGCAACCGCCCGACGACATTTTCTAAAAAAAAGAAATAAGAAAACATTATTAATACCATTTAAAAATTAATCAATACATTCCGAGCGGTATTTTTTTACCACCCTGCACTCACATTCGTAAACTGACAATCGGCAATCGGCATTTTTTTAGTATAAACGAATTTAGTACTTACCTTGTGAATAACAATAAAGAAACTCGAGATGGCATTTAATTATCAATTTATAGTGAATTAAAAAGGATATTAGTACCACTGATCTTTACTGGCTACGAATTTTCACATTGACAGTGAGAGTCAAGACCCGGACACACCTCACCCCAGAACCCGGGCACACCTGCAAGTCACCAAATATAGTGAACCACTTGGGGTGACATTTGACAGAGGTGTTGTTTATCCAGTAAATGGTTCCCGGGGCAGCGGTACCTATACCCGCCTTCCAAATTGTAATTTATTAAATGTGCAAAGGAAAATCTACACTACCTACCCAAATGTACTAAACCAATGTAGATAGTTAAGTCTCGCTCTCTCTTAACCAGACAATAGCTATCGATCATC
This sequence comes from Glyphotaelius pellucidus, assembly GCA_936435175.1. Classification (NCBI taxonomy): domain Eukaryota; kingdom Metazoa; phylum Arthropoda; class Insecta; order Trichoptera; family Limnephilidae; genus Glyphotaelius; species Glyphotaelius pellucidus. The sequence continues at coordinate 7,175,865 of OW386556.1, forward strand.
TGCACTTGTTAATCCTAAAAATTGTAATATAACGACATGAAAATTGTAATATTGTAATATAAACCTCAAGTACCTAAACAACAAAGCAAGTATAAAAGAATGCAATGTTTTCCATCTTCGCAATGCCTTTTATAGTAATTAAGGTAAATAGAAGGTTGTTTAAAAAAAAATAATCTTATAACGAATGTCCAGCGATTCCGAAAGATGACTAATTTTTTTATAATACATCAATGTCTAAGACCCTCATTAAAAAAAATTGCCCTAAAGAAGAAGGCACCACGAATTTATGTTTTATGTAAGCACTCCAAAAGTATTGTTTTATCCGCCTCCCACGAATCACTTGAATAAAGTGCCTGGTTTACGTTCTGGGCTCGAACAAGGAATTTTTGAAATTTGCTTTGATTGAATCGTACTAACTTTAAGAGTTATTTGAAGATTAACAAATAAGCAAGATTTTATCTAATGTAGGAGCTTTTGTAATGCAGTCAAGTCCCAATAAAATAATTTTGAGATAGGTGAAATCGGTAAACTTAATTTTATTGGGTTTTAATTATAAGAACAGAATCTACTATGGTTTTGCAGGTATGGTGCGCTATCGAATATTAAGACTAAGCTTTAAAAAGTTCTTAAAACAATGTTATATAAGACTGATAATAACTAAATATGAAACGATATTATTAAAAAAGCCTCAACAGACATTTATACTGATCCCGTCTTTTTTCAACGGAAAGTTTGTTTAAAAAAAACATTTTTGCACGGCGAGGTCATTTACCACGAAAATCTGATTTTTATGCCAAACGGACATTAACACTGAACTTGTCTTTTTTCAACGGAAAGCTAATTTTCATGAAAACTCTTTTTGCACGGCGCGTTTTACCACGAATATCTAATTTTTATGCCAAACGGACATTTCCACGGTAAATGTCTTTTTTCACGGAAAGTTTCTTTTCGAAACAAAAATTTTTGCACGGCGAGGTCATTTACCATTGCCTTTTTTCAACGGAAAGTTAATTTTCAAAAAAACCACTTTTGCAGGGCGAGGTCATTTACCACGATGATATTTATGCCAAACGGACATTTCCACGGAAAATGTCTTTTTTCAACGGAAAGTTTCTTTTCAAAAAAACCATTTTTGCAAGGCGAGGTCATTTACCCCCAACATCTGTTTTTTATGCCAAACGGACATTTCCACGGAAAATGTCTTTTTTCAACGGAAAGTTTCTTTTCAAAAATCATTTTTGCACGGCAAGGTCATTTACCACGAAAATCTGATTTTTATGCCAAACGGACATTAAACACAACTTGTCTTTTTGCAGGGCGAGGTCATTTACCACGATGATTTTTATGCCAAACGGACATTTCCACGGAAAATGTCTTTTTTCAACGGAAAGTTTATTTTCAAAAAAACCATTTTTGCAAGGCGAGGTCATTTACCATGAAAATCTGTTTTTTATGCCAAACGGACATTTCCACGGAAAATGTCTTTTTTCAACGGAAAGTTTCTTTTCAAAAAAACCATTTTTGCACGGCAAGGTCATTTACCACGAAAATCTGATTTTTATGCCAAACGGACATTAACACTGAACTTGTCTTTTTTCAACGGAAAGCTAATTTTCATGAAAATTCTTTTTGCACGGCGCGTTTTACCACGAATATCTAATTTTTATGCCAAACGGACATTTCCACGGAAAATGTCTTTTTTCACGGAAAGTTTCTTTTCGAAAAAAACATTTTTGCACGGCGAGGTCATTAACCACGAAAATCTGATTTTTATGCCAAACGGACATTAACACTGAACTTGTCTTTTTTCAACGGAAAGCTAATTTTCATGAAAACTCTTTTTGCACGGCGCGTTTTACCACGAATATCTAATTTTTATGCCAAACGGACATTTCCACGGTAAATGTCTTTTTTCACGGAAAGTTTCTTTTCGAAACAAACATTTTTGCACGGCGAGGTCATTTACCATTGCCTTTTTTCAACGGAAAGTTAATTTTCAAAAAAACCACTTTTGCAGGGCGAGGTCATTTACCACGATGATATTTATGCCAAACGGACATTTCCACGGAAAATGTCTTTTTTCAACGGAAAGTTTCTTTTCAAAAAAACCATTTTTGCAAGGCGAGGTCATTTACCACCAACATCTGTTTTTTATGCCAAACGGACATTTCCACGGAAAATGTCTTTTTTCAACGGAAAGTTTCTTTTCAAAAATCATTTTTGCACGGCAAGGTCATTTACCACGAAAATCTGATTTTTATGCCAAACGGACATTAAACACAACTTGTCTTTTTGCAGGGCGAGGTCATTTACCACGATGATTTTTATGCCAAACGGACATTTCCACGGAAAATGTCTTTTTTCAACGGAAAGTTTATTTTCAAAAAAACCATTTTTGCAAGGCGAGGTCATTTACCATGAAAATCTGTTTTTTATTCCAAACGGACATTTCCACGGAAAATGTCTTTTTTCAACGGAAAGTTTCTTTTCAAAAAAACCATTTTTGCACGGCAAGGTCATTTACCACGAAAATCTGATTTTTATGCCAAACGGACATTAACACTGAACTTGTCTTTTTTCAACGGAAAGCTAATTTTCATGAAAACTCTTTTTGCACGGCGCGTTTTACCACGAATATCTAATTTTTATGCCAAACGGACATTTCCACGGAAAATGTCTTTTTTCACGGAAAGTTTCTTTTCGAAAAAAACATTTTTGCACGGCGGGGTCATTTAGCATTGCCTTTTTTCAACGGAAAGTTAATTTAAAAAAAAACCACTTTTGCAGGGCGAGGTCATTTACCACGATGATTTTTATGCCAAACGGACATTTCCACGGAAAATGTCTTTTTTCATCGGAAAGTTTCTTTTCAAAAAAACCATTTTTGCAAGGCGAGGTCATTTACCACCAACATCTGTTTTTTATGCCAAACGGACATTTCCACGGAAAATGTCTTTTTTCAACGGAAAGTTTCTTTTCAAAAAACCATTTTTGCACGGCAAGGTCATTTACCACGAAAATCTGATTCTTATGCCAAACGGACATTAACACTGAACTTGTCTTTTTTCAACGGAAAGCTAATTTTCATGAAAACTCTTTTTGCACGGCGCGTTTTACCACGAATATCTAATTTTTATGCCAAACGGACATTTCCACGGTAAATGTCTTTTTTCCCGGAAAGTTTCTTTTCGAAAAAACATTTTTGCACGGCGAGGTCATTTACCATTGCCTTTTTTCAAAGGAAAGTTAATTTTCAAAAAACCCACTTTTGCAGGGCGAGGTCATTTACCACGATGATTTTTATGCCAAACGGACATTTCCACGGAAAATTTTTTTTTTTAACGGAAAGTTTCTTTTAAAAAAAAAAAGTTTTTGCAAGGCGATGTCATTTACCATGAAAATCTGTTTTTATGCCAAACGGACATTTCCACGGAAAATGTCTTTTTTCACGGAAAGTTTCTTTTCGAAAAAAACATTTTTGCACGGCGAGGATATTTACCATTGCCTTTTTTCAACGGAAAGTTAATTTTCAAAAAACCCACTTTTGCAGGGCGAAGTCATTTACCACGATGATTTTTATGCCAAACGGACATTTCCACGGAAAATGTCGTCTTTCAACGGAAAGTTTCTTTTCAAAAAAACCATTTTGGCAAGGCGAGGTCATTCACCATGAAAATCTGTTTTTTACGCCAAACGGACATTTCCACGGAAAATGTCTTTTTTCAACGGAAAGTTTCTTTTCAAAAAAACCATTTTTGCACGGCAAGGTCATTTACCACGAAAATCTGATTTTTATGGCAAACGGACATTTACACTGAACTTGTCTTATTTCAATTGAATGTTAATTTTCATGAAAACTCTTTTTGCACGGCGCGATCATTTACCACGAAAATCTGTTTTTCATGCCAAACGGACATTTCCACGGAAAATGTCTTTTCGACGGAAAGTTTCTTTTCAAAAAAACCATTTTTGCAAGGTTAGGTCATTTACCATGAAAATCTGTTTTTTATGCCAAACGGACATTTCCACGGTAAATGTCTTTTTTCAACGGAAAGTTTCTTTTCAAAAAAATCACTTTTGCACGGCAAGGTCATTTACCACAAAATCTGTTTTTTATGCCAAACGGACATTAACACTGAAGCCGTTTTTCAACGGAAAGCTAATTTTCATGAAAACTCTTTTTGCACGGCGCGTTTTACCACGAATATCTAATTTTTATATTTTTCGAGGTCATTTACCATTGCCTTTTTTCAACCGAAAGTTAATTTTCAAAAAACCCACTTTTGCAGGGCGAGGTCATTTACCACGATGATTTTTATGCCAAACAGACATTTCTACGGAAAATGTCTTTTTTCAACGGAAAGTTTCTTTTCAAAAAAGCCATCTTTACAAGGCAAGGTCATTTACCATGAAAATCTGTTTTTTATGCCAAACGGACATTTCCACGGAAAATGTCTTTTTTCAACGGAAAGTTACTTTTCGAAAAAAAACACTTTTGCACGGCAAGGTCATTTACCACGAAAATCTGTTTTTTATGCCAAACGGACTACTGAAGCCTTTTTTCAACGTTTTATGCCAAACGGACATTTCCACGGAAAATGTCTTTTTTCAACGGAAAGTTTCTTTTCAAAAAAACCATTTTTGCGAGGCGAGGTCATTTACCACGAAAATCTGTTTTTTATGCCAAACGGACATTAACACTGAACTTGCCTTTTTTCAACGGAAAGCTAGTTTTCATGAAAACTCTTTTTGCACGGCGCGATTTACCACGATCTTTGTATATTTTTATGCCAAACGGACATTTCCACGGAAAATGTCTTTTTTCAACGGAAAGTTTATTTTCAAAAAAACCATTTTTGCAAGGCGAGGTCATTTACCATGAAAATCTGTTTTTTATGCCAAACGGACATTTCCACGGAAAATGTCTTTTTTCAACGGAAAGTTTCTTTTCAAATAAAACTTTTTTGCAAGGCGAGGTCATTTACCATGAAAATCTGTTTTTTAAGCCAAACGGACATTAACACTGAAATTGTCTTTTTTCAACGGAAAGCTAATTTTCATGAAAACTCTTTTTGCACGGCGCGTTTAACCACGAATATTTAATTTGTATATTTTTATGCCAAACGGACATTTCCACGGAAAATGTCTTTTCGACGGAAAGTTTCTTTTCAAAAAAACCATTTTTGCAAGGTTAGGTCATTTACCATGAAAATCTGTTTTTTATGCCAAACGGACATTTCCACGAAAAATGTCTTTTTTCAACGGAAAGTTTCTTTTCAAAAAAATCACTTTTGCACGGCAACGTCATTTACCACAAAATCTGTTTTTTATGCCAAACGGACATTAACACTGAAGCCGTTTTTCAACGGAAAGCTAATTTTCATGAAAACTCTTTTTGCACGGCGCGTTTTACCACGAATATCTAATTTTTATATTTTTCGAGGTCATTTACCATTGCCTTTTTTCAACCGAAAGTTAATTTTCAAAAAACCCACTTTTGCAGGGCGAGGTCATTTACCACGATGATTTTTATGCCAAACAGACATTTCTACGGAAAATGTCTTTTTTCAACGGAAAGTTTCTTTTCAAAAAAGCCATCTTTACAAGGCAAGGTCATTTACCATGAAAATCTGTTTTTTATGCCAAACGGACATTTCCACGGAAAATGTCTTTTTTCAACGGAAAGTTACTTTTCGAAAAAAAACACTTTTGCACGGCAAGGTCATTTACCACGAAAATCTGTTTTTTATGCCAAACGGACTACTGAAGCCTTTTTTCAACGTTTTATGCCAAACGGACATTTCCACGGAAAATGTCTTTTTTCAACGGAAAGTTTCTTTTCAAAAAAACCATTTTTGCGAGGCGAGGTCATTTACCACGAAAATCTGTTTTTTATGCCAAACGGACATTAACACTGAACTTGCCTTTTTTCAACGGAAAGCTAGTTTTCATGAAAACTCTTTTTGCACGGCGCGATTTACCACGAATATCTAATTTGTATATTTTTATGCCAAACGGACATTTCCACGGAAAATGTCTTTTTTCAACGGAAAGTTTATTTTCAAAAAAACCATTTTTGCAAGGCGAGGTCATTTACCATGAAAATCTGTTTTTTATGCCAAACGGACATTTCCACGGAAAATGTCTTTTTTCAACGGAAAGTTTCTTTTCAAAAAAACCATTTTTGCACTGCAAGGTCATTTACCACGAAAATCTGATTTTTATGCCAAACGGACATTTACACTGAACTTGTCTTTTTTCAAATGAATGTTAATTTTCATGAAAACTCTTTTCGCATGGCGCGATCATTTACCACGAAAATCTGATTTTTGTGCCAAACGGACATTTCCACGGAAAATTTCTTTTTTCAACGGAAAGTTTCTTTTCAAAAAAACCATTTTTGCAAGGTTAGGTCATTTACCATGAAAATCTGTTTTTTATGCCAAACGGACATTTCCACGGAAAATGTCTTTTTTCAACGGAAAGTTTCTTTTCAAAAAAATCACTTTTGCACGGCAAGGTCATTTACCACGAAAATCTGTTTTTTATGCCAAACGGACATTAACACGACATTAAGCCTTTTTTCAACGTTTTATGCCAAACGGACATTTCCACGGATAATGTATTTTTTCAATGGAAAGTTTCTTTTCAAAAAAACCATTTTTGCAAGGCGAGGTCATTTACCACGAAAATTTGTTTTTTATGCCAAACGGACATTAACACTGAACTTGCCTTTTTTCAACGGAAAGTTAATTTTCAAAAAACCCATTTTTGCACGGCGAGGTCATTGACCACGAAAATCTGATTTTTAGGAAAAGTTATTTTCACAAAAACCGTATTTGGATGGCTAGGTCATTTACCATGAAAATCCTTTTTTGCAAAACCGAAAATGCAACGAAAAACATCTTTTTCCAACAGTAATGTTATTTTTACAAAAAATTTTTTTGTGACGGCGCGGTCATTTTCCACGAAAATCTGTTTCTAATGCATGACGGATATTTGAACGAAAACTTAATATTTTCAAATGAAACTTATTTTTATATATACCGTTTTTGGATGGCGAGGTCATTCACCACTTAAATCCTTTATTTTTTTGGAAAACCGAAATTTCCACAGAAAATGTCTTTTTCCAACGGAAAGCATATTTTCAAAAAAACCGTTTTTGGACGGCTGGGCCCATTCACCTTGAAAATCCTTTTTTTTGCAAACCGACAATTAACCGGAATCTGCCTTTTTTCGACGGAAAGGTTTTATGTTAACGGCGGGGTCATTTTCCACATTAATCTGTTTTTAATGCATGACGAATATTTGAACGAAAGGTTATTTTTATAAAAACGGTGTTTGGACGGCGAGGTCATTCACCACGACAATCCTTTATTTTGCAATACTGAAATTGCCACGTTAAACATCTTTTTTCAACAGAAATGTTATTTTCACAAAAACTTTTTTGCGATGGCGGGGTCATTTTCCACGAAAATCTGTTTTTAATGCATTATCGATATTTATAACGAAAACTCAATTTTTTTAAATTAAAGTTATTTTTATAAATACTGTTTTCAGACGGCGAGGTCATTCACCATGAAAATCTTTTTTTTCTGCAAAACCTATATTTCCACGGAATATTTCTTTTTCCAACGGAAAGGTAATTTTCATAAAAACTGTTTTTGGACGGCGAGGTCCTTCACTACGAAAATCTTTTTTTTGCAAACCGACAACTAAACGGAATTTGTCTTTTTTCGATGGAAAGGTTTTTTTCATAAAAACATTTTTGAACGAAAACTTAATTTTTTCAAATGAATGTTATTTTTATAAATACTGTCTTTGGACGGCGTGGTCATTCTCCATGAAAAACTTTTTTTTCTGCAAAACAGGGAATTAATCTTTCCACGGAATTAATCTTTTTCCAACGGAAAGGTTATTTAAAAAAAAAAACTGTTTTTGGACGGCGAGGACATTCACCATAAAAATCTTTTTGTTGCAAACCGACAATTAAACGGAATCTGTCATTTTTCGACGGAAAGGTTTTTTTCCATAAAAACATTTTTTGAACGGCGGGGTCATTTTCCGCATTAATCTGTTTTTAATGCATGACTGACATTTCAACAAAAACATAATTTTTTCAACTTAAAGATTATTTTCACAATGAAAGATTCTTTTTTTTGCAAAACTGACAATTAAGTGGAATTTGTCCTTTAGCAACGGGAAGGTAAAACGTCAAAATTGTAATTAGGCACTAAAAATTTCAAAACGCCCATCTTTGACATAAAGCACCAAAAACGTCAAATCGGTTAATAAGTGCCATTAGGCGCTATAAGACACGTAACAATTTAATCTGCCATTTAGCGCCAAAAACGTCAAAATGGTTAAAAACTGCCATAAGGCGCTATAAAACACAAAACGCAGAAATCTGCCATTTAGCGCCAAAAACGTCAAAATGGTTTAAAAGTGCCATAAGGCGCAATAAAACACAAAACGCTGAAATTCGCTATTTTGCGCCAAAAACTTGGTAATTGATGCCATTAGGTAAACAAATGGTAATTGATGCCATTAGGCACTAAAAATTTCAAAACGCCCATTCAAAATGGTTAAAAACTGCCATAAGGCGCTATAAAACACAAAACGCAGAAATCTGCCATTTAGCGCCAAAAACGTCAAAATGGTTTAAAAGTGCCATAAGGCCCTGTAAAACACAAAACGCTGAAATCCGCTATTTTGCGCCAAAAACTTGGTAATTGATGCCATTAGCCAAACAAATGGTAATTGATGCCATTAGGCATTAAAAATTTCAAAACGCCCATCTTTGACATATAGCGCCAAAAACGTCAAAATGGTTAAAAACTGCCATAAGGCGCTATAAAACACAAAACGCAGAAATCTGCCATTTAGCGCCAAAAACGTCAAAATGGTTTAAAAGTGCCATAAGGCGCTATAAAACACAACGCTGAAATCCGCTATTTTGCGCCAAAAACTTGGTAATTGATGCCATTAGGTAAACAAATAGTAATTGATGCCATTAGGCACTAAAAATTTCAAAACGCCCATTCAAAATGGTTAAAAACTGCCATAAGGCGCTATAAAACACAAAACGCAGAAATCTGCCATTTAGCGCCAAAAACGTCAAAATAGTTTATAAAGTGCCATTAGGCGCTATAAAACACAAAACGCTGAAATCTGCCATTTAGCGCCAAACACGTCAAAATGGTAAAAATGGTCCATTATGCGCCGTTAAACACAAAACGCTGAAATATGCCATTTAGCGCCAAAAACGTCAAAATGGTTTAAAAGTGCCATTAGGCGTTATAAAACACAAAACGGTGAAATCTGCCATTTAGCGCCAAAAACGTCAAATTTGTTAAAAAGTGCCAAAAGGCGCTATAAAACACAAAACGCTGAAATCTGCCATTTGGTGCCAAAACGTCAAAATGGTTACAAAGTTCCATTATGCGCTATAAAACACAAAACGCTGAAATCTGCCATTTAGCGCCAAAAACGTCAAAATGGTTATTTAACGCCATTAAGGACCAAAAATTTCAAAACGCCTTTCTTTGACATTAAACGCCAAAAACGTCAAAATGGTACAAAAGCGGCATTAATGTCTATAAAACCCCAAACACTAAAATCTGCCATTACACGCCCAAAACGTTAAAACTCCTATCTTTGACATTAAGCGCTAAAAACGTCAATTCGTTTTATAAAAGCCATTAGGCGCTTTAAGACACAAAACGATTTAATCTGCCATTGATCGCCAAAAACGCCAAAATAGTTTAAAAGTGCCATTATGCGCTATTAAACACAAAACGCTGAAATCTGCCATTTAGCGCAAAAAACGTCAAACTGGTAATTTAATGCCATTAGGCACTATAAATTTCAAAACTATCTTTGACATTTAGCGCTAATAACGTCAAAATGGTTAAAAAGTGCCTTTAGGCGCTATAAAACACAAAACGCTGAAATCTGCCATTTAGCGCCCAAAATGTCTATAATAACGCCCAGATGTTTGATGTTTTTCACACTTTCCAAAGCTTCACAGTTGCAGTCAGAATCTGTATTATCGGAATCACAGTTAGGCTTTTGTGTTTTTATTGTGTATGACATACTAGGTCGTCCTTTTATAGTTAAGCTGAATCTTATGTATTTAGTTTTTGCTATATTTAGAGTTAGTAGATTTTTGTCAAGCCACTGTTTTATCGCATTGATTCCACTTTCAGCGTGTTTGTGAGTTTGTGTCCAATCATTTCCTTCAAATAAAGCTACTGTATCGTCTGCGAATGTAATAATTTTTACCCCTACTGTTAGTTCGCATAACTCGTTTATGTAAATTATGAATAGAAGAGGTCCCAGTGTGCTTCCTTGTAGTACACCGAAGTTAGTATCTATTGAGTTACTCACTGTTTTGCCCATTTTGAGTTGCTGGTTAAATAACCCGTTAAATAACTTTTTAACCATTCATAGGGCATACCCACAATACCAATATTTTTTAATCTTTTGAGGAATAATTTATGAAAGATTGTATCAAATGCCTTGGCTTAGAACAGTGCAATGCTATTATTTCCGCGATCTAAATTTCTAGAGATATGTTCCGTAAGTAGCGCTATAGCGTCGTCTGTTCCTCTCCCCGGCCAAAAGCTCAAAAGTTTTCGGCTCTCTATATAGTTACTCAATCTATTTTTAAAGATTTTTTCTATATTTTTTGAGATAGCACCCAACAGGGATATTGGCCTATAATTGCTTTCTTGGTTTTTGGGACCACTTTTGTAGATTGGTACTACTAAAGACTTTTTAAGATAGTCGGGGAAAACCCCTGAAGAAAAACTTTTATTGAAAATGTTCGATAAAGGTGATGCAATATTGTGCTTAAAGATTTTTAGTAAATGAGTGTTAAGACCATCAGGACCTTTTGAATGTGTATTTTTAAGTTTGTAAATATTTTTTGAAACCTCTTCATTTGTCGTACGTGAGAATTTAAAAGAAAAAGAATTATGTTTTGGTTCTATTGCAGATGCCAATGAATCTTCAGTTTCCTTGGTGATACTTAGGATGTTTTCTGCAAGGTTAGACCCAACTGTTGTAAAGTATTGGTTAGTGTGGCTATCAATTATGCCCAAATCAGTCGTGGCAGTGTTTCCAATCAGAAGTTCGTTAATATTAGAGTCAATTGTATGTTTAGTATTGGTAATTTGTTTAACGATATTCCACATGTTTTAACTAGATGGATCTTTGTCGAGTTGATGCTTATAGTACCGTTCTTTTGCATTATAACAGTTTTGCAAATGTTACAATACCTACGGTAATTCTGTTGTTTAAGAGTGTTTTGTGGGTCTTTTGTCGCCACTTTGTGTAAATGATTTCTTTTGTGTAGCTTTTACAATTCCACTGCTAATCCAAGGAGTAAGTTGTAATTTTTTTATGTGCAGAGTTTAACGTTTGAATTTTTTGTTAAATGCATGTTAATTTTGTTAATAAATAAGTTAAGTGCGTTATTAACATCAGTCTCACCACATACATCCTGCCATGTTTCATCATTTAGATCCTTTATTAAACCCTCATAGCAGATGGATGATGTAAATTGGCTAGTTTTTATTGGTTTTTCAAGAGAAGTGTCTGGGATGCTTATTGCGGTTGTAAAGTGATCAGTTGTTGTATTGTGAATAATAAATGTATTGGAGGCCATAATATTTCTGGTATTTATGTGATCTAAACATGACATGCCATTATCTTGAACCCTGGTAGGAATTTTAATATTTATTGCAAAGTTGTTTTCTGCCATGGCGCACATGTAATCGTGACATTGTCTGTGTATATTTCCATGTGTTATTATTTATGTCCCCCATCACTATTTATTGTTTGAAATCGTTTCATTTTTTGAGTTCAGATACGAGATTTCCAGAAATGGTTAAATGTCGTGGAATGATAGCGATCTGTAAATGGCTAAAATACATAGATTTCTATTAATTACTAATTTCAGACAATTTGATTCACTGATACAAATTTCATGAACTTAAGAGTAGATGTCATCGCGAATGTAAGCTACCATTCCACTGTTTTGGTTTAATTGCTGTGTTGTATGATATTCATGATATACTGCAATTTTCTTTAAAATTGGATAATTACATACAGAAAATTGTATAATAACATACATGAATTATATCTTATATTGTTAATTTTAATATAGTTTCTCCTATAAGTGTACAATGTATTAAAAGTTCAAACTTCTAAACACATAACCTAACATAATTTCATATCTATATTTTGTAAATCTTATTTTGATTCCTCCATCTTGTTATCAGGTACATGTTACACCTCAATGCTACTAACATACCTACTTATCTCATACTCTGTAAATCTTAATATATTATATGTTACCAGGTTAATTCGGTAAATCCGATTATAATATATGCTACCAGATTACCTTATCTACTTTGTTAGAAAAAAATGTATGTGTACTTATATTTATACATATTATATACATTTTCTTTATTACACAACTTAGTTTCAGAGAAAAATGAAACTTTTTTTTGTTTTTGTTATGTAATTATGTACAATTCAGGAATAATGTGAACTAAACATGTCAATTTGTCTGTCCTGGAACGGGAAACTTTCCTAGTTGGACAGGCAAAACTCCTAATATGTAATTTGTACTTTCATTTGCATCTATCTATAAATAAATGAATAAATAAAACACAAAATGCTGAAATATGCCATTTAGCGCCAAAAACGTCAAAATGGTAATTTAATGCCATTAGGCACAAAATATTTCATAAAGCCTATCATTGACTTTTAGCGCTAAAAAGGTATAACCCAATTGACGTTTTAAGCGCTAAATGTCAAAGATAGGCGATTTGAAATTTTTAGTGCCCAAAGATAATAAATTACCATTTTGACGTTTTTGGCGCTAAATGGCAGATCACAGCGTTTTGTGTTTTACACCGCATAGTGGCACTTTTTAACCATTTTGACGTTTTTGGCGCTAAACGGCAGATTAAATCGTTTTATGTCTTATAGCGCCTAATGGCACTTGTCGCAGCCGAATGCTACGACACGAGATTGTGGACTGTAAATCCCTTTTGTAATCGAAATAGACCATATATCGTGTTTTGAAGGCAGATCAAAGGAGAATCGGTATGACAGGAAATCTCCTACCTTTACGGCTTCTGAAGGCTGCTCCGTGTCGTTTCTGTTATCACATATATTGCACAACATAGATTTTATGCCCGACACTATTATTTTACCAAAAGAGAAACGACACTGCGATTATTTGCGACTACTTGCGATATTTTACGAGAACGAGTTGTGAACCATATCACTTCCGAAATGCAACTGATAACAAGTGGGTAATGTGCACTTGGGTGTCAATATTGTTCATCATGTAGGTAAGCACATCTTCTTTTCCTGGTGGAGACTTTGAGGAAAGGAAGAAGAGAATGGATTACATGATGGAAGGAATAGAGGAATATGGATTAAGTTTTGTTTTCAAAAAACTGTTTCAGAACCAAACATTCCGCCGACCTTGAGGAAATATGATATTTTCTCAACAACTATATACGAAAGAAAGCAACGAAAAACGAAAGCAAATAACTAATTAACCTAGGAATTGAACAAGACAAAAAAAATTAAAACTATTTAATCGATGGGTAGCCTATACAATTTGACCACGGGCCGCTTAAAAATGCCCTGAGGGGTTCTTACAGTAGCGACACGAACCACTCCATCGGCGCCGGGGAATAATTCAATCACCCTCCCGACAGGCCATCGCATTGGGGTTGCTTGCGAATCATCTATCATGACTAGATCGTCAGCTTTTAAATTAGGAGTTGACGTTGCCCACTTGTTTCGTTGTTGAAGAGTATGTAGATATTCTTTCCGCCAGCGATTCCAAAAATGTTGGGACATCTGTTTCAATAGTTGCCAACGCGATAAACGATTCATTGGTACATCCACAAAATTTTCTTCAACAACAGAAACAAGAGGAGCCCCAATTAAAAAATGTGCAGGAGTTAACGGGTTCAATTCGGATGGATCCGACGACAGCGCTCCAATTGGTCGCGAATTTAAAATGGCTTCGATACGAGTCAGAACAGTAGTTAATTCTTCGAAGGTGAGGATTTGATCTCCCACAACCCTCTTCAAATGGTATTTAGTTGACTTAATACCAGCCTCCGACACTCCATTGAAATGGGGTGCGGAGGGCGGAGAAAAATGCCAAGTAATTGAACGAGCGACAGTTGCGTCAACAAGTTTGTCAGTGTTTTCAGATTCACGTATGAATTTAGAAAGGCCAGTATGATATCTGTTAGTTCCAGTAAAATTGGTGGCGCAATCGCTATAGATATTTTGGCATATACCGCGTCTAGAGATGAATCTATCTAATGCTGCCACAAACGCTTCAGTAGATAGATCTGAAACTAATTCAAGATGAACGGCTTTGGTCGATAAACAAACGTAAAGACATAAATAGGCCTTATAAGTTTTTGCGCCGCGACGTCTACTTTCACGCACCAAAAAAGGACCTCCGTAATCGGTTCCGACATTTAAAAATGGACGACCTTCTCGAAAACGGGAAGCGGGTAAGTTACCCATCAACGGGAAACTACCACGCGGGTTATTTTTAAAACAAGAAATGCATTTACTCAATCGATGTCGAATTACGTTCCTAGCCGAAATTATCCAATATTTTAGTGATATTATGGATTGGAGTGCACGAGGACCTGGATGAAGGTACATGCTATGGTAATAATCAATTATTAAAGTTGTCAAATGACATTGCTTCGGCAAAATAATAGGATGTCGAGCATTTTCTGAAATCTGTGCAAGGCGAATTCGACCACCGACTCTCAAAACACCATTTGCGTCAATAAATGGAGCGAGTTTCTGAAGCTGCGTTGAACATATACAATGGGAAGAGATATTGTTCATATCTTGTTGAAAATAAATTGCTTGAACAAGCTTAATGCAACATTGCAAGGCTAAATTATTTTCTTTTAACGAAAGTGGGGATAAACCATTGAAATTGATAATCAATTCCAAACGTAATCTATTGATAAATCGACGGCACCAACATATAACACGCAGTAATTTCGATAATGATGAAAATTTCAATAAAAATTCTTCGTCAGACGTTGACACATTCGTCGATAGAGAAATTGAATTTTTCGACTTATACTCTGGTAACTGGTCCACGGAGATATTTGGAGGCCTAACAAATAACCATTCCTCCAAAGGTGTTGATATAAAGTTAGGTCCTTTCCACCATAACGAAGCGCCAGCGATTTCACTGGGAAAAACTCCTCGCGAACCCAAGTCAGCAGGATTTTCTTGCGATGAAATGTGATACCAATGTTCATAAGGTATATTTTGTATTATTGTTTCAACACGATTTGCGATAAAAGTTTGCAATAGAAAAGAAGGTGTCTTCAACCATGCCAATACAATAGTTGAATCGGTGAACGCGACAGTCTTTTCAATTTGAAGTCTATCTTTATATACTTCTTGACAATAAGTCAACAAATTTGCCAATAAAACTGCTCCCAACAATTCCAGTCGCGGGATCGATGTTATCTTTACGGGGGCAACACGGGATTTTGCTAATAAAATATGGGTGGATATTTCTGTGTTATTAATCACAACCAAATAAACAATTCCACAATATCCTCTTTCCGAGGCGTCCGCAAACCCAACAAGTATGCACCGACTGGTCGGAGAAGTTGCGAGATATCGATCAATTTTTAAATTGGCAAGTGATGGAAGCTCTTTTATATATTGCTTCCATTTCAAATTCATGTCCGAAGGGATTTCTTCGTCCCATCCAATTTGAATTTTCCATAAGTTTTGCATATAGCATTTAGCAATAAAAACGACAGGATTAATAAAACCTAATGGATCATATAGACGCGCAATTGTCGATAAAATTATACGTTTGGTACAGTGGTCACTAAAAACATTATGAATTTTATATGTAAATTGATCAAGCGACGGTATCCATTGAATACCTAAAATATTAAGGTTTTTCTTGTCAGTATCCGACTCAAAACTTAAGGGTACTTCCCGATAGCTGACAGGAATGTCTTCCAGTATTTCAGGATGGTTACTAGACCATTTTCTCAATTCAAAACAACCTTTTTGAAGTAATGCAATTAATTCCACTATACAATGTCGAGCGCTTCCCAAAGTTTGCGCACAACTGATAATATCATCTACATAAGTATCTTCAATTAATGTCCTAGCAGCCGTTGGAAAATTCAATTTTCCACCATTGGCTAATTTATGAAGTGTGCGAATCGATAAGTATGGTGCGCATGACGTGCCATATGTTACTGTTTGAAATTCAAATTCTTTTACGGGATGATCCGATGATTCCCTCCACAAAATATGTTGATAACGGCGAGATTTCTCATCCACAAGTATTTGCTTATACATTTGACGGATGTCAGCTGTAAAAACAATTTTGTGTATTCTAAAATTACACATTAATTCGATAATGTCTCTTTGTAATTTGGGACCGACCAAAAGGATGTCGTTCAATGATGTACCCGAAGACGATTTGGTACTGGCATCAAAAACGACCCTTAAACGAGTTGTAGAACTGGTTTCTTTGATTATTCCATGATGGGGTATGAAATAATTACCAATAATTGGCGATTGAGGTGGCACTTCCATCATGTGCCCTAATATTGAGTATTCTCTCATGAACGAAATATATTGGGATTTGAGATCAGAATCTCTATTCAGTCTCCTTTCTAAATGCTTGAAGCGTGACAAAGCTATGTCATATGACTTTCCCAATTTTTCCGGGCTTTCCTTAAATGGCAACGATACGACGTATCTCCCGTCTTGGTTAGTGTAGGTACTTTCAGTGTATAATTTTTCACAACGAATTTCATCAGGCGATTGAATTTTCTTCAAAAGTGGAACATTTTCAATTTCCCAAAAACATTTAAGCTTTTCATCAATATTTTCCTCCATTGACGTGAAGAATGAATTTATACAATGATTTGATGGTCCAACATTTCCCATCAAAATCCAACCCAATTTAGTTTCTATGGCTATGGGCTCATTTTCTTTGCCCATCACTTTTCCTGAGCATAATAATGACGCAAAAATATCACTTCCAAGCAGTATGTCAATGGCTGATGGTATGTAAAATGTTGGATCTCCCAATTTGAGACCTACGATGTGTTCCCAATGATGATCGACGATACGATTTGATGGCATATTCGAACAAATGTTATTTAAAACAACGAAATCTGTCAAAATACCAGATTCCTTCGAATCGACAGGACGAAATTGTGTTTTTATTAATCCGTTAGAATTAATTGTAGGAGTATTTCCAATACCTCTCACGGTGAGTGGTTTTTTCTTAAAACGAGTAAAACCCAATTTTTTGACACAATTTTCCGATATGAAGTTTCCTTGACTGGCGCTATCCAGCATAACACGCATCTTCTGGAACACTCCATTTTTATCTAAAACTTCCACATAAGCTGTAGACAAAAGAACCGTTTTGTTGGTTTTATTGTAGAATGTTGTCAACGCCAAAGGCTCCGACGAATTTTCTTGCTGGTCTGAATTTTCCACGATTTTTTTCGGAAAATGTAATAATGTGTGATGTCTTGATTTACATTCTCTACAGGTGAAACGCGACTGACAATTTTTTGCGTTGTGTTTTCCTTGCACTAAACAATTGAGACATAAATTATTTTCCTTGGCACACAAGTACCTATCCTTTGGAGTAAGGCGTAAGAATTTTTCACACTTGTGCAGTGAGTGTGGCGATTTACACAGAATACACTTGATTTCAATGTTTGATACAAACGCATTAATATTATTGCTTGATCGATGTTTCGCATTATACGATTTAGATTGACCTTTATGAGCCTGTAACTGGTTTTCAGGAAAAACTCCAAGTGCCATTTCTTTTGCTAAGCACTGTCCATCTAAGTACTTCAACAAGTGGTCAAACGTTGGAATATTCTCCGAACTGTGTTGAATTTCAAAATCAATACGTAATTCTTTTGTTAATTTACGCAATACAATATGTAACAAAAGAAAGCTCCATTGTCGAACTGGGAAATTTAAAGCTTCGAACGCAGCAATATTTTCTTTCAAAATTGAAATAAATTGCCGAAGATTATCTTGAACTTTTACAGGTTGAATCGATAGAATTAATTCAACATGTTGATCAGCGATCAAGCGTATGTTTTCATATCTTTCCTTTAAAATTTTATATGCTACAAAATAATTTTCTTCAGAAATCGGTAAATGTTTAACGTGTGTCAATGCCTCACCTGATAGACTACTTATTAAATAATGCATTTTTTGAACAGAATTTAAAGCATTATTAGAATCGATCAACGAATTAAAGGTATTTATGTAATTTGTCCAATCTGTTGATATTCCAGAAAAAATAATCAATTTTAATTTTGGCAACGAAACATTATTATTGGCCATTAAATGATCCGATTCATTTTTCGAAACTTCCGGAAATAATTGAGAATAATATGATTGAATCTCGTAATACATGTTTTGGATTTCAGTATACTTTTCCTGTAATACTTTAATTTCCGCGTCATCCTTCTTATTTGATTCAATTGAAATATGTGAAGCGACGAAATTTTCTCTAATGTTAGATATATCGGCATAACGAGCTTTGAAAATATTTTTGTCAAAAGAATTTGATGATTTTACGGCTTTGATAGCCGACGAACGAACACTTTCCATATCTAATAGCGCCAATTTGTATTTAATATTAATTGCCGCCATTATGAATATTTTAAACCAAACAGAATAATAACACTAACTAAATGTCAACGCAACTTGTAAACAAAATGTTTGCTGTGATAACAGCTGTCAAATGCGACAACAATCCACGATTTGCTTTACCGACGCGACACGACAATGCGTGTAGGTACACCAACTACCTACCACGTAGCGGTGATACGTACAAGGTACCCCACTATCTACGAATTCAAAATGTTAAGCCGCCCAACGACTTAAATAATACCAATTTAAATTTAATCAATATTCACGATTGAATGAATAATTCTGAAACAGCTCCATAAAAACCGGAAAAAGGTCAACGAATGGAATGATCTGTACTTCAAAACACAATGTCTAACAAAGAACGACAAAAAACGAAATTTATCCGGTTAGAAGGAACAAAAAAATGTCGCAGCCGAATGCTACGACACGAGATTGCGGACTGTAAATCCCTTTTGTAAACGAAATTGACCATATATCGTGTTTTGAAGGCAGATCAAAGGAGAATCGGTATGATAGGAAGTCCCCTACCTTTTACGGCTTCTGAAGGCTGCTCCGTGTCGTTTCTGTTATCACATATATTGCACAACATAGATTTTATGCCCGACACTATTATTTTACCAAAAGAGAAACGACACTGCGATTATTTGCGACTACTTGCGATATTTTACGAGAACGAGTTGTGAACCATATCACTTCCGAAATGCAACTGATAACAAGTGGGTAATGTGCACTTGGGTGTCAATATTGTTCATCATGTAGGTAAGCACATCTTCTTTTCCTGGTGGAGACTTTGAGGAAAGGAAGAAGAGAATGGATTACATGATGGAAGGAATAGAGGAATATGGATTAAGTTTTGTTTTCAAAAAACTGTTTCAGAACCAAACAGCACTTATTAACCGAATTGACGTTTTTAGCGTTAAATGACAAAGGTAGGCATTTTGAATTTTTTGGTGCATAATTGCAAGTAATTACTTTAACGACATTTTTGCGCTAAATGGCAGATTTCAGCATTTTGTGTTTTATAGCGCATTATGGCACTTTTTAACCATTTAGACGTTTTTGGCGCTAAATGGCAGATTAAATGGTTTGGTGTCTTATAGCGCCTAATGGCACATATGAACCAAATTGACGTTTTTAGCGCTAAATTTCAAAGATAGGCGTTTTGAAATTTTTAGTCCCTTATGGGATCAAAAAACCATATTGACGTTTTTCGCGCTAAATGGCAGATTTCAGCGTTTTGTGTTTTATAGCACATAATGCAACTTTTTACCATTTTGACGTTTTTGGCGCAAAATGTCAAAGATATACGTTTTAAAATTTTTGGTGCTTAATTGCAAGTAATTACTTTTTAAACTTTTTTGCGCTAAATGGCAGATTTCACCTTTTTGTGTTTTATAGCGCATTATGGCACTTTTTAACCATTTTGACGTTTTTGTCGCTAAATGGCAGATTAAATCGTTTTGTGTCTTATAGCGCCTAATGTCACTTATAAACCGAATTGACGTTTTTAGCGATTAATGTTAAAGATAGGGTTTTTAAAATTTTTAGGGCCTAATGGCATTAAATTACCATTTTGACGTTTTAGGCGCTAATTGGCAGATTTCAACGTTTTGTGTTTTATAGCACATAATGGCACATTTAACCATTTTGACGTTTTTGGCGCTAATTGTCAAAGATGGGCGTTTTGAAACTTTTGGTGCTTGATGGCATTGAATTACCATTTTGACGTTTTTGGCGCTAAATGCCAGATTTCAGCAATTTGTGTTTTATAGCGCATAGTGGCACTTTTAAACCATTTGGACGTTTTTGGCGCTAAATGTCAAAGATAGGCGTTTTGAAATTTTTGGTGCTTAATTGCAAATAATTACTTTTTTGACGTTTTTGCGCTAAATGGCAGATTTCAGCGTTTTGTGTTTTATAGCGCATAATGGCCCTTTTAACCATTTTGACGTTTTTGGCGCTTAATGTCAAAAATAGGCGTTTGGAAATTTTTGGTGCTTAATGGCATTAAATTACCATTTTGACGTTTTTGGCGCTGATTGGCAGATTTCAGCGTTTTGTGTTTTATAGCACATTGATAGCGTCGGGTATCAATGTGGGCTCAGTATCAAAACACACGTCTCTTGGTACGATAATTTATTTTATCAGTTATACAGAATCTCAGTTAATGTTTTTGTACAGTCTCCCTTTTCTCTCACAAGCTGCTGTCTGTCCAAAAAAAACGAAAATCGAAACAAAAGAATTCAATTCGAATTCTGATGCATTTTGTTATTTAAAACAAAAAATGGAACTGTACGAAAGTAGGTACCTGTAAAGTACCTGTAACAAAGTTCGCAAGCTACAAACTACAATGCGTAGCTCGACTCGAGCCGTGACGGATGCCGTCGGCGTTTTTCCAGTGACGGGGTTTCGGGTCATTCTTCATCTCGTATCAATCCACCCGGGCTTCTTGAGTCAAAACCTCGTTATCTTGATCCTCCACCCGGGCTTCTTGGATTATGGGTGCCCTTTTAATTTCATCTGCTTGGATTTTAGTGGGTTTACCTCTTTTGTTTACCCAGTATATATTACCTCTTCCACTCTTCATGAGGATTTTGTGAGGTCCACTCCATTTAGGTGCAAATTCTGCGAAATTTCCTTCTGGAGATCCAGATAATTGGTGTTCCTTTACTAACACCTCTTCTCCTTGTTGGTATCTAAGCAAGGCTTCCACCGCTGGGGCGTACCTCTCTTGGTACGCTGCTTGATTCCTTCTTATTTCCTCATCTGCTGGTTCTCGCTGATGGGGTATGACGATTGCCTCGTTTGCATTTTCTGGGAAAGCTTGTCACTCTCCTGGTCGCGGTATATCGTATCCCAGTAGTGCTTGACTGGGTGACACGCCTGTCGCTTCGTTCCTTCTGTTGCGGGTCGTCATTATTACTCCCGGCAGTTTGTCATCCCATTCGTTGTGAGGCGAATCTCTGAGGAGAATTCTCAAGCCTTTTTTGATTTCCTGGTTTCTCCTTTCCGTGGGGTTTGAGCGTGGGTGGTATATAGCTGTTGTCCAGTGATTACATTGCCATCTTTCTATTGCGGCTAACCATTGGCGGTGGTTGAACTGTCGCCCGTTATCCGTGAGAATGCGTTTCGGGTAGCCGTACCTTGGAAACACTTTCATTTCTAACTGGTGGATTATGATCTTTGCAATACTAGACTTAATCGGAAACGCTTCTACCCATCTTGTGAATAAGTCTGTTACCACAAGAATAAATTTGTTTCCATGGAGGGTTCTTGGGTACGGTCCCATGATGTCGGCGGCGACCACTTCAAATGGTTTATTTGGTTTTGTGCCTCCTTGAGGAGCCGCGGGTCTATTTGGGCCACGCTTTGATGTGGCACTCGTCATGCACTGGCGAACGAGTCTGCGGATCTCTTCGTTCATTCCTGGCCAAAAGTAGTGTGCTGATATTGCTCTCGTTGTTTCTGCTGCTCCCGGGTGGTTTGCGGTGTCCGAGTTGTGGTATTCTTCCAGAACTCTTGGAATTGTGCTTCGAGGGACGACCAGCCGGTCCATCTTTCCTTCGTCTCTTTTCCAGCGTATTCCTTGGTGGACGTTATATCTTGTGTAGTGATTTATATCGATGGCGTTGTTTAGGATTTCTCTGTCGTTTAGAGTGTTCCATCGATCTATTCTTTTCTTTGTTTCCCGATCTGTCGGTTGTCCTGATTTTACCACACTTGCTAGAGTTTGTTGGGCTTCCTCTTCTTCAGAGTCTATTTGGTTTATGTCATTATCTCCGCCGACTTCCGGATAGCTTTCTCGGGTGTTTCCGGTCACCGTTTCGAGTATCATTTGCGTTGGTCCTGGGTTTCTAGACAGCGCGTCGGCGAGCTCGTTAGCTTTCCCCGGACAGTGCTCTACAGTAAAGTCGTGGTCTTGTAGGAGTATGGCCCATCTTGTGAGTTTGGCTCTTTCGTTCTTTGCCTCGTTTAGCCACGTTAGAGCTCAGTTGTCTGTGATGAGCTTAAAGTGCCTCCCTTCCAGGTAAGGTCGATATTTCTTAATAGCCCATATTGCTGCCAGTGCTTCCTGTTCATTGCTATGGTACCTTTCTTCGGCTGGTGAGAACCGGGTGCTCGAGTATGATATCACATCTCGTGAACCATCTTCATTTTTATGGAACAGTACTGCTGCGGCTCCTAATTTACTCGCGTCCGTTTGTAGCACGAACTCCCTACTAAAATCGGGTCTCTTGAGTTCCAGTGGTCCGGCCATTGCATTTTTTATTTGCTGCATGGCTTCTTCGGCTTCTCCGGTCCATTGGAATTTCATCTTATTCCTGGTAAGATTTGTTAAGGGTGCTGATATCTCGGCAAAGTTTGGTATGTATTCCCTCAACCAGTTGCACACTCCTAGAAAACTGCGAAGCTATTTTCTTGTTTAAGGTGATGGTGTATTTTTAATGGCTTCTTCGTGTGGCCTCTGGGGAGTGTTGCCCGTGGCACTGACTGTATGTCCCAAGTATGTGATTTCGTCTGTGGCGATAATACATTTTTCTGGAGAGCATTTTAATCCAAACTCTGCTAATCGTTCTAGGATGAGGCGGAGATGTAGTAAGTGTTCTTTTAAGTTTTCGGAACATACAACAATATCATCCAGATAGGCCATTGCAAATTTTCTTAGGTACCCGGCTAATACTTGCTGGCTCATGGTTCTTTGGAAGGTCTTGGGTGCACCTTTTAATCCGAGTGGCATTACTCGGAACTGATAACTGCCACCGTCTGCTGTGGTAAAGGCAGTCTTCTCTCTGTCTTCTGGTGCCATCGGCACTTGCCAGTATCCGCTTTTAAGGTCCAGTACTGTGAAAACCTTGGCTGTACTCAGGTCTTTAAGTGTTTCGTGGATGATTGGTAGCGGGGAGGGTTCGGTTATTGTTGCTTGATTCAACCTTCTGTAGTCTATGCAGAATCGTCGCCCTTCTTTTCCTTTTTTGGCCACCATTACTACTGGGAAACTGTATGGGGATCTGCTGGCTTCTACTACTCCATTCGCTAGCATCCCTTCCAGTTGTTTGTATAAATCCCTTTTCTTCTCGTCCGAAAGGCGATAAGGTGGGACGCAGATTGGTCTGTCGGTGTTCAGGTGGATTCTGTGTGGTGGTACTTTCGCTGGACCTGTCAAGGGGGAAAATACTTCACTATATTCGGATAAAAGGTCCACGAATTCTTTCTTCTCCTGTTCTGGGACTCGATCTAATAGTGGCCCTTGGACATCGTTAATATTTTGTCCCTGGCAAACGGGCACAAAGTGGGTGGATGTCCTGATTGAGCTTCCGAAATTTAAGCAGTTCCGCATGAAGTCTGTTGAAGCTTCCTCTTTGGACAGCCAATAGCGTCCTAAGATGATTTCCTCTCTTAGGTTCTCTCCCACGAGGAAATTCCATTCCCGTGTTGTATTCTGGATGTCGAATTTTAACAATATCGTACCCTTTATTCGCAACACATTTCTTTTGTTCGCCAACTTGAGACATGGAATCGAGGATTGTTGTAATTTGGTACTTTGGGCGATGCCCATTTTTATTATAGAGTGTGAAACTGCAGAGTCTACCAACGCTTGATAGGTTTGCCCCTCTATGCTGACTCTCACTCTTGGAAGGAAGGAACTTACTGTTGCCGTGTGGCACTCTGCGGTTTGTTTCGGTTTCTTCCTTCTTTGCCCGGGTTGCCGTCTTAATAACGAGCTCCCGGGCGGTACCAGTTTCCCGAGTTGCTATCTCTTCTATTTTGTTGAGCTGGGGATCGCTGGGCTGGAGGCTGGCGGTATGGCGATCGGCAATTCGGCGAACGGCGTGGCGGTGAACGACGCTGAGGTGAACTGCGCTGAGGAGAACGGCGACGCGGAGAATATTGTTGCGCTAACCAGCGAGGAGATGAATCGCTTCTTGTTTGGCGTTGGCCTAGAATCTTATATCTGCCTGTAGAATTTTCAAACCTCAGGGCCTGGTTCATCCACTCTTCCATGGTGGTTAGCGTGGGCCGCAACTGTATGGCGGAAAAAAAAAGTTCTTATTTCCTTAAGCGCTAGTGATAAAAAGTTATCTTTGTATCTAAAACATCAAAAAAATTTATTTTTAAAAAAATCAAAAAATATCCTTAAGTTCCGCAAAACCTCTGAAGTTTGAGAAAATATCGAAATATTTCCATTTTTTCAGCCATTGCACAAAATATTCTGAAATAGTTTAAAGATATTCATTTATGAGCTCTTGTTAAATAAAGTCTATAGCTTTGATGTATAAAACGACCATTTATTATTTTTGTAGTAGTATGGCACTAAACCACGTCCGCCCGCAGTCCCCAAACCCGCCCTCGCTTGAGCAGCGCGCCATATTGGCCGTTCCTTAGTCGACCAAGGACCCTCCGTTTCGTGATATTGTTTTGTAGGTAACTAAAAGTATTATTATAATATGTCAAAAAGCTTCTTTGTAAATGGAACTGACTTCTGAAGTTAGGTGAAGTTCTTCTAATTCTTCTTCCGTTATATTTTCCAAAATGGGATGATTCATGATTGGCGTATCTTGCCAAGATATCAAATCAAAGTAGGATTGTGCATCAAAATTCAATAGGTGTACTTTAAATGTTCGATTTTCTGTCCGGAATAACTCTCTGGCTTTCGATAAACGCCTTGTTCCAAGTTTTTTGATGGTAGGTCTTCTTCTTTCGTATGGTGGGGGGGTCAGAGGGGGACATCTAGGTCTGCGAGCCAGTGGTAGGTGATTCATCGGTTATCATTGACAAGATTAACTTTTGCTTTTAATTCACCCGGAAGATAGCGCGAATATTTAATCGTGCTAAAAATATGCCTCGCACCTTTTTGCACAACCCATGTAGTTTTATATCAAACTACGTAGGAGCGTATGCCCTCATGATAAACGTGGCTAACATAACGAAAAAATATGATGGCATTGCGCTTCCAATATATAATCGTGGGATTTGACTCGCTATAGTAATCACTCCTGGGTTCTTCTGGCAATATCAGGATGACAACGTCCGCTGGAAACTACTTTGAAACTATCAAGCAAATATTTTGGTGCTTAAATCTTGGTATCGAATACTCAACATAAATTTGAAAAAAGATTGTACCGGTAAATTATGCCAATTATGAAGAGTCAAACCTATGGGGCCAGAAAAATCATGAAGTTCAGTGGTTGTACCATCCGCCTTCATAATCAAATGGCTTAGAAGCAGCTCGTTGCAATGAAAATGCAGATCAGCCACTGTGCCGGTCCATTCAAGTATTTCTCCATCGTTTTAATCACACCAACTGTTATTCCTGTGTTAAAATTTGTGCCGTCACACCCAATTGCTTTTAAATGGTAGATTGAAATGTTTTGACCAGCAAAATATTCCATTGTTGGTTTGGCTGTGTTTACGGCAGTGCTGACCTAGGCATATTACGCGTCAAGAAAATTGGTTCCTCGATTATCGATACGTGCTCTTCGAGTACTGTGCTTTCATAGTATTTGTGTCTTTTTTATTTTAGCTAAGGTCTTATTCTTTCGACCATTAAAAAATAATCTACTTACTTTATGCACATAGCTTTGATGAGTACAGATCTGGTACGCGGACGTCCGCGTACCAGATATTTTTGTCTATAACTTTATTATCCTGCGTGATTATGTTGAAATCATTTAAATGGCAGAAGCGATTGCTGCTCCAGCTCGATCCGATATCCTGAACCTGTCAAAGATCTGGGAGAGAACTGTAAAAGACGAAGAATTGCTGGTTGTCGGAAAGGCGGTGTTATTAGTCTTAAGTAGCCGACTTGATTTTGCGACCGGAGAAGATAATTTTGATGTTAAGGTGGAAGATAATGATACGCAACGATAAACAATGATTCAAAGTGTCCACAAATTCTTAAGCTTTTTCTTCTCATCTTGTTCATTTAATTTGGTAAGATCTTATCATTTTCTCTTCAAAGGCTTTAGCAATTGTTTCGTAGTCGGTATATCAACACTGCCGATGAACATCTTTCTCTCACCTCTTTGGTCTTCCAAAAACTCTTTTTCCTTAGGGGAAACTTTCATTTATTGTCTGTAATTTGCATTAATACATTGCATTCATTGTCTTAACATTTACAATATCAATAACAAACAGTAGGGAGCTTGTGATTTTAAATGGAGAGACTCTTCTTTGGAAGGAAACTGAATTTCCTCTACCTTTTTCTGACTTCAACAAGTTTATATACTTATGTTGATATGCCTTAATAATTTTTGTAATTCTTTCTTTCGAAATGGTTGGCAAAGAAGCTTAATCCCATATTTTCAAAGTACTTTTAGTTACCTACACAACAATATCACGAAATGGAGGGTCCTCGGTCGACTAAGGAACGGTCAATATGGCGCGCTGCTCAAGCGAGGGCGGGTTTGGGGACTGCGGGCGGACGTGATTTAGTGACATACTACTACAAAAATAATTAATGGTGATTTTATACATCGAAGCTATAGACTTTATTTAACAAGAGCTCATAAATGAATATCTTTAAACTATTTCAGAATATTTTGTGCAATGGCTGAAAAAATGGAAATATTTCGATATTTTCTCAAACTTCAGAGGTCTTGCGGAACTTTAGGATATTTTTTGATTTTTTTAAAACTAAATTTTTTTGATGTTTTAGATGCAAAGACAACTTTTTATTACTAGCGCCAAAAGAAATTCGGAAGAAAAAAAATCGGCCCACGCTAATGGTGGTGGCATATATGTGTATGTACTGGGGTAACATCTGGCTATTGCAAAACGCAGGCACGAATACATCTAACTTCGACAGATTTTTTGTAGGATTGAGTCGTGCAAACATTATTTGTTTATTAGCAATAAACTCTGCCAAGGATTCCGTGTTCTCCTGTTTTTTATGGTAGATCTGGTTTTGAAGTCGGAGTTCCACTTCTGGTCCCTCGTATTCGCGAAGGAAAAATCTTATACGTATTCGCCCAGTCCTTCGCCTTGTCCCTGAGCTGGGTCGTTGCCACCCTCGTTTTGTTTTCATCATAGGTGTTAGCTATTTAATATATTGTATTTATTACCATTCATATGTAAAAGCCCTGAAAAAGGGCGTTGATCAATAAATAAATAAATAAATTGGGGATACCATAGTCTTACTGGCTCCAGACGGCAGCAGTTGGGACTCTTATGAGGTATTATTATATGACATCTTTTGTTTTTTTTTTTTTTTTTTTTCATAAAGCATTGCACTCCCAGGAGTTAACAAACTCATTGCGGGAATGATACGCACTACATGAAACACACAGCTGCACGCATTAAACGGACATATGATGGGGACACACACAACATCACTATTTCAGATAGTCATTAATAAGATGAAGTTTGAGCATATTAGTTTGGGTCTTTTTACATTTGGAAATACTCCTCGCACCATTCCAGGAAGAGTCGTGGGAATTCTTCCAGTCTCCCAGAGAATATTGCCTCCAGGCGAGGCTCCCTTTGACACACGGCCATGTTAGCGAGTTTTGTTGCTAACACTGTTAGGAATTCGGTATTTATGCTTTCAGGGATTCGTGTCGTCTCGGTGTCTGTCCTCTGTGTTGTTTCCTTTGTGGTTTGTGGTCCTCCATTTAGTACATCCGCTGAGGATTGGGCTAGAGGTCTGTTCTCTGCCGTGGTAGCGTTGTCCGCTATTGTGCTACGTGTTTGTGGCATTTTCACTGAGTCACTATCACTTGTAAGTGTTTTGAGCCCACTTTTGTTCGGTGTATTGCCACTTGTTCATTGATTTGACAAACACGTTGGGTGCCAATTGATAGGGTCGGGTATCAATGTGGGCTCAGTAACAAAACACAAGTCTCTTGGTACGATAATTTATTTTATAAGTTATACAGAATCTCAGTTAATGTTTTTGTACAGTCTCCCATTTCTCTCACAAGCTGCTGTCTGTCCAAAAAAAACGAAAATCGAAACAAAAGAATTCAATTCGAATTCTGATGCATTTATTTAATTGCATTTATTTATTTAAAAAAAAAATGGAACTGTACGAAAGTAGGTACCTGTAAAGTACCTGTAACAAAGTTGGCAAGCTACAAACTACAATGCGTAGCTCGACTCGAGCCGTGACGGATGCCGTCGGCGTTTTTCCAGTGACGGGGTTTTGGGTCATTCTTCATCTCGTATCAATATAATGTAACTTTTTGACCATTTTGACGTTTTTGGCGCTAAATGTCAAAGAAAGGCGTTTTGAAATTTTTGGTGCTTAATTGCAAATAATTATTTTTTGACGTTTTAGCACTAAATGGCAGATTTCAGCGTTTTGTGTTTTATAGCATAATGTAACTTTTTGACCATTTTGACGTTTTTGGCGCTAAATGGCAGATTTAATTATTTTATGTCTTATAGCGCCTAATTGCACGTATAACCATTTTGACGTTTTAGGCGCTGAATGGCAGATTTCAGTGTTTCGGGTTTTATAGACCTTAATGCCACTTTTGTAGCTTTTTGACGTTTTTGGCGCTTAATGGCAGATTTCACCGTTTTGTGTTTTATTGCGCATAATGGCATTTTTAACCATTTCGACGTTTTTGGCACTAAATGTCAAAGATAGGCATTTTGAAATTTTTGTTACTTAATGGCATTAAATTACCATTTTGACGTTATTGGCGCTGAATGGCAGATTTCAGCGTTTTGTGTTTTATAGCGCCTAATGGCAACTTTTAACCATTGTGACGTTTTTGGCACTAAATGTCAAAGATTGTCGTTTTGAAATTTTTAGTCCCTTATGGTATCAAATAACCATTTTGACGTTTTTGGCGCAGATTTCAGTTTTTTGTGTTTTATAGCACATAATGTAACTTTTTAACCATTTTGACGTTTTTGGCGCTAAATGTCAAAGATATACGTTTTGAAAGTTTTGGTGCTTAATTGCAAGTAATTACTTTTCTGACGTTTTTGAGCTAAATGGCAAATTTCAGTCTTTTGTGTTTTATAGCGCATTATGGCACTTTTTAACCATTTTGACGTTTTTGGCGCTAAATGGCAGATTAACCATTTTGACGTTTTTGGCGATAATGGTAAAAAAAAGCGTTTCAAATTCTAAGTACCGAAATAGTCATACGAATTTCGACGTTTTTGGCGCTAAATGGCAAATTTCATCGTTTTGTGTCTGAGCGCCTAATGGCACTTTTTAGCCATTTTGACGTTTTTAGCGCTAAATATCAAAGATAGGCGTTTTGAAATTTTTAGAGCCAAATGGCACTTAATAACCATTTCGACGTTTTTGGAGCAAAATTGCAGATTTCATCGTTTTGTGTCTGAGCGCCTATTGGCACTTTTAAGCCATTTTGACGTTTTAAGCGCTAAATATCAAAGATAGGCGTTTTGAAATTTTTAGAGCCAAATGGCACTTATAACCATTTTGACGTTTTTGGCGCAAAATTGCAGATTTCATCTTTTTGTTTCTTATAGCGCCAATTGGCACTTATTAATCATTTTGGCGATAATGGAAAAAAAAAAAGCGTTTTCAAATTCTGTCCCGAAATAACCATACGAATTACGACGTTTTTGGCGCTAAATGGCAGATTTCATCGTTTTGTGTCTTAAAGGGCCAATTGGCACTTTTTAGCCATTTTGACGTTTTTGGCGCTAAATATCAAAGATAGGCGTCTTGAAATCTTAAGAGCCAAATGGCACTTAATAACCATTTTGACGTTTTTGGCGCAAAATAGCAGATTTCATCTCTTTGTGTCTTATAGGGCGAATTGGCACTTATTAACCATTTTGACGTTTTTGGCGATAATTGTAAAACAAAAAGCGTTTCAAATCCTAATTCCCGAAATAACCATACGAATTTCGACGTTTTTGGCGCTAAATGGGAGATTTCATCGTTTTGTGTCTGAGCGCCTAATTGAGCCATTTTGACGTTTTTGGCGCTAAATGTCATAGACGTTTTGAAATATTAGGTGCCTGATGGCACTAAAAACCATTTTGACGTTTTTGGCGAAAATTGCAGATTTCATCTCTTTGTGTCTTATAGCGCGAATTGGCACTTATTAACCATTTTGACGTTTTTGGCGCTAAATATCAAAGATAGGCGTTTTGAAATTTTTAGAGCCAAATGGCACTTAATAACCATTTTGTCGTTTTTGGCGATAATTGTAAAACAAAAAGCGTTTCAAATCCTAATTCCCGAAATAACCATACGAATTTCGACGTTTTTGGCGCTAAATGGCAGATTTCATCGTTTGTGTCTGAGCGCCTAATTAAGCCATTTTGACGTCTTTGGCGCTAAATGTCATAGACGTTTTGAAATATTAGGTGCCTAATGGCACTAAAAACCATTTTGACGTTTTTGGCGCAAAATTGCAGATTTCTTCTCTTTGTGTCTTATAGCGCGAATTGGCATTTATTAACCATTTTGACGTTTTTGGCGATATTTGTAAAATAAAAGCGTTTCAAATTCTAATTCCCGAAATAACCTTACCAATTTCGACGTTTTTGGCGCTAAATGGCAGATTTCTTCGTTTTGTGTCTTATAGCGCCAATTGGCACTTTTTAGCCATTTTGACGTTTTTGGCGCTAAATATCAAAGATAGGCGTCTTGAAATCTTAAGAGCCAAATGGCACTTAATAACCATTTTGACGTTTTTGGCGCAAAATTGCAGATTTCATCTCTTTGTGTCTTATAGCGCGAATTGGCACTTATTAACCATTTTGACGTTTTTGGCGATAATTGTAAAACAAAAAGCGTTTCTAATTCTAATTCCCGAAATAACCATACGAATTTCGACGTTTTTGGCGCTTAATGGGAGAATTCATCGTTTTGTGTCTGAGCGCCTAATTGAGCCATTTTGACGTTTTTGGCGCTAAATGTCATAGAGGTTTTGTAATATTAGGTGCCTAATGGCACTAAAAACCATTTTGAAGTTTTTGGCGCAAAATTGCAGATTTCATCTCTTTGTGTCTTATAGCGCGAATTGGCACTTATTAACCATTTTGACATTTTTTGCGATAATTGTAAAATAAAAGCGTTTCAAATTCTAATTCCCGAAATAACCTTACGAATTTCGACGTTTTTGGCGCTAAATGGCAGATTTCATCGTTTTGTGTCTTATAGCACCAATTGGCACTTTTTAGCCATTTTGACGTTTTTGGCGCAAAATATCAAAGATAGGCGTTTTAAAATCTTAAGAGCCAAATGGCACTAAATAAACATTTTGAGGTTTTTGGCGCAAAGTTGCAGATTTCATTTCTTTGTGTCTTATAGCGCGAATTGGCACTAATTAACCATTTTGACGTTTTTGGCGATAATTGTAAAAAAAAAAGCGTTTCAAATTCTAATTCCCGAAATAAACTTACGAATTTCGACGTTTTTGGCGATAAATGGAAGATTTCATC